>VCII01000835.1:0-1477204 GCA_006030095.1 Triplophysa siluroides | reverse complement strand
TATGCACACTGGCACATTGCACCTATTTTCCGGCTAATTTAAAACAGCATTCAGACATAACAGAGGACCCCCTGCTTTGTGGAACTTCTGCTACTCTGATTCTAACATGATAATTAAAAAGATGCTCCATTTTTCGTCTTCCACTTTTCTGTTTTGCCAGAAAACATCTAAAACACATCTACCCCAATCTGAGTGGTTTAATGTGGTTTTTTTACAAACACAGAATCACTAGTAAGTGATAACGAGTCTCTGTTTACTTATTTATCTCTTCCCCTGTGCTGTTACCTTGGTATCTTACACCCCTTTGGCAGTAGCAGAACTTCGTAGTTTATTTATACCGCGCCTCATTATTTATTAAAAACTCAGTTAGTGGGGCAGGCTCGAGCACTGGGGAGCCGACGCGCTGCGCGTTTCATCCTCCGTGCCAACTGGGGCTCCCTCCTGCCCTGCGCTTCGCACCAGCTCCGGGAGGCACAGAAACAAAGACGGGGCCGTTAGGGATTGCCACGGAGCTCCAGGCTTCAAAAGATCTCTCCCCCAAAGACATGGACATGCACACGGAGGGGCTCGGCAGACCTGCTGCATCTCTGATTCGGTGGAAGCGTTTTTTGTTCTCTTAGGATGCTGGAAGACCGAAGAAAAGAGATGATAAATAAATAAAATTGTTGAGCTTCCATCTTCATAGCGAGACAAAACAAAAGGATGTGGGTTTCTTGTTACTGTCTGCATACAAATGCTAGAAGAGAATTTTGGAAATTTAGGAAATTGATGGGATAATTCATATAAAAATGACATGTTATGTTGATTAGAATCTGTTTGACCAAATTTGATTTGTCAAGATCCGAAAACACCGTAGACCCATCTCAGCTATATCATATAGACTTGTTTTAGGAAAAGATTTAGTTTTTCTTCTAAAAAAAACGTTTCTGTGGTGGACATCAGTAAATAATACTTTTTTGTTCATTATGCAAAACTTTAATATTTTTTCAGAATATATAAAGCAATATAATGTATAGCGTCACATATAAAGTCATATGAACCTTTCATGGTGCTTTTGGTGCACTGTAAAACAAAACAGATATTTCTAGAGTTTTTGAAATACGGTCAAAACCATCAAATAACTTGCAATTTATTTGAAAAACATGTTATTTTAGAGTAGCTTATGCTGGGAGTTTGATTGAGTCATGTTCAAAATGAGCGGAGTAATTCTTTAAAAAGTTCTACAAAAAAATAAAAACATACAGGTTTAGAGAAACATGAGATTGCATAAATAGAGCCATTTTTGTGAGCCCTTCCTTTTTTGGGTCTTCAAAGTTCTTCACACATTGTAAGCAAACAAAAAGTTTGTCTTTGTCTCACATGTTGAGCACTCGCTGAACAGTACGCGCATGTGCCTTTTCCGAGGACACGCTGTTACTAGCGCTATTCCCAGGAAGCCTCCGAGTACAAAAACATTCTCATACAGCAGCATGAAAGGGAAGCCTATGTGTGACGCCTCTCCGGAATGTCAAAGTCCTGTCAAACAGGAAAAGGGCAGCAGTGTGGCCAACCCAATCCCCGGACCGCTGACACGAGCACACACCCTCCTGTCAACACTTGAGCTACAGGGACCTGTAGCTTGACACAGTGAGTGCGATCATATCTTATCACACACAGGTCTGAGAGGACACTTCACCGGAACACTGTTAACTGTCCAGAAGTCAAAACGTTGGCCTTTTTACGCCTGATTTGCTTACATGCGTTTGACAAATGTTTGAGCGATTTGTCAAATTAGATCCTGATACCTGATGGGATCAATTCTGAGGATCAGCTTTAGTGTAATTAAATGATATTATATAACGGTGCCCATGTGGAAACATACCTCTTCTTCTGATAAATGTTAAGTAAGCTGTGTAATAGCACGGGATTGTGTAATTTTGAAGCAGTGACCTTTGTTTCTGTATGGCATGGACGAGCGCACACCAGATATTTTTGTACAACGTGATTTGCTTTTTACTGAATATCAGCTCTCTGGATTAGTTGTATGTAACACAGATGTCAGAATCCATGGAGGGCCGGCGTCTTGCTCAATTTAGTCTCAACCCTAATTGAACACACCTGAACCATAAAGGTCTTATTTTGAATAAAACAACCATGTGCGCTGAAGCGAGGTAGGACGTAAACTCTCATTTGTGAAAAAAACCAAGTCAACTAAAATGATTCAATATAAGCCAAAGCATCAGACAAAAGTGATGCAAACAGTTGACACTTAACCAATGAAAATAGAGGGCCTGAACTAATTGTTGTGAATTAATAAGAAATCAGATCTCTTTAATATCTTAATTATGTCTCCTAGAAATCAATAAGAGGACATGGAAAGCATGTCTTCTGCATGTCCGATATTTCTTCAGACAAAAAAAAAACGTTAGAATTCCAGAAAAGATGTCAACAATGTCATCAACTCAGCTCGGATTCGCCAAGTCTGGAATCAAAAGTCAATAATATTAAAGATTACAATATGAACTCCTCAAATTTACCCCAAATCCAGATTATTGTATCTACACTCATTATAGCTTTCTACACTTAATATATTAAATTGTGTCTTTTGTTTCTATTTTTGCCTTTCCTAAGCAATTTTAAGAGTAACATCTGATACTTAAAATAAAAACACTCTCTAGGCAACAGTCATATGAAATTGCTTCAATATATGGACCAGAAAGCAATAATCCGGTTAATTTCCTAGTATCTAAAATTTGCCAGAAAAAGACTTGCATTGAGACAGCAAGACCATGTACAAAAAGAGTCAGAGACATGTTGTGTGGGTAGAATCTGCATTATTTCTGCCAAGAGCCGCAAAGCAGGTGTCTCTACTGTCATCTGCAATAAGACGTCCTGGCAGTGCTATGTGTTCTTTGATCATATGAACAGAGCAGCATCAAAGGGACAGACAGCGTTTATGGTTGCGAGATCTCCTGTGAAAGACGAGGTTTTGCATAAATTAGCTTAAAGCCACATTGTAGAGATATTTTATGGAAGTGTGAATTTAAACTCTGCCTGTTTTATGGCAACATTTATACTCACCCATCATTCAGCTTCCTGATATTTGAATGCAGCATTTTACTGAACACTCAGGTTCGTTCTTTTTTGCATGTGATCCCTATATTTGAATTCCACCGTGCTGGCTATAGTTTTACTGTGGTCACTATAGGAAAAAGGTTTAAGTACACGGGATTCCCCTATTTATTTACATTTTCCCTGTGGTGTCTTTCTCCTGCACTTACACAATGAGCGCTTCTCATGCACAGTCTAACAACGATTATGCTTAATAAGATGATATATGTAAGGTCGTGTAAACACCTAAAACGGTTTTATTTTATCGGGGAAAGGTCATAAACGGCTTTAGCAAAAACCGAGGTAGTTTTTTGCCCATTACTCCGATTTTGCGCTTTTTCTCAGTTTTGTTTATGTGCGCATGTCTGAAAGCGCAGTAGTAAAAGTCCCAAACGGAAGTAATAGTAAAATAACATATAAAAGTCCCCCTCTCGAGTCCCCTCTAGAAACGTCAAAATGAAGAACTAATGTTGCATATGCAGGTACATGACAAGAGATATAAAAAAACAGCTTCTGGCCGTTTTCCCGCTGCATTTTTTATTACTATACAGACTATCGACGATGACGTCACTGCACTCGCGCGAGAAACCCGGCAAGTCTCAAACTTCCATGTAAATGTGGTTTTCTGCATAGCCGGTTTATTACTACGCATGTAAACACGTGAAAACAGGTTTCTTTGTAAGCTGATTTTTGATAGATATCCGTTTATTTTGTGCATGTAAACGCACTCAATGTCTTACTACTTTGGGCTGTAAAACAAATGTTCTGTTCTGCATTTGCTTCTGCTGACATAAACAGTAGAATAAATCCTCAAATAACAATGAAATTAGAGAAGGAATTAGTCATTTCACTCGATGTACTTTGGACTGAAGCACTTGGCAGGCGGCAAAAACTCTCCCCCTCTCAAAGTTCAGACTTTGTGATAAATCTGCTAGGTATTTTTACTTCTTGACCTAAAACAGTGAGGACAGAACTTTTTTTAAAGGGACAGTTCACAAAAAATATATAATAATCATATACTCACCTCGAGTTGTTCCAAATCTGTAAACATTTCTATGTTTTGATGAACAGAGAGAAAGATATTTAGAAGAATGCTTGTAACCAGACAGTTCTTGCCATCATTGACTACCATAGTAGAAAAAAATACAATAGTGGTCAAAAGTAGTGTTGGCTAGATCCTTCAAAGTATCTTCGTTTGTGTTCAACAGAAAAAAGAAATTTATAAAGCCTTTTTACCTACTATGGTAGTCAATGGTGGGCAAGAACTGTTTGGTTACAAGCATTCTTCCAAATATCTTTCTCTGTGTTCATCAGAACAAAGACATTTATACAGATTTGGAACAAATTGAGGGTGATTAAATGATGTAATACTTTTTATTTTTAGGTGAACTGTTCCTTTAAAGGTGATGAACGGTGACACTATTTCCATATTGGTCTACAAAAACATTTTATTTGCATGTTAAAATCTTTTAATTAAGTGCATTTTGAGGAAAAATACAGGTCAGGTGACTTTACTCAAAATGTGTATATACTGTAGCTCCTAAAAAAGTTGTTTATAATCTGTCATGTTATTGGGGGCATTATGGTATATCAGCTATGTCATAGTTTTGCCGCTGATGACATCAGAAAGGCAGGACGATTATGACAGGGTTCTCCCACTGGACACCAACCAAGTACCTGTTCTAACATAAGAGCACAAAAAAAGAGAAGTGGTAGATAAAACACTATTCATGTAAACCCTGAGAAATTTTCCTTTTGTTATAAATCCTTGGCCCACAGCCAAGTGACTAGTTGCAAGTGGGAAGGGGGAACCCCTTCCTAAACGTGAACGCGGATAGATAGACGGCGGGCCAGTCTAAATATCTGTCTTAAGCTTAAATACATTAAAAGGTTGGAACAGTAAAATAAATGAAGATTTGTGAACATTTTACCTATACAATTGTACATTTATATTGAACTATAGACTTGGCACATTTCAGATTAGTTTCTGACATTGTAGAGATCCTTTTACCAGGAGAAATATCTACGAAGAGACTTAAGCAAAAGTTTCCATTTGTTCTCTAGTTTAATGCACTAATGTTGAGGAGAAGGAATTGAGAATAAAAAGACCTACGAAAAGAGTCATATTTTGGTGTAAAAATGTCTCCTCTACTGGCCAACTGAACTCTTAAAATCACAGGTAGCTGATAGTATGTGTTTCTCATGAAGAGTTCAACAGAAAGAAGCCTAATGGAATCTTTCAAAGGAAAAACAATCCAACTGATAAAGCCAGCAAACCCTATTATACATGGCAAGCAGGAAGCCATTTAGCAGATGTTTTTATCCAAAGTGACTTTAAGCGCTAGGATAATCCCCTTGGAGCAACCTGAGGCTAAATGTCCCGCTTAACAGGAGCGTGTTGATGCCACATGTTTTTTTACTCATGGGGCTCAAACCAGAAGTCTTTCTTTTCAGGACATGCTCTTTAGCAAAGTGGGCTACACTCAGGAGCGGTTCTAGGGGGGGCCAGTGCCCCCGTGTCCGCGCACTTGGCCACCCCCCTGGCCCCCCTAAATCTGGAATGATATTTCACCAAAACAGAGCAATTTTGAGCTGAACTTGTTTTCAAATGAAAAATGACTGAAACAAATGTTGTGCCCCCTAAAAGCATAAGTGGCCCCTGCCTGGCCCCCCAGTTACAGTAGTCTAGAACCGCCACTTTGTCAACAGTGTGCTTCTGAATGCATAGATGGTATTACACCACCCAGAGTCTAAAGAGAGCAAGCAGATACTACATTTAAGCGAAAGATTTCAAACACATACTGAAGTCAACTCAAATCGTTATCGCAGAATGTTGTCCCTTCAGTGTGATGCAAGACCCTCTCACTCAAGATAACACTGCCGGGGCTTATTTCTGCGATAACAACCGGCTGCCTGTACATGATCCCTTACATATTGTCTTTATATCTTCTTCTTCAAGTTTTACAAGAAGCCATTTTCTGCACGATGCGTCACCTTGAACTGACAATAATACATTTCATGATGGAATAAATTACGAATGATTTTGTGATTCGTGGCAAGAAACTGTGAGCTCTCTTATATGTCAACCTAGTTTATTTTAATAACATTTCATATTTCAAGACGATCAATAACTTGACTCTCATTTAACACAAAGGGCATTGAAAATTGCAGATTTGTTGATCGCTCGGTTTGTGTGCAGAACATCTTGATCTCCTGAGATTAATTGTAAATCTTAATAATTGTAAATCAGGTAACAGTGTGTCTTATTATAAGAACCATGCCATTTAAATACATGCATGGTTACAAAGATATAAAATGAGTTTTAATGAAACAATGGCATTATTAGCACACCCACATTGCAAATCTGTATTCAGTTACAAACTTTTTTTAGTTTTGTTTTAAAGCGTGACTAAGTTTGATCATAAACTTGTGTGGCATCAAAAAAAGTCAGACTTAAAAAAGCTTAAAAAAAAGGTTTTCCACAGGGAAGACAACAGCATGCAGTTTGAAATGACATGAGGGTGATTAAATAATGACAGAATATCCTTTTAATTGCAGCGTTCCATGTATCCCGCACATAAATCTCCCGGCTCCCAGAGGAGCAGAGATGCTCTGCGCACACCATCCATTTTCAAGCTTGACTTCTATATTCGCGAAGCTGCGCTCTGGGACGGGAAGCGAGTTCTAATCAAATAGATGTGGACTTCTGTACTCGCCCGAAAGCCCAAAGCATTCACATTTGCCGACTGGATCATGACTCCCTGGTTTACTGCCTTTGTTCTCTGCGGCAACCAGAGCTGGTAATTACAAACCCAACAGAGAGAAAACTAACAAAAGGAGAAATGTAATAATGGAGGCGGCAATGTACATATTCATCTCATATTTGCCTTGGGAACCGCAGAGATTTGTGTGGGGGTGAGAGCGCTGAAACCTTCTCCAGGCAGCGTGAGAGAGAGAGAGGTAATTTGAATTTCCTGTAGTTATCCGAGCATTTCATCAGATTTTGTCCGGGACGTGCATATGGCGGAATGAAGAAGATGGCAGTTGATGATGTAGTGGAGACAGTAAGCTGTGTCACAATCGTGTTTTCATCACAGCAGGTAAAATCAGGGAGGGGGATTCCAGTGCTGCTTCATGGAAATACTGAAAAGTTTGCATTTCCTTTGGTGGTAAGTGTAGTTTTAAAGGGATACTTCAGCAAAAAATAAAAATCGTGTGATCATTTTTTCACCCTCCCGTCATTCAGAACCGTATACGAATTTTAAGAAGATATTTTGAGAAATGTCTCTTTGGTTGAGTATCAATACATGGAAGTCAATGGGGGTCAGTGTTGTTTGGTTACCAACATTCTTCAAAATATCTTCTTTTGTGTTCTGCTGAAGAAAGTCATACAGGACATGTTTGGAATGACATGAGGGTGAATAAATTGTAACATATTCAAGCCTAGCTGAGCTGAAACCTCTTTTTAGGTTTAGCTGGTACAAAACTTAGGCTAGTTTAAGTTTACAAAAGGACAGCTATTGCATCTTCGTTTCCTGAGCGTTCAGTATATCAAGCTCCAACGTACAAACAGCTGCCTTCTGTTTATCAGTTCGCACTTCTCTGCAGTGGCTACAGCCTCTAAAGGCATCCAAATGTACAATAAGTCACAGTAATGGGTTTCTAATGTTGTGCCGTGCCCGCTCTGTCGGCTAGCTCGCTACGAATGAAGCGTATAATGCCAAAGGCTACTTCTGTTGGCAGTAACGCCACAGAGTTAACAGCTGTAATCTGGGTTTTACGGAAGACTTCTGCGGTCCTGGGTCTGACAAATAAGGCCCCGGCATCTCGCGGCACCCCGGCGGTCGTACATCTACACAGCCGGCCCGCGTCCAACCCGAAAGGCTCGTAAAAAACGGCAATGACTTTTATAAACTCACAGGAGTAGATCATGCATCATTCCACACAACGGCAAAAAGAAACAGCGGAGGTCTGGAAGCGACTGTTATAAATTTACGGGTGTAAAGGATGGATGATGCTTGAAACAGCAGGTGCTGTAGCCCTTCAAGTCGGACACTAATGTCTGTGAAAAACGATGAGGGAGGACTGTAACGTACTCACGGCGGCATCTGATCGGGATGCTGTGATTCATTTTTGGAACTCGCTCTCGGCAAGCGCACCTGTGCAAAACAAGCATATGCGCGTGGGTTCTCGCAGCTGAGGGGAAAGAACACAAAGGTACTTCCCACACAAATGGATTATCAACCTGTGATTTTGGCGACAAATGCGGCCAGGCGCAATTAAGACGGCACGACGGAGAACGTGACCTCTTGTTTGTTCAAAGTACTATGGCTGCATGAGAGAGGGTGCGAGGAAGGTATTGAGATTCATCCATTCATCTCCAAACGGGAGACAGCGATTATCATCCCCGTGTCCCTGACGGCCAAGAGGAAACATGCTTGTGAGCCTGTAATTTCACGGGTGTTTGCGGAATAATTTGCACTGATGCACACTCGCGCTGACATGATTGGATTAGCCAGTACATATAACATATAATGAGATGTCTTGGCAGTGGTCGTAGAGTCACCAGTTATTTCTATTGACGGCAATTATCTATCTGAGTCGAGCACAGTGATGACCGGCCATGCCTTCAAAACGAATTAGCAAAATAACCCGCAGCATTCCCAGCAGATTTGGAGGTTAAAAACTTTGAACATTATCTCTCATACTTACTGTGTTGCATTGTCAAATTTCTTATTTATTGCATTGAATTTTTTCTTTTTTCTTTTTATAAAGCACATTTAAAAACAACAGGAGTTCCAACCAAAGTGCTGTACAACAAATATAAATAAAATATAAACAAGATTAAAGCATACCCGATCAATCAAGACAAAACAAAGGTACAAATAAATTGGTACACCCTCAAACAGAATTAAAACATACAGAATAGAAATGGGTTTTCAAAGCAGATTTAAACAAAGAAATAGGAGAAGATCTTATGTGGATATGAACACTGTTCCAGAGCCTAGGTGCTGCCACCGCAAAAGCCCGATCGCTTTTCTTAAAATGTGAACGAGGGACTGAGAAAAGAGATTGACAAGACGACCGAAGAGATCTAGAGAATGCGGATTGAGGAGAATGCAGATATACTGGGGAGCACAACCATGTAAAGCTTTAAAAACTAAATCTTAAAAATCAACACGAAACTGAACCGGCAGCCAGTGTAGAGAGGCAAGTACCGTGGTAATGTGCTCACGTTTTCTGGAGCCAGTCAATAATCTTGCTGCCACATTTTGCACCAATTGCAATCGGTTCAAAGATGATTTAGGCAGACCCAGATAAAGTGAGTTACAGTAATCCAACCTTGAAGTTATAAACGCATGAATTACAGTTTGAAGGTCATGGAAAGCATCCTCTTGATCTTAGCTGTTGATCTAAATTGAAAGAAACTGCTTTTCACAACAGAACTAATCTGTTTATCAAAAGACAATGCGGAATCAAAGACAACGGCAAGGTTTCTAACATGATCACGTACATTTGGTGACAGAGGGCCAAGCTGCTTGACAATGCCGGAGGACACAGCCGTAGGACCAAAAAACAATATTTCAGTTTATTTATATTATTTAATTATAAAAAATTCATGTCCATCCAGCATTTAATGTCCTGAAGACATGCAAACAGAGTAGACAAAGAACAATTATTGTTTTTAACAGGAAGATAAAGTTGAGTGTCATCGGCATAGAGATGATATGATAATTTTTTCTGAAAAATATAACTATAATTAAAGTGATAGACCCAAAAATGAAAGTTCTGTCATTATTTACTCTTGTCATTTCAAACCTTTATGACCTTCTTTCTTCCACAGAACACAAAAGAAGATATTTTGAAGAATGTTGGTAACCGAACAGCACTGGCCCCCATTCACTTCTATTGTACGTACTAAAAAAGAAAGTGAATGGGTGCCACTTAACAACATTCTTCAAAGTATCTTCTTTTATCTTAAGTAATTAACATCTATACTATTTTGCAACATGTTTGAGGAGTAATAAATGGAGTATTGGAAAACTTTCCTTTTTTTTGTATGGATGATGCGTCACAAATACTTTTTTGAATAGCATGGCGCCGCTTCATTTTGTCACTTATGTGACAAATCTCTTAATGACGCTATAAAGAAAAAGTTTACTTTTCCAATTAGCAGGGTGTGGAGAGTGAGTTTCTGTGCAGTCATCTATAATGAAGACAGGAGGTCTCAGAACCGCCGTGCCATCGTTCAAACGCCGGGATTAATGAGTTGCGGCTGAATTAGGCTGTCGAGAGAATCTGCCTAAAACCTGCGCTCATAAGTGCCAGGTTCCAAGAGAAACACCTTCACATCTCACCAGGAAGTCCAACCTTCTGTTTACACACACTCACTCAAGTGCATTTTTTCCGTACGCAATAGACAGTCAAAGTCAGAAATCCATTACAGAACGTTACAAATTCTCCTGGGTGTACCAGTTATGATGTTTATCTAAATGTGCCAGCCAGCATTGAGTGCTGGGTTGGTACAAAAAAAATGGGCTGCAGGTATTTTTATCCGTTTTTCATTCTGATTAATCAAAAGTCATCGTGATGTATTAAATACGCAGTATCTGCAAAAACATTTTGTGTGCGGGAGCTCCAGTTCAATTGACAATTGAAATATACGGCGTAAATGCATTGTGAGTCGCAGTCAGTGTTGGGTGTAACTAGTTACTAAGTAATTAGTTACTGTAATTTAATTACTTTTACCTTGAATAAGTAACGTAAGGGATTACTCTTATTTTTTCTGTAATTTGATTACAGTTACTTCTGATGTAATTAAACTAAATACAGTGTAATATTGTAAATAGTGGAAATGACATCAAAATTTTAAGTCAATCTTTAAAATGTCTGCTTTAATGTGTAATTCTCACATTGTTAATAATACTACTTTATGTGGATTTATATTATTTATTTAAATTAATTAAATAAGCCGTTTCATGTCTATCCTTGAATCACTTCTGATCAAGGTTGATGTATACATATATATATACATAGGATATAGAAAGTAATTAGTAATAAGTAATTAAATACTTTTTGGAGAGAGTAACTTGTACAGTAATCTAATTACACTATTGAATATGTAATAAGTAACTAGTAATTAATTACTTTTTCAGAGTAACTTACCCAACACTGGTCGCAGTGTATGTAAATTAAAGATTATTTAAGATCAATTTCATGCTTGTCGTCGAGTGTGCGAAACTCACCTAAAAGGTCTTGGGGATGCACGATACATTCGGCCACATGGGTATTGACCAATACCGATTACTTTAAAAATGACCATAATTTATCGTGCATCCCTAAGACCTTTTAGGTGGGTTTCGCACAGTGGACGACAAGCATGATATTTATCTAAAATAATATTTAATTTAATCAATTTTATGCTTCTAGGAATTTTCTATTAATATTTAGATACTTTATATCGGTTATCGGATTCCAATGGTAAAAAATTATCGGTTATCGTTATTGGCCAAAATTCACTTATCAGTGCATCCCTAGACATTTTAGAATGTCTAATGACTTTAACCAGGTTTACTTCTGTTTATTGGTTTGTTTGATTGTTTGTTTATTTATTTGCTAAAAATGTTCATTTCAAACTGTGGTTGATGTCCATGTAAAATCTGGGTCATTAACTCAAACCTGTTCAAAACTGCTCCACCGTACATTCATAAGGATCAGTTGGCTTACCCTAAAATGTGTCTAAGCTTCCAATTCCATGTGAATTTTGGAATCACACATTTCAGTCAACGTGTGAAAGAAACAGATAAGGTGGCTTTCATGCGCAAAACAAACATTTTGATGAAACTATTCTTGCTGCAACACTCCCGTGGCAAGCTGACTCATTGGCACAGCTGGGGGGAAAACTCTTTCATCTTCCACGTTTCATCTTCCTTGATTATCCATTTTTTTTCCGCAAAAAGTCTTACGAAATCTCACAGCTGAAGGTTTAACATATTTCTGTCCGCAGAATTTACGTCAACGTAGAGACTGTATTAATACAAGGAATCAGAGCTCCATTCTGACAATGCATTCTTCAACTTACATTATGTGTTTATTCATGTCACACACCTAACCACGGCCGCAAGTATACTACACTAAAACGTTTTGCTACTAATGGGAACATATAAATCACAGACACCACTCTTTTTTATTGTGTTCAATGCAAGGTGACAGTGTGTTGTTTATATTATGTTAAATGGATGTTTGCACACTATTGTGCACTTACAACAGCTTACTATTAGTACATATTATTGATACTATTTACATTTGTTTATAACATTGTCTAGTGTTAGCGCTTAGTTTTCAGCTACCTACTGTATATTAATGTTCTGTTTACGCTTTAATCTTGTGGAAAAAAAAACGTACGGCAGAGGATTATGGAACTCAAACTCAAACTCATGACTCTGCAAATATTTGCATCTCTACAGCTCTGGCGACCTGATCTTGGGGGAATTCGTAACTATTTTCCAAGGTGGCTAATTTGAATGACTTCGTAAGTTGTGAATTGTACAAAAAACGTACGACTGCTAGAAGAAACGCAATACTGAAGCCCTATGCACCCCTAACCCTGCCTCTAAATCTGACATCACTGGCGCGAAAGCAAATCATACTAAACTTTACAAATGAGATCGTACGAACTGATACGAATTAGCAACGTTGGTAGTAGTTACAATTTTGCCGAGTTGGTTCTGGACATACAGTGTAAATGTGTCATGTCTCTAAATCGCTGCTTCTCAACAGTTTTTTCAAACACTGCAATGTATTTGAAGAGATGTTTGCGTCAATCAACCCTCAGAAACACCAACAACATTAGCGCATCTTACAGCAAACAATCAAGCAAATAAACCGAGAACATATACCGTTTCAACACTAACCAGCCCACTGGCCCATGTGTGACCATTTATGACACGGTTACTTAGTGATCTTAGTGTAGAAAGAGAGAGAGAAAATAAAGATGTGTGTGTTAAAGAAATAAAAGCGCCCTAAAAACGAATTACTGCATATGTGTGGTCATTATTCTTCAGTGGCACTGCAGAGCAGCAGAACAACCATTACACTTGGCCTTTATGTCCCTGGATCTCTCTTCCTTACATGTGGAGTCTGTCATCAGTACCTCTACAGCAGAACAATCAGAGAGCCACAGGTGATAAAAATCATATCTTTCATCAGACGCCTGAGAATAGCACGCCCCCTCGCTCCCAGAGGGCCGATGGATAAATGGGAACTGAAGTTAACTCGACTCTAACAGTGCAGATCTCTAGTTAGAAGAGTCTGGAAAACAAGAAATAGAGAGTGCAGGGGAATGTGCGATGTCTTGAAGAACGTTAATGAAGACACGTTAAAGCGGGTCACGTGACCAGTGTCACAGCTGTTAACAGCCAAAGGCCAGCGGGAGGGATGACTGTTATCTATAGGGGGATCTATTATCTATATACATCGTCGCTTCTGCAGGTGCGGGAAACCTGTCACTTTTGCAGTTTTTTCTGTCTGTACTGCAAAGCTGGGCAGCTTATTTCGTAAATGGGAAAATAACAGCATTTAACAGCATAGGGAGGAAAAGTTAAAGTCAAAATAATGTAATATTTATGTAGCCGTGTTTCTGAGGCTTGTTAACTCGCCACACAGTCAGAAAAAAAATGTCACTGGTGCGGTACCCTTTCTAAAAGAATAGCTTTGCATATTAGTACCTCAAATATACTGTATATTGGTACACTGTAAATAATCTTTAATTTAACTTTGTGTATTTTCGAAACAAAACTACAAGCTGGGTGTAAAATAACATGGAAAACATGCAAACACAAACATTTTACTTCTGATTTTTTTTTTTGGTTTTTTTTTACTCCAAATGTAAACATATCTATACTTAAGTGATACATATTAGGGCTTTTTGAAAGGTTCGCCCCAGTGAAATATTTTGCACAAAATTGTCAACATGCAGGAGTAACAAGTAATAAAATGAATGGATTGGTCTTGGAAAAAATTGATGAGAGAGTTCATAATATCTACAGATATGCACAGTTCCAGACATTTTTTAGATCTCTTCTATAACCATAAGGAGACGATTGTGACATTTTCATTTTAAGTGTGTCTCTCCATTTGTTCTCACTGCTTTCTAGAAGAAACAACTAAGATATTGAGAATATCTTGCGTGTGATTTTTCACACATGCAAAACACTATTAGTTGACAGGCTACCAAAACATGTTTGGTGTCTTTAAATATATCTCTGTGGCTTTAATTTCATTTCATGTTCAAACAGTTATGATAAAGAATCAGATTCATATTTGTAAATAGATACAGTAAAACACATCATATATTTTCCACAGCAGAACTCAAAAAACAGGCTCCAAACAAAATGCCATTTCAAACCCAAACGGCAGGCTGGTAACCTAACATGCATTTGCATTTGCCTTTGAGCACATCTGCATTTTTCTGATTCACAGTTACAAACTCAAACGGCTCATGCTGTAGGTGAGCTTCTAAAATAGGTGGTCACCATACCAACATCCATAAGATGTAGCTTGGTGACAGTGAGGCAATTCTGATCAAAAGCAGGAAAGTTATGTACATTGCACATTTTGTATATCTCCCTTATGTGACACACCCAGTTCAGTGGTTTTCGTAACAAGCCGATGGTTTGAATCAGATCTAAAAAGAGAGACATACACAATGTGCACTGCTGTGGGTCTGCAAAACCTGTGAATCACTGTTGTAAATGCTGAAATAACTGCTTCATCCAGACAAAGAGGCGAAGCTGCAAATGCCACACCTATTAGCACTTGAAAAAAGATCATTCAAATCTTCAGTTTTTATGCTTTCATTCAAATTGCTTGGAAATGCAAAGCAGAAATGAAAAAGGCTTCTACGGATATTACTTTGCGCTGACGAAAGCCAAATCGGACGGCTAATTTCAGATAAAGGTCTGTCCTTATTTCCGTTTCGCTGAAATCTATCATAGCATGCCTGGACTATTTGCTCAGCTTATTATGTAAGGGATAATGTACAGGCAGCCAGTTGTTATCGCAGAAATAACCGCCGACAGTGTGATCAGGACCCGACGCGAACCGGAGGGTCTTGTATCACACTGAAAGGGCTTATTTTCGCGATAACAGTCACCTGCTTGTACAATTACATTTACATTTAGTCATTTAGCTGACGCTTTTATCCAAAGCAACTTTGCATTGCATTATCCTATACATTTATACATAGGTATTTGCAATCCCCTGGGCTCGAACCCACAACCTTGCGTTGTTAACGCAATGCTCTTACCACTGAGCTACAGGAAAGCCATTTACTTACGGTTTTAAGGTAAGAAACGGCTTTCAAACGTCACGAACAGGCAATTTGGTTTAATCATTTGTAAATATAATGTCATATATGTTATTAAGATATATTTATATTTAATTTGTCAAAAAAACCTGTCAAAATGATTTGCTACATTTTTACCGTGTGTTATTAGTTTTGAGAGGTGGTTATCTGGGAATAACGAACCTGCAAATGTTGCGACTGGCCCATCAGAATCAAGGAACTTTGTTATATTAAAGGGGTCAAATGAAACGGCTAAAACGAACATTATTGTTTGTTTTAGATGTAATGCAATGGGTTTACACGATTTAAGGTTCAAAAAATGCTGTTTATTCCACACACCGTGCATGTTTGTATCTCCTCTTTGCTCCGCCTCTCTGAAACGCACAGATTTTTTACAAAGCTCATGGCTCTGAAAAGCGAGGTGTGCTATGATTGGCCAGTTAACCAGTGCGTAGTGATTGGTTGAATACTGCAAGCGTGTGATGGAAAGTAACGCCTTACTTGTGTATACATTTGGGCGGTCTTAGTCAAATCATACCACGAACTGACGTATATTTGTGGGGGTGTGGTTACACGAGACGTTTCAGGCAGGTCTGGGTGAGCACTCGCTTTAAGATATAATGTATCTTTTGTTACGACAGTTTAATTTTTGCAATTGTATGTGTCGAATACATGCATGGGCAACTTATAACACACCAAAGGCACAGAAAAACACGTCTTCGCGCCATATGACCCCTTTAAGAAATACATTTTCCAAAAAATTGCCTGTCAATGCTGTTTCATAATGGCCTGAGACATTCATGTCTGATATCATTAGAAAACATGGTCATAAACTGTTTTTCATGGAAATTAATGATATGGCAAAGTAAACACGATTTCATTAAATATCTAAACACAAAGCTGAATAGAGTGATATTATAGCAGAAAGCTTGCAGTTCCATATCAAAAATGACCTCCAGCCATAGAGAAGAGAACAAGTGTAAAGGGATGAGATTGGAAAGCCAACCAATAGCACATGAAGCCTTATATTCAACTCGAGAGAAGAACACTCACACCTACAAACCCAGTGATATAAAGCAATTGAATTCCCGAAGTATTCAACACTTTTAGGCTAATTTGATATTCCAAAAAGAAACACAATGTTAAGAGTCGTGAACACTCCTGTCCTACTGCAGTGCACTCATTTGAACTTTGTACATTTGATAGGTTTATGCCTGGACTAAGCAAGATTCAGGTCGAGAGATGTTAATTGCTCTCATTGACCTGCATATTAATACTCAACTCAGTCTTCTGCACTGCTTGTGAATTTCAATCTGTGGTTTTATATACGGGATGTGCACCATTATAGGTCACATGGTTAGACACACATTTGCTAAAATCCATTTTTATTATACTGTAAGTATTTTATTAATTTGGCAAATGAAATGTGCTGTGTGTAATATTTAGAAGGATCTAGAAACTGAAATGCAATATTAATATACATAACTATGTCTTCAGAGATGTATAAAGACCTTATAAAAAGAAGCGTATGTTTTATTACATCAGAATGAGTTACTTATATCTGCATAGACCGCGGATCCCCTTACGTGGAGTTCACCATGTTGTTTCTACAGTAGCCCTAAACGGACAGACTGATCTACAGAGCGTGTTTCATAAATATGTTATCTACTTCGGCAAAGAAGCGAAAACATGACGACATCTTAGTCCTGTGTCAGCCACCGTAGTGCTTCGAAAGGGAGGGGTGGAGTGAGCCATTGGTGGCAATTCGCAACCTCACCACTAGATGCCGCTAAAATCTCCCAATTCACATTAACATTGCTCCTTTAAGACTTCTGAACCAGAAAAGCTAGAAAGCCCCCATTTAAGGAATAAAAGAAAGAAGACAAACATCTGGGGTCCGACTCTCAGATAAGAGCCTCAGTAATATTAGCATTTCAATAAGTGTGTCGTCGGTGGATCTCAATCTAACTGTCTACACACTTCAATGTCTCCTTATCTAAAGAGACCTTGATCTTTCTTGTATAAGAGCAGATTAAAGTGCATCAACACACTTTGGCTTCTCTTTAGTCATTTAAAGATAGAGCGTTTAAAGATACTTCGCTTCCACACGCTACTTAAGGGACAGTTCACCCAAAAACCCTCATGCCATTGCAAACCTGTATGACTTTGCTTTGTTCTACAGAACACAAAAGAAGACATTTCGAAGAATGTTGGTAACCAAGCAACATTGACTTCCATTGTACATATATTCAAACTCATCACAAAATATCTTCTATGGTTTCTCACGGGTTATGAACAACATGAGCGCGAATAAATAATGACGGATTTTTGCATACCTTTAAAAGAGATCAATTTACATCGTTTCCTGAAACCCATTTATAGCTTGAAACAACAAAATCTCTGGTTTGATCTGTTTTCAATCGAGCTCTAATAGATGTACAAGAAAGAAACGTCCAGCAGGCTGTAATGCAGATATAATTGTGAAGAAAAGCTTAAGTTGCTATCTGTTCATCTAATATATACTCGATAGTTGACAAAACCGATGAAATTCTGTAAATCATCGAACAAATCCAGTGACTTGAGGTGCTTACCGCTGTGCAAGCCCAGAATTGCCGCCTTCTCATTGCTTGTTACTTTTACACTAGCTCATTATTCATCTTCCAGACAAGCGCTCACACACACACACACACACTTGGTCCGTGGTGCTTTTTCCATTAAATATGCTCAGTGTTTTCCTCGCCTTTCCTCTGACAGATGCCTCTTTCATCATCAAAACCAGACCTGTTCCTCATAATTAATGTGAGGTCCAATTTCCTGAAGATTAAAGGCAAAACAATTAAACGCAGAAGACACAGGGGTTGGAAATGGAGGACAAAATGCAGATAGAGGCTTTTGTTTGCCTGTTTGGAGAAGTGCATTGAGGTGGTCTTTAAAAAGATGTCCTCAAAAACAAGAGAGAGAAGAAATGAAACAGAAAGTGCAAATACAGTGGTTTATTTTTGGAAGGATATGTGACAGGTGCTCGTCTGTGCTGGTTCCACAATTCTAAGGGGCGGTTGCTAAGGTGTTTAAAGTGATAGTTCACCCAAAAATAAAAATAAATCTGTCGTTATTACTCGCCCTCAAGTTGTTCCAAACCTGTATACATTTCTTTGTTCTGTCAAACACAGAAGAAGATACTTGTAAAAAATGTTTGTAACCAAACAGTTTTGGGGCACTATTGACTATCATAGGAAAAGATCGGCAGATGTGCGATGAGGGCGCCGGGAATGGCCGAGTTCAAGAAGGTGGGAAACATCTCATTCCACTCTTGCTTCTTCTCTATTTAATTGTACGCTGACATTTACATCTGCTTCAACACGTCATAGACCTCAACATGGGGAAGGGGTTTGAACTTTAGCTTCTTGCCATTTGCGAATGGTGCTCATGCAAAGAGAGTTAAATTACGCTAATTGCAATACTTGCGGGATACACGGAAGCCCGCTGTGGGACAGACCATATGTACAACTTTGGGCGAGGTTCCAAGAAAATATGTTATGCTAAAAAATGCTAAAATATTGATGAAATGCTGAAAGTAGTTTCCATGAAAATGGAAGTTTTCAGTCCTCGTCAACTTTAGACTGTTTCTGCGACAACGTTATGTGGCCCATACTTAACTTCTGGTAGACCTCCTCAAAGAATCAATGTTGAGTAGTTTTAATTCAATTAATATACAATAAAATATTCAGATAAATGAATAATAATTATGGATGTAACAATATCAAAATCTTACTGTATGATAATACCTCGGTGTGTAGTCCACTGTGCGGTATTTACAGCAGTATTTAGAATGACATATGAAGACTTGGACTGTTTTCTTTATCCTCTAATCATACATGTTAGAGGTATGAGTTATAGTATGTCAAATGCTTATAAAATCCCTTTTATTAAACAAAATAATTGCACCAGATGGACCATGACAAAGGTAACATCTATTTTTAAACATTCTCTATGTAAGGCCTTGGAGACCCATCGTTTCATACAGTCATGTGACCACGATAATATTGAGACAATTTTGCTATTGCGATAACATGATATCAATGATATTGTTACATCCCTAATAATAATTTAATGAAATATACAATGAATTGTTATTTTATAACCAAATACAAATCTGAAGTTAACTTCGGGTCAGGCGCATCTATACATTTTCTATTGACGTGTTGTATATAAATGTTTCAACTAGCTCAGTTAATTTTTTAAGTTTGTCACACAAGTGACAAATTTATGATCCCTCAACTGAGCCAATTTTGAGTTGAGCTGTTTTACCATGTACAAATAAGACATGAAACTGATTTTTAATATTAGTATTAAACAGAGATCTTTTTATGATAAGTAATGTGTCGTTTTCTGTTCATGGGGTTTGCTGTTTTGGGCTTTTGCCCTATTTGTGGGAAGTTCAGATCTGTGGATCTGTTGTGGCTGTAAACTGGGTCCAGCAGACCAACTACATTAAACTTTAACCTTCACTTGTATCCGATCTTTCTCCTCAATGTCATAACAGCTTCCCTAAGTCCCACAGTCAGCATGTCCTCAGATGTCTACGGGAGAAATGTACGCTTAATGCACATTACACTAGAGGGCAAACTGAATTTCTCATGAAAACATACGTCACAGACGCTCTCTTGGTCTGTAAAGCACACTGTGTTATCCCATTCAGTTTGTTATATGGTCTACAAGCCTGGAGGAAGCAATTCAGCCTGTGCTTCATGGACTTTATAAGCTTTTCCCTAAAGAAACTTACAATTTCGTTGTACATTAATCAATGGGAAACTCAGTTTACCACACACCACAATAAGCCGTGTCATTCTACTTGACTTTGAGAGAAAACAAGGGAGAACATCTAGAATACATAAGGGCCATTTTCCGAACAATGTCATTTGCATTAATGCATCCTCATGTAAATGTTTTTCCCAACCCACAGATTAGATTCCGATACTGAACAGCATGGGAGTTACCGCTTTCTATTTTAAACCCCTAATTTAAAGTTCCGCCTCCCTCGGGACTTCCTTGAATTTGTGATTTTGCTACAGTAAGACGTACCGCCGAACAAACGCTTACAAAAACTAAGCATGTAAAAATGCATGTGTCAACATTTCTACATCAAGGACCACGTCTTCTCAAACAAGTTTACCCACAATGCACTGCTGTAGCTAATGAGGAAGAGCAGCTAAGCCTTGAAATCTGTTGATGTCACACATGGCGGTGGCGCTCTAATTAAAGAGGTTCTCGCCCAGAAATATTGTTCTTCACCATCAGACTCCATCTGGAAGGACCTAAAACACCGAGGCCAATGACGGGGAACCGAAAAGACTAACAACGCTTTCGGAAAAATGGGCCGCAGATGACTGCTTTTGCTAACGTGTCATCTGCCAACAATGAAACAGCCAAGAGAAACAAGCAGGTTCCAAGTAGCGCTCGCCAAATGGCAAATGCGATAAAAATCGATGAAACCGAATTAAATACTTGCCAGTAACTCTATTAAGGACAGAAACATAATACATGTCGTGGAACGAATGGTAGGAATGATAATCTGACCCTCGCTGATGTAAAGCACCTACGCAGTATGTCAAGTCTGCAAGTTTTACACAGTTTTTCGAGTTTTCTCAGAGACTTGCTTATGAAATGAACCAATGAAAATGTAGTTTTATGTCACTGTTTTTGGCAGGTGTGAGAAAAAGTTAATTTTGGACTTTATAAACAAGCCAACAGATAAACAACCATCTATCATTTTGGTTTCCAACAGTCATGTCTACTCACCCAAGAGGTTTCTCTAGTCGACTGGCTGGTGAGCCCACAATCTCGCCCAGCGTGCAGAACATCTGACCGAGGAAGTCCTACAGTAGATGGGGATCAAGTACAAGATGCAGTAAGAGCTTATAATGTTCCCCAAAATCCACTCTTTTTATAGTAAGGAATTGGAAAGCAAAGACGTACGTTTAGTTCAAAGGACTTCTGGGAAGGAGGACGGCCATGTTTACAAAAGAGCACAGCGTGTAACAGAAAGCACAAGACACAAATACAATACCAGACACACACGGATGACGTCACACACGGCAGGAGGGGTTGAATAGTGATGTCTACAGTATCCGAATGCTTTGCATGCACTGAGGTGCTTACTGATTCATGCACATTTGGGAACATGAATAACATGCCATTAAAAAATATCCAAATATATTGTATAATCACATGATCACATTGGTTTTCTTCTATGGATGTTTTCACTTTTTGCGTCCACATGAGAAAATGCGGCAAAGACAGCGGGTAAAATGGGAATTTAATGGTAAAGTTATTCGCTAAAATTGAGCTATATTGAGCCAAAGCTTTGTTGTAGATATTATTAAATGTGGATTCAAAAAGCTGTGACAAAAATAGCTGTAAATATAAGTCTACATGAGATCCGTTTCATGACTAATACATCTACCTCCTTAGATGCTCCAACTGTAAGAAAGATGAATTGAAATATCTAAGGCAATTTAACATTTGTCAATGCAACATACTGAAATGTTGGTTGAACCGTGTGATATGACTTTAAAAGTCTTTATCTCTAAAGAGGTGAGCACATTCTAAAATA
Organism: Triplophysa siluroides; assembly: GCA_006030095.1. Lineage (NCBI taxonomy): Eukaryota > Metazoa > Chordata > Actinopteri > Cypriniformes > Nemacheilidae > Triplophysa > Triplophysa siluroides. The sequence goes on along the minus strand of VCII01000835.1, from coordinate 1,455,155 downwards.
TATTTGGATACTTTTTTAAGAAACTGACTTGCATACAAATGTTTCATTACAGGTTACATCAGTAGCGAACCCTCAGGGCCCTCTAGGCCCTCTGTGATGTCCTAAACTATCATAAAAATAAAAACTTTAAAATATTATTTTCCATAGAAGTCGTCCGATTTTCCCTATTAGATATGTATATTTGACTTCCTGGATCGATGCAGACTCTATCCACGTGACATTTCCAAGTCTCACGAGAGTAATTCAAGATCAAGTCGAAGGCGTGCTCACGTCAAGGGCCTTCAATTAGGCTACTGCTGACAGTACAATAGTAAATCAATGAGAGAGATTAATTTTGAGTGACAGTAAATCATATAATCTTTCTAAATGGGCCACTTTGTTTTGCTAACTTTCCGCCATCTGGGGGATTGTTCACCAGCAGTCTCATAAAGCGGAAGAAGCACCAGAAGTTGGTTCGCTACCCGCCATAAAACTTCAAAGGAAGAAGAAATGCGGAAAACGTCATTAAAACAGCATGTACTGTAGATGAACTTTGTTATCAAGTCTCGGAAAAAAAGAGAAAAGCTGATAAACGTGGTTCAATCAAAACAACAGGAGGAAGACTTTGTTATCAAGTCATTTGATCATCAAATTGTACGTGATCTAGGATGTATTAGGCCGCCGCACCTATATTTATTCATTGTTTATGTTGCTGCGATTTATTTGAGAGGAGCGATTTTTACTGTGGTCAGTCTTAAATTTAACAAATTGTGCATTTTTGCTGTTATTCTGCATAACAGTGACATTTCATCAGATAAATAGTCAACTTAATACGGTCAGTTCCATTAGTTTAGTTCACTTTACCATTTCAAGATTAAGATTTATTATAATCATAGTATATTCGCTGGTGAATCTCTGTTTACGTACTTTTTAAAATGGCATTGTGTACGTTAATCTGTATTGGTTTTATGATCAGGCACATACACGCGACACGCCGATTATAATGCATATGTGTAATAATGATTTGCGTGTCATTTAGGTGAAAACTCTCTTGCTGTGCTGTTCGTCTTGTTGCGTTTCAAGTCTGGAGTAGCATTGTAAATGTATCATGTGGTAAGTGTGATCGTATAAAGATGTATGCGCACTTCTGTAGGAAAGCACAGTAAGGTCAAATACCTTACTGTACTGTGGAAAGTGTGTTTGTTGGGGGGGGTGGGGTTGCGCGTGCACAGAGGGCCAAGGCTCAAACGTCACGGTTCGCTACTGGGTTACATAAAGTTCATACTACTTACATGTTTGGAGAGGTCAGGACTTTTAGAATCAACATCATACCTGAAAACAGTCAAAAATAACTGAAATTACACAATCAATTGCTCAATGTGTATAGACATTCTGTCTTTTTCAATTGTTGAATAAGTCTCTTAAAGGAACAGTTCACCCAAAAATCGAAATTCTGTCTTCATTTACTCACCCTTAAGTTGTTCTTAATCTGTATAAATGTTTTTGTTGTGATGAACACGGAGAAAGATATTTGGAAGAATGCTTATAACCGGACAGATCTTGGCCACAATTGACTACCATAGCAGGACAAATTTCTTTATAAATGTCTTTGTTCTGTTGAACACAGAAGAGGATATTTGAACAATGTAGGAAAGCAAACAGTTCTGGGGCACTTTGGACCAATGTTGTCATTTTTCCTACTATGGTAGTCAATGGTTGCCAAGATCTGTCCGGTTATAATCTTTCTTCCAAATATCTTTCTCCGGTTAGAATCATTCTTCCAAATATATTTCTCTGTGTTGATCAAAACCAATAAATCTTTACAGATTTGGAACAACTTAAATGTGAGTAAATGAGGACGCACTTGGTCACAATTAATGGCCACCCCTCATAGATATAGCTAAATATTTTGTCCCAACATCATTCAATCGTGTGCAAATAATGAAAAAAATATTTTTGAAATGGGACTACATGAGACATTTTCGTTTACAATAACCGAATGTGGACACACAAACCAAAAAAATATTTCAGCATTAATTGGCTTTGCAAATGAACAGGGATATAAATATCATGTGTTACTCCTCGTGACGCGAGTCTGAAGAAACAACTCACAAATCAAAGCGAAGGTTCTGCTTTTCCTCAAAGAAGTAGTCCAAGATGTACTTCCTGACAAAGTCTGGATTTAGCGTGTTGTCAATCACCTCCGTTCTCCCGAACTAGAAAGTGTAATAGGGACAAGAGTGGGAGAAAAGGGTCAGAAAGAAGGAAAATGAGATTAGTTACAAGGAACAGCATGACTTCAAGAGTAACAGAAGTAAAAAAATATTCTCTCGGATAAAGTATAATTCCCCTCTGATTTTATCTTTGATGCTGTATTCTGCCTCTACTATCAGAACTATTACAGAGACTCATCTGAAGTTGGGGAATTTGGCATGCTGAGGTGCGGGCTCTTGCGGGGAGAGAAGCGATTAGGATGAACTGCGAGTCATTCCTACAGCACTAATTACAGCAGTGTGGCGTCTCATCAAGCTGGAGAGCTCTGAAGACCGGTCACAATTACATCGGCTTAATGAGGGGGGGCTTGAGCCAATCGCTGCACTAGATCCCTCCGAAACCCAGCTAACAGCGCACTACTCCATCATTAACCCCCCTTACCCCTGTTATAACAGGACAAAATAATTGGACAGGTCCCCTCCTCTCCATCTTCAGCTAAACATGTTAGAAATGAACTGAAGCCACCTTTAACACTGAAGCACAGCACATCATTTACATACATTTATACATAATGTGCAAACTAAGTCTGTTTTTATGAAGTGATATTAACTGTACATCGTTGATTTAGTTAAAAACAGAAAAGTTTTTCTTTGGCGTTTTTTTGAAAAGTTTCACGTATACACGACGCTGTTGTCAAGATGATCTGCATTACACAGATCTAAATTTGCGTTTCAGAATGTAAACATTAAAAATGTATAAGAAGAATGTTAAGTGCTTTAAGAATGATAATTCTCATGTGATGACTACCAAAATATGAAATATGAAAATCCGTTGGGGTTTTTTGTATACTGATCATTTGGCTAAATATACCTCAAACTAATATAAATCCTCCAAAACATGTCAAGTTGTATAGGTGAAATCTTGCACTTGTCAAAATTTCAAGCACTGATATTATCGTGTAGAGTAGACATTTTGCAGAGGGTTTTGCATTTTGTATACACTCATATTTCTCAACTGCAATAAGACAAACCTGCTTTTTCCTTTAATGAGTTCATTCAAGACTTCATATCGCAAAACCCTGTCAAAGTCTTATTCAAGAAATAGGTAACAACCTTTTTTGCGATATCCACAAAAAGCTTTCAACTATCTAATGAATAAAAGCTCATTAGAGTTAAGCTGTGTGCCAGTGCGCTGGTAAAAATGAACCCTTCAAACTGCTATAATAATTTCAAATCAGCAGGCTTAAGCTTTATAATAGACGCCTTGGTTATTACCAATTATTAGTAAATGTGTCTGACTGCTATAATCAATCTTGGTCTACAATAGACGGCTGGCACGGCTCACTGTAGGCTGGAAATTAACATTGGATGTTTTATTTTACTTTTCTTTTGTACAGGAAGAGCTAAAAGGTCTACACAGACCATGAAATAAATGAGCAATTATTTTGTCAGGATTGACAGCAGTGGAAAACAATAATTAAAATGCTTGTTGTTTGAACATGACAAGCTGTTTTTAGTTTGCTGCACTGTGGAAAACAAATGTAAAATGTAAAAAAACTGGATTTTAATGTTTTTTTTATTTAATAAGGTCAAAAACAGCAAAATTACAGAAAAAGACCACAAATTTACGAGAAAAACAGGTGGAAAATATATATTTTACAGTTTATTTCTGGCGCCCCAGCTGCTGCAGCTTGCAGACATTTTTTAAAACAACTTTATTTTTGAAATACGGTCAAAAACTATACAATTACAGAACAAGACAACACATTTACAAGAAAAATGGGGGAAACAATTTAATATAAATCCTTATATCCTATAAGTTTAAAGAAAAATTTATATTTTAAGGTATATTTCTGTTTTTCCAGTTTACAGAAAATTTCAGGAATTGTTTTTACAGTGTGGGCTCTTAAGACTTTACAGGTTTAAATGACCATTGGTTAAATAAAAAAAGTTGACAGTAGATAGTATCTATAAGAGATGTACCGATATATCGGCAAATAATCGGCATCGTCGATTAAAGCATTTTATCATTTTATCGGCCGATAGTTTCAAAACAGCGAATGATCAGGGCTTAAATTTCTTGTCAATCAAAAGAGAACAAGACATCTAATACATTTGTGCTCTGTATATAGTAAATGTTAAGAAACATCAGTTTTGATGTTCTATATTAATAGTCATGGTATAAATTAATAACATTCAGAAAGTTAAGAAATATTTATCTAATCTTCAGAACCATTATCGGCATCGGCAGATACTGTACCACACTATCGGTATTGGTGGAGAAAGTTATCGGTGCAGCTCTAGTATCTATAGATATATATCTACATAAAGATAGATTTCAACAGTTTTTAAGTTCTTCCTATCTAAACATTTTAGGGTTCTTAAATTGGTTACACGCTTCTTTATGAATTTGATGTCACGTGGGCCCTTCAGACCATGACACTAGGTTCTTCGCAGGTGGCTTTCTTAAAAAACATATTTTGTTTTTAAACCCAAAAGTAACAAAAATAAAATGAAACCGGTTCAACCCGAAAAATATGAAACCTCTGGCCCACAATCTGGGAAATAACACAACCCAAGATTATTAAATTGACCTGCCCATGACAGCACAAGCATACACATCTGCGAATGACAGTCAGTGATCCATATTGGTCAGCGCTGTCGAATCTTCAGACGCTGTGTTTCACAACTAACTCCATTAGAGTAGAGGTCTTTGCACATATAGTCCAAAATTTTCGTATGCGTTTTTTCGTATTTGGCGCTCATTGTACAGTCTCTCTGAATTGTCAAAACACCTTCAAAATCCTTGTTACGAATGCCAAAAAACGCAGAAAATCTAACCCAGTCCGATTCTTTTTGACAGATAAAAATATCGGAGGCAGTGTGTAAATGTGGTAGACACAACATGCGGTGGTATTTATTTTTTAACGTGCGAAAATTTCGAAGACAAATTTCGGATTCTATGTGCTATGTGTTTAAGATTATGGTTGTTGAAGCTTTGAAGGGGTTGTGGGGATCCCCAAACCAAAAACTATAGAGAGTCCATATATTTGTTTTATATTTTATTAGATACATTTTGTTGTTCTTGTTGATTCAGTAAAACAATCTTGTTTCACAGCTTTAACTGCTATGTTTGACACTGCATCACACTACCATCGGGCAATCCGAACATTTCATACAATTTGCTTCTAGGATTTGACATCCTGAGGTGAGGGTTCTGTCAGAGATTGGCTCTTTCTCAGCGATTGCATGGACAGTGGGCAAGATTTCATGAAGTTTAAGAGCATGTGCAATAACCTTTACACAAAATGAGTCAGGCGCTCCACAGAAAATGGAGGACAATCTGAGCACAACAGCACATCTGTGTACTTACACAGAGACAGTTAACAGAACCAGAACAAATCACATCCTGCTGTTCTGAATGCAAGTGTGTGTGTGTGTGTGTGTGTGTGTGTGTGTGTGTGTGTGTGCATGCCTGCTTGTGTGTGTATTATTGAGTGTTAAATGGCAAAATTGCCCTTTCATCAGACCGGAAGAATGAACTTTACCGTGACGTTGAACACGTCTGCCATTTGGATAACATTGGGAAACAACAACAAACGAAAGCTTCTAAACAAAAACAATAATTCACAAACAATAACTGTTCATTCCGATAGCTTGACTTTAATAGCATGTGTCTTCTGTTCACATTAAATCAGAGCAGACTGCATAAAAAATAGACAGCTGGGAAGTGAAGCATGCCAGAATTTATTGCTGTGGCGAGCTGTCATCGCCTACACACAGATCTACAAACATTGCGCAGGTGAGTCTGCCTCCAGCTTTAGGTCTTATACTATATGTAACAGCAAGATAAGACCGTTTTATTTGACTTGTTGTGATGTTTTGCTTATTGTTTTAGTTCACCCAGATATAATAGATTCTGTCATTCGCTCACCATGTCAATGAAAAAAAATTTTGTTCACATTCACACATGCAGCAATTTTGAAGAACGTTCATGCTGAGCTTCAAAAAGGTGAAAATGGTGATATAAAATGACCATAAAAGAAGTCTGTACAACATGAGCGTTATATTCCTTCTATATTTCTATAAGTCTTCTAAACCTGTATGATTACTTTTGTGTAGCTATATGTAAGCATGTGCAGATGCTACGCTGGTTTCTGGGTCGAATTGCTATTGCCAAGAGACGCTCTTGAGGCAACATACTTTGTTGGACATTTTTCTGAAAAAAGCCTATACCCAATCCAAACCTTAACCATAACTTATCCCTAAAATCATAGGGAAATGATAGATTAATAGAGTCGAAGAACCTAACCCTGGTTGTATGCTAAAACTTCACATGAACTGTACATGTATCCCTCAAATTTGATTGGTTGACTTAATGTTGCCCAAGGTAAACAATTATGTTGACCCGAGAACATCTCTCACTGGCCAAAAGCAGAAAAGCCTTTTTTCTGTGTGTTTTTAACATTTCTATGCTAGCTTAAAAAACAAAGAAGTGCAAATGAAATTTGAGAGGTCCGGTGGAGGGCAAGATTAAAATGTTTGCGTCATTTTGACAAACAGGTGTTTCTTTGTTCACTTCATTTGGGTGATGGATGTTATATAAACGGTGGATATAACGCTGGATTTGGAGATCGTTTGAAACTGATACATGGTGCCGTCCCAGCGCTAAAAGATGCCGGACATGAACCGCATGCGATGAGTGAAACTGATGTCTGTGTTTTGTTGACAATGTGTGCTTTTTGTTGACGCACGTGCTTTGGTTCAGCCTACCCCTCCCCCCCGCACGTGCCGTATAATTTCGGAAACAATCATAAAGCTGTATCTATCTTTTATAAATGTGATCAAACTAAATACTCTTCAAAGATACAAAGTATGCAATACTGCTCTATAGATTCTCAAGATTAAATGAGATTGGCAGAAACCCTGTGTGTTATGGCCGCTTTAAGAAAAAGACTACTATAGTGAAAAACAATGTGTTAGCAATGACACCCAACAGGAGAATCTCTGCTGATTCATTTGTTTAAAAGGGAAAGTCCCAGAAACAGACGGACACTGGGACACTGTTGGAGAAATAACACTCGCTCAGTACGACGACTTGAGTCAGAACACAGAGCTGCTGTACGGATGCTGAGTTTGGTGTTGCTTGTTAGTGATAAGACAGTGGAAGTGTTTTGATGGTGTACAACAGACAGCGGTTTGACTGCATGTGGCTACAGGGAGGGTTGACACTCATGATTGGACATCAACGCCGGAGATGAAACCATAGCATAGTGTGTGCGGGCGTGTGTTAGCTCACCTCTCTCCACTGCTTGGTCTCCACTCCTTGAGTGTACATGACACACACTGTGAAAAGGGGAGAGAAATAAAAATAGGGCTTTATTTTGGAAATAAAAAACTGTGCTACTTGATTACTATTTGTATCCCCTTCATCATTCTTTTTTGGCAATACATTGTTGCACATATGATGGCCCATTATCTCTTAATATACTGCATTGGACACAATTTTCATTTTCTTTCATTACAATAGTGTAATTAAGGAACGTGAGGTGAATTTCAAGTTTTTTCATTATTTTTCACTACATGATGAGCTTTTAAGAAACACTACGCTTTCCAAAAGCGAGAGTATGACACTTTCTTCATATCCATATATGGCTGTACCCGTCTCATTTTTTTCTCAATTTTTCTGCTCAATCGGTCTAAGATCTTTTCAAACCGTCTCTCTGATTCTTGCCGGTATTGCATATTTAAGTTCAGGTTTTCTGAAAACAGCCATAGGACCGCAATATAAGAAGAACTCATCAGATTCATGCTGCTATTTGATGAGAGATTACAGAAAGAAAGAGTGGGGGGCGTCATTAATGCAGAAAGACTGTGAAAAAGGGATGGAAAGCTCAGTTTCATCCTCCGTTGTCTATACTCACTTGGATCAGATTTGGAGAACGTGTCCCTGTCTAACAGACTCCTGGGGAGGGAGAAAAAAAATGAGATCAGTAATTCTGACAGCTCGATTAAAGCTATCAGTGACACGTTGACGTTTGAAGCTTTATGGAGAAATCCTTCTGGCAAATTCATTAAAGTGTCTCATTAGAATTCCACAAAAGCATCAGAATATCAGGATTAACATCTATTAGTGTTTAGCGTAGATTTCTTCAAAAACATTTAGGGGCTTTTTACACAGCGTTTAATCTGGGGTTATTGTCTTTTTAATCCTGATTTTAAGAGATAGTTCACTCAAAAATGCACATTCTGAAAATCATTTACTCGCCCTCGTGTCATTCTAAACCTGTATGAGTTTCTATCGTCTGCAGAACACAAAAGAAGATATTTTGAAGAATGCTGGTAGCCGAACATCATCGAAAGCCATTGACATTTCTCAAAATATCTTCTTTTCTGTTCCACAGAAAAACGAGTCATATTCAGGTTTTGAATAGCATAAGAAAAAAATTACAGGATTGATATCTTTGCTTGAAATATCCTTTTAAGGACACTTTACCCTAAGTAAAATAAAGGTGCAAAAATGCATGAACGTGAGAATAAATAACCCAAGATTAAGATAAATCAATTGTTTACATTCAAATCATGATTTTCTATGAGTACCATGTAAGCTATATAAATATTATCATTATTCAGTAGCTTAGTATTCCTTTAAGATACCATTATGGTATGTTTACCACCACGGTGTGTTTAAATCCAATGGCCATTGTCAGCGTGGAGCAGAAAAACAGCTTCGAGCTTTCTCTTTTAATACAGTATACAGTTGACATAGTGACTGATGTATGTCATTATATAATCAAACACCCTTCGCTTGTAATCCAAACACAAGCTACCACAAGAGACTCACTTCACTGTCAGGTTTAAACTGTGATGTGTCTCACCTGACCACTTGTGATCGAATCACCTCAACTGCATCTCAACACATGTAAACAGGGCTATCATGTATAATGTCACAGCATTATGACATATCACTTGTTCATCGTTTTCAAACAGCGGCGATGCACAAATATTCTGTGTCCCTGAAATGTTAACCCAAAAAGTCGAGTATTCTGTTAAACTGAGCTTCAGTTTTACAGCTCTCTCCGCATATGAGGACACTTGATCTGCCAAAGTAAACTCGGATATTGATTCCACAGCCGGAGTTTCACTTCTGTTTATATGAGCCTGATGGCTCTTCCTCGCCTCCAACATTTTGGCTGTCATCACCCCACTACGTCTAAATCAGAGATGGCATTTCTATTATGAGGGCTTGCACGCACACACACCATCTGAAGGACGCAGGCAGAATAGCTGATCAGAGTGAAATGAGTGGGTTCTGGTATCATCAACAAAGCAGATGTGATTGCAGGTTTACAGCAGCGTGAGTTTGTGGAATGACACTAAACGTGTCTGCTTCACCTCGTCCTTTGGGTCTAGAGGAACCTGTGTGCTCCTGATTCTGCCATGTGCCTTCGTCATCTGTGATTATATCCACTGCACATGATAATTACAGGCTCGGCCGGAGATATAACGCTTGTGACAAGACGTTATGTGGTCTCGCGCTGGTTTCTTAGTTGAGTTTTTCCACGTTCAGCAGCGGATATTTGCATTATAGAAGAAACTAGTTTTCTTTTCTGGTTATTTTTTAAATAATATTTTTTTATTCCAGTCTCTAGCCGTGTTTTATCCATGAAGATGATGCGAACTACGTTTTGGAGTAAAAATGTTTTCATAGAAATAGCAGACTCCCTTTGTCTTGCTAAAAGTATTATCATAGGTAACATTTTGTGTATCATTATCAAACACAATAAAAAAAGTTGTGTTAAAAACAACACAGTTTGTCCTTAACTAAATACATATCTGTGTCTACCCTGCTAAAATATAAATGAAATAACTCTGCCCAAAACAACAGAAAATGTATGGATTTTATGGTTATATTGGGAAATGTAGTGGTTTTAATGGAAACTATAATAGTGTCTACTGGTACATGTATGGGATGTATTTTTTCTTTCTTCAACTATTTAAGCATTTTCGTTGTCTACATACTAGAGATGCACCGATACGAAATATCCACATATACCAATAGATGATTATTCAGAAATTATTCAGATTCAGATTATTCAGAAATGTTTATAAAATGCTTATACCGATATATCGGCCCTGATCATCGGTTGTTTTAAAAGTATTGGCCGATAGCTGATGGCTTCCATCATTTACCTCATTTGTAAATCACTTTGGATAAAAGCGTCTGCTAAATGACTAAATGTAAATGTAGCCATTACTGTGCCAAATCGCTTTTATCGACCAATACCGATTATTGACCGATATAATGGTGCATCACTATAATATAGTGATAAGTACGCATGTAAGACACAATACCATTCCTGACATTGTCATTCATGTGCAGTGAATCTCGTTGGGGTGCATACTGATCCATGCATATTTGGACATAATAATTTGACAAACTGCTTCTGGCATACTATGAAAGTAAACACATTTGGACATACTGAAGGGTATGATCTGATTCCCGTGTGCACCTGAGAGAAAAACAGAACCCTTGCACTTTATCACTATTTTATCACCGCCTTGCAAACACCGATATTTCCTTCAGGAAATGCAAATTTACTTTCGCTTTATTCTTTTATCAGTCCCTGTGCATTCTAGATTTCAAAAATGGAAATGAATCTTTGAGCTTCTCATAAATGTTTGCTCAGAGGCCAAATGTCACTGAGGTTATTACTTTCCTTGCATGCGGAATAAATGCAGATGGCAGATAAGGTTTAGGCAAACATCTAGAAATCCCTGTGATGAACTGTATTCTTTAATCTCAACCATCCATTGCGATCATCCTTGTTGATGCTGAATATTTAACAGGTTTTAACAGAGTAAGAAATGCTTACAACGATTTGCATCAACAAAGCAACCAAAAGTTATTTAAATTCGATAAGTTTGTGATTTGAGATGCAATGCAAAGCAACATGATGTGGACGGTAAAGTGATGCCATGCTAGTCTTATATTGAAATTACGGCAACACTTTAGTAAAGGGACCAATTCTCACTATTAACAAGAATATAATATTAGAATATTGGCTGTTTATTAGCATTTATATAGCACATATTCTACATGACCATATTCTACATCCCTGATCCTACCCAATACCTAAACATAACAACTATCATACTAACTATAAATAAGAATAAAAGTCGTAGTTAATGGTTTGTTAATAGCGAGAATTGGACCTTAAAATAAAGTGTGACCGAAATGACTCTATTTTATTGATCAATATCGACGTCTATTAAAATACATTTATAACATTTGAATTTGAAAAACTTGCAACGCCTCTGCCAACACCGGACAATGTAGCGACTTGCCGCTCAAACCGCTTTCAGTGTTTCATAAACTTTATTTGTTTTCACAAAAAAATGAATCGATCCACTAACATGAGCATGCACAAAGCCTGCGGATCGCCTCTATGGCCCTCTCCAAAAAGACAGCGTGATTAAAATTAATTTGGATGATAATGTGTGAAATGTTGTGCCTGTGTCCAGAGAGCCTTTCAAAAGCAGCGGGAAGCAGGTGTGCGTGATTACGTTCATAAATTACACCCTTTGCTTGGCGAATTTAATTTCGGTTACTCATCCACTTTCAACAACCCGAAATTTAATTAACTTTAAACACTGTCCTCTGCATATCAAAGAGCAAATAATCAGCCAGATCTTCTCTGTCACGCTTGTTGAAAGACGAGTGCCAAGAAGTAACAAAACCAACCCTGCGATTTCACTGCTGAAGCAAAAAATCTCATTTTAATATCTTATATTATATATATGGTATAGAAATCTCAACTATAGCACAGAAAAGCATTCAAGATACACTTTTGACCAACGCCCTACCCAAGATGGTCGTTGACATCATTACATTGTGATGCCTCGACGGTGGTACCATTCGTTTTGAATTAATTCCTGACACCATGACAGCAAGTGGCCTCATTAAATTCTATTCATGTCCTTATCATCACACCTATTGAAAATTAGAATATCTTGTCCAAAGCCAAGCTCCCGTGTTCCCCTCTCCCGGCTCTGAGGAATCCTACAGGGGGTTTAATTATAGCCCTCAAGACCTACGAGCTGAAGCTGAAACCCGTCTGAATGTAACCGTGAGCCCCAGTGTCTCCAAAGCAAGAAACAAGTCCGTCCTCTACCCTTTTGCCTCGACGGATCTTTGTCTGTTGCTTGTTCCTCATGAAATTTATATATCCCTCACAAGGGCCAGTTCGATACTCTGTGACCCTGAGAAATGTACCGTTGAGGTCAACAGAGAATTCATTAAAGATTAATCAAAAATGTTGTTTCATTTCAGAAAGGTTATCTGAGAGATGTGTGGGTGGTCGTGTGCGACTTAGCCACTCTTGGGCTGCGAGTAATATGAGTTCTTGAGGTGGAGGGAAGAATTGTATTTTTGGTGAGTGTGACACAGACTGATCATGTCACGATTCCATAAAGGTTAAGCAGCTTTGGGTTATTGTGACTTGAAAGATCAATGAACGGTTTCATTTCTGCAGTCTAGGGCTGAAGGAATATTTACAAGGTCTATGTGTGGTTGCATCTTGTCTATAAATAAAGACAGCAATTTTGGCATATTTAAAAGAATAACAATGCTATCAGGATTTCATGTTTTTCACTTAAGACCAATTAAATAAATCAATTAATCTTTTGACATAATGCAATATAGTTTGGAGCAGAAATGGTCTATTATTGGGAGGTACAAAGCCCCACTCCTCTACATAAACTAAATGTAACGGTCAACTTGGATCACCTGAGTTACTTTAGCTAATTATGGTGAAACTTATATCATATTGTTTTTACTCGTAACCTTAAAGTAGTCCAAGATAAGTGATACTTGGACCCACTTAAGTGTGACATCACGCACCGCTTCTTCCGGGTACAAATGCTTCAATGAATGCGACCGCACAGTAAAATCGGCAATGTTAAAAAGATCAAATTAACACTCACAGTGTATATATAATCCACACTCTCAACGTGTAGATAATATACAGTATACACTGTGAGAGTTAATTTGACTTTTTTAACATGGATTTTTTTGCTGTGAGGCAATAAATGTTAATATAAACTCATGACATGCTATAAAACTACTGAAAACCCACAATCCACATTTTTATCTCCATAACGACATCCCAGATTGCCATATAATGATACATTTTTGAATGAATCATTAAAATATTGATGTCGGAGATGGTGAGTCTGGAGATAAAGATTTCGCTTAAATGTGTGATATGAATAAACAGCGCTCATAAATGTCACAGTCGCCTCACTTGAAATGAATGAAGGACCCGGAATCCGTATTCCTTGCGTCCCGATTTAACAAGTGAATTATGTTACTGCTTTTTCATTTGAAACGGTTGCAGAACACGCTTTCAATGTATCCCAAGACTGTTGATAACGTTGTTTAAATCTCTGCTGTAAGGTTGATAAAAATGTCATTCCAGAAGTTTCCTGCTTTGTGAAAACTTTGAAAAAAGAAAAGAACATACAATGGACACCGAGCAGGAGACAGTGCTTGATACTTTCATCTAAGCTGTAATATTCTACAGGAAGCTGAGCTACTGGATGTGTGCTACCGACGTAGTTCCTGCGAGTACACTTTTCAGAACATCAACATAGGTGGGCGGTCACGCGTACGTGGTTAAAAATAACCCAGAATGTTTCTTTTCAACACATACTCATCGCTCCAGGACATTTCTGTCTCCGGGGATCATTTAAAAGATTCCTGGGTTCACCATAAGAACGTCAAAGTGGCAACGTTATGCGGCGTGCCACCAACCTGCGACGGGCGGCAGATTGTGTGCGAATCCCGAGAGAAGCTGCTACGCCAGAACAGCGGACGAGCAGCTGAACCGTCAACCACAGCAGAAAGAAAATAAAAAAGATGTTCTACAAGCCTCACAAGAGAAGATGCTGACTGCTTCAGAGAAGATGCCAGCTCTATTTTCTTCAACCTTCTGCTTAATTTCACATATTTTATCTTATCTGTTCTCCCCTTCAATTTCTCCCTCTCTCTCTCTTGCTCGCTCTGTCTCCCTCGCTCTCTCTCTCTGGCATCAAACTCCTGTCACTACCAGCGCCAAGGCTTTCATCTTTAGAAGACAGCGCTCGCCCCTCAGTAAATCAATGCCCTGGAGTCACAGTCCTCTGTGTGTGTGTGTGTGTGTGTGTGTGCGTGTGTGCGTGTGCGTATAAGCGGGCATTGACACTTGCATGAGAAGTAGACCACAACTGTCGGTTCCGGAAGTAAAATCTTATTCATTTTCTCTATGGGGGAATCGATATTTACGCTAAGTTTAAAACCTTTAAAGACAGACCAGACGGTTGTTAATCGATGATACATGCCATCAGTCTATGTTATATCCAATTAGGTTTAGGTATGAACTGTCTGATGTTACACCTGACATACCTTCCAAAATGCCATGTTGTGCGGATCAATGAAGTAATGTTCGCAAAGGAAAGTTAAGTTGACAAAAGGAAACTATGGCGCGGAATGAGGCATCCTTACTGCAGACCTGATCAAAGATCTGCATCACAAAGCTTTACAAAAGAAAACTTCATTATTAAAATGTACTTTGTGTCACCGTCCCAAATCTTTTTCTAATCTCCTATCAGCGAAACTTTGATGTTGTGTAGAAATAGCTGCAGGCAGGCCCGTTCCCAGAAGCACAGAGGCAGTGATGTAATACGCTTCAGAATATCATGAATGATGTATCAGTTTGACAACAGGATCTCCATATAGAAAAAACCTTCAGGCGAAGCTTGCACATGATGTGTTACCATCCAGGGACCAGCAAACACACAAACAAGGCATCTGGTATCAAAGGCACCACGGATTTAAGATGGTCCTGTTCATTTGGCTTTGAATCAAATTAAGGTGATAGATCATTTACGCTCAAGTATCAATAGTACAAAAATAAAACATGTGTAGTCTTATTGCTTTAGCAACATCTACAGCATGTATGTGTTACAATAACGTTCCTATTATTATTTGCCATTTATGAGGATTGTGTTAACCATAAAAAATATACTGATATCACTATCCTGTTATCTTAAATGTCAATATTTGGTGGTTTTAATACCTATCGCTGTTGAAGAAAACAGCATATGCTGGGTTAGGTATGTTTTGATGCTGGTTTGACCATCTTAAACCAGGTATGACCAGCACAATCCACAAACCAGCATCAAAGCATACCAAACCAGCATATGCTGGTTTTTTCAACATGTGAGGTCGCTCCTAAAGTTTTTAAGCGTTGTTTTCCATATTCACGTAAGTGAATCATCACATCCACAACAAAATTGTCATATCCATAACTGTCCATATTCCTCTTCATATACCACAAAAATGGTTGTTTTATATGTATGACTCATCCCTTCTCGATTTGTTAAGTATCATTACTCATGGTTTGTACATTTTAATTCACAGAAATTCTACGAATCGACAATGTCGTGTCAAAAATGGTGTCCTTTTTTGTCACATCCAAACCCCATGTGTATTTCCCTCATGTTATATGGAAAATGTGTATGGACTGATATTTTTCTGACGTTTGGACTCTAAACTCATCAGGGGTTTAGTAAAATATAAATGGGTTATTCAATATATTGGTAATAAATACATTCTCTGAGAGACTGAAAATGTACTATCAATAACTCTGGAACTGCCCTCACTTATTTTACAAAACAACTACGAGGCTGATACAGCAACTTTTCTGCTGCAATGTATTATTTTTCACTTTAAGAATTTTCCCTGTAAACCAAAGATCCAACACATACAGGGTTTTACAGAATCTGCCAAAAGAAGATCCAAGGATAAGTAAGGCTTTAGAAAATCCGCAGAAACAGGTTTAAACAGTTCCCAGGATGTTTTGGTGCTGGACGGATAAACGCATGTAAAAATCTCAAGTGTCCCTCAGTGTGTTTCGCGAGAGCTCACAAAACAATGTCACTTTTGAGTGCAGATATTGTGGGAGGAAATGTGTTATGAAGATCCAAGAGTAATGTTTCTCCATGTTGACCTCATTATAAAAGTGAAAAATGACTCCGAGGATAGAGCTTAAAACCAGAACAAACGCACATACAATATCTGAACACAACGTCTTTCTGTTTTTGTGCGGTGTAAGTGTGAATCTGGAGGGGTGGGTGTGATGGTTTTTTATGTACACCATTGAAATGAACTGTGGGAGGCCACGGTTGTTTTGTTCCCTCTGTTATCTTCCTGTTTAAATTGTATTTTTATGCCTCTTTTTCTCTGTAATGTTCCCTTTAGGGAGTGAAGCATGTAATTAGCAATGATTAACTAGATGTCTAATGTGCATGTAATGACTTAAAGTTATCCAAAAATGACACTGAATTATCACATGCTTAATGGATTCCTAAAGACGGTTCAGAACCATGAGGAATGTGCGCTCGTAATGTTATTTCGTAAGCTCTTTGCATTCGCTAATCAAGTTTTCCACTTCAGGATTCCTCCATGATGAACTGACTCAAAGATCACCCTTGACAATCCTTTTGCAGTCATATTTTCTCCGCAGATTTTTGCAGCTACTTTAGCAGCCCAGCAACACTATAGGCTACTGAGTCTGTGATGTGATCTCACTTTACATTTGCTGAAACGTTGGTGGTTGTGAGGTATATGCGTTTTTTTCACTATTTTATCAGTCACTGAAACACCAGAAAGATCTCATTTTCTTTAACAAGTGTTAGACCAGGTAATAAAATAGGCTGCAATGTTCGGCGCAAAGAACATACCTCCGCCAAAGTCCCTTTGGGAAGGACTTGACGGCCATATTAGCAACGCTTGCAGGCAGCTATTTTAATCATGCGAGACAAAGACCTATCTATTATCTCTTTTTTGGCCATTGAACCACACAAAATACAATTGTAGGGAGGCAGACAAATAACGTGTCAATTATTGTGGCTGTTAAAGGTCCTGTATGTACATTTTAGCGGCATCTAGCTGTGAGGTGGCAAATTGCAACCAATGGCTCACTCCACCCCTCCCTTTCATAGCACTACGGTGGCTGATACATGGCAAAGATATCGTCACATTTTCACATCTTGTTTGAAGGAGATAACAATTTACTCTGTAGAGCACTTTGTCAGTCAAGGGCTAATGTAGAAACAAGATGGTGAATTCCATGTCAGTCTATGTACGGTAGATAGAAATAGCTCATTCTAAGATAATAAAAATGCTTCATAATGTACGGTCTTTATACACCTCTGAACACATAGTTATGTATATTATATTGCATTTCTGTCAAAAGATCCTCCTAAATACTACACATTGCACCTTTAAGGCAGAATGTTAAAAAAGTGATTGCTGTGTCAAGTGTCAACCAGATGCCATCACAGAATTATATGATCTGCTTCTTCTTTGGAAATGACAATATGAATTTACAAAAACATCAGTCACTGATGTGTTATTTTCATAGTCCTTTCCTGGCACAGTAAAGGCCATTGCAGAATTTGCGTCCGAAATTTCCACACGTTAAAAAATAAATACAACCTCACGTTGTGTCAATCACATTTACACACTGCCTCTGATATTTTCTTCGTCAAAAAATAATTCAGACTGGGTTCGATTTTCTGCGTTTTTCGCATCCGTAGCAAGCATTTTGAGAGGCAAACTTCGGACTGTACGTTTGAAGACCTTGTAAGTCCCTGTTTGGCTCGTGTTGAGTTTAAACAAACACCCCACACAGAGAAGACACTGGTGACACATCACCTACTAAGACAGTGTCACTGGTATACAGGAGAGTAGCACCCGTTCCTGCCCCTAAAGTGTCTCGAATCAGCTCTGTCACTCCTCTTCTCAATGGCACCCGTGCAGCGAAGTTAGCAAGTACTCAGAAAGAGAGGACTGAGCTCCATTTGCTCCATTAGCAGGCTATTTTAGTCCCAGGGCTGGAGATAATGCCCACGGTTCAGGCTGTTGAGGGGAAGACGAGTGATATCTCTGAGATAAAGGGACGGATATTTGAGATTTGACCCTAAGTATTGTACTATAAGGCTGATTATAAAGCTCTCTGAATAACAGTCACATTCGGTCACCTGGTTGTTGACTCGCTGGCCCCAATTCAACATGTTCCCTTGTCTCCTCCTGTATCTATCCACCATATTTCCAAGAACCACATGCCACTTCCTTTCATGCAAGTGCTTTCTGTTTCACGCACCGGTAGATCACGTACAATTCACTACGCAGTGTGTGTTCCACTCTGGTGCGTTGAAGAAGATTACCAACACAGCACGATTACTTCAACTCGTAGCCCCATTGTCAGCCATTGCACAAGGTCGTTGTAAAAACATCAGACAGATGAAGCGCTCCAAAATGGGTTCAGTGTTTGTTGTGAGCTTGTGACAGGAACATGTTGTACTAGGGCTGGGCAGAAACATGTGGGATGATTTGACCTAGGTCTTGTCACACATTATAAAAGAGTTCTGGAAGAGCTGTAAAAACCGTTGAGGGAACAAACAGAATCGTTTAAAAGCATAAAAGGAAAGAAAAACAGTGTGGTCTCAAATTATGTGAACAAAACCGACAGCAATCAACTTGAAGCAACAACTTTCAGAACCTAACACGGTGTACTAAGCAGGCGCAACAAGTCAGCGGCAAGTTATTTTCCTGTCCATACTGAAGTGATGCATGACACGATGTTATTAAATGAATCAGATTATGTTTACTGTTTAAATCAACATGAAATGGCATGGACAACCAACACAATGTTACAGAGATTCACAACTATTTAAGATTTTTATGAGGTGGTTAAAGGGGAACTATAAAGCGACGAGGATACTTTTTGTGCGCAACAAACAAAAATAACGAATATCAGAGATTTCCTGACTACCATGTTAGTTTCCAACGCGCATTCACGGGCGCATCTGGGGTCAGCACCGTCACCGTCATGGTGCTCCCATGAACACATGTTGGAAACTAACAAGGTATTCAGGAAATTGTTGAATATACTGTTGAATAAATGTAAAAAGTCGTCGAAGACTTTAGGGTAATTCATGACAGAATTACTGTCACATACATGTTCACATGACTTCTTTTTTGACAAGAAAAAGTTGAAAAAAAACGCTTGCACGTTGTGGTTACAAATAGCAGCCAGCAATGTTCAAAGATGGCATTTGTGCACAAAGGCAGCTTAGAGAGACAGGCTTCGTAGGCAGCGTGACAAAATTATATTCGAATTATAAACAGAGAGCGTTTTTGCTATAACCAATCAATCACATATTTAAGAACTACAATACTAATTTCGGTTATTGAAATTATTGAGATTATTGAAAGTGAAAATTAAATTTACATTTATACAAAACTGTGCTCCAACGGGCGTTTCGGCCGCCGTTTAATTTTTTCGACCTTGAGCCTTCTCGACCAATCATGTTCCTTACATGTTGTTATGGAAACGACAGGTTTCTAGTTAGCTTTGAAAAAGGTGCTTGACGTAGGGCGGTTTTTTTCAACCCCAAAAGACGCTCTAAGCTGCAGAAAAAGACGCTGGCGTTTAAAAAAACACTTACTCCATAGGATTATAATGTCGAACAGACGCTAGCAGCTTCAAAAAAGAAGTCAAGTGTGAACACGGCCTTATTTGTACGTATTAGTACGATTTGCTTCCACGCCAGTGATAGTTAGGTTTGGGGCGGGGTGGGGCTTCAGTATTGATTCTTTTCTCATAATCATTTTGTACAATTCACTTCGTACTAAAACATATGAATTATCCACCTCATAATATATTTTGCCAATTCCCAGAGATCACATTTTCCCAACATATTTTGCAACTTCCATAATGTGATGTATTTCTGAAATGAATTCTCTAAATTAACTGCCATCAACTGTTCAATTACTACATTACCTGATGGCAAGTGTTTAGAAAGGCATTACCCACAACAACAGCCCAAAACAATAAGTTGCCATATCTGCCTCACTCAGATCAACTGAGAAGAAAACTAATTTTAGAGCTATTTTACATTTGGATGAGACATTACAAAGACTTTTAGCATAACACTGCACAATAAACCATAAATATGTTTTTGAGAAAGTAAATATGGTCCATTGTGTGGGCCAGTTTGTACGAACGAGATTTAACTGTTGTCCAGGTAAGCAAAAAATAACCATGAAGCCTTACTGCTTGTATGCAAAACTGATTTAGTGTTCAGTCTAGGAGCTCTCATGGGCAACACTTTATGATGCTTATTATTCTGGGTGTTTCTGTCTCCATGAATGTCAATAAAAGTATTCTTTCAAATGTAAAATGTACAGATAAATTTCCCTTGCACTGACAAGAACTGCGAAACATATCCAGCAGAAGTGCCAGCTTCCTCACATCAAACGACACACAAAGTGTGCCGCAACGGGTTGCCATGACAACCTCAAAACTGATGTTATTACCGGACCGTTGGACCTGTCAGAACCACGTCAGACCTCAAATTGAGAGGCAGAGTACCATATGTTAGGTAATGCATGAAAATGCAGACTATGTGAATCGCTTGCTTTTCAAACAGATGGATTGGCTGAGTCTCGCACTCATCAGACAAATAAAACACAAAAGAGCGGAGAGCAATAAAAGTCAACATCACAACGAACAGGCTGTCCGAAGAGATGCTATCAGCACAGTTAGTGCCGCCAACACCCTGTTTGATGGGCTTAACATAAATAACGCCTGAAAAACTTTCATCGCAACTCAGATGCACTCGTTGAGCTCGTACACCCACACACCTCAATGCAGTTCTTGAGATTCAGCCTCAGATATGACCCATCTAAGATAGTCCCCTGATATGAGCCTTCGAGTTTTCAATGCTAATGATATGCATATACAGAGGCGTGTTATATCCTGACAAGCGGCATATGGCGACGTTTGTTTATGGCTTTCGCACAGGGGTGCGTTTCCAGAACAACCATAACTCGCTGGTTAACCACCATAGTACGATGCATCGATTGAGAAACTAACTAGCAACTCACGACTGTTTCCCGAAAACATAGTAACTTTGTCGCACATCTGTCGTTTGATCAACGTTGGCTCAACAACATTGTTGATGACGTCACATGGTGGAGTAATACCGTCTTCTAATAAATCCGTTTAGATCGATTTTAATGTTTTATTATTACTGTTAATAATGTACACTGCATCTGAAAATTTTTTGTGGTCGTATATCGTTTTATTTCACGATTTTCAACTCATAAGTTTCCTCCTACGTAACTCCACCCAGGGATTCCCCAGGGTCCTAGAGCAGGTAGGTGCGGTGGTCGCATGCACACAAAAAACAACGCTTCTATTTTCTTGACCATCTAAAAGATGTAAAATTTAATTTGTATATTTCGAATGATGGATGTAGAATGCACTGCAAGTTGCTTGCTTACCTTGCTCAAGCATGATGTATGTAAGTCTAC
Organism: Triplophysa siluroides; assembly: GCA_006030095.1. NCBI lineage: Eukaryota > Metazoa > Chordata > Actinopteri > Cypriniformes > Nemacheilidae > Triplophysa > Triplophysa siluroides. Next base: position 1,433,537 of record VCII01000835.1, on the reverse strand, counting down.
ATGTCATAATAATAAGGAAATATGCTTCTAACCACAGCTGTAGACCTGTAATTCCAACCAAGCAACTTTACGATGCTGCTTGCGATCGATCGTTGGAACGATGGTTTTCGGGAAACACTTGAATCGTTGAACTACGCTGCAACGACGGAACTTGCGACCAAAGTTGGCTAACTATGCTTTTGGGAAACGCACCACAGAATGATCTCTTTATTAGCATTGAGAATATATAGAATTTGATATCCGAGGCCATAGTGCATGACTGATTATGTGTCTCAAGAACAGGTTTCCAGTCACGGGCAGCCTATTATGTGGTTACAATTTGCTCCAACGACAACAAAACCCCTTTAATCCCTGAAGCAATTATGCCATTGGTCTCAGGAGAGACCGGTGCTGTTATATCCCGTAGTTCGGAACATTTCAGTTCAAATGATTTTGCGAGAATCGAGCTACTTCAAGTCAGCCAATCTTCTCCTCAAGTCCAGGCATGTCTCCTCTGTTCTGGAAATCCTCCGGAGTCTGAAAGTTTTCGGTTGCTCTGGGCTTGGGAATTCTGTCTCTCTCTCGTTCCGCATGCTAATGTCGAGCTTTCCTCCACTCCGCAACCCAGATCAGAACGATCAATCCCATGGTGCGATCCGCGGTGGCCGGGGCCGTGTTGCCGCAAGGCCTAATTGGCTTTCATCCTTTTGATAAAAAACTCGATGTGCGATGCAAACCAAGCCGGGATCGATCTGGATGCCCACACAGTATGCTGTTCCCACATTCTATTTAATTATTCACTCCGGCCAGCTGCCCCTTCAGGGCTTTTCCATGCGGTGTGTGCAATGGTAGAGGTAGGGATGTGGAGGAGAGCTTGGTTATTGCGGGGTGTATTACTCGAAACTGTGAAAGTCTCTCTCTCCAGAGGTAGAAAGTGACACCGCAGTGCCAATGCGGGACGCAAAGCAGGAAGCGACATCAAATCTGTGTCATTTTGATGCTGAAATACTTTCTCTTACTTTAATACGCCGAGGCAATTTAGAGATACGCAAGACTAACAAAAACCTGTTTATGACTCTTCTGTGGAACACAAAAGAAGATATTTTGAGAAATGTCTATTTTGCTTTTGTGTCATCCCAGATGGTTTTGTTCAGGTAACACAACCTTGTCTCAGCGCTGCAGTTCTGTGTGTCTAAAAAGTGATGTACGAATCCCAGAACAACGAAAGTGCCTGATGCATGTGGAGGACGTGTCTCTACCACACCTGCCAAGTGCTCCCTCTTCCTGTATGGTCTCTTCAAATAAGCCCTCACTCAATGTTCAGGTTCAGCTCTCTGTAGAATGGTTGTATTGTCTTCCGAGGTTTCCTTTCGATGAATCTGCTTTGATGATATTGCTATCCTTCTCTCTCTATAACCCCTACACCCGGCTAATGTCACAACTCTTATCTTGGCTCTACAACCCATTTCTTTTGCCTCTATGTCTCTCTCTCCCCTCAGTATCTCACTTTTGCACACACAACTCCATGCCACATATCTCTGGCCTACAAGTTTCATTTATAAAACATTCCTGGAAATGTTCTACGTAATTAAAAGGAGATAAAAGATCTTTTACAAATGCTTTTATCTGAACAATCTTTAGGAAATGTTTTACACTGTGCTTTGGAGAAATGGTATTGGCTTTTTATTGCGACCATGACAGGTCAAACACATTCAGTGGAACTAATTGGCAGTGTAATTCTCCACAAAAAGATCAGATCTATCCACGTATTTAATGCCAAGACATCCGCCAAACCCACTCACTGGCTCTCTAAAGTAAAACTGAAGATGGTATTTTGATGATCGTTTTGTTCCCATAAGATGCAATCTGTAACGTTTGCCTCTGTATCGCCATTTTAGTTAGAAGCATACAATTTCAGGTTATTTACTTTACTTATCTTAAAGTGGGTTAAAGTCCAATGGCATCAAATTTATGTTAAACTTTTTCATCACCGTTTGTGTGATCCAGCTGAAAATAACATTACTTAAAAAAAACAAGCACACTTGTTCATGTAATGCTGTTGACAAGAGCAGAATACATGTTTCAAACGTATTAATAAAATAAATTAATTAATCAAAATAATTAATGTGCTTAAAAAGGAAGTCAACAGGGCACAGCACTACTGTGGGATTAACAATAAAAATATTTTTAAAGCTATTTTTATAGCCCCAAGACGTGATGTTAGCCTGTGTTTGCACAAAACTATTTTAAATACGTGGCTAAGCAACCTTAACTGTCGTCTATATTTAATATTTTATGACATGCAGAGATTTAAACACTTAAAATGTTCACGATGACAAGAAAACCATGAAAGACTGTTTTTACACAACACTGAAATGAATTTGCAATGTCTAAATTATTTTCTGTGGTAAACAACTAATTGGTTTTGAATCTGGAACATTGTTAGAAGATTTGGGAAACATTTTAATGTATACATCACACGTTATTCATTTACAATGTGTCCGTTTTGTCTCAATTTTGTGACCTAACAATTAAACCATCCAGGGTTAAAGCAATTGTGGTGCATCAAATCCTTCTAAACTGACTTTAAAAGAAGGAATTTTAACATGTCCCAAACCTAAGTTTTTTTTTAAAGGGACTGCCCCACCCCTGCATGGTGATTGGTCAGAAGCTGTGCTTTTATCCTGAGCTACTGTCGCAGAGACGATGTATTTTTGCATGCAAAACCCAAGGGCGTTAGCATTTTAGCACTTCCGGTTTCGGCGCCCCAAAGTCAATAGCTGTGTCTCGTTTTGTAAGGTCGCGTCCTTGTGTCTTCCATAGGTATCATCCTCTTAAGGGTGCGGTATACATAGGATTCTCAACATAGAATTAAACGAGACGTCCTTCGTAGGACATACTGGCAGAAAAGGAAACGGGAAGTACCACGTTGCTATGACAACACATTGGACACCTGTCAAATTAATTAAAATGATTTCTACATGATTTAAGAGGTAAAAAGTTGGTTACTTTCTACCATAAACAATACCACAACCTTACAGTTTTAAAACGTTTAAAAATCACTTAACACTTGTATACCTATTTACTACATATGCCTGCTAAGATTAAAATAACGTGACACAAATTGTAAACTGTTAACATTTAAACGCCACATATTTGATTGAATGTGCAGCTGCTGCCGTTTACTCAAATAACAGACGTTAGCTGAACGCGAAAATTCGTGGGTTATCTAGCAACGAAGGACCTCATGTGTCTTCCGAATCCTTTGAAAGTAGGTCGCATTAGAAGGGTGCATACGGAGTGTCCTACCCACTTTTATGAAACGAGACCGCCTCGATGAATAGCAGGCTTCAAATGAGACCTCCGGAGAACGCAACCTTCCAAAACGAGACACAGCTAATGGTTTTTGAATGAGTTTTTGTTACATGTCTAAAGTAAGTCTTGTGGTTTACAAAACCTCTAAATATTTTCACGTTTTATTCTACGACATACAGCACACCAGTTAAAATAATCCGCTCATGATTTTTTAGACTTTATTGCATCTTAAAACCGACGGTTGCTAAGTTGCTAAAAGCGAGTACATCCTTTGGAAGGGACAGTAGGCGGGCATACAAATCTCACAGAAAAAAATGCAAAATGGGCCCAAATTTATAGTTTATAACCTCATGTTAGCCTTTTACTTCTCACGATTGGATTTTGGCTTCAAAAATAGCAAATTGTAAAGATTATCTTGATAGACAAGTATCATAAACCTTTTTTAATCACAGATCTTATTTTTTGCAATCTTCCAGAAGTCTATGGGGAAAATCCATAGTCATCTCTGCGACTAAAAGCGTAGCAACAGTCATTTACTGCTTACATGTACAAGATTATAGCTTCTAATGGCAGGGTGGTGTGTAATGATTATCCTATATACTGTATATCTTTATGATGTGTGTTAACCGTTATAAAAGCACTTAGGCACTTAAGGACTTGCTATATACGTATGTGAAAATAATCATGGCTGAAGGGCCTGAGTCATGAGGACAAACAATGCCTTTCAAGTGTGAATTTATTCACGATATCTTTTCTTCGTGTAATACTTCACAGCTTAAATAACCTAAGCGGACCCTAAGTTGATCACGCTCCCATTCATTTATGTGCATTGAGACTTGAATTGGACCTTTGATAAAGAGAGGGATTGGATTTACTCCTACACGCTCTGCATGCTATTTCTCTAGTTTGGGTAAAAAGGTGGCGAATGAAGAAATGAAGCACTAAGAATGAATCACTTGAAGGCTGATCTCCAAGCTTCAGGAGGACAGAAGATCAGCTCAAGCCTGTAATAAACAGCTTGTTTGTGATCCTTCACCCCACACACCAGTGTTGCTGAAACAGACCTGTGGCCTCAGGCACACAGCGACAGCTGGATCCTCACCGCAGAATTTCATATAATGTTATCTGGCCTGGCTCCTACTCTCAAGCTCCAACACAATAGACAAAAGATATCTCTGAAAACCCTCTTTAAAATTCTCAACATCCCAAAGAAAGTGACCACACGACGGTCCACAAAATGAAAATTAAACGGACCACAGTTAAAGCAAATGATGGTGTATAAAATCCAAGCAACTCGATCAAAGGAACAGAAATTGCAACATGTCCCAAACCTCGCTGGTGTTCAACAGCTGTACCCAGCATGCTCTGTCTTGGCAAGTGAATTCTCTCTAATAAAAAAACCCTAATGCTACTTATTCATCATCAAGCTGCGGGAAACAGTGCGGCGTTTCATGCGATGAGCCCTGTCAGAGAACATATGTTGGCAAAATGAGCACCACCACCGGTGAACATCATTCAGCCAGCCAAACTGACACGTCTCTATAAGCGGATTACACAATCAGCCAATCGCAGGCACCATCACAACTGGCCATTCTCAACCTCAAATAAATAACAATCAATCGTAGGAAAACAAAGCCACATTAATAAACTGTGGGGTTCATTGACAACTCAGTCCCAGATTCAATTAGTATATAACATCTGGATTAGTATCAGCGTTACTTTGATAGGATTAATGTAAATGGCACGATATACGCAATACAGAGGAACAGTTTGATAAAACATTGTGAGCCTCATCATCTGTTATAGACCACTTTGGAAGACGTAACCAACGCTGGTTCAGAAGGTCCAGAAGAATTTCCTGTTTCAGTTTTTTAACCGTAAACATTTGAACAGAATAAAACCCTTACCATTTATAACCAAATTAAAATGATAAACTAATATCTTGAAGATTTAATTATACATTTAAGATTAAATAAAATGAGAAATTGAAACCGGAAGTGACTCTGGAGTGTGGACCAATATTAAAATATTTCAAAGTGGTCTATATAATCAAACAAGACTTTAATTGTTATTTTTTTAAACAATTTTACACTTTAAACATTGTTAAACATTTAACATTTTTGTTTAAACACTGTCTCTAAAAACATTTTTGCAGTGTGAATAATCATGCTGAACCAGAATAGTTACATTTCGCCATCTAGCCTACGCTCATTAACTCCCAAACCTTGTTAAATAAAAACTTTATGAAATACTTTAATAACTTTTTTAATAAGTTAAATCACATCACGGCTTTATGGTGTCAAAGTTCTTTCATCCACTGGTAATTTAATAATAGCATCTGAGACTCATTACCGGACTCTCTCTCTTCTAAACCGGACCTGTCTCTCTGGTGGTCTTGAGACAGCAAGCATATATAACCGGGTCTCTCTCTGTTATCCGGAGCCTTTCAACCAGGTGTGTGCGTGCAGGCGTGATAAGACTGACGAAGGCCACTGGGGCGTCCCGCTGCCCCGCACACATCAATTCTACCACAGTAATCGGCATTCTTAGGAGTTTCATGCTCCTCGCTTTAAGCTAAGGCTGTTTATCTGCTCAAGAAAGGATACACGTGGCCTGTCGCGTCTGGTCAATTTAGTGGAGAACAGGAGGCAGATCCTTTCTCTGATAGAGGAAGGAAGAGATTTTGCACATGGGGCAATGCCAGATGGAAAGGATGAAGCGCATTAAATGGCAATTGAATACTGACAGACTTTGGCCAATTAGCATAAATCCTAGTTCACTTTAAAGTTTTTGTTGGCCAAGAACTGATAACTCAGACAGGAAGCATTGTTAGATCCACAAACAAATAATCACAGTTCATTTTGGATGAACACAAGACCTCTCCTCTACACACACAGGAGAGCATCGATGGCCACCATAAGATGAAGTAAATTCTTCCATATTAAAGGTTCAGTGTGTCATTTTTATGGAGGATCTAATGACAGAAATGCAATATAATATACATAACTATATCTTCAGAGGTTTATAAAGACCTTACATAATGAAGCGTTATGTTTTTATTATCTTAGAATGAGCTGTTTATATCTATGTACACCGCGGATCCACTTACATGGAATTCACCATGTTGTTTCTACAGTAGCCCTAAACGGACAGACTGATCTACAGAGCGCGATTCATAAATACGTTCATAAATATCTCAGCAAAGAAATGGAAACGTGACAACATCTTAGTTTTGTGTCAGACACCATAGTGTTTCGAAAGGGAGAGGTGGAGTGGAGTGAGCCATTGGTTGCAATTCATAACCTCACCCCTAGATGACATTAAATTTCATACACTGGACCTTTTTTGGTTGTTTTTGGCCAAAATGAAAGCACTTGGAAAACTATCAGCTATATTTACTTATCAGGTAACGCATGAGCGCATTTGCTAAATAATTTTACAAAAATTTAGAAGACATCTGAAAAGCTTTTCTGCTTTAAATAAAGTTGGTTTCCCATCACACATTACAGAGAAGATAAAAAATTGTGTGTTATTTACAGCAGGGGTTCTCAACCTTTTTGACTCCAAGGCCCCCAACTGTATTCAAACGAAATAAAAACTAAAAATTTCTACCAAATAAAATATTCCAGAGCTTGTTTTCAGTATCTTGGTTTCTTAATTGTTTTAAAATATATTTCAATGCTCTTTTTTTCTCATTTTTAATTATTAGTCAACCTGTGGCCCCCTCTGGAGTCAGCTGGGGCCCCCTTGTGGGCTACGGCCCCCCCTGTTGAGAACCACTGATTTTCGGCATCTCAGTCGTGTCCGTCAGAAAAACTAATAAAAAGCTTCGGTCAGCCATACCAAAGAGCTATTTGTGAAAGGTTGAGTCCAGATTGACAATTGGCATGTGTCTGCACTATACTGGGAACAGGGGTCAAACCTCAGAGGATTGGAAAAATCAATGTTCGTGTTGATCAAAACAGGCCAGGTTCTTCTAGTTGTCCATTGGGGATTTTGTGGCTGTCGCCATGTCTGTCTTAAACAGCAATCTCTACGTGATCTTTATATAAGAGGCCAATACACCAGCAACTGACCGAAATTCATGTTGGTTTAAATCATCTCAGGTAATTGGACTTTTGGGTCTCTTGTGCTAAAAATGGATCGAGATGTTTAATCACGATTAATCTAAAAAATATTCTAGTTAACGTGTTAATGCTTTAAGATGATTTTTGAAGGACAGAAAAATAAATAACAGACAAGGATTTGTGTAATTATTATAGGTTTGGTGATTTGGACTCATTTTCATGTATATTATGCTTTGGTGTGTACAGTACTTATCTCATTCACATAAAAAAAATAAAAAACAGGATTTAATTGCAAATCTACAAAGATTCAATAAAATAAATTCATTTTACACTTATAGGTATAATTATGGACTTTTGGGTCTCCTGGGATGTAAATTGGTTAAAACTTTAAATACGATTAATCTGCATTTTTTCTAGTTAACCTGTTAATGGTTTATGCTTATTTTGAAGGACTGAAAAATAAATAACAGACAAGGATTTGAGTAATTACTCTAGATTTGGTCATTTGGATGAGACTCCTTCATCGTAAACATATTAGGCATTGATAATATTTACTGCATCTACAAAAAATGTAATTGGAAATCTGCACAGATTTAAAAATAGACATAAATTCAACACACTTTTCCCTGCCATGATCTTGTATGTGTAATGATGTTTGGCACTGGTCTGCTCATTAATCGCTCCCTAGCGTTATCATTTCTATGAAGGGTGACATTTGGTGGCCAATATTTCACTTGTTAAGCTCAGATGATAACAGCATTTAACCACACAAAAAATAGCAAATTACTTTTTTTGTTAAATGCTCCATCTGGATTTATTTACACATTATCCATTAACGAATTAATGGCTGCTTCTGTGGGGACATTTATTTGTATGTGTGTGTGTGTGTGTGTGTGTGTGTGTGTGGCATTTCAATTAACTGTAGCTGCAAATTATGAAATCGCACAAACCGGTTCTAACATCAAAGTGAATAAATGAATGAACAGCTTTTGAAAATCGTAACGTCTAAGTTAAACATAATGAATTAATTGCATGCATTAACTGCAAGCCTTACGGTATGCGTCAAATGTTTTCTTGTTTAAATCCTCATCGCTTCAGCGGACTGCGTATTGTCTCCTGAATGTGTTGTTTTTCATTAGAGCGACTACCGAATGTGGGCAGAGTGTCGACACGGCTCACCTCCAAGACACAATCTTTGTATTATTGCTTCAATTCCATCCCTAAAAATCAGACGATCCGCAGAAAGACTCGAAAGCCGCCCACTCTGCGCAGTATTTAACAGAGGTCAGCTCAAATAGAAGACAATTTTAGGGGTTACAAATGGGAGAAGTGGAGCACAAGCGATGCCACCGGCCTCTGTGCGCCATTGTCCAGCATTCAGCAGCCTGCAGAGAGAGCGTTTAATGTAGCAGAAAATAAAGCCACAGTTCATGAAGCTCTCAGGGGACCGTGAAGTGCAGCAGCTTTCAAGGATTACTTCATAATATGAAGTCCTGGGAGATGCAAGAATATAGTGTCAGAATTTGATCACTTGCAGTTCTGCTGAACGGCAGCCGGGGATAGTCAGTGAGTTAGTGGAGCTCTGGAATGAAACCAGATGCTTGTTGAATCATACAAATGGGAGAAATGGGACATCCTGTGGTTAACTGTAAGGAAAGACTATGAGAGAAGTGTGGTCGACTGTGGTTTCTCACCTGCCCGGGACGGATCTCTGTGAACTGACAGCAACGCGTCCGATAAAGAAAAAAGATCTTCGACATCGCCATCGTCCACAGCGCTTGAGAACTCTCGATCTGCGTGTGGTGTAATGCGTCTTCCCTTTATCCAGCTACAGTAATCCCATTCTTATCTCACACGCCCGAACAGCAGAAAATGCGTCAGGGCTTTTCTGCGACAGGTTTTTGACGGCTTATCATTGTGACAAGGATTTTAATGAGAGAACAAGTAATTGCTCTAAAATCACAGTTATTACATATTAAAAGACCATAAATTACATATAAAAGGCCGTCATTTATATTTTCCTCTGAAGCCAGCGAAGAACAGTGAATCACCATATCTGATAGTTTGAGAAGACAGGAGGGGTCTGTGAGATCTGCCCCCAGGTACATGCTGACATTTGACAGTAAGGATTCTCTATATTGTGATTGGCTGATTGAAGCGCTCAATCATCTGTTCAGCCCGTCCCACACAACGCACACGGAATAATAAAACAGGGAGGAATCTGTGCATATTGAACCATACCTAGGCCTACTTTGTGTTTATCTTCTAAAGGGGCACAGTCAACAACTCAATTGTAGAACAACAGAATTTTACAGAAATATTCTGTTATTTCTTAAAGATTTTCCATGTATAATGTCAAAAAGGTGTAATTGTAAAAAAAATCAGTTTTTTTACAGATTATTCATGTATTTTTGAAATACAGTCAAAAATGTAAAAAAAACAGAAAGAGCACACATCTACAACAAAAACAGGGAAAAACTGTAATTTTACGGTTACCGTTTGTTTACAGGATTTTTTTACAGTGCTGCTTTAGGTTCTCTGATAATGACTCGCGACATTCGGTCTCATTAAAGCATTATTAATGTTCAAATCAGTATACAGATAAAGTAAAATTCCAGTATACTCTTAAAAATAAAGGTGCATGAAACGTTCTTCACAGCAATGCCATAGACGAACCATTTTTGGTTTCACAAAGAACCATTCGGTCAAAGGTTCTTTAAAGAACCATCTTTCTTTCCTTTTTATAATCTGAATTGGATGTTAAAAGGTTCTTTATGGGACCAAAAGGTTATTCTATGGCATCGTGAGTGCAAGAACAGAGAAGGCACACCTGAAAACATCAAAAGCACAATTCTATTAATACAAACCACCCCAAGTTTGATTGATCTTCGCCAACATCCCTTTCAAGTTTATCGCTTAGCTGTTGAATAATTTCATCGCTGCAATTAGATCAAAACCAGGACATTTCTAGTTACAGTAGAAGGTAAAAGGAGGCAATGCAAACCTCCATGATATGAGGTTAAAGTGGCTCAGGGTGATTAAAAACACCTTAATTATAGATTTGGTAATATTGTCTAAACAGTGATGGGGTGGGTTGAGTGGTTTACATTATGAGGAACATTAATATTTACAGTTATACAAGTGACTGTATGAATTCTTAATGTGTTATAAATGTTGCATGAACAGATTGGAACACGCTCCTGTTTGCATAGAAATAGATTTACGGCAGAAGTACACATGGGAAAAAGTTGAGTGGTGGGCAATAACAAGTCCACGGCGCAATATTATGGCATATGTGCACAAAGAATAAAGCACATCTCATTGATAATACAAGAGATTCGATTGGGACCCCCATGTGATCCAAAAACCATAATCGTCGTAAGACGTTGTAAGTCAGATGTAACAAAGTCTATCGGCTGGACAGCTACAAATTTGGTGAAATCCATTATAGATTTAATCTACTGATCTCTTTGTTTGTCACTCTATGACAACACGTCTCAGTCAAGGCCTGTGTGACAAGAATGTCAATTCAAGTCAGCAGGGTAAATGAATGTCCTGCCAATAGAATCACATGTATGTCTTTCACCTCTTCTGCTGATCTGACCTGAGGGCACATCCAATCACACAACTGCAGTCTACAATCAATATCTATGCCTCCTTTCCATGACATACAGTATATGTGCATCAACATATGAGTGTTTGTTTTATAAAATATGTGAATATTTTATAATAACATTAATAATATCATGATTTGTGCCTTTATACGCTTATAAGGATTGCATAAATATCTGCCATATTAAAGTGATGGTTGACATTGACTCACACTCACATGGTTCCAAACCTGTATACATTTATTTGCCCTGGTAATCATAAAGGAAGATATTTGGAAGAATGTCAGTAACCAAACCGATCTCATCACCCATTGACTACCATAGTATTTATTTTCCCTTTGGGAGTCATTGGTGGATGCGATCTGTTTGGTTACTGACATTCTTCCAACTATCTTCATTTGTGTTTATCAGAACAAAATTAATTTGTACAGGTTTGGAACAACCTGAGGGTGAGTAAATGACGACAGAATGTTCATTTTGGGGTGAAGTGCCCCTTTTAAGTCAGTGGGAATTTTTTTCATGTGAACTTAAACTAATAATGCTGCTCCTCTTGATATGAGGACTTTCAAAATAAACGCACTTGAGTTTCGTCAATGGATTTCACACTTATTATTCATTGGTTTTTGACTCGAGGTGTATCCTCAAAGGGAGCTACAAATCAATACTGTCCACTATTTATTAATGATGTGTTAGCAATAAATGCAAGGGCGGAGAGAATAGGAACAAACGGTCCACAGGTGCAGACAGACATAAATCACCAGGCACAAAAGTGTTCTTTCTCTTCCTTTATCTGAAAGTAACTTCGAATCAAGACAAATCACAGCGGCATGAAATAACTGCACTTATCCACAGAGATTCTTTTGCATTTAGATGCAATTAATCACCTCTCGGGAAACTAACTCGGATGCATCATCAGCACTGTAGACATGAATTCGTTTTTAAATGAACGTCTTCACAGAAGCATTTAACCAAGCACTACCAATCCCATCATGCCACTTGATTTCATGAATATGCATATCAATCCATACTGGGAAATTCCTGAAGTGAGTCACATATATAAGGCTGGTCGGCTCTGTGTATAAGTTTCTCTTATGACCATGCTGCGACTTTAGGTTGGGAGGAAATTTTACTGCTCTGTTAATGATAGTGGCTGAAAATGTCAAATCATAAAGGTTAGAGTTAAATGGAAAACGCATTTTGCACAGCAAAGATATAAAACTGCGCATCTAATTTACATTAATCTTACATTAACTAAAGTTACGATGCAGTGTGTTTATATAGACAAAATAACTCAATAGAGACAATACAGATGTTTCGAGCTTCTGCAGCCTGGAGTGTAGTTCTACTCGTAATAAATAATGAATGCACGAACAACAGCTTATAATGCATGCCCCACATATGTTGGCGACACAAAAGCACACACATACATTCTATTCAATTCAATTAATATTTTCACTTTAACATAAATTAATCCATAATATAAAATTCAATAAATCTTACGCACGCGTAAGAGTGCGAGAGCTCCACTAGGAATATCAATGCGAAAGAGTTGGTGGAAACACTTGTCTATGCATATGATCTCCATAGTTGTCATGTTATGTTAGGCTGAATTACAGTGAGAAATTATGTAATAGTTGTAATACTTTGAACAAGAAGCATCATCTATTATTCATGTTTTTGCGTGCAGTCGCAACTGTCCCCACCCATAACCAAAACTTGCAGCTCTCGATAGGAAATGTACGTAAATATTCAATTTCATCACAAAACAAAAGTAACCAAATCGATAGAAGCTGTTGCCTTTATGGCGTTATATTTCAGTGTTACACGATGCATTTTTCTTCATAAATTGTAACATGCAACATTTAATTTGATATTTTATTACAGCCACTCTCACAAAAATATAAACAAGCTAAAGTTTCGTGAGAACTTTCGTGCGTAAATCCTCAATTATACTTCACCTCAGGAAAGGCGCGTATCGTGATGCGCGCGCTGTCAGATCAGACATGAATCGTCTTACCTGCACGAAACTGTGATCTCCACTTTGGTGGCGGGGATGTTTCCCGTTAACGGGTCGAACTCGTAGACCGAAGCCACGTCGTCCAGTTTGTCCATGATGTCTCCCTCCATGAGCGCGCGGGGCTCGGGGCAGTTCCACGGCTCGCGCAGCCTGGCCCCGCGGACGCTTTCACGGTCCCTCTCGGACCAAGCCGGAGTTAACAAGGCCAGGGTATTAATGAAGAGTCCACACTACAACTCAAGAAACTTGACCGGGGTGCAAAGTCGGGGGAAAGTCGATTGTAACTGCGGAAAGAAATCACGCTGGTGGCTGGGCGGTAAGCTGCAGTTCATCACGAGAGAGAACGAGAGGAATCTAGTGTGCACATCAAGTGGTCTACATGTGCGCACATTAAAGAGCATCCTGCACACTCCAGCCCTACCCTCTCTATAACACGCCCATGCGTACTACAGCTCTCTCCAGTTGCACTAAATATAGGAGAGTTGCAAATAGCGCTGGGTGTTGAACAACAAATAAGAGGCGAATCGAAATTCTGTCACTAAACGGCATTTCAATGCGAGATATAAAAACCATGAGCCTAAAAGATAGCGAGTGACAGATATATGGGAAGATATGCAAAGTGCCATCAGAAACCATGGACATGGGCGCGGTTTTAAAAATGCCTTTAACTGAAAACCAGTGATTCTGATTAAATAATAACATGTATCATAACCGTCATTAGACGTCCTGTCAAAGTGATATAAATCATTATCCATATTGTTGACTTTTAACGTCCCGAACAACAAACCTTTGCCGTTTCTTATATCGACCACTTATTATTTCACTCTTCACAGTGGGAACTAACCCTTACCCAACATTAAAACCTAAAACATTGAGTTGAAACGTTGAATTTAATTGAAAATTGAGCCAGGAGTGCCGATATTTCATAGATAACAAACAGCGCGTGCCGGTGCTTCTATCTTTCTCTTGCGATAATTCATATTTTGCCTTTACGCGTCATCGCAAATGCCCATTTAATGGATTAATATAGCTCTACATTACCTCAATAATAAAATGTAATGGCATCCTTATTAAAATCAATATTACTGATTGGTCCACTTTTCATTATGCATCCACACAACGTTTTCAGCACCGACTTTGAATTGTAGTAACGTGCGTGCGCATTTCAGCACCACGTCGCGTGGACAGCACCACAGAGCCAAGCGTCAAATAAGTTCAGTGGATCACTAAAGACGCACTTGTTGAATGACTGTTCAACTACACCGCTTCAACGCGTTTTTCTGTTCCTTGACAAGCCTTAATAGTTCCAAACCATGTCTTTATTAAATAATCTAAAAAATTTCCAGTATTAATGATGATTTCAGTTTAGTTAATTTTGTATGGTGACACAACTCGTTTTCTGAATTTGTTCATTGACCACTTAAATGACGAATTCAGCAACTTCAAGTTGAGTGAATTTAAAAAGCTACATTAAGACAACTAAACTGTGGAAGATTTGTATGCATTTTAGTAATCATTTTCTATTGGGTCTTTTTTATTAAAAAGGCTGTGGACAGTATTTTCTCCTGCACCACTTTTCGAAGCCAAATAACCATTTCCAAGAAACCATCTACTGCACACAAAACTGAATCCGTGGCCAATGCGGTACATTCACACAAAGTTGTGTTGTTCTACATTTGTCTCCACGGGTAGTTCCTGGTCCTCCGTTTCTTGCAGCCACATTTCATTCTCCCCCAGGATGCGAGTCTATTAAAAGCAAAGCGATTGTTTTCATCCCTTTTCCTTGGATGACTTAAGTAGAATGGTCTCAGCTCCTGGGGGAAAGGCAGGCGCCACTTTGGAGATCAATGGGAAAGGAAGCACTGGCACGAAGACCACATTTTCCCACACCCCGATCCCCCTCCAAAGCGAGTCATTATTTTAAAGGTCACGGAGAGCATGTGGGCATCTGGATGGGCATGTGGGTGGATACAAGGACGTGCAGATGTGTTCCTGATGAGGGGTTGGTTCACCAAATGAGAAAACACGGGTCAATGGGGGGCCGACTTTTGGGTTTAATTGAACCTCATGCGGTGCCTTCCACACTAAAGCAATGGAGGATCACAGCCTATACTCAACTTTGACCACTGACAGTGAATAATTACTGCCCACTGCTGATGTAACAGCATCCCATTGTATCGGTGCCGTAGGTGATCTGACGAAGATAGAAATGCTGGATCTCTGGCCCGATAACCAAACGCCATAAATGCACCAGATGGGAAGACCAAGCTGCCACAAAGAACAAAGAGATGGGAAAAAAAGAATGTTTTTCCATAATGTCAGCCAAACAGCACCATTCACTGTGATTTTGGGGCTTTAATTACTGTGTTTCTCCCGCATTGCGTCAAAGGGGCCAGAAATAGGAGTGTTTTGCGTGCAATTAAACGCAGCGAATTGAAGGGGGTGAGGTCCAAATGAGGACCCTCGAATGTCTTGATAGGATGATTATTACGGGTGTGAAAAGGTCTAGGGGTCAAACACAGACAGGCACGTACATCCCCATCCTGCTGGGCGCATAAGCCCGTATTTGTGTGACATCATATCTATTGTATCACCATCTTTTAAATAGAGCCCGATACAACAATCTAACAGCGATAACAGCTTACAGGTGTTCCAAAGCCTGTCAGCTGCTGTCAAAGTCTGCCAAACGCTCATGAATAAATTACATATCTACAACAATGCAATTTTTGCATCCCACCCGTTTCCAAAAAAATGGAGGTGGAAGAGGACTTTTTCAAAGGAGTCCGTTCCTAGGCCCTAATCTCTGGCAAGCACAGCGCACCAGACTAATCCAAGCATGTGTTGGAAGGCTGGGGTCTCCAGGCTGTATCCTTTCATGTGTTTGATGCTAATACTAGCAGCCCCGCAGGCGGCTGTTGGCTCACTCTTAAACTCCATTAGGGAGTAAAGGTCACTCTTCGGGAGCCTCCCGACGCTGAGCGAGGAACTCTCGATAACACGCCCGTGCACGCTATCTCAGCAAGAAGGTAATGTTTTACCTAGATGGCAGATGAAAGGTCATGGGAAGCGGCATCGACATTGCTTTCCCCAGCTCTTGACACGTTTATTCGTGAGACTCGTCGTGATCATGGTGGAGCTAGCGTTTTACCCAGCCGTGGCGCTCATTTATTTTTTCGGCGTGTTTCAGGCCAGCAAGGAGGCTCGAGTGGAGCTTCCCGACAGCGCTTCGGTCAATGTGTTCTGCTTGTTTGTACTGATCCAGCCGCTGTGTTTGATAATAGGAGGATACACCGGGATGGCAGCGTATTTGATTTCTGCGCTGGTTTCCTACAACTTCCTGCCTTGGAAAGAGTCGTCAGATGGAGGGCAGGAGAATAACGATAAAAAGAAGAAGAGGAAGACTAATTAAGACGCTGTTAATTAAGACTGGAAAAATACTTCAAACAACAGCTTTGCGTGGGAGGGAACAAAGTGCAAATGTGAACGGAAGTGCTGGATCTCAAAAGCGCCTTATGAGATCGCTCTACGTCTTTATAGAGAGGAAGGATGGGTCATTTTCTCCAAAGAAAAGGCGTTACATTCTTCACATTGATGTGTGTCTGAAAATCATGTTCAGTAGGATGTTCCAGGTTCTTGTCAGTTCAACCTTTACAACCTCGAAAAATCTCATCATAAGGACATGCGGAAAGAAGATATCCATATGCACAGCCTTGTTGAACGACAGCAGTGGATCAATGAAATGACTGCGTCTTAAATGTCACCTTCACAGTCTATAGACACTGCAATTTTTCCACCCCTATTCTGAGCTAAATATATTAAACCACACTATATACTATATATCGCTTTTGAACATATTTGAAACGTGACAGATTGTTGGAGCATAAATACGATGTATGTGCTTTGAGGATCTGTATAAAATCAGTTTGTTTTTTGTTTTTATTGTCTATGAATCTTGGAATGTGCCAGAAAAAATAGATTAGCCTGATCTGCTTGGGATTGTAAACTGAATTAAAAGGATGAATTGGATTATCTATATATTGCTGTTGGAATTATTCCCTCAAAGGGGTCTGTCCATATGGGCAGTGAGTGTTGGTTTGGATGGGAGTTTAGAAGTCCGCCCATCCCTCATGCTGCCAATCACAGCAGTGTTGGCATCCTGGCACAATAAACTTCAATTTCGGTTTCATGGGAAGGAAAGATTGTATTCTCTAGCCATCGCACATTTATCCTTTACTTTCTCAAAGCGATTCTGCAAAAGCTTTGACAAAGCTGCAAAGGTATTAACATGGCATAGCATGAGACCATTTAGACTTTTGTCAACACATTAATAAGAGCAGATGTTCATTTATTACACAAAACAGATTGTGGTCAACCTAAGCATTTAAATTACTACAAAGTCATTTGATTATTAGTCTTTTTTTAGGGCGGTACAGCTATTTTTGTTTACATAATATATGCGTGTATTGTGTATAATAGTTATATATAAATACACACACATGCATGTATCATTTTAAGAATATTAAGTATTAAATATTTATAGACAGTTTCATCGGCAATGAGTGCACCTGACCCCCAGATAACTTCCGGTTCGTGTTTGGCTAGTGTGTAATAATAATATCACTATTTATATTAAATTTATATTCATTATTTGATTGTATAATAATTGTATTAAATAAACAAATTGTTGAATTTTTTTGTATGTTCATTTTATTAAATAAACAATTTGTTGAATGGGTCTTGTAGTTTGTTCGAATTTAAACAAACCGCAGGCACATTGACATCTAGCGGTTGATCTTGGTATTGCAGTCTAAATTTGAGAGGCTAGTTTAGCCAAGCAACTCTTTTGATTTATTATCAGAAATAATCTACAGGCACTCTATTGTCTGTGAATGTGTACCGGAAGTTAAGTTGGGGGTCACGAAAGTGTAATAATTTTTTATGTTATAATCTTAGCAACCGTGCCGTTGCCTTTCTTTGATGGCGTTACAGGGCATTCCAATTAAGCCTTTTTGTATCAAATGGAACACAGTCTTTTATATCCCACTTTTTCATTATTTGAGTTTTTTTAATTGCAGTTTGATTTGACGCATTGCCATTGAATAAGATTGCTTTATCAATAGATACAATTGATTAATTTTCATTCATTTATTTCAAAATATGATTAAATCGTTGGTTATTGACTGCAATTGCAAAAAATATTTTGGACTGTTAAATTCACAGTAAATGTTATTAGGCTATGACTACACCTAATAGAGCTTGGGAATCTACGTTATTGTGCATTGTATTCTGGGCAGTCGCCACCATGTTCTGGGAAGCAGCGTACAATGAAAGAAAAATCGAAATCACCAGAGTTAAAAGCGACTAAATTAACATTAAAAGAAATGTTAGAACTGCTTGCAGTTGCTTAGAATAAATGGACTTATATTGGAATCCCTTAATTGTTCATTCAAAGGAGTGCTCCCTTATTGGACACGGAGTGATCGTAAAGAGCTATATCACAAAAAAATGACATTTCTAAACGTATTTTGCAAATTATGAATCTGTAATAATGAAACACAAATGACAAAGCCACATTGGACAAAGTTATTTATTTTCATTAAGTTGCACTTTCACCATAGTGTTGTTTCTAAGCTACAAAGCAGAACATTACGTTTCTTTTCGTTTTCCCCTCCGGTCCTGAGAGCCGATACGGCAGTTCATAACACAGCAAGCGTTCTACATACTAATGTGTTTTAAACTGCATAATCTCAATTTAAACATCTACCTCCACTATTTCCAAGTCTCTACCGTGTCGATGTCCCCAAGTCACAGGATGCATTGCGCTGTTGACGTCACGTTCCCTTAATCTATCAGGGTTTTTTATTAAGCTTTTGAAATACAAACACAATAAGGCATTTCAAATTAAATAAGAAGTTCTGAGAAAAACAGAGCACATACAAAATATTCTAAATTAAGAACAGAACAAACAAAAGGACAGAGAGAAATACAGAGAGGAAATGAATGAAACAAACAAAGTTAAGAAAATAATAATTAACTACAACACATCGGGGTATTCTAATAGCTCAAATTCTTCAACCAATCTAAATCTTTTTTTTCCCAATTTCGATTAAATTTTTCTTAAAGATTTACAGTAAATCCGAAACAATGTTTTAAAGAGATGATTTAACGCGGTTTCATACATTCTGACTTATTTACAATGTTAAACGTGCTGTCTTCTACTGCTTGACATGGTCAACTTGTCAAAAAACAAGTTGGCAGTTTACGTAGTATGTCTGTGCTCGATTCACTCCCCAAGGTTCGTATAGGTTTCATAACGTTTTTTGGAACATGAAAAACAGTTACGTAACAACTTTTCTTAGTCCCTTGGGCAATTCTCCCCCCGAAAAAAAAAAGCCCGCCCACGCGACATCCAACGAGTGATAGGAAGACCCGCTTAACATCATGAACCGCACGTGGTAAGTAAAACTAACTCATATCATATGTCTATGTTTTGTTGGCAATCAGTGCGTACACGCATAATGTAAACAACACAAACTTATAGTGAGTCAATGGAATGATGTAATATATTGTGTGCTCGTGATTTAGTTCTACCCCGGAACACACCTAGGAAGTCGTCTTTTTCCGGAAATAATCGTATAGCAGTATCTCTCTTTTATAAATGTGATCAAACTAAATACGAAGTATGCAATTCTACTTACACGTACATGAATATAAATTATATGTGAATATGAATTTCCCCAAAATAAAGATATTATTTAACGAAAAATGTAATGTGTAACTCTTTCATAATAATTCCAAAAAGTATACAATTTTTTGAAAAACCCAACAGATCAATTGAATTTTTCAGCCACTCATACAAGCTCTACTGTACTGAAAATCAAAAAATAAATGTGCTGCTGTTACAATTTCTGAATCGCAAAACATACAACTATTATGATCAATATTAAACCTATATCTGAGAAATTCTAAGGAAGGGTAAATGTTATTTAAAACTTTATAGTGTGCTTCCTTGGCTTTTGAAGGGATAGGAAAGATACATGGTTCTTAATTTATTAATAGAGGTCTTTGAAAAAAGCACATTATTTCGAATACACCGAGTTGGAAATTCATCATGACTTAGTAAAGTTAGTTTTAATTTGTTAGGAAAACTATTCCTAATAAAATCCTTCCCATTTATTTGTAAAGATGACAAATGAATAGCCAAGGAGAATACACTGGGCGATGTATTTTTAATCCTTAGGATAACCGTTTACCACCTTATGATATTTCTTATAAGCAAATCATATTTTCCATAAAACATCTTGTGATTCAAAATGTGACCATTCTCATCTAGAAGATAAACAACAGACCAGATACCTATTCCCAACACTCATTTAAGAAGAGTGACTTGTTTCTGAATAAAATACAGCGATTATTCCAAATTGGAGAATTATGAGGGGTAAAAGTGTGTTTATAAATCGGTTTCCATTATAAAAGAACTTTCCTTTGAAAATCTGATAACTTAAAGGTGCAGTTTGTAACAATTTTGCAGTACAATATCCAAAAACCAGTATGCTACTGTTATATATTTTGTTCAGCTGATTACTTACAAAATCTCAAATGTTTCCAACTACTTGTAAATCGTGAGAATATTGCAATTCTAAACAGTCTGGGCTGTGCAGTCACCTGTCAATGCCGCCATATCCGCGTTCCCCTTTGTTGCCGCCTTTACTGACGTAGAAACAGCATGACAACAGTGTTGTGGACAAATGCGGAAGTATTTTCACTTCACTTTCACTTCACTAAAGTAGTGTCTAGCGTCTAGCAAGCCACTAACTTGTTTCGAGCAGTCTCATAGTTATGGGCCACAATTATTCATAACAATTATAAAACTTGTCCTCATCCGCTATCATGATTTCTCTTTCCCGTCTGATTGATGGCCATCAGCAGTCGAGTTGATGACAACAGATCCCATCATTCCTCGCTCCTTCACAAGGTCATCAAGCTACGGCATTGTTGTGGTCTTGATTGTGTGCCCTCTAGCGGCGGTTTTTACAAACTGTACCTTTAAAGGAACACTCCCTTTTTTTGGAAATAGGCTCATTCTCCAACTACCCCAGAGTTAAATAAGTTGAGTTTTACCGTTTTGGAGTCTATTCAGCCAATTTCCGGGTCTGGCGATGGCACTTTTAGCATAGCTTAGCATAGATCATTGAATCCAATTAGACCAGTAGCATCGCGTTCAAAAATGACCAAATAGTTTCTATATTTTTCCTATTTAAGACTCTTCTGTACTTATATCGTGTGCTAAGACTGCCGGAAAATGAAAAGTTGCGATATTCTAGACCGATATGATTAGGAACTATACTCCCATTCCGACGTAATAATCAAGGAAGTTTTCTGTCGTAACATGGCTGCAGCAGGCGCAGTGATATCACGCTCCTTGTGCAAGCAGTTGGTCACGTTGGATATGATGACGGAAGTTAGCCTATTTCCACATGCGCTGTGTGATATCTTCATCAGACCGTGTGCCGAAACGTCACGCGCCATGGGATAGTCTTTTAAATAATAAAGTATTTTTGATTTATTTTTGGAGCTCTGGTGTGCCGACTTTTGTTACTACTTTGATTTACACTTGGTCGAGCACCCATTAGATTTTTATGTGCGTGTTTTTGTCCTCCCTTTCATTTACGATTGAGTCATTAGGGAATATGGGCAGGACCTCTGGTGTGTTCCAAACAGGATAGGCCTATATCGCCCTCTAAAGGGCCAAGGTTCTCAATTCCAAGAACAGGATATGTTCTTGTGGAGACCGGAACGAACTTAACAGTTATTGATGATGTAGACTGAGAACACGAAACCGCTGAAGAACGCATATTGAGAAACGGCCTCTAGCTCCACTGACGATTCCTTCTGCGCATGCCCAGGCTCCAGACTAACGTTTTCGCATAACACGCAGCTCGTCGGGCGTTTTAAGATCAATTCATTAAAATGGAGGAAGCTGTGTTACGCTGTCCATCTTTTATAAAGTCTAACGTTATGTTCTGTATATAAAAAATGCTGCTAAGTGTTAACGGTCCACCGGTCCAATCATATCCGAATCTCACCCTACCTCTTATAATTCGGTTCCCTTTTCCTCTCCATCTCCCTCTCTGATTGGTTCACTTCAACTAAAATTGGTCTCTTAGCCTCCAGCTTGTTTTCGGTAGCGAAGTCTCTTGCAAACGGAGTAAAAGCAGGTCATCAGCGTGCACACAGAGTGGAGACAACGGGCCCCCGCGGTGCGCTCAATGAGCCCTGGCCTCTCCACACCCACTGATCACAGAGCAGCCACGGCACCGTCCTCAATCTCTCCCACACAATCTCTCACTTATCGCCCCTCAGCAGACTCCTCGGGAAGCAGCGGTGGCCCCCGAGAGCACGAGGAGCGAAGACTGCCGTGGCACCTCGGCTCGAGAGGCTCAGAAGCGCGGCCAAAGGGACGCCGCCGCCAAAAAACGGCAGATGTGCCTCGGCAAGATACACGGAGATGAATGAGAGGTTTGTGCTAATGCTTGTGTAACGTGTCCTTCGAAGCATATTAAGCATTTCATGCGAGGTCTAATGGTCCTACACTATGCAGTTTAAGACATGGATGTCCCTTAGGACAGTAATTGACATGTCCAGAAGAACTCGGCTGCAAAAACACAAACAAACCTTATGTGGCCCAAACTTAACTTCCGGTAGACCTCCATTAAGAATCAGTAACTGTTGAGATTTAATGAACGTTATAGCAACATCATACACAATACCATATTAATATAAATCAATATTTTAAATATAAATTAAATATAAAATAAATCGTTATATCATAACCAAATACAGACTGGAAGTTAACTTCGGGCCAGGCATGTGCGTCCAATAAAAACAATGTAACAAAATGATGAAGAATAACCTTACCCACTCTTATAAAAGGTAGAGTAAAAAAGGATTTGAGCTGTCGAGCTCCTAAATGACAAAAAATTTATTTGTATCGGTCGCTGGAGTCCACAATTTTTTATGAAACAAATGCTCAGAATATTCAAAGTGTTATGGACTTCTCATATCGTGCTTTTCGTGAGTTTGGTTCTCAATAATAGAGAGAGAGAGAGCGAGAGAGAGAGAGCGAGAGAGAGCGAGAGAGAGCGAGAGCGAGAGAGAGGGAGAGAGAGAGAGAGAGAGGATCAGACAGAGGATAGCAAACAGTCTAGAGGAGCGTGTGCTGTTTTGTCACAATAACATGTTGATGCCAGTCGTCCATCATCTCCCCACAGTCCTCCCGAATAACAGATGACAAGCACACCCACGCTAGTTAATGACGACGATTTACACACGGAACGAAGATGTACGACTGCCGTTTAAATTGCACTGGTCTTTCCGGAACGCTCCATCTCCCTCTGTAAAAACATCAGAGGCTGAAGTCTGTTCTCACAATCAATAACAGATTTTTGTTGTTGTTCCTCGTTACGAATCGTTTCTGCAGGTCTAAACTTTCTGCATTTTCCGAGTCATCCGACAGGTTAAGAAATCATGATCAATACCAGCTAGAAATGTCACATTCAAGACCTTTTGTCACCATTAGTCAGGAAAATATCAGTTTTCTGTTAGGAATAACGCCTCAAGGGTTTTGCATGATTTGTATTATCTGTGAAACACGTCATAGACGCATCATACAAAGAAGCCAATTTTAGGACCACTGAGATTTTTAAATTGTGACATTTTTATGGCAAATCCATGGCAGTGAGAACGTTCCTACTGTATTGTTTTCTAAAATGGTGAAAAATATATTTCATAAAGGCATTTCAATTCATTCATGCAATTAAATATTATATTAATGGTCCCAATAGAACAGAAATTCTAACGGTATTCACTAAAATATATGAAACGTTATCTTTTTCCATTAAAACCATGTCAAAATTCCTTTTTCGGGATTTGTTCCAATAGGAGTAATAGATGACACCCCACCAAAAGAATTCATCACATACCAGCAGTGTTGGGTGTAACTATAACTACCAAGTAATTAGTTACTGTAATTGAATTACTTTACCCTTGAGTTAAGTAAGGGATCACTCTTGATTTTCTGTCATTCAATTACAATTACCTACATTTAGACATTTAGCAGACGCTTTTATCCAAAGTGACTTACAAAGAGTTTAGGGAGCAATAAGCGATATGTCATACAGACATACTTCTGATGCAATTGAACTAAATACTTTGTGTAATATATGTGTGTGCAATAGTGGAAATTACATTAAAAAATGTATGTTTAACTTTAAATATAAAACTTTAAGTATAATTCTCACATATGTAATACTTTGGTCAGTTAATAATAATACTTTGTATTTTCATATCATTGATTTGAATGCATTAAAAGAGCCGTTTCATGTCTATCTTTTAATCACTTAACTTATAAAGGTTGATAATAAAGTTGAATCGAATCTAATCTAATGTCATTATGCAGAGTACAAGTACAGAGCTAATGAAATGCAGTTAGCATCTAACCAGAAGTGCAAGAGTATAGTGTTTTATATACATGAAAGTGCAGAGTAAGTGAAGCTATGATTTACAGAATGTACAGTGGTGTTGCTATATACTGTATTGAGCAGAGTATATACAGAATATAAATAGGAATGCATTGTAGGGATTGTATATACATTATGAACAGAGCAATGTAGGATTATATAAACACATTATGAACAGCAGCAACGTGAGAACAGTGGTAATAAATACAGTTGGATGAGTGCAAAAGTATTGTTAAAATGTATTCTATGCAAACAGTAGTGCAATGATATTTTTATAGAATAGTTTACTTTGCTTTGTACAGTAATATAGGATCCTTGTATAGGATATAGAAAGTAATAAGTAATTAAATACTTTTTGGAGAGACTAACTTGTGCAGTTATCTAATAACACTATGAAAAGATAAGTATATACTAGTTACTAACTAGTAACTTTGCCAACACTGCATACCAGTAAACACCATTATAGTTTCAATTTTAAACACTAAATCCATTACATCTTCTGTTGTGTTTGGGGGTTTTTCTTCCACACCTAACACATCATTTGATTTTGAATTGCTCTCGAGGCAAAAAGTAACATGTTTTCATGAGATGACCTGTAATCGAGCAGTGTGTGTGGTCCTGGTAAATTCCATGTGCACGAAAAACCTCCCTACAAAGATACCAGTCATAGACCAAACTAAACGTTTTTTGTATAGAATATACAATCTGTAAAGTACAAAAAACATTATGGATAAAACATGAAAACCCGCAGTGTGTGTGTTTATGTGATGCCCCACAACTGCACATGAATTATTGATGGCAGCGAGTCTGATTCTGTGTGGACGGATCATATCTACAGGATCATCACAGATGGGAAATAGGAGGAGATTAACTGTAATTCTGCAATAGGAAGAAAACAGGAACAATATATAGAATTAACTCCTGATAAAGATACAAACAATGACGCATACAGAGTACAAGGAAATACATTTTCTTTTTGAAATGTGTTTATTTCTCTGGAGGAATGCTGGAACATTATTAAATAAAACCTGTACAATATTTACAGTCAGATATTTTACACCCGGTTTGGTCACATGCAGAAATAAATCTGTACAAACATTTACAACGCTTGGGAGGAGTCTACGCGATAAAAGGCACCTGTAACCAGTTGGTACAACCACTGCGTTTTACGATCTCTCTGCACCTGCCTTAAACCTGCTCCTGGAGATCGATAAAACATCTGTTAAGCTCAAGTCAGCAGTTTTACATTAACTCGAGCAGCCGAACGGCTCTGAAACGCTGCTGACCCCGTTGACAGATTGTTTTGTCAAAGCCTTTAACTTCAGCCTTTTTTCTCCATTACTTGAATGGCTTTTCTAATCTGTGCATTAATTGCATACCTGGGCTGCCAGGTAACTAGAAAGCACCCCTTTAAAATGGATTTTATGCATTTGAAAAGCAGCGTTTCTCAGGGGCATGGTGTTGCACGCACTGAGTGGAGTGTACATCTATATGAGATGTAGGCTTTAGGCGTATTGCAGTGTGGTCCTGTGGTTCAGGCTGTGAGAGAGGGCATAAGGCAGCTGGGAAACATAAATTGGCAATGAAAACCTGCTTACCTTCAGCTTTGCAGGGGCAAAGCCTCAGGCTAGGGCTCAATAGTCCAGGTTAGCGCTACACTTACAAAAAATATATATTGTTTAGAAGTACCGTGTTCGTGGTACAATTATTTTTGTACCACGCTATATTACACCGTACCACAGGGGTCTGGGAATCAGTGGTCACAGGTGTCGACAGAAAAGCTTTCATTGTGACTATATACAGATGACAAGCTGAGACAGCATGTCAATGGCATGCAGCACTGACCTAGAATATGAAATATAAATTATTCCTAAAGCCACGACGAATGTAAGCTCTGTCTAAACGTACCAGTAAACTACAGTGATGAAGCTGAACGGCATCAGGAAGATAAACCCCAAAAGCTTTAGATACATTTAAAGTTAAGACCTCCGAGCACCAGGAACTGCAGGCCATTGACTGGCGTGGCTTTAAAAGCGTTAAGTGTTTAAGGTTGTAACTGTCAATCTCAGAAGCCGCTCTGTGCACCAATGAGCTTTCAGATACAACAGAGAGAGCGAGAGCGAGAGAGAGAGAGTGAGAGCACTGAAAGGCTGAAATTATCAGTGCGGATGACGTTGTCAAACTCCCCTTGCAAGAACATTTCACAGCTTTTAACCATACAGAGCAAGCTCCTTTCCCAACAACACTACAAATAAACCAAAAATGCGTAAAAAATTATATTTTCCATTTCTAAAATGAAATGAGTTAAGACAAACAGTCTTGAAATCTCACTAATGAGGGGCACTTATTGAAGGGTATTAGAGCATATGCAAAATTGTCTTTGCGTGTTGAAAAATGACACATGACACAGTATTGCATGTTTATTAAAGGGACAGTTCACCCCAAAATGAAAATTCTGTCATCATTTACTCACCCTCGAGTTGTTCCAAACCTGTATAAATGTACTTGTTCTGATGAACACAGAGAAAGATATTTGGAAGAATGCTTGTAACCAAACAGTTCTTGGATAACATTGACTACCATAGTAGAAAAATGACAATGGTAGTGAAAATATGTATATTCCTATATTCTTCAAGATATGTCATTCTGTGTTCAACAGAACAAAGACATTAATAAAGCACTTTTTTCCTACTATGGTAGTCAATGGTGACCCAGAAATCTCAGTTGCTAACTTTCTTTTAAATATCGTCGTGTTCAACCGAACAATGAAATGTATACAGGTTTGGAACAACTTGAGGGTGAGTAATCCATGACAGAATTTTCATTTTGGGTGAACTATCCCTTTACTTCAGTGAGACTGTTGTATGTATAGAAATGTGCGAGTGATTCTTTAAACCAAACTTTGGCAACATGTTTTCGACGGCGTATGTTTCGTCTGATCTCTTTTGAAAGCCCAAACACTGGAGCGTTACAAAGCGATGCACAAAAACAAAGGTTTTTTGAAGTAGAAAGCTCTGATTATTATTTAATAAATTTGGCCTTTAAAGCCTGGAACTTTCTAGGAAGCGTCCAAATTGCATTTGTTTTTATGAGCGCATTATTCATACGTAGTTGACAGACCAAAAAAAACTACAAAATTGGGTCATATGGTCGTAAAGCGCCTATACTGCAAAGCTCCTCCTGTAAACCCCCATACAGCGTAATGAGGATAAAATACTGTTTTAATAAGGGTGCAGGACATACCGCCAAATTAAAAAAAGAGACAAATGCGTATGCTGCAATCCACTGGAATCTATTAACCTTAAGTATTAACCTAAAGAGAGAGGAAGCCCCTTCCAGCATTCTTTCTCATAAATATGTATGTATGTATATGAGCTTTACAGTATGCAAATAGCTCCAGCAATTGTGTATTAAAATGGTTATTGCTGCTCCTGGAGAGCCATAAGCTGGTTCAACCCCAAACCAGCCTCAAAATGTTCAAGATCACTAAAATATTACAGAGTTCTGCTGTGAGCCTCCGGGATTGGGATACTAACAGATCCCGACCAAACCAAATTACATGTTCCTCATATCCCCCTCATACAACAACGCCGTGTAGTTTTAAAGAACTGAAAGCAGCTTTGTGACATCTCAATCCATTCGACAAAAAAAAGAAATATGAAAGTTCTCGCTGAACATCAAAAAAGGTATTTTGCACATTTTGATAAATTAACTTGGTCATATTCGACAAAGAAAAAGCTCTGCGCTCTGTAATCCCAGCACGCTTCTAACTAAACGTGTAGATGTGTACGGTGGGTCGTTCATCAGATAAACCGCATCGCTGTCAGTGGGAAATGAGAGCTTCTCTTTTACAGCTGCTGGTGCGCAAAGCTTCGGCACTAGGAGATTGCCAGGGGCCACCAGTAAAGGATGTCAGATAAGAGTGATAAATACGCTTCATTACAACAGACTGTAAATCATAGAAAGCTCGGGAAGGGAGCGACGCTCGGTGCGGCAAGATCGATGCCTTAAAAATAAACAAAGTTGCATGTGTTTTACAAAGACAAGCTTGCCAACGCCCACGTACCCCATCAGACATGCCATATTCTTCAACGCAGAGGAGGCGGCTTCCCGTTTCATTTAAAAGGGGGTCTAGAGAGAAAACAGCCCCAATTTGACCTACTTTATCACTGCTGCCTTGTTTTTCAGCAGATGCTTTTAGTGAAGTGAAAGCTTTTGGTTATTCAATATGAAGGGATTTAAAGGGACAGTTCTCTCAAAAATGAAAATCGCCCTCAAGTTGTTCCGAACCTGTATAAATATTGTTGTTCTGCTGAACACAAAGAAAGATATTTGAATTATTGTTTGGAACCAAACAGTTCTGGGGCACCATTGACTACTATAGTAGGTGAAAACTACTATGGTAGTCAATGGTGCCCCAGAACTGTTTGTTTTCCTGGTTCTTCAAAATATCTTCTTTTTTGCTCATCAGAAGGACAAAATTTATACAGGTTCGGAACAACTTGAGGGCGAGTCAACGATGACTGAATTTCCATTTTTTGGGGGGTGAACTATCTCTTTAAATAAATGGTTTACCAAAACAAATCTACTTTTGATTCATTACTTCATTGAATTTCTTCTAATAATACACAAAAGTAAAAATACTTTATATTATACATATTTTACTTGCTCCTCTTTTCTATGCAAAAACACGCTTCTATATGGCAGACCCCATTAACCTCAAGTGTGTAGAAAAAGCAAGTGTGGGAAATTCTGTTTAAAAGTCGTTTTCAACTGTGTTTGGCATCAAGGGAAAGAAAATTACATATTTTTCTTTTTTGGTGAAGAAACATGGGCCAGACATAAGCACCACAAAATATCAAAACCGCTTCTTCAAACCATACTGTATGTTCAAAAGACTGGGTCGTGCTATACAACTAAATTCTCATCTAACCATCCAGTGTTAGATTCTCAACAAAACATTCAATGAATCGTCTTAAGTTCAACGCAAAAAGACAACTTGGGCATTGCCGCCTTTAGATCAGCCGCTGAAACCTGAGGCAGCATCTTATTCTGCAGGCTTCAGGAGAACATCTTGCCAGTGTCACAAAATTCAACAGTCCCCAGATGAGATGGGCTTATTACACACACACGCCCTCGAAATGCCCGCTCAGCAGATCCTTAATACTGCTTACACTTCTGTGAGCTCGATTCACATCTAAAAGATAATATAGCTGGGATCCTGTTATAAGCAAAATTCCGGAATCAGGGGAAGTTTTACACCCTTAATTTAAACCTGAACTAAACAACTTAATAGTAATAGCAAAGGGAGACACAGAAGAGGACGAGCTTGAAGCAAACCAAGCCTGTCGGAGGAGGGCTGTACAAGGTGGTTAGCAGTTTTTGTCGCTGAGGAAATTCGAAATGAAACCTCGCGTAGGCGCTGAAATGAGTGGAAGTTCACACTATTGCACAACATGTTTTAGAAATAGGATCAGGAATGCTGAAGACACAAACCTTCTAGAGTCATAATGGAATGTTCTGGATACAGACTCGAAACGGTTGAGTTACTAGCAAAAAATCAAAAGATCATCTGACTGAAAAGTTTTTGTGCCACTTGGGTTTAAAGTGGTCGTCCTTCATCTTGGATTCTTCAGTGTTCTTGTCACAATAAATATATCGATAAAGTCGTCACAAGAACATTTTTCATTAGACAAGGAAGTGAACGTGCACACTTTCTTCTGCAGACACTACAGTGCTCAAATGTGTTTGGACCGAAGTAGCACCTAAAAAAAAGAAGCTCAAACCGGTCATCACTCCTCGTACGTCAGGTTTCCTTTACAGGTGCGTCTCATCTCCATAACACAGGTCTACATGAACCATAAACCTCTTCCTTCATGGACGAGACCGCTGGAGGTCAGACTCGGATCTGATGAGCTCATGGACGTCCAATTAGCAACAGCCACCAATAACAATCGCTTCGCACAGCGGTTCGTCACCTTCTCTTTCCCATCTTCGGATGCCAGATCTTCACCGTCATGTCACTGTGGGAGAGACAAAAAAAGCAAAACATAAAATGAGAGGTGGAGGAGAAGCACAAGGCCGATAATCAGAAAGACAGAGACGCTCAATTGTGTGAATCTTCCGACGGCGTCAGTGAATCATCTTACACCGAAGAAATGGTTCAGACATCAAAACCAAGAGTTCACAAAGACAAGCTCACGCACGAGCCCCTGCTTCTCTCACCAATTACGCTCATGCACCTTTTATCCCGAATAAAAATCAAAACCCCGCTGTGTGAAGAAGCCTTGAGACCCTCGTGCTTGCATCTCACCGTCTCTGTGATGAAAAAGATGAGATTTATATTGCTCTACAATGTCAATGAATGAGTCATTAATAGGACTGGAAGAAATGAGGAGAATTTTTTGCGATTTTCAGT
This sequence comes from Triplophysa siluroides, assembly GCA_006030095.1. Taxonomy (NCBI): domain Eukaryota; kingdom Metazoa; phylum Chordata; class Actinopteri; order Cypriniformes; family Nemacheilidae; genus Triplophysa; species Triplophysa siluroides. The sequence goes on along the minus strand of VCII01000835.1, from coordinate 1,402,611 downwards.
GCCAATTATGAGAGGGAAACTGGATTTTTGAACAATGAAGGTTTGACTTAGTTGGAAGTTCTACATTCGTATTGATAACACAACATAACCAAATAGCCTAAATATTGAAAGTGAGATTTGAAGGAAATTTGTATTTTTGGGCTTTTCCAGTAAAATGCCATAACATCCTTAAAAAATATATTTACGTCATGACAAAGTCGTAGTCAAGGTTGTGCCACTCATCCGCCATGTTTGCAATGCCTCAGACAGCTATTTACATCATAGCAAGACTATGATCAGAACTAAATAGCATATTAAACCTGACATGAACTGCACCATAACTTTGGTTTGCTTGCGTTAAAATCACCTTTTTCAAAAGCCCATATTGAGCGTTGCATTCCTCCCCATTCATTGTAATGGCGGTGGCGCATCTTGTTAATATTTCATATCTTTGGTCATGATCAACTTTATTTCAGTATTGTAACATATTTCGGAGTGAAACTAAATAACAAATGAGAAAAATAGTGGGCGTGGCCGATTGATTCATCTGCAAATGAACTGGATCTAGAAAAGTAGGGCCCGGTTTCACAGACAAGGCTTAAAGCTATTCCCAGATTAAAATGAATGTGTGACCTGTCTTAACTCAGTATAACTTAACCAAAAGTATCTTAAAATATATCAGTGCCATTGTTTTGTCCCGAGATGCACAAAAGTAATGTATTCTTCTAAGGCATTTTTATAAAAGCGACTTAAACATCTGAATTCAACTAAATCCTGTCACTTTCCCTATTCGCTTTATTGCCATCTCTGTTTAAAACATAGATCTTCAGGTTACTTTACATACTTATCTTCAGACAAGTTAAAATTAGGTGACTTCAAACTGACATTTTTCGTGAAAAATATAGTTTTATTTTTTGTAAGCTTACTTTTGTAAATACTGCATCTGTGCAATAACAGATGTTTATAAAAAAAAAACGTGCAGCTTTAAAAAGCCAAATTGTGAAAAATAATGAGGCTTATGTTAAGAGTTATGAGAGACTTTGTCTTGAATTAGGTTTATTTCTTACAGCACTGGCACAATGAGGTTTGAAAATTCACTCTATGCTCCAAAAACTAAACTATTCAGTAATGAGGAAAGAATAACATTTCACTGCACTGTGGAGAAATGGTCTTTACAAAACTTGCAAGGTTTTGCTAAAATGCACTTGGTGGAATAGTGCTTAATGGTTATATATGACCAGTTAAAACAACATTATTGAGGTAGATATGGGGAAAGGCTCTGGGTCTTAAAGGCTAGTGGTGCAGAATGTATCTTGTGGTACCTGGACCTTAACTACAACCAATTAAAAGGATTTATGTCACCCGCCTTAGAACACATTTAAAGCTGAAATAGAGTTTTCTTGCTCTCTGTAAGATGCTTCGGGTGGGAAAACTGAAGCTCAGGGTTTAGTGTCTAATTAGCACCATTTCCCTTTTTGGCTTGAAGAAAGTTCTGTGAGATCAAGAGGAAAATCAAACAAGAGGGAAAGAAACTGGTGCCAAGAAAGAGAAAGAGCGATATGATAAACCGAGCACATAAGAGCAAGAGTAAGAAAATCTGACAATAGCACCAACAACAGAATGACACAGTTGAGCTGTGTAGTTTGTTCTGAGGTGTTCTGCGGCTCACGTCCCCTTGAGTGCATTTGAAATGCTGCCACTCGACACGTCTTTAACCTTGAGAATCTGTCACGCCTTTACTCAAGTTTCTACACACCAGCATCGCCCTAAAGGGCCTGGCCAATCCAACAGCCTGACTACAACTGACTTTTTTGGCCATATTTTTCTTTCGCTTCCAAATAAAACATGCATTACTATTGCACGTGTAGACAAAAAAACCTCCCTTGACATCTCCCGTGTAACCAAAACTCCCTCTCCATATGGGTCAAAGACGTTAAGATGTCCCCATCAACAGAAATGTACAAAAGTGATTTTATGTCCATAGAAAGCACATGAACTGTAGTAAAATGTCTAATAAGTTTTTGGAGGATAAAATTCTTTCAATTATTTTAAAACATTGAAATAATGTTACATTGTAATTCAGTGTAACATTATATTTATGCACAAATTATGCTTATTCTGACTTGTACATATTAAAATATATAAAAGAATAAGAGAGCATATTACATTTGACAGTGCTTTGAATGAGTAACATTTTTTTATTGACAAATGGGCAAAGCCTATAGGATAGTGGCAACTTAAAAAAAAAACATTACAACTATTAAGCATTTGGGGTGAAAGTAATTAGCCTTTCAATGTCATAAATAGATTTTTGTTGTAAATATGCCTGACAAGATTGTTACACTGAATGACATTTTAGTGGGCGTCTTCTGTAAATTAGGGGGAAATGTATGATATTTATTTTTTGTTTAGAAAAACTAAACAAAAAATGCAATTTAATTCAACAGAAAAGTTTATAATTTTTGGGGAAACAACAATTTAAAGCAGTATTACACTTATTGTTTTTATGCTTAAACCCTTTTTCGTCTCTGACCCGAATAACATACACAGTGCATGTCATAGATTCTTGTATGTTTTGTGTTTTATATTATTTCAAACATGGCTTGATTAAAATCCTATAGACCTTATAAACCTTCTGTATAAACACCATGAACTATTTTTACACTTAATATTAATGCACATTGTGGTATTATAGAAAATTTCTTTCTATAAGTTTAGCATTGTTTTCATTTTTCCGTTTCTGTTTTTACATATCTCTAAACTCCATTCCAACTGCATATTTTCACAACAACGGCCACTTAGCAAGGAAGACACTATTTTTTTGTATACATTTGGCAGGCGTTTTTATCCAAAGTGACTTTCATTGCATTATCCTATACATATGTTTCCAAGCATGTGCAATTCCCTGGGATCGGACCCACGACCTTGCGTTGTTGACGCGATGTTAACGCAATGCTCTTACCACTTAGCTAAAGGAAAACTCATTTGCCCCGCGACCGACCATAACTTTGTATGTGGCAGATAAGGATGTTTACATATTTGTATTCTTCACTGGATGATTAAAACCTGTGCTTGCACATCAGCAGCCACTCAGATCACACCAGGCCAGCTGTATTTTTTCAGATAATCTGTGATGAAGTTGTGTGGAACACAAATAACATATTGTCTCTGCTTCAGATGCATTCATTGCGGTAAAAAAGTGTTTAGTTTGGAAAAAAGGGAATGGGAAAAATTCAATCGAAAACATTAAAAGATAACACAGACACACATAGAGAGAGAGAGAGAGAGAGAGAGAGAGAGAGAGAGAGAGAGAGAGAAAGGACAGTACCAGAGGGAACCAGAGGCGGGAGGTATTAGTGCAGGCTCAGGGGAGGCTGGTGGCCCGGCCCTTGATGGCCAAGACCCGCCGGGGCAGACAGGGCGTGAGCCCGGGGACATAATTCCACAACTTCACCCGACAGTCGCTGTAGTTGTAAAGACCCAGAGCAGGAAGGAGGAAGAGGAAGAGAAACAGAGAGAGTTGAGGGAACAGGAGAGCTTTGTTAGCAGCACGTTAATGAAGCACAGTCAAACAATCCCAGAATCCCCTTCCCACGCCATCTGCTCTACAAAACAAGCAGCTCAGAATGACACCAAACTAGGTCTTAAAAACATATTAGTCTGATTGAATTGAACATTTCTAAGTAGTATACTGTCTGGAAAAGACATCACGGGAGAACAGAGACTGAAGATGGGAGGCGGAAATAGAAATGCGAGTCATAACAGAGCTGATGACCTACTTCAGACCTTTCTGTGTGTCGTAAATAACCGCTATCATTTTCCATTTCGAAAATGACTATATTTAAAATCTCTGCATCTTGTTTTCCCAAAGCACCTACGTGTCTGTTATTTGGCCTGATGCACTCACCTGGAGGCAGTGAAGATCTGTTTGGAGTTGGTGCAGATTGCATTAATGGGACTGTCGTGGCCTTTGATCTCTCCGATGGGGGTGAAGTTATCCACGTTCCACACCTTTAGCATGCCCGCCCTGCAGGCGCTGAGGAGCATGGGTCGCCCGGGCACGAATGCCAACGCGCACACCCAATCCTTGTGGGCGTTGGGGATTTGCTGTGGGGATGGACAGATTTAACATGAGTAACACAATGATTATAAAATCCTGCTGGAAGATACAAGTGCTGTTTCGCCATGCTAGACGTTGCAAAGGTGTTTTGCAGGGTTTGTATTGGTTTAGCTCATAGAAGCCCATCGATACCTCTCTGATACTCTGCTTGGCAATGCAACTGCGCAACAGCTTATCCACCCTTGAGATTTGAGGTAGCATTCATGTCCGTAGGATAAACAGTGCAAGACATGGATTTAAACAAACCTCCAGTATAAGCAATAACAATAGCAACCACCACTTATATTACAAATGTCTTCGATAAACCAATCTTTAAATTAAAATACAACACACCCGTGCAAGTAATAAAAATCAGAAACACAGATGTTATAATAAAAAGAATTTAAGGGAATTATGAGGCTTTGCTTGTCACCGCGATATATTTCTCTGCTCCAACCACCAGATTCCAGACCCGTGGGGAATCCGGGGAAATTCTCATCAAGGACGACAACCAGAGCACTTTATCTTGGCAAATTTACACAGTCGTGCAATGAGAGGGAGGGCGGGTTATTGGAGTGTGTGGTTAGATAAACACACCGCTTAAAAGTTTTCTACTTTGGGATTCCAATGCTACTGCATTAAAAATGATGTCAATCAATAGAAAATAATAAATAAATATCAATGTATGTAATGAAAATATGAAAAATATGAAAGTGTTATTGTAGCTGTGCACTCATTTAACACGAGTTTAATAGCGGGAAGAAAAAAAATGCTAAATAATTTTGTGTAATAGAACCGTATCTCATTAATGTGACCATATCTCTTGAAACACATGTCCCATTTTACTGCAAACTGTCAGAAACCTGCAAGTATTTACAGGGAATTAAAGAGATTAAAGGGATAGTTCACCCAAAAATGTAATTCTGTCATCATGTACTAACCCTCTTGTCATTTCAAACCTTTTTGACTTTCTTTCCTCCGCAGAGCACAAAAGAAGATATTTTGATACATGTTGGTAACCGAACAGCGCTGGCACCCATTCACTTCTATTGTATAGACAAAACCAATGCAAGCGAATGGGTGCCACTTAACAACATTCTTCAAAATATCTTCTTTTGTGTTCTCCGTAAGAAAGAAAGTCATACAGGTTTGAAATGACAAGAGGGTGACTAAAAGATGACAGGATTTTTATTTTGGGGTGAACTGTCACTTTAGGGACACTTGGAAACTTAAAGTGGGAATGTTCTGTATGTTACTGTTTTGATCTTTGCTAAATAAAATGCTAAATTGTTTTAAATTGGTGGCAGTCTCGTTTTTTGTAAAACCCATTTTCTCGTCGCCTTAATACAATCTTCTATCATGTCTGACCTTCTGCACCGGTTAACAGGAACTTTGGAACGTGTTCTTGTCTAATATAATCAATAGATGAAGGGCTTAGAACTGGAGAAAGCTTTTAAATCGCACTTATAACTAATAGCTTTCTCCGCAGTCAGACAGCGATGAAGTCAGCAGACGCTGACAAATGAAGCCGACCCACACTTATAGACACAGGATTTATAAATGCTGCATTATTGTATCTTGATATATACGTGCATGTATTGTATATTTGCTCTTGGATATTGTATTTAATTGTGTCAGTCATGTAAGCTGTTTTTATCTTTAAAACACTCTACACATCTTATGCACGTACAGTACTAATGAACAGCTTTTTTCATAAGATGAGCATAATTAACAAGTACTTAAATCATTTTCTGAGAAAAAAATGAAATGGAGGTGTTCAAGTGTTTGAGAATTGCTTTGAAATAAAAAAAATATAGTGAAATTTGTTTCGCTCTTGTAATCATGCAGCACAGGAAAATTCATATTTAAACAAAACAGATGATTGACACTTTTCAACATTCATGTCAATGTCAAAACGTGTCCCAATTAACCTGAAATGCCCCATTAAGTCAAACCAAACATGTTCGGAAACATTGTTTGGAGGTGTCAAAAGGACTTTTTCCTTTAAACTATTTCGAGAACCACTGTTACAGGTGATCAGTGCCCATTTTCCAAAAGTTGTGTTTAACTGAGATAATCGAAACAATAATAACAAAACTTGAGCAATTTTACAGGTTTGTAATGTAACTTCTTGCAGATTTACGTTTCAGGAATGTAGATTTGATATACATCATATGTTGTAAACACATAAATACTTCTACCTGAATCAGTTCCTGCTGACCCAGATCCCATTTCTTAATGCCATTGTCACGGGAACCGCTGAACAAGATGTCGCTGTGTACAGCAAGGCACTCAATCCCATCATAATGAGGGGGCTCAAAGTTATGAGCCGGTCCAACGTTGCCCAGGGCGCCCTCCGCCACATCAAATGTCTGCCATGAATCAAAAGCAAAACTTTTCTCTTACACATCCTGAATCTTTCTGTGTAACACATACAGACCTGCCAAAGATCTGACAATGTTACAGATTTACATTTTAAATTGATGGTATAAGAAACGTACGGGAGACGGTGTTTGCTTAGAAACGAATGAAAAAGTGGATTTAAATCGCACCTTCACATAATGGTCTTTAGATCCGGTGATCACCTGGTCCTTGCCCCCACCAGAATAACCCACCGTAAGACACATGACTGACCCGATATGTCCCGTCAGCTTCCCTGTGGCCTGCATTCTGCACACAAAGGCCACAAAACATTTGATTTCGTGGGGTCTTTCGTATTTCATACTGAAGTGTTTTCAGAGGAGAAATGTGTCAATAGTGACATGAAGAAAACGAGCCTTTGCAATCCACTTGCCTTGCAGGTTTTTACATTCATCAATAAATGTTAATAAGTGTATTGCTTTTGTTCTGAGGGCAGTGACCTCGAGTTAAGAAATGAACTTTGCACCTGTTGAGGTCCCAAGTACGGACAGTGTTGCCGGCGGCCGCGTACAGCACGGATCCGGAGGGATTGAGGGCGATCTGGTTGATCTGGTACTCGCCCTGGGCTGTAGTTATGGTGCGGGTGGTTGTACCAGCACAGGCGTCCCCTGAGACCACCTGACCCGATGACCTGAACGCCGATCAGAACACATTACACTTCTGTCAGTTTGCACACAAATTCTTCACTGCTTTAACTGAAGCTAGTTGTCAATTACGTGAAATACAAACACATACGTGAATGTCCGGACACACTTAGCGGAGTCCCGAATGTCCCACACTTTGATATACGAGGTGGAAACAGTGAAGACCAGGCAGGAGTTGCGACAGTATTTGACAGACACTACATTGTTTGGGTGTCCCTTCAGAGTCACGATTTCCTGCCCCGTCACAAGGTTCCACATCTTACAGGTACGATCTGAAAACCACATCGATTGAAGAAATACGATTTTTAGAACAATCACAATGTATACATGTTAAGCCATCACGTCAACTGATTTTGTTTCAGGACCCAGATTTGTCAAGTGATGAAATCAATGACACCACAACACCTTAAAAGTGTTAAAAACGCCATCAAACCATGTTTTCAGTGTTATACAGTAGGCGGCGCTGCTATACATATAATAAAAGAGTACAGCATCTATAGATCTAAATGCAACGATCATCGTTCTAAATCAAATCTGGAGGAGGTATTTGACAAATAATTGTGTACTTTTGAAGAAACCTACCAACATCAGAGAGGTGATAAAAACAGCACATGAACACGGGATGAAATATAAAACATATATTTATAGAAAATAAAAACATTGGACCATCAATGTTTGGTAAAATGATAAATTGCAGGAGCTGGCCGACTTTCAAAAAATATTGCCAGGGAAAGAGTTAAAATGACACTGAAATTGTAATGAAATATAAATTTGCCTTTAGATTTTAATTTTGACAAATTCATGTCTAATACTGTAAGTTTGATCTCATACATTACCGGTCAAAGGTTTGACATCACCTGATATTTCTCATGATCTTACAAACATTTTAAATCTTTTTAATGTGAAGGTGTATGTTTCTATGTTTGAAATGACTTGTAGACAAAATGAATGAAATGCATGAATTGCAGCCAATAAGAGCACTAAATAGATTTAAATTCCTTCAATATTGATTAAAAAGCTTCCCAGGTTGGGACCTCAAGAAGCTGGATGATAAAACGCAAAGGACGACTCCTTCCAAAGATTTATTTGTTTTGGATGTTTTATTCACAGCATCATTCCCACAGTCACAATCAATGGTTTTGATGGGTTAACTATTATTCTAAAATGTGGAAAAAATAAAAACAAATGATCCTGAACTTTTGATCGGTAGTGTACAGTCACCAACAAAGTTTGAGTTGTTTAGCTGCTGCCTGCTTTGATTCACTGTTTATACAAAACCAAAACAAATTTGCCAATAGACTGACCCCCAGTTAACTTCCAGTTTGTGTTTGGCCTATCTATAATGATATAACTATTAATATAACTTATGTTAATATTACTTTGTATTATTTTACTGATAATAATTGTATTAAATAAACGATTTGTTGAATTTTGTTGTATGTTCGTTTTATAAATTAATCATTTGTTGAATGGGTCCTGTAGTTCGGTCGCATTTAAACAAACCGTAGGGTACATTGACATCTAGCGGTTGAGCTTGGTATCACAGTCTAAATTCAAAATATTGGAGAGGCAAGTTTAGCCAAGTACCGGTTCTTCTTGGTATCTTTTGATTGTTTTCAGAAATAATCTCCAGGCACTCTATTGTTTGTGAATGTTTTCCCGGAAGTTGGGGTCACAACGTTTGATTATGTTGTTAAGATGAAACAGCCAAAAATGCTACTTTATTGAGTTTTACGATTCTAGTTCCCCAACAAAAAACAACAGCAGATTACAACATAATCATTGCAGCTAAGTGAACTAAAGAAGTTCATATCTTAGTCGAGTCTGACCACATTGCCCTTGCTGACATATGTAGGCTGCTGTGCAGCTCAATACAACACTCAACCCATGACCTCAGCAACAAGAGAAACTCATTCGACCTGACTTGTGTGCCAACAGTTGTGTGAGTGTGAACGGTTCAGACACAGCGAGCTGGTGAACAGGGTGTAATGATGCGTGCTGTACCTTTGGAGCCAGTGAAAAGCAGTTCATCTGTAGCATCCAGACAGAGCACGGGTTTGGTGTGTCCCTCAGCCATCGCTACGCACTGCAGAGGGGCCGTCCTGCCCCCCTTCAGCCCACCTGTGGGATTGATCACACCCCTGCACAAACAAAAGCTGCATTTTAAGACACCGTTGGGAATGGAGGAAATTTGTGAGGTACTAGGCTTAAGAAAAGTAGGTGGAAAGGACGTCGCAACAGTACGTGTTTGTTCCTATGCGTCTAAATAGGACACGGCCATCTGTTGGAATACGAACAAAGGAAAATGTTGTGATATCATCATCTGATGTGATAAAGAATAATATAATTATCAAGAAAAGAGAGAAAAAGACAAGTCTTCTAACATACAGTATTTTATTTCATCAGCCTTCTTGTGAGGTTTGGAAGTCACTATAACGGCCCGTTTCTGAGATCCTGCTGTCAAACCCTGCACACTTCAGACCCCCAACCTCCACCCACTCCCTCTCAAGTTCATTATTAACGTGCTGATACTTAATTAGCTTTATCAGACTCCGGCTGTGATTTACATCACCCGCGAGCAGGCTGCCGTGTCGTCTCCCAAGCGTCTTCCTCTCGGAGCTCCGCGGGTCGTCCAGGATACGACCGTCAGCCGCGCAGATAAAAGTCATTGAAACAATAGAACAGTCTCCATATATGGAGCAGGTGCTAATTATGTCCTGTCGTAGCATCCCACCACTGCAGCAGGAGGGAAAGAAAACGTGATTTTCATGTAAAGGCAACTGTAAAGGGGCGGTCACACTAGACACTGCGTTTCATTCGCATCCATTCGTAGAAGTTTACATTTCGTGTTTTGCGGAAGTGTAAAGATCAATAGGGGACATAAACACCTAAACTTCTTGGCGACATCGGGGCCATATAGCTAAAGTATCGTCACTGTGCTTCCGAAACATCGTATGTCCAATTTATTTACTTTTTGCTGATTTTCAGGAAATGGAATAACAACTGTACTTTTAAAATGATTAATACTGTGTTGTTAAAGTTGACAAGCACTTTTTAATACTTTTAATTGGTTAGATATTTGAAAAACACAGAGACGAACAATGAGTGACTAATAATAATGATTTAATAAAAATATTTAAAAAAAGAGACAAAATATGGAGTTACGAGGTTTCAGAATGACAGCAGCGATATGATATCCAAATAACTACATTTTTACGATATTCAATATGCTCTTAATATTTTTGCTTTTGCACTAGAGTGAAGAGCTGGTTTTTCCTTTGCTCCAGTTTGAAAAATAAACATAATTTGGAAAAAATGTCAATAAAGCCATTACAGATTTATATTACCACTTATTCGCTATCCATGTATCTTTTGTGTGGTGCTTGCTGTCGCCATTTTTGTCTATAGGAAACTGTCTATTGGTTCCGTCTTTGGCATTAAAATCATACATTTTATAGTCAATATTCATGATAGTCTGTTATTTTATCAAATATTTAACACAATTATCTCAATATCTAATATGCAACATATCGCCTAGCTCTACTTCTGATTATATAAAACACAAAATGATGTGGTTTGCAGTGTTTCTAGAAAATTAGGGATGCACCGATCCAAGTATAGTATCGGGCGCGATACCAAGCTAATGTACTTGTACTCATATACATACACCGATCCCAAAGATCGATACCTCATGTGACAGAACTGACTGAAAAGCACATCAAATTTTATTTTTTCATAATGCGTTTAGTTTCAGTGTGCTGTGCTTGGAAAATTGCCACCTCACGCAAAAAAAGTACCGGTATCGGTGGGAAAATATCGGTACTCGTAAAAAATGGAATCGGAGCATCCCTATAATGGTAATACTTTCAATAAGAATTTATTTATTAAAAACATGTTAAAATAAGTCTTATTAGCCATTATTACTATGCGCTTTGAACTAATCTCACAGGCATAAAGAGAGCTAGTGTGACTGTCGCCTTAAACAGACCCGAATATCTAAATGAGAAACCATCTGACGTGAACTGAAGCCAAGCTCTGTGTGAGGAGTGTTTCAGATGCTTAAATTGGCATTTCAAAGCCGTTTGCTTGGTCTTTGCTGACTTGGCAGCGTACCACACGAAGAGGATCTCGTTTTTCATCTTCAATGTCCATATGCCTCTCTCACAGAAATGTGATCAGCACTTTTATCCGTCCAGTAAAGATATAGCATTTATCTCCAAAATCCCCAAAGGCTGCGACTGAAGGATGTGTTAGGACTCTAGACAGGGTTATCCATTCTCCTTGCCATAATGAATATATTATTAACTATTACTCATATCTCAGAGAAAGAGTTGTGGATGTCGTATGACTGCATAAAAGTCCATGTGCACATGTCTGTGTTCGTATGATGGAGAAGAACGGGAGGAACATGATTCGAGCATGTGTGCAATGAAGGAGGAACCTTAAACGTCTGAGAACGCAGAGCGACGTGAGCCCTTTTCAACTTCTTTATAACCACATAACAGTTGAAAAGACTCCGCTGGAGACAAGCGGCACGTTCCTGTCTTTGACAGCTTGTGTGCGAGTAAGATGGTCCCAATTAGGAAGCACAGACTTTCCCAGCAGCTCCTTTAGGACACTTCAAACCTCAACCGGTAAAACACAGTCAAACTGTGAGTCAGGTCATCCAACCAACAGTCATTGAGACAGCGGCCTGACAAAAGCGAGCATGGAACGGTTCCTCTCAACACTTTTGGGTCTCTTGTGTTATGATGTTAGCATTTCATAGTCGTGTCTAAAGGTCTGACAGACTTGCTATAACCGTCACACGACACCTGTCACGATCACTCACATCACAATTCAGGGGGTGAGCAACGCCCCGTCTTGGACACCATCCGTTAGCCTCTCCTAAATCCCACAACAATAGCGCAGGCAAGGCGGCGTACGATTGAAAAACTCAATCTCCACATCCATCGTAAAAAGCACCAAGGAGCCAAGTGAAGGTAACGTGCACTGACAGCTGGCAAGCCGAATTTCTGCTTAGATTTATGATGGACCACCGCCACGGGCTAAACGCGAGATTCTATTGCAGGAGAGATTTTGAACACACATGTTGTTTGGATGGAGGAGAGGATTCTTCGATACGCCGCTCCTGAACTTCAGCGAAATCAAACTTCTCTGAAGGACTCACACACTTAAGGGACTGTGACAAGTGAAGAGACTGCAGGGCTGCTTTCTCATTTCTTGTCTTATTTCCGTCTTGTTTTCCCATGTTCCCCCGTCGCGCGGAGCGGAGGATGCAATATGTCTGTCAAAACCGCAGGGGGGTCAGCTCAGTAGTGACCCCTCCTGGAAGCAAGAAAAGTCCTTTCTTTGAGAAAACAGGTGAAAATAATCCTGCAAGCAAACAAAGTAGGCGTCGCTTTCCGAAAACCATCCTCCGTTTGGTGTCAATTTCATCCGCCCGAAAGCTTCGCGACTACGGTTGCGCCTGCCAATTAGCCCACATACATTGGCAACCTGGCAGGGCTAAACAAGCCTTCCCCTCCCCTAAAAAAATAATGAGGCTCTTCCTCTCTCAGGCTGACAGCGTTCTCGGCCCGGTTTTGGAATGCTCTTTGCCGCCGGCCGAGCGAGACGGAAATGAAGCTGGAGTTTGGGATGAAGGGAAATTGGTCTCTTGTGGGCCGAGAGCTGCCGCTGTCCGGCTCGGCATCTGTGAAGTTCTAATGATGGTGGAGCTGTCAAAGCCTCTGTGCAGGCGCAGTCGCGCTGAGGTGACAAGAGGATGGTTGATTAAAGAGGAAACTGGGACATCTCGGCTCTCTGAGGACAGATGTAACGCGAGAGACGGCTGTTGGCACATTTGTGCACCGCTAAAGGGGGGGACTCCAGGGGGGCCCAGTGAACCGATGGCGATCGGGCTCAGGACTAACATGGTGTGAAGAGTTTTAAATGTTAGCATTTGCAAAAGAGCTCATGTCTGTGTGAACTGAGGGAGAAACATTGACTTACAAGCTACATAGAAAAAGGATTTGACGAAAGCTGAATTCAAATAGCATTTTACTTTTGATGTTGTGCTCTGCAATGCAAAACACATCGCTATGTTGCAATAAGTAATCTGGGTGGTTTCCAGGATGTATTTTTATCTAGTTGGTAAGCCGTTCAGGATGGCTGCTAACTGGCACAAATTGAAAGAAGATGCCACCATGTCTGAGATAATCTGGTCCCGGAATAGAGCTCAGGGTTCCCCTCCCCACTAAAAGGCACATCATTTCTATCATTATGTATTCACCCTTGCGTCATTCAAAACCTGTATATGACTCTTTCTTCTGTGAAACACAAAAGTAGATATTTTGAGAAATGTCTCAGTGGTTTTTCCATATAATGGAAGTCAATGGGGTCCAATGTTGTATGGTTACCAACATTCTTCAAAATATCTTCTTTTGAGCTCTGCAGAAGATATCCTCATGTCATAAGAAACCTGTAAGTAAATGTTTTTTCACACCTGCTTTTTAATCTACTAGGCAAAACTTATCAAACCCCTAAACCTAAATATGAGCAACCCTGATGCTTCAGCAGGCATCTATAATAAACACCACATCATTTATCCACATCATCATTTTTTGCTCATTTGAGCAGTGAAGTGAAGTATTACAAGAGAACTTGAGTGTCATTTAAAAAGGAAATCAATGAAAAATGCTTGCAGTGTTATTTCTCATTGTGAATGTCAATCACACAAACTCAGGGTGCTGTGCCATGCGGCATGTGAAGATTACCGTGACACACCAAAAACAACATTGTATACAATCACAGCCAAAAACACAACATGCAAGCCCTGAAACATCAACAAAAGGCTTTAACACTCATTTTCACAAGTGTGAAAACCATACACATTACAACAAACAGCAAAAGCAAATTTCAAAAACAAGGAAATGATGATCTTCTAAAAACCAAACTGTCATGCAGCACATAAGCAAATGAGGAGTGAGCTCAAAGTTCTGCACCGTTCAACTGGGATGGAAGCAAAGACAACAGATGCACAAGAAAAATATCAAACATGTGAAGGGAGAGGTGGGGGGTAAATACTGCTTTCAGGATACGGAGCCTTTTGTGTTTTTCATGGATAAACCAAGAGGGGTGTTGTTAGGAATGAACCTTATCGGACCGTTCCCATAGCTGGATTTAGAGCGGACCACTGGGCTTCAAAGCATAAAAGCCTTCCCTACCGACTCATTCAGCCTTATGCACATCAAAGAGTGTTAATCTGAGAAAAAACACTGTTTTCTCAAACCGCTGCACAGATACAGAACTAAAACACCATAGCGTGATGTCTATCCTCATGCTGTTTTGTTGCATTTGGGAAATAGTTGATTATCTGCTGACAAGTTAAACCAGCTGTCTGCGATTTCTGCCCTTAAACGGATTAGAATCTCGCTGGAAATTTGGGGCCGAGTTGTTCCGAGCACTCCATGTTCCATCACGGAGCCATTAGTTTCTAATGGGATAACAAGAACATTCGAAAGAAACGAGAAAAATGTAATCATGCTGTCAGGATAATAGGACAAGCAGAGGTGGAGAGAAATCGCAGTGTCGCTGCATTGGATAAGAAAATAATATTGAGTAACACAGACTGTGGGGTTTGTCAGTCAATTTTTGGCGCCTTTTTAACGAAGACCAGGAGATATCACGAGTAAAAATGATTGAGATAACTGGTTTAAAACTTGTTAGACATGTTAGGCGGGCATCTCTCTCGTCGATTTTCCAGTCGATTTCAGTCGTAAGCTTTGTTTACATAATACTTAGAAAATCAGAGTCGCAGAAATAGAAGCACAATTATTTGTATATAATCTGCTACGATCTGAAAAATTACATACTTTAGAAGGCGAGTTCAAAATATTAGTGCTGTCAAAGGATTAAATCACATCCAGAATAAAAGTTTTTGTTTACATAATATATGTATTTATAGATACAAACACACACATGCATACATTTTTAGGAAATATTTACATGTATTTATTAATATTTAAAAATAATTTTAATTATACATAAATAGTTATTATTTTTTGTAAATTTTTCTGTATACATTTAAATATATGCAATAAATGTAGATTTATATATATACACACACACACACATGTATATGTATATATTTACAAACATAGAATTAATATGCACAGTACACAGACATATATTATGTAAACACAAACTTTTATTCTGGATGTGATTAACAGCCCCACAAAATATCAGGGGTAGTTTTTTGGTTTAAAAAATTGCGGCCAAGATTTCTGCAAAAACAGCTGGTAGACGTGACCACAACTAAAACCGTGTCGTTTGGAGTCGACTAGCGGGCTGCCACCTTTAGACGAGTTTTTCATTGGGCTTGCCCAAGAGCTCCGCAGGAATAAATCAATCCAATGATTTTGTGTCATAAGCTCACATTTAAAAGTACATTCAGATCAAAAGTTCAATTTCCAAGATTGCTTTCCTTCCTCTGAACCTCCAAATCGTCCAAGCTATTAAATCGGTCCATCCGTCGGTCCGTAAGGTTCATTCAGTTCTCACAGGGTTCACAGCACGGCACGCAAATGGAAAGGGGACATGCACGCCCGCGCCGTGACCGCGCCCCGAGAGGCGTGGCCGGGCGGGGCCACAGGAAACAGAATGACAGACAGAGATCTCTACCTGAGCACCTCCGAGAGAGAGGAGTCGCTGTCATCCGACCTAAAGGGCAGAACGGCAGTTGGGTTAGGGGAAGGAGGGAAGAGTGAGTAGAACACAGAGAGGAAGAGGAGCCTTCCAGGAAGCAGGCATCAGAGAGGGGGCGGGTCAGGAGCAAAAGGGGAGGAGTTAGCAGGAGGGGTTATGCAGAGTTCATTGGATGGGGGTTACTGGTAAAAGGCTTAGGAAGAGCCCACTCCAAACTTACAAACGGTCAACACTGATGTATTTCTACAGCTCTGTTGTGGTTGTCTTAATGAATACTTTACGTCTCAATTCACTCGGGATGTTTTTATCGAGACAGAAAACATGACTCTCATAATACAGGCTGGTGTTTAAGCGAGACACATTATCAATACACATTTCTTCCAGACAGCATCTCCTATTGAAATGATGACAACGCTATAACACTCTATAAATGGCTCTGACTATTTACAGAGACAATATACAAACTAGTGGAGAATTCAAAGCCTTTAGTGGACACAGCAGACATCAAGCACACATTTAATAAGTGCTACAGTATTATATTAAATTGGATGATTTCCACGAAATGTGCGAGATGCGATGGGAACAAAAAGCAAACAAATAACGTATGCAAAATAACAGCATACTGTATTGCAATGATGATGAGAAAACGTACATACATTTCTCAAAAACGCATTGAAATGTGGTTTTAGGGAAAACAGTTGAGGTGCTTAAAAATGTGGTTAGTGTATGACATTTAGAGACATCTAGTGGTGAGGTTGTGAATTGCATCCAACGGCTCACTCCACCCCTCCCTAATACGGTTGCTGACACAGGACTAAGATGACGTCACGTTTTCACTTCTTTGCTGAAGGAAATAACGTATTTAGAAAACGCGCTCTGTAGCGCAGTTTGTCCATTTAGGGCTACTGTAGAAACAACATGGCGCAGTCCTTGTAAGGGGACCCACAGTGCATGTAGATAGAAATAGCTCATCCTAAGATAATAAAAACATACCGCTTCATTATGTAAGGTCTTTATTCACCTCTGAAGATACTGTATATAACAAAAATGTCTAGTGTTGAGCTCAATCGACAGCATCTGTGACAGAAAACACATCTGTGATGACAGGAGGTTATTAAGACTTATGTTTACTGTAGTGTAGTTGCAATGGAGGTCTATGGGGCACAGCGTTGCATCAGGATGAATATGTCACCTTTACATATTGTGTAAAGGTGACAGGGTTTACCACCCTTAAATGTTACTGACAAAGTAATATCTACATGCAGCAAACTCCACAGGAACTATGTTGGTGAAGCAAAACAAAAAGTTAATCTACTTTAACAGTCCTTCCATTACTAAAAATGCTGATTCGGACAACTTCACAATTCAAAAACCACATTTTGTACAGAGGAAAATAAACAAAAATATAGCTTTATGAAATTAGTTTGAATCTCTTTGTAATTTCTTGCCTCGTAGACTTCCTGAGAGATGGGTTAAAGTAATTTTCTATAATGTGCCATTTTCACGCCCCTGATACTGTCGATAGAGCTTATCATATACTAAACCCTAAACTTTTCCTTTAATTTCATATCAGTCTTTCGATTACCAAGTGTTACCAGGCATTCTCCTGTAAAATCCATTTGGCTTTATCATTCCAAGATCAGGTACAACTGCAGAAAAGGATTATGGGTCGCATCATCGCATGGGCTTCTTTCTCATTCCGAACAGGAACGGATTCGCATAGGCCGGTAATAAGGGTCAGGCCCACCGATCTCAGTCTGCATTATCTACGTGCGGTGGCGTTTAATGAAGGGAAGGCAAGGTTTTAACAGTCAAAAGAATAACAATATGAACTGCTGGCAGTCCCTCTGAAATGTTAATGAAGTGTCAAACATCATTACTTCTTCATAACTCAGGTTCTGAAGATTTCAAGACACACAGATAGTTGTTTGAGAATTGGATTCATCGGCGAGTGACCAATTGACAGGACAGTTTGGTTCGGTGTCCCTGTGACATTAACACCAATTTAACTGTTGATGAAGGTCTATTGATACTGGCCTGTGTGAATGTCTCACGTCTGCTGTCCGCTTGTGTTATTTTGCGCTAACTCAAGAGAAGACTGAAAGGTTGTCAAGATTCTAACCTCATCAAATCTGACCAATCAATAGAGATGAGCCTAATAGACAAAAATCATTATGATCAGATCATGTAGAAAGGTTAGACACAGAGATGAGGTGAGATCATTCATTTATGTATCCGCGAGAGCTCATGTGAACGAATGCAATTCACTTTTTGAAGTCTATGTGAACTGGAAGTTTTGATCGTTTTTACTCATGTTCTGAAGCATTTCAGAGTGAAACAGAAAATCGAATGAGAAAAATAGTGGGGTGGTTTGTGTTTTCTATTGGGATTTGATTGGATGTATAAAAACAGCCCTTGCATTTTAAAATGGAACTGCCAGCAATTGGAGGGGAGGAGTTAAAAAATGCTCGACCCAAGCTGTGTAACTCAGTGGTTCTCAACAAGTGGGCCGTGACCCAAAAGGGGGTCCCAGCTGACTTCCAAGGGGGCCTCAGGATGACAAATTATTTAATATTAGACAAAAGAGCATTGAAATACATTTTAGAAAAACGATATATTTATTTTTATTTGTCCATTTTTATACTGGATAAACACTCTTCCCTAATATCAAGCTATAAAATATTTTATTGGGTAGGAATTATGAGTTTTTGTGAGCGGGAGGGGGCCCTTTGAATATTGTAAAATACAGTAGAGGGCCTTGGAGTCAAAAAGGTTGAGAACCCCTGGTCTAACTCGCATCATTGGAGAAGAATCGGCGTTAGAACATTTTCAGATTTTAAAGATGGGGTAACACACGTTTTATAAAAGAGAGATACAGCTGTACGTTTATTTCAGGCAAAACGGAACTAGAGCACGAGCACACAATACCTCATCACATTAATTACTTCGTGTTTTTACTTTATGCACGTACGCGCCGATTGCCAACAAAACAGAGACATATGACTTTGAGAGTTTGACTTACCGCGTGCGGTACATGTCCAGCATCTTTTAGCATCTATCAGTTTCAAACGATCTCAGAATCCAGCGTTATATCTACCGTTTATAAAACGTCCATCACTGAAATGCCGTGAACAAACACACCTCAACTTCTCTCACTATCGCAAGCGTAACGAGCTGCAGCTGCAGGCCCAAAGCGCAGCCGATCTTGACGATAAAAGGAACAGACTTATAAAAAACTTTCCGACACAAGTTGGAGTGCAGGGGGAGTGTATCAAACACAGAAATACTACGTCATACATCCAACTCGTTTTTTAACAAGTTGACCATATCAAGCATGAGAAGACAGCACGTTTAACAGTGTAAAGAAGTCAGAATGCATGAAATAGCATGTTACCCCATCTTTAATTGAAGATTGTGAGGGCGCACGAATTATAAAAAGACAATGACACACACTGATAAACCATTTATAATAAACACTGCAATATTCCATGAAGAAAATAGGAATTGTCATTTTTCATTTCACAGGGACTTTAACAGAGAAGGGGACATTCATTGACGCAACAAAAATAAAGTGAATTCCTTAAAAACGTAATAAAAATTATAGACAAAACATTTCTAAACAGTTTCTAAGGTGTTCCAGAAAGTTTTTACATTGTTGCTATGGTGTTCCGGTTGGTTGCTAAGTCGATTTAAATCAATGTGACTTTTCAGACCAATTAATCGTTTCTGTACATGGTTGTACAATGCGAAAAATTAAATGAATCTTTAATTAAAACAGCAATGCTATGGTCATGTGACTCAAACCAGGTGCCATTGTTATCATTTTAATTACATTAGCTAAAACCACGCTCCAGGGTGTTTTATTTTCCTTTCCCACTAACTATGTTGAACACAAAACAACTGTGCTAAACATGGTCGATAGACAGCACACAAAAACACACAGAACTGAAGAATGGGATGGCTTGGTTGAAATTACATTAAGAAAACTGTGCAGTGTGCTACGCTATGTGCACTATCCCACACTCATTCACACACACACGATCTCTCCGAGTGTGCAATATTCAAGGAGCTGGAGAAATAATGAGATAAATCCCTGACAGGCGCATCAAATGACCAATTTAGATCTCTATGGCAATATCAGAGACTGCTGATTCAATTATGAAAAGAAAGTGCAAACAAAACCCATCTTCAGAGGGTGGAATAATTGGTTATCCTACCCTAATGTGCCCACTTGTGGTGTTATAATGAGAATTCGCAAGAGCTGAACAACTCGCCGTAGCTTCAGCTGTCTGCTTTGAGTTATACTAACCATTCCACTGCAATTAGAAATCAATAATGCCCGCGGCACGCGCAGGGTTAAAGCGCCGCGCTACTGACTTGCTGGGTTAATAATGCTTATAATAATCAAAGCCACCTGATAGAAAGCAAAGGAGTTTTTTATAGCCAAAGGAGGAAGAAAAGTAATTGGGTGGAAGGGGGAAACCGCTAAATAAAACTGGGGAAGATGTGGGAGAATGCAGACTAGCATACGGTCAGTGTGGTGACATAAAACATCGGCCCTTCAGGAGCAGGATTGGTAAATCTTTCTCGGATAAAGTTTCTTCCATCACAAGACAGATGTGCATGTGTGATCAACTTACTTGTCGAGCGCCGAGCCCTGACTCTGGTTGCTGGTCAGGCGGGAAAACACATTGCGGTCGTTCCGTGTTCGGAGAGGAGGTGATGAGGGAGGGGTGTACCCGACATCAGGACTTCTGAGATAACGGAAGACAAAACAGCTCTTTAGATGGGAGCAAAGAGTGCACTCCATTGTGAACGTGGCAGGTTCTAGGTGGTACGGTTACCTGTATGGCTGTCCTCGGTCATACGACTGCCTCCTTGTTAACGGAGATGTGTCTGACCCTCTGGACTGCCTTGGGCTGAATCAACAAAACATTACGTTTCAAACAACAGATTCCTTATAAGAACCTATACAAAGACTAAACATCAGTCCTGTTAAACGGAGTACTGGTGGCACTCACAAGGTGTGTCCTCTAACCGGGAGGCAGATGGTTCGTGACACCAGCTCTCTAGAATACAGCTCTTTGAGGAGCAGGCCGTTCTCGTGGATCTCTGAGAGGGAGGCCAGTGACTTGGTGATGTTCTTGGTGGTGGGGTCCAGAATGGGTCCTAGGTACTCAGCAGACACCGCCTTCATTTGTACAGAGAGTCGAGGCTCAACCTGCGAGCACGTGATAAATATAAAAACACGATGCAACACCGCCACCTGGTGGTTATTCTGCTAACACACAGAAGCGAGGAAGGGCTCTTTCCAAGAACAAAGGCAAGAGAATGAGCTTTACCTTTCTTTTAAAGTCATCTTGACTGGCAGACAACTTCATTTGAGGGAAACTATGGAAGAACAAATGTAATGTTTAGGTTAAAACTGATAGATTTGTTCAGGTTATGAAACTGTGCGTGCGCGTATGTGTGTGTGGATGCAATTCATACCAGCTCTCTGATGCCTGACTTAACTCAGACGCCTCTTCATCTGTGCTTGCATAGCCGTTCTCTGCATACAAAAAAAGAAAAATGACAGAAATGACTTTTTAACAAGGAACTGTAAAAAGGTATTGACAAAAACAAACAGACTCTGTGGTTCAACTGAATGAAAGTAACAACAGTATCTAAAACATGTTAAATGCTGTGGATAAAAATAGAGGAACTAAAACGGAAAAGTAAACTGATAAAATAAACGAAACCAGACATTTTCCAGCTGTGCTATCAGATGTTCATAGACATTTTTCTAACTTTCTTGATTTATTAAATATTTTTTTATATAAAATATTCTGGTTAAATAATTCTGGGTAATATTCACATATCTTTCTAATGGACAAAGGAAAAGCAACTCTGTCATACAAAATGCAATGATGAGTTAAAGGTTTACAGTCTAATATAAATCTTAAAGCCACCTGTAGCCTTTTTCTTTCTTTCTTCCTTTCTTTCTTTCTTCCTTCCTTCCTTCCTTCCTTAGTTTTTGTTTGTTTCTTTTTTTAGATTTTTTTCGTTCTTTTCTCTTTCTTTCTTCATCATTCTTCTTCTTTCCTTCTTCCTTCTTCCTTCCTTCCTTCCTTCCTTCCCTTAGTTTTTTGTTTGTTTCTTTCTTTCCCTTAGATTTTTTTTGTTTCTTTTATCCTTTTATCCTCTTTCTTTCTTTCTTTCTTTCTTTCCTTCTTTTTTGTTTCTTTCTTTTATCTGTCGTTTCTTTCCTTTATCGTTTCTTTCTTTCTTTCTTTCTTTCTTTCTTTCTTTTCTCCATCCTTTCTTTCTTTCTTTCTTTCTTTCTTTTATCCATCATTTCTTTCTTTCTTTCTTACTTTTTTCATTCTTGACAGTTGTTTAATTTGTGATTTAGACAGGTTCTTAAAAATGCGGTCTGTAAATCAATCTTAAAACATTCAAAATGTGGTGAACTCTTATATATAATAAATAATTACCCTGTTGGATATTGTGAATTAGGGCGTGTAATTCAGGGATACATTCTGCCTTTTCTCTCAGAGCATCCAGGATCATGTGATTTTGGGAGGAGCCAATCACATCCGTCTGCCGTAACTGACCCTCCAAGAGTCGAATCTGAGACTCTTTCTGAGCAACCTGCAAGCCCTGAACACGCATAAATTGCATGTGTTATTTAAGTACATTCTTTTTCTTATTGAAAGAAAGACTGGAAGACTTTTGTCTGCACTCACCTTGTCAATGGAGGCTTTGAGGAAGTAATCGAGTAGAGACCGAGCTTCAGCCAGTGAGCACGAGCTGATGACCACTGATGTGTCCACAGAATCCAGCTCATCCTACAGGAAACATGCATGAGATTTCATCAAAATTACAACGTTTAGATCACAACAACCAATTAGATTAAAGGTTTTCTGAGAAAGAGCCTTCCAGTTTTATGTGCAATGTTGATATCGGATTTAAGATGGATATTAAACTGTGGACAGATGTGAGAAGGCCATTTGAATCTGAGACTACTTACGTGCAAATTGAGCCATTTCCATTTCCACACACAAGACACAAGTCAACTTTTGTCATAATATAATATTTTATTATAATAAAAGTTGTAAAATGCATGCGGGGTGGTCTTTACCTTGGTCTCCTCGATCTGTACAATGGTGGCCTGGCAGTCTGACAGACTGTCACAAATGTAGTCAATGTTGGCATTGAGAACCTCAATCTCCTCATTCATCTCCTGAAGGAGTCTCTCCTCCTCTTCCTCTCTGAAGCTCTCGTTCAGTAACTTCTCTCTCTTACGCAACAGCGCCTCCTGCTGCACAGACAGCTCTTCACGTTTCTGTAGGACACAGGATGAAATAAATGACAACATACTGTTACGCAAGTCAAGAACAACGCCTAGTTCAAAGAAAGATCTGAGTGTTGAGTATCTAGGAATTATTGACCACATATACATACAACGAAAAACCAAACTTGCAGAAATTTAAATCGGGAGTAATATGAAAATGAAGGACTCGATAAAACATATAAAAATAAAGTAAATTTTATAAAACATTTGATGTATTACTTTTCTTTGATTACGTTGTATTTTTATCTACCGGCTTTAAAAGTCAGTCACCTTGATCAACCGATCCATATCCGCTTCCACATTGGTGATGGTCATCCGTTGCATCACAATGTCCATGATTCTTCTCTCCAGAGCTACCCACTTCTGTCGGGCTGATTTTGAAAACCAGGGCTTGTACTTTTCCTTTGGAATTTCTTCCTGCTGCTTAAAAATAAAAACGTAGAAATGAGAAAGTACAATCTACACTTAATGTAAACAGTACCCAATAGACCAAGACTAAGAAAAATAATAAAGAATGTTTGGGTTAGCATGTAAATGTGCCATTTAAAAATCAACATAAAACAGGATTGAAGGGATTTTACAATGACACATATCTGAGCAAAACTGAATATTTATCGAGAGATAATATGCAATGGGACTTGATTATTTTGGATTGGACAGCAGTCAATTGGTCAGTAATATTCTCTACCTCTATGGCCTTGATTACATCAATATAAAAAACGCTTAGATACAGATGTTCAAAGTAATTTTTGTGATTCCATACTTTTCCAGACTCATACATACAGACTTCCCTGAAGATTTTTCAGAACATATTTAACATCTGAAAAATGTAGTGGTTTTAAAAACAAACTGCTCACATGTATATTAATATTTCCCCAAATAATCAGTGGACTGTTATAGCTATTCCTCATACAAATTCATAAACACCAAACCAAGACATCTTCAATGCACATTTTATTGAAATTTAGTGCAATGTTAATAATTAGTCAAATGAAATAACTGTAAACCTTTAACCCTCAGCAACCGAAGGATTGGTGAAAAATAATCATTAATGAACATGAAAAGAGAACTAAAGTCCATTAACTTGGCTTCTTTCAAAATTTTACGACGTTCGTTACGGAACGTACGCAGGATTTTAGATAAACCGAAGTTTTTCCCAATCAAAAATAATTAATTTCATTTTTTTAAACGGTTTAGGTCTGATTTGGTCTTTTTTTTATCGATATCAGGCAACATGGAATGTTATAAGCAGGAAAAATAGTAATGGCATTATGTAACTAAGTGCAGCTATTACTTCAAACTGCAGTCATGTGATGTAAGTTTAGCATTTAATACTAAGCATAGTAAATTTAGCATTAATGTGACAAGTAGTCCGTCTTTGCATACACATGTGCATTTTAGAAAAATTGGAGTGCAAATTAGATAACAATAGCTAAATCCATATCTTGGCTTATGAGTATCAGTGATGAGTCAAAACATGCTCCAAACCTCATAAAAATATATTTATTATCAGAACTTCTTATTTTTTATTTTAGAAAAACAAATAGGGCAATAGTCTGGTAACTCATAATTTTCTCTATACTCAATCTTCTTTTTTCCATACTAATCCAGACCTGGAAAACATTCAAATAAAAATCCATACTTTTCCAAAATGCGTATGAACCCTGTTACATAAAACCATCATACATAGAACATTCTGTAAAATATAATCTTAATATCTTTAATACTGACTGAGTAAAGCCATCAAAAATTTAAATCATAGTAAAATGAATAGCTAAGATCCAACTTTGACGCTCCTAAACTCATCATTAGATGTTGTGTGTTATTCAAATGTATGGTAACTTGCTGACCTTGCCATCTTTCCAGCACTCCCATGGTTGTCATTCTCTCCCAGGTATCCATTGAGTTTGGTGTTCCACTGTCGTATGATGCTGGACACCGAGCGTGTAGATTCGGGTTCAGTGGAAGTCGTGGTCGCGCTTGCAAAAAGCTCAACTCCAGAGTCCGCGCTGGTGAGTCTGCGAGTCACCCGTCCCGCCACACGCTCTGACATGGGCTTGGCCAGCCGCCTCAGCGCTGTCACTTCCTGCGTTTTTCTTTTCAACACCATCTCCTGTTGACGCTTCTGAGACTCCAAAGAACAAATCTGATACTGATAGAGAAAGACCAGAGTTAAGCGTTCGGTCAAAACTCGGATGCAACTAGTAGCTTTGACTGTCAATACAAGTCAAACCTCTTGTCGTCGCTGTTCTTTCTTTAGCTGTGCGATTTCTCTATTCCTCTTAGCCTCGATCATCCTCCTCCTCTGCTGTTCTTCTTTCATCTGCTTCATCAGCGTCACCTACAGACGAAATGACCGACGCAATGAGTGAAACGTGCTGCCATTCCGGCTCGCGGCCTCTAGGGGGCGGCACAACTCCAAAAATGAAGCTCTCCTCTCTCACCTTGGCTTTCTTCATCTCCGCCACTTCAGACTGCAGTTTCTTCAGCTCTCTCTCATAGCGTCCCTGGTTCTTCAGCAGACGAGCGTGTTCTTTCTGAGCGGCCTGCAGCTTCATCAGGTCTCTGTTCATCTCCTTCAGACGCTTCTCGTAGTCGGATTTGACCTTACTGGCCTTCTCTTCAGTGTAGTTCTCCATGGACACTGGTTTCACACACAAGAGAACAAGTTCACATTCTGCGCGCCAAACAGAGCCCTCACGACAAACAGATATCCAACTCACTGAGGTTTTGCAGCACACGGTCTCTCTCCAGCTGCGTGTCTCTGATCTTGTTCTGAAGCAGAATGAGTTTTTCCTCGTACCGGTTCTTCAGCGTGAGCAGCCGTCGCTGGCTGTTCTCCAGCTCGTCTATGAGTTTCTGCTTGATCTCGATCTCGCACGTCAGATCCGCCAGATCCGCCTGGAGGTTCACTGGGGGTCAAAAGGTCACAGGTTAAAGGTCAAGTGATACAGAAGGCTCCTTGGACATTTGTAACAAGTCCATCCCAGAATGCACCTTTCTCTTCTGAATCAGAGTCCGAGTCCACCTGGCTCTCGTCGCTGTCGAAGTCTTCGTCCTCGCGGTTCTCCTCTTCGTCATCGTCACAGCCGCTCTCCCCCTGCTCGTCCTCCTGAACGGGATACATGCCATCCTGGACAAATGAAAGAGACGAAGAGGAGATCTGCTAAACCATGCGTAGGACAGATAAAGCTCATATTTAACAGATATAAATGGAAATGTTGTGTTAGAATTGTAATGACATAACGCAACAACGCATGAAATCCATCTCTGTTATACCCACCAGACTAGCATGAACACTATAAACCCCGTTGAAAGAAACTTTATTTCTCACCTCCTCAGGTTCATTATCAGAATCCCCATCTCCATTTTCTCGTCTCTCCACGGTTTCTCTGCTCAATTCGTGCTCGCTCTTTTCACCATTTTCCTGAGGAAGAAGTTTGGCTCTCTTCTTTAAACCCTTTTCTTTATCAGGACTACAAAGACAAAAACGCAGGTGCAATATTAATAGCAAGACAAAAGTCAACCACATGCAAGATCTTTATTGTTTTTATTGCTCAACCGGTAATGTGTGAGGCCCGAAAACAGCTCGATCACATTGCAAAAATCATTTTTTTTATTTTGTATTTTTGTCTTGTTTTCCAGTGCAAATGTCTAAATGCTCAAATAAAGATATATTTACTCCAGACACAAAATGACCCAAGATATTTAGTCTTGTTCTAACAAAATGTAAATAAAAGAAATATTAAAATGTAATGGTTTCTGCTGCCAATGGGGTAAGAAATTAAACTTGAATTAAGTTTACTTTTCTTCACCCACAGACAGATTTTTTGAGGGGTTTGTTTTCATAATTTTACTTACATAATATTAGAATTTTAGAATTAGAATTTTGAGACATTTCTAGTATAAAACAAGACAAAAATACAAAGAAATTCATTTTTTGCATGAATCCGGAATGCATAAAATGCTAAATTGAAATGCGCTTTGAATAACAGCATTTGCCAAATGTACAAACATAATAACAGTGCTCTTATGTAATCAATAAAGCATTCGTCATAAAATCCTCTTTACAATCACACAAAAGCTCCAAAAAAAGTCCACCAAACGGCACAAGCAATCATCATTGAATCATCACATAACCGTACCGCAGGGACTCGTGCAGCCCAGAGATTTATCTTAAGCCTTCCACTTTTTCCCCTTTGCTGGCTAGGCAGGTCCTCCCACAGTAATAACTTCTGAGGTTTAGAAATTACACATGCCCTCTATCCCATTACGAGCACATTAAGATGCGTTCAGATGAGCAGCATCTTCCTTTAGTCTCAAGCATTATACAGAGAGGTGCTTGTATCTGTGCCAGCCCAATGTCCTCATATTGAGAGTGTCAGGACATACTGGCACACACACACATATAAATCTAACTGTGGCACATTTTACAACCTTTTATTAGCTCCGTAACAAAAAAAAAAATCACAGAGGGCAAAGCTATTATATTGATACAGTTAGATAATGAGCAATACATCACAAGAGCTCAGTTTATGTCCGGAGAGAGAGAGAGAGATTAGTCATTACTTTTAGAAAACCAATGAAAAATGTATTTTATGTGTTCATTAATCCTTAATTTTCTCAAGATCTTCTAGTTCTGTCACACTGCAAAAATGAACTTAGTATATTATTCTTAGTCTTGTTTACTACTACAAATATCTACAAATTCCTAAATCAAGATACATTTACTTGAGA
The DNA here is from genome assembly GCA_006030095.1 of Triplophysa siluroides. Lineage (NCBI taxonomy): Eukaryota > Metazoa > Chordata > Actinopteri > Cypriniformes > Nemacheilidae > Triplophysa > Triplophysa siluroides. Next base: position 1,374,707 of record VCII01000835.1, on the reverse strand, counting down.
AACAAAAGTACTAAAGATATAAAGACTTATTTTCTGTAAAATGAAGTTAAACTATCTGCTGTATTAAATTAATGATTTAATAAATAAGTAAGAACTAATTCAAGTTATTTTTTCTTAGGTATATGCGTATACGCTTATGCATGTCATATATTCTTATATTCTTATGCATGTTATATCATTTAGGAATTGTTTTATATTCAACTGGAAAACTAAGAATTTCTTTCAGCTTTAACACTTAATGTGCTTAAAATGATATTTTCTGACTTAGGAAATACATATTTTATTAAGATGCTAGACATATTAAACGTCTTGGGTATTTGGACTTCTTGAGCATTTGAGTATGTACACCAAACATGGCAAAATGTCCCACAACACGGCTGAAACGATCATTTAACTGGATTGTAACATTTCATAAGGAAACCGAAAGTGGTGCTTATGGGGGGTTGCACATCTTCTGAATGTTTTTAGTGTATTTCTGCAGGTTTGAAGGGTGTTTTGTGTGGTTTTCTAGGTGGTTGCTTACTGGCCCAAATAAAAACAACGCACCTTCGCTCTCTATGATACTCTCCTGAGATTTTCTTTGTGATTTTAATGTCTGTCGTGTGAAATGTGAATGTTTAACATCTTTAAATATCTGTACGGAGATCTTCATGGACCACCCTCAGACCTCACCTCTTCCTCCTCTGGTTTCTCTCCTTCTTCTTCAGCCTCTCCACGTCTAATTTAGCTTGACGAATGACATCTGTCATCTCGGCATCCACGGAAACGGAGGGGGAGGAGCAAAGAGAGAGTCCTTGAGCAGCGGGGTGAGAAGGGGTGTATGAAGAGCGGGAAGAGAGACGAGACAAACTCCGCCTCAGAGACTCGTTCATGGCCTCACTCTCCAGCAGTTTAGACCTGAGAGAGAGAGAGAGAGAGAGAGAGAGAGAGAGAGAGATGAGTCTTCTATTGCTAACATACAAAAACAAGATGTGAGTCTACTCGTGGTGAAGTAATGTCAAGTGTTACCTCAGCTCTTCAATCTCTCGAATGTAGTTCTGGATTAGATTCCCAATCTCCTCATTTGTTTCACCTGAGTAAAATGAAAACAATTTGTCTATAAAGAAATTAAAAGTAAATTCAGACAATTAAAAAAGAGAAAAATTGCTAATGCAACCAGTACCCTTGCAGGTAATACCTCCAGTAACCACCAGGAGTCTCTCACCTGTCTTTGTGAGCAGCAGGTTAACTCCATTTGTAAGGAGCTGAGTGACCCGTGTGTTGAGGTGGTCGATTGTCTCTTGCATGGCTTTGACTCTCATACGCAGCGTATCGTTCTCCTTCTGAAGCATCGAGTTTTCCTGAAACAAATCACTAAATCCCTCGGATCCATCGTCACAGGCCACTCGCTTTCCCTGAGAAACACAAAGCGTGTAAGAGGAAGCATTGACCTCACCATCCACCTTCTCTGATCCGTCAGGACGGTTCATCTCACTCAACAGCATCACGGCTAAACGCGACCATTATCGACAACTGTTTATCTTCCCGGTCGGGCCGAGGCGCTGAGCTCACGATTCGCTCCATTAACTTCACCGTGGGGCAAGATGAGCCTGTTCTAAGCGTGTCATCATGCCCCACATATTCAGTGCACATCAAAGCCTGTCACACAAACAGCTAGTGCTCGTACTGGGTGGCATTGGAGGAAAACCAACATGTGAGGAGATGTAACAACGTCACCAGACTGTCTGTTGTAAATCTGTAAAGTTCTCTGTTTGATCAAGTAAAAGAGGAAGTGATTGTTTAGCTGCTCCATGTTACTTCAACATCGGCTGAAAATGTTTCCTCTCGTACAATAAACATGTAAGAAGATCCCACGCAGATTTTGTCAATTCTGCCCTTGTGAAACTGGTTCCTACAGTGTTTAACATCTTGTCATGGCTTTTGTTTTGTCTATACAACTCCCATGGAAAAATACTCACGATTAAATCATTTGGCTGGTTAATTGTCTAATAAATGATTGCGATTATCTGTTTTAAGGCTTTGACAATTATAATAGAATTGTAAGAGAATTTTCATTTTTGGTGTGAACTACTCCTTTAAAGGTGTCATGAATTAAGACCTCAATTTTAACCCGAGCTTTTGTTATTTAAGAGGGAATCGCATTCAAGCAAACATCCTGTAAGTGTCAGAACTGAAAACGCCCTTGTTATGGAAATTACAACTGTTATTGACAAAGGGCTGTGCACGATTAACCGAAATATATATCACGTGATTTGTGCACCGCTTGTGAGTGATGTACGGTAAAATGCTGCTGCACCCGAAAGACAGAGGGCGCTCTCGTGCAGGAACTCCAAATACGCACTGCAGAAGAAGACAATAACACACGTAGTTCTAGGAAATGCCTAAGGACATGTTTTTATCACTGTTTCTCAAGCCTCCTCAGGTATTTTCATGATAATAAATTATATTTATAATGATCATGTTTGACAGGTGTTGCTTTTTTAAATGCACATTATAAGCAACTTAAACTCGCACTGCTTTTACTGTAGATTGAGCAGCATTTCCTACTGATCCCAGAGCCGTGCTTCACAGACAAGCTACGCATAAAAAAAATTGTTGATGACTTGCATAATGGCAGCCAGCTCGATTTCAGCATGATCGCGATTAATCGTGCACAGCCCTATATTGACACCAGGCCCACGGAACGGCAGGTCCTGGAATGCATCAATCTATGACGTCATTGATAGGTTGAACACCGCCTCCACAGAAGAATATCAACGATTACTTCTCTAGCCCCGCCCACTGGCTCGCACATGACAGGTCGACGCTGGATTTGCGGGGAGACTAAAATTAAAAAGCAGTGCTGTGCTGTCAATATTGGATCCGACAGGAATGGCGCAGCAATCTTATGTGAGTAAAACATATTTGTACTATGCGTCACTATTGCTTTGTTAGAGATCGCTTTATATGTCCTGATAATGTGTAACCTACGTTAAGTGTCTAACCAAATTCACACAAGGCTCCAACTAGGTTTACTACGCTAACTGCTATCCGATCATAGCTATCCAGCAAGTCTTCAATGCGGCACGCCCAGTAAAACCAAGCGTTTGGTGAGCCGGCCTCAAAACCCGGGTAGAAAACAGCCTATTACTTATTGCCTGTTTTTGAATTTAAAACAACGCGAACGTCATGAGTAGACCTAATACAGCAGTTGGTCCGAATTTGTGAGGGTGGGTCACAGAATCTTTATTTTTGGTCATTTGCAACCCTGACATTCCTCATTCTCACCGCTTTATACTCCATGAGCTCCATCTGCAGACGTGCGATCTCTGCTCGCATGGCGCTGATCTGCTGACTCGTTTTGTCCTGATTCACGATCACTTTGTTCTTGATGTTGCGAGCGCGGTTAGCGTACTTCAGAGTGCTGAGGGTCTCCATGAAGTCTCGGTCAGAGGGGCTCACGCAGGCGATCATCACAGTCTGACTAGACAAATGTAGAGAAATGAAATTATCAAATACAAGAATGTGAATGCATGAGGGTCTTGGTCAAAACAACATGTGGCCGATCCCAGAAAAACACACGCACACAAAGGGAAGATAATCACAAACAGATGACAGATAAACACAAACATGCTCCGGCGGTCCACACTCGCCCGCATGCTTTTATGGGCGCCGCTGGTACTGAATGTCTTTAAGTAGCTCCACTGTCTGCAGTGTCTCATGTTTAATTCAATCACCTCCCCCTCTGAACCCACATCATGAGCACGTATGACCAAACGCCGCTGCCGGCTAAGAGACCCGACACCACGCATCCCCACAAGCGCTCTGTTAGCATGCATTAACCTTCAACACACAATGACTGCACTATGCACAGCCGCATTTGCAAGCGTGTGAACTTGCGTGGATTGTCCGAGACTCGTAAACAAACACAAATACGAGTGTGTATGCGAGACGAAACATCTCTACAATGATACAAAGAAACAGTTTTATAGAGCGGCATAATAACCTTTAGTCACGTGTTAAAACTAAAGGCCAAAATGTGTCTGTTAGGGATAGTCTGTAGTATTTACAATTAGCTTAATGTGAGAACAACAGAAGTTAATGGGAGGTTCCTACGGTGATAAACCTGACGTGTTTGTGTATGTAAGGTGTGTGATGCGTTTTGCTTGATTTTTGTTGTCAACAAAAGCTATATAAACAAAAAACTTCTCATTTTGAATAGAACACATACTGTATGAAAGGCTGTGTAAAGGGTGTGGTATAACATATTATAATAAGCATGTTTAACCATCAACAGAGCTCAATGAGAGGATTGTGTTCTAGTAAAACATGACGGGTTTTTGGAAAACCTGAAAAACCTGCATTGTGGGCACCGGCCACACGGAAAACAGCTCACGCAGCATCATTTAAAAATGTGAGGAATTATAAGTATGGTGAGGGTTAATCTATAATAATTATAGTAGTAGTAAAAGTGAATGGGAGGTCCACACAATGACATAAAAACACCCATGTGCATGTTAACACGCATGTCTGTGTATAGACGTAACAGCCACTAACAGCAGAAATAGAATAAAATGTCTTCTCTGGACATTCTGCACATGCAGCGACTCAACACGCAACGCAAACAGCATATTCTCGAATACATCGCGTAAGTCTGTAAAAGCAAGCCGTTCAGTTTTACAGTTTATTATTAGCATGTTGCTACGCTAGGAGCATAATGCATGAATACATTTTAATACGATGTCCCTATCAGTTTTAACCAAGTCCGTTTACGGAAGTCCTGCCACTCGGCAGCCATGTTTGCAACGCTTATGGGCAGTTACTTAGGTCATAGCAAGTCCACAGTCCTATCTCTTTAAATGGTGGAAGGCAGATATTTCTAAAATCACTGGCAAAAAAAAAATCACAATTAATAGTATACTTCCGATCAATAATTAAACCTGATATGGACTGTACCATAACTTTGGTTTGCTAAGCTTAAATTGTGCCAAGTATCCTCTTTTTGAGGTCGCTTCAGAACTTGCGCACAGTCTGGTAAGCAACTCACATAAGCCCCGCCCCAGAGGATCGTCAGTCTTTATCGTTAGGCGATATGTTGTCTTGAAATGCTGTCTAGGTAGAAACAAACGTGTATTGTTGCACGAGAGCTTATAAGCATGATTTGCCTATTAACATGGTGGTGACAGAGAAGAACCGTGTGTAATGAGCATGTATATGGTACATATATGTTAGATGTTACCTGTTTCCTCCCAGTGAGTCTTGAAGCAGGCGTGTGAGTTTGGAGTCCCTGTACGGCACATGGCCGGCCTTCTTGCTCTGATCTCCCAATGCACTGATCACATTACCCAGGGCCAGCTGCCAAACACACACATACACACAGTCACACATCATCTCATGCTGCCATCTAAGATTAAAAGCTTTTAAATGGGCCCTCTAACAATAAAGTGACTAGGCTCAAAAACAAGAGAGCTCTATTTGGCTCTTAGTTCTCAAAACAATAGGTCTTCTTGGCTTTGTTTCCAACTCCAGCTCTTCTTCAGTCCTCTAATTACCTTCAACTACTCTGACAACTTAACACAGCGCCGAGACCACAGTAATGAACCTACAAGGCACCAAGTAACACTGCATCACGGCTGCATTTAAAAAAACATGAATCAGCGAAAAGGACATTCATGATAATGAAGTCCAGGACAAGTTCAGCACAGAAACTTGATGACAAAGCCGGTTTTGTGGCGTTGGCCTGAGGTTTATTTGTGAACTTTGTAATTCTTTTGTTGTGGTAGATAATAGGAATGGTCCATATAAATAAATACGGAATAAACATTGATTTATTTATTTATTAGTGTAGGAGTAAAACCATGGTCATTTTTCACAAGGCTATTTATACAGTACAAAGTGGATGAGACCACAACTGCCAAATCCCAAAAAGAAAAATTTAATCCAATCCCCCCAAATAAAAAAAAAACCGTATTTATTTAGAGGCCGTTTACACGAGACCCTTTCAACTAAAAAAAACTATGAATGCGTTTTGGCTGTTCATTTACACAAAAACGGTGTTTTGGGGGACTAAAAACGCAAGCTTTTGGAAACGATGAAATTATCGTTTCCGTGTAAACTCGTAAAAACGATGACATCATACGCATGCGTATTATGCGTTCAGCCTGTAGGCATGCGCGAGCGAGTAACCCCAAACAATATTGGAGGCCTCCATGCTGCATGTTTGTGCCGTGTGACATACAGTACTTATTATCCAGCGAAAAGTAGATTTACTGCACCACTACAACCAGCAGACACAGTATTTATATGTACACGACTATAAACAATTAAAAGCACTTTTAGATCAAAAGGGTGAAGACGTATGTGCGTAGGAACGTAGTGTTTCTTTATAGCGCAACATCACCATCCACTAGCCCGGCATGCATGAAACATAGTTTTTATTCGTTTTCCCGGATCCACGCAGATCGTTTTGATAACGCTGTTGTGTGTACGTGAAACTTTTCAAAAAGTTAAAATCTTTTGTCCGAGTCACTATCCACTTCATTGTAAACGAGCAGTCTAAACATACTACTATCTACAGTACCTCTATTTATATTCCATAAATAATAACATCCTCTGTGTTTCAAGAAACATGAAGGTTTGGGTGTGATGTATAAAATCTCTTCAAAGCTAAATTTGAAAAGCAAATCATATCTCTGAATGAAATGTACCAGGCCGCAGTTGATGGAGATGCCTTCTCTCGCTCGCTCTCCAGTGGCTCCTGTGCGTTTGAGGCGCTCTGAACCCGCCAAGTCCACGAAGTGAAACTTAGCAGTGAGGGTCTCATACTCGGGCTGAGAGATGGAAGCGTCGGATTCGCTGTTCATCTCGCCGTTCTCCTGCACGAGAAACAACGACAGCTTTAAACTACAAACAACCATTTCCATTACAAATGTGTGATTATGACCGCCATGTATCAACACGTTTACTGTTAACATCTCTAATGCCAGGGGCTTTACATAATCATCCAAAACCAGTGTGGCCGCTTTGATCTCTTATACTCCAGAATGTAACTTACTAACTGTCTGAACTTGTTAATGGTTTTGTAACTCGGCAACATAAAGATTAAGACTGCAACTTTTAATATTATGCGAGCAGGTTTACATAATAATCTGGTGTCAGATCTTTTTGGCTGGGGTTTGTGCTGATGTGTCTGGAGGGCCGTACCAGGTGCGGTTGGGAGCACACTCTCATCTGGCAGAGGTAGATGGTGAAGATGGCATGAGAGCGAGAGCTCTGGGCGTTCATCTGTGTGCTGGCTGTGGTACGGGACAGAGCGCCCAACTTCAGACACTCCAGAAGCTGAGAGAGAGAATACAGACAGTCACGACCAGGCAAGTTTATGTAGTCTTCTAGTATAGAAGTACAAATACAAGTACAAATATAAATGGGTCATAAAGGTGTTACAAAAGTGATTTTATGTCCATAGAAAGCACATTAAATGTAGTAAAATGTCTACTTAATGGTTCCAACTAGTTTTTGGATAATTAAATGTCAAAATTTGGTTTGAAATGTTAAACGTAATTAGTCTTTTAATATGTCATAAACAGATTTTTGAGGTAAATATGCCTGATGCATTTACGAGTGAAATGGAATTTCTAATGAGAAAAACAGTGGGCGTGGCTTTCATATTTCTCTGCGATATGATTGGATGTTTGAAACGGTCATTGCATTTTGAAATCGAACTGACAGTTGAAGGGGAGGAGTTAACGGATGCTCCGCCCAAGCCGTCTAACATACATCGTTGAAGATGGATGGGCATTACAGGACGGAAGTGCATTTTCAGATTTTAACTCAAGATTATGAGGGCACACTAATTTTAAAAGGAGAATAGCCCACATTAATAAACTATTTACAATAAACGCGGCAATATTTCATGAAAAAAAATAGGCAGTCATTTTTTATTTCACTGGGACTTTAACTAAATAGTTTTTTTTTAAGTGTAGCTTGACTATGGCACTCCTGTTTTTTCCAAGGTGTTGATATCCTTAGGACAACATCATGTTGACCCTGGGACAACGTTTAAATCAACCAATCAGATTTCAGAAATAAGTTTACAGTTTTTTTTTTATTTAATCTTCCAACCAGGATTAGGTGCTCCTAAAATCAGAGGGAAATGATTAGTGAAAAACAGTTTTTCACTTATCATTTCCCTCTGATTTTAGGAGTAAGTTATGGTCAGGGTTTGGTGTGGGTTTAGGTTTTATTTATAAAAATGTTGTCCTTAGGTCAACAAAATATGTAAACACCACTGGTCCAAAAGCACTTCCCATTTCAATTTTTCTATATATATAAATCATTTAGTATTAAAGATGTTTGTTTATCATTTTGATTCGGTTCTAAAAGTTTTGTTGGTTGTACTCCGTTCAAACGTTTGTGTAGTGTTAAGAAACTAAAACAGGAAGTGCTCCAGCATTGTTTGCGTCTTGCAAAATGGTCTATAAGTCAAGTAAATATCAACAGTTTTGATTTCATGTTGGGTTTAAATGATTCATATCACAGGCTGGATATCACTCATGGATAACTGACCTCATCCTCAGAGTTGACCAGCCGTGAGGTCACTCCTGTAGTGTAGATGCCTCCGCTGCCATCCTCGTGGATCTTAATGTTGGACTTCCTGCCTCGAGTCTCCGGGTCACGTGTGCTATCAAACAGGTCAAGGATCTCCTCATTATAGAGCTGCAAGACAAATATACAAGATCAGTGACCTACTGAGTCCAAAGGTCAAGAGGTCAAAGGACCTGAAAAAGGCCTTGCGCATTCGACCTCAAGGATGCCAGGGACCACACAGGCTGACGGATGGGGTCACGGCGGAGATAAATAGTGACCTCACGACATTAAACAGAACTGGAAAAGAACCGGTCGTTAGGAGGGATTCAACCGAAATGGTGCTGATCAAGTTTATTTTCCAGTATGTTCTCGTATAGTTTTGCTTTGTAAGGGTTGAGAAAGAGTTTGGGGAAATAAGCAGCACAGAGGGACGTGATAAATTCAATTTGGGGTTCAAAACAACTGCTGATGTATGAAAAAATGTACAAAGGAGAGAAAGGACGAGACTAATGAAACGAGGGCATTTTAATGCCCTATTAAAGTCGTCCCCGGGGAAAGGCTTCCACTCACAGCCGTGGAGCTCAAGACAAATCTATCCGGTTATTCCCAACGGCGGGCGAGATTCTGCTGAACCAACAGCAGCGCGTGCCAGACAGCAAGCGGGGATCTTCAAAACAGACTGTTACAAGTTTAAACTCATTACTTACGATGGGACAGTTTACGGTTACACTACGGTCTGCACGGCTGGGCAGATGAGTGCCGCCTCCTCATCTGATGTCAGCTGTGATGACTAATATCAAATAAATATGGGCTTCGGAGTGGGTCATCCCTCTCTGATCTCTCCTTCTCGCTCTTCATTCTGCACTTGATGTGATTTGAGTCGAGTCTGTCTAGCGGACGATGTGATCTAGATAAACGAAGTCAGGGACTCCAGCCATCTGCCCGGGTCGCTTTACGCACCCGTTTCTACTTCATTATGATGTAGTTATATTAGGTTGTGAATATAATGAAGACCAGAAAGACACCAAAATCTATTAAACACAATACCAATCTTTGCTGAAAAACGTAAGAGAACATATTGTGAGAAATGTCTTTTGTGTTCATACAATGGAAGTCAATGGGGGTCAGTGTTGTTCGGTTATAAACAATCTTCAAAATATCTTATTTTGTGTTCTGCAGAATAAATAAAGTCAAGCAAGTTGAAATGAAATGAGAATGAGTAAATAATGAAATTATCGGGTGAAATATCCCTTAAAAGGAGCATCTTTGAACAACTTTTAAAATATCGTAAGCGTACATGCATTCATGTAGAAATGCTTTTATAGACTAGGACAAGTTTCAATTCCATCTCATAGTCTCACCTCCAGGAACTGGGCGCTGACTTTAAATTCTGGTTCGGGATTGTCAGCTCTCTGTGCCTCCAGTCTGCGTTTGTGAATGCCCTGAAAGAGCTGTCGCACTGCCCGAGGAACGATGCCCTGCTCCTCCTCAGACATAGTCATATCAAAGCTGGTGCCCATGGTGTACGTCTTCCCGGAACCCGTCTGCACAGAGACAGCAAGACTTTGAACAACAGCACATGCACAATGACACAAAAGAAATGAATCCAGTGTTAACATCCCAAAATCTGCTTTTCTAAAGCACAAATTTAAAACTAGTCAGATCAAAACAACAACGGCGGAGCCCATTGACTTCCAGTGGTTTTGTGTCTTAACAATAGGAGTGAATGGGTACCGCCGAATTTCTAAATATCTTCTTTTGTTTTCTGCAGAAGAGAGAAAGTCATACAGGTTTGAAATGACATGAAGGTTAGTTAACAATGACAGACTTTCATTTTCGGGTGAACTATACCTTTAACGGTTCTGGTCAACCGGACAGTATTTGGTACTTTTGAGATCTGCCCAATGCATAACTGCAAATGTGTCCTTTACAAATCTTCTGTGCGTGTCTCTAAGTGTCCACATGTTCAATCTGGTTCATATCCACTTTTGTACACGCTAAAGAAATGCAGTTCAGGTGTTTAACCTTGATCTCTGTACAATGGCCACTCGGGGCGTGTGATAAGTGGAACCGAGCGGCCCGAGCTTCACACAAAGACACCCAACACAGCTGTCACATCACTTTAAGCACTGAGGGAAAGGTCACAGGGTCACGGTGGTCTAGCAATGGAGAATTTACAGTCAGAGAACTGAATAAGTCGAGGATATGGCCGTATCGGTCAGTTTTATGGGTGGATTTAGGAAGAAATTGTTAATTATTTAAAAAAATTGCTCATTATCAGTCTGTCTGTCTGTGGAAGACTCTACCTGTCCGTAAGCAAAGACAGTTGCGTTGTATCCTTCAAAGCAACCATCGATGAGCTTCTGAACACAGGCGCTGTAGATCTGGTGTTGGTGGGCGTCCAGGTCAAACACAAAGTCATACGTGAAGGCCTTGTCTTTTCCCAGGAGCACCTGGGGCTCTCCGGGAGTCACGGAGGTGCAGATGTGACATCCCTCGATCTTTTCCTTTGCCATCTGTGGCCTGATCCTGACAAAACAAACAAAAACACAACTTCCATTAAAACTAGTTACAAAGTATAAATGACAGATGTTACTGTGCATACTTTTTAAAGATGGGGTATCATGCTATTTCATGCATTGTGACTTCTCTGCACTGTTAAAGTCAAACTGAGTCATATATCTGTGTTTTGTAGGCAATCGGCACATACGTGCATAATGTAAACAACACGAAGGGATTAATGCGATGAGGTACAGTGTGCTCGTAAATTAGCGCGCCGCACCGCAAGTGCCTTGCGACCGCATCGCTCCCCTATTTGCACGCGCCTGCCGCGTGTCTACATTTAAAATAACAAACTTGCACGTGCAAAAGACGTGAATTGTCAATATTAATCCACTACTAAAATTATTGAGTAATGTTTACTCAAGCACCCTACAGAGCGATGTTTTAAAGCGTTAACCCTTTAGAGTCTGAAGGGAAAATAAGTTGTTTTCACACATTTTGTTCTTTTGACTGTCAAATTCGAACACAATGTCCTATCATCATGTGCAAGGTATCGTTTTTTCGGAAAACAACTGTCTTTCAATAAAATAAGGGTTTTCACCTTTACTGTGTGTTTTGAGTTTGTAAATAGAATTTAAATGGACATAAAAAACAGAAATACATTTTACAGATACATTTATACAGACATTCTCAAAAAACTAAAGAACGAAATAATCTAGCACTTACGACATGAAGAATCTACTGTAGTTCATGCAAAAAAATCTTTTTAGTGTCACACTCATGTACATAGTTTTCATTCAGGAGCCTTTTTTCACATTAGTTCTCCAGGCGTTTTTTTGCACTTTTCACTCCATTCACTCAAACGAATGCATACAAACACACATGCATACACACAAATACACATGCATGCACACAGACTCACTCAGATATACACATGCACTGCGTATGTCCACGCATAACATTACTTGTGCGCACATACGAGCACACACGCATCAATACAAACCCAAGCATGTGCATGAAGGCATACGCACACAACACAAGATATGCAAGTCTAAGCCTATTTTACGGACATTTCTCACGAGACAACATTTACTTGCCCATCCACGTCTGGATCGACACGCACAGCATATTCCTTTTCAAAGTCTGAATATGCAGACTCCGGGTCAGAAGAGTCAGTTTCATGATCAAAATGAATCTCAATCGCCTCTGATGTTGATGTTGTATATTTCCTCATCGCCATGTTTCATTTGCCTATTTTTATTTTATTTTACTTGCTCAAAAACTCTCTAATCTGTCGCACTCCATCACTCACTGTTCATATCTGTCCTCTACCGATCTCCACGAAAAACTGCCACGAATGGCTTATGAAACGCAAGTGATAACCGTAATACAAACATGTTCAAAAAGCTAAATGTGTCAACTTTTAGGAGCAATTCAAATTTTTTTGATTGCATAAATGGTTGAGGAGTTACGGTTAAATGAATACCGCTTGGAAAAATGCGACGACGCATCCGGTTTTAAAGGGTTCATGTGGATGATTATGAATAGATGTGAACGTGTGTGATTATGGCAATTCTGACATGCTGTGAAGGGATCAGCAGTACTGAGGACATATTAACAATGACAGAGTACCAAGGACATATTCATATCAAGGTTAATTACGACTCCAGGCTAAAAATCGATGTTATTCATTAACCAATTAACTGAATCAAGTAATTTAGCTCTTGCTCAGGGCCGATATGCATTCATCTCTGCTACAGACGGTGCTTTCTAATGCATTAGCCTAAATTGACTCATAGTAAATTGTTCAAATGATGAACTCTTCAAGGACACAATTAAAGAGAGTAACCTCAAAGAGCCCACAGAGAGGTTGCATTCATCATGCCTTCAATGTGAACCTCATTTTATTATTTAGACTTTTGCCTCTCTTTCTATAGCATCTGCCATATGCATGAATGTAAATGTTTTGGGCTGTTGTTGGACCAGGAAATCTTTCTGACGCACATATGTTCTTACAAAGACAAGGAGCTCATTTTGTCTTGAGAAAACGTACAAATTGAGTTTTCAGCAGATATCACAACGACCACCAAAGCTGAATAAGAGCCCATGAGCTTTTACTGACTCCAGCCCCAAATCCGAGAACAGCACTTGTATTGTCCTTTCTCTGATACACACGGACTCATAACACAGTACACACACACACACACACACGTCTGTTTACCCCAACACAGTTATTTAAAAGAGGCCCAGACAAGCATGTGAACAAAACATTATGTGGTAATGAAGAAAACATTTTTTAAAGGGTCATACGGCGTGAATATGTGTTTTTCTGTGTCTTTGGTGTGTTATAAGTAGCCCATGCATGTATTAGACTGTAAAATTGCAACAATTAAAGTGTCGGAACAAAAGACTCATTCTATCTAAAAGCGAATGCTCACCCAGACCTGCCTGAGAAACATTTGTAACCACACCCCCACAAATCTACGTCAGTTTGTGGTATGATTTGACTAAGACCGCCCAAATGTATACGCAAGTAAGGTGGCGTACCTGTCAGTACAATTGCTTTGGAACATGATGTTCCAAATATGGTAAGAGGCGTTACATTTCCGTCACACGCTTGCAGTATTCGACCAATCACTACGCACTAGTTAACTGGCCAATCATAGCACACCTCACTTTTCAGAGCCATGAGCTTTGTAAAAAATCTGCACGTTTCAGAGAGGCGGAGCAAAGAGGAGATACAAACATGCACGGTATGTGGAAAATACAGCGTTTTTTAACATTAAATCATGTATACACATTGCATTACGTCAAAAAACATAATATGTAAAAACAAAAGATAATATTCGTTTTAGCCGTGTCATATGACCACTTTAATGTCCCTAAAAGGGCGGTCTGGTCATGTTTAGCCAAAGTTTGGGGCCAATTTTGCTCCCATGCATAGTTAAATTACCCCACATTCGCACACAAACCTTCCGCTCCATAAAAATCTGCCCATCGGCAAACCAAAAATCCACCACAAACACATTATCAGTAGCACTCCACATACTTCCCTGCTTACTTCCTTAATCTGAATTTAACTTCTGTGTTACATTGATCATTACCTTCAACAGCTGTGAGGGACGCACAAACAGATCCTCTGTGGCAGGAAGTGAGACCAGCCATGAATAATCAATTAACACCCGCACACATTCACACACACAACACAGACTGAATCCTATCTGCTTCACACACATCCATCTACATCCATCAATCCTCTCATCCTGTTCCATAGATGTGGGGAGGGTCAAAATCTATAGTGCATTGATCGGGATGATAAACACATAAGGCGCCCCCCAAGATGTTGGCAGCCTAAAAATAACCCCCACACCATTACACATGCTTTCTGCCTGATGCATACTTACCTGCCATTAAACACTGATACCAGATCAGCTTACTGCGCTTAAGTCCTGTAACAGAGTGCTCCATTTGTTTATCTTAAAGAGAGATGCGTATCTGCAAGCCATACGTCTCGAGAAGGTTATTAATACTTTGCTAAATAACTTTTTTTATCTGCATTACAATGAGAGTGAATTCCCACAGGAAGTGTGATTTTATTGGGGTTGGGTGGTCATTACACATTTTTTATGATAAAAAGGATTATAAAAAAAAACATATATGCTATAGTTTGATGAGTCACATGCAAAAAGTACTCGACGCAAATCAATTAATGTGAATGCTTTTGGCTATAAAAGCTCCACATTTTCACAACACAACATATCGGTTATTAGAATAAGATTTAGACGACAGTTTAAAAAAAAAAATATTTAGTTTTTTATGTAAAAAGGAACAGTTCGCCCAAAAATTGAAAATTCTGTCATCATTTACTCGCCCTCAGTTCCAAACCTGTATAAATGTCTTTTTACAAAGAAAGATATTTGGAAGAACGTCAGCAAGTTTCAGTTCTTGGACATCCTCCACTACCATAGTAGAAAACAATTTTTGACTATATTTTGTTCTGCTGAACACAAAACGAGATATTTTGAAGAATTTAGGAATACAAACAGTTCTGGGCACCTTTGACTACCATTGAATTTTTCCTACTATGGTGGTCAGTGATGGTCCAAAACTGAACCTTCTTCCAAATATCTTTGTGTTAATCAGAAAAAATACATTTATATCATTTTTGGATGAACTATCCCTTTAAAAAAAAAAGATAACCTGTTAATTGATAAATATGCCCACAGTTTAAGCATCTGTTTGCCTACATGATTATGTACCCTAATGCACAGCTCTCTCTACACGTCTGTCTTTCACACACAATGTCTGGGTCCCTCAATTAGATTTGCAAGCAAGAAATCGTATGTCGTCCCTCCCACTGAGGCCGCTTTAATATCTGCAGTGATCCATCATTCACGTCCAACAGTTATGACACCCACACAACCAAACAACCCTCACGCATGACAGTGGGAGGCATCCGTCCGCCTGCTGTGTGCGTCTACGTGTTTGTTTATGTGTACGTGTTTGTGTGAGTAACAAAAGGAAGCGTGTCATCGGTCTGCACCGACAGCACTTCCTGTCGTGAAGAAGGAAGTTAAGTTTGCCACGTCTATCATTTACTTACAAACGTGTCAGAATATCGTGAGGCAACCTTAACCGCAAGGCTTTGTGTTTCCACATCAAATGATGACTTGTGCAAAAAGGACTCCCGCTGCAAGTTAAATTCAATGACACTGTCAAATATTAATCTTGTGTGCATGTTAAAGTGATAGTTCACCCAAAAATGTCATTTCAAACCCTTATGACTTTCTTTCTTTTCGGCGGAACACAAAAGAAGATATTTTGAAGAAAGTTGGTAACCAAACATACCCGGCACCCATTCACTTCTATTGTATGGATACAAAACCAATGCCAGTGAATGGAGGCCAGTTACCAACATTCTTCAAAATATCTTTTCTTGTGTTCCGTAGAAGACGGAAGTGGACTTTTTCACTTTTTGAGTGAACTATCACTTTAAGACAAAACAATGGCACTAATATGTAAGCCTTCTCTGTGAAATCGGTATGTAAATTTGTCAGTCTGCTAAAAAGTGATTTTATCATAGTGTGGTACTGACCGTTTTCTGTGTTAAGTTCAATAATTTTCATTTAAAGTGCCGTCTTGACTTCCGGCATGTCACAAATACAGTCAATAAAGCTTAAAACTTAAAACATTTTTTTCAATAATAACCGAAGAAACAAGAATATGAACCTGTTGCAGATTTAAGCACCAATGAACAGTAGATATAATCCAACCATCATGCCAACAAAAACTCTCATTTGTATGCATTTTCTATTCCCATTCCACATTCCTGAGCTCGTTTTCAGGAAATTGAAGAGAGCAATGGTACAATCGACCAGCGGCCTGCAACAACAAAAAACATGATCTGAAAGACAGAAAAACCCTGCGATGGGCAAACATTCACATGACAATCCACGGGGTGACATGAGAAGCCCATCTCTCTTCTTCCATCGCAGCCCCGTCCAAAAGATCAAAGATCAACCAAGCGAGGTCTCCAATGACACAAACCATCATATAAACATACATGACCTGTTCTTTAACCCCGGCTAATTTTACAGAAATATTGTCTTTGATTCAATCTATTTGAACTCTTATACACAAGGGCAGTCGAGTATCACCATTAAAGCCGGCAGATTCTCATCTGGGCCCTTATCCAAAAGTCCCCTCGCTTTTCCAAGCCAAGACCCATTCCACTGGCAATAAACTCTTTGTTGCAACCAAGTCTTTCAAGTTTATGTGCTACTAAAATGCTAAAATGTAAAATAAAGTACATGCACACTGGAAAACACGAGGCATCACCACCTCCCCCAAATCTAAAGTAAACTCCCTCGTTCATATCTTTCCCTTTCTGTGACCGGCGCCTGGAAAAACAGATCAGTGGGTCATAAGCGAGGGGCGGCGGTACAGGAAACGGACCTCCATTTCCTCTCATGACAGACCCTTTAACAACCACATCACATACATGATTGCCTGCACCTGTTTGCATGAACACAACTCGCAGTCAGTTTTACGGTTTGCATTCAAATTCTTCCCCACACTTATGTGCTAATATTAAATTCATGCAATTTCAAGTCATGAAATTGTAAAAAAAAAAAAAGTAAATTGAACTGTAGCTTTTTGGCTCTTCTCCGGTCTCTCTCTCCAAGATATTTTGTATTCCTCTCACTCTCTGGTTGGACAAACACAGGAGTACTTCTTTATAAAGTCTCTCAAGAAGGCATGGACGTGCGTGTCTGTGTGTGCCAGGACTAAAGCTTCATCCTGGGCATTAGGACAGCACCATTTAACAATGCCCAAAACTCAGCATTTCTTTTAATGCAAATGTCCATTAGGGCTAGACAGTGAAAGTGTAGACAGAAACATTGCTTGAACAAGTTTTAAACAGATACAACAAAAAGCAAACAGCTTTGGTCCACAGTAGCAGCGATGCTTAAAAGTGACTGTTCACCACAGAGGAAAACGCTGGTTTTTTCACTCACCCTTATGTTGTTTCTTCTTCCGTGAAAATTGTTTGGATCACAGACGCGATGACAACCAATGATGGCAGTCTGTCCTCACATCCTCATTTGCATTTCACGGAAGAGAGAAAGTCATAGGGGTTTGGAACAACATGAGGATGAGTGAATGATGGTTTTTGGGTGAACTGTCCCTGTGTGTGTTCGCTTGTGTTCACATGACCACAACGGAATAAAAAAAGAATAACATAAAAAAATAAAAAAACTTTAAGTCTCTAAATAAAAGATATAATAATATGATTAGTTTAAATAATTAATATAATCAAATAACAAATACTTGAAAGCCTTCTATAAAATAAAGTACAAGGTTATCATCATCAAATGTGTTTTTATATTATTTTATTAGACTTTATTTAGATTATGAAATACTGTACCGAGTACTGTAATAAGAATGCATGTACTATGGAGGTTATGTAATTCATAAAACATATTAGCTGATCATCAGAAATGTCAGAAAATAAAACATATATTCTAATATATATAATGTACCACTACTGTGACGCTGTACGACGGTATAAACTGTTTGGTATGGTGAACTACGTTTGCTGTCTAGCTCTTTTACAAATGAGAGACTGTTTAACATTTTGTCAGTCACTTTGGATAAAAGCATGTGCTAAATGATGTAAATGTAAATAGCATTCTTTACACCATCTGCACATGTGCATCTCTTGTGCACACAGTGAAGTCACAATAACCGAAGCATGACACAATAAGTGATGACATCAGCACAAAACCCTGTAGTGTGAACAACTTTTACTCATCATTCAGCACTTCCACATCTGCTGCAAACAAACACTCAAGTCTTTTGACTGCGTGTTGTTGAGCGTCTTCATTCACACCACTGAAGCATCTGTTGAAAAACAAGCCATATCATAAGCCGCTTTTGGGTCTGATATACTTTTCGCAACTTGTAGGTGTAGAAAGGATAGGATTTCCCTTGACTTCTGACAGGACGATCTGATTCCCGGCTAAACATTTCTGAATAAACAAAGTTTCCATGGTCAAAATAACAGCTTGGATCGAGGTCGTATTCATGCATTCCGCATGCGGTCTTTTTCCCACATGCGCGTGTTATGATTACAGCAAGAACAGGAAAAGATCTACTCGGGAAGAGCTTTCTAGAGTTGCGACGAACTCCCATCCGGGGCAGAACTATCTCTATAAACTATCAGTCCATTTGCTTGAGGTCGGGGGTGATTTGCATACAACCGTCCGTCAGCGGCAGGCGGTCCATGAGACACAAAGAGCTCATTTCCTATTCTGATCTCTTTCAACATTACCTATTCAAATATACTTAAGTATATATCACGCAAGACATTTCAACAGCTATTATCATCAATTGTTTACATTAGACATTTTTTATGTTTAGGTTTCGTCTCTGAGGTGCAATAAAAAAAATTAAAAGAAACAATCTTAGGCAAAATTTAGTTCGTCATGATAGATTTCCAACCTGTCTCTGATCCCTTGAAAATAAACTTTAAAGGGATACTTCACCCAAAAATGAAAATTCTGTCTTTATTTACTCACCTTCGAGTTGTTACGAATCTGTATAAATGTCTTTGTTCTGATAAACACAGAGAAAGATATTTGGAAGAATGCTTATAACCAAACAAATCTTGTCCCCCATATCATAAAGTGATAGCTCACCCAAAAATGAAAATTCTGTCATTACTTGACCCATCAACCTCTTGTCATTTCAAACCTGTTTGACTTTTTTTCTTCAGCATAAAACGAAAGAAGATATTTTGAAGAATGTTGGTACTCCATTGACTTGCCATGGTTTTATCTCCATACAACCGAAATTAATGAGTACCTCAGTTGTTCGGCTACCGACATTCTTCAAAATATCTTCTTTCGTGATATGCTGAAAAAAGCAACTTGTAGCTTTAAAATGATAAGAGGGCGACAAAAGTATAACACAGCGGTTGTTTTTGGGTGAACTCTCTCATTAAAGAGTATGTTTTTGTTGCTGTACCTTTAAGACTTCCATGTAAATGCCCTCTTTGTTCTCAATGTTAACATCCTCAACACGTGAAATGGGTTCAGTGATTATTCATAAGCTGTTGGTCTGTTGTTGGGTTTAATATAGTTTGTAACACTAAGTCGGCATTACACCGTGCCAGGTTTATAAAACAGTCCCTGATGAAATGTGCCCCTTGGACTGTGAAGGTCAGACTGAAATGATCAGACCTTGTTTACTTGGATGTGATGAAAATAACCCAAAAAGCTCCAGTCGAAAGGTACTACACACTGACAAGCCGTCTACATTACAGAAAGTGCCTATTATAATTTATCTAATCTTAACCTGAGTGTTAACACAAGCTAAGACCTCAATAAACACACAACACTGCTGTGTCAGGAATAACGCAATGACCCACAATGTAAAAGGCACACAAACTTGTCCAGCAAGCCGCTTACAATGTGTGAAGTGTGTTAGTGAGTGTCTCTGCCATCTAACTTAACCCCTCTACCCACAGACACACACAACCCGTGAGACATCAGAAACATGTCAGCACAATTTAGGAGCCGATCAATCCCGGCAGACTCTTTGGGCTCGATGCCCAAACGCAACAGTAAAAGGACATTAATTCCTGGCTCTGTCACTAAAATAAGAACAGGGACTGAGATCAGAGCAGTATTTCAGTCTGAAGGCATTATCACCGCTCAAATAGGGCCATGAATCCTCCATGAAGGTACACAACAAAACAACATCTGCAGGGGAGAATAAACATGAAGTATTGACTACACTTAATCAATTCTGTCAACTTTCAACAAAAAGAGACTATAATCTTACAGACAATCCTTTTACAGTTAGTACTACTAATATACATCCTATGACTAGAATAGCGAGATTACAAACTTTCAACAAACATTTGGACTTCCTGTTGGGTGGTATCCTTGATATGACATCTGACTTCTGTTGATGGTTAAATATCCGAAGAACATTAGTATGAGCATGACCTGTCAACTCCCAGGACCTGAAAGAGGCTCGTTTCATGTGCCGTGGACCCTCAAAGCCCTCATAGTTCGAAAGGGAACATGCACGTGTGTTACCGGTGTGTGTTTGTGTAGGCGTGCGTGACCTCCCAGTGGGCCTCGTTTTGAAGGTTCAGACCTCCAGATGTCACATCTCCTTCATGCAGTCCAACTCAAACATCTCATCCTGCACAAATCTGCTTCCACCAACAAACAACAACAAACTTCTGCTCCTCAATCTATAATCCTATCAATGACCTCTAAATGACCTCTACAACTACTGCTTCTTTGCTCAATCACATACACACACACACACACTCTTCTAAAACTAATTTGGAGGATTGTAAATGGTTTTGCATGAGTGTTCCCCCCTCAGAGTTGTGCAGTTGTTCTGCAGATACAGGAAGATGACGCAAATGTGTTTCAGATATTACGATTAGCTTGTTCTGTCGTGCACATGCGCATAAACACAGACACACACACACACACACACACACGAAACACCTGGTGATGAGCATGAACAGCTGCTGCCCAAAGCCCATGTTTCTCCATTAAAGGGACAGTTCACCCAAAAATGAAAATTCTGTCATCTTACTCGAGTTCTTCCAAATCTGTATACATTTCTTTGCTCTGATGAACAAAGAGAAAGATATTTGGAAGAATGCTTGGAACCAAACAGATCTCACACCCCCCCCCCCCCCCCCCAATTGACTCCCATAGTAGGAACAATTAATTTACAATATCGTTTTTTGTTGTGTTGAACACAAAAGAAGATCTTTTGAAGAATGTAGGACAGCAAACGTTCCAGGGCACTTTTGACTGTCATTGTATTTTTTCCTACTATGGGAGTCAATAGGGGTTGAGATCTGTTTGGTTATAAGCATTCTTCCAAATATCTTTCTCTGTGTTTATCAGAACAAAGACATTTATCCAGATTTGGCACAACACGAAGGTGAATAAATGATGACAGAATTTGCATTATTGGGTGAACTAACTGTCCCCTTTAAATGCCCGAAAACACACAGCGGACACGCTACTTTATTGAGGTCATCCCATAGACTTCTGCTTTATTTGTATGAAGCTATCCATAATTATTATCTTTTCTTTCACTAACCTTACATCTATTAGAAAAACACTTCATCAGTATTTTGACAACATTTAATAAAGAACAAAAAACATTTATTTCATTTTTCACTATTCATTTTTACCTTCTGCACCGTCAGAAATTTTGACATCAAGCGAAATAAAAATCCACACATTCTGACAAATATGCACTTTTTGCATGTAACTTGGACAAAATACAGTACTTCATTTAAAATAAGCAGCAGAATGTACATCTCACATTGTGCGTGAAAATGTAAACACTTTTTGGCTTGGGTGGGTGTGCGAAACCGAGATAAAAAGAATGACCAAGCGTGTTTGTATGATTTTCTTAGCCCTCTGGAAGAAATGCAGGATGTCTGGATGTTCACCTTTAAACAAACACCAGCTCCTTCATGGCCTTAGGTTATCACACATCTGAATTTAACCAAACGGAAAAATTCACACTGCGCCCACTCACTACTAAAGACGCGGTTTGTATGTGTCGTCTTATGAAGCGGTACAACAGAGACATACAATTTAACTGCAGGAAACAGTCCACGTGCTTTAGGATCACATCATGATATTCTGATGCTTTTACGAACTACATAAGCATTTTTGAGGGCACGTGAATCTGTCAAGTGAACCAAAATGTCACAGCTATATTCATGCTATCCTTTTACATGGCCGGTTCATCTAAAAATGAATTATGTCATTTCAAACCTGTATGACTTTCTTTCAACTGCAGAACACAAAAGATATTTTGAAGAAAGTTGGTAACCAAACAACATTGATCCCCATAGACTTCCATTGAATGGCACAAAACCACTGAGAAATTACTCAAAACACAAGTGTCACAGACAGGTCTTTAGCAACATGAGTGTGACTAAATGACGACAGGATTACTGAATAACCGAGAAATGTCTCTGCAAAGTCTTAATGAAGTCAATTCTGAGAAATATAAAGTATGAGCTATTCACATCAAAGGGCATCAGATAAAAAATTGTTTCACGGGCGTATCTCTGAGCGACTGCTTGTAAACACTGTTGTACTCTTTCTGCAATTGGGCTAAAAAGACCCCCAGACAGGTAAAAAATAGAAAACAGAGGGCTGTTCCGTCACCACACATCCTGTCTTCTGTGTTTTGACTGCCACTTTGGTGCCTTTCCAAAGAACAAAGGCAACATGCGATTGTAAAACGTGGCTCCAGGAAGCCAAAGGTCATGTGCAAACCTGCTACACCAGAAATGACACCCAATTGATAATGGTCTCTGAAGTGACAGAATGACAGAACTGTTGTTGACTTCATTAAGGCAAGTTTCATGGGACAGTAAACACGATACTGTCCTGATGGAAACGGGTCTATTCATCGCCACGGTAACCGGATACTTGGAGCTTTAAATGCTGGGAAAATGTACCGCAAGCGAGTGACAATGACTCGAAAAGGTTTCGGCTTGAGGGTTGCTTTGGACCACAACCACAATAAGTTTCCACAATAATGATGGCCTGATAAGAGAGGTTTGGATTGTTCGGCTAAAAGAACCATCATTTTCTATTCAGATTGTATTTATGCAGAGATGCTGCTGAGCACACAAAACACTGAGATTTGTAACATGAACTTTTCATTATGTTTTAAGGGCTGGTCAGGATTTTATTTAGAGGCTATTCAAAATGTTCAATTACAGTAAGAGCAGTAAGATTATTGGCCATCAGAGTCTTAAGAACGGCACAATGTTTTCAAAATGATTCTCTAAGTGGTCATTGAGCCCATTGAGCGTTAATGTTTCCCTATGCGTGCAGACCATTTCCCAATGTGTGCAACCCTTTATTGATCTCTTTGACTTCTACAGAATAATGCATTGCTCTCAATACAAAGAGAGACAGAGAGACACACTCAAAGAAAGCAAATGAGATAGAGATGGCTGGTTTTCATTAAAATTCTACGGCGTTTTGGCATTTTGCCGCCCCTGATTTCGTGACTGTCTGTTCACCGAAACTTGACCCGGTAACACACTTCCGACGTTTTGCACAATCTGTCTGAATCCACATTGTGTTCCACCTTCGTATGAAGACACCAGGTGAACTGTGTTCATAGCAAAGCGTGCTAGCATCTGCCATCACAGACGCCAAATGAGCCTCCTGTAGGAGCAGACGTCAACAGACTTTCATATGGTGCGATGGGTAGCTTCTGGCTGGCTTGGCAGAAAGTTGAGGGAGGTGCCACAGCAGGTATATTGGCCCACTTTACTCATTAAATGGCATGCTGAGAAACACAGGTGTGAAAATGAACAAACGTGGCTCTTTTCATCTGTCCCACGAATAGGCTTGCCAGGCGTATATTGGCCAGAATACTCCTGCAGAGTACCAAAACTCAAGGGTAATCATATCTATAGAAGCTTTATGGTGATGCAATGCAGTTTTGCTTCTCGAGCACACATCACGGCTCGGAATAACGGCGGTCAGCCCACAAACCAATCTGAGATTGTAATTGAAAAGCTTGAGGTATGGGCTGCTACCTGAATGCTCTCTCGAATGTCTCTCTCTCTCAAGTCACTTTGTTAGATTGCAATGATCTCCATAACTCAACATCTGACTAGTCCCTGTGGACAGCAGTCACTCCCTTTCGCCGAAGCAAATGCACACGTATGCAAATCCGACACGTTTGAAAATACATGCATGCAAAGCCAGAACATGTCTCCAAAAACAGTCTGCGTTAACTCTTATATAACGAAAAGCATGTGCAATAGCTTTTACTAAACAGCTCTGTACCATCCACACGTGCACCCATAGACTGTAAAGGATAGATAACATGTCCCCCATGAACTTCCACTGCAATAAGCCCAAAATGTCCAAGATGGCCGCTGACATATTGCGCTGATGACATCATTTGGACCAAGAGTTTGCGAGGAAGTGAGTGTGAGGAAGATCACATAACGTTCGATTATGAAACCGTCTATACAACCATCTGTGTTGAAAAACTGTGAGTAGGAAGCTATTATCAATTAAACCAATTTTGCACATGCAAAAGTTATCTAGTAAATCTGCCCAAAAAAAAATCTCACTACTGACAAGACACAAGTTAACCATTCTTAGTCTATGATACTTTAACATACTGTTGATGTAGGCGGCTTACTGCATTTTAAAACCGAGCTAATGGACTTCACCAGCACTATGCAAATTAAGAATCTGATCACTTTTATTCTGACAACCGGCTCTCTCTAAACCCTCTACAACAAGCCCAATTATCGCTTCACTGAGGATAAGAGCTCTCATCTGGCCTACACCTCCCAGAGGGCCATTCAGTGATCCGCGAGACCTCCAGGACGGGATTACCCCCATTACAGAGATCTGAGGAGCGTTATTTAGGCAGTCAGTCAGATCCCCTCTTGCTCTCACGTTACGTAACACACACTGGGTGCGCATAAACCATTGTATTCAATTTAGCAACTTTGTGACTAGATTAAGTGACTTTCCAACCCATTTAGCGACTCAGAAGCACATAGCAACTTTTTGGGTAAACCTTAGCTTTCACGCATTGGGAAATGTCAGCCATACTGGCCTGGCAGCGCGAGGTCTTGCTTTTCCGGCAGAGGATCGTCTCTCTCTTGGCGTCTAGCCTGTTCCAAACATTAACACACATTCACAAAGATGTATTTTGGGGGATTTAAATTGAGCTCTTTAGTCACATCTGTTGAGTCCCAAAGGCTCAGTTCAGTCTTTTCTCAATCAATGGTTATTTCAGGGTCAGACAGCCCGAAAACTACAGATGGTGTGTGAGTGACAGAGTTTATTGTGTGGTAAAACTAAGTATGTCCTGTGTAGCAGCAGACAGGCCCTACAAATGTAAATTATCTGTAATAAAAGTTCATTTCTAGATAAAACTATTCAGTGTCAACCACAGACACACAGTTATTAACCTCTGAATAGGTGTGAAACTCATCTGTTCATCCTGGCTGCATGAATTAAACAAACCGAGACCTTCCGTGACCCCGGGGCCCAGCTGTGAGGACCAGACAGAGTCAGATCAGACTTGAGCTTTCCTATGAGATGATCCAGATTTAAACCATGTCATCTCTTCACCAGCAGATGTGGCTGTTTTTCAGTCGAGTTTGTCATCACAGCTTAAGGTGAGACACAGACGCGATCCATGTTCTGTACAAATGTGACACCATAGAGATGAGGACAACACATCCCTTATGACACCATATTCAATTCAGGGGGAAAAAGGTCTTTCAAAGGCACAATACAAAATGTAGAAGACTGCGTATTTAATAATAACTATGTAACATCTTTACAAATGTGTATGATCATCAGTTTTTGACAAAGTTAATAACTCTACTATGGTAAAAAAATGTTTTGAAAAATGTACATTTAAGTTTCATTTTTTTTATTTTACTTCTTATGACCCGTTCACATTACATTACATGACTTGACATGTAATGTGTTGTCGACATGACTTTCGGCAACACGAGCAGTGGCAAGCGTTGGTGACAGGATGGGGCGTGTCTAGAGATGAAACAAAGTTGAGATTTTTTTTACTTTATGCAAATGAGGAGTGACTTTTGGGAGCGACAGCCAATAGGAGTGAAGATGGGAGCTAACGTGATTCTTCTCCTCTCAGCTCCTGCAGTGGGCATCACCAGTAGTGGGAACGCCCACTAGTGACCTAACCGCCAACTTGCAGTGACATAATCGCTTTAATGTGAACGAGGGGTTATTGTATCGTTACACCCCTGCCAGTGGCACCATGATGCTAGGGTGTTGTAGGTGGTAACCGGGGTGTTGCTATGCGTTTACAGTGGAGTTCTGAGTGTCTGCAAGCAAGCACAACTATTAAACAGCAAACCAGATTTTCTACTTTTGCCGAGACCCCAGACCCCCCTTTAATCTTCTTACAGCCTAAAGCACCTAATCGCCAGCTGGTCCCTAAAATCTCTTGAAACAATTTATTAATAAACAACTTAATGGTTTAGCTGGAAGTTGTGTGAAGCACACAGTCCTCACAAAGCGCACCAGAACCTAGACGGACTGGGTCTGTTTGATTCTCCTGAGCCTGGCTCTGTTCTGTGAAAAACATCAAATGAGGGATTATAGTGGGACCAGCATACAGGGTCCAAAACTGGAGATCTATTCACTTCTTTGTTCTACAATCCCCCCTTCTCAATTCACAGGAGAACACAGGGACAGTGGAGGGGGCTGGTGGCTGGAGAGGGCAGCAGGGGGTCAGTTTGATTTCAAAGGACCTGGTACAAGCCTGCCCTGAAGGAGGTCCAGTATCTGGACAGTCCGGCGGGGAGCCAAGAGAGTCAGACAGAGCGTGAAGGAGGAAAAAATAGCGCATGTATGCGTTTTTAAATCTCACAAAAAGCTCTATTGAACTTTCCTGAACCTTTGCTTGAAAGTAAATGCTAAGAGAGAAACGGCTCATGATGGTAAAAGGTTCAATACTTCAATATTCAAAAGTTAATTATTCTGCAATTGTAAAGAGATTAAACACGGCAAGAGAGGATGTGCTGGGAATTGCTTGTGCTGTGCTCCCCTGATCCCAATTAAAGATTGAAAGTAAAACTGCTTAAAGCATTGAAAGTACTCACAGACAAGACTTTGCTTTCCATTTACACATTCACAAGCTTTTAAAGATGCTGTGCGTAATCGTTTTGGAGAATCTAATCGGTTGTTAAGGAATACTTTTTCGGGTCCAAGAATCTATTCATTTCAAGCGTGGCTACAGCTTAAACAGCTGTTCATGAGCACTGTTTACTCATATTGCATATTTAAGCCAAACATGTATTAACTCAAAGTATACACTACAGTCACCAGGCTCACGGAATCTCTGACAACAATATTTGAATAAATTATGAGAAATAAATCGCTTACTGGCCATGTGGCATTTCGTTATGAAGATAAAGGTTAGGTACCATTTTCCGATTTCCGTTTTATAGCTCGCCTCGCCATGAGCGTATATTAGCATTTTGTGTCGTTTGCCTATAGCATCTTATCGAGCGTTTGGACCCGGAAACAGTATAAGACCTTCCATATATGGTGGTGACGTCAGGCTTAACAAGCGGTTTGACAGAAATCCAACATGATATGCATAACTATGTTTTCCAAGGTGTATAAGACCTTACATAATGAAGAGTTACGTTTTTATTAGCTTAGCATGAGCTATATCGTTATTTGAATATAGGAAGTATGTTTTTCCTTTTTTAGCTTCTCCCTCGCCATGTTATCTCATTTTGGCCCTTTTTCTTATCCAGGTTTTCGACAGTTTTCAGTTGACGTTTCTAACATTATACGTGTTCTTTGCTGTTTGTCAACATACATGGTGTATGCTTTCAAGACTTGTCCCTTAGTTTCCATATGCACATCTTCTCCATCTTGACTTGCTACTTTTCTTTTTAAATTGCTTAAACCTAGCCTGGTTTTCTTTGGCATCTTTTTATGCCTAACAATAGCATTCAATTGTTTTCAAACTTTGTACACTGAGATCTAATGTTGATTTTCCTACTCAACCCACTGACACTGAACTACACTTCCTGCTATTTCTCTTGTCCTCCCTGTTGCTCTTTCTCGCTCTCTCTTCAAGTCTCTTCCCTTTTCATCAGAAACACAACTGACCTTTTCTTCCAGCCAGAGTACGATGTTTAAGGGAAAAGCATCTAATTCACCCAGAAAGACATTATCAATTGACTCTCTCTCTGTCTCTCTCTCATTGCACTGAATCAGGATGGGCGGCTCTGGCGGTGGAGTTAAAGGGAAGGCCTGAGGCAAACATAAAAGCCAGTTTCACTCGTCACTGTTGTGTGTTGAGCTGGTTACTATTACATTCAATCACACGTCTTCCTGCCTGCAAGCAACTGAACCTAATGTCACAACTAGGTCAGGGGAACTCACTTCTAACTCCAACGGTTAACACTTCCTGTGTCGAGCGTTCAACATGGTGCATTGAAGTATGTAAAATCTAATGCATAACTACTTGAACTTTTCAATGAATCGTTTCCAGTAAACACATAAACCTTCTAGTAATAGTGAAATTGCAACTATTCTCTCACGACTATACAGATTAATAAACTGAATTCTGTGAGCTAAATGTGGCACAGTTTTTGACACGCAGTAAGATGGAACCACAGCTAACCATATTGCGGTTTGGAGCAAACTGTGAGTTGTACTCTCACTGGACCCCACCCACTCTTCGTGCCCCCTAGGGTGGGGGAGACAAGTCTAAATATTTCACCAAAAGGAAGCATATAGACAAGACAGACGGAAAAAATAAAGAAAAATGTGCAGCTCATGTTGTTGGGATGGTCGTCATTCTCTTTGTAAGCACATAAAAACAAAAGCACACATAGATGAGGAAGCTACCCTCTGAAGATCTTGAAAGATGAGCCCCCCTCTCACAGAGAAAAATGGTTTACCCCGTCGTAAAACTTCAGCGAGCACTGAATTAATCCCAAGCTTATTGACTTAACCGTCTGATCTGCAACAGTACTTAATTGAAGTGCTGTTCAACTAAATAAGCATTATCCAAAACTAAAAACAAACACAGGCCACACATTACATCACAATGTCCTCGTGCATCGCACTTGAGCAGGTTCTTCAGCAGTGTTTTATGGATAGGTTACTGAACCCGGATCAATCTAATAAGTAAGAAACACTACTCCATCAGGGCACCAGAGCAATCCAAGGATCTTAAAAGTCCCAAAACATTTTACCCTGCTGTTTTAATAGGGTGGAAGCTATTCTCATAAATGAGGCAATTATCAGTCGGTTTCCCAGAAACCTCAACAGTTCACATTAGCCCCCAACAAACCCCTGCATTCTCAGCCAGACCCATGAGGAAAGATAAAGTCATGTCAATAGGAAGCAGACTGGACACATAAACATGTCATGTAGTTCTCAAACTGTCGGCCACACGGATAAATACACATATCTGGCATGCATTATTCTCAAGTTTGCTTCAAAGCAAAAGGACAATATCTCTAAAAGACAGAGACCCCTCCATTAAATACACACATGCAAGATGCCAACTCCCCCCATAGAGGGATAAACACTCTATAGCTACATCCGAAATCGCCTACTTCCATACTATATAGTAGGCGAAAATGAGTACGAGTCATGAATAGTACGTCCGAAACCTCAGTATGCGAGAAATACCCGGATGGTCTACTACTTTCGTCAAGATTGTGTGCATTGGATGGACACTTCTCGGTCAAATTTCAAAAGTAAATCAAATAAATATAGCAGGAAACTTTAAGGCGGGCGTCCGTTTTTAATGTTATGCCAATTAATGAATTTCTCGTGACGTTTAGGTTGTTGTTAATACGTCATAGGTCAAAGAGCACACGGGTCACATGACCATAAAACATGGCGGACGCTGTATGTCCGAAATGTATTCATACTACTCCCACTCATACTATATAGAAACTACTGTTTTAACGGCCGATAGCTAGGTACTTATTCAAATGCAGTACGTACTGTCACAGTATGCGATTTCGGACGCAGCCAATCACTCAACCACAGACTTTAAAGGTGGTTAAGAGCAAATGAAGTAGAAGAAGGGTCAACTCATGAAGTCAAACTGAGCTACTTCCTACTTGAACGTTTGGTCTCACGTTTTCATAACCTGGCAATGACGGCATAAATGCTTTGTCTTTCAATAATGAGGAAGTAGTCATTTCATAAAGGAAATTAACATGTGACATACTTTAGCAACAGCACAACACATAGTTGCAAAATTGTAAATACTCAAACTTCTGATTTCCTGAAGTAAAAACACAAATGTTAAGCAGCAAATGTGCGTTATTGCCTGCCTTGTTTCATTAGTGGACATCAATGATGCGTCTTAAATTGGTAATATGAAAAATCCTTTATTTCTCAAAAGGATGGATGTCATTTTATGAGGATTTGCCAGCTTTCTAATTTTGATTTTAATGGTGATGACAATCTGTTCCCTCGCATTTGTTTTGCATATTTTTCATTTGTCAATACCCTGTTGCATCATCTTAATGATCTGAATAAAACTGCAATACAACACACTCAACTAGCTTTGCATTTCCAGGAGGAAATGAGTGCTTGCGAGGTAGAAAGAAGAATGCTTTAGTGTTGTAAGTTTAGGTTTCAGGTTTTCATCCATTCAAAAGAAATGCAAAATAAAACCAACATTTTTGACTATCCTTGGCAAAGAACTGTTCAATTATTGAATTGAATCCTCCAAAATTTCTTCTCATCGTTTGTCGACATGGAATGACACCATTACAAGGAAAATAATAACTAGAAACACATACTAGCGACCACCCGCACTTGCCAATCTATGCAAGTCGCTGACAGGGTAAATAGGGCTTTAGGATGGTTCATACCAAGAATAAGCATCAAAACAAATCCTAAAGGTTCAACACCTCGACCAACAATTTATGCTTTAGCAGAGCCACTACATAAAGTTTGTTTGAGGCACATCAGCGCTTCATTGCAAACACTGTAATCTACAAAACTCAGCTGCAGATGATGTATGGCTCGAAATAACAGCCCGCCTTTGTGATGCTCAGCCGAACACGTGGGTCCACTTCATTCATTGATGTAATGGCCCTCCTCCCTTCTGCAGGTGTGACCCAGAGTCGGCAGACACCACAATAAAAGCGCACTCACTATACATTCTGTGCATTAAAAATCAACAGCACGCACCTGGAGCCAGACATTCCAATATCAGAAAGCTCAAGAGAGGCATTTTAACCTTGTCATGCATAACAGCAGGTCCATTTAGGCATTCAAAGCACCATTCGCTTTTTATTATATTACATATGTGAAATAATACACCAAAACACTTCATTTCTTTCCCCAGCAGTTAAACGCAACGAGGATGCCAGACAAAGCTGGGACCACCGCCTTGAGTCTGATGCTGCGGCCGATGCTCGCTGCCCCTGCTGACACGCGCTTCAGTTTCACGAGCTCGAGGCAAGTAAATGATGCCATTAACGTGATTGGCAATCCTAATGGTTACTGCAGATGAACTGCGTTATTCCGCCTTCCACCAAATATTGATCCACAGCGATATTAATCCCTGATCGACGAGGCATTAACAAAGGACATTAAAAGGACGCGCGTCTTTGTCGCCGACATTCCCGCACCATCTCGTGTCCTTCGGCAGTTATGCAAAACTCAATGCAAATAAATGAACTCTGCTAACCACAAGACAAGTGCAGTTGACCTGGTGCGCGGTCGCGCGTTTTAAACCATGCATTAGACGCACGCGCCGGACGTATCGTTTTTAAACACTTGACCAGGATATGCACACTGTGGGTTGCAACGTTTGTATCAATGCCGAGCGATATACGCGGCTTACCTTGCGCAGCACACACCCGTCGCACAGCAAAGGCACCGTGTGTCCAACAAACTCTTTGTCGTGCAATACAAGATGATGCGTGACATCAACGCCAAGCGCTTTGCAAATAAACCTTGCGTTACATCAAGTGTGTAGCAAACAATAGGAAACGACGGGTGTGCGTGTCGGCGGACAATGTTGGATTCTGTCAGTCAGGCTTACCTCACAGAGACCTTGACAGAGCAATCGTTTTGTGTCGCCATGCTGCTTCACCTTGCGCTTCTGGGAGAAAAGCGATGCTGCGAAGTTCTCGCAAAGTTCACGCACGAGCCGAAAAGATCGTGGCGCGTTAAACGAAGCACAGCCGCTCCGGTCCGTCAATCAGCGCTGCGCAGCCAGACATCCCCGCTCACCTCTGTAACACTACTGGAAGCGTGACAACAAAACGCTAATGGCATTAAACACGACAAACGGTGACATGTTGTCTCCTTGCGCCTGTATCGTGTCATATGTGTGGGGCGCGCACAAGCGTACATCCGAAACCGCGCACAACGCACTGAGCTTCATCGCACAGCGAATGTGGTGCGCTTTCGCAGAGGGGAGTAGGCGTGCCTTGGCGTAGATGATTGGCGCGCGTTCTGACCACACATATCTGCCGTTCCCGCCCATAGATGGGATTAATTGACCAATTAGAGTCGAGCGGCGGCCAAACCTTTAAAACCACACGGAACGGTCGTAGCTTAAATGCAATTTCGGTCGACACATCAGAAAGGAAGCGTTCGGGAGTCGGTGTGAATGAATCAGATTCGTTTCGCTGAATCAGGTGTTGCGAGCGGTCCTTATTGTAGTTAGCCTACATAAGTTGTGTTTAATGCATATGTTATCACTATGTTTTAGAAAACTCTAACACTGTTGTGTTAAAAACAACACATTTCAGGGGCGGTTCTAGGGGGGGGGGCAGAGGGGGCCAGTGCCCCCGTGTCAGCACACTTGGCCACCCCCCTGGCCCCCCTAAATCTGGAATGATATTTCACCAAAACAGAGCAATTTTGAGCTGAACTTGTTTTCAAATGAAAAATGACTGAAAAATAATCATGACAACAAATGTTAGTGTGCCCCCTAAAAGCATAAGTGGCACCTTCTGGCCCCCCCAGTTACAGTAGTCTAGAAACGCCACTGATTTTAATGCGTTGTGTCCTTAACTGAACTCTTGGCACGTTTTTTGCGTGTAACACATACTGTGTTAGATAAATACCACAAAACAATGCGTTCAAATGATTCGTTTTAAGAGTGTAGGTTACGGGTTCATTTAAATGCATGTTAAGTTTAGTTTGATAATGAAAATGTAACACAAAAAGAGCTAGAAAAATGAATAAAGAAATGGTGAATTCTATTTTGCGCAATAAACATTGTTTTGGTGGTTTTACGAGCACTTTGCGAATCGGTTCGAATGAATCATTGCAAAGAGCCGACTCACAAGAACAACTCGACCAGTCTGCACATCTGAAACGCATTTACGGCTGCTACCAGAGAATGTTTTACGGTTGGAAAGAGGTTCAAAGGGCAGGATTTACAACACCTCCTTAGTCAAGGGGCACGCAAGAGCCAAAACCAGAATGCAGTGCTATATTCCTTTCATATTCCTGTAATGACACAAGAACATGTTCACAGCTTTGCTTTACTGTTTTAAAAGTGGAACTGTAAACACGATCACAAAACATAGATGACTGTTAAAGCAAAAGCATTACTTTTATAGACTAGCATAATGAAACCATTGAGTGCCTTCTTTCTCAAAGAGAAACCAAATGCAAGTGCCTCCAATGTAGGCTACCCTTTAACTAAGAGGAGTTCAGCGAAGGAGCTGTCATGGGAGTACATTGAGTCTGATGGGGGGACTGCACTTTGTTCAAAACGCCGCTAAATAATTTCACATGAACACCAGATTCCCATGAGGATTAGCTTGCCTGAAGGATCGGTTACAGTACAAACAACACTCAGAATATGAAGAAGCTGTGCCATTTCAATAAAAGCATATTGCATAATGCAGGGTAAGCACTCACGGTACAAAGTACATAAGAAACATCACAAGAAACGTTTTATTTAAGC
The DNA here is from genome assembly GCA_006030095.1 of Triplophysa siluroides. Taxonomy (NCBI): domain Eukaryota; kingdom Metazoa; phylum Chordata; class Actinopteri; order Cypriniformes; family Nemacheilidae; genus Triplophysa; species Triplophysa siluroides. Next base: position 1,340,609 of record VCII01000835.1, on the reverse strand, counting down.
ATTGTTTTCATAAATAAACACACATTGGTTCAGGTCATTCACAACGAGCACAAATGCTGGTTCACTCTAAAAAGTCCTGGGTTGTTTTTGACCCATGCTGAGTAAGACAGAACACACTGCTGGGTTGTTTCCACTCATGATTAGGTACATATAACCCAGCAATTGGGTTAAAAATAACCCTGCATTGGGTAATTTTAACACAGTAGTGTGTTCTGTCCAATATTTACCCAGCATGGGTCAATAACAACCCAGCACCTTTTAGAGTGTTTACACAGCAAAATCGCCAGTGTTAAAAAAAGTCAAATTAACACTCACAGTGTATAATCCAAACTTCGATAGTGTGGATTATATTAACATTAATTCATTTGCCAGATGCTTTTATCCAAAGCGACTTACAAGAGCACATCAATATTTTGGCAACACGCTAAACAGTATCGTTAGTTTACAAGGCCCTGCTATAGGAGGATTAAAGTAAGCAAAGGAGAGAATGAACAACATTTGAGTTATTGGTTAGTCAAATAAATGAGGAACAGGTATGTGTGAGCTGTTTTTTGAAAGTTGTGAAGGATGCTGCAGTTCGGGTGGAGGCTGTAAATTCATTCCACCAAAGGGGAGCCGAATGAGTAAAAGTTTTTTGCAAGCGATTTGGATTTACCGCGCTTTGAGGTTGAAAACGTCACATGCTTTTTAGGGACACGGGATTGTTTTTGTGCAAATCTTGGTCTCACAAGATGATACGTTTGAAAATGCTCTCCTGTAACGCTTAGTTCAGTCTTTTAGTGATTCCAGCCTTTCATTTTGGCATAATGAGTCAGTTCATAACTGCATTTATATTAAAACAAAAATGTTTAAATGACTGTCATGCACAAAAGGATTACAATTATGTGAGTGATATTTAAAGCATTTTAATTGAGTTGACGTGACGCAGAACGTGATGTCATTTTTCATATTTCTTTGATGTTTCCATAATCCCCTTTGCACAGTTTGCTATATTTAGCTTTGAGGTCATAAGCTGATTCCATTTCTCACCGTATGAAATTGAACTACGCAGGCTGTTTTTGCTAACTCATATTTGTCTGCAGGTCAACACGGGATTACACCATCACTAACTCATTTTCATGTTTTAATAGATGTTCTTGCCACGTCTTGCTGGTTTGTTGTTGCTTTTAATGATGATGTTCCTTGTGTGATGTGTTTACATTAAATCCGGCACACTTCACTGTAATGGTCGCCCCACACCACAGTCTGAATCACCAGACAAAAGCTTCCATACAAAAGCCGGCGCGGTTGACCGTGTGGGGGGGAGGCAGATTAGCCACAGTTCATGTCTGTTTCTATGCTGTGAATACAGCAACCACAAATTTGGATAGAGAGAGAGGGAACGGCCAGGCACTCATCCGACAGATCTGACTTCATCTAGGTCAGTCTGCTGTGTGTGTGCCAGCCCTTGGGCAACACGCATATCCACATGCACGCTGACATACAGCCTCATCCGTCCCCAAATTACATTCACACCCCCAGCAACATCACCATCTGTGTGGAAAAGGGTTTGTCAACGCACCCAGGTTAGGATTTGAGGGTGCTTTGCTTGCTTGATGTGGTGTAGCGTGAAATATCATAACCCGTTGACCGTGTACATATCTGCTGTAATTGGAGTGTAAATTGTTAGTGTTAAATAAAGTCGAACCTTATTGTTCTTTTTTATCTAAACCATTGCATGGTTTCATGTGCCAAAGGTCATCGCAACGTGTACGATTTATATTTGGCGAATGTTTCCAATCAGCTCTGCTTTTATTAGCTCGCTCTGCTAATCAGTTGCTTGTTCTGTGAAACAAATGGCGTCTGGTTTTCATAAAGGAGGTAAATAATTAGCCCACCCCGTCTGATGTTGACAAAGGCAAAGATGGTGCGATTTGATGGAGGAAATCAATGGCCTGAGCGGTCTGGTGGTCAAAAGAGTTGCCTTCATTCTGTGTCGCGTGCTGCGACACCCCACCTCCCTCCGGCCAAGGCACGTGAATTTCACGCTGGGCCTGGTTTGGGCCGGGGCGGCGGGGTTGAGCGTAGCCTCTGGGACTGACACAGTTATTGATAATGTAGTGCCAAATGACAGACAGAAAGACCTGATGTGTAGAAGTTGACATTGGGGTCACGCTGGAGCAGAAGAGGAGGGATTTCTTTGTCTCGAATGGTGAAAAGAGCAGACGAGTCTAAATGGGACCACTTGGACACATGGGTGCACAACAAGATAAATCAACTATATGAGGATTATAAATAAATGGAAAATTGTTTTGTGCATGTTGTATAATTGTGTATATGATTATACAGTATATATAAATCATTAGAAAATAGTTGTGCACATGATATACCATATAAATAGTTTAAAATAATTGTGTATTTAATATATAGTAAATTCATAATTGAAAAGAATAGTGTTATTATGTAAAGTATAACATTTTTTTAAATAATTGTGTATATGATACACTTTAAAACTGTTATTTATCCGTAAAATACCGTAAAAAAGTTGTTATTTTACATCAATCTTGTAAATTTGCATTTACATTTTTTACCATATTTAAAAAATACGTGAAATATCTGTAAGATAAAACAGTAACATTTTGTACTTTAAAAATGTAGCCTATTTAATATAAAGTAAATAAATATTTTATATATAAATATTTGTATATATATATAAATAATTGTGTATTCAACATACAGTATACAACAGTATGTACATACAGTGTTAATATATACAAATATATAAATATATGTATATACACACACACATATGTGTGTTTTATTATCTCCGTGGGGACAGTCCATAGGCGTAATGAGTTATATACTGTACAAACTGTACAAACCCTAACCCAACCCCTAAACCTAAAGATCTTGGAAAACCTTTTGCATTTTTAGATTTACAAAAAATTTCGTTCTGTACAATTTATAAGCTTTTTTGCCCGTGGGGACCTCAATATTGGAGAGAGAGAGAGAGAGAGAGAGAATTGGGTATATGACAGCTTATACGATATTAAACTGTGTCCATTGTGTCTATGATATACAGTATATACATAATTTAAATAATTGTGTATATGGTATACAGTGTATCAATATTTAAAACATAATTAGGTATATTATGTAAATGTGAAAACACAATGATGTATCTGATATACGGTATATAAATAATTTTCAATAGCCTATTTTGTCTATATTGTATACAGTATATATGCAAAGGCTTTGGAATTAACACATGTTTTGTTTATGTTTTGTATGGATGTGCTATTTTTTCCTCATATCATTCAGCTGTCTTTCCACCCAACATAAAATTCTATAAACTCAAACAAATATTTTATATTCAGAAGTAGCCATACGTTGAAATATAAATGTGATTCAAAACTCTCTGACACCCTGTCTGACATTAATTTTCCAATGACTGTCTGACTACACTGTACATTATTCCTCACCTAATATAATACCTGTACATGAGCAACACTAAATTCCATGTCCGTAATACATTGTCACACCATTTACGTCTTAAAAGCGTCATGTATGATATCGAGTTATGCATCCCAGAATACATTATCAAGGAAACACACCAGTTTATTTTTATGCGTATCTTGTGTCTTGTTTCCATGGATACACTTTTACAAAGGATTGAGAGAAGAGCCTGTGTTCTAACAACAAAAAGAGCTTTTCTTGTGCCCGAATTTCACCTGAGGCGCAAGACATCATGGGACGAGCATCATCTGCCTCCAGCCATGTGTGAGACTGTTTGAATAAGAGCCTATTATGTCTGCTCATACACACCTGACTCTAACAAATAAAGATTTTAAAATAGACATCAGGAGCCTTGGATCTCAATCAAGGACACATCGAAAAGGTTTTAAGGACCCTTAAGCAAGCGGGGTCAAATCCTTACAGAAAACTCATTGTTTTAAGTGCATCGCTCACGGACACCAGCTGTTGGATGAAAAGACAGCACTTTAGAAGGAGGAGGTGCGTACTACCTTCCTATTAATAATCTTTCATCATACATTACATTTTTTGTTTACTAATTTACATAATAATATACTATCGGACAATCATCTTTAGGAACAATTTCCACAGAATAGAAGAGTGAAATATTTAATACTAGATAACTGGCTGGACGTCAATCATTTTGCTTTAAAGCTGTGAGCTGTACAAGATAGCTGTACCATAAAAGAGGTCAAAAAGACAATAAATTATGTGACTTACAAATTGCCACATTCATATATCATTCGGTTTAGCATCATGAATCTCCAAGGTAGGAGTGGGATATAATGTGCTTCCAAATGTCCCAAAGGAAACTCGCATGCAGAAAAATCTATCACAAAGCCGTCACTTCTCATTACAGAGATGAAAATAGTAATGATGTTGTGTTTTTCAGTCTGATTCATCACTACTCCGACATCAAATAAAAGAAGCGATGTGTCTGTGTGCTATCGGAAGCGACAGATGGCGCGTTGCGTCCATCATTTGACGCGCGTCTGGCTGCTATCGTGACAAATCCGGAGGGATGAGTGAATTGGGCAGATGAGGGCTGCATTGATTTCCTCTGACCCCAGGGGGGCACTGTATTGTGCTATTGTCCCAGCACCTTTGATTCATATATTTTAATCATGAATTATTGCGCAATTATGCAGCAGAGGGTCAGGTGATTGTCATGACGACATTATTCCCTCATAAATGTCAACGTTATTTGTTCTCGTTTTAGAAATGCTTTGGCAACAATTGTTCACGGTGACAGGGGGATTATTTAATACCTTGCACATATCATTTCACTGACAGCAGGTCTAATGGGATTTTGTTGCACAAAAGCATTGTGTATTAAATGGGGACATTAATAAATATCTGTCTGTATTATTAACACATGAGCTGGATTAATAGAATAAGAAAAGCAGTATGTATGAAATGTTTAATAAAAGCTGAAAGTTTTCCCATTGTGTGTTGCAAGCACTCCGTTTTTATAATGTCACAGCGATTCCTGCTGGTAACTACTTGCAATTGCAACGTATATTTTTGGACGTTTCTAGATTCATGAATCAAACACTGATGTTATCAGACAGTGTAGTTTTTCCTTCTTGATTGTTTAACAGTGTTGTCAGTTTTTATATGATACATACATTATTTGCATTTTATGTAGGTCCAACCAATGATCTGATATTTTTGTATTTGAGACCGTTTTGGTTATCCGCCTATGATTTTTGTTAAATAGTTTTTTTGCTTTCATTTACTGTTTACAATTAGCTAAAAAGCCATAAAACAGCCTATAAAAAATTCAATGTATAAAATATAAAAACAATATTAAAAGCTTTTAGTCACTCAAACTTTATATTAGATACTGTTTGCACAATATAACTTATTAAATAAAACAAAATTGGTTACATTGTTTTGACATTTTAACTTCTGGGCCATACACTGTACAAAATGACAAAGGAAGTGCTATGTTTATTTATACAAAACTCAATACAATTTCCTATTGAAAATAAATAATTATCCTAGTTTTCTATTTAAAGAACTTAGACCTCTAAGAAATGTTTTCACATTTTATAATCTATGTAAACCAACTATAAACCAAGCTGTATTTTATTTTTTTGTTATAAGAAACATTCAAGAATAATATGTTTTCAAGACACTGCATATGAATATATATATATATTTTTTTTTTTTTATTAAAGTATATTTTTATTTTAGTCACCAGAGAGAAAAGTGTGGCTGAAATCACTAGCCAGTTTGTCATTTCCCTATTTTGCAGGAGGAAACTAAAACTTTATTTGAGCGTTTTCTAGTTAAACAGTGTGCCAGCTCTCTGGGTCTTGAGATACAGTCTAAAGTAACTAAACCCCATCATTAATGAATAATCCCATGATCTCACAGCACCACGGTGTGTTTCATCAGATTCCAAACCTTCTCATGGCTCCGATCTAATGGATACATTCAGAGGATACATCTGACTTCTGTTGACTTAATCTGACAAGTGAAAGTTGACTCAGGTTACAGTTGGGTTAGGTTATCTCATGCACCTCTCAGGACTCAGACCTCTCCAAAGCACCTTCGTAAAGAGTAACATTCATATCATCTCTTGTTTAGCCAGCACCCTCGGGTGGACCATCATCTGCGGCGAACATGACTAAACTGTTATCTGCCCAAGAGGCTGCCAAGATCTATCACACCAACTACGTGAGGAACGCCAGGGCGGTCGGCGTGCTCTGGACGGTCTTCACCATCTGCTTTGCCATCATCGGTATGGTAGTGTTTATACAGCCCTATTGGATTGGAGACAGCGTCGATACGCCCCAGTCGGGTTACTTTGGGCTTTTTCACTACTGCATCGGGAACCCCATCACAGGAGAACTGGTGTGTAAAGGCAGTGCTTTGGACTTCGGATCAATCCCTTCTGGTGCTTTTAAAACCGCCATGTTCTTCGTAGGCATTTCTTTACTGCTGATTGTGGGAACTATCGTTTGTTTTAGTTTGTTCTTCTTCTGCAACTCAGGCAGTGTGTATAAGATATGTGCATGGATGCAGCTCGCAGCTGGTGAGTGACATCATATCAATACCTTTGAGTTATAACTAAGACTTGAGTTTTACTTTGAACCTATCAGAAAGTCATTTTAGTGGAAGAAGGAAGTGTAATTATATTTATCAGAATTTTTTTAATACATGAACGCACAAGATTTATTGTGTCAGGATTTAAAACTAACAATGATATATTTTTGTAAAATAAAAGAAATCATCTATGCAATCCTCGGTAAAAACAAATGCCATTTGGTCCATATAGTCCACTCATATTCCTTTGTACATTACCTGATCTGTTTAGCATTAAACAATGTGTTGTTGGCTTATGAAAGTTATTATTAAAGTCCTAACCAAGGCACTTTTAAATCTTTAATGAACATAGATATTCTTAACAGACACTTATGTAAGATGATGAAGTCACCTGCAAAAGAAAAATGCTGTCATCCTTTCCTCGCCCTGTTGTCATTTTAAACCTGTGTGACTTGCTTTCTTCTGCAAAGCACAAAAGAAGATATTTTGAAAAATGTTGATAACCAAAAATCGTGGGTCCCCATTGACTTCTGTGCAATGACACGAAACCAATGCTTTTTTGTTACCATTTTTCAAAATATCTTCTTTTCTGTTATGCGGAAGAAATAAAGTCACACAGGTTTGTAAATAATGACAGAAATTTCATTTTGAAGGTGAACTATCCCTTAATCGCAGACATGGAGTTTCTCTGGACTTCAGCACCCTGGATAGTTCCAGCAGTTTTATTGAATGCACGCTGCTTTGCAATATACATATTAGATGACAGTATTGGGGAAAATAGCCTAGTTTAGAAAATGTTCTTTACTGTTTGAACTAAAACAAGGAAGCAACATTTTCAGTTTAGATATCAAATGGAAATCTAATGATTTTTAAGTCTTGCAGTCAGCGGGGACCCAGATAACCCTCTGAGAACATCGTCTTACATAACAATGCACTTAAATAATTACACATGGTCATTAAAAGAAAGTGAGGGTGAAAGTGAGAGAGAGTGTGTGTAAAGCTATACCACACCAGCACCAGCTGCCCAGCAGAGGGTATATTGACATATGAATAATAAATGATGGGATAAGTGCCTGGAGTTGCCAGGCAACAGTCATTGCAAAGTATTTCTCTGAGTTTTTCTGACAATGATATATGGAAAACAGTGTCTAGTTCTCACACTTTTTCCTCAAGTGGATTTCTCAGTGTATAGTTTTGAAAATCATAATGGAAACTAATAGATCTGAGCCTTTTTACACATGTTTTTATAATGTAGGTGTCTATACTGTTAAGCACTTATGAATTCAAATGAAACCAAAGATAGACACGTTTCGTTTCTGTCTTCAGCCACTTGTATGGTCATAGGTTGCATGATCTACCCGGACGGCTGGGACTCCGAGGAGGTGAAGCGCATGTGTGGTCAACGGACTGATAAATACACGCTGGGTAACTGCACAGTGCGCTGGGCGTACATCTTGGCTATCATCAGCATCATGGACTCCCTCACGTTATCTTTTCTGGCTTTTGTGTTGGGCAACCGCCAAGACAAACTACTGCCAGAGGACTTTCAGGGCGGGGAGAAGAAAGGTGAGCGAATGTGAAGCAGCGAGACTGCAACGTAGATTCAAAAATAAATTGTTTCTTCATGTGTCTAATTTTGCACAGCTTGACCGTAAGGATCAAGAGTCGAGGAAAAATATCACTTTTATGGAAAAGGTTTTCAAGGATTTAAGGGGAAATTTATGACTGGGAGTGCCCGGATAAACTACAATATCTCAAAAACTCAACTTCTTACCTAAAAAATTTAACTAAAAATGTAGTCATCATTTACTTACCCTCACATCGGTTAAAAACCTGTGTATGACTCTTTCATCTGTGGAGCACAAAAGAAGATATTTTGAGAAATGTGTCAGTGGTTTTGTGTGCATACAATGGAAGTCAAAGGGGGTCAATGTTGTTTGGTTACCAACATTCTTCAAAATATCTTCTTTTGTGTTCTGCAAGAGAACGAAAGTCATCCAGGTTTGGATTGACATAAGGTCATCTTTTGTTTACTATCCCTTTAAGGTTTCAGACTATTATTGTCAGGCCCAAAGAAATACCTCAGAAAATAGGGCTAGCTGCTCTAATAATGTTGACATTTAAAAAGCTAACATGTACCTTTTCTTGTCTTTAGAGGAAGCATGAACAAGTCGGCTTGACATCACATCATTGCTGACACGAGAAAACTGCACAGTAATTGCCACCTTTGAGATTACTTCACCAAAACATTATTTCTAATATAAACCATGTCGGTCTGTTGCTTCTTTATTTTATACTTGTAATACTGAGGCCAAAATGAGGTACTTTGTTAACGTAAATAATCACTTTTGTATTGAATGCATTATTGTAAACTGAATTCAGTAAAGCATTTTGTAATACTCGATTCTGATTGGTCAATATGCAGCAGTCTGATCTCTACAGTGCAGAGCCATTGAGAGAGTCGCGTCAACTCCGTTGATACCAAAGGAACAGATTTTTCACAGCAATGGCATTCAAAAATATGTCATCTCAATAGTTCCCGGAAGTTACTAGTAACGCACGGAGCTGCGGCTAAACAGACCAACTGTTGAGAACTTTTAACCCATTAAAAGACGCAAGTCATTTTATGAATAAAAAAATGAAAGAAATAAAGCATTTAAAGAGAAAACAACTTCCTGTAACTATCTGAAGGCTTCATGAATCACGTGACACGCGAAAATGTCGAACTTCCGTTGGCGCAACTCTCTCTCAATGGCTCTGCACCAGTGCATACCACTCATTGTAAATGTATTATTCCAGTAACGCTGGTTTATTCATGACAAATCCCGATTTGACCTCCAGTGCAACCCCATCATCATCATCATCATTTAGTTGCACACAGTTACCACATCAGGCATGTTATCTTCCAATGGAAGGCACTTAATGGTTCATTTAGATTTTGTGACAAGTTCTTACTGCTATAAATTGACTACTTGTGACGTTGTAGTTTGCGTTTTAACTTTCAAGCAGGCACTTGCCCTTTCGTCTTAATGAAACCCGACAGCCATGTGCCATTTCAAAATCTTTATTTGAAGTTACTACAGAAACCATTTGAGTTCAGAGTTGAACAATCAAAAACCAAGAGATATTCTTGAAAAAGAGCAGAGAAAGTGGATGTGTGATCCTAAAACTGTCCCCAACTAGACTGCCTTATCACAAAAGAGCAGAGGGTCCTTCAAAGCTATACATCTGTTTTCATTAGACACGCTCTGAAATAATAAAGCGCTGAAAAAGAAGCCCGGGTCATCTCAGATTCGTTTCAAGGCATATTTTGAACCAGCGATTCTCAGACACTCCCTTGCAAGCCAGTCTGAAGCCATAGCAAAACTGTACACAGTTGTTGGGACTGTACAATACTGATATACTGTGAAGAACCAAGTCTTTGGTATGAATATGTACAACATCTGAAACTCTATCTGATTTGAGATCTTGTAAAGCAAAAAAAAAACTCCCTGGCATTCATCTTTATTTCAATACCAGTTCATGGTATAAAACTAGTGATATGGCCATGATAGTCATTTATAGATCTGGAATAAGGATTTTAGTGCTTTTGATTTTCTTTGTCTTTTTTGTATGATAAAAGCACACGTGTGTTTCTCTTGCACTGTACAGGAGCGCATTCAAATAAGCAGAGTTTAAAAATATGTAGGAATTCTTCACGGTCCCCTCTTCATTCTTGTGGTGATATGACAACTCATTATTCCTCACGGCTTCTTAACACACTGAGAAAACACTACAATCAACTAATGAGTGCTTTAAACTCAACACTCTTGCGTTTCATCTGCAGAGTAAAAGAAACTTGAACCTCTAGCAAATCCCAAACTTTCCAAACTATATCGTGATCTGATGGAAACTGTTCACTGAGAGAACAAATCACTGAGATAACAGTACACATAAATTATACCCAGTACGTAAAAAAGAACAACAATACAAGATTAGATTCAGATTAGATCTGCATGACCGGATCTCCTCGCGTTTGCGTTTGCGGCTGACGCCGCTGAGCCTCTCAAGACAACGCCTGTAACCGGTTTAGCATTCGTGAGTTCAAAAGATCGCCGTGTGTGTGACTGCGTGTTTCGGGAGCGTCCGGCCACTAGGAGTTGATCCACGGATGTCGGAGACACTCTGCAGCCGTGGCTCTTTTCTCCGAGATGAGGTCCAACATGGGCAGGAGGAAGTCGGCGAAGGTCTGGGCCTCCTCTCGGGACCACTCGTACTTTTCCACCAGCACGTCCAGCAAACCCCACGGTTTTAGCTTAGTGATGTGCCTCAGGTCACCTAACACGGATGTAAAACACAAAGTCACTATGTTGTGCATCTCGCAGACTTCCAAACTAAAATCTCTAGTCGCCAAGCAACACAGAGGAACTTGTTGAACACATAACTGAACTAAACACAGGTGTAGATATATGACGGCGATTTTAAAAGGATTTAAACATGACTCTAGGTGAGAATATTTTGTGAACAGAGGTGCTAAATACAGACACGCGGGCAGGAAAATGTATGGCCATACCAACACTGGAAGTGGCCAACACACCTCATTCATCAAAGTGTAATGTTCACGCGAGGCTATTAAACACTGCAAGCAAGTTTCTCAAGTAGGTGAAACGAACATTAGCCGAGCGGTTAATCATGTAGCAAGTGTACCTTTCTTGGTGAAAAACTCCTTGGAGTATTTGCCGTTCATGATGAGTTTCCGTGGAATCTTTCCCAGCAGTTCGATGATCAAAGCAATGTGATCTGTGCACAAAATCAAGTGAATTATAAATCAAATAAACATCTCCAAAACAGCCACTTAACAGGAAAAGAACAAAACACTGCAATTTTTTCCGATCATGGAATTCTGTGTTGTCAAAGTTGACAAGCTGTTTTTACATACTTTTGGATTGGTTAAATATTGGCAAAGCACACAAACAGTCATGAAAATTGCAGATACAACATTTCTTCCTGACAGCAACGAGATTATTTCATTCTGTGAACCATTAACAATATTTCTGCAAAATTTCAAATACAAATTGTGTTTCTATTTGCATTTATTTGCATAAAATGAACAGTAGAAACAGGTCGAAATAACAGAAAAGATGCGTTGTATTCTTCCAGACCTCAAATACTGCAAAGAAAACAAGTCCACATTCACTTTTAAGCATTACAACAGTAATATTTCTACATGTATTCAGGAAAAGTTCAAAATGATTTTTTATGTGATAACCCTGGTTCGTCACAGTTTTCTTGTGTCTTGTCATGCTGTCGGTCTTTCACATTGCTGTTGGATGACTTTATATCACTCCTGAGGCTTGATATGGTTGAAATTCAACAGAAACTCGACTGAAATGGCCACAATACATCTACAAATGATGATTAAATTAAACATTTAATCTGAATTGTTTCCGAGGCTGTATATTAATATAAACAGTGGTTCTAAAATAGTCAGGTTAGTCATCTAGACTGTGGCTTTAAACATCTCTGTCACTTCTCTCCCCAGTGTCATCTCCCCAATGACATCGCAAATATCTCCCTGTGAGTGTGAAGTAGACGTCACTGGCTTCATGAATCAACTTTAATGGCTCTCGTTCAAGTGATAATTAACACCCAGAATGTGGCTTGTGTTTGCGTTTTGATTTTCTGCTGCTCTGTGGAATGTGTGGGTTGAATCACGAGCTGTGAAAGAATAATTACCTTCATCTCTGGAATAATCCTCGCCTGAGTGAGGCTCGAACAGGTAATCCCCTGTCGCCAGCTCAAACGCCTGCAGAGACACACACAATGAGCATGCTTCTCTGTGTGTGGACACATCGAACCTCATCATCAAAGTCACGAGGTGGCAGGCAGCTGTCTGAAAGGCCAAACCAAGCTCCTCACCCTTGACTAAACTCGAACTTTCTCGAGGTGACGGAGAGTGAATTGCAGGTCTATTTTGTCAATGCTGACACTGAGTTTAACCTCTCTCTATAGATCTGTTCATTCGGTTTACAAAAGTGCAAAGTCGGTGCACTGCAGAGAGATCAGTGTCAGCAGAGCTCAATGAAACACTTTAAGAGCCAATAGACTCGTAAGAACCTCTGTAACAATCTATGACCTGTCATAAGTGGCACGTCTACCTACAGTAGATCTAAATCATACGTTTTTATCATAGGCCAGACCAAAAATAGAAATAGATGAAATGGCAGATGAGTAAAACGTTACATAAATGTCATTTAGTATCAAGAACTATATTTCAAACTAAAACTAGCCAAAACTAACCAATATTCATGTGTGTATCATTGTGGTTCAAACAAACACGTTAACATCAAACTACTGGAATCAGTTGTGAGTCTTGTATCTCCCTTTGCATTGTTGTGCCATTATTTAAAACAAAACTCAACGCACCATGCATGCTGTGCTCCAGATGTCTGCTGGGGTGCCATATCCCGCTCCGATCAACACCTCCAGCGAGCGATACTGCCGCGTCTGAATATCATCCGTGAAGTGTTTGTGCTGAACAAGACAAACAAATGTTACGTAAGGCAGAGCCGACAGCTGATGCAGAGGTGAGACACGCTAACAATATCCTCATGGGTGTACCAATCCATCGCTCCATTAACCAATCAATCATCATGCAAGTCAAACCCAATACAGACTACAAACAATCGTTTTCGGATGTGATCCATTGATTTTCGAATTACAGGAGCATATCTGAAGTTCACAGAATTGATTCGAAATGCAATCGACTGTATACAACAAACGTGTCCTTCAACTGCAGTGAATGGTTCAAGCTTCAGCAGAATGTCAGACTTACCACCCAGCATGCATTGCCCAGGTCAGCAATCTTCACCTGGATCTTATCGGCGTTTAGGCTCCAGGGGGTTAACCAGCAGGTTCCCCGCCGCAATCTTAGCTGCAGTGCAATGTCGGGAAAGAGAGAAATAGTTTTAGAATCAATGACACAAACACGGTAGATTGACTCCTGTGAAGTTCTGCGAGTTGGCTGGTGTGGGCTTTTCAGATTCGAGGACTGTGGGACATTACGTGTACTACAACAGCCCCCAGGAAATCTATATCAGCCGAGACCATCGAAACAAACATAACACCTGTGATTAAGTGCTTGAAATAAAAGCCTTATCGATCTAACGGACGGAAATGTTAAATGGGCAATTACTAATACAATTTAAGCTCTCCAGCAACTCAAATCTCACAGAACTATCATGAACCAATGAACGGTAGATCAGTGTGCAAGTTTTGACACTAAAAGAAAACACACATCAGGACAGAGACAGCGAGAGAGCAGAAGAGACAGGTGGAGGTTAGTAAGGAGCACACAAAGCATCAGAGGGAGTGGCGTTTCTCCAGAAAGGTCTCCACACTGACCGTCCTTCAGGCTCTCCTCCTCTGGGGTCACCTGCGCGCTGGGGTCCACCTCCATGCTGAGGCCCATCTCCGCTCTGGGGCCCTCCGAATCCTGCACTCTAGGGCACTGTGACTCAACCATGCCACTAATCAAAGGTCCATTACCGTCTGTGGCGGCAGGGCACGGAGGTCTGGGCTCTTTCTCCTCTGTGCTGTTGCATGCTGGGTAAGGGTTAGTGGGCTCGGACCCCTCGGTGCCGCTGTCGTACGGATTCGCGGGGGTGTCGTCTTTCATCTGCTCCTGGGTTTGCTCTTCCTCGGGGCCTTTGCTGTGACCGTTGACGGCGCCTCGGAGCTGAGTCCAACCGTCTGAGACGCCATCTGGGGAGGAAACGGGGTCAGCAGAAAAGTTTTCATCCTCCGAGTTAAAACATTCACGAGCGCCAACACAAACGCTGCTCATAATTGATGAGGACAGTAGCTTAAAGCATGTTTTTTTAAACCACAGATATGTCGGGAACAGTATGCTTAAAGAAGAGCAGCGAGGATTCTGAAATATGCCAGAGATCACAGAGTCACCAAAAGTAGAGCTCAATAAATTAAATGTACATGTTGTAAAGAAATGAAGTGTGTTGCTACGGTTTCAAAACCGCTCATCAACTCACCCAGTGTGTCCTCAGCTGTGATGTCATTAAGTGTCTGACTGCTAGGTACAGATGGGGTGCTGTCGGGTGTCTCCGTCTCATCCTCTTCCTCGTCCTCTCCTCCATCAGGTCCTTTCTCCAAGCCTTCGATCTCCAGAATCCTCTTTTCCAGGAGTTCGGCTTGGCGTTTCTGTTTCTTCTTCATCTTTTTCTTCTTGTTCTTCGACATCTTTGCCATCTGATAGAGCGAAGAGCATTAAACAGCTGCCTTTTCCCATGATTCATTGCAGATTCATTACGGACACAAATTCTACAGTAGAAATACATTTTTTTGGCAAAAAGTGGGGCTTTCACAAATTAAGCTCTCCAAAATGTCTATACGATATTTCAGTTCTAGTCCCACAATGCAAGTCCTTGCGATTTTTACCCATTTTATAAAATGCCACAATGTAACAAACATAAAACGGTACACTTACTTGTTTCTGGGCTGGTGCTGTACTCACTACATTGAAAACAGACAAAGAAAACACAAGAGAATTAGGTATCCAAAGTCAGCATCCTATTGTCAATAAAGCAGGAAACTGTCATTCGGTGCCCAGAGGGAGTTCAAAGGCAGTGCACATGAGCTTCTCTAGACACATTAATGAGAATTTGTCATCCTTCACTTGTTTAGAAGAGCGCATGAGTCACTAGTCTACATTTAGATCCATCCAGCAGACTTCACGCCACCCTGCATAATGTATCAACGGAAATGTTCTGTGCCGAGCTTGATGGGAATGGCTCTACCCACAATGCACCGGTCATCAAGTTACAGCTAAACAAGCATCTGTAGAACACCGTTACTGATTTCTTTATCATTAAATGTTGATGTACAATACTGACACGTTATTTAGCATGTTTTTGATCAAATACATCTTGTAAGTTGCTTTGGATAAAAGCGTCTGCTGAATGTAAACAACATCAGTATGAGATTATCTACTCATATTGATGAAAAAAGCTAACCGTATCTCTTTCTCTCAAAAGGTAGTGGTCTAGCTTTTGTTGAAACAAGTAACTTTGTATTAGCAACTATTGTGTTATCCTGTATGACATATCTGTAAATCGCTTTGGATTAAAGCGTCTGACTGTGTTATACATGTATATATGAGATGTGTTGAATCTGCTAGGCTCTGTAACTATTGTTGTATATCTAAAAGTAGAGCTTCCGCCTGCTATGCATCACCTGCGGAGCCTGAAGGGGGCGGAGCTCCAGACTTCTGCCATTCAGTGGCCTCTGCAGCCAGTCTCCTGACATACGCCTCATTCACGTCCATCAGGATGTTCTCTGGCTTTATATCCGTGTGAATGATCTTACACTTGGTGTGGAGATAATCCAGGCCTTGCAAAACCTACAAAGACATTTGCACGCTTATACACCTTTTAAATGTCTCAAAATATACATCAAATTAAATGTCACAAACAAAGTAGCTTTATGCGTATGATTTTGAATCCAGCCGATTTCCCAGGTTACAAAGGACTCAACGGTTACTTCTAATTACTAACATGTGTATCATCGAACTGAACAAAACACCGCTCTGAACACAAAGGAACGCACCTGTCGGATGATGCTCTTGACACAGGGCAGCGGCAGGCCTTGATAGTTGGACTTAATGATCCACTTCAGCAGATGGTGGCCGAGAACTTCAAACACCATACACACATCTGACGGCGCACGGTAAAGGGAAACAGCGCTCAATGAGTCCCATGAGAACAAAAGCCCAGAGCTGCGGCTCACGATCGGTTCTCTTCAAATAAATAAGTGAGTTTGGCTGAATCTGGGTAAAGCGCCTGCTCTCACACCTGTGAATCCACAGTTTGAGAGCACAGAAGCAGATACGGAGTTGACTAGCACCTGTGGACGTTTAGATAAGTGATCTATATGGACACGTACAGGTGTACTGTCTTTGTGGAGAGAACGTGTGTGTTCTGTGTATTGAAAGGATACGGGTTCCATTCACGCCTGATATCTTGAAGTCGTCCAATAACTGCACCACCTTCTCCCTGCTGGGATCATTCTGGTCCGTGTTTCTGACCTGAATTGACCAGATGGGCATACGGTAAATAAGTCTTTGTAAGCGAGACGTTTAACATTTCAAAACCATTTACTCCAAACTAAAGCCTGGCAGGGTGCTCATTTCGAAAACCACATCCGCAGGCCATGCAGATAAACCTGACTTTCATTACGTTCAGCAACACGGTAGGCCACATTCTCAAATTCGTCTGACACTAAATGGTTGTGCGAAAAATTCAGCATAATGGTTTCTATGGCAGCGCTGGTGTCTAAGGAAGCTCACCGATCTCAGCAGCTTTATCTCATCAAGTGCTGTTTCTGTGTAGTGTTCTGCGCTTTTAACCACCTTCATGGCCACAAAACGCTTCCCTCTGCAAAAATAACCATATATTAGCATTGACTAAACTCTACGGCGGAAAAGCTGTGAGATACCTGTTGTACAAAAGCCTACTGCATGACAGTGAACTTACTGTATGTCCCAAGCAAGCCAAACGGTGGAAAAATGACCCCATCCCAGCTTGCGGATAACATGGTAACGTCCATTAAACAGGTCACCTATCTTAACATGATGATAACCACCTACCAACATGAGAAAATGTGCATTAGAAAATAAAGTCACTTTATACAGAATATATACAGAAATATGACTGGGCAAAATATCATTGATTATATATTAGATATATCATATAAACAGCTGTGGACTCGTACCCTTGCAGTAGTCATTAGGGTCCTCCTGCTCCTCATCATCAGAACCCAAGATCTCCTCATCTTGCTCCTGCAGAGAGGAGTCGGGCTGCTGTGCTGCTCCCCTCGGGTGGGGCTCAGGTCTGGAGGAAGAAAGAAAGCTTATCAATAAAAAACAGATGTAACAACTGCAGAATAACAACCACCACCACCCCCAGCAAAAAATCGTTTATGTCTTATTCTAGATGGGGATTAAAAACGAGCCGAACATTACTGTTATTGACAATAACTGAAAATCCTACTTTACAATTCAACATCAATGATACTGCGATATATATTACGGTACACGATCTATAACTATCCACTGGACGTTTGTCAGACATTTATAAAAGCTATAAACCAGATACAATAGTGAACCATAAAAGACTGCGGAGATATTGCAGTGTTACAGGTCTTCTGCGGCTCACTATAGCTCCAAACACAAGCTCAGCGTGAGACGCGGCAGAATCTTGAGACGTCAAGCTGAGCGAGATCTTACAGTCTTTTGAGTTGACTGTGAAAACAGCAGCCTCAAAGCTGAGCTTCTGAAATATGAGCATTCATTATAAAACAAACGCAAAGTCTAATTTATTAGTTTGTAAAGAGGTAAGCAAGGAGTTTGGAGTTCCCACAGCATCATGATCCATCAGCTAACAACTCCGAGGTCATGTCTAGTAATATAACATACCCTTAAAGGGAAACTGCACCCAAAAATGAGAATTCTGTCATCATTTTACCCAAAAAATGTCTTCGTTCTGATAAACACACAAAGATATTTGGAAGAATGCTTATAACCAGGCAGATTTTGCCCCCGACTGATTCCCATAGTAGAAAAAAATACTTTACCATTTTTTGTTGTGTTGAACACAAAAAGATATTTTGAAGAATGTAGGACAGCAAACAGTTCTGGGGCACTTTTGACAACCATTGTATTTTTTCCTACTATTGGAGTCAATTGGGGGCAAAATCTGACTCAAAATCTGATATATATATTTTGAGAAATGTCTGGTTTTGTGTCCATACAATGGAAGTCGATGTGGGTCAATGTTGTTTGGTTACCAACATTCTTCAAAATATCTTATTTTTTGTTCTGCAGAAGAAAAAAGTCAAAGGTTTGACACGAGGGTCGGCAACTGGTAAAATATGTTTTATTTCTGGGTGCAATTTCCCTTTAAATGGACTATTTACTTGCATTCATATTTTTAACCATAGATTCCCTGCCAACATTTCATGATATGTGGGTCAACACAGGATTTCAGTCATAATTGGGGCAACATTTCAATACCATTCTGCTACAATGCCATTGTTTTAATCATAAATTCACGATCCACACCAGCACAGTACCTAAATATCTAACTGACCTTTTCACATAATTTTTCTCGCTGTGTTATTTCCATCGGCGGGCTACATCAGCAGAAAGCATTAATATAATTTGATATGCAGCTTTACGCAGTTTGCGCTGATGTGTTGGCCTCCTTCTGTAGCATAATCTCTCAGATGAAATTGCTAATTTTCCGCATCTTAAACCAGGCTCTGAACTACGACTTGGAAGTTTGAGTCTGCAACCTAAGCCTTTACAAGGACACTCAGAGGCAGGAAATGTCTTTGAAAAAGTCATTTTTGAACAATTCACACGACATGTGTGAAGCAATAACAGATCAAATACAGTAAGCTGTTAAACATTCAAGCTTCATCTCTGTAGGTCGGTTCCAATTTACCATTCAATAAAGATACACAAAACATCTGGCCAAACTAAACAGGCTGAGGGGGAAATATTATTGTGCATCTGCAAAAATGTATAAATAATAAATAGAACAGCTTGAATAACCCAACACTTGATCAGAAAATACAGAACGTACTTAGATCACCAACTGTACAGCAGCATCATCACACAGATTGTTCTCATTAACGTAAAATCTTCTAATTGAGAAACGCTGATCTCTGTCTGTTGCCCAAGCCGACTCAATTTTGTGCTTCATGCGTCACTGAGTATTTCAATAACGCAGGCACCGTCGGTGGCAAATACAGCCACATGGCAAACATTACTTCAAATGTCAGGGATTTACAAAATCTGCTCTCATCAGGGATGTAATGATTCACCGTGAGCCGGTTGAAAAACGGTTAAAATATGTGACGATTCAAGTCTGCTGAATTGTTCAACGAATCGCGATTCATGTTTTGAACAGCAGGGGCCGCTGTGTTTACGCAAACTCGCAATAGTGGCGAACAACATGTTTTACCAATCAGTTTTGAGTATGGCGACGAGTGTGGATGTTGATATTGAGGAAGCCCCGTCATCTTTCAAATCAGAGGTGTGGCTGCATTTTGGCTTCCCGAAGACTAAAAATGACAGAGTGAGGTGCAAACAGACAAAACCACTAACACTAAGCACTAACAGCACAACGGATATGATGCAGCTCAAGGCACAGCCATCTGTACGCAAAAAGCTATAAATGGGCCAGACCATACGAAATTTGCAGCCCCATTCGCTGCGGCGAGAGCTGCGGACATCACACGGGCATTGGTGTTTTCATGTTTTTTTTTTATTTAAAATTGCAATTTAGTTTTGTTATATTTGATATAAAAGACATTTTTATTTTACAAAGATTTGACAATTTTTTTGAGATATACTTGTTCATTACTAATTTGTACCGTGAGATCAGTATCATGAATCGGATCGCATCGTGAGTTGAGTGAATCGTTACATCCCTAGCTCTCATGAGTTTATTTTATGAAGCAAACCAACGTTGCCACTTTAAAAACAGATATGTATTATACAGACCATGCAGTTGTGTTGTGTTAAGAGTTAATGGTGGTGGTTGTGGTTGTGTTGCAGTAGAAATTCATTAATTCATTACATTTTGCCTCATCCCAGATATACACCAGCTGTGCAACTGGGACTTCATTAGTGGAGGTATTTCTGAATGCTACGCTGGGTTGGAGGGTCTCTGGGGGGGAAGATATATATATATATATATATATATATACACAATCAAAAACAATCCCACAAACACCCCTGGCTCGGTGCAAAACAGATGTTAAAACAACAGTAGCCCGGTCAAACCCACTGTTTCTCCAACTGTACCTCCCTATACAGAGCTCTCCTTAAAGACATAGGCCCTCATTTATCAAACCAACGCACATCCTAGCGAAAAATCAGCTTACCACAACGCTCACGTGTGATTCGTTCAACTTTCGTATGCAACCAATTCCGTCTTACGAATAATCGTACCTTGATTGTAATTTACATATGACGCCCCTATAAAATCAGGTTTGTATTTTTTATTGGATGTTTTGTAAGTATCACCTCAAATTATTATTGTTGTACTATTATTTTTACACAGAAAGTATTGTTGTTTTAAATTACTTTGGTTGTATAGTGCATTTTAACAAAATTATAATCAGACTTCAGTCTTGAAGAACTTTGAGTTAGCCTTCATTCATGTGTTAATGTAAAAACCAATGTAGATATATATTACTGATAGTTTTTGCGGCGCAATGCTAGAATATTGTTTATATAATGTAAAATGTATTTTCATCAAAAAAGTTTGAAACGACATGAGGGACCAAGACTATTCTCAAAATTTCACTTGACATCTCATTTACAGTTTCCTATAAATTTTATATTATCATTCAATGAATTAAGGTACATTTGAAGCACAGCTGCTCCATGTATAAACAATGATGAGAAGTGCAGTCCAAAGCATTGAGTCATTAATGTTCAACGATTTCAACAAACACATCATCTCACTACACAACAATTCACAAGATGAGCATCTGAATTGGCACAAATCTTTTCAAATGTACTATAGCAACGTTGAAGCCACACCCCTATAAAGGATAACCATTAGGCTTTAGTGTTATGAAGACACAATGAAGATTTAGCTAACCTCCTCATACAGCTCTAGACATATTTGCGTGCCAATTATAGGGCAGGACCGCTTTAGGAAATTTACACGGGACGTGCGCGAAACATGTTCTCAACAAGTCAAGGCGAAATTATTAATACCTGGAACGTCAATGCTGAATTCAACGGAATTACTTTCCCAAAGTATGACTTTGCTCTCGCCCGTCCCAAGTAACAACTTTGGGAAAATGTGCCTTGGAGTGTAGAAGAAGGCTACAGCTCTCCCTTCAGATTACAGCTGTTTTGCTGTGGGAGGCTTGGTGGTGTCTAATAAAATGTGAAACCCAAATGTCTGGAGAGATTGTGGGCGGTCTGATTTTTTCTGTTGTCAGCTCAGACAGCACAATCCAGTCAACATACCAGGATGCTTTGCATTTCTGAAGTGTCAGTTTCTTGCTTTTTACATTGCGTTCAAATAGGATGATGATTATTTTAAATAAATAAAAACATATCTATCACAAACAAAACAGTGCATAACTATGGATCTTTTTACAGATAATATGAAATATGTTGCACTTTTGAAGAGTACATTAAGATTTTTGAAAAGCTTTTGGATATCTAATGGAACTTAAAGGTCCAGTGTGTTATTTTTTGGAGGACCTATTGACAGAAATGTAATTTAATATACAGGTAACACTTCACAATAAGGTGCTATTAGTTAACATTAGCAAATGCATTAGCTAACATTAGATAACAATGAACAATTAAGTTTTTCAGCATTTAATATTCCTTGTTAATGTTAGTTCATGTTAATACAGTTATTCATGTTAGATCATGGTACATTAACTAATGTTAACAGTGACAACGTTTAATTTTAATAATGCAATAGTAAATGCTGAAAGTAACATGAACTACATTTACATTTATGCATTTGGCAGACGCATTTATTCAAAGCGACTTACATTGCATTATCTTATACATACGTGTCGTCTTACTATGTGCAAATATCTGGCATCGAACCCACGACCTTGGCATTGTTAGCGCCATGCTCTGACCACTGAGCTACAGGAATATATATATATATATATATATATATATAATTTTTAATTGTTAGTTCATTTTAGCTAATGCATTAACTAATTGTTAATAAATAGCACCTTATTGTAAAGTGTTACCAATATACATAACTATGTCTTAAGATGTGTATAAAGACCTTACATAATGAAGTGTTGTGTTTTTATAACCTTAGAATGAGCTTTCTATCTATGTACACCGCGGGTCCCCTTGCAAGGAATTCACCATGTTGTTTCTACAGTAGGGATGCCACAATACACTATTTAATATTGAACCGCTCTGTACGACCTCCACGGTTCAATATGCGCAAGTGAATTGCGGTTTTCCGGTTTTCCGTTTAAATTACTTCCGTGCGCTTAAAAACCCTCTGAACTGGCTCTGTCCGTGTTTGATTGTATGTCTGTGCACTGAGATAGATAAACGCATCCCCACGAGTAAAATCTAATAGCGAGTGGTGGTCGGGCGGTGAACCGTCTGCAACACGAGAAGCAATGTGCTATGGAGTATAATGCTGACGAACAGATGCGGGCTTGCTTTATTGTATGCCCGTTGTACTTAAGTGATAATGTCCGAATTTGGCACATCAAGAACGTATTTTTACACTGCATACTAAAGCAACACGTTCGCGTTGCTCTTATCCAGCATATGCAGAAAGAGCATCTACAGCACCATGCCAAAGTCCGTTTAATTAAAGTCATGCCACTCTGCGTTTTTTCGGACAGCTATTTACGTCATAGCAAGAGCGCCTCCAGGCAGCTATTTAGCATTGCATTTCTTCAAATCTTTTGCAATGTCAGCGGCGCACCTTGATAATATATTATCTTTGGCCTTTCCCATTGAACGTTAGTGTTTGCAGTGTTACGCGCACCCCACGTTTACTTCCATTACAGCAATCGCAAGTTTTGCAATACGTTTTAAATACTCTGATGTGCAAAACCTCTTCAAGAAGCTTATTTTACTGGCATGTTGTTGAACAGTAAACCAAAAACTGCTGTGAGCTGCCAGTGTTAATCTTTACATTTATTCCGTACACCAGAAATTTGTACAAGTTGATTTTTGCTTATAGATAATAAAATAAGTCAAGTTAAATAGAGAATTTCAGGAAGATAGTTTTCTTAACGTTGTACTGTTCCTGTCTCATAAGCATAGAACAATGACAATACACTTTAATGTGGCAAGACATCAGAACCGAACCGAACCGGGTTTAAAACGGAGGTTCGTATTGAAGCGTGGGTGAGCTGTACTGTTGCAAACAGACAAACTGCTTTACAGAGCGCGTTTCATAAATTCGTTATCTCCTTCGGCAAAGAAGCAAAAATGTGACGACATCTTAGTTCTGTGTCAGCCTCCAGAGTGCTTCAAAAGAGTGGGGTGCAGTGAGCCATTGGTTGCAATTTGCAAATGTACCACTAGATGGCGCTAGTAACATCTTCACATTGCTCCGTAAAAAGAATCTGACTTGTCCATGCAAAAAGAGGATAAAGGGAGGGTCCCGGAGGAAGAAACCTGGGTTTAAGTGCTTCGCTCAAGGTCATGGCAGCGATACAAAAACTCTTCCAACACTTCTGTACATAGACTGACCCCATTGAGACTTGAGCCACCGCCAAACCGCATGATAAATCCGAGCTGTGCGGACATGATCTCTGATGCACCAAGAACAGACAGCCTTGTGATGGTTAATCAATCCAGACCGAAAATTCTATAAAAATGTGCAAATCTTTAGGATACCCTCTACAGACTCATATGTCTGCATCGGCTGTGTTTCTTGGGGAGCTTTGCAACCAAACCTAGTCATGCTTTGTGGTTCGTAGCAGTGTTATTAAAACATTAGAGGTGTCGACGTTCTAATGAACTCTAATAATCTTTCACAGAAGAACAAAATAATAATTGAGAAACAATTTATCTGAATGTTTACACGAGCTGGTAGAAGACAATTGAGGTTCTGTAGGAGAGGGTGTAATCTACTTTAGGCCTAAACACGCCTCTTCTATCTCATGTCTACAGTTTATTGTTTTTAGCCTCAGACAGCAGACACCCACGGACCATCTGATGCATTTTGTACAAAATGACAATAGCTTTATAAACTATACATCACTGTCCAGACAAACGGGATGAATTTCATTACTGCATGACAGTAATGAGATGGGTTATTTGCATAACAGTATTACCCATATTAATGAAAAACGGGCTTTGTTTTCTTTTTGCAAAACACTGCGCGACAATTTTCTCAAATGTAAAATCGTTCCCTATCCAAGTTAGAAACCAATTCGTTGGCTTATTGCAAATTCAGGCACTCAGGGTGCACATGTATCAGCGACCACATGTTTACAACTTGCCATATGTTTACATTGAGAACTTCCCCGAAGCAACAAGCTGCTTGATTTTACTAAGAAATCTACTATAAAATAACTCTTTATATCAAACTGATCCACAGGTGACGGCTGGTCAGACCGATGAATCAAATCTCAATAATTCCCTCCATTACTCTCAACTTGTTTTTCAGCAAGAAGGAGGATTCTATTAAAAGCGTCAATCCTTAGCAACCAGCCTGGACTGTTCAACTTCACCTCCCCGTCCTCTCGACGGCAAGCATCATCTCTAACACATTCAGCGAGAGAAAAACAAGGGGACTGTGTGCGCCTGTGTCCGTGTGGTGTACGCTTCGTGAGTGGGAGAGGAAAAAGGTCTGGTGCACAGAGGGTTAAATTCAATCTTAATACAGAGCTCAGCCTTCAGAACTTCTGCAACCCACACACGGCAACCACAACACGTCTGACATTCTGTTGTCTTGTGTCACGCATGCATCAAAACAATCTCCTCTTCCAGTAACGCCAAACAACGTCCAGCTACGAAACCGTCTCAGTGCAACTATTGTTTTCCTTGGCATGTGAACTGTATTGCAGTATTGCAGCCAGTAGACAAAAAACATGATTTTAATACATAAAACCTGTGGTGTGGCACAGATAATCTGATCGCATGGATGTTTTCCACAGTAGAAGCACTTGGCAACTTCAAACACCACATCATCTGAATCTGTTCTTTAATGCAGGGCGGAAAAAGGAGCCAAACATTCGTGCAATGATTAAACGCCGCATGCAGGTCCGGCTTGACCACTTGCAAATTCAGATGAAGGTTAGGATGCACAAACGTCAAGTGGGTTTGCTATACTTGCAGCACGGCACGCACTCAACACGTTTCCTTGCATCTCCTCTTGCCAAAATTGTTCAAAGTCAGACCACCCTGCATGTTCTGCTTGTATTTTCAAGGATGTGCTTGCAAGTCAAAGACGAACAACTCGGATAGATGCATGATAGCTACACCACCACAAAACTAAGAATGTGAGTTTTACATTTTCGGTGCGATTTGGAAAATACTACTTGTTACTTTGCTATGACAGTAGGGTGGTTATGACATACAAACAGTTTGTAGTTCTATTCAACACTATTCTCACCTGCCCCAAACTCAACAAATGTTTTCCAGTCTTTTCCCCTTTAAAGCTGCAGCACATGCAGTCACATCCAAACCAAAGCTTGTACGCACATGGCACGCCATCAACATGCAAAGACACCGAAGACGTACACAAGTTTGCTTCTTACCTACAGGATGCGCGGATGCCCATCAGAGAGAGTGCCAATGAAGGTGACGGAGGTTGGCAGGCCAGAGACAGAGCCATGTACCAGAGGCACCGGAGGGCCACCTCAGTGCACACAGATGCACACTGAGGCTGAATGCTTAAGAGCTGGAGCCATCCACACGCTCACTCACTCTCTCTCTCTCTCTCTCGGCTGCCGTCAGCACCGAGAGCCCGCCCCTTCACACGCATCCGTGCTCTCTAAATGGCTGAGGGAAGCCAGCACTGCATTGCAGGTAAAAACATAGCCGCCTCCTCATTTCTTGGGTACATTCTGCTTTCACGTGGTGTCGTAACCCATTCGTTTTCGCTCTCTCTCTAATTACAGAATGAAACAGCACCCGGTTCACAGGAAGGCGAGTTGTAGACTCTCTTGTTTATCAGGTCTGTATCTCAGCGGTGAGAAGCTCCCTGCCATCTGAACAAGCCTCATTTCAACCTTATTAGTAAAAGCAGGTAAGTAGGACTGAGTCATAAACGGGAGAAAGAGAGAGACTGTGTAAGAGCCCTCAACGCAATCAATTACACTTATGTTTTAGCAGCCCTCTGAGACATACACCACCACATGAGAGATACTTGACTGAGCTGCATCTATTATAATAAAGTCAATCCATGATTAAAATTGTTTTACACACGCTACTAAAACAAAGCAAAGCAACAAACGTCATGGCTACACACAACTCAATGTCAAGGTTACGGTCTACAATTTTTAACCAAGTTGTCTTTCACCTTTAAAAGCGCACAGCTTGTTTTTATATGAGCATAGTTGGATAGAGAGATAACTGGATGGAGATATATTTGAAGAGTTTGGTTTCAAAATGAGATAACGCCGTTGAGAAATTTGTTCAACATTTTTTTTTATTGTGCATTCCAATTAATATCAATCAAACTGCAGTTGGTTTGTTTTAATTTAAGCCATAATAACTAAAATAATACAGCTAACTAACACAATAACATGATACACAGGGCTCTGGACTAACACTTGAGAGAGGTGGCACTGGTGCTACTAAGTTATTCAGTCGGTGGCACCAGCCCTTAATTTGATAGCACCAGAGTCGTGCGGTGAGGTATGAAAAAAGAATCAATAAAACTTCATTGAAATGTATTTAATACATTAGTAAATTAATATGAACCTAATACAAATCGCTGTTTATGATTTAACTATTTATTTTTAAACTCTCAACACTTTACCATATTTAAAGCACATCTTTCTTAAAGCTACTTTCTTCCTTTAATGTTGTGAACAACTCCTATAAGAGAACACAATTCCTTTAATATCAGTGCGTGTTTTGGGGCCCGTCCTTTGTAGTTTGATGAACATTATAAACAGAGATCTTTATTATGCTGCTGCCCCTTTAAGAGCTCGTGCCACACGTGCTTTGTTTCCCAACTGTTTGGTCACGAAACTTTCTTGTTAATATGGCAACCTTGACATTATTTCGTGTTTATATGGTGTAAAAGAGTACTCCGTTTAGTATATTGTGCTCTGACTCTCTGGGCGCGCGAGCATATCTCAAACCACCAGTGAGACCTGAAGGCTTTTAGTGATTATTCTTCATTAAAAATGAATTGATACACGTTTGGCTTCTATCAATAGTGACTTACAATTAAATAATATTTAGCGTGATGTATAACGTTTTGTATGCTTTGCAGTAATGTAAGAGAGCTTTATACAATAGTTTAGTGCTTTAAGTTTAAACACATGTTTCCTCTATTAGCTTCACATGCATACAATACTCGCGACACATTTCGTTATGTTTGCTGTTTTACAAATGAGTATGTCTACTCCACCAGACCGTCAGTGGGCAGCACTGAGCTGCATTATTCACAGGCTCACTGCAAATCAATGACAGAAAGAGTGGCCACTCGATTGCCGGCGACAGAGATAAAGAAGGAACAGCAACCAGCGAGGATGGAAAAAAATATGCTTCTTTGCTTATTGTTCTTTGAGGAAGATGAAAATAAGAGAAAGAGGAGAAGACGATGGTGTGTGTATTGACCCCTAGTGGACCAGTGCACTTTTTCGCGCATGAGGTGTTGTACGCTGCACGTCCGCGCGAAAAAATGGGATGCACACGGACGGCCTGTGCGGACGACCGTGGAGCCTTCTGATGACAAAAATTGCATCATACGGACAACGCACGGACGTATGGACCATACTTTGGCATTTACCCACGAATTACGTCTTTGGGGGCGGGGGCACTGATAGATTAAAGACGGGGGGACGAAAATGAGTGACAATATAACATTTCTACGCATTCAATTTATAATACGCAAAAATTATATATTGATCAGTTTGGCAGTCACACCGGTGCGACCATTAAGAAAAACTTGTCGCACTGGCAGGAAAAATAGTCGCAAAATGCGACCATTTAGTCGCAGTCTAGAACCCTGTAACATATTAAAAAACATGATTTAAAGAAAAAAAAAAAACTCTTCATTTGACAAACATCATAGCTGCAACCCAATGTGGCCTCATTCGGCACAGAAGAAAATAATACATTTTCCAAATAACTCAAAACTGCTTAAATCGAAGAAGACCAAACCAATTTGCTGCTAATTTATTATTATCATGACAATGAGATCCATCTTCAGGACATGCTGGTCCAGTTCTGGTCAAATCTACTACATTTCATTTTACCAGTCCAACTAAAAAAAAAAGATCTTGTCTAAAATATAATGTATGGATTGATTTTGTAAGTGTTATACACACTGCCCGTCGCAAAAAAAGTCACCACCTGGATTTAACTAAGCAAATAGGTAAGAGCCTCCAATTGAATTGGATGTCTAGGTTCAGCAACATTATGTGCCCAAAGAATGAGGTCAGCTGACTACCGGAATATACTAAATGACCAGGTTATTCCATTAATGGATTTTTCTTCCCTGATGGCACGGGCATATTACAAGATGACAATGCCAGGATTCATCGGGCTCAAATTGTGAAAGAGAGGTTCAGGGAGAATGAAACATCATTTTCACACATGGATTAATGGCCACCACAGAGTCCACACCTTAACCCCATTGAGAATTTTTTGGATGTGCTGGAGAAGACTTTGCTAAGCGGCCCGACTCTCCCATCATCAATACAAGATCTTGGCGAAAAATGAATGCAACGATGCCACAGCGAATGTGCCGTAATCAAAGCTAAATGCAGTCCAACAAAATATTACATTGTGTGACCTTTTTTTTGGACGGGCAGTGTATAAAGCCAGCTCATGATGGCACATAAAGATGCAACATTGAATGTTTAATGCGTAATGTTTTGCATCTCGTGTCTATATAATAGCAGTGAATGGGTGCCGCCGCTGTTCGGTTACCATCATTCTTCAGGAACAAAGAAAGTCATAGGTTTGAAATGACAAGAGGGTGAATAAATTATGACACGGGTGAATTATCCCTTTAAAAAGCATAACTCCCAACCAAAAACTACATCATGTTTGTTGGCAGGTCACATAGTCACCACTGCCATTCCAGACAAGAAACCGATCAAAACAGGGGTAAAATGTGAAAAGAGGTCAAAATAGGTAACAAGAGCATGATGCACACCACTCTTCATTCATCATTAGAAACTATAAGTCATCCAATAGATGGAGACATGTATGAATGAATGAGGCATTTATATAGCGCTTTATTGTGTATTGCTGTACACCCAAAGCGCTTTACAATCATATGGACTCTACTCCCCCACCACCAGAGGTAGGTGGAAAACACTGATATGAACTAATATAAAATAAATGAAAGGAAACACAGTAGGCTCTCGATGAGTCAGAAATCACAGAGTACAACCACAGGCTAATCTGACGCTGTTAGTTAAAACGCCAGATGAACGTCTCATGCAATTACCCAAACATAAACAGCGGAAACATTTATGGGATGCATAACTCTTAAAGACACATTCTGCTGCTCCCGCATTAGGACATCACATATCATGCACTTAACGGTCTGCTTGTTACCTAGCAACTACAAAACCTTTGGCAACAGAAGAAAGATACAGGGTTTCTATGATTGACAGGCCTTAAAAGTCCTTCATAATGATGATATTTATGTTTACATATATTTATATGAGCATGACTCCATCCCTGATGTGCTTAAGAATAAATTATGTAACATAGGCAAAATCTACTGAAAAATAAATTCACAAACATGCAATTAATTGATAATGAAAGTATTTAAATAAAGTAATTTGGCACGGTGGAGCTGGGGTTGAGCTAGTCTCAACTGAATGCCCAATAAAGCAGTTGTTGTTTATATTCAATTATATATTATTTAATGTTTCCTTTTGTCAGACATAAAATAATAATTACAAACAAATGTTTATGTTCATATGTCCAGTCCAGTCAGTCACAATGACAGGTGCTTGTAAATGGTGTTTTTCTTATTTGCTCCTGTAAAGCTGCCTTGGAACAATGCACATTGTAAAAAAAGCGCTATATAAATAAACTTGAATTGAATTGAATTGTTTTGTACTCTGCTTCTGTCGCTCACTGAACAAAGACGCAGAGTGAGACATTTTTCCACTGACTGAAAGCTAAGGTTTATCGAAAAAGACGCTTGTCGCTATTCATAAGGAAAAAACTCTGAACTGTGTGCATGCGTGCACAAAAAAAAAATATTAAATCGCAAAATGTCTGAGATATAGGCAAATATCACATTGTTGGTGGAGATATTGCATTGTATCGTGATGAACTGTCCGATGTACACCCTTATTAAGCATAGTGTTTATATACGAATGTGAACATTTGAACTGGGAAAACCATTTGTTGTTACCATTCTTAACTGTATATGTTTGTGTATATAATAGTACATAATGTCGCTCTCACTGCAAAGAGCCGAATTGTGTTCTAGTATACCTATGTGAGACCCAATAAAAAATATATTAATAATAATATAAAGGAACTAAATTGTATACAATAACTGTATCAGAACAAACATTTCTTTCTAAAAGATCTACGGTTATGGCACATGCAGACAAATACAAGTGCATCTGACAGTGATTAAATGGCTGAAGGTCATCCCATCCAGCTGCTTTACTGTCACGAGCATCACTGACTGCATGATGATGAACTCAACTTTGCTGCACCGCTGTCTTATGTCGACACTCATTGAAAATGAATTTCTTGTCGCCTTCAGTGTGAAAACCCCTTCATTGCCTATCTATGAACCCACTCCGAGTCATTCTCCTGAAGGGTCCACATCAGTGAGCTGTTGAAGAGACTTGTGAGGACTGAATAGTTCCTCTATTTGCAGGCACAGAGCGCTCTGGCAGAGTTGTAGCCGGCTTCTGCTTCTGACAAATCTGTCTTGTCAGCTTGCTCACTTCGGTAGAACGATCTGATCTTAGTAGTGTCAGAGTTGAACACACCATTTGTTTTTTATTTAATAAACGACATTCCTAGAATGCAAAACATCTAGTACAGTTTTAAGTGCCAGTGCTTTGTGATGCCTTTCAAAACACGCGCATTTTCTTTCATTCGCCAATTTTTCTTTCTTTTTTGACACATTATCTGAGCTTTGGTTGGTAGCAAGCATGTTTTGTCTGATTTAATACAATTTGTATAACTTTAACTACAGATAACATGGTTAAACTGTTGTTACTGTAATGAAACTATGGTATATTTGTGGTTACAGTACTTTACTACAAATGCTATAGGTATGGTTACTATAGTCAAAATATGGTATAATTTTCATAAGGGCTTTTATTATGATTTCTGCAGATAACAAGTTAACAAATGGAATTGAGATTTTAATTTTATATCAAGTATCCAATTCCTAACCATTCAATTCCAATTCCAGAATTGGTTTTCGATTCCCAACCCTAGACCTGATGCATGTTTTTTTATAGGTGTAAAATGTTTTGAAGCTTTTGTTGCGTTTTCGAAAATTGTAGTAGACCAATGTATCACCATCAACAATATTCGGCTGCCATGTAACTAATTAGCACTTTGTTCTTGAATAAAAATTAATTATTCATAATTATTATTCAATCTTTATGTCACTGGGTTTTTTGTTAATATCTAACCAATAAGAAGCCAGTTCTTGTCAACACAGTATTTAAAGGGATACTTTACCCAAAAATGAAGATTCTGATTCTTCGAGTTGTTCCAAATCTGTATCAATTTCTTTGTTCTGATGAACAAAGAGAAAGATATTTGGAAGAATGCTTATAACCAAACATATCTTTGGCGGCCCCCCATTGACCGCCATAGTAGGAAAATTACTTTTTTGTTCTGTTCACACAAAAAAGACATTTTGAAGAATGTAGGACAGCAAACAGTTCTGGGGCACTTTTGACAACCATCGTCATTTTTCCTACTATGGTAGTTAATGGGGTCCAAGAATTGTTTGGTTACAAGCATTCTTCCAAAAATCTTTCACTGTGTTCAACCAAACAAAGAAACTTAAATAGGTTTGGAACAACTAGAGAGTGAATAATTCATGGCAGAATTTTCTTTTTGGGTGAACTATCCCTTTCAGCATATATAAAGAGGAGTGTTTTCACCATTTTCTGAAAGGTGATATAAACAAATTCAATCAAAACTCAACATTGTATCTCCAAATCTTAATGAAAATAAAAGCTGGGTTGTGTAAGGTGGATGAGATCCAAACATAGTGTGGAAGTAATAATAATACTACGCCTGGATTCATGTATATTTCTATAATTCAGTTACATAAGTATTTTACTATGTTCCTGTACACAACAAAAGCAATATCATGTGTGAACTGTGGAATCCACCTTTTCAAGTTTTCAAGTCTGTTTTAATGCTAAACTCACAAGCTGCAAACTAAACACAATGTGTACCAAAATAATTAATTTAAATAATTTCTGTACGCATCTCAATTACTGTTATTACATTTGTGTCATCTCTGCCACACTGCTTTCTCAATATAAGCGTTAACATGCAATCTGCGATAGCACTCAGCAAAAAACACAAATGCAACAACTACCACGGCCAACGCCAACAAACACCTTTAGGTCTTCAAACTGTTTTCATCACATGCTATTAACCATGTTTCCTTATTTTGCACCTTTTTAAACGCAAGATCAACAATCCCAATTAATTACCCAACTAACATAGATCTGCCACTGGCCGCATAGTGAAATCCCGAACTGTGCGTGTTCCCTTGACACTCTTAACATCATCATGAGTAAATAATGAGATGAGAGTCAGCTATTACGATACAGCATAACTTCATACCGCAATGCAAATCCAGAGACAGCAGAGCGTACTATCAGTGCCCTATCTGTGCCTCTCCGCAGTGCACTGAACAACTGAAGCTTCTGTTTAAGAATGTGAAGGCGTCACATTAGGACTGAAGCTGTGGAATTAACTCAAATACAGTGAGCCGCAGTTTTCTCTGCACATCAAGAGACCTGCTAGATTAAACCTGCTCAGTTATGCAATATGTACCAACAAGAACATGAAATCTAGAGCGAGAGAGCGAGAGATAGGTTATAACAGGACATGATGATAGGACATCAGTCTCTGCTGATGTGGTGTATATGGGTTTTATAGGAACAAATGCATCTTACACCTAAGGGATGAGGCGTTTGCACAGGAAGCCTTCTCACGTGTCTTATGAAACAGCATACATGTACATTAATCCATCAAACTGACTCTTTC
This sequence comes from Triplophysa siluroides, assembly GCA_006030095.1. Taxonomy (NCBI): domain Eukaryota; kingdom Metazoa; phylum Chordata; class Actinopteri; order Cypriniformes; family Nemacheilidae; genus Triplophysa; species Triplophysa siluroides. Next base: position 1,307,089 of record VCII01000835.1, on the reverse strand, counting down.
TTCTGCGAAACAAAAAAGATGATATTTTGCAAAACGTCTCAGTGGTTTGGGGTTCATACAATGGAAGTCAATGGGGCCCAATGTCGCTCCAAAATATCTTCTTTTGTGTTCTGAGGAAGAAAGTCATACAGGTTTGGAATGACACGAGGGTGCCTAAATGAAAACTATCAAAAATATCATTTTGGTTGAACTGCCCCTTTAAAAACAGCTAACAGGCCAATGGTGCATCTGCACGCTGCTCAGCTCCCCAAAACTCTGTGACCTGATTTGTTTTCACACAGCCGGTGCAGAGAACCACTCACTCTGCAATCCGCAGTCCCCCGGACCCCCATGCTGCAGTTGTGGAGGATACATCTTACATAATGCTCAACCTCACAAAAACCCCACTGCAGCTAAAATTGTGACCGTAGCCCTTTCATTTTCCGGCACCGCACACACTGTAGGGATAGACGGAGTGAATACACCTGGGGCTCTAACTTCACAACTCAGCAAACACACTCGGGGAACCTTTGCATGACAGAAACAGGCAATCAACAAAGTTGCATGCGCCCACGCACATGCAAGACAAATGCATCTGCAGCCTCAACTCACACGCACATACCCGAAAGTGGCCTCACACACCCTACAACTCCAAAACGCATCTAATTTGCAGTACTCGGAGCGATCGCCTCACCTGCCTGATTAAAAATGAATCAAACATCAATAAGTCAACGACGCCACCTCATTTTCCACTCCACACACACACACAGTGGGACTCACTTGCACCTCAGACCGCTGGCGAGTTTCACCACGGCTGTGTTGAGCGAAACGATCCAGTCAAAAAGCCACATGGCAGAGGAAGACGGCGCGGGGCAGAACGCTGCAGTGCCAGCCAGAGTTGAACCGCAGATGAGACTTCTTTCTTCTCTCGCATAGAAAGCGCCCGCCTTCTCTGAGCTCAGCGGCCGCCTCAGCTCTACTGATCCAGCACTTGCGAGCCAGAAAACTAGGCAGCACGGGAGGGAGGGGAAGGGCATCGGAAAGAGGAGGGGGTGATAAGTGAGTACAAACTCGCTCCTGCCAAGCGTGGTGTGGCATAAAGGCGCACAGCGGGAGGACGGGACACTTTATGACGGGACGTCGTGAAGCTCACGGAAAACGTGTGATGATAATGTACACCTCAAAATGGTGCTGGCCATCTATGGTGTTGTGTTTCAAGGACACAGGCAGACCCTAGAGGGCATGTTGCTTTCTGCCTTCACCTGAGCGGTCTCCTTAGAAAAGTGTGCGTATGAGACCGAATGGGGCACATCGGGCTTGATGGCTGTCACAAAGCGCTCTTACATAACAGATCTCTTCAGGGCAAATGTGCGGTCGTCCAGTATTTAAAAGAGAAGAACGCCCCGTTTTTAACTAGCGCCATTGATCAGCATGAATTCAGCACTTTAGGCTGAATATTTGTCACAGACAAATATTTGTCACAGACTTTGTTTTTACTGATATAATAAATTGAAAATTATGATTCGATATGATCGAGGGAACGGGATCAAGATTTATGGCAGGTTGTTGGATGTGTTTGGAGCATATGAAGGCCACAGCTCTCAGAGGATTGTTTATTACTGTGTATCAATGTGTGCGCACAAAAAAATAAAACATATGACACACACACATTTCTTTAAAAGGAAGTTCTGAGTGTCAGTAGACCTCTTTGGCTGAATTTGGTTCAACGCTGGTCGAGAAGAGCTTCCCGTTTCAGTTCAAACATTTGAACAAAATACAACCAACAGAACCAAAATGTTACACGAAGTACATAAAAATGAAACCAGAAATGCCTCTGGACCCGTGTTTTCATCTTGCGAAGTGGTCTTAAATTAATCACATTATTGACAAGCAGAACCATTAGAAATGAATGAATCTTGAAATGGCCACAATTACTTTCCAGGTTTTACACAAAAAAAAATTTGCCATGTACAAATACTGCAGAGAGAAAACAAACAATTAACTTCAGTTTACAGTGTTAAATTGATGCTCTGCATAAAGACAAAATTTGCAAATGTGTTTGCCGCTCTAAACATCACCAATGATCACAGCCGCTTACAATGCAAAAGATGCTTCACAAGAAGTGTGAATCAGTAGGAAATATCAATGCACATTTCCAACATTCTTTGCCATTTCATGTGATTAAGTGAGAAAATTCCAATCAAATATTTGTTGATATGTACTATGTAGGCAAACTAAATGTTTTGGCAAAATTTCTTATGTGCACAAGACTTTTGCAGTACTGTTCACTATCACATAAATCTCAAATATCAGAGATCATGTACTGCTATCATCAGTTGTCTTTTATCATACAAGAACAAATATTTTTGTATAATTTTGCATGCTGATTAAAGTGTGTTCTTCTATCAAACCTACTTCTATTCATTTGTCCAGCATTAATTGCATTTCATATACCATTCTAGCATTTTCCCGTTGTTTATATCTGTGCATGGCATTGCATTTGAGGTTTTTACAAGCTTTTTTATCATATTTTACAAAATAATACAATTCACACAGGATTAGTATAACCTGGGGACGTATAGTCTTGTAATAATTGCAGAGGTTGTCTGTGATCTTTATCCCGTGCGAATTGGCCATGTCTATCATTTGTAAAGTAAAAATTCCTCCGCAAATGACCTACCATATTTCACCGAACACCGGGGTCCCGTGATAATATTAGTCCTGTACAAATCGGCATCTCTGTGATTTGCTGATGAATAGAGGGGGCTGTGAATAGAATATTTTTGCTGCTGTCTAACTTCTTCAGAGTGATGTTGACGCAGTTGCAAGGACAGCATTGTCCGAGTTAGTTAAGTGGCCTTCTTTAGAGAAGAGGAAGAGCCGCTGGAGTAGTGTTTGGTTTATCAGAGATTGTGAACATTTGACTGAGCTGAGCGCTAAACTGCTTTCACTTCCATCACAGTCCTACAGCTGGTAATAAGACTTCAGCTACACACATTCAAAGATAACCAACGGTCAAATAACAGCTTCCATGACTTTAACATCGGCTGTGAAAGCTGTTCTGTGTAACACACTGATATTGTGTGTGTGTGCGCGCTTACCTCTAACATGAAACATCCTTGAAGTCCTGCTTGCAGTCTCCTAGTCAATCTGCTTGTTTTATTATCCAACTTGGGTCCAATATAAAAAAGCAAAACTAACGCTTCTGTTACTAGTGTTAATATAACTAGAGTCATTTCACTCACCATAGTAGGGGAAAAAAATTGCGACCTCTAACAAAGATTGACGTTTGCACATCCACTAGCAGACCTCCGCTACACTTCAATCGATCTGCATGTTTTAACTGATGAAGTGAAGTTGACGTCATTGTTACTGTTTATTGCTAAAGCCAAAGTTAATGAATACACGTGCACTGAGAGGGGGACCGACCAATCACAACAGCCTGAGAAGCGGAAGCTCGCTGATATGGTATGGGTGGGACATGTTCAGACACACACTTTAAGCGGGGAACCAATCACGACAGACCGGGTCAGCTTCACGACAGACTGGGCCAGCTTTACCTATCAGAGCGTTTCGGAAGGACGGAGTTTATAGAAACCAGAAAAATCTGATCGTTTTGTGAGAAGAGGGACAGCGGTGATCAATAGACTAGATAAATGTGAAATATAAAGCGTTTTTTGAAACTAAAAACATGAACATCCATTGATAAACACCCAAAAAACATAATTAAAGCTTCAAAAAAAGCCAAAGAATGGTACCTTTAAAATACAGTAAGTTCCGAGAGTAAACACAAGTACACGAACATGCTAATTACCACGTAAAGCCACCTAGCACCAAAGTGATGGGTAATATTAGATCATTAAAAAAAATGACAAGCCTGTCCGTCTAAATGATGGACGATAAAAAGTCTAGCGCAGCATCTGACCATACAACTATATACACTGCTCAAAAAATGTAAGGGAACACCTGATCATCATCACAGCATAACACAAGTCGGTTAACCTTCAGGAATATCAATCCACCCGGTAAGGACGCATAAGTGACTGTGAACCATTTCACTTGTTTTGGTGCAAATAAAAGTGACAACAGGTAAATTGGAGAGGAAACAGCAAGGAGGTCTGTGGAGGACCATCCTCAGAGGGTCTTACAGACCTCCACATGCTGTGAAGTATTGGGATGAAATCCTCAGATCTATCTTATGCTGGTGCAGTGCAGAGTCCTCCTGGTGCATGATAATGACCGACCTCATGTGGCCAGAGACTGTAGGCAGTTTCTGGACGATGAAGGCATTGATGCCATTGACTGGCCCTCACGTTCCCCAGACCTAGGGCTGGGCAGAATGACGGAATATTCCGTTACCGTGGAATAAAATGTCAACCGAAAGAGATTTTTCTATTCCGTGTTTTCCGTGGAATGTAAATAAGTAGGCGTGGTTAACTCGCCGCTCTGTAAATTGGGCGCTATTCTGAAATTTTTTTATGAATTAATCCACCCGTTACAAATGAACGTATCAAACATTCTTTTGACCTTCTTTCAGTCCGTAGTTTAGTGAACCGCTCCAGTCCGGCGCTTCTCTCACCCGCAGTGCTCTACAGGGATCTGCGCCAGCATATAAATAAGCTCATTCTCAACACGTATTTCAGAAGTCAGGTTGTTTTGTAAAGCTGTTAATAGTTTTAATAAAGTAATAAACTTCAGGCGAGCCAAGTCGAAACTTGCATTGAAATGCGCGATGTTCGCCGCGTGAGCACTATGATGAAGTCACCAGAGACTCGCAGTGCAAAAACAAGCCAGAGAATAAACAAACCTAAAGACAGAGTCGTAAACACACTAAAATTGCTCATCTAATAGAGATTGAAGAGCAATGAAGACCTACAGTAAAGACCCCATGAACACCAGTTTATAACACCAGTCAAATACTGTACTCTAATTTTTTGTGCATATTCATACTTCATTGTTATACATGTTGTCTATCTTCCTACTGTATGCATATGATATAGCCAGAAGATAAATATAAATAAACAATACATCTGATTATCAAAACTTAATTTGATATCTTTAGTACATTTTCATAACTTGTCTACATTTTAACTATGGTGGGCATTTAAATGAACTGTCATAAATAAATTAGTTAAATCAATCTAAGAAAAAATTGGTATAAGATATAAAATTATAATGGGAGATTGTTTCATGAAATATATCCTTACCGTGAAATAAAATGACTCATTCCGTGAAATATATTTTTGGCCATTCCGCCTTCCTCCACCCAGACCTATATTCAGTTGAGAACCTCTGGGATCTCATGTATCCGAAGCCGTCAAGTAGCACCACAGACTGTCCAGGAGCTCACTTATGCTCTTATCCAAGTCTGGGAGGAGACCCCCCAGGACTTCATGTGCCGTCTCATCAGGAGTATGCCCAGACATTGTTGGGAGTTCATACGGGCACGTAGGGCCATGCACATTACTGACTAACATGATGAGTTAATGTGATGAAATTCAAACAAGTTGAATCAGCCAGTATTGTCTTTTTTTAACATGGATTTCTGTAATTCCTGCCCTGAATGAGTTTGTGATTTTGGCTTTCGTTGACCATTGTCACATTATTTTGTTTTCAGAACATTATACAAAGTATATAAGAGAAGAGTTTTAACCTGGATATTTCGTTCATTGAGATCTAAACAGTGTGATTTAGGTGTTCCCTTATTTTTTTTTAACAGTGTATATAAAGTACAAACTATACGCAAAACCTTGCCATCATATCTGAGAAATAAGTCTGCAAATTTGAGTTAGATCACAGGTTTCAATTATCCCGTTCGAATGCGCCACATGAAATACAGATGTGGGGAGGTCATTTCTTAATCACACGATGTTCCCAGATAATACTAATCCCGTGCCAATAGGGCTTTAGTCAATGTAGAAAAGGCTGTGTACATTTGCAAATACTGTGCAAGGACCTATGTTCAGACTGCCACAAAGATACAGCAGCATACAGTAGGGCTGTTACACGATTAATCGTGACTAATCGTTTGCAAAATAAAAGTTTTCGTTTACATAAAATATCTGTGTGTACTGTATATAATGATTATGAATATACATACACATACATGTATATACTTAATAAATATTTACACATGTATATACATTTTTAAATGTATATATAATTTCTATTGTAAATAAATATAAATATTTAATATATACAAATATATTTTTTCTGAAAATTATACATGGATGTGTGTGTATTTATATATACATAATTATTATATACAGTACACACATATTTTATGTAAACAAAAGCTTTAATTTTGCAAACGATTAGTCACGATTAATCATGTGACAGCCCTAGCATACAGCCAAGTGCCCAAGGTACATTTTACATCTACATACAGGAAAGAAGGGGTTGCCCTTTTGCAACCCTACAATCGCTAAGGAACCACCCATCAGTAAGACACTGTGCCTTCAACCCAAATATGCTTGTTTACTCTTTGCCAAAATGTTAAAGATTTCCAGATGACAATTTAAAGTGATAGTTCACCCAAAAATGAAAATGATCTCTTAATTTTCTCCCCCTCTTGTCATTTCAAGCCTTTATGACTCTCCTCTGCAGAACACAAATGAAGATATTTTGAAGAATGTTGGCAACCGAACAGCACTGGCCCCCGTTCACTTCTATCGTACGGACACAAACCCAATGTAAGTGAATGCTAGTTAACAACATTCTTCAAAATATCTCCTTTTGGTTTCTTGTTTGAAATTAAAAGAGGGTGAGTAAATGAAGACAATTTTTTGGTGTGAACTATCACTTTATGATATAATAACACTGTCACTGACACAAAAATACAGAGTTCTATATAAATCAGGATAAAACCCATCCTGACAACAAACCTAAATTGTACACTGAACGAAAAAACAGTCATTTTAGTAATATTTCAAACACAGGTGCTAGACATCATGTATGGTGAACTCAGGCAGCTTGACTCTTTTTTGAGAGATGAATGACAAAAACTGTCCAAATCGACCTGAATTTACCTTACATATTTGGCCATAAAATACAGGCGAAAACTTACTTCTTGCCAGGTTTCTTGGGCCTGGTCCGTTTCTTCCTCGCCTGAAGTGCAAGTACTGTCAGACAACAGATATAAACGTGTTAAATTGTGCACTTTTGACAAGAGAAAGCATGTTTGTAATCCTGTATGTCATCGTGTATATTAGAGCTGACATTAGCTTCTCTTCAGTTAGTGAAAAACAGGATTAGCATTTGTATTTTAGCTGTAAACCCCCTGCCATGGTGACTACACAATGTTTGTTTCCACAAAACTCCTTAACCCCGATAACGTGATTTTAGTCACAAACTGACCCATATCATTTCATCATTTACAGTAGAAACAGTAACTGCGCCGATGACGATATTATGGCGGAAACTGGTTCGCGTTACCATAGTAATTTCCTGAATTTTCTCACGCAGTTCTTTGAAAGCTTTACACGTTTGTGCTGCTGTCACTTCTCCATCACACCTACATCAAGGTGAACCGGTTTACAACTACAAAACAATTCACGTCTTTCTTGTTTTCTTTTATTCACAGCTGACCCAAAACAAGTGAAAGTTTAGCTAGCAGAACCCCGCACGAGGCTGCAGGAAATGACGACTTTAAACTACAACACAAATGCGATAAAAAACAGCAAACGCGTTAGATGTAGACGGTGAATACTCCGTGTCTGTAAAACGGTGCAAAATAAACAGGTGTTCAAGTAAAGCTAACGCTACCTCACCACCGTTATATTAGCACGAGCTAAACACACATGGGCTTTTGTCTTCATTTTCACACAATGGCAGATCTCAATTCGCGTATATCAGGGTAAGTATATGATATACGCGTCAGTGTGATGCTTATTCGTGTTGCTGTGTGTGTTGTTTGTACAAATGTGTGGCGGAGGACGGTTAATGTAGCTTTGTTGCTCACCTTTCCTTTCCATGCTGCACCGGCTGCTAAGCGCTCACATTCACGCACAAGCATGCAACGGTCGGCGCATGCGCACAAAACTTCCCCAAACAACAGACCGGCACAATGGTTCTGTATCACACCCACATGAACACATAAGTCTTGCATTTCAATGTTTCTCTGTGGCTATAAAATACAGAAATTACAATCTCCAACGCTGTAATACAGGATTTAAAATGCTTTTCAGCGAGATGTCTCTGATGGCACGATAACACTTGGTCAATGTGGTATATTTACCATCATCCAAAAGAAACTTACGACATCATTTATTTCCTTAGACTAAAACAGTGAATAAGCTGCGCATTAACTAGAAATCATAATTAGTAAAACTAAATCAGAATAAGTTCAGAGAACATGTGGGCCTATTTTTAATAAATGTCAGACTGTCATATGAGTTTTATTTGTAATTTTAGCAAAAAAATGTGTTTTGTTATCATTGTTTAATTTTAGTTGTATTATTTAGTTTTTTCACATTTTCATTTAATTGAACATTATTTAAATACTAATGTTGGTAAACATCGTTGATGTATCTATATTTAAAGGCACAGTTCACCCAAAAATGAAAAGTCTGTCATCCTCAAGTTGTACCGAACCTGTATACATTTATTGGATGGATTTAATGGATCAAAGTGATCCATAAGGCGAGTAATTATGTACATCTTCAATTTTGAGTGAACTATCCCTTTAAGAAACATAGACATTGTGAATTAACTGTACACGCAGTCGTAATATTATACAATTATAAGATAATAGTTTCGTCATTGTGAGTGTGCAGTATATGAACAAAAATGACCACTTGGGGGCAGTATCATTTTAAACATTCGCTTGAATTGACTCCACCATTTATAATAATCTGATTCACACACAAGATCAAAGAATGAATGTTGTGAAAAATAATTGCCTTTATTTCTGTATAGCAGTGGATGACCACACACCACATAACTTAGGAGTGAATGATGAAAAACTGGTTATTTGCACAAAAGAGAGGTATGGTGACCTCTTTTCAATGAAAAAAGGAACTCATGCAACAAAACACAATATAAACCATACTGAATGGCTTTCGCCGAACAGTTATCTATTTGCTGATTGACACGTTTGGTGATTTTCCACTCCGAAAACTGTAAATGTGTATACAAACAGAAACACACCCCTCACATATAATACATGCTTAACTCTAAAAACATAGCTGAATAAAATTTTGTGATTATATACAGTTGAAAAGAAGACACTTTATATAATCTTAAACAACCAAACTGATACAATAAGTTAGATGCCGGCTCTGATTGACAAACACATTTCCTAGTGTGGGATGTTAACATAAGATCATCATGCTGGTATAACAGAAGTATTGGCTCAGGTTCTGTCGCTGTTTACAAACTTAACATGTTTTCAAAGGTAAACCATAAACCAGCGGAGCTGTTTTGCTGTGAACCATAATGAAACTGTTCAGATAATATAAATTTCCTGTTAAAACCATGACTTCTTTTTGAACTAATTTCCATAAATAATAAATTAATGAAAAAGAACGAAGAGAGAGAAGCTACACTCTAGTCTTGCTAGAAGATCAGCTGCTTTAGAACAGCCTGCATTTCAATAAGAAAAACATCAGGCAGATACGGGATGAATTCCAAAAACATGTGAAGAACAGGTCACATTTCAAACAAAAATCAAAGGAAAGAAACAAAAATCATTTTGCATTGAGAAAAGGAAGTCTTTTTCCATTTGAGTCATGCAAAAACTTTTTTCCTTTTTTTTTATTTGTGACTAACATGCTCCTGGCACGTTTTGTGAGATTCAACCCCAAGATTGCAAATACATCCCTACACAATCATTTTAAGCCTGTCTGACCTCCATTTAAGTGATTTTCTCTTAATATTTTACAAGATATTTAATAATTTGCAAGCGATATTTATTACTATTCCCGTCATATATTAATATCGATGACAGAGAACACTGCATGTGTTTACATTCTACAAAGAGCTAAATAGTCATTACATTCTCTAGATCTGATTGGATTTAGTTGCTTTCTTTGCTATTTATAACAAAGGTCACATTCTGTGATGCTGTGCTTCTCTGCAAAACTGTTGCACGTCATTCCTTATTTACACCTGTGTCCTTTTATTTACATACTGTATATCAAACTTAGTATTGTGACAGTACTATCTGGCCTTTAGCACTAGACTACAAGCAAAGATTAAGGGGACATGTTTAGCCTACTAGAGATAGAATGCTAAACCAAAGCATAATAATCTGGTCGGTTCATTTTAATTGAATACACTTGAATACACTTTGTTCCAGAAAATGAATTAAGCATTCTGGCCACGGAAACCAATTTGTGTTAATTTATGGGGAAAAAGAAAAGCTGGGCATGGAAACGTAGCAATAATTTCTGTGGCCCTTTTTGCAATTCAAGCGCAGAGAAGTTGGCATGTGTGTGTCTTTCATTTGACAGTGAGTTTACAAAGGCATGGATAAGCACCCTCAGAGAACGCAGAAAGCCAGCAGTTGATGATGGCAGGCACTTAAATGTCATTTCCCGTACGGATGAAAGTCTAGAGAGTCCACCAGCCCCTCACGACTCCATCTCATCCCCGTCGAAGACGGGGGGCTCGAAACTGATTACCTCCTCATACGTCAGACCTGCAGATGGAGACGGTCACCATTAAACTCCCTATGCAACACTTCTCAAGAAACAAAATTTCAGTCCACAAGCTTACGTTTCCACTCATCGATCTCCAGCTCGCGACTCTCAAAGCTCTGGTCGTAGGGTTCTGCCTCTGGCTCGTCGTCTGGGTCGTGGTACTGGGCGAAGTAGCTGTGGGCGAGAGCTTCTGACGCAGTGATCCGTTTATCTGTATCCAGAACCAGCATCTTCTCCAGCAGGTCGACAGCTGAAACAAAGCAAAAACAAGCTTTGATAAAACATTTTTTTTTTATAAAACAAAAGCTAACTTGACAATGCTTTCACAATAACAACTCTCTAGATGAGTGGTTCTCAAAAGGGGGGCCCACAAGGGGGTCCGAGCTGACTTCCAAGGAGGCCTTAAAATGACTAATATTTTAAAATTAAGACAAAATAAGCATTGAAATACCTTAAAAATATATTATTATTATTTTGCCGTTTTTAAAATAAATAAACGGTTTTGCAGTTAATGTCAAGCTCTAAAATAAATTATCTGGTAGAAATTTAGAGTTTTGTCAATGAAATGCTTGATCAATTGCTTTAGATCAAGCAAAACCATATATATTAAAGATACACCAATATATCGGCCAATAATCAGTATCGGTTGATAAAAGCAAATTTTCAAACAGCCGATGATCAGGGCTGAAATAATCATAGATACGGTAGATCATACATAGAAAATGTTAAGAAACATCAGCAGTTTGATGTTCAATATAAATAGTCATTATATGAATGAATTACATTCAGAAAGATAAGAAATATGAATTTAATCTTTAGAGTCTGTTTCGGCAAATATCACTTGGAATAATCGGTGTCGGTGGAGATGTTGTCAGCAGGGCCGGCCCAAGCCATTATTAGGGGGCCCTAAGGAGAATTTTATTTGGGGGTCCCCCTGTGCCCCCAACACAACCATCTATTGTCAACGTGTGATTATTTGCACGCACACTTAACCTAACACACCCAATTCTATTAGTTGTAGCTGTGTTTGGGATTTAGGAATGTTATAAAAACAAACCCTGCATTACAAGTGTATTGTGACTGGCATAACATTTGATCATTTCATTACTTCCAATTTTATGTGAACTCTCCATTTTATGTGAACTCTCCCTTTAAATTTTGAGCACAGACAATACAAAGGTTGTGGAGTTTATTGCACAATGCATTTAACTGTTTGCAAAGATTTTATTCAAAAAATAAGTTTTATTTTATTTTAATCACAACCTATAAACACCCATATTTAAAGCCACACAGTCCTTGAGGACGATTTAATCTTTTTTTGTGTGTATTAACTTGATAACCATTAAATGAATTTACAATATGCACACAATTATTCTTCACCTTATCCTAAAATAAAACGCTGAATTGACAGATAATTATAAATCACATGAATCACGTAAATTACATATTTTTCATCTAAATCAGCATTTTGTCGTTGGATGTTCAACATTTCTATCGTTAAACACTAAACAGTTGTCAATTAGTCACAGTATGTCGTGTGTTGCACAGTAGCTTCGTCTTCTTTGATTTGATTGGTCACCGCTCGGCTCTGTAACCAGTAACTTCTTTCTTTTGATTGGCCACCTCATTTATTTGGATATTTGCAATGTTGCTTTTAGTCAGTGATTTCATTAATTTTGCTACACACCACAAAAAATAGTGGGTATGGCCCAATGTGAGACAATGGATGCGTGTTGTGGATATATCACAAAACTTTCATGTGCTTTTGGGGGCCCCCTAGTGGCGGCGCGGCCCTAAGCAGCTGCTTAGTTGCCAGTGAATTTTATTTGCAAATGTGTGCTGATGACTTTGACCTTCATTTATGTAAATAAATTCCAGTCAATCCTTAAAAAAAACTTGGCATGAGGATGTTAAATTACAATTACTTTTGATGTTCAAATATGTTCTCTAGAAGTAAGGTTGTTATGTGGCATGTTTGTTTGTGGGTTGGTTATGTCATCATTGGCTTCAAAGTGGAAAGTGGGCCGATCTAAGAGCAGTTCATAGACAACAGCACCCCCGCAGGTGAAAAATGGTATCAGTAAACAGAGGTGGTGTGGGAAAGATTTGTTACCTAATGGGTTTGCACCAATAAACACATCTGCGAAGTTCCGCTTGGGCATTTGTGGTAAAGAGTGGATGTAGTTTCTCGCCTGTTGACAAACAAAAAGTATTTGATGTAGAAACAAAGAGAGAAGAGATGAATAGATTACAATACATCACGGTTCAGAGTCAAGATTAGTGCCAGATTAAAAAGGTGAAAAAGGATCCTGATATACATTGTCCCCCAAAGAGTATTTGGCACTTAAAGGGACAGTTCACCCAAAAATAAAAATGATCTGGTCATTTACTCACTGTCATGACATTCTAAACCTGTATGACTTTTCTTCTGCAGAACACGAAAGAAGATATTTTGAAGAATGTTGGTAACCAAACAACATTGGCCTCCCAATGACTTTAATTGTATTGACACCACTGAGACATTTATCAAAATATCTTCTTTGGGTTTCCACAGAAGAAAGACTCGCACACAGGTTTTGAACTACATGAGGGTGAATAAATCACAGAACCTTTATTTTGGGGGAAATTTCAACATTTAAACTTTTTGTATGTCAATAAATTGCTTATTTGCTTTTTTTGGATTTATGTTAGAGCTTAAGCAGTCCACACTGTCTCCATGCCCGTGTTTAAGATAAGTGCTGGCATTCATCTCAAAGCTCAGCTTTGCAGTGTACTCTGGCACTGTGGTGGCATTAGGTCAGAGATGTGTAGCACACAAGAAGCAGACAGTAGTTTAGAAAGAGCTGGAGGAACAGCAGGTTGGGAGGGACTGTGAAAAAATCTTAAAAGCCCTCAGACAACTAGAAGAGATCCAACAGTTCTGGGTCAGTGGTCTCCGAGCATCCAGACGTGGCTCCTCTCTCACCTCATGACTGGGCATCCTGCTTATTAGAGAGGCCGGTGGGGTTCCTGTCAGACGCATTATCTGCTGAAGCTGGTTTATATCTTGAGGAACCCAGGTCAAGGGCCTTACCATTAAAACAATGTGCTCACTTTGAGCGTTTCAACAATCAGTAAAGCTGCCACAACATCTTTAGAGATCTTTTGGTTTAATGTTGTGGCAGGGAAGTTATATTAGTGAAGGAAAAACAGAGAAGGACAGGAAGAGGAAATGGTTTTACATTGTAAGGTTTAGGCAGATTCATGGTGACTGTGCACAATTTTGCAACACGCAGAACAGGTTGCCCTATAGGTACAAATCACTGCAGTTTCCAAGCAAAATGTTCACTTACTGGTGCTTAAAGTTTTGTTTTTATCAATAAACATTTTAATATTAAGGAAAAAATAAGATTTGAATTTAAAATGAATCTCCAAATAAATTTAACGGGTCTACATTAGAGTTATTAAAGTTTTGTTTCAGTTTAATTGTAGTTTTAATAATAATTAGAAATGTTAATTTAAAAATGTTCATTATATGTTCATTTCAGTAGATTTTTTTAGCTATTATTTTTAATGTTGCTATATAATTTAGTTAAATTTATTTCATTTACTTTTATTTAAACTTTATTTATTCAAATGTATTTGATTTCAATTACAGAATTAGAGTTATTATAGTTTTGTTTTCAGTTTAATTGTAGTTTTAATATTTATATTTTTTATTTTGACAATGTTCATTTTAGTTGATGTTTTAGCAATTTTTGTCATTATTTTTAACGTTGCTATATAATTTAATTTATTTATTTATATTTTCATTAAGAACAATATTTATTCAAATGTTTTTGATTACATTACATATAGTTTTTATAAACTTTACAATAGAGTTATAGTTTTTTTTGTTTTTTGTTTAATGGGAGTTCTAATAATATTTAAAATTATTATAATATGTTTATTTTATATTAATTTGAGTTTATTTTTTGGCAATTTTCCGTCATTAATTTTCATGTTGCTATATAACTGAATTTAATTTATTCTATATTTATTTAAACTGATTTGATTCCAATTTCTATAAAAAATATTTTTATAAAGTATAATAACCAAAATAGTTGTACTAAAATATATCTGCTGCACTTTGTACCTGTGGCAACGTATTCCGCAATTTACAAAACAAAAGTAAAATTTTCCCCATGAGACCAGAAAGGTTAGATAAGACAGAAACCCATGCATTCCATTCCTTAAGTCCAGGGTTAAGAACAAAATAAGCAAACAGGAAGTGTAACGGGAAGTGCGCGGCCCAGGAGACCCGCACAGGATCGCACAGAGTATTCGTACACGCTGCTATGAGTGGGCAGATCTTCAGCAGAACCTTACAAATTCATCTGCCAGCTATCTGACTAATACTGACTATTTTAAGGTGCTCGTTGCATAACAAGCAAACACTACCAAGGCCATGCCAGCAAAAAAGGAAGGAAACAAGCTGTGAAATAAAAACTACGTGTGATTGGAGTGACTGAGGCAAGCGGAACCGATGGCCGGGCTTTATTGCAAAACTCAGGCAGAACAGAAAACTCACAGACTCGGAAGAGATTTTCATCAAGAGCTCTGGCCCTGGAGTCCCGACGAGCATCATGATCAGCTTCAACTGATCAATATCTTTCAGAGCAAAATAAAGGAAAACGCAGGGAATGGGGTGACTATGAAAGCAGGTACTGGAGGGAGGGGAAAAACAGAAACAATAATAAAACAAAGGATAAACAGAATGGCAAACTGTAACAAAAGACGACATGATGGTCCAAAGCTAGCATTTTATTTCTATCCTTTCTATATGTAAACAGTTCAAGGTGCTGCGCTGTTATCCATCAACCCTGTTTCCATTCCGAAGGCATTACAACATTCACGCTCAGCAGATAAAGCTACAGGTTAGAAAAGCACAACAAACACACTTACCTGACAGAAAAATAGATCAGATATAAAAACAATACGGTTCGGGACAGTCACCCAAAATACAAGCGTGACATTATTAGGTGAAAAGAGTCATCCAAAAGCCTTATGGATTATGTCACACCCTTAGCAGAGAAACTAGTCAAATTTGACCCCATTCATTTTTAATACACTGTACTGGTTAATCTGGATATGATTCATTCTGTACATGATTCATCGGAGCACGATATTCGAACAACAGTTAGTTTTAGGTTGCTCTGCCTCTGAACAACTTTTCGTTATCTGACAAAAGCTTCTCAGCTACTGGGTCATGTTAACCCATTGACATCAGAAAACTGTTGTTGGTAATGCACAAAAAAAGAGTTTCAAATGAATTGAAATGAACGAGAGTATTATTCACATGTGATCTATAATAAAGCCACAAGTAGTTTAAGACAAGAGCATAGTGACTTGTTTTCAAATCTGGACGCTGTGAGTGTTATAAGAAAGCAGAAACAATCAGGATAGTGAAGGTTAGTGACGGGCAGAGGGGGTAAAGGAGTAGAGGCTTCGTGCGTGCAAATCTGTTAGAAACATTCAAAGCATTGGCAAGCCGACGAAGACCATACACATGCAAACTTCGATACAACAAACCACACAAACAAATCAACCAATAATATCTTGAATAAACATCTTGGAACATCACCAACTTGAAGTTTATGCATTTTAAACAAAACGTTTTTTGTGTCGTAATTTATCTTCATGCTGTTGCAAACCCAAAAACGCTGTATATATATTTCCCCATACGGTTCATGTTTGTATCTCCTCTTTGCTCCGCCTCTCTGAAACGAGCAATTTTATACAAAACTCATGGCTCTGAAAAGCGAGGTGTGCTATGATTGGCCAGTTAACCAGTGCGTAGTGATTGGTCGAATACTGCAAGCGTGTGACGGAAATGTAACGCCTCTTACCATATTTGGAACATCATGTTCCAAAGCAATTGTACTGACAGGTACGCCCACATTACTTGCGTATACATTTGGGTGGTCTTAGTCAAATCATACCACGAACTGACGTAGATTTGTGGGGGTGTGGTTACGCGAGGTTTTTCATGCAGGTCTGGGTGAACAATCGCTTTTAGATAGAATGCATCTTTTTTTCCGACACTTTAATTTTTGCAATTTAAGTGTCTAATACATGCATGGGCAACTTATAACACACCAAAGACATATTCGCGCCATATGACCCCATCAAAAATCATTAATATGTCATTCAAATAATTTTAACCCAGCAAACGGAAGATTTTCAGAACTCTGACTAACGTTCTATAAACGTTTTCTTAAAGTTCTTGCTGTAATGCAAACAAGTGCTTTTAAAACATTGTCATTATTAAACGTTATAAAAACATTATAAATACGTTATTCTAACATTGTTAGTACAACGTTTAAAACATTCAGACTTCTTTATATTTTGTTAGCTGGAAAAACCCAGAAGTAAATAAGAGATGATGTCGTATAACATGCAGAAACTTCCAATAAAAGGCAACTGCGCCCCTGCAACACAATAGAAGAGAGAATGTGTTAATATTCCCCGACCGGTGTGTGACGAGGCCAGAGTCTTTGTGCTTTAGACAGAGTAAAGATCATGTTTTTGTCACCAGGACCACCAGGACCACCACAGGCGTGACTCATGAGGAGGCAGTGGACCTGACACTGGCTGACTCATTTACCTCGGGATCCCTGCCTCTGTCAATTGGATCTGGCTGACACGCGTGGGTGTCTTCATTCACACTTGTGGATTGGGGGGCGGCTCGGGCAGCATATGCCAAAAAAACACCAGACGGCAGAGGGTCTTTTCAGAAAGAGACAGATTGTGGGCACCGTTTGAATTGAGGGGTAAAGGATACGGTCAGTGCCGGGAAACAGGGTCCGTCCTGTAAGGAGCTCGGCCATTATGCAGCCCACCGACCAGATGTCCACTGCAACATAAAAAAACAAGAACACATTTAATATACAGTACTATCTGGTCTCGTTGAAAGCTATTTCTTCTTTTCACTTTCAAATGTCAAAAATGTTATAGTTATATTTTTGCAGTTATAGCTTTTGTTAAACCAGCATGGGCGGTAAAAATCTTAACTGATACCACAGCCCATTTTCATTATCCACTCCAAATAAATAAACTCAAGTTCAACCCTAAACATTCTGTTTCAATCCCAACCTGTCATGTTGTAGTGCATCCAGTTGAGCATGATTTCAGGGGCGCGGTACCACCGCGTGGCCACGTATCCAGTCATCTCGTCATCGGTAAGCCGGGCAAGCCCAAAGTCCAAAATCTAAGCGCAGATATCAAATCAAGCATTAGTCATAAACTAGATTAAATTTATCAGTGCTCATATTACCCCGTGTGCCCCAGTTTGTTTACATGACTATAAAGCAAGTGTTGGTCAACAGAGGATAATAATCACAGGTGTGACTGTGGAAAATTCATCAGATGATGGTAGTTGTCTGAGCAAACAGAGCAGTCTCAGATAAATATGTACTCACTTTAAGCTCACAGTCTTCATTGACAGCCAAGTTACTGGGTTTAAGATCCTGGACAGAAAGAGAACATGGACACATCAGTGGACGATGGCTTATAACACCAATTGTAAAATATGGATGTGACAAGAATTTATTCATACTAAATTATTTGCGATGTTTTGTTAAAACACAAAAATGTACACTATGACAAGGCATGCCACTATAATAGATAAACCTTGCGTAAATATATAATATTTTATATTAGGGCTATCAAATAAATTTATCACGATCAATCGCATCCTGAAAAAACTTTGTGTTTAGATAATATAAGTCTGTGCATATTAAATTTGTATTTATAACCCATTAAAATCTGATTTAGAAAAGTTCACATTAATAATTTAATTATATTGACCACAATTTGCATTATATATAAATGTTTACAATTTTTTATATTTAGCATTTTCTAAAATATATGCATGTATGTGTACGTGTTTATAAATACAAAATTAATATGCACACCACAGCACAGCACACAGACATATATTATGTTAACACAAACTTTTATTCTCGATGCGATTAATCGCAAATAATCGTTTGACGGCCCTTTTTTACATCTTTTATTTATCGTAAAATGGGAAAACGTTTCTTAAAACTTCTGAAATAATAGTATATAATTAATACACTATTTAAAGTTTTGTGAATATTTCAATGTCTTAAAAAAAAGTTTTTATTAAATAAACTTTTGTAAACATTTTTGTCTGTAACAGAAGAGAAAGTGAGTAAAGGTCAATGGCATCCCTTATAGTAGAACATGATTGCACATACACAGGCAGAAATTAAGTCAGTCTGGAAGCCAAATTCAGGTTGGTGCCAAAATAACCTTTATTATAAAGGCCGTAAAGAGCTGTTTACACAAGCAGACGAAACCCTCAAACCAAATCTGTTTACTTGTGCAAAATCAGCAATAACCCTCACATTCTACACTAATGAGAAAAACTCATTTCCGCATTGACAGATAATGTTGCATTTTATAAACCCCAGACACATCAATTACGCAGACACGATAATTGATGCATAAACAACATTCCATATTAAACGTTTGAAAATATTAAAAAACATGGTAAGTACACTTTGTGCCCTGTAATTGCACAATAGACTATTTATAAGCAATAACCACACAAAGCAAACTAATGGAAAGAAATGGTTTACTCACTCTGTGGATGATGTCTGCTGAGTGAATGTACTGTAAAGAGACATACAGACTGATCAATTCACTTCCATCAAATACTACGATCAATAAGAGCAATTACCTATTATACAGGCAAAATGTCCAAGTGAAAGAACCACGCTTATGATTTTCTTTAGAACCATCAAGAACATTAGACATTTATGTAATCAAATAAAACAAAGAACAACTGTGATGCCTCTGTATTTACATAGTAAAGTAAAGAATCTGAAGAAACATTCTGGGTTATTTAAAACTTTGTTCCAGGTTTATTAGAAATTAATCTGTGGTATTTGGTTTAATGTTGCGCAAAGAAAAATCTTTTCAAAGCTAGAAAACAAACAATTGCAGGTGTACAATATGGCGTGTACAATGAATGTAAAGTTCTGTATCTGGTGTGTTTCCCATTTGCTTTGATGACAGCATATACATGAATCTTATGAATGAAGTTATCCCATCATGATTCTCCAAAAAGCATATTGTGCCACATTGAGTACCAAAATAACTTTTGTATAAAGAGTTCATATATTCGCAGTCGAAACTTGCATATCTGACACAGAAAAAGCACAGAATATTCCGGTTTACGTTCCCCATAAGTGCGTGTTCTGTATCTGTCACCCTAATTGCTTTTCTCTATTGAACTGTGGTAATAAAATTGTTTTGTGCAGTCCCTGTAGACTGAATTTCTGCAGTTATTTTGTCTTCGGAAAAATGCATCCATTGTAAGTGTGTTACTGTGAAAACAAGGTTCGGTTCAAAAAAGAACCCAAAGTATTCCTTTATAATCTGACCTTTAACCCTCGTAGGATCTGGTAAATAAGGAACTGCACATGGTCGTCCGTCAACTTCTGACACTTGACGATATTGTTGAGGTCTGCACCCATCAGGTGAGTCACCAGATACCTGTTAATAAAAACATTTCATCATGACACACCAACTCCGCTGAAAACATTCATGGCAAGTGAATATCAAACTAACTTTTGGCACAAAACAACCAATCATCTTCTAAATGACAAGGGGCGGAGATTAGTCCTGATTGGCACCACGCACAGCCAATCAGAGTGGAGTGTATGCGGTGCCGAGCCAGCTGGGTGCAGGGTTACCTACTGGAAACTCTGCTGAACTCTGAAAAGAATCCAGGAGGCTTTGGCTTGACCCGGTCATGAGCTTGATCATTAACCTTAACAAGCATGACTGCATTGCTGCTCTGTGCTCTCATAACACTTGAGGCAAACAACGGGTGAAACAACTTAACCGTCGTCCAAATACCTTCCACTAACTAAAGCACTAATGCAGAATGCAGAGACGTCTGGCAGACACGCTGCATCTGTGCAGGACAAGCATACGCATACACGCGGTTCAGAAATATCTCTTGCCAAATGCACCACTCATTCTCTGTAAGATTTTGGGGGCAGGGGTACTTTTAAGAGTATTCTTAGCTCTAGTTTCCATGCATCTTGTAGTGCTTGTGCAAGAAGCTCAGGCTGTATGCAAAACCACTGCTGTTCTGTGTGTGTGTGTGTGTGTGTGTGTGTGTTCAGCTCCTGTTTCCACTTTCCACACAGTCAAGCTCTTGTTCCAGGGAAACTCACTCTTTCTGTCTTTCTCTGCAGTTGTGACCTCAGATGGCTCTTATACCCCACTGAATAAGGGGAAGACTGACTAAACACTAAGGCCTGATTCACATTTCGCGTCTAAAACCGCGGGGAAAACGCGAGCCGCGCCTCTTTCTCTCTTTAAATGACCCACGGTGCGCGCGCGGCACTCCGAAAAGTTGAACTTTTCCATCTCGACTCTGCGCGTCGCCCCCTATTTGCGCGCGCATGCCGCGGGTCTACATTTAAAATAACCACATAGACAGTTTAGGACTTTAAGACAGTATAATACTAGAGCATTCCTCAAAGGAACAGTTCATCTCATTTTTCTCATATTAGGAGAGAGGAGAATGGTAGTCAAAAGTGTCCCAGAACGGTTTGCTGTCCTACATTCTTCAAAATATCTTCTTTTGTGTTCGACAGAACAAAGACATTTATAAAGCAATTTGTCCTACTATGGGAGTCAATGGTGGCCAAGATCTGTTTGGTTACAAGAATTCTGCCAAATATCTTTCTCTGTGTTCATCAGAACAAAGACATTAATGCAGGGTGAGTAAATGATGACATACTTTTCATTTTTGGGTGAATTGTTCCTTTAAATGTAAGTTTGCTGCTTTTCAAACCACATCTGCCTTTTTCTGGGCATTAAATTCCATTTTAAAAACAGATAATACATAATAGTTTTTAAACGGTCTACTGATTTTATACAAAAACACATTTTGAAAATAAATAAAAAATAAAATGTGAGTAAACATTGACAAATCTAAAGCATGTTTACACACAGTTTTGATTTAGAGAAATCTTTTATATCTTTATATTTAACGTTTAGCTATTTTATCATTGGTTTTTTTATTATTTATAAATATGCAGAGGCAATTTTCCTAATTTTCAATTCATTTCGTTTTTTTAATTATATTTATATTTACAATAACCTTGTTCATGTATGTTTTAAAATTTGTTCCAACTAAAGAGATATGCAATACGAAACAGAAGAATGGTATCATTGAGATTGTGAAAACTTTTCCAGCAGATGAACTTCAAAAAGTTAACAACCAATCAAAATCCATTTGCAGTACATTTAAGGCGCTCGCACATGTAAAATGATCAACTACATCACATACCCTTAAAATAAACATGACGTCATTGTCCATTGGTGTGGACATTAATACATTTATCAATACAGACATCAGTCTCTGTGTAAACAAACCTCTAGTCTGTCAGATCTACAGATCTACGTCATTGTAAGCGCATGCCTTCAAAACTGCAGAAATAGCCAGCTGAAATCTACAAGGAAATGTACTCTAATCTCACATTCTAGGCTTACAGGCTCACCTCAAACAAGCAAAACTACATATACAGTACGAGTATTATCTAGAGTGCATAAACGTGTTGTCGATTCCCGCTCTCGAGTGGGCCATTTCAGTAGGCAGTTTAATGAGGCAATAAGAGCAGATTATAGCCTTTGTACTATAAGGAAATTATGTCGAATGGCTACAAGCCTGTTGCCATGGTAGCCACAGATATTCCTTGCACGTGCAATGTTTTTCACCCCTCCCAGATCAGGAAATTTCTATTATTCCTGACACTGGACACAATGTACCTGTTAGTAGATTGCAATGGCGACACCTACACCTCGAATAATTACACTTGAATGCGCAAAGGTGTGGCAGCTACGCCCGAATCATTATTGCGGTGTGCAAAACAGCTTTCTGTTGGCTGTGAAGCTCTATCCTTGTCAGTTTATCGGGAATATTTGAAGATGACATGCATTTGTGACGTGCAAGCATCTATAATACAACACAAAACATTGCTGGTTTCCTCAAATGAACCTTTCATATTTCAAGACGACGCTACGAGAATTCGATTCGATACTCGATGGTGTATGATTTGCGCTGAAGGAAAGCCGCATCTACGACAAAGCACTAAATAGGCTACTGAATTGAGTTCTCTTTCACGTCTTCTTAGACAAAATTACGAACTTAAACAATGAACTTTAACTTAATTTTCCCCAAAACGAGCCTTGTATTGATCTCAGGCGGGAGCTGGCTGAGACAAGACCGAAGGGATCGTCTGTAAAGTGCAAAACCTGAAGATCATTAGGCTAATAAAAATTGTAATTAACTTCAGTGCTACATACTGTAGTATAACTAAAACCAGTTTAAATTCAGCAGGAGAGCATTAATGTGTAAACTGAATTTGGTGAGACTACAGTGTGTAACATAAAAATTATTAAATGACGATTTTTGGAATTATGTGTTATTTGTGTTATAACAACGTTTGGCTCACGAGTTATTGGTCCGGGAATCTACTATGAACCGCTCCATTGTTAATGTACGGAGCGGGACAACAGGACGTTTGAATGTTTTGCGAGATAATGCAAATATGTTTGCGAGAGAATGCAATTTTTTTTCAGTTCAGTTAGGCTAATAGTTTTTATATCATTACCTTTCTTATAGAGATGACATAGGTACAAACAACATAGAAACCAATAACTAGACAATGTTATTTATTACTTTTTAAGGTGGGGCCAGTGAAAATGTTGGCAGGCCAGTAAAATTCCAATCCCTTGCCCAACCGGGCCAGTATAAAAAATCCTTAGTGTTGATGCCGTGGGGAATACTAGAGCGGCGGTTTGTTTAATCATGTTGCAGAAGTGGCACAGTGGTGAATACTCACACGTCATCGAATTCTTCTAGGCTGGTGGAGGGCGTGAAAACATCCAGAAGGCCGATAACCTAAAAAAAGACAAGAGTCAAGGACAATTAGTCTAAATCACAGCAAGATTATAAGATCAAGGTCAAATGATTTAGAAACTGACTGTTGCTGATCTAATCAGTAAAATAGATGATGTTGGCGCACAGAAAATGCAGCATAACTAAAAGGTGCGTTCAGACCGCCAGCGACTGTGTCGTTGTGTGTCGCTAGTCTCTTGCTATGAGGCCGTTAGAAGAGTTCCTAGCTTTGGTTGATCTAGTAACATTTATAAACAAACCCTGCAGTAACTGACAAGAGACGGATGATGTGTGCTCCACTGCTTTACTCCTATTGGGAGTCGCTTCCGAAAGTCGCTCTTCATTTGCATAAAATTTCAACTTTGTCGAGTCGCTAGACACGCCCACTTCCTGTCATCAACGGTCACTGTCGTTCGTGTCGACAGCTTTCCTTCGAAATGAATGACATGGCTTTGCGTTGTGGCGTTCTGAACAGCTGGTGTTTCTTTACACGTTTCCGAACTCTTGAAAATTAATACTTATAGTTACGGTTCTCACAAAACAGCGAAGATACAAAGAATATTATCAAAATATTGCAAATGTGCAACTAACATTTGCAATAAATGAATACATCAAAAACTAATGTTTTGTTCAATTTTGTTTGGATCCAGATAGCCAAGAGACTGGTGAGGTAGAGAGAGTGATGTGTTCTTTTGCCATCAACAAATGTTGATCTTTGTTAATATATTTTCAATAAAACCTCATTTATACATGTATGAAGAGTTTATTTCCAAAAAGAGAACTCTGTTTTTAAACAATTTCAAAAATCATGTTTTTTATTGTGTTTTATTGTGTTAGTAAGCCGTTTTTCTTGAGTTATTATGGCTTAAATAAAAACAAAACAACTGCAGTTTGATTGATATTAATTGGAATGCACATGTAAAAAAATCTCTTTTTGGAAATAAACTCATATATATATATATATGTATTATTTATCACATTGTATAAGTTATCACATTGTTCATCAATTCCAGCTCTAGACCCGTATTTCGATAGATCACATCAATAGCTGTAATAATTTGTTCTCATGTTGGTAAGCTGTGGCGACTGTGGTTCCCATCTGAGGAAATTGCAAATGTAGTGCAAGTTCTGATGGTTCAGTTTGTGAACATCCTCTGTGAACTTCTGTATTAATCTGTGCGGGTACCAACTTTATCTCTCGCTCTGCAAGAGCAGCTTCTGCATTTCATACAAACTACACTTTCAATGTACTTGTACCCAACAATCACATCAAAGTCAGCACTGGTGCGCGCAAAATGACATGCAGTACACAAAGTGCAGATACACAAACTACAGTTGATAGTCGAGGGTGGGAACCTGCAACCTTCTTAAAGGGACAGTTCACCAAAGAATGAAAATGATTTTGTTTACCCTCTTGTCATTTCAAACCTCAAAGATAACTTTCCTTCATCTGCAGAACACAAAAGAAGATATTTTGAAGAATGTTGGTCACCGAACAACACCGGCCCGTATTGACTTCCATTGTATGGACACAAAACCACTGAGACATTTCTCCAAATATCTTCTGTGTTTCAAAGAAGAAAAAAAGTGATACGTTTTTGGAATAAAATGAGGGTGAATAATTAACAGAATTTTCATTTTTGAGCGTACTCTCTCTTTAACCGGCCACATTTGGTTGTATGGCTTGTTTTTTACCCTAATCTTGGGTTATACCACCGTTGCCACGAATTGTTAAATAAAAAGGGACAAGATGTTTGAAAAGCCAATTAATGAACAATTTTAATGACTTAACATTTGTAAGAAAGGCAAACAGTGCCAGCAATTGTAAAAGTGCAAGCAAGCAAGAAAATAAGAGTGTGTGTGAGATAGAGAGAGAAAGTGCGAGAGAGAGTGGGTGGCTCAGATCCCGCATAGAGTTTCACCCACGTGCAGACAGAGGCTGGCATGCTGCACAGATTTCTGTGGGTTCTGTCCAGAAGGCAAAATATTCTCCTATGCAAAAACACTAGACTGCCTTGACAACAGCAGGCAAATAAGATCATCTGCACTGCAGAGACACTCTGCATCTGTGTGCCAGCCTCCAAAACAACAGCCAGGCCTTTAACTCTCCCCTGACATCGCACAAAAGGTCATGTCGACTTTAACCCAACTCACGCAAGATAAAAGCATAGATAATTATCTCCAGTCATTTGCCAAACCAAACGAGGAAGGCAGAGTATAATAATGTGTGCATCATGCTTTTACGATTTCCTAAGAGGGCACATGGCATGTTCTGCATTAACAGCAGACAGTCTTTCCCCACTCTCTCATCATTAGCTCAAAGACAGCGATCGATGATGCACATGAATCTTCCACCGGGATGTGTGCTTTCTTTAATAGTAAGGAGAGAGGAAATCAGAGAATAAAAAGAGCAACAATGCTGGATACATTATTGTTAGACTGGTTGAAGACCAGAAGAAAAGAAGAAAATATTGAAAGTCAGACAGGGTGATATGTTGCAGGCTGGAATCGAGCCTGCATCACCCACATGAGCATCATTTTCGGCAAGTTTAATGCATTTTAAGGTGGTTAAATTCCCATCTGTAGAATTACGCAGATTTTCCTACAAGATCAGTACAGGAAATACGAAAACACGTGAAAGCTTGAATGAACTCAAAGAAGCATTCACATTATGAATGAAGGTGAGGAAAGACGGAGTGGGTGGCAGGCGTGCAGGTAGTAAAATCCCTCTTACATTCTCGTGTTTCATGTGCTTCAGCAGCCGCAGTTCTCTGTACGTGCGCTTGGCGTGGATGATAGACTGGAACGGCCGGGACAGCTTCTTGACCGCGATCTTCAGGTCCGACTTTGTGTCATATGCCGAGCTGTGGATAAAGAACACACTGTTAACAACACGGACCACAAGATAAAAAACAGACGTTTTCTGGTTACGTCCAGGCTTAAATCAAAAAGACCACCCCAGAGTTTCAATGAAACCGCTAAAACACATCTTGAGCTTCTCCTTAAACAGCAAGCCTACAGGATTTATGTCGGTTTTATCATCGCCAGGTATATACGAACATTCCCAATAGTGCATATATTCTCCATTTAACAAATATAGGGGGAAAAAACAAATCTCGTACCAAAATGTAAGCTATAGTTACGTTTTCCAAATGATCTTTGGAACCATGTGGTTACCATGGCAGTCTGGTCTGATCAAAAGAGCGATTAGCATTTCCAGGAAATCTAAGTAGGCCAATCTCGTCGATATAAGGATACAAAGTTTGGTGCACTGATAGTGTTCACTCACCACAGCGTCAGCCGACCCAGACAAATAATAACCCCTCACCAAAACCACGAGACACCAGAATACAAAGAGATGTCCCAGGACTAATCTGAATGTTATAAAAAAAAACAGTTCATCCAAAAAATAAAAATGTGTACACACACGCAACAGACACCTATATAAACACATTACACAACGCTAGACACATTAGACATGCACAATCTCTTCAAACTATGTCACATGCCACTTCCAGCACTATTGTGCCATCACACCCTTGAAAGAAATGTGTGGCCACACAAGAGCTCATACAAACTTAAGTACAGATAGGACTTGCCAAGATAAATTGCATGAAATATACACCACACTTGTGATGTTAACTCGAAGTCTTTATTGCCGAGTCTTGTAGAAATGCTGTTCATGGCCTTACAAAACAAGCCGTGCGTGACTCAACTCAGCTCGACTGCGAAAGGCATAGTTGAATCCTCTCCACTTCAGTCTCTCATGGGTGTGGTGTTTATGGGACATATCTACTTACAAGAATTGTGAGCAGATGGCATAAGCAAGCTTTACGTTCTGGTAGTAGAGCGATATGTGATGCAGCTTTGCTTAAATAAAAGTACGTAGACAGAGCCTGTTTTCTACATGCACGCTGGGTTTGATCCAACAGAAAAACGTTTGGTACGCAGAGTGGAGCCAGTGACTCAGTGTTGATTGTGAAAGATGGGAAACCACCACAGCAGCGTGTAGGAAAAGTCCCATTTCTCGATCTAACAGGACACGCTGATGTATCTTGACCTGGACGCACTCCTTCGGCTCAGGAGTGAATATATTCACAACCAACTTGCTAAAATATATCAGAGAATTACAAAGAGAACAATTATAGAACTACCATATTAGATATCAATCCCATATAAAATATTTGCAAATACATAAATGTATACAATTTGTTAAAGTCCCAGTGAAAGAAAAAATGACAATGCCTATTTTTTCATGAAATATTCCAGTTTATTGTACATAGTTTATCAATGTGGGTCATTCTCTTTTTAAAAATGTGTGTGCCCTCATAATCCTTCCTGTAATGATGACTATCCAACTTAGAATGACGTATGTTAGACGGCTTGGGCGGAGCATCCATGAACTCCTCCCCTTCGACTGTCAGTCTACTGCCAGTTCCATTTCAAAATGCAGCGGCTGTTTTTATACATCCAAACAAATCGCAGAGAAAGACGAAAGCCACTCCCGCTATTTTTCCATTTCAAAATTCCATTTCACTCGGAAATGCGTCAAAATACGCATGTAAAAAGCTCGCAACTTCCGGTTCAAAGGGACTTTAATCCACATTGGAAACATAAGTTTTCAAATACTGAAGAAAAATCATAAAGTTTAGAATAATGAACTCACTAAGGAAAGTCTGTTTGAAATATAAATTTGCAGGTTATTTTACATCTGTATCTGACAATTCCCACATTTTCCAAAAGAGAAAAAACGAATACCCGACAGATCAAACTATAAATCATTATTCTAGGCAGATCTTCTATGTACTTGCTCAATAACTGATTTTTCTTTATTTTTAACCAAAACATGTTTTTGCGAATTGGGTTATAGGGGCTACAGACACCATTTTTAACTAAAAAAGGAAAACTATGCACTTTAGATGTCATTTACAAGGCAACGCATTTGAGAAAGTGAAAAAAACATCTGTCAGACTCAGGGCTCTGCGGTAACTTATTTTTTTTAAAGGGCAACTTGTGCTCCTTAATTTAAACATTTAATAGCAAAAAATTAATATGCTATTAAATTTAGGAGCACAGACCATTGAAGTAAAAAAAAAGAAACATTAATTTAACACCGTATAGCATGCACAAAGTATGGGAAAGCATGATAAACTAAACTTATTGGTTATTATTGATTGTATCAAGGGGGCTGTTGAATGCTTCATTTTGATTGGCTGGCGAACATTTTAAGGATGTGCATTGTTTTTCTCTCAAACTGCAACAACAGAGGGAGATCACATGCGGCACTTCAATAAATTGTTTCTGTAATAACTCGTTGGGAATATTTATCATATATAATGGGCGGTCCGACCATTGGCTACTCCGCCATTCGACTCCAGCTCTCACAGTATGTCGTTCCAAACTGTCATTTGGGAAGGTCACTTGGCTGTTGCGGTACATTACAATCAAAACAGTTTATTCCTATGACAAAAATTTCACTAGTTTATTGGTTTATGCGTTTTTGTGCTTGGACAGTAGACAAGCAAGCGCCGTGAGCGAAGAAAAACAAGGTAACCGTTAGTTCTCTTTTTTCCCCAGAAAAGTATGCACCAAGCAATAAACCTGCTCGGTTTATTAGCACCAAAAGCAACATCATATAACTAAAGAAAGCGTGTTGGGCTCAGCTGTCCAACAAGTGTCAGTCATGCCAGACACACACCCCTGCAAACGACACCTGATGAAACGCTCAGTCGCACAGACACACACTAAGGACATCACCTCAGAACCGAAAGTAAAAAAGCAAAGCACTAAATGGCACGCAAGCGTATGTTCCTTTCTCATATGGGAAACGCTGCTCAGTAGCATGAAAAGCAGCCGATCGCAGTGCATAATGTCATGTAATATAAATATAAATGTATAAATGACTAAATGTAAATGTAATATATACATGGAGGCACATTTGGTGGTCGTAGTTTCTTTTTTTATTGTATTTAAATGGGTAATGAATCTTGAGAGCCCCCCTGAAGTAAGCTGGGACCCCCTTGTGAAACACTGGTGTAAACTGTAATATCATGCACATTCAAATTAGGCCTACGCGTATCTTTACAAAGTGATGTCGCCAACCAACTTGCATGCATTAATGCATAATGCCTGGCATGCATCTTCCAGCATAATGAATCCTCAGAAATTAAATCAATCACACAACCAAAAGTTGATCCGCAAAGAAAAGCAGCCTTGCCACCAAAATATTTGGACAGGATCACTTTTCAGCTGAAATAACGCAGTTTTTGCAAGAAAACAATACCATAAGCGCTTTAATAAAATGACAAGTTGCCATTGCTGCTTTCAAACTCTATAAAAAATTCCACATAGACTTCCATTGTATATCATATAATAAAACTTGGTTTTACCAACAAAATGGTCGTTTACAAAAAGTATTTAAATAATTATTTACAAGTGCAAATGATTTCCTTTGTACTCAGCAGCACTTCCAAGACATGGTCATAACTCATAAGTGAATCATAACCCAGCAGAACATTCCTTTAATTCCAAGACAATGGGCAGAGACACAAACGTAGTTATGGTTTCAGTTCAACCTTGGCTAAATCATGAAGAACCTGTACCGAATGAAGAAAAACAAACTCCAGCAAAACAGGCCCAACGTAAGCCAAAGGCGTTTCCAGTTTGAGAGTAGCATTAGTCAAAGGCTGCACTCCCTGTGCCCGAAGCACCTCGGATTAAACCAAGTAAATAATGTGCTTTTGCTGTTTTGACTGTACATCATGTTCTTGACAGATGTGCAGGATGTTCAGTCAAATAGAGAAATCTTTCTGCGCAGTCTAATTTTGTTATCCGCAGATGTCTCAGTCAAAGCCAATTGAACTATAGACCTGTGCGAATCTCTGCATCTCTGACAGGTTGAAACAGGTCAACCCAACAGCGTTACAGTGCAACATATGGCTAGTGTACAAAACAAACTACAATACACTCAGATCATTAAACGCTGCAATAATGAAAAGGCTTTCCGGAAGACCGTAACTGAGTTTTATATTAAACATAACTGGGGGCTTCCTGAATGCCTAGCAACACATGACAGGGGTCCTGGAGCTCTGAATGAGAGTGGGAATGATCTTCGCTCATCATGCACTCCTTGACTTTCCAGGCTGAGACGTCCTGGGAACAAATGCAAAAAGCACTATTTATATCTCACAGGCAGGGGACATGGCTAGAACAGGACGCATTCACGTGATCAGTGACCATCCAGGAATATAAAACGGAATGGGGATTTTAATGCAGGCATGTGTTCGTGGTTCGACCCTGCTGTCAGCTTTCAAAGCAACATGGGCTTTTCCCTTCCTGAAAACCCCCAGGTTTCAGTTCTGTGCAATATGATCCAGTCACCTACTGAGAAAGTGCGCGCGCACAGCATTTTAAAGACTCTTTGGAGTAACTCGTGTAATATTTACAACAGCTAAGAATCCTTGTAAGTGTGACTAACCAGCTCGGTGTCGAGGAGACCACCTAATCCTGGAATTATGAGTCACAGCAAAGAGTGACATCACTTCGTCCTCGCGGCCAGACTCGTGTAGCATGCACAATGTGCACGGCCTAAATTTTAACGTTTGCCACTTCCACGTCCGAGAGTCCGGTGAAATGAACTGGCATTAACCATTAAATGCAATATTTTTGCTATCTTTGCCTCAGATTATACGTCTTAAGTATGTTAATTTTCTGTACTAAAGTAAGTATGCATTAATCCTTCAAGTTTACATGCGCGTGTACCTGGAGCCTTTAAGTTATACGTATTTCCACACAAGCAACAGTAAATATCCTGTTTACCTATTCAATTTAATGAATAATAATTTAAGTAAATAGCAGGCTGTCATTTAAAAGGACTAAACCTGTCACCACGACATTTGGGGAAAAATCTAACTTGCTTGTCTTTCTTTCATTGCAAAACAACCTGCAGCTGTTCTCGTGCAAGCAGCCACAACATATGCGCACTTTTAAGTGCACTTAATCTACATACCGTCGAGTTCTCACGCTGGTGCAAAAACAATAACGTTACGCGTTTGCAAAGAGTGTGTTTCTCCCTCAACTTCAGCGCACATTTTATTGCAAGCACGGCTGCAACACGAGTCTCCACAAACAGCCCCAGAAAAACAAGTGCAAGAGGCCTGAATGCTCGAGCAGAAAGACATTGTTGTGCAGACGGATCTTGTTATGCACACGACATCCAGCGCGGATATTTACCATACGGATCCATAAGCTCCGGAACCCACGGGTGTCAACATCTTGTACCTCTCCGGTACCTCCCATATGGTCTTGTTGAGCTCCTGTCGGTAGAAAATGGGTCTCTCCTTCTGGGACATTCCTGAAGAGGAGCGGAAACTTCTGTGCTGCTCTCAGTCGATCGATCGCTGTGCTTTCACGTGAACAAAAAAACTAACGAAACAAAAGCGCAACCTCCAGGTTCACAAACCTATGCTCGTGCATCGAAAAACACGAGTTAAATGCATATGCGCAGTGATCGTACACGCGCGTAAAGTCCGTTCCGTCAGGAGTCGCTGAGCAAAGCGCGAGATTTCTTGTGCGGATTCTTTATTTCTCCTGTTACAGGTTCTCCTCAGACGAACGCCCCCGACGTCACTACACAAGCGTGACTCACGGGACCTTAAATCAAATCTCGCGAGAACGAATTATTTTATGTTTTACAACTAATATTTTAACAACGATTGCTGTCGAATTTTGTAAGAAAAAAAACAGGTGTGCGCGTTTAAGTTATGCCAGTTTATTTCCGTTTTTACTCACATTTTAAATACCTCCGCTTTTTAATATGTTCAAAAATCATGTTTTTTTATATGTTATCATAATATATCACAACAAAATGCTACTTTTTTAGTTAATCAAAACCACCAAACCGTAGTTTGATTGATATTACATGGAATGCACAATAAACATTATCTGCTTTTCCAACTCTTCAAATATAAACTTCATTCGTAAGGAATAGGCCTTGCTTTTAAAAGGGATCGTTCACCAAAAAATGAAAATTCTGTCCTCTTTTACACACTCTCAAGTTGTTTCAAATCTGTATGAATGTTATTGCTCCTCTCAACACAAAAGAAGATATTTAGAATAATGTAGAAAACCAAAGACTTCTGGGGCACCATAGACTTCCATAGTAACATTTTTGTTTCTTACTATGGAAGTCAATGGTGCTCCAGAATTGTTCGGTTACAAACATTCTTCCAAATATCTTCTTTTGTGGAGTATTAAAATGTGTACAGTTTTGAAAGAACTTGAGGTTGAGTAAACCAACATTTAAATTTTTGGGTGAACTATCCCTTTAACGTAGGAATTTAGACATCGTAATATTTATTTATACATGTGCAGGTGATATGTTGCACACAAGAACACAAAATTGTCTTTCTCCTTGGGGCGCTTAGTAACAATACAAAGGACTTACGAAACCTTCCGCCCCTTCTGAGAAACACTTGTCACTGTATTCGTTTCTGTTTCTACACTTCATAAAAGCGATAGCTGAATAATAAATTAATTATACAACATATATTCACCTACACGTTTAACGTTAGAAGAATAACTCTCGCATGCCATCTTGTGGTCAAAGTTAAAGTTCTCAAAGTCTCTAAAAACCCCGTCGCAATGTAAAAAGAGAAGTGAAATACAATGTATTTCATTATCATTCATTAAAGCTTTCATTTTGGAGTGATTTGTACATCATTTTACTGTCCATGTTGCAAAGTAGACTTGGAAACAAAAGTTAAATTGTAATTAGGAATATTTTATTTAAAATAACTCTCTCTCAACAGATATTGTTGTGGAAACTAGTAACTTATCACCTATTGTATTATTGCTAATGTATGACATATCGCTTTATTGCTCCCTGAACTCTCGGCAAGTCGATTTGGATAAAAGCATCTCCAAAATGAGTGTTTGGTAACAGCAAGTGCAGGTGATTGTGATGTATCTAAAAGGAAGCCATAACTACTGCATTGACCAAAGGTCAAACATACGTTATGTTGATCTCACATCTAAATTTCAAAACTGTTTAAAAAAATGTGTCACTAAATAAAAAAACAACAATAATTACAATTTACAAAGCAAATATTTTGATTTGGGATGAAAAGGAATTAATGGAAAAAACTGTCCCAAACAGTCGTATTCAGTTGCATAGGGTTTACTATAAAATATTTACTGTTTACATATGACAAATCTGAACATTCAACATCTATCATCATATATATATACAGACAAATCAGGTTTAGTGCCATAGGTGGAACAGAAAAGTTTTAGTGAAAAAAGATTTAAAAAAAGAGTTTTTACTTGATACAGGCATGAGGGATTTCACACAAGAGTTTTTTTTACAGTTTTTATATTACATAAAATACATATACAGATATAAGAAAATTGAAGCTGATACCTTCAGAAAATGAATGATAATTTAATGCGTAGTGTTCACATTCTCGTCTTTAACACAACATATTCCATAAACAATATATATGTATCTGCATTAATGAGAGTATCTTGGAGATGAGATTTATGTATATTGTAATGTTTTTTTAAGCCCAGTCAATATTCGGTTTTCTCAATATTCTACTTCAATTTTCGATTAAATTTCATTTTGTCTTTTTAAAATGTTAACATAAGAACTGTTCTCCTGTGTTGCAAACAGCAGCATTTCCACATCTTTGTGATAAATATTTGGAGTCACTTGGATATGGCATAAGCTGTGCATGACATTATACCAAACCATAAAAGCACACCTACTTTTCGATAAAAGAAAGTCATGAACAATTTACAAGATAACCTTTTTCCTAACATTTTTAAGCTTTTCAAATGACCTCTATTAGCCCAAATTAAACTTTCATTTGTGAGGAAACATAACATAGACAATTATTTGTACACAAGCGAAGTCTGAATCCCTAAGTAGAAGCTTCTTAACCTTGAAAAGGTGCTTTTCCCATCATTTCAAAAAACATTTATCTTGATCTAAGACCAAATTCCCAAAACTCTAATCTAATCTTAACTTAAACATTTACAAAATGCAAAGTTCTTAAATCAAGCTTCTACCAACATTGTGGGGCAGGCGGAGTACATCTTCACCAGTAGCCGGCAATATCTACCACCACTACATTTCTTTTGGCATTCAACAGTCCAGTGTCCATAAGACTGATCCATCCAGGTCATTTCAGAAAAATCAGGTAAAATGCCATACAAAAACACAACGCTGCCACAGCAATATGGAGCCGTGTTCCTATCACTGCAGCTGTGGAGATAAAAGAAAACACAAGTCACAACAAAACACAATACAAGTCCATCCAAAAAACTAGTGTCGACTAACACATTACAGTTCCAGAAGTGACATTTGGGTAATGCACATGCAAATATGTCATCATTCATGTTCTCCATCTGCATGAATCTGCATGACTTATTTTTTCCCATTAAACACAAAATAAAATGTTAGACATCATCAGTCCTTATTGTATAAATATAACAACCACCAGTTTTAACAGCTTAACTTACATCTAGTGTCCCAATGAAGAATGAACGTCATACAGGTTCGAAACGACATGAATTTAATGAAATTTCATTTTTTGGGGGTAAACAAACTCTTTGGATGCAGCAAAAGGAATGACTCCTATTATTTACCTTTATAAAACACTCCCCAGACTCCTTTCTTCTCCGACAAGAGCCAATTGTTTAGACGAGGGACTTTCTTCAGGTACGCACACGTGCAAATGAACAGGAGTCCAAATACAAGAATTCCGTCGAAAGAGTAGACTGTGAACAAGCAGAACATAAAGCTCAAACCTTAAACCATCATTCAACTTGAAATCTGACGCCAATATGAGTTAACTTACATCATTGTACAACCAAAGATTTCAAATGGATCGATTTTGTCGACAGATAAGTTAATGTTATGATTAGACTTTACTCAGTAAAGCTGTTAGACACCATCCATATACGTTACCATGACACTGTTTCCTTGGAGAGTTAAACGACGACTTTCATGAAGACAAATTGATTTATATTATATTAAAACATAAAAGACACATTAAAGCATCCTAACATTGTGAAAAGCTTCGGCCCATGAGCCACGTCCACGGACAGCCACAGCAGACCAGCCCAGCTTGCAGTCAGTATGTCTTATTTCACGACACATACGTCATGCTTATCAGTTTCGCACAGTTCGTCTTTTAACGTTGTCGTTTCAACTTACCGTTTGTCATTGTCGCAGCTTTTATATAAATGCAGATGAAGCGCAGTCTGCCAGCTATTTCTTATTTACTCTCTTCATCAGTTCCGCATCGACAGTACTGACTTCCGGACTGTGTTGTGTGGAATCATGGGTAATCACCCCACAAATTAAAAGTCTTACGGCACCATAGGAGTTACGTTTTGTTTTTACCGTATGGGCTATCTATGGTTTTACGATCAGAGACAGTTGTAAGAAGTAAATATTTTTAGTTTTTGGTGAAAACTTATGTTATTTCTCTGTTGACACCTCACAAGTGTGACTACTATATCCACGAATGTATAGGAATGAAAGGTCAAAGGGTAGAAATGCAAAATAAGTTTGTTAAATACTTCTAAATCTATTTTTTAAATTAAATTTAAATGTATTTTTGATACATTTTCTTTTTTAAACCTATTTTATGTATATTTATAAAGCCTATATATGTCAGGCTAATTAATAAAACATTATTAAATGGTTATGGGTTTCATTGACTGGTCTTTTCTTCACTTAAAAAAATCACAATTATTTACTTAGACTTTATTCTTGATAACTGAAGAAATGACCCATGATTTGCAGCATATTGTCCTACTTAATTCCTTCATCAACGTCATTAACTTGATTTGCAGCTTGGTAAATGCTACGGTTTCCTCTGTAATACAACCATGAAAGAATCAAATAATACTACAAAGTTCTGCTCCTAAATACTTAAGTAAAAATGTGAAGATTTTGTGACCCCTCCCAAAAAAATTACTTGCATCAGTTGTGGATTTATTTATTTCTTTTGATCCAGCACAGATTTAGTGTTATATACGTCCGATTGATTTATTTAATGAGGATTATTATTGTTTTAAAACCACAGCTAAATGATATCCACAACGTGACACGAATAAGTGTTTTGCCCACCCATCTCTAATAGCATTCTGGAGATCTTGGCAGGGTCATGTAATTGACAATGTGCTTGGCGAGAGACAGAGACAGAAGGTGGACTCGGCTGTCGTCTCACAATTCTTGGAAGCCACTGTGCTGGCATGTTTTTTATGTGTGTGTGTGTCTTATCACATGTTTTCAGGATGTTTAAGAAGGCAAATATAAATAATTAAAAGTAACAGAATGCAATTTTGAATCATTGTTTTAGGTCAGGTCCAGTATAGGACTTTATTACAATAGTGAAATACTGTAGAATTAACATAATTAACCATTAACAGTATTGCCATAATCAAAATAAATAAGTGATACTTTATGAAAGTCTAGTATTCTAGACATTTAGCAAATTTGATCTATTGGTGTGAAACAATAGGTCTAGCACCATCGTGTTTACAAGGAACAAAGCAGGCTGCCTCTAAATGGGATTGGACATGCTGACAATCCCCCATCTGCTCTGTGTTGATCATCATTCAGTTGTGTTATTCCTCCTATCTGAGGTGTGATTATGAAGGCAATCTGATGTCATTAGTTGCATCTGCATAGAGCATCAACCAGCTTTACCTTCGACACAACGCTGCTGTCTGTATGTAAGAGAAGCACAGCGTGTGGTCAACTGTACCTCCTGATGCTGAATACCATTATGCTGTGATACTACAGAACACAGGTAAGATTAAACATGCTTACAGTCTTCTTTATGATCTCCTCTACATATGGAAATGAAAGTTAAATAAGTCACCTTTGAAAATGATAAGAGAAATATCTGTAAATTGTGTCAACCTTGAATTAACCATATCCATGTTTCATGTCTTAAATTTCTTAGTTTAAAACAAAAATAATGAAAATAACTGTAATTTAAATGTTCAATTAAATATTTAGAAAAGTTTTGAGGGTAGCGTAAAAAAACGTACAAAATTACACGTTTTCTCGTTTTTCTTGAAAATTTGCTGTCCTTTCTGTAATTTTAAGTTTTTTGAGTGTACTTTAAAAAATAAACTGTAAAAAATCCCGTAAAAACTGAAACTTTCCGGGAGCTGGGGCACCAGAAATAAACCGTAAAATAACAGTAGTCCCTGTAAAATTACACATTTCCTACTTTTTCTTTTTGTCTTTTTCAGTAATTTTATGTTTTTCAACACTATATAAAAAAATATATGAAAATCTGTAAAAAGAGAACAATTCTGTAAAATATTTAAGGCCAAGTCATAAAATGCCAAGAAATTATTTTGAGTATCTATTAACACCTCAATCGTTTTGTTCTTAAGGTAATTTCAAAGAGAATGGTACACAAGGACAAAAAAAAAACAGGTATTGTCCACCCCTTTCTGATCATTTCTGAAAACATTATGGCCTGGCACACAAGCAGTCAGTTCCTTTACCGTTATACATTACCAACCACTTTCTGTCCGTCAGAAAGCTCCAGCTGTGCGGCTGCTTCATCTCAACAAACTGAAGACCAGAACCATCTCATCCGTCCAAAGAAAGTGTCCAACTCTATTTTGGAGTCTCGTAGTCATATCGGGAACTGCTTGTCAGTTACAAATGGTAAGCCGGAATCACAACCGCATTTTCTATATTATCCAAATTATTTACACTAACGTTAACACTTTGACTCATAACATTTAGCAGCACTCTCATAGTGCTAAACCGTTTGTCTTATATACATGAGAAGATTTCCATCCAGATTGACATACTTTGTCATGTTAAGATTTGGTACAATCCAATGCTCAGGTGAGATTGTGGTCTGTTTATTTGTGGATGAGTTAAGGAGCGATCCACAGGGATCAGATCAAGGCTTTAAATGGTCACAACCCCTGCAGAGTGAGCTCCTGGGAAAGTGGATATACAGGATAATGAGTTGAACTACAGTAAAACAAAAAAGCGAGTTAAACTGCAGTGCAGTCAGCAAGTGTACTACAACAAAACTACAGTTAACTGGATTTTGGCAGCACAGTACTTGGATGGTTGACTGTATTTAATGTACATACAGTATATATACAGTATTTTACTGTATCACATGTTCTCGTTTTCTAATCTTTGCTTCAAAAGTAGCGACGGTCAAACATTTGAACTTAAACCTTCAGAATGAAAAGACGTTTAAGTCAAGTGTTTCCAAACCTTTGAATGGTAGTGTAGATTTTGACCTTTGAAGGTTATAAAATGCCCATTGCATTTACACGTTGAGTAATTTAAATATAAATATATATATATTTTTAGACATTCAGATCTTCATACAGATCCTTTACTTACATTATTTCACGCATTCAAATTCTAACTCCGTTTTGAATGAGTGAAATGTTCACAGGGTCCTCCTGCCTGAAGAGAAGCCAGAGCTCAAGAGAGTTCTGGAGCAGAGGAGATTAGATCAACACAGAGTCCTCATAGCCTCCATCTGACCTGGAGCGAAGCTGCGTAAGAGACGCCACAAACTCATGCAGGTACATGTCCACAGCTGCATTCCACAGCACAGCACCACACCGCATGCATTCAGTTAAAAATGGCGTTTTAAAATGATGCAACAAATCATATCTGTTAGCATCTATGAGGCCTATACATTTTTCAGCAATAATGAATCACATAGAGGAATGGATATAGTGTAGAAACAACATAAAAGCGACATTTAATAACATTTTGAAGTTTATAATTTCAATTCAGTCACAAAAACATGTACAATACATGAAACACTGTGATAAAGACTCATGGAAATGTAAATGTTATCAGTCTTCAGAGTTTACCATCTCAGGTTTGTAAACTTTCCCTTTTTGTCTATCTTTAAATAAACCGCTTGTGTGAAGTATGTGTCCCTTTCCTTTCGGATTCACATTTCTTATCAATGCAAATGTATTACAAAGACACCAGAAATCATAAAAGTACCATGAAATAGATGATGGACACAAGATAATAAAAAGTAGAGAATACAGCAAAAATAGTGATCGCGAAGACCACTTTACCCAGAATCTTACTTTCTGTACAACAAGTAAACTGACTCTTTAGGCCCGATTCACATTTCGTGTCTTTTCCGCGCGCGTATTCGTTATTTTAAATGTAGACGCGCGGCAGGAGCGCACATTTTTCTAGGCGCCGCATCGAGATGAAAATAGGAAATAGCACAGCGGGTCATTTGAAGAGAGAAACAGGCACGGCTCGTGTCTTCCACGCGGTTTTAGATGCGAAATGTGAATCGGGCCTAAGCAGCCATAAAAAGCAGCTTTTCTGTACCATTCTGCAACCTTGTCTCCAAGTTAAAACAGCCTTTCTAAAAGGTTCCAAAATATTGCAGGTCAACAAACACAACATTGATAATAAATAAATAAATAGCGACTGAAAATGCACGAGATGGAGGGGGTCATGGGATGCCATCTTTGCGCTGGCAACACTGAGAAGGCGGGACGCTCCAGTCGTAAATATAAGAGAGCCTCAGTTTGACTTCCTCCTTGCACAGACGCCCGTCCCTCTGTAGCGTCTGATGTTTCTCCAACATGTCCTCTAAACTCTGCTTGTGAGTGACCAGATACTTATTGCTGCATCCGCGCGACTTATACTCCGTGTCGAAGCGCGGATCGTGAAGCCGTTTCACGTCCACGGGGGCAAGCCACGCCCCCAAAGACACGTCCTCGCTCTGCCACGTCTTCAGAAACCCCACGTTCAGTCCTACGTAGTGCACAAGATCAGAAGAAAGCACGTAACCCCCACCCAAAGCATAGGGTAAGTAGTAATCGCACAGTTCCCAAGCGCTTTCCTTCCACTTCCCGGCCGCTTTCACTCTCCCACGGCCGGAAAAGAAGCCCCAGTAAAGATGGGTGGGCTCTTTAGTCTTCAACTCCTCTTTGAGAAGATCCAAGCGTGCAAAAGTGTCATCGTCGGCCTTCAGGACAAATTTAAAGTCCACGTTTCGGTCCAACCAGGAGTACATGTGAAGCAGCTTCTGCGTGAGGTTCTCGTACGAGTCCCGGAGGTCAGGGAGCAGGAGGAGGTCATGGTGACGGACCTGCTCGGTTCCGAGGTTCTGTAGGTCCTCAGCCGGTAGACCCTCGGTGCCGATGACGAACCAGTAGAGAACATCAGGATCCCGTTTAGTCAGCCAGGTGCTTCGGATAATACTGCGACGCTCCGTGTACTTTGGGCCCGTGGTGATGAGAACAACTAGAAAAGCTGAGAGCTCTTTGGCACGAGGAGAAACTTCTGTGTGCTTCTGACGTGACTCGGGCCGTGGTGCCATACCGGGGGATTCGGCGGGCTTGAGTGTCTCAGATGTACATTTGGCGAGGAAAATGAGGACGATGGCAAACAGGAAGAGGACAATGAGCGCCAGGGCTGTCTTATGACGACACACAAGACGGACCAAATTCATGATGGCACTAAAGAAATGAGAAGGAAAACAATTATGCCACAAAAATGCTATACATTTTTTACTTTTGAAGGTTAAAGATGATATTGAGGCATAAGATAATTCAATGATCACCAACTTGATCAAACAAGCAGTTATCAAATTTGTCTGAAGATTAACTGACTAATAAATGATTGTGATTAATGTCTGTTTCAGGCATATGACATTTTGTCGCCTTGAAATTATAAGATTCTATCTGCATTCTGCATTCCAAGATTACAAATTATTACAATTAATTGTAATGCAAATTATCTTTTATTTTGGTGTGCTTCATTCATTTAATACTTCTCAGAAATTGATATTGTAATCTGTCATTTGATGAATACACACTTGACACTTGAAATAAAAACAAATAAAATAAAAAAATCTGTAAATAACAGAAACAACTGTAAAGTGATATATAACTATTAAGTGATAATAACAGAAGACTGTAAAGTCATCAGCGGAGCGCACAAACTAAAGCTGAGATATGAGGATGGTATCTGCCTCCTGATACAGCAAAGTTTGGAATCACTTTGATCAACAAAAAAACATCAAAGGCAATTATTGAATAATAATAATGACAGCCCTAATTGTCATGTTTATTACTGCAAAGATGCTTTGGAAGAATAAGTTATTGTGAGTCTTAAAATGTTAGTTGCTTATAATGGTTTCCCACGTTTTATCACATTTTGTTAGAATAAGTGTGCCCTTGGAATTAAACCTATGATCATTGTGCTGCTACATACTGAGATACAGGAACATGCTTGTGTCATAACATAACATACGTCATAATATTATAACAGTTAAAACAATTATAGCATTTCATTTCTGTAAATGTAGAATAGAAAGAGTATATTATGGATACTTATAATTATCACATTTTTTTACCATTTTAATCACATTTTGTTCGTTTTAAACGTAACTGCCATGTGAGTGTGTGCGATCTTAAATCATATTCAACACGCAGCATGCATGATGCACATTACCTGGTCGATTCCCGTCACACTGTTTATTTACTGTGCTTGTGGCTCATCTTTACTTCAGCGTCTGTGATGCTGATCTGCTGCAGCGGCTGCTGGTGTGTGAACGCGCTCTCAACAAACACGCGCGAGCCTCAAGCATGTATAAAAGCAAAACGGTATAATGGTGTAACGACACAGAGCTCTGAACGCGTCATTTTTTCTGCCACACACACTCAGCTCCGCACTTCCGGTACTATTCACAGCCACAGACTGGCGCTGCGTCCATTCCGAAGTAATCATCCCTATGCCCTAACTCCCTTTGAAGAGTAAAGCTCTTGGAGTGTAAACTCTAGTGGGGAGAACTCAATTGTATCTCTTAATCTGTCCATTTAAAATTTACTTGGGAGAAGGAGCAATAAAAAGAACGTCATCGTCTCTTTATTTGGAGTGACGTTTTGTATGGTGTCCCCTTTCCGAAGGGCCCTTCGCAGGGCAATATATCCCGTTCGGCACGCAGCGTCATGCGGCATTGACGTCAATATTCTCCAACTGCGCCATCTAGAGGATGGGAAGAAAACGTCGCTCAGGTAATGACAAGAACAAACACTGAAACATTTAGTTTAGATTTATGCCTTAAACGTGTCATTTTAAATATTATCACACATTTATTGACGCAGTTTAAAGGTGCAAGCTGTAACTTTGTAAAATATAACGTTTTCAAGTAAATTATCTGCAATAGTTTGTAGTCCAATGACGTTTCCCGCCTAATCGGACCCTACAGATAAACTTGTAAATCTCATTATTAATGAAGGCTAGGAAATGGTTAATGTCAACATCATAACATTTTATCATATCCATAAAGTTATGGATTTTACTATAAAATAGTATGTTCTATTACAGCAAGTAGTTAAATGAACACAATAATTTTTAAAGGAATAAAGCAACCTTTTTTAATAGAAACATTTGATATATAGATTTCAGACACATTTGGTATTTTATACAAGCTATACTTGTTTTATATTTCATTGACATAAAAAGCTAAAAGAAAATCAACGAGACAAAATGAAATTGCCGTTTGTTTATTGGGTGATATTACAACAGAGGTGTTTAATCTATTGTTGACATTACAAAACGAATACAGCACTGTCTTAGTTGATGCAAACGTCCGAACTCATAAACACTGCCAAACACGTTTAGAAGAATGCCAAGGCACGTCATGTTATTGAGACCAGAACAAGAAGGACCGTGGAGGTCAGTCACAGTGTCATTATGAGCAGAACGATCTATTCAGATATCACAATGTTAACTGTCACCTAATAGCACAACAAATATCCAAAGTTACCATATCACAGACAGTTTATTTTTGGTGTACTCTAGTGTGAAAAGCAGACAACTGGTAAATGCTGCAAACAAACCACACAATGTCAGCAAACTGTGAATGTTTCATGAGGGTTATCTAGGTGACGTATTAACTAGAACTCTAAACAGCACATTTTCATGAGCCTTGACATCCCGTCTCTTCAGCTGAATATCTGACACCTCCATTTCCAGAGGTAACTGATGAATTTAGACATAATTCATTCTAGCATAAAATAAAACAGGGAAAACAATTGATGTACTTACACGTCTCTGAACATACACTCTACGATACTACCAGCCTTTTCTTTAACTAACATATACTGCTAACTTAAATAACAATACAACAAGGGTACAGAACACACATTTTTTTTCCTTTTCACATCTTTCGTGACTTGACCTTCCAGTGGTGGAAAACCAGTCAGCTTCACGCACATAATTTAAGAAAACACAACGTTGACTCTAAAACCAAGGTGTAGAGAAGTTACAGGATTAGTGTAAGGACTTTAGTTGAGCGATAAACTAATGTTTACAGCGAAAATCCCTGTTTCTCATGTCAGCATCATCATTTTGCTTCTGCTTAGGAATTAAAAACATGTCAGAAATCCTGCCACTAAGAAAAGAACATTATGCAATGGACCTTTAGTGAACAGATGT
The DNA here is from genome assembly GCA_006030095.1 of Triplophysa siluroides. Lineage (NCBI taxonomy): Eukaryota > Metazoa > Chordata > Actinopteri > Cypriniformes > Nemacheilidae > Triplophysa > Triplophysa siluroides. Next base: position 1,263,000 of record VCII01000835.1, on the reverse strand, counting down.
TTTTGAAATAAAAACGAAACCTCTAAATATTAAAATCGGTTCTAAAACAGTCGACATAAATAGAATGAAGTTAAAAGCAACTGCAGCGACTTTAATGGCAGGTCTGTCTGGTGTCAAACTGAAAGACTACATGACATCCGTGTGCATTTCATATGTACGGATACTGAGAGACTCTTCTGGGGCTAAGCTGATAGCCGCTGTACGTCCCGCTTCCTCTAGTGGTGCTGGTGCTCGAGGTGACGTAAGGATTGGCGGGGTAATGTTGCTGGTAGTGGGCGGAGAGTCCGTGGACCACGCCCCCTAAAGAGTCCTTTGGGATAAGACTGGCTGCATAGTGACTAGCGGGTGGGACGTGTATGGAGGGGGAGGAACCCTGGACGAGCAGATGCTCGATGTGGGAGGCGGAGCCGAGGGCTCCAGGGGCGGTGAAAGTGTACAAGCTGGGGGTGCTGGTGAATGAGGGCGCCTCCTGGAGACAATAATGAGAGGAGGCTGGTGGGTAAGTTTGCTGTCGACGCAGGGAAGACATGCCGCTGGCTGAATCTTGGGACGAGGAGACAGTGGTCTGAAAAAAAAATAGGACATTCGTAAACATGCTCTTTATGGAACAGAACTCTGGGTATTGACAAAAGGTGCCCACCTGACTGAGGTTAAGTGGTTGAGATCTGCTAAGCTCCTGTTGGTGGTCAGTTACGCTCTCCCCGGAGCTGCTGGGCTGCCTTGTGGCGGCTCTCTTAGGTTTCATGTAGTAATTCTGAGGAAGGCCTGAAACAGAAGAACCAAGCAAACTAATGTTTAGCATTTAGCCTAGGACAGATGGGGTAGAGAGAAGAAAAGGCATGACCCGGACCAGATTTGAACCCAGGTTCTTATGAGCCAACATCGGATCAACAAAAAGTAGATGCTCACCTACAGCTGATGGGACTTTGGCTGATATAGAGATTTCTCCAGGCTGTGTTTTCACAGATGGTGCTACCACCGCCAGGGATTTGGACAGACGGGAGGGTTGGACCCCTGTGTGACCGTTCTGGGGTTTGGGAGTTAAAGGACTAGCAGTGGAAGAATCCGAGTCATGGAGCGTCACACAGCTGATCACATTCGTTCTCTGGCTGGGGCCACAGCTGAAATAAAGTCATGTTAGTGACCCTTTAGAACGACTTTTACGCGGAGAAAATTCACACAGAGAAAATACAAACAGTGATATTGGCAGGCAGATACCTTGCAGGGTGGAACTTCCTTTCGTCCTCTTCCTCAGAATCACTGTGTATGGTGATAACACTGACTGCGGGGCTGGGGGTGTCAGAGATAATGATGGGCTGTGTGAGGGTGGCGTTGTACGACTGTGAGCCCACCAGAGAACTGCTGTAAATAAAGAGATTGGTTAATGAAGACCGGGGTTTTAAAGTGTTACATTTTATAAATTAATCAAATACAATGATCAAAAATATAAAAAGCGACCAGCACATGAAATGCATTTATCTATCTTTTTGGGCCCTTTTACTGCTTTAAGGTCTCTATTAAAGCTTCATTTAATTCCTTTCATTTTAATTTAATTTATGGTAAAATTTTCAATTTTCTGTGACAGACTAAGAAAACTTAATTCTGTAAGGAATTTTGTAAAAATTCTTACTGAAAATACTTAACTTTCTTTCCATTACGTTATGTTCAAATATCGTGATATCATGTATTAAATCAATAACTTTTTGTTACACCCCTAGTGTACTGTCCCTTTGACATGACACACTATAAAGTCCAAGTAAACAGTTAGTACCTGCTACCGCTGTCACAGCACACCCTGCTCCTCTTATTCTGTGATCGTGTGACCCCAGATGTTCCTCGACCGAGGGTCTGAGCTTGATTGATACTGCCCCAGAATGTGCGGGTTCTGTTGGAGAACGCTGCTGTGCTGACCGCTCTGAGATGCCCTGTGGGAGAAAAACAACCAGCATCAGCATTAAAGACTTGAAACATCTTAAACGATGGCACACTGAAAGATGATTGGCTTAGAACAGTCTACCTCCAGCTTGATGTTTGTTGCGTAGAGCTCTGAGACAGAAGTGCCTCCAGAGGAGACTCGGTCACTACAGACTGGTGGTTGGAGTTGTGGATGGTCATGCCCGGCACCTGCTGCCACGCTGATGGAATGAGGATCTGCTGGGTGCCCGTTGGCCAGGCCTGCTGGAGAATCATAGAATATCTGCTTTACTCATACTGACACTTAAAGAACAAAATCACACTGCGTGGCACTGTGACTGTCAATATGAACCTGAATGAGATTCACTGGCAAATGAATTGTGGGTAAAAACAGCAAACGGCACCACACCATGAGAGATATAAATGCATAGATGGCCTTTAAAATCTGAATCGAAACATCTATAACATGCCAGGATAATCGCATAACTCAACTGACATGCTGATAAAACACAAACAGTGTGACTGAACACAAATTTACTGAACAAATGGTGAGGGAAAAAAAACAGCAAATCCCTTCCAAGGCGGCGTAAGGCAGTGTCTAGCTTCAGATGTAGCACAGCCATCTCAAATGATCTTGAAAGCCAAGACAAGCACAGCATGCAAAACAAATTCATGAGCATAAAATAAAATGAATTAAAAATAAAGGGGGGGGAGGAAATAGAAGTCCGGCAACCTGTTGGAAAGAATCGGTGCTGTTAAACAGTCAGAGAACACAGAGTGTTTTCACATAGAAAAAACTGCCCAGAAGATCTGCCATGCCAGTGCGGGCAGCACTAGAGTCCCTGCGGACAGACACGGCTATGAGAGAGAGAGGACCGTGATTGTGAGTGTTTTTGAGCTGTGGACAAGGTCAGTCTTCTCCCCTGAGAGGAGGAGGAGAGCCAAACAGACGGTCAGGCTAGGAGGAGGAGGGGGTCAGGGAATATAAAAATCACACAACAAGAAGCTGCAAGCAAAGCACAGAAGAGTCAGCACATGCCTCCCATGCCTGTAGCAGACCTGCACTGAAAGAGAATGACGGGGGGAGGGTGGAAAGAAGGAGAAAGAGGAAAGGAACCGAGAATAATGATGAGAAAGAGATCAGAGAGAAAGACCAAGGTTCGGAAAATAAAGAGATCAGACTACAAGTAACTAAAAAAGAATGTACAAAACCAAAAAAAAATGGATCAAGAGAAATTAAAAAAGGAGAGTCGGACAGAAAGATCAAAATGGAAAAAAGGAGAAATAGCACAAAAATTTAAGAAATTAGGAAAAAAGAACAAAACAAATAAACTGACAGAAAGATGAAAATAATTAGAGAAAGTGTAAAAAATGAGATCAAAACTAATGAGAGATATAACAGTTATGAATTTAAATGATATTAAAAGGGAGATCTGATTTATCTCTTGGTAGCTTTATAATACAGAGAGAGAGAGAGAGAGAGAGAGAGAGAGAGAGAGAGAGAGAGAGAGAGAGAGAGAGAGAGAGAGAGAGAGATCACATTTTTTGGAAAGTTTAAAACAACTAAGAGAAATTTAAAAGTTTACAAAACAAAATCAGAAAAGGTGAATCTGACAGAAAGATCCAAATGAAATAATAAAAGCATAATAATACAAAAATAAAAACAATTTGAAATAAGACATCAAAACAAACAAACAAAACAAAACTGGACAGAAAGATCAAAATAAAGAAATGTAAAAACATGAGATCAAAATTATGTCAGAAAGGGTAATTGACTAAAAGACCAAAACTGTTCAAAAATAAATAAAAGAATTAAGAACAGAGATCAAAACAAAGAAAAATCTGAAAGGGAGATCTGACAGAACGATCAAAATCTATATAAAAAAAGGAATGAGAAGAAATAAAAACAAATCAGGTAAACCAAAACAAAAGAAAAAGAAGAAAAAGAGAAAGGGAGATCTGGCAGAAAAATAAGACCACAGCACAGAAATGAGAAAAGAGGGGGTAACCAGACAGACAGAAACAAAGACAAAAGGAGGAAATGTGAGCAGGATTTGGGAAAGAGGAAGAAGGGTGGAGGAGGCCAATGAGAGCTGATGATGTTAGTGGTAAAACACTGGGTGGGTCTCTCTTTACCAGCACTGTGGCTGTCTGATCCAGCAGGGCAGACCTTCCTGCCCCACAGCCCAGTGCCAGGGGCAGCGGGTACTGGGATGCCACTCCCGCTGTGTGGGGCTGTAGCGTGGCCACCATCAGAGGCGTACAGGAGCCCTACGGAGGAGGGCCACCGTGGAGGGAAAGGAGCAAAAAGGAAGGATTTAATGGAAGGATTAGGCAAAAGGTCAGACTCCAGTATAAGGGTGCGATCTCACGTGCCGGTTACAGGCACTCGCAGGAGCACTGGCAGGAGCACCGTCTCTGCTCTCTCAAACTCATCAGTGAAACGTCAGAGTTAGATATTATCCCACAGAAATCTGCAAGTCTTACCTGTGCAAGCAGGCTCGGCTGAATCTGAAGAGACTGTGCGGACTGGTTCTGCTGGACAACCGGAACACCGTTCTCCATTCTGACAGGATAGCTGGAGGTTTTACTAGAAGACGGAAGCCCTTGGATAGTGGTTGGTGGGCAGACGATGAGGGTCTGTTGGAAAGGCTCGGTCTGAGCGCACAGTTGAGAGGGCCGGGTCTGCAGGGGGATGCTGGGTTGGGCCAGGCCCGGGATGTTAATGGTGGCCTGCTGGTAAAGCGCCGGTTGGTAGTTGAGGATAGGGACAGCGCCACCAGCAGACTGAACCTGAAAGCATTTCACAACCATTAAAGGAAAAGTTCTACAATGTGTGAAACTCTGCGATTGTGTTTTTCTCAGATGATTCACCTGACTGTGTTGGTTGAGCTGGCTGCTGAAGGTCACAGTCAGGTTTCCTGCTGTCCCAGGAACAGCGTTAGCAGCAAACAGGGTTTTCCCATTCTCATAGCTACTGTTTCGTCTCTTACAGATGTCCATGTTCTGGAAGCACGACTTCATGCTGCAAGATTAAGATGTGAATACACAAGTGCTCGAAATGTCATTTTGTCATCTTTTGAAAGGAAGTGGAGTGAAAACCTACTGTGAGCTATGTGGGAAGCTGACCAGGTGGGTCATGGTGACAAACGGATGCCCCAGGGTCTTTGTCGGCGTGATTCTCTTATCAGCGTCCAATCTCAGCATCCGCTTCAACATATCAATCAACTCCCGTCGGTCCGCCTTCTCCGCCAACATGTCCGACCCTTCTAAGTGACTGGGCAGATTGACCTTGAAAAACAATTTACATGATGAGTTTCATTTACATTTAGGCATTTGGCAGACGCTTTTATCCAAAGCGACTTACATTGCATTATATTTTTTTAAAAATCGGACAATTTGCAATTCCCTGGGATCAAACCCATGACCTTGGCATTGCTAGTGCCATGCTCTTACCACTTAGCCACAGGAAAGCTGTGGCTCAGTGGATGTTTATCCAAAAATGATCCTTATCCAGTTTATCCTAAAGTTGTGTTTCTATGTACCTGCATCATGTCGTCTAAACAATTAAAGATGTATTTCCTTGCTTCTTTGGACTTGACGCCCATTTCGGCCTCATGCTCAGATGGGGTCTGGTGAAACAGAAAGATCAGTTCATTAGCAGTGAATATTAAGCAACCTTTTAATAGTACTAAGCATTCTGGTCATTCGCTGACCTTCAACCTCCACAGCGGGTAGCTGGAATCTGGTCCTCTGTTGAAGAAACGACTGGTCTTTGTGCCGGCGCTCAACAGATACTCTGGAGGCAAACCCTGTGTTTGAGAAATGTACCGAATCTGGGAAGAAAAACTACAGGGTCATTATTCAAGAATGCACATCTATTGAAACTGTTGTTGATTTGCATGCAATGCTTTGTAACCGAAGCAAAGAATTATGCAAATAAAGTGAATCCAATGCAAAAACAACCACAAAGTTGATCGCATCTCTGCGCAGACAATTCTGCAGCCTGCCAATCTCAACGATATCTTCACTTAAAAATGAAAATTTTGTTTTTTATTCATCTTCATGTTGTTCAAAACCTGTATGTGACTCTTTCGTCAGTGGGATAAAAAAGAAGATATATTGATAAATGTGGTTATGTGTCCATACAATGGAAGTCAATGGGGGTCAAAGCCAATATTCTTCAAAACAATAATATTTTTTGACCTGGTCATATTCTGAAGCTCCTGGATATAAAGGCCAGCCCAGAAAGAGCTCTGCGATGACGCAGCCCAGCGACCACATGTCAATGGCTTCACAGAAAGGCAGACCCAGAATAATCTCAGGTGCTCTGTTGATAAAAAAAAAAAAATCAATATTATAAACTGCATTTCTCTGGTAAAGAAGAAAATATCATGCCTTAAAATAATGAAACTGTTATTTCTAAATACAAATCTATGGGATTTAATAATAAAGCATCTCTTGAATATTAACAGATTACAGATAATCCCACCCACCTGTAGTAGCGAGACTGCAGGTAAGTCGAGCAAACGGCTTTGGAGACATGACTGGCTGATCCAAAATCGATGACCTTCACCCTATAGGGCTGTCTGATGGGGTCCACCAGCATGATGTTTTCCGGCTTCAGGTCAGCGTGAATGAGTCCCAGACTCTTGAGCTTCATCAGAGCCGTGGCCACCTGCTGCAGGATGGGTCGGATGTGCCTCAGGGGCAGCGGGCTGAATTTACTGTGCTTCAGGAAGTCGTAGAGGTTCTGCTCCAGCATCTCAAACACAAGACATGTGTGGCCCTTGTGCTGGAAACACTCGTAAGAGCGAACGAAGTTGAACTCGTCTGCGTTTTCTGCACTGAGCCGGTTTAATATGCTCACCTGGAAGAGATTAACAGTGTGTTAATGCGCATGGTTTGCATTCGATTTAGGAAGTTTGAATTTCCAACTTCCTAGTTAAAGGTCTGATGTGTAATTTTTTGAAGGATCTATTAACAGAAATACAAAATAATATACCTAACTACGTCTTCAGAGGTGTATAAAACCCTTACATAATGAAGCGTTATGTTTTTATTATCTTAGAATGAGCTATGTCCCCTTGCATGGAATTAACAATGTTGTTTCTACAGTGGCCCTAAATGGACAAACTGCTCTACAGAGCGCATATCGTAAATACATAATCTTCTTCTGCAAAGAAGTGAAAATGTGACGTAATCTTAGTTCTGTGTCAGCCACTGCAGTGCTTTGAAAGGGAGGGGTGGAGTGAGCTGTTGGTTGCAATTCGCAACCTCACCACTAGATCCCGCTAAATTTCATATACTGGAGCAGTTCACCTAAATATAAAAATTCAGCCTCATGTTGTTCAAAACCTGTATGACCCATTTTTCTGTGGAAGACAAAAGATGATATTTTGTGGTTTTGTGTTCATCCAATGGAAGTCAATGTTGTTTGGTTACCAACATTCTTCAAAATATCTATATATATATGAACCAACCCTTTAAGAAGCAACACAATTCTGCATGAAATCAGATTTCCACCTTGAAATCACACATGGAAATCCACTTTGGTGGTTGTGTTATTTTAAGCAAATGAGTGTTACAGGAAGAAAAACTGTTTGCAGTCACAAGCATGCAAAACAGACTAAATGGCCTTTTTGCTGATAAATGCACACCTGCAAAACCTGCAATGCATAGCATTGTTTATCTTTCACGTTCTGGTTGCTAGGCAACGTCTCTGTTGACAAAGGAAACACCTGCATGGCATTGGAATTTATTTGTTTACACGTTATCACCAAAGTAATGAACGCCATTTTGGGTAAAACGAGAGCCGTTGAAAAACAGAGTTACGACACTCGCATAGACGTCCGTTGGAAGAATGGAATGCGGAAGTAACTCGTGTCATGGAGTGACCAGTCGTTCCAAACACTGCACTGAACCCATTATATCAATGTCTCCCAAACGCATTTGCTGTACAGTTGGTGAAATAACGGCATCTTTATACATTTTAACAAGTTGGCGGACATATTCATAGATCTTATATGTATATTACTCTCCAGACAAAATGCTGCTATAAAAGTAGTCAACGTAATATTCAATGCAAAGTATGCGGTAATAGCAACATTTATGCAAATATAGTTGCAGTTGTCTGTACCGCTAAAATCCATTCAAATAGGTTGACAACACGGATTTGTTTGGAGCTATTAAGCGCTCCATGAACCACGTGACCAGGTCAAAGTGTGTCGCAACTCTGCTTTTTAACGGCTCTGGGTAAAACTACCACGCTTGAAGGCTTTAAATAGAAGATACATCGTGGAAAAAGTAGAAAAGAGAAGACTGCCACAACAAAAATGCATCTTTCATACCAGTGAAGGCATTCATAACATACCTCTATCTGCCCCTGACGCGCATATGATGGATGATTCTTCAAGATCTTGATAGCCACGATCTCATTAGTTCCTCTTTTCCAGCACTTGGCCACCTGCCCGAACGTGCCCCGACCGAGAAACTCAAGAACTTCATAGCTGTTGGAGACGGAGCACAGGATCTCGTGTTGGACCAGCTGGTAGTCCCCCTCCCCGTTGGAGCTGCTGCTCTTGGTTGTGTTGGCCGAGTGGGGGATGGACTGGGCGGTGGTCCCGGTTCCTCCCGTGCGGGCGGAGAAAGCGGGTGCCGAAAGCTCCTCCAGGATCTGAACGCTTCCGCTCCCGCTGCCCCCGCCTCCCGAAGCCTCCGCTTCCTCGTTCTTCCGTTTCACGCCGTACCTCTGTCCACGGGAGGAGTGCGATTCCGCGTGATGGGTGGTTCTGCGACTGGATCCGCGCTGGTGGCTCCCGGTGCTGTCGGCGGCACGGACCACCACCTGACCCCGAGACGCCGGGGGGAAGACCAGGCCGGACGCGCCGAAGGAGAGGGCCACTGCCGGGTTGAAGCTGTACGCTTGGCCCACAGAACTGTACGCTTCATTGGAAGCGTCCCATGCACAGCTCTCCACTTTCATTTTTTTCACCCTGCAGAAGGCACTGGAGGACACAGACGGAGCGGAGAACATCTGCAGCTGAGAAGCCATGCCTGCGAATGTCGAATAAACAAGATTTGGTCGACTTGGATGTGAACAGAAAACATAATGCTGGTAAAGAAACAGTGAAAATATTAATTCTGTAATATTTAGTTCTAAATGTGTTTAAATTAGGGATGCAGGATAAATTATCGGCCATATCGGTATCGGCAGATAAATGGTCATTTTTTATGTTATCGGCCGATAATACAATTTAGACTGATATATTATAGCGGATAAATTATGAATAATTTCCTCTTGTTGAACCACTTCAGCTTCACGCCGCTCAGTTAAAATCCAGTTCAGTACTTTCTGTCGTGATCATTCACTTACTGCAATTAGCAAAACATTGTAGATGTAGTATGTAGTAGGGCTGGGCGATGTGACGATGTTATCACATATCGCCGATGTCTCGCAAATATCCCGATGTCGATTATAACAGACAGATACCAGACGATTATTGATAATACGCGTTATAACATTATCATGCGATGTAGGCTTTAGCGTGAATGTTAAACATGAGATCATGAAAATGACATTTCATGCAGTGTGTAATGTTGCCGCGTTTGAAAGTAAGCAGTCTTCCAAGTTGTAAATCCGACTGTGAACGAATAACAAAGATATTGGCTTTGAAAAAGGGAGTCGACTCTGAATCACGCAGACGAGTCGTCCCTAGTCCGACTCTCGAACATCCACTTGATTTACGTCACTAAATTATGTCCCCCCTACGTTTTTCTAGGACTGCCCGCGAAAACGACACTCTTCTCCCCCAAACACGTAGCCCGTGAGCCTCACTCGCGGTAGACCAATCACAGCAGACTATGAAATTTCAGAACACCTGCAACATTTTTCTACTGCATTAAAGCTTTAGGGTTTATCTACACGCTTTACCTGATGAAAGAAGTCACTGCAACACTGGTTTGTGCGCCTGTGTGTGTGTGTTTGGCACTTGGCGAGTCCGGAACGAATTCCCTCCCGGTCCGTATCCGCAGATTGATTGTCCGTGCAATGTTGCAAGTCAAACACACCCGATATTATCGGCTATTGCGATGATTTTAAAGTCGATTATCGATATTTTTTTTAACACATCGCTCAGCCCTAGTGTGTAGATATTTTTCAATGTTATAGGAGTTACATTAAATCATAGGAACAAAAGTATATTGTTTGAAGCCTACTGCTGTCTGAACGCTTTCGGTCTTGAGACCTGTTATATTGAGAACACCTTTCTGGGTTGCTCTGGAAGAACATCTATAATTTGGTTATTACATAAACATTATACCAGAAAAGTTAAAGAATCTTTAATTTGAATAAAGTATGACAAAGTCAAAAGTGCCCCAGAAACGTTTGCTTTCCTACATTCTTTAACAAAACACAAAATAAATGTATAAAGCCACTTTTTCCTATTATGGTAGTATTTTAGTACGGTAGTACGTGTTAACTGTTCCTTTAAAATCTCATGCATCTCCTTCCACTAGGGGCATAAGAGGCTAAACCTGCACTTATATTAAATGAAAACCCCTTTATATAAACACACTTAAGACAGATAAATACAATAATAAAAAATACATTGAATGAAAAAATGCTATTTTGCAATCGTGATGTATTTTTTTGACCATTAAGGTCATTTACACCCACAGAGACCCCTGCAGGCCCAATTGATATGGCATTTAAATCGAAAAAAAAAAACTGAGCAAAACAAATACAGTAAAGATATATGTGGGGGAAATATCGACACATTGTATAATTCTTAGACATTAAATATTGCATAATTGAGTTTTATTGCGATAATACATGATGTTTACAGCAAGAAAACGACTCCACCCTTTTCCACAAAACTGCGCTAATGTAGCCAGCAAAATAAATAAAAAAAAACAAGACAAAATTAACACAACAATCATGTTCATTGTTTATAAATGTCGGTTTTTATGTTTTTGCTACATTGTTGACGATATGTTACAAACTACAGACGTCATTTTGTTACTTTGTATAATCTGTCGACGGCAGCTGCTTAGCAACCAATCGCTGTTACAATCTAACAAACATTACATATAATACACATGAAAAAACGTTATAAACGTTAAACAACTAAATTGAGAAAAGAGTAGTAAGATTTTCAACTAGACCCCCCAACCCCCATCTACGAAAACCATTTATTCGCATTACATTCCTGCGTAGGGCTAATAAAACACGCTTTGCGAATCTATACACAATGGATGTATATAACGTTAATGTATTTTACCGTGATAGTGATACCTGAGTGTGGTGTTGATCCTGGAGTCTGGGTGCACAGGAGAGCTTTAAATCCCTCAGATATGGACTCTAGGCCTTCATTGTTAGTGAGCTCCTTCGACACAAGGAACCGGCCCTACAGTTCGCTCGAAAATAAACGGCGATCGCTACAAAAATACAGCTCCATCAGTCACTGTGAACCGCGACTGGGTACGCTGTTCATATAATCGTCGACTTTTGTACTCGTAATAAAAGGTCCCGATTAAAATCCCACCAGAGGAAGGCTGGAGTGCTCCCCCGAACATCCACAGCCTGCGCTTATCAGCGGCTTTCAGTCGCGCTTCCTGTCCATGGCCTCGACACTGCGCATGCGCATGCGTTTTGTAACGCGTACTGAGATTAGCAATTGTGCAACTGTAGAAGGGAAAATACCGCACCGCTTTACAAGAATACGTTTTCCCGTTTCTATTGGAAACGCGTCATTGACGTGCGTGACCGTCTTGACGTAAGCTTTCATTCCGTGTCAGCTGTAATTGAGAACAACTTCATCTCTTTATATAACTGGAATAGAATATATAACACGTGCTGAACTATATATATTAACATTCAAGTATATGAACACACGTCTTATACAATGTACTACTTTTTCTTTTCCGCACTAAAACTATATTACTATATATGACTGCACTTTATTAATAATAATACTTAATAACAATAATACATGTAATATAAAATATAATAGGCTAGTGGAGTATAGTAAAGTATATTAAAAGTGTATTGTTATTAATATCAATAATAATAATAACGGTCGAAAAATAATAAAGAAGCAGTATTATATCTATTAACTTAACAGACTTATGTCAATATATTTTTATATTATTTTCAAAAACAATTTACAAATTGTAAAAAATCTTGAAACAGTTTACTGCTTTGTTCGAAGTGATTTCTTATACATCTTGTAGATGGATATATTACAGATAAACAATATTTAAAATACAAGTTTTATTGCACAGTTAAAATCTTATAAGACAAAAATCAATTCTGAATTCTGGAAAGAATAAATTCATGAATATGTGAATCATTGAAATATTAATACTAAAGAAAATTAAAAAGTTAAAATGCCATAAAACTATTAAGAAGTACACCCAGAGTCGGACTAAATCTGATAAAAAACAACTTATGACATTTAAGATCTCTATTTCACATATCTGCTTTAAATATGATCATATATTATTCTTTATTCTTCTGAAGACGATCTTCAGCACCGCTCTTCACGTCCTGTTAGGGCAGCAGTCGAATGTATGGTTCATGAGGGTCCAAACACTTATTGTTTTGGAGGTGTGTGAAGCCATGTGCGAAAACTCCCAAAAGATGCCAGCGCACGTGGTGACGTCTAAAAAAGGAAACAAGTTCATTCAAAATTCAAGGCTCCCCAAAGTCATTACCATACTAAATGTATTGAGTTACTGGAGGACATCCTCGGACTCTGCCATGAATTTATGTCCTTGCTGCTGGCTGGACATTTTGTTTTATGTTCAGTTTTTGCATACATCTTAGGAATCAAGTAAAAAAATACTCTACATGCCACTAGACAGCAGCAGGGAACAATATGTGTCAAAAATCGCTTCCACCCGAATTACAAAAAAATTAATAAAATGGCAAGACAAAAAGTATTTGGACACTTTCTGTTTTTGTTTTGTTTGGTTTCATTTTCCTGGGTTCCATTCCCAGGAAACAAATGTCTTTTTGTTGCTTTGGATAAAAGTCTTCACTAAATGCATAAATCTAAAATACAGTGTCCAAACACTTTTTGGGGTCACAAATGTTTGTGCTTTTATTAATGTCGTATTGTGTCTTTTAAAGGCAAAACCTGAGAAAGAAGTTGCTGTTCAAAGACCATGAATTGAAGATAACCCACCTTCTCAAGACATACTACAGCAGTCCATGAATCCCTTATTTATTATAAGCACAACACCCTTAAAAATGAGGTAAGAGACCCATAAAGTACCACCAAGTGATGGGAACCACAGCCCAAAAATAAACAGTGTTCATATAACTCACACGTAAATTCTTGCGCCTTACCCTCGATGGAGTTGCAGGTATACTGGGTTCTAAAAGATGAATGATACCAAGTCAGATAATATAATCATCACGGTGGAAATCATGACAATGACAGCACTGAAACCATAGCCTCCCTAGAGAGGGATTTTTTTAGGGAAATTGCATTATGAGTGTCTCTCAAAAGACAAATCAAAGATCCACCCTGTAGCTCTCTGTCTGCAAAAGCCTTCGAAATTTCTTAAGCAAACACAGCTGTTCAGAAGAACTTACGGACTGATGCAGAAAGAGAGAGAGATGTGAGATAGAAAAGCAGAAGTATGAGCTCAAGACTTTGCTTGTTTTATTGTTTGCCAGTGTTTCAAAAGACAAAAGTTTCTTTTTAAAGATTTCTGTCATATACAAACAGTAACAAACAAATGTACAAACAATACAGGAATGTCTCTGAACACAGAACATCATCTGACAGTGCGAAAACAGATTGTACCGAATGTTGCAAGAGAAGGAGGTGAGCAAGTAAAAGGTTCAAATGAATAAACACTGGCTGAACAAAAGAAAGAGAGAGAGAGAGAGAGACTAAAAAACAGTTCAAAGCATATTCACAGCACAGCGGTTAAAGGTGAAGTGTGTCATTTATTTTCAAGGCTAATATTTCCTCTACATGTAAAGCATTAGTACATACTGATTCCTCTGAAGAGTAAACACTGTTGAGTAAGACTCTCTGTTGAGTCAACCAACTTCCAAAAAAACTAATGTTTTCATAATTGATCAATACTTTTGCTTTTTGTTTGGTTGCCGCCTGATGCAAAGAAATGATACACTTCACCTTTAAATATCCACTTTTAGTTTATAACACAAAGCACTATGACTGAACTGGGCTGCATTTCCCAAAAGCATCGTAGCCTTAAGTTGATCGTAGCTACATTGGTGACAATGGTTCGTTTAACTTAAGGCAACGATGCTTTAGGGAGTCGCAGCCCTGGTCCCTCAGAGTATTTCATAATATTGTCAACTCTCATGTTAGCATGATCAATCCCTCTAGTCTATACCTTTCTTTTTTCAATAATAAATCTCACTGAATTAAATGTGTATTTAAAGCTGCAATCTGTAAGTTTTTCCTCTCTATCGCCATCTCTGTTTAAATCATAAAATTACAGCTTACTTTATATACTTATCTTTCTGTGTGATGAAGTTAAAAGATGTCAAACTGGCATTTTTTTCTGCTAAATCATACCTGACAGCTTAACTAATAAATCATCATTGTTATTATTATTATAAAAATATAAAAAAATATATAGATTACAGCTTCAAAACAAACTTGAAAGATTCAGTTCAATTTTCAGTCTCCAGCTTTTTTCCATTAAGTTAGTTTTTTCACTAAACTGATTTCTATCTATAAATGCCTGTAAGATGATTTTTCTAACTGTATCAACATATAGATCTGTTTTCATGTTGACACCGTACTGACCATCAAGCATCGGTCACATGAAACCCACTTCTGACCCAAGAATGTCTTCATTCATTTAAAATAAATGTGTGCAAAAAATACAAAGCAGATGCCATCTGCTGTCATGCATTTTCACATAACGAATGGCTAAAATAAGTAACCATGCTTGCTAATGCAGACAGGCACTAAGCCCTGATATGCGAGCTAGTAAAAGCATGCACGTACTGACGGACACTAGAGACCCATCTAGACAAGCATTTTTCAATAAAAATCACATTACAGTCATGTGGGCGCTTTGCAATACGTGTACAAATATATAAAACAGACAATTGCTATTGTTTAAATACTCAGAATAGATGACATCTCTCTTAAACTTTAAAGGGGCCGCACAAACACCCGTTTCATAAGCGTATGAGGGGTCTGATGAGTGGAGCGAGTCGAGTTCAGTGTTTTTTAAATGCGAAAGACAAGCAAAAGTCCAGTTAACTCAAATGCCTTCTGTACGTTATTAAAAGAGAATAATGTAGGTGAATACAGATTTACCGTTTTCCAGTTTTCATTGCACTAATCCGCAGGGCGGAACATAAATAAAAAGTACAACAACATTACGCCGAGTAACAAACAAAACAAAATCTTATTAAAAATAACAAATACTGTCGGTAGGAAAAGTGCACAGTCATATTTTGCGCATGATGACTCCGTTACACTAGGAAATCTTATTCTGAATGATTCAAAATTCATAAACGAACTTTAACTCAGTCCTATGAGATGAGAGCGTTTCGTTAAACCCATTGTTACATTGCAATTAATGTCACGGTTGCACATACACTTAAAACGCATACCGTAAATATCCATTATTTTGTTATCCACATACATACGAACACGACGCGTAAACTAACTGCTCATGATGGGGGACGGTGAAGATATCAGTTCCTTGCTAAAGCTATTTTTGTTAATCACTACACACTTAGTTTTCCCACAGTCTTTGACCGCTCGAGAGCGCCCCCTAGCATTCATCAATGGTGAGGCAGATAAACTCCTGAATACACTTTTTATACTGCTGCTCTGTGGGACTGCTGGTGGGGTATTGACCTGGCTGTCCGAAGGGTCCGTCTGATTCCCTCATCTCCTCGTTCATCCTCGCTAATCGTAACCTGAACAAGACAAAGAGACAGAGTGAGTTCCATGCGCATTTGAAGCAAAGGAACCTTGAGGCAAATGGAGTACAGTATTTAACATACAATTGTGACTATATCTGCGTTGGCTGCCTGCACGGCGATACTGAGAGGGTCCTGCCCGTCTTCACCACCTCCATCTGAGAGGCTCCTCGCTTCAGGAACAAACACACCTGTCTGTGGACGGGTACAAGGTTCAACTGCGGACATTTCATTTGTCATTCAACTCGATTTGAGTTTATCTGTTTAGTTCTTTTGTGTTGTAAATGTCACATATGTAACCAGTTCATATAAATTGTTTTGACAAATAGTCTGTGTGTACGGTGTGCCGCAGCATTTAATCAATTCTTACCCTGTGTGACCCAGGCATGTGGCGTGGTGCAGAGGTCCACGTCCTCGTATGTCCCTTTGATTGACATCTGCTCCGTTCTGCAACAGGAACTCACAGGCTATTAAAGAACCCTATAAAAGACAGAGAAAGATTTAAAGGGACAGCACCCAATAATGTGTGGCATACTGAGATTCAAGTGAATGGGGACTGAGACTATCGGTAACAATATGTCTAATATCTCCTTTTGTGATACGTAGAGTAGAGAAAGTCATACAGGTTTTAAAATAAGAAATATTTCATGTTAGCGCAAACTATCCCTTTAATGTTACACACGGCATTTAACACAAGTCTCACCCCTGTGACTGCCTGTATTAATGCGCTCTTGCTGTCTTCCTCTTCATTGACGGAGTTGACGTCTGCGCTGTGTGCGAGCGCCTCAGCCATGACCGGCAGATTTCTGGCCCGTGAGGCCTTCTGGAGCAACGTGTTGGGCTCAAGCTCCCGCCCAATCTCCGTATCAGACGCTTCCTGCTCGATGTCCACTTCCCCGCTGGACTCATCCGAGTCCTCACATTCTACACAAATACAATACATAAATGCAAATCTCAAGGAGGGTGATGTGAAATTATGTTTGTCGCACCATGTGCACACCAAGCGGGTCACCCGGGTGACTCACCCTCCTCAGTGACGCTGTCCACCACCGAGCCGAACACCAGGATGTCTGTGCTACCGTCAGTACTGCCGCCCAACCCGCTGTCACTGCTGAGACCTGCGGGGCCAATGAGTGCCAAGCCAGGGACACGTTACTCACACCACGGCCAATCAAACGCTCTGCCAATGCTTTAAGTTTGCAAATGCTGTTAACACCCGTTGGCACTAAATACAGATGCATACAGAGTCCTGAGAATTTTGCGATCCAACCACTTCAACCGCATTTGGATTTATTCAAAAATGTGGGCAACCGAATCACATTTTTTGTGTTCAAGATCTGATCTCCTGACAGGTGTTAACATCAGGGCAAGAGTATACCTGCACAATCCAATATAACATTGAGACGGGAAGACTTACTGCGAGGTCCAGAGCCTGTGTCAAAATAAGAAAAGAGTGAATCCAGCTCATCAGGACAAAACAACGATTCCCTCCGAAACTTTGCAGCTGCGGCAGCTGAGGACAACAACAAAAAGAAAGAGATTGTGTTCCACACATGTAGTGTCCAGCAGTGAAGAGAGAATCTGTCAAAGATCAAACACGTTCAGAAATGACCAGTCATGTACCAGCAGAGAAAGATTTCCCGGAGACAGAACAGTGGCATCGTGTCTGTATTTCCGGCGGGTTTTAGGGGCTCTGATGGAGCTGTTGTGTCTCCTGCACTTTTTCACGTGCCAGTGATGTGATTTTCGGCTTCCCGCCACCAGCGCCTCTGAGCCACACATCTTCTTCAGATATTTCCTCTCTACGTACTTTGCTTTGATCCACGTTTCTTTCTCTTGCCTTCATGCAACAGAAGCAGAAAAGGGAGCTACTTATTAATGCAAGATTCACATTTATGAAAACATAATGTCCATGTAAGGTACGTGCAAGCTGACCTTGAGCTGTTTGGACTGGGTTTCTTTAGTCCTTGTTCTTCACATGAGCCTTCATAAATCTGGTTGATTACAGCGTTGCCAAGTTCACACATTAGCTAAAGGAAACAATCATAAAGCATTTTGCATCGGTGAGAATACAAACATGATGACCATAACCACAAAAATGGTCATTGAAATGACACTCTCATGTCCGGGTCACATTTGAAAAAAATTTTTTTATTTATATAAATATACACTTCTCAAAAATTAAGGGAACACCTAAATCACACTGTTAAGATCTCAATGAACAAAATATCCAAGTTAAAACTCTTCTCTTATACACATTGCATAATGTTGTGAGAACAAAATAATGTGACAATGTGAGTGGTGTCCTGGGGGTCTCCTCCCAGACTTGATCAGAGGATAGGTGAGCTCCTGGACAGTCTGTGGTGCTACATCATGGCTTCAGATACATGAGATCCCAGAGGTACCCAACTGAATTTAGGTCTGGGGAACGTGAGGGCCAGTCAATGGCATCAATGCCTTCATCATCCAGAAACTGCCTACAGACTCTGGGGTCGGGCATTATCATGCACCAGGAGGACTCTGCACTGGACCAGCATAAGATCTGACAAAAGATCTGAGGATTTCATCCCAATACTTCACAGCACGTGGTCCTCCCCAGACCACCCTTGCTGTTTCCTCTCCAATTTACCTGTTGTCACTTTTATTTGCACCAAAACAAGTGAAAATGGTTCACAATCACATATGCGTCCTTACCGGGTTGATTGATATTCCTGAAGGTTAACTGACTTGTGTTTTAATAATTTTAGCTTAATTTAACTAAATTTTAGTGCTATAAGCAACGTTTACATTTTTCATTTAGTTAAGTTTTTCCAAAAAATGTTAGGTTAGTATTTGATTTGATTTCAATGAAGAGAAACATTTTTAATTGAAGTAAACTAAAATAACATTTTAGATTATGTTTGCTTTTATGTGTTACGCATTATGGTCTTGAATATTTAAGGACATCATGTGTTTTACTGTCAGAAAAAATGCCACCATGTGCAAAAATCTTTAAGAAAAAAAATATTCGTACATCTTTCTATTGCTTTGGGCAATAACCAGGGCATATTCATGGTTTAGTGAACCCACATGGAAAGTCTCACCTTCATAAGCTCTGGCTCCCAGGTGTCGAGTGTTAAAGATCGAACTTTAGAACAGTGCACTCCTAAACTCCTGCACACAAACAATACACATCATAACATTAACACAGGACTTCATTTACCCTGCTCTCTTGAAACCTGTTACAGTGACATCTGCACATCCATCCAGTGTCTGAGTGAATCAAGTCTAATGCGTCTCTCCGTCTCCAGTCACGGGTGTAAGTCTTTGTGAATGTGGGAGAGGTTTAATCTGATTAAGAGGCCGGCGCCAGTAATCTACAGAGGAAGTGATGGGGGACAGGAGGTGCTTCATCATGATGAGGGATTGACGCAGTATGTGTATATATTAAGCGTCATTTGCTGAAAGATGAGGGCTTGCTGGCCTCATGTAAATCCATTCTGCTGTTTGGGCTCAATCTGTCATTGCTAATGCATTCAGGATAAACATCTTGACGCAGGTGGCTTTACGGCTTGTCTATCTATAGTCAAATCTATATGGAAGCAGATGGATCCCAAAACATTTGAAGGGTCTTTAAGACTACTGTACGATGTTTGAGGTGTGAACATGGGAAATTATTGAATAGCATGCTTTGTAAAGATGCTCAAATGTCATGTTGACCTAATTGTAACTGTGCAAACGTATTCATTTCTTTTATAACAAAAGTTTTAAAACGAATTACTTTGAATGAATAATGAAAAAGAAAAGTCCAGAATAGATGGAAATTCCTTTATCTTTGGGTGAGACATCAAGAAACTCTAAAATGGCAAGAGTCTGCTAAACAAATAAAACAGTGTTGATGTATTTGAGCTTTTTTTGTCACAACATAAATCCCACAGTTCCATGTGTTATTCTATGGTTATTGGTTATGATGAGTTTAGTATTTTAAAATGTGGAAAATATTGAGTGAGGGACCCTAAACTTGTGAACAGTAGTATATGACCATAAAACAGAATTTTATGAAATGTAAACAGAATATTTAGCAAAAAATTATGTAAATTCATTGTGAACATTAAAATGTCATGTGTATTATGAATCATTCACAGTAACAAGTCCTAGGTAAAGTGAATGGGGTAAACAGGTATTTCATGAATGTAAATGCAAATATATCCTACAAACAAAAACAACCTCTCACCTGTGAATGCCAGAGCACTCAATACAGAGCAGAATGCCCAGGTTGATGCTGGCCCAGCGTGGGTCGGCCTGACCGCAGTCACAACAGACTTCATTTCCTGGCAAAGACTGTACCCGCTGTAGAATACTGTCTCCTCTGACAACACGCT
Source organism: Triplophysa siluroides (assembly GCA_006030095.1). Classification (NCBI taxonomy): domain Eukaryota; kingdom Metazoa; phylum Chordata; class Actinopteri; order Cypriniformes; family Nemacheilidae; genus Triplophysa; species Triplophysa siluroides. Next base: position 1,242,792 of record VCII01000835.1, on the reverse strand, counting down.
CCCGCGGCTCGCTGGCAGAATCTATACTGCTAGTGGAGGGAGAAGCCGTCCTGTCCAAACGCTGAATATGAATGATGATAAATTGTTATAATTTAACATGGCACATTTCAAATGATTTAACATAACATATTAAATCATATGTAGCTCCTAAGAATAGTTGGCTGGACTAACCTCTATGTAATAATTTTCAGAAATCTCTCTGTAGGCAGAAGCGATGCTGGCCTGAACCGCCTGGATCCACGCTTGTCGGAGTTTCTCTGATTCGGCCTGCAGCATACAACTCCTGATGGGGGTACGTAGATACAGCCGTAAGATACTCTATGTATACACATGCTGTGCATATGACATAATACTCACTTTGTAGGAGACACGACTTCGAAACAGAACCTTCTCTCAATGTCCTCACATGGTTTCACAGAGCAAAGCCTGAGGTCTTCTACAACAACGGTCAAGACATCCTACGATACATAATGGCGGTTGTCAGGTCACAAATTAAAAATGCATGTCTTAAAAAATGTGTTGTGCTTCCATACGTTTAATACATAGCTTTAAATGTATAAAATGATATTTTTTATCAAAGTTGCTTTGCTGTGTTGGCTGTGTACCATAACGTGAAGTGTAAACATTGCTAATCATAACTCGACCAATTGGATTTGACTAAGCAAATATAATAATGATTTATTAGACATTCAGAGATAATCAAGATATAAATGACACGTGAAAAAAATTAAGCAATGTTTAAAACAAGATGGATGCTTAGCACCTACTTTTAGTCTCTTCTGGTAGACAAGTTGACTGTTCTGTATTGAAAACCATCGCCTGGAAGAAGAGAATCATACTCGATATCAGATCAAAACACATGAACTCTACACGAATACATGCAAAATGACTATCACACTATCACATATTTGGAATCTCACCTGTTCCATGTTTTGAAAGCATTGCTCGCCCTCTTAAACAGGTATCCCTCCATCACCACACCGTTAGGAGCATCCACATTGAACTCCACTTTCGAGTCATCGTAAGCGAAATCCTGTAAAACAGAGCATCGTTGAGTGACTTTCTGTAGATTCTGTAACAGAGATACTCTTCTTCTCTTTCACAGACAGAACTACGGAACCCCATTGTTCAGTAAAGTCCTAACAGAGACAGACAAAAGACTAAACTTAATCCGTATCAGTCAAAACATAATCCCCACATCCACAGCAGCCATATCTAATCCCCGTCATGTCAATCAATAATGACCCGCAGCCTCAGAAAGTTTCTGCAAAACTAAGCGTTGTTCCCACTGATCGATCACTGATCTATTCCTATCTGTGATCTATATATACACACGTATAACAGCTGACAAACACACAGGCTTGCACAAAGCAACTCAAAATAAAAACCATTCATATTTCACAAGATTATTTAATGCCCAGAAAAAAGCCATTTCTGTAATGGGTTGTGTACTTTTACAGAATTCAATGAGAAATTCACTGGCATCGGTGTCCTTCAAGGTTTTGATATGATGCATTTAAAATACTTATGAACTATACACATTAAATCACGTGTCACAAAAAGAAAACAAACAATTTAACTATGACACAATGCACCGTACTGTATAAAATATGCATTTTTATACACATTAAAGTAATACATATACGTATTACAATAACTAAATGTGTTGCTCAGTCTATTTGCATGTGGAGAATGCGTAGTCTATATTTTGCAATTAAGTGCACGTGCGGTTAAGTTCACGTCAAAACAAGGTTTCAAAGTTCTCCAAGTAAACAACATCAAAATGAAGTAAACAAATACACGCATTAGCCTATACAACAAGCAAACAACAACAACAACAACAACAACAATGCATGTGACAAATAATAGCGACATTTAATAAATACATTTAATTCGCTCTAACTTACCAGAGGACACTTCAACCTCCCGAATATTTTCATCTTCACAAAACGTTTATCCGCACGCATTAATAATAACTTTAAACACTTTTCCTTAAAAGCTTTCTGTTGTCGCTCAACACGGTAAAGTCATCTCACATCAAAGTCACCGGCACGCGCTTCATTGATCTCGAGCTCGGTCCTCACCCAGACGGGAATGACAACACGAGCTCGCGCATCGCACTTCCAACGCTCAATATTCCCATAATTAGCATACAGCTGTCGATTTCTGTGGCCAGCTCTTCGCTTTACCCCCTGACCTCAGCCAGGGATACGACCGCAAACATTATTTCACTTCCACGTTCAATAAGCACCGCGTCGTCTGTGGATTTACGAGCGCGTGCTCCCCGTCCATCTGTCTGACCGTGCGCGAGAGCATTGCGGTTTAATCAAGCGCGTGTTATTGCCCCTCTCATACAAACTCTTCCTCCCTTTCCTCTCAGATACTCTTACAAGTGCATCTCAAGCCACATCAAATATGCAATGGAAAACGACGGCAGACACAACAGATAATCAATAATCATAGATATAAACAAAGTTATACATATACAATACATTTAACCGCAAGGCGTCTGGTTCAGAAGCACTTCCGGTTTTAGTTTATTAGTCTTTTCTAATTAGACGGTTTCATCTGACGCACGCGTCTGGCCCGAAGTTAACTTCCGGTCTGTGTTTAGTTATCGATGTGGCAAGTGGCTAGTATAACGATTTATTTTATATTTCATTTAAATTAGGTTTGGGCCACATCTTAAGTCTTAAAACGTTAATTCAGTCCTAAAATATTATGTATCTTCTTCTAACATTGGTACGTTAAAGAAACAGGAAGTGCTTATGGACCCTCTTCACCTTCTGCAAAGAAGTTTATATACATTATTATAATATTGTTTATGTATATTAACTGTCAAAATAAACTCCCTGTTGCATTTATAAACTATCATAAAAACACACACACACAAAGACTGCTCACGTTCACACATAGCTTATAAAATCAATACAATCCGTTTCACAGTCTTTTATTCAACCCCGTTTTGTGTTCCGCGTTGGCACAGCGCACGGTCACACACCTACTGCAGCTGAACTCACAACATGCCATAACTCTGTCCTACGCTGAGAAAGAGAAATCCCAAGGGTGCCACGACTGAGTTAGACATGCATAAAGGACCTGTGTGAGAGCAGTGAGTTAGCATGTGTGCATGTGTTAGAGGAGGGACAGATGCAACACGAGGAGGTAGTAAAACAGCGAGGTGGTGGGACGGCCGAGAGATCGTAACTCTGTCACTGAAGGTATGGAAAGCTGAGGAGGAGAGGGAGAGAGGGCAAGACGCTGTTCAGAAATCTGAAAATCATTTGAATAAATCAACAGGATGCTTCCTCCCACTGCAGGACGCAGGCCTGCAGCTGGCTGCATGAATGCATGCGCTAACCGCATACAAAACACAAAGTTTAATGAGAGTTTTGTGCTAAAAAGTAGACCTGTTCGTGATACGTTTTGTGCATATATAATATTAAAAGTTTATCTTATGAACAAAATAAATTAGTGTTTGCCATAGTGGCACAGTCATAGATATACATACATTGATGTCTCACTGGCAGCTGTTGGCAAAGTCATTCGCAACCGAAATGTTGACTGTTCCAAGATGGCTATTGATACGTGAAACTTCTTATCCGAAGTACTAGACATTTTTGGACAGTTGTAAAAAAAACACTTGTTCTGGCTATGGTTCAATCTGTCTAATATCAAGCGTCAGCCAATCTAAAAGAATCAACAACCTCAGCCCAACGAACACGAGGCACACGTACACACAGCCGAGAGGAAGGACAGGACTGTGAGGTCATAGAGTCATGTCCACTCCACACTTTCATTGTGGGAGGAGTTTCAGGAGTACCTCTATGGTGAACTGTGCTCCTCTCAGATGATGTGTTTGGACATGGTAAAGGTGTTAAACCCCACTCAGGGTCAGAAGGTCACTGGGACATCCTGGTGCCTTGTGGAAGCATGCTGGACATAACATTTCATTTCCTTGATTTTTCTTTTGGGTTCCCAGTCCAATGATGGTCCAGTCATTTGTATCAACCTCTTCTAAAAGTCAGCATCACAGAACCAGAAGATTTAATCCGTTTGTAAGTCATGATCTAAACAAAGGTGTTATTTGTGGACACATGCGTGTGTGTGATGCATTTGAGCCTTGGGCCACTCTTGAATTGAGCTACGTCTGCCAGGGACAGTTGGTGGCACTAATTTGTCCATGTTTTTTGGCGCGCCACCTCTTGCCTCCCCTTAACCTCGGGTCCTTGCCATCTGCTATGTTTAGAGGTGTTGGCCATGGAGAAGGTGGGTAAAATGCCCACACAGAGACTTCCAGACCCTGCGAGCTTTGTCACAGACCAACCTGAAGCCACCATAACTCATACATTTTCCCAAAGATCAATATTGTTTATCCAAAATGTTTCGTGCATCTTCAACATCGCGTGCCTCTGACAGTCTGTACTCTCTCCTTACAACTCTGGAAATGATTTTGTTTTTTTATGAGATGTTTCCTATTATTATTGCACAAAGTCAATGCGGATTTAGAAACTATAACAACAGACACCAAACAGGTAAAACTGGAAAAAATCTGACTGGGTAAACACGGTTAAAGTCCTGTGAAATTTCAAAGCTCAAACACAACCGTGCACGTGATGTTGTGATGCGTCTCTACACACGCACGCATTGACTAAACATGCACGGCATGTGACAGTCATTAAGCAATTCTTTATAGATCACAAATCAATCCATATCTAAGGCTACATGAACCGCATATCTGAGTTCATAACACACAGACAATATAAACAATAGTCACGGCCAAACTAATAGCAAAATAACCACTGGTACTTCTCATTTCACAATCATTGACAAACCCGGAGCACAACTTGACACAGAAAAGAGAATAAACTCACCTGCATCAAAGTCTGGACGTGATCGGCAAACATGGAGAGAAACAGAGAAAATGAATAAAAACAGACTCTGTCTGCATGTTCTGTTATTGTCATGTTGTTAGTTTTTACATCAAGCATTTGAACACATGAACGGACTTAAAAAAGTATAAATCCATTGGGATACATAACTATACAACAAACCAAGTGTTTTACAAAAAATAGTCTTTAAATAATAAAACAAGATATGGGTACCGACGCTATTCGATTCCTAACTTTCTTCTAAATATCTTCTTTGTGTTCTTTGGAAGAGAGAAAGTCATACAGGTTTGAAATGACATGAGGTTGCGTAAAGGACAGATCTTTTTCATTTTTGGGTGGACTATCCGTGCATGCTTTCATAAATGACTGGACTTGAATTCTGAAATAAACATTTATTACCTCGATAATGATGCACATTAGTTATGATCATTAGCTGTATGACAGCACAGATGAGAACTTGGCTCTATCACGACAACTAAAGTTATGATTGATGATCTCTTCATCCCTGTGTAGATCTATTCTAGTAATGATGGCTGTTTTCAAACTAGATCGTTTTTTTGTCCAGAAATGTGTTGACCTCCTCTTATCAGTACCTCTGGAATGTCTGAACAAAGGCAAATTGAAACAATGATTCAGGGTCACATGGCTAGGTCAGCGTGTTTCTGGCTCTGATCTATTGGCAACAATGCCTCGCTGGCTAGCAATGTGCTAGCAGATGGATGTCACTGTGTGTGTGTGTGTGTCTTGAGGGCCAAGATCCCGAGAGATGTTTGCTTAGGCGGAACACCATCCTTTTGTGATATGGTGATGAAGCACTTTGCACAAAGCCACTACAAACAAACAACATAAACTGTGGCAACCATATGTAGCACAAACACACATGCATATTTTTTTGTTCTACATTCGGTTGTGGTTAGCAGTCATGATTTATATGTGAATTGTCAGGATAAAAGTTCAGCTGCTTGAATAAAAGGACAACGTTGTGCGTCTACTTCAGTGGAAATAACCTCACCAGCGAGTCGCTTTATTATCCAACATCATTTTTCATTCAAATTCACCCAGATTAGACCTGTTTTGCTATTAAATTGATAATCTGAGGTGGGCAGATTGTATAGTATATGTGTGTTTCATATATCATATATGTGTCTGGACATAAATTTAACATGACCCTTAAAGGGATACTTCACCCAAAAATTAAGATTTTGTCATAATTTACTCGCCTTCGAGTTGTTCCAAATCTGTATAAATGTCTTTGTTCTGATGCCCTAGTAAGAAAAAATACAATGGTAGTCAAAAGTGCCCCAGAACTGTTTGCTGTCCTACATTCTTCAAAATGTCTTCTTTTCTGTTCAACGGAACAAAAAAAGGATAAATTATTTTTTCCTACTACGGGAGTCAATGGGGGGCAAGATCTGTTTGGTTACAAGGATTCTTCCAAATATCGTCCTCTGTGTTCACCAGAACAAAGACATTTCTACAGATTTGGAACAACTCGAAGGTGAGTAAATGATGACAGACTTTTCATTTTTGGGTGAAATATCCCTTTAAGATGGTAAAAGCAGAGCAAGAAAATATCCTGTAGGCAAAAATGGAAAGTCATTAAACAAAAACGAAAAGAAAGTAAGGATTCATGTTTGAACAGAGGAAATGGAAGCGATGAGATGATGAGATAAGGATGGATCTGCTCACCCTCTGTTGAATAGTGGCATGTTTGTGCTCCATCTCTCTCTTCTCCATGGCCGAGTCTATGACCAGCTGATCCAACTGCAATATAAACACAACAACGCACAACTGCTATTGTTTATATGTCCAAAGAACTTGCTGTTCTGGTTTTAAGTTTGTTATTGGATTAATCCATCCAGACAGTTAACGATATTTTTAATATACAGGTTTATGACATTTGTATTTAATATGCATATATCAGACTTATCATTACACAAAGAAATGAGAAAATAATTCGATTAAAACTAAAACTGAACTGTTGTGCCTTCCAAACATGTTAAATACTTTTTCCCCCTGGTGAATCATTTCATTTTGCATGAATCCATAGGAATCAATAGAATCACATACGTAAACATTTTCATCTTATATTATCTTTAAGTCTGTCTCAGACAGACACAATATGCCCGTCACCCTCGAGAAGCGACATCATCCCTCTGTTTCCCTCATTAGGTCTGTGTTCATTTGAACGCCATGTGTTAGGGGAGAGCAGGTGAACACATGGCTCTGATGACATGATGATGATGCTGCAGGAACAGATGTATCTCACCTCAGCTGCCAGCTTCTTCATGTACGGGTCGATCTCCTCCAGGAGGTTAAATCCCTGTTGAAACAGAGTGTACTGGGCCTGCATGAAGGATAACATCTGTGGAGAACAAAAAATACATGGTAATATAAACAACAGTGAAGGACGATGCTGTGTCAAATATGCTGTATCAAATACATGTAGTTAAAAGGGATAGTTCACCCAAAAATGAAAATTCTGTCATCACTTACTCACCTTCGAGTTGTGCAAAATCTTTGTTCTGACACAGAGAAAGATATTTGGAAGAAAGCTTGTAACCAAACAGAACCCCATTGACTCCAATAGTAGGAAAAATACACCGGTAGTCAAAAGTACCCCTGAACTGTTCGCTGTCCTACATTCTTCAAAATGTCTTCTTTGGTGTTCAACAGAACAAAAAACGATAAAGATTTGGAACAACTCGAAGGTGAGTAAATGATGACAGAATCTTCATTTTTGGGTGGAGGATCCCTTTAAGGCAGTTACTTACTGAATCTAGGATTTCAAATTTCTTTTTGGCTTGAAGAACGTTGATCTGAGGAAGGTATCAAAGCAAAGAGTCATTCAGTAGCTTCTTTCATCCAAAGTCTCTTACAGTAGCCTACATTTGTTAATGTGATATATATTCAAAAATGTGTTTATTGAACACCAACGTTGACTATATTTCCACATTCAGACTACAGTGATCATATTTTCACCTATCTTTCATGAAAACGATGTATTTGCTCATGTTTTTTATTGTTTTAACAGGGTTTTAAAGGGATAGTTCACAAATGAAGATTCTGTCATCTCACCCTCAGGTTGTTTCAAATCTGTATACATTTCTTTGTTCTGCTAAACACAAGTGAAGATATTTGTAAGAATGTCAGTAACCAAACAGATCTCATCCCTCATTTACTGCCATGGTAGGGAAAATTTGGGATGGGAGCGGTTTGGTTACTGGCATTCTTCCAAATATCTTCATTGGTGTTTAGCAGAACAAATACATTCATACAGATTTGGAACATTCTGAGGGTAAGAAAATGTGAACAGAATTTTCATTTTTGGGCGAACTTTCCCTTTAATGATTACAAATATACTTGCGCCACACAATGGCCATAAGGGACATTACAGCCTTTTTTGCTCCTTACATTTGAATAGAAAACAATTATGTTTAATGCGGTTCGTAAAGCAGTCATTCACTCTTTCAGGACAGAACAAAAACGAATAGCTAGTTTTAAAAAATCACTGGCATTACCAGATTTAGCAAACTACAGAATTCCCCAAACACAACAATTGGACTGAAAATAAAGCAAGGGCATTTAAAGCATGCAAGGACGCTAAAATTACATTACAGCTCTTATTTGGCCACATGGCCAGGAGAGAGGCAGAGTTTACTACAAAAGAGGTCATGCTAGGAAATGACAGCTGATGATGGGCAAAAAAAGATGGTACACGTGCAGAAGAAAAGGAACAGTCAGATCTGATCCATCAGACTACAGCTGAAAGGGCCGGAGGCACAACGGGCATTTTAGATCCAAAACGGCACCAGGAACCGACCAGATACAGCCACTGATATTAACAGATTTATAAAAATACAATACTTTCATAATATGGTGTGGTTACTGTGTTGTGATCTTTTCATATACCTGTAAGACATAGTCGAGGGCAAGGTGTCTGAAGCACTTCCGGGTCATGATGAGGGTGCTTGAGGCCTCCTCCACCTCATGCGGTTTGTTTCGAGGCGCCTGTGCGTTCTTCACCTGAGCGATCTCCATATCCTCACGCACCTTATCAAACTGCTTCTTGGTGTCTTTGAACCTCCGAACATCCCTTCGCAGAGAGAGGTTTCAGGGTAAGATAAATAAATGATAAAGGAGAGGGGCAGAGCAGGAAAAGGGCAGAAGGAGGTGGAAATGACTTACTCCTTCACAAAATTGTGCAGCTGTTGCTTTACGGACCTCTGGGTCTGGTCAAACAGGATCTGTAAGACAGATAAAACATGAAAAATGCATTGGTGCGGAACAAACCAATAGAATAAGTGAGTAGAATTGTAATTTGTGTAAAGATTGCGCCTATAAGAAAATGGGCAGGGTTTAGGATCTGAAAAGCTGTTTCTAATTGGTCAGGAAGGATAAGTTTAAATATGTTCTTATTTTAACTCTACATTTGATATTTGTAATTCAACGGCTATAAAAGTTGTGATGCGAAGGGTACGTAACTTTATTTTTGAAATATGTTATATTGAAATATAATAGAAAATACTTAAATATTTTAACATGATCAAAAGAAACTATTTATTTAAAAAGTAATTTACAGCAACTCACCACTAGCCAAATTTCATAATAAGAGGTTGAAAGAAAATGACTTGTAAAGCCAATTTGATTGCACTTAAAACCAAGAAAAAAATTCTGCTGGCTTAAATTTTATTTATAAACATTTTACATTTTAATATTCATAAATATTTATTTGTATATTTTACATTTTTAGTATTCCAGTTATTGTGAAATAAAACTAAAATCGCACAATACTGAAATATAAATGATGCACATCTCTCATATAACCAGGAGATGGCAGGACCGCCGCAGGTCTGTGCAAACCCCAAATACTGCATCAGAACCCCACACCCATCTCACACTCTCTCACTGAAGGGATGCTCACAGTTGCTCACAGTGGGTCAAAGGTTAAATAGGTCCCGGGTGCATCGGATACCAAAGTGCTGGGAGACGAACCGCAAGGGTCTTGACAAGCAAATACAGTACAACACTGGGATTACAATCTGCACATGCTCAGAGAATCCGACCCTGGGGGGTTTACAAGGAAACCTCATGGAAGGTTATAAATATAAGACATGTCAGGGTCATCCACAGTGGATCATACGGGATGTCAGCAGAAGGTCTGTAGGAGGAGCTTAATGTGTTATCATTTTGATTCAAGTGCAGCGGCTTTACGTGGCAGTGAGCTGCAATGAGGGAACATGTGAGAGGGTATGTCACATGGAACAGCACAGCAATATGACTTCAGGGTAAAGCTGCCATATGAGAGAGAAAAAGAGAGCGAAAGGGGAAAGGAGAGGGAGGAAGCAGACAGACGTAGACATCAGCATTGAGTCTCAGGCTTTACATTTCACATCCATTAGTAGTCTAGACAAAAATCAGCATTTTCTGTCCATCCAGCCCAGATATGCCAATCCTTTAAAAAGTGGTGTTTGCAAAGACAAGCATTATTATTACTTATACTTTTGGTAAGGGATTTGATAACTCGCTCCATGTACTAGAGAACTATCTAGAGACTACAATATAAGAAAAGGCAAACGGGCTCTTTGATTTAGGCCGGTAATACTGCGTTTCCACCAAATAATAAGAAATATCTTGGTTTTTGTTTATTTCAATTTTTTATTAGGCCGTTTGCACGAGACCGTTTTCAACTAAAAACTGAAAACTTTTACACCAAATGGGCGTTTTGGGGGACTGAAAATGCAAACTTTTGAAAACGGATCTCAAAGTGCAAGTTTCTGTAAACAATGGCATTATCGTTTTCGTGTAAACTCTGAAGGCGGCGTTTTCCAAAAACTATGATGACATACGCGTGCCTGGCATACGCATGCCTATTACGTGTTCAGTCTGTAGTCATGCGCGTGTATTCCCCCAAGAAATGGCGGCCTCCATGTTGCATGTTTGCCTCTTGTGACATACTTATTATCATATTATCAAAATACATCGTTCTCCCGGATCCATGTAAATGAAGATCATTTTGATAACGCTGTTGTGTGGACGTGAAACTTTTCAAAAACGCAAAGAAAAAACTTTTCCGTTTTTTATCTTGTAAACGCACTCTTATTTTACAATATTAATATATATATATATATATCTTGAAGCCCCCTAGGAAGTCAGCTGTAGGCCACGCCCCCCTGTTGAGAACCAATGGTATATTGTGGCATTCCTAATGCTAGCAAACCTCTACAACCATGGTTCCCAACCTATTTTTGTCTGAGACCCCCTTTTCCCCAAGAAAATATTTCAGGGCCCACTACTTATATAATGATATTATCACTCTTGTAAGCTTGCAGCAAGCATGACAACATTTTCTGTTTTCAAACAAACGGTATGTTTATTACTGTCTATAACCAGATATGTTTATGCACAAATATTAGCCTATATATAATATTTAAAATGCAATAACCAAATCATCAGTAGACAATTTGTAATTAAAAAATGTAAGCCTATAGGAGTAGCCTATAAATTGGCCTTATTCAAAATGCAATATCAAAAATATCAGTATGCACACAGGTGTGTAAGAAAAAAAGAATGAATATAGGCTATTACAAAATGACTGCTGTCTGGCACCTCAATACTTGCATGTTATTTGTGGGGCTTTATCATGAAATTATCCAAAGCTTCAAAAATATTGTTTGCCGTCGTTGTGGTACGGAGCTCTTTACAAAACCAAAAATCTTCTTTTATCTCGTTTTCGCATTCATATCGACCGTATGGGTGGAGTTGTGCCATTTTTGACACGTCGGTAGACTCGTCTATTTGAAGTGCGAAATTATTACCACGAAGTCGCACAGAAAGCTGACCCCACACATCTTCTGACATTGTTGCGATTTGACGTTTGACCGTATTATTTGATCATGGTATCTAAGCCAATTGTTTTGATTTATCCATTCCAAATCATTTCTTTGACAGTATCTGTCGCGCATGGCAAAATCAGAGTTTCTGCAATTGTAGGCCCTTTCTTTGCTTTGGAGATTTTTTCAGCAAATGTATACGATATTTTTAAATGTTTCTTGTCAGTAGCTTTGACTTCCCTCATCTCATTTTGGGAGTGTGTCAATTCTTTTGCCTTGCGCTCAAAAAATGCAAGGTAGCAAGGACTTTGGCGCAGATAATGCACTGTGGCAGGGACTCTTTGCCACGAGAAAATTATATAAAACCATAGTTCAGGTCTCTATCTTGGTATTTCCGGCATTTTGTTTTTCCAGTATTGCTTGCACTGCTAAAGCTGAGAGACGAATTGATGGGAGCTTCCTCACCTGGGTCCAGTATGCTTGTGTCATTACTACCAGCTGCTGTAGGTTAAGTAGTGGGACTCGGTCGTTTTTATTGAGGACGAATAACACATTTGTAAATGTTTTGGTCAGCCAGGAGATCATGGATAAAATTAGCTAATGTAATATGATCGTTCTCTTAAATGCTCGTCCCCCCACAGAGTTCGCCTTGTGGGCCAGGGACCTCCCCTGTTGGAACTGATGCTCTACAACCCAACCAAAAATCCCTCACATTTCCTCTGAAAATACGTAATTAAAGGATGTAATGTCACATTCGCTGCACTGAGAGATCAGTGTTAAACACTGTTCAAGGAAATAATTACCCAGCACGCTTCGCTCACAGCAGTTAATGACTCGACACTGCGGTCACAACCTCACACGCCAGCAAATGATACCGGGCCACCTCGTGCCTCTGAGACTCATTTATTTTTAACTGCTTTCTGTTTGCTTCTTTATCCTACGTTTCCCTCAGATCATCTCTGCAAGTCAGAGGAAGTTCACGTCGGGTGAATTTCCAAGAAAGACATAAAGAGAACGTCAAGCTCCAGCAAGAGGAGTCAGAACATGAACAACTGAGGAAGAGAGATACATGTGAATGAATTTTTTGGGTGAGGGAGAGCGTATGAGAAGGTTTAAGCGTGGCCTGGAGCCCGGCCTTGCGTTCGTGCAAGCTCCCTTCGGAAAGCACTGGGCTTTCATGTAGCGCCAGACACTACAAAGAGCTCATGAGCCAGCGAATCAAACATTCAGTCGTGGAACAAAGGGTGACTAGCCGATCAACAAATGTAGTTTTGCACATCTCTCACACGGAGGAACTTGATACGGTATCAGATCTGCAGACCTGGCGACATGCAAGCTTCATTGGACTTGCCTGGAATTGCCTGCTCAGCTTTTGACTTCCTGCGTTAAAAGGACGACATACGAGACCACTTAAGAGATGCCGGCTGCCAAACGGCTGGGCCGTTCATGAATTGTATACTCAAATTAGTTTAATTCTAAAAATGTGTTGCAGAAAGCATGCGGGGACAACGCATGAAAAGAGCGAGAATGGTAATGGTCAAAGAGATCCGTGTTGCTTTCAAGTGGAAATAAAGTCAATTGCGTGTTGGAGGCGAACCTTGATGTGGCGAAGCAAAGATTTAAATATTCGCTTCTTCCTTCAAGAAATAGGCATGTTATGTAACTCAGTAGAGGGCAGATGTGTGGAATTTTAACGGGTAGGGAAAACACAAAGTTGATGCAAGATCTGCAGAAAATGATGCATGACAACTAGAAATTATAATACCTAGTCCTATTAAACGAATCTGAATATAATAAAGTTGATCCATTTTTCAGGGTGAACTGACAGATTTATACAAAATGTGACTGGACAAATGAGTGCAAGACGAGTGCATGTTGTTATTAAACCGTAAGATAAATGTTTCCTTAAAGGCCCAGTGTTTGTATTGTAGCGACATCTAGCGGCGAGGTTGTGAATTGCAACCAACGGCTCACTCCATCACTTGAGTCTTTCATCCATTTGTTCAAGAAATGAGAACAAAATCAGGTTTAATGCTTTTTTGTAGCTCAGTGGTCAGAGCATGGCACTAGCAATGCCAAGGTCATGGGTTCGATCCCAGGGGATTGCACATAATCAGAAACAAAATGTACAGTACAATGCAATGTAAGTCGCTTTGGATAAAAGCGTCTGGCAAATGCATAAATGTAATACAGGACATGTTATTAAAACATTACAAATGGGTCGAAATCTACCTTTAGTAACCAATATAAGACATAAATAAACAAACAATGATATTCATAATTTATAATCATATTTATAATAATAATATATATATTTTCAAAATTGTTGAAATTGCAACATGTGCCAACCAGGCTGACTACAATTTTGGATATGTTGTCATGGCAGCATATAACTCGCACATTATCACATGACCTAACACAGATGTTTAATAGATTAAAGTCAAGGATAAATCTTTAAAAGCATCTTTTCAGATCACCATTAATGTTTGTGACACCTGCATCACCATGGCTTCTTAAGGGTTACCCTTCTTGCATATGACCAAGATGATACTATATAGGCAATTAGCCTGCGCTGTTACGTAAACGCCCAGGTAAGTCCCAATGAACAAACAACAATTGGGATTTTCTATGATCTCGACACAGTCATGTCATTAAAGGTGCGGTTCTAATTGGTTGTTTCGGTTTTGAAATTACCGCAGTACAGCCAAGCCACTCTCCACAGGTTTGACAACATCCCAAAGCTCTTCTATCACCTCTACAATCTCTCAATGAGAACCTTGGCCTTTTCATTCCTCTATTCCCTGCCTATGTGCCAAACAGATCATCTCAGCAATTACACTCAGAATGGAGTTGGACTGGTGTCACATTGGCTGGTTTGTTCAATTTATGACTCCTGGATCCCAACAACTCAATAAGCTGTAAAGGAGGGACCTGTATAGACTGCCTGATGTAAACACACAATTTTGGTTCAATTAGTGTAATTACTATTGATTTACATTTTCTTAAAGTCCCGGTGAACCGGATGTTGAGATCGTTTTTACTTCCGTATTTTGACACATTTCCGAGTGTGAAAAATGGCTTTCGTCTTTCTCTGCGATTTGATTGTATATATTAAAACAGCTGATGCATTTTGAAATGGAAATGGCAGCAGACTGACAGTCGAAGGGGAGGAGTTAACGGATGCTCCGCCCAAGCAGTCTCACATAAATCTTCTAAAATGGATAGTCATTACAGGACGGAAGTGTATTTTCAGATTTTATCTGAAGATTATGAAGGCACACGGATTTTAAAAAGAGAATCATAACTATAATAATAATTTGTTACATTTATATAGCGCTTTTCTGGACACTCAAAGCGCTTTACATGGAAGAGGGGAATCTCCTCAACCGTGACCCACATTGATAAACTATTTACAATAAACGCAGCAATATTTCATGAAAAATAGGCATTGTCTATTTCCATTGTTATTTCACTGGGACTTTAACAATGTTGGGGACATTAGAAAAAAATCTACACTGTTCACACTTAAGTAAAAACATGTTTTGGTAATATTAGTAGTTAATATTACTGTTGTTTACTGTGCCAATATTTAATCTTTTTATTTTCCGTCAAATAAAATCTAGTTCACCAATCACGTTGACAACTCTCAATAAATTGGATCGCATCAAGTTTAACACCTGGCCTACACAACACTATTTTTTCCATGGCACACAGACAATGATTCACAGCAGGAAGAGACTTGGCAGCGACCGGTGTCCTGGATTTATGAGGCAGACGGATTACATTCACCGTAAAATGCCCAGGCCTTAGATTTATAGAATGGGAGGTTAACTGGTTTGACCCAGACAAAATCAGGGGAGAGGAGTGAATTCAAGTAATGTTCTTTCAGCACAGAGGTATTATCTGTCCATCCTGCAACAGACACCTGTTCCTACAAAAAAAAAATGCTGTATTAACCTTCGTATGCCGAGATCGCCAAAGGTCCACAAGATCTTTAATATAATATACATTAATTATATTCTTTATTTTTATATACAGCTAAGGAGACCATATCCAAATACATTTTCAGTTTTTTTCTTACAGAATTGACTATTTATAGGTATGTGCTTTGGTAAAATGATCATTTTTGTTTCATTCTGTGAACTACAAACAATATTTCTCCCAAATTTCAAATAAAAATATTGTTTCTATTTGCATTTATTTGCAGAAAATGAAAACTGGAGAAACAGGTTTAATAACAGAAAAGATGCTCTGTATTTTTACAGATCTCAGATACTGCAAAGAAAACAAGTTCATTCACTTTTAAGCAATTCAACAGTCATATTTCTACATGTATTTAGCAAAAGTTTTTTTATGTGATAACCTTGGTTGTTATCACAGTTTTCATGTGTCTTGTCATGCTGTCAGACACTGGACTGGAATGACCACAATACATCTAGAGATGCTGATATCTTTGTCAGATTGCAAATGTGAAAAGCTGTTTATCCTGCGTTTATGTGAAAGCACAAGCCAAGAAAGGAGTCATAACAGTACCAACCTGTCATAAGTATGTTGTGACTCACAAACAATTAGCAAATGTTTTCTTTCTTTCTTTCCCCCCCTAATAACAGAAATATATTCTGTCATGGCAACTCAAAAGTCACAATGTTTTGGTTACAAGTTCTCTTGAGGGTCTGACCTACATAAGTTCCAGGAATGCGGTGGTTACTCGCAAAAACGGTTTATCACAAGCGTAAACATACTTTAATTAACCATAAAAACAGAGAAGTATCGCACTGGTTCTGTTAAACTTCTGCTGACTCTACAAACAGGAAGTGATCAAGTGACTATGAGCAGACAATTAAAAAGCAGCAGGTCCTTTATACCGCAGGGCTGGTATTTCCTCTTTCTTTAAAAATGAAGGTGGCTCTGAAAACAACACGCATATCAAGTTTTACTTTGTTTTGCCTCTCGTTCTCACTCTCTATGTTTTCAATTACACAACAGGAAAACACCCAAAAGTCCACATGCGTTCAGAAGGTGACTATTATCCAGCGTTATGACGTACTCTGTTGCAGATTATCCAAAATGGGTGTTTCATTTACAATGGGCGTTTTTGTAAATCCCAGGGCATGATTTGTAATAAAGCAAAAAGATGTAATTTTTCCAACAAAGAGAATACAATAGGCTTAGGGGTGATTCACATTTCGCGTCTAAAACCGTGCAGCAAACCTGAGCCGCGCCGCTTTCTCTAGTCAAATGATCCGCGGCGTGGATTTCCTCACACTATTTCCATCTCGATGCCTAGAAAAATGTGCGGGCCTGACGCGTGTCTTCATTTACAATAACAAACTTGCGCGCGCAAAAGTCGCAGAATGTGAATCGCCCCTTAGTGCTCCAGGGAAAAATGCAACATGTGTGAAACATGACCTCGGCCTGGATCTTTCCATCCCACCTCTTATTTTTCTTGTTGATATTCTTTCAAAAACTATTCTGAAAGTATAACTAATGCTAACATGTGCAGCAGGACCTGATGGAGACCAGGCCTTTTATGATTCAGCAGATGGCTTTTGGGTGGCATGTGGAAAAAATCAGGCACATGTGATGCGAAACACCCCGTGTAAAGACATTCACGCTCTTAGGATGGAGTTACGCCCTAGAGCACACACATAATACCCATTCATAATAAAAACACCCATGAGAGAAGCGCCAACCACGGCAGGTTACAGTAACATATGATGAATTACTATGAGCTTTGACCGGCAAACGTGTACATGTGCGTGTTTTATTATCGCACATATGTGAGCATGCAGGGACATCAGTCTTACCATGTGATAGTTGACGATTTCCTGAAGGCTCTCGCCACATTTCTCAAGACATTCCTGGAATGAAAGCAAAGAACCAGACAAATAAAGACCAGCTCATACGACTAGGAGTCATGTAAAATAAAGTAAATTGACAGAAAAACTAACTTTTCAGCATATCTTTGTTAGCCAGCTTTGTGTAAACCAGACTAAAATGGTTTACCAGATTTGAGACCAGCTAAACTGTGTGAAATCCTGACCTGATTTATGTGCGAGCTGAAATCGGATTTTTAAAAATGTGAATTTAAATGCGTTTTAAAATTTTGTGGTTGAAATGTAATTTTTGATAGTATGGAACGCAGTGACCAGAGTAAGAGCTACATACTTACTGTACGTTACTATAGCAACTAAACGAAATACAGATATTTACTACACTATCTGATCTCAAGAACTTTATTTTCTTCTTATTTTTATTAAATAATGTTTCAAGCAACATAATGTAAGATGCGGGTCTAAGGACATTGACTTTGTTGAAAATATTTCCAGGATTTTAGGGTCTGGGAAACTTACAGAGATCATCTCCTCTTTCTTGCAGTGGTGAGACAGGTCTCGTATGCCGTTGACGAAGAGCTTGTTGGCGCTGACGTAAGCGCGACCCGCTTCGATCATACCGCTGCATAGCTTCACCAACTAACAAATGAAAAGCACATGTTCATGATCTGAGGTTTCATACATGTCTGTAACACAAATGGTTCGGGAAAAATCTTTTTTTTTTTAATATATTTATACATTTACTAATTTAAAGGTCCAGTGTATTAAATTTAGTGGTGGGGTTGCGAATTGCAACCAACGGCTCACTCCACCCCTCCCTTTCAAAGCACTACGGTGGCTGAGACAGAACTAAAATGTCGCCACATTTTCGATTCTTTGCAGAAGGAGATTATGTATTAACTAAACGCGCTCTGTAGAGCAGTTTGTCCGTTTAGGGCTACTGTAGAAACAACATGGCGAACTCCATGTAAGGGGAGCCGCAGTGTATGTAGATAGAAATAGCTCATCCTAAGGTAATAAAAACAAAATACTTTATTATGTAAGGTCTTTATACACATCTAAAGACATAGTTATGTTTATTATATTGCATTTCTGTCAATAGATCTTCCAAAAAAGGACACATCGGACCTTTAAGGTTTGGGCGTAGCAAGCACTGTTTATTTTCTTCCTCGCTGTTTCTAATTCACTTACAGCGTGATATGCTGTTACACATTTAATCCATGTATGTCCTTTGCATTCAGGATTCAGTACAGCAGAAAATTATGTTCAACAAAGCTTAATAACATTTTGAGTCACTTTCAGGAAAGACAATTATGTCAATTAGTCATAATCATCATCATCAAAATGACATTGTGCTGTTGGTTAATCCTATATTAAGATGACAATGTTGAATACAAGCGATTAAATAAATTAACAGTGGATCACATGGGAGGAAATTATGCAAAGTTGTCGCTATGAATTCTGGGTCCCTGACTTTATATTGCTTTGAGACCTTTACATCAATACTATTTAAACTGTTGTGGTGCCCTGAGGGACCAAGAATTATTTCTGCCTTTCACCCTAGCAGTAAACTAGGCATGATTATTTAATGTGGCTTCTGGCTTCCTCATGTAATACGATCTATGCTGAGGAACGCCAGGCTGATTTATTCCTCTTTGTCATTAAATTAGTGGAAAATTAGGAAGTACACGATTAGCGGAAGCAAAGCTGCACGCATGTAGTACGTGTAGCATGTATGAGACTAAGAGAAGGAGAGACTCCTGCCGCTTCTGCTCTGTGATGCAAATGTTCTCCACATCCTTCCGCAAAATGGGTTATCCTATCTCACTTTAATCCCGCACGCCGGATTTAGCTCAGTGCACATTTTCTATGCCGTTTCATCCACTAATGCACTAGACCTTAGTTAGCTCCGTGTTTCTAAGCCTTCAAACCTACGGCTCTATTAAACAAGGACAAGAAGACACACAAGAACGTACCTTATCAAGCTTGGCTTCTATTTCCACAACATCGGTCTCAACTTCATCAATGTTCGCCCTGCAAAGAAAAAAGCAATATTTTTAAGATACATAAGTCCAGTATTTCACAGCCAGATCTGACTGGTGATGTATATTTGTGACAGAACAAAATCATTTACATTCTGGTGGTCTCTTGGTGGTTTCTAGGGTGTTAGATTTAAATTTATATTTATGCATTTGGCAGACGCTTTTATCCAAAGCGACTTACATTGCATTATCCTGTACATTTGTACATAGGTATTTGCAATCCCCTGGGATCGAACCCACAACCTTGCAACGCAATGCTCTTACCACTGAGCTACAGGAAAGCTATAGATTATAGTGATGCTTGTCTAAAAAAATCCTTATGTTCTTATAACATAACATAACATTTTATTATTATATTATAATATTTTTATACAACAGTATAAAAAAACAGAACTATACATTCCTATTTTTTCATATTCAAGTCAATTTTAACACATATCTGATGAGCTGATATGTTTCCCCATTGACATCACTGATGTAGTTGACCACAGTAAAAGCTTGATTTGTACCCAGTGTACCCAGTAGTGTGAAATAAGAAAGAGCGATACAAAGTGAGAACATTTTCTATACAGTAAATAGGTTAGAATTTCAATAACTATGTGCACTAATACTGTATATATCCTCATAAATGCATGACGACATAGCCTATATCAAATCTTACGCCATCTAAAAGCCTTCCTAATCCAGTTTACATTCCAGCTAAAAGCACTTGCTATTGTCGGCTCGCCACAGTTGGTACATATGTGAAAAAACGAGACGTCTGAGGTTTTCATGCGAGTCCCTCGCCAGCCTTCCACCCTCGACGTGCTTTTACATCCTCCCACACAGCATGCTCTGTTACTTAGATTTATCACATTAGCTAACTCAGAGGAGCATATGTGTAGCTCTGCATGCGAGCTTGCACGTTTACCTGCTACGTCAAGTATAAATTGCTTGCTTTTTATTTGTGATAAAGCAATAATCAGCACGCATCCTCGTTGGCGTGCCAACTGACACGGTGCCAATATGCTTTTAATGTACCTTATTGTTGCCATGTGGCACACGCATATGATCGCACAATGATGTCTTCTTTAACTCACCTTCGAGTTGTTCCAAATATGTATAAATATCTTTGTTCTGAAACCAAACAGTTCTTGCCCACCATTGACTATCATAGTAGGAAAAATGAAAATGGTAGTCAAAAGTCTTGTCATTTGTGTTGACTAAAGATCCTACTATGGTAGTCAATGGTGTCCAAGGGCTGTTTGGTTACAAGCATTCTTCCAAATTTCTTCATCTGTGTTCATCAGAACAAAGACATTTGGAACTACTTCAGGGTGAGTAAACATTTTGGGATACTGTTCCTTTAATATGATTTTTTTCAAATCAATTTTAACAAGCCGGAATTACAAAAGATTACGACACAAATGCACTTTTGTAAATAAAACCAGGCATGTATAAGTGCAAAATCTGCTTATTTGTATTCTGTACATAAAATAAGCTGATTAAAAACCTTTTGTTTTGGAACATATCGTCACAAAACTTGAATTCAAAGGTCAGTCGGCCTCTAATCCTTTATGCCATCTTTTGCCTACCCACAACACAGTTTCTCTCCTTAATGCTCCCCTGCCCTCCTGAGGCCACTCAACCATTAGCCCAAAACGCACACAACACACTTTAAATAAATGAAAGAACACACACACAAAGGTCATTTGTCATAGCAACTACTAAGTGGTGCACAGAGGTCGCAGGCGGGGGTCTATCACCCTGCCTACTAACAAGACATATTGTTATGAAGTGGTGAGAGATCGATACTAAACAGCCCAACACACATTTGGTCATTTACTGACACCTGTCATCTTTGGTTCAACAAGATGGAGAAGAAACAGTGTTGTATACAAATCCTTACTGCAGTTTTGATGCAAAGGTCAACTCTGACTGTCTGAGACCGACAACTGTGGCATTAGATATGTGAATGTTGCGTTTCTTCTCTTGGAGGAAAACACAGCAGATTAGGCTGAACACTGGCCTGCGTCTCACAGCTGTCGGTTTCTCTCAAGGGAGAGGGAAGGGTTGGGGCTATAAGTCTTGCTGTCCAAAACAGCACTTACAGAAGGTGTGGATCATCACTGAGAACATTTCTTGGGCTGATCCTGGGGAACGATGCTACAGGGTTGAGCAATAAACTGAAAAACAATCACATTGTGCAATGAGAGAACATGTTTTCATTTTAAGGGTAAAAGGATGTGTTCATAATCCACTTAACCTTTGAACTCCATGTCATCTGTGATGAGCAGGAGGGATGTCACATTCCTGTGAGCTATTGTTAATAGGGGAACCGAGCCTGTAGAAAACAGCTGAGGACACACACTCCATGTGAACACAGAAAAGTATCTCCTGGATTCACCGACAAGCTGGTGGTCCTTCAAGTTGCCCAGTAGGTGGGCTTATTAAGTGAGCTCAGGTAATGGTTCCTAAAATACTGTAGACAGCTGAGGCTACTAGGCTTCTTGGTCCATTCTGATGAACAACTACAGTATAGAGAGTAGACAATCATAACGTTCTTTAAGGCAAGAATAGCTGGTTTACTTTGAATTCGGTCAACTAAGTCAGAATCCCCCTGTAGTAGATCATTTATCCGTTAAAACCCTAATCTTTGATCATCAAAACTACATACGGTACTTTTATCTACACACCTCTAGAAAATGAGATTACTGACAGCTCATAAAAGATGACATATATCATTAAAATAGAGATTTTGAGAAATCGTACCAGACTCTGTGACACTTCTTTATTAGCTGGGTTTTACATCCAAATGTGAAGCAAATCTTTTTGAAGTTCGCAAAAAAGGAAAAGAAACAAATGTGAAAGGTGCGTTTCCAAGTGGATGAAGGTGGTATTGCTAACCTAGTAACCACTGGTAAATAAAACAAGACCCGGAAACCGGAAAGACATTATTCGCGGAAACAGCCGATGTTTACTACAT
This sequence comes from Triplophysa siluroides, assembly GCA_006030095.1. Classification (NCBI taxonomy): domain Eukaryota; kingdom Metazoa; phylum Chordata; class Actinopteri; order Cypriniformes; family Nemacheilidae; genus Triplophysa; species Triplophysa siluroides. The sequence goes on along the minus strand of VCII01000835.1, from coordinate 1,220,226 downwards.
CAGATTTATTCAGCGAATGCGGTTTCATTCCCCATAATTAGCATTAACTCTTATTCACACAAGTCAAATAACAAAAACAGTTGAGCGTAGAAACGTAAAAAAAAACTTTTGACGCTTTTTGCCTCTATTTGGAGGGTTCAGTGGGAGAAGAACCAAAGTAGGGGCGGAATTGGAAACGGACCACGGGTGCCAACCGCGCCACATGTTGGAGCACATGGCCATGAGGCTTTAGGCTCCGACTTATTATGCGATATTTCAAAATGTGCATAAAAGCATGGTGATGTACACAGCTACTGTAAACTGCATAAAACTGTCTTGGGAATCTGCGACCGGCTGCCATGACACCATAGACTCAATGACATGTGATAACATCACAGTTTATGAGACAATGTTTCTCAGGAACAGCACAGATTCAAGCCATCTGTTGGTGCACTGGTCCAGTACATCACCAATCTGTCATATTCTTACATTATAAATCGTGATTGTGTTGGTTTAATGGCATCAACATAATCCAAGCCCATCTCTAACAAATGCACATGTGCTTTAAGAGCTTTTCCAATTGAGAAAAGACAATCAGTGTTTCCCATTCATTGATGAGACCATGGCGGGCCGCCCTGATCTATTTTGTTCCGCCACAGTCTTGAAACAAGTCAAAAACATTTTTTAACTTTTTTTTTATAACGTTAAATTATGCACCGTTGATTCGCCACGTTGCCCTCTCTGTTGCCTCAGCGCACAAACACGTACTAGAACGCATGCTCGCTCGCGCTTCAGCTTTTGCGGTTAAAACACAGACGCGCGAACTGGCCAAGATTTGAGAGACATCGCCAAGCCACAGAATACAGCATCTCTTGAGGTAAGTAAAACCTAAATAATATATCAGTATTCACGAGTACAAACATGATTTTACCAGAGTACGGCAGAGCAAACAGATAGCATTGTGCGTTAGGATCATTATGTTCAGCTTCTATATTATTTCCAGCAAAAATGGCATTAGGGACATTTGACAAACACAATTTCTGTTGTTTAAAATGAGCAGCGTGTCTACACAACGGAGTTGCTCGTATCACGCCCACCCATGACATTTATGATGATGATCTTTCTGCGCTATATCCTCTAATATCTTTATTTAGCGCCAAAAGCACTTTGTTTAACCCTTTCCACATCGCTCCGCTTGTGCTTCAAGCATGAAAAATGTTGTTGTCACGACATAAAATTACTCATATCAGATACATTTTGGTAATATATATTTTGGATTTCTAGTAATAATAGTAATAATTAATTTATTGTTTTATCTAACAAACGTTAGAAAATGAGTTTACATGTTATTACCACTGGTTCTAACGTAACTATTTTCAGAATCTAAATCATCATATTATTGGCTAGGTAATACATTAATTAGTTCAACGTTTAAACACTTTTTTGATGGCTCTTTTTGTGAATTCCCATTTCACCGTTTATTGTGCCATATTATAACCATTTATATCTATGTAGCCAATGGTTAAATTACTATATACTATAGCTATTGTATTGTTCATAGATTTAGTCACATAATTTTGCTCTTAAACGCACCGGATTGCAGCATTTACCTTTAAAATATGCACATTTTTATTCTGGGGGAGCATGCCCCCGGACCCCCTAGAGGAAACTGGGATGAGCCCCCATAGTCTCCCTAAATTCAACAATTCTAAAAATTCTACAATCCTTGTGAGAAACACTGGACGATGTTAAATGAATTGTGTCGGTGCGTGTTTTAAAAGCTTGCTAGAGAAGAACAAATGTCGCTCCGATCTACAAATGTGTTTTCATTTCTAGTCTGCCAGAACATCAAGGCACTAAACAACAGCACAAAACATCCTGAAATTAAGATTCTTTTACTATCTCATCCGTTTTATGATGTTCCATACCCAAATGAATTTCATTCACCTTGGTATTATATGAACAGAATCAAACAATTTATGACTTCATCACAAACATGCAAGGGATTCTCAAAGGACATCTAGACCACAACCAGCTGTGTGTCTTTGTATACGTGTGCATTCATTCAGACAAGGCCCAGCGTTTAACCCCTGGTTTGGGAATAGCGTTTGGTCTGATAGATGTAGTAATGTCCACATGGGTGAGCGGATGGACAATGTTGGAGATGGCTCACGTGTCTTTCATCTTAAACTCGAGCGCGCTGCCTCCCAGCCATCCATAAGCTATTCTTGGCTCCATTCAAGCGCATGTACGTGTACGCATGTGTGCCCATGAATCATGAATCTATCCTCATAACAGCTCTGCTGACATTTTAGATGAGAAATAATACAGAGGCCTGGAGTGAAACGCATAAGGGATGTACAGTATGTGTATTTTAAATGCACTGCACATGATAAAAACTAAAAAGAGTTTCCTTGCTGGAATTTCCTTGCTTGGCTGTGGACGTCCTCTATTTCACAGTCTGTTAAAATGGTGTGATGTTACTCTTGGGCTTTAAACATCTCTTAGAGAGAAGCCGTTGAGTTTATTTGCTGCCCTGTTTGAAGGACGGGACACGGATAGCCTATGATAAAAGGCTAGATTTGTTTTTAAGAAAATGTGAGTACCACATGTCTAACCCTTGCACTTCAGTGCTTGTATGTTATTGTATGTTGAATATTGCATGTATGTTGGTAGTTTTGGGATGTATTAATGCAAATAAAGTCCCTAAATCTTATTATAAAACAGAAGCTTTAAAGCAGCCATAGCCACGAAAATGGCGAAAATGAGTTTTTAATGGCTGTAAATGATAGACTATACTGTATGACTATATGATATATTTCAAAATTAAATAGAAATAATATGGCATTACATTTTCATTACATTTCATTCAAAATACATAAATAAATGTTTTTAAATACTGAAATTACTGATTTTATTGTCATTTATTATTTTGCAAAAAAAGGCTTCCTTAATATCTTTAACATGGCCTTACTCAGTCAAAATTAAAGATATCAAAGTTATTTTTAGGAGTTGCATTGTGGAGGAATTTTGTTTTAAGACAAAATCACAAAACTGCCTATTGGGTTTGATACAAAGTCACAATTTGCGAAAAAGTTGAAGTAAAAAAAGAGAGTCAATAAGTAATCCAGTTACTGCATTTCTTCTTTGTCTCAGTTATTTCTTCAACTGAGCAGACATCAATTATAAAATATGTACATTTCTCTCGTCTAATCTGGTGAAATGATAGACTTCCCATTTCTTCGACCGAACACAAGCCCACTGTGAGCTCAGTCAACCGTCATGTGACCTCCAAGACTGTGAAACAGTCAAACACAGCTGCAGTACAGCTATACATCTTCCATATATGAAGGATGAACTCCGATGTGGGGAATTATAAAGACACCTGTGAGTCCACTAAAATGCTATGTTGTGTCCAGGCTCCCAGCGCAGCTAAGCACATTCCCTGAGCTGTGTCCGCTAACAAAGCCCGGACTGTTAGCAAACAAACTCAATAGGCCAACACAGGGGCCGTTTTCATCCGCTGAATGAGAGCCTGCAGCAAACGGATCACTGAATATCAATCTGTGTCCACAACAGGCATCCACTATTTACAGCCTTTACTTTATAAGCAACCAAAACAACAAATGCGAGATGCCTTATTTATAAAAGAGAATTATTTTTTGAGCTGGAGAAAAGCAAGACAATTTGGTTTGGTTTTACAGCTGAGGAAGACTGGCTGGTTCAACTACTGTGCCTACGGCAACATTGAGAATTCTGTGTCCATTCACAAACTTGATATTTTGTTTGCTCTAAAATGTGACTAAATTACAAATAATTCTGTCAAAAGGTTGAGGGAGTGCCAAATACAAGCAAAAATATCTGCCAATGGGATAATAAGACTTAATTAAACTTAATAAAGTGGTCAAATTTAATTCCAGTTTATTTTTCCAGATTTCAACACAATCTTAGGAGCGAATAGATGCGTATGTTTAAAAGAAATATCCATAATGACAACTTTATTTAGGATAATGTCTAGCTTCTGTTGTCCTTCAGCCGCACGTGCATGAGAGGATTTGTAAGGTTTCGAAAAACCTTACGACATGTCCCGTCATTTGGAGAAACGCTATCCTCTCATATACAGGTGTGGCTGATGGACAACGGTAGTTAGACATTATCATTAATAAAGTTGTCATTATGGATATTTTTTTAAACAAATACATCGATTCGATTCAAAAGGCTTTTATAAACCCCAAAGAGTCGTGTTGAGCAGTTTTTTGATCGATGGATGCACTTTTTGGAGCATCAAAATCTCATCCATCATTCACTCCCGTTCTAAAGCTTGGAAGAGCCAGCATACGTGGAATTACAACTTCGTCCGACGGCCGTATTCTGAAAGAAGAAAGTCATACACAAATAGGATACCTTGAGGGTGAGTAAAACATGGGGAAATTAGATTTTTGGGAACAATATCCCTTTAACTTCCTGTTTCGCACAGGAATCTGTCATGTGATTCAAGTAAATTTGAGATTCAAATGGCAATCCACACAACCTTATTGACTGAAAGCTTGTTATTTGAGATTAAACCTATATTTAAATGACATCAATCATGTAATATGTCCTCAGTTATGAAGAGCATGTGTTTCTTGTTTTATGCATTACAACACTAGTCTCTGTTGTCTAAAACGCATAACATGCCAAGTATAACAGGTTTTGAAATGTTTTTTCAGCTTGGCCTAATGTTAAACGCCAGAACTCCATTCATAATGTTAAAACCCATCAAATCCCTTACCATGTAGTTGCCAACTTGTGAATATTTAAGAATGTATCAACAGTATAACAAAGACAAACGTAAGGAACATTGCTCCAGAAAATAATTATATGCACATTTGGTTGTGTTATAACGAAAGACAATCGTGTTTCCTCATACACATTTATCTACACTGCCATGTCATGCGTTATTTATTGATATAAAAAAATAAAACGTATGTGTTATGATATGCAATGACAAATTTAATGGGTCTCTTGCAAAACTCAAACATCTATGATAATGCTAAAAGTACAGTATTTGCTCGACTGACTCATGCCACCATGTCACACAGAATCAATTCATCTGTGGGCGGTTGTGTAGACCACTGAGCAACATCTCAACACGTCACTGCAGTTCTTTGAGCACCCTGAAATTACACCGCCTTCCAAATCAAAGAGTGGTGCTGGGAGAAAATGAAAAGGATCTGACCCTCCAAACCCACAGACATCGTGAGAGCCTCCCAGATCCCTGCGATGTACGTCAACCGTGCTAGCTTTAACACTGAGGTATAATCCAGTTTCTCTTCCCTTTCACTGTGCCACACTTGGAGAAGCATGTAAAAGGTGTGATAATGACTTGCAGATGGTGTGGAGGAAGATTTTTCAGCTGCGGCGGATGACAGGCTCACATGCTGCCCATCAGGTGCACAGCATCTGTTTGTGAGGGCGTATATTCTTTGTGTCTAATGGAGTGAGTCGTACCCAGTCTTAAAAAGTGGGGAAATGGGACATAAATTGCCAGAGATTCAACATCCTCCTATAAACCGTCTTTAAACGTCTTATGAACCGGCTCCATGAACCACCATTCCGGAGCAAAGACCTTTTCATTGCATGAAACAGAGTTGAAGCGATTCTCTTTTAACGGCGCTGGGGTGGTCAACCAGCTAAACCAACTGAATACAACCAGCTAAACCAACTGACAAGCTGAAGACCAACTTGGTCAGGTTGGTAGAGCAGATCAAAGCAGCAAATTCCAAATTATTGTTACGTACCACATAATTGCCCCTGAGCAAAGCCTGCCCCCTTTTGTCATGTCCTTCATCAGCCAAAGCGCTCCCACAGCACTAAAGAATATTTATCGTGATATCGTCATTTCTTGGGGAAAAATTACGTGTACTTTCAGCCAAAAGCAATAAGAAAGTCTGCGATATGCATTTGAAGTATATATTCTGGATGTGAAAGTGACTTGGAATAAAGTAAACAAAATAAAATCGAAGCTCTTACCTAACGCACTGTGCTTGCTGTAACGACATAACGTCTGGATAGCGCTATTGGTTTCTGACATGTTTAGGCAACGGCTGAAACTGGGATTATGACCATAAAGATAAAAATTTACCTCCGATACAATTCTGGCTGTGTTGATGAGATGCAGTCCTTCAGCACGGCTCATATGACAGTCTATGAGGGAAAACTCTGGACAAGTCTTCATGTACGAGCCGGTTTTAAGAAGTCTTTAGTTATTCAGTCTTTTGTACATTATGACAACTAAGATTCCACAGTGACATGACTTTTAGCTGGGATCATCTTCAAACAGTGTGATGGCCAGCAACAATTGCGAAGGACTTTTTAAACCCGCATAATGTGCAGCCGGGTAAACTCTTTGATTGTCGGACAAAATGGTGAATAGAACCAGTGGGTGCATTATATCGGCATAATGATTGGTCCCGTCGTCTGTCAATCAAACTCCACTCTAATGGTCAACTGACCATGGAATCGAAATGCTAGAAGTGTTCTTGTGTGTAAGAGGCAACTACAAATATGAATCCTTAACACCTTGCGCAATAAGCGTAGAAACAGCAGGTGTGAAAATGACAGGAGTGTGATGTGATCAATCAGTTTCCCAGAGGAGCAGACCGTTTGCTTGAGGGACATTTCAGAGAAAACCCAAGTGCTAAGGCATCATTTGTGGTGAGGTGAAAAGCAAGTCCTAAAAGTGTTGGCCAGTCTGGGTTTACTTTGGCTTCAAACGTTCCTCTGCAAACTGCAGGAGCGCAAATGGCACCTCTTCCCTAAGTGAGCTAAAGGACTACGCCAAGTATTAGGCAACACTGAAGCAAAAAAATCTGCACTAAGTAAATTATCCGTTCTTCAGCAAGCACAAGCACTGCTACATTTACCGCTTAGTGGGCATCCATCCTGTTCCCTTTTCCTAAAATATTACATCAGCGTTTAACCGCCTACCCTGGCCATCCAACCAAGCTTTGTGGAGAAGAGTTGGAGGTTCGACCCATCTGCTAATGGAGTCTGGCGGGGTATCTCCAATAGCAACCCCTGCCTTACATGGCAATTGCTTTTGAGAATGTTGGGGGATTGTGTTTTTGCTGGCTTGTTTTGTCAACCGTAGTCTAGGATTGTGTGAGATCGGTGTTTTTGCCACTGAAAACATAAATGTGTCATATCATATCTGATGGAGCCCTTAAGTTTTCAAGCCAGATGAAACGCAACATGCAATCTTATTTTCAATCGCTTGCTGTAGTTTTGCTGATGTGGAGCACCTCAAACCAATAATTACACCTGATCGCAAGTCATGGAAGTACTTTCAATGCAATTTATGAAACTTAACACGATGCACGACAGATCAAACTGACGTCAAAATGCGGCGTTCTTAAGGCCACCCATGCAGCACGCTCACCAGCCAGACGATTCTAACCCGTGCCAAAATGACTGTGGTTTGACTTCTCTCCACAAACCTCAAATATCTCAGGGAGGGAGACGAAAAAAACACACCCACCCTCCGCTCAAAGCAATCCACTAGCGTATGGTCCTTCACCACAGTGGTTGCATTACCAGAAGACATGTCGTGAAAAAGGGCTTGGAGTATGTCCTTGCCATCTGGACGGAAAACCCATTCACATAACCACCTACGGATGACCAAATCTTCAACAATCCTGTCTTGTGTTTTACTGTGCAAAACTTCCAGTAAGCACTCTCTCAGTCTTTATCATTGCTGTTGAGTGGCTTTAAGTCATTCCTAAGGTTTGTTTCTATTTAAATTCAACAGACACTTGACTGGAATGACCACAATACATCTAGAAATGATGTATTAGAGTGATCTCTTGAGTTGTACATGGCTGTGTGTAATCTATAGATTAGATCCAAACGATTTCCTCATTGACCACCGTTGCTCAAGACTCAAAACAGGATTATGGCAGACATCAGACATGCTTCATACAGGTGAGGTGAGCCACACATCACATTCCTGCGCTGCAGCCAAGCAGCAGAAAGCCGGGGCCTGTACACCAACCACTGCATTACCCAGCCACTAAAATATGTCTAAATATGAATAAAGAATTCAAGAACTGAGCCCTGAGAAACAACAACTGATCTGAGCCTTTTCTGATATTTCCCTGTCTAAAAAGTCAGAAAATAACCTAGCTTCCTTTCCACAAGAATAATTCTCCCCAAAACAAACCTTTGTTGCAGCTGACTGGCAGTAGACGTGGCTTTGGACTGCTCTCCTGGGACTGACAGAATACCCACAGCAGGGCTGTACAGTGCCATGGAAAAATCGGTGCGATACAGTTTGGCAGGTGCACTAGACAGAGCTGCGTGTTTGTGTGAAGTGCGTTTGTCGTTGTGCTTGTTTGTGAGGTTAACTAATGGCGCACCAATATTTATTTTCGTTTTGCGATTAAAACTAGTTTTCTGACTGCATCGAATCCATTGATCTAGAGGCCTGATCTGGGCATGGAAGGATTCACGAAAGCAGAATTTTAAATATGAAAATCTTAAAATGTAAATATGTCCTGTGCTTGTTCTGCGTGTCAATGAGTGAATTAGTTGCACACTTTAACATGTTACATATTTGTATATTTGTCTGTATCTTACTATACAAGGACATGAACACATGAACTTTATCCACAGAGATGTTCACTGTCAAAAGTGCTGAAGCTCAAGCTTCTTCGCGACAACCCGCCAAAATAAAAGTCAGCTTAATTTAAAACCAGATGATAAAATAATTAACTTAGAGTAAATTTATTAACTGTAGTTACCACTATTAGTATACTTTAATATTTACTAAAGTAACGTTCAAATATACTAAAGTACACAATAATATCACTGTAGTCTAATGTAGTATATGTATGCAGTATTTTTATGGACAAATGTATTTAGAGCATTGAAAATACAAAAAGATGATAACAGATGTATACTTGTGCAATAACTGTTTGGCCGGTGCTACAAAACTGTAAAACTCTGTAGAACCGGTGCTGTGTGCAAAAAATGTTAACGTACAGCCCTGCACAGGAAGCTCATAGAGAAGCAACAGACAGCATGTCACTTTTTTAACCGGACAGTGCCAGGACTCTGGAGCGAGAGGCTAATTCTCTTAGCGGGGTGTTGTGTTTGGCACGAGGACCTGGAGCAGACGGATAAGCCTCGACACGTTGATCATGCAATCGCGGGAGGGCTGAGGAAGCTGTCAGAGAGAACTAGAAAGAGAAAGGATCTTAACTGAACCGATAATAGTATCTGAAAGGGATAGACGGTATATGGACGGAAACTGTGAAAATGAAGGCAAATGTGTGTAACGTGTCATCACATCACTAGTTTCCAGTGTGATGCCACACATTTTTTAGGTATGGCATGTTTCTATGGAAAAGCCTCAAGGCTGCTAGATAGAATGAGCTGAAGTTGATTCTCATGAGTCATGAGAGCTCATCTTTCCCTGAATGTTTATATGAACTCTGAAGGTGGTCTGTCGTTTCCGAAGAAGACATTAAACTGATGTGACAGCATGTATTTGCGGGACTGTTATGTTCATGTATGTGTCTTCTTCACTATGTTATGCATGGGGGGGATCACAGTGTGTCACTGTTATTTGGACCTACAGGGCACGGTCACGTGTTTGATCTTATGAGCACTAGAGCTTTTGCAGACTAGGCTGTGTTTCAATATATGTGAGATGTTTTCAGATGAAGGTCAGAGCATGTTCACTATCTAAAGAGGAAGTGACAGAAAGCTGTTGCGCATTAATTTATATTATACAAATTATATTAACGTTTACATTTGGCACACGCTTTTATCCAAAGTGACTTACATTGCATTATTCTATACATTTTCGTTTCTAAGCATGTGCAATCGCCCGGGATCAAACCCACGACCTTGGCGTTGTTAGTGCCATGCTCTTGGCACCGAGGTACAGAAAAGCTATTTAAACCACATATACAGCCGTGGAAAAAATGTAATCATCCTTTCTAGATGTGTTGTGGTCATTCCAGTCTAGTCCAGTGTGTGTTGAATTTTAACAAAATCAAACCTCAGGAGAGACAAAGTCATCCAACAGCAATGTGAAAGACTGACAGCATGACAACAACAAGTCAACAAATAAAAATCCAGGTTATCACATAAAAAAAACCTTTTCCTAAATACATGTACAAATATGACTGTTGTATTGCTTAAAAGTGAATATGATCTTGTTTTCTTTGCAAATTCTGTTATTTTGATTGGTTTAAAAACTAATAAACAACTCTCTACCGTACGATAAACTTTTATTAAGATTATAAGTGGACTTCAGGATAATATAAATAACGCTACTAAAATCTTGTGTGCTACAAATTCATTCACACTCTGGCATGAACATCTCATTCCTGCCTTTATAACACACATATACACTTTCTGTTCGCGGTCAAAACATAATCAAGCTGTGCTGCATCCAGATGAATCTCTCTAAGGACACATGTGCTGGCTGGGTAACTGAGGCTCAGAGCACACCAAGCATGCATTACACAGAGCATGTGCTTCCCTCCTGCCAGCCGCCATCCATTAGACAAAATGACAATGTTACAGCCATTCCTGATTTTTCCAGTGTTGGGTCCGCCAGGGTCAGCTTAAACAGATATGAAAAATGTGCAGCTATTGCGCAGTTTTACGTCTTTTTGGTCTTGTGAAATTCCCACAGTGGGGATTCATACTTTGTTAAAAATCGCAAGTTCTGGGCAAGTCATCAGTGGCGTATGCAACATGTGAACAGCGTTTGACCACAGAAATCAGTTTAATGACATTATAACATTGGAAGAGCACAGCGCGGTTACTGATACAAGACAATCTGACTTCTTACTGACTGAAGCTGTAGTAACTAGAAAGTCTTAAAGGTACAGTAACAGAAAAAAAAAACAGAAACACCTGCTTAGGGTCAGACAGAGAACAGGAAAGATACAGGACAAAACCTCTCATGAGGAAAAGTACCTAGAGACTGTTGTCCTTCCACATGTTTTTTAACAGAAAGGCCAATGTTCATTGCGAAAAGACTTATGACTGAATTATATCTGCATTTAAATCACAGCCATACAATATTCATAAGGGTGGACATTGGAGACTTTTAGTACAGCATGTTTGGTCAGACAACTGTCTAGGGAACTATCATTAGTTTTGTTAATAATGGCCGCTTGCCGTGTTTCCTGATAAGTCCATCTGTCGACCATGAATTTCAGCTTTGGAGGAGACAAGAGCACAGCGGAAGGTGGAGAGGCAAGAGTCCAAACCACATAGAGACTGACTGAGAGAGAGAGAGAGAGAGAGAGCTGAGCAAGCAACAGAAAGAATGAGTCGAATGCTTGATGGATAACATGCGGTACACACATTGACGTTTCTATATAAACCAGATGAATCCAGAGGCGGCAGAAGAGTTACATCCTACATTCATATAGAATTTTACATGGACTCGGTAAACGTCATTTTTCGGTTAGGTGTGAGTGGATGACCTCAGACAACACAGCGGTATGTCTGACTTGATCCGTTTGTCAACAGCGGCTGTTTGTCAACTTATGTTGTATAAATATTTATGAATAAATTCAAACGAGGTCAAAAGACTCAATAAAGGAGAGAAAGAAAGCCGTGTAAGGGAAGCTGTAGACCACAAAAACACCAGCATAAGCAGTAGGGCTGGGCGCTATGACAGACTATGCAGTTCCGCCTGGACATTCCAATGATGACCGCTGCGTGAGTGCTTTGACGTGATGCGCCGCAAACCCCCTTTTTGGGAGACGCGTGTGGAGTCACCGGAGACTTGCAGTGCAAAGACACAAGCGCGGAATAAACAAACCTAAAGACAGAGAGTCGCAACACACTACAAGTGCGCATCTACTAGAGAGTAAAGACCGATGAAGACCTACAGTACAGATCCCATGAACACCAGTTTATAACACCAGTCATATACATGTACTCTCATTGTACAGATTTTTGGTCATTCCGCCCACCCCTAGACTTAGCAGTTAGCATCCACTAGCTTACAGAAATGTCTGGATCAATAATGTAAATAATACACTGGTAGAGTCTCTGAGAAACACGTAATCCACAATCAATATTGATATCATTAAATCTAAAGGTACTGCTTTTTGCAGATGGCGGTGTCAACGTAAAACAACATTATGGATCACACTTTTTGTCACAAACTTTCTGCTACAGTGTTACACTTTTCTCATAACATCTAAAAGCAAACACGGCGAAAAAAAAAAACACAGAAACGACAAAAATGATTTAATTCCTCAATTCTTAGTTCTTCTGCGTAAGCAAACACAAATGTGTCGAAATGTAGGAAGTACCGAACCACTGCACTGAGACGTCTGACTGGCTGTGATACTGACCTGCCCACAACCCCATGACCACTTGACCCCAACGCGTCAAATCCACAGATAAATCTTTGCAAGTAATGATGGAGATAGCATTCAGCTTTACTGGAATTTTATACAGCACCATTCCACTCACAATATCAACATTTCACAAGAAAAATACATTTCTACTCATTTTGAAAGCTTTTAGTGTTGGAAAGTCACTGCGGTTGATCTTCACTTTAATTTCAATGATTGTGCATTTGAGATAGCTGAAGACAGTGTTTGGTTTAAACAGCAGAAGGGGATTTCACATCCATGACAAGCAAAACCTGTTGTTTGGGTTTGAAGCTATGCAAGTGACTATAAGGTTGTTTCAATAAGACAGATAACCCAAACGTCCAAGATTGCATAGTTAAAACTAAATGAAATGATTAAGTAGTATAACTCACATGCAATCTGTGAGATAGTTTGGAGACAACCACACTTAGCAAGTATGAAACAGAGGGCCCGATCTGTACAGAGTCAAAGTTGTGTACACAAATATGTTTTCCCAGAAGTCAACATGAAAAGAAACAGAAGTGATGATCAGCTGCGAAGGATGAGAAAACCCCAGACAAACATGTCCTCTCATTATCACTGGAATCATCTTACGGCAACCAAATTCCTCCTCAAATAAACTTCTCAGAGTCGATATACTCCATGATTTTTTCAGGACAGACAACACATCAGACCTTGGTCCACAATTCCAAAAAGCAGGTTTTGTGACCTGCGCATCTACATCAGCACTATTGTGTAGTTTCCCAAAAAATAAAACTTTCATGTTTGTTAAACCCTTAAAACCTGTATATGACTCTTTTATCTGTGGAACACAAAAGAAGACATTTTGAGAAATGTCTCCGTGGTTTTGTATCATACAATGGAAGTGAAGGTGGTCTTCCAAATAACTTCTTTTGTGTTCTGCAGATGAGAGAAAGAGCTGATTTTCACTTCTACATTCAAATTCCCTGAAAGGTTCAAAGCTGCTAGCATCACATGCTCACGAATGTTCCAGGAATATAACAATTCTTGTAAATCTTTAAAAATAGGCAACGTATTAAAAAAACATGTGGCAAAAGCATTTTATAGATAGATATATAGTTAAAACCTCTGAGGCATGTAGTAAATTTTCCAGAATTAATATAAGAACTGGTGACCCATTCCCAAACGCATCATCAATTCGAACCTTTGCACTTAGTTATGACCTCATCCTAGGACACAACCTCCCCCAAGATGGCAAAATGAATTGGATTTCACTGCTATAATAAAATCCATGGAAAGTCAGCATGGACCACACTGTAAAATCTTGTTTCTAATTCATCATTTTAAATGTGCTTCTAAAGTAAAATCCCAGGCTTGGGACATAGTCTAGGGCATTACCATTGAATTCAGTGAAGTTACCCAAGATGTTCATATTATTAATAATTCTAAACAGCCATCTAAATAGTTTGTTGTCCAAAAACTACCGGAGTTCTTTCAGAAAACTATGAGTCACTATTCATAAGATTTATGCTTATGGGATTTGTACTTTTCATGCCTTTAGTGTTGCACAGGATAAGGATTCTCCCTACGTAGGCTTCAACAATGTGTACCTTCATTGTGTCTTTCTACAGATTCAAAAGAGATAGGGGATTACTTCACACGGGTAGAGCTCATCTTGATAAAAGACCACATAATAGTGTTTTTCATGACCTTACCATTCTGGTTTCTGTTATTTCTTGAAAACACAGCACGACGGTTGTTCTTTCGCCCTGATCTTTGTGTGACACAGGAAACAACAGTACATCCATACAATTGCTCTGTTCCAAAACCTGGACAGCCGCCAATAGAGTCAGCATTCAAAGTCACCTTACAGTACAGAAGATTCAATCCTGATGCAAATGCCGCTCAAATCTAACAGAGTAGACAAATTAACAAAGGCAATCCCAGAATGCACTGTCACAAACTCCAGTATATGGAGGCCCAGGGACCAATTCTCAAATGCATCGTCACTTTAAGAACTTTACACTGTTATGACCTTATCCTAGGACACAACCTTCATACTTCCTCCCTAAAGATTGGAGATTGTTAAACACTAGTATTAACTGACTCTCTGAGCAAACTCAAACTTAACAACATCAACAGAGATTAACAGACAGAGATACTCTTGTCTAGAGAGATAACCCAATCCAATGTTTGATGCAATAGGCAGACAAAAGAATGTACATTATCTGTGTAATCTTCAAAATCTGTACTGTCTATCAGAATCCACGAGTAATCCATTTGAATGAAGAACATATTGCCAAACATATATTTACTCTCAATAATGTTGGTATTGACTATGCCAATGGCCACTGGCTCATGTGAAGGTTTCAAACTCCATTTGAAATAATTACTAGGGGTATCAAATGATGGAGCATGAAGTGTGTATTGCCTTGAACATTCTCACTGTCTGCCATTGGCTAGAGAGTCCCCTCGCCCTCAGACCATGTGTTGAAACTCAGGGTTGACCTCTCAGACTTTTATTCTGAGTATTAGAATATAAGTATTTTATTGTAAAAACATACACATTTTCCCCATTTATACTATGAGTTATGCGTGACCATACTAGACAAAATTACACGTTCCATTGACATTCATGCACAAGCGAATGCTGCAGACTGGAAACGTTGGAAAGCTTATCAGAAGTTTCACATTTTTTACTTTTAAAGTTAAACTTTGGTGAACTCTGACCTGTGAATTTGTATCTTGTAAAGACGTCTGATCAGTACGTCATGACAAGCCTTTTTTTTAGCAAATCCAATCCCATATACGCTGGGGTCTCCATTGAATGTATAGTACACTGGAACTACGTTTTCAAATAGGCAATAACTATTAGGGATGCACAGAAATGAAAATTCTTGGCCAAAGCTGAATTAAAATGAAACACATGGCCGGAAGCCGAACACCGAACATGCCTTTTACATTTACATTTATGCATTTGGCAGACGCTTTTATCCAAGGCGACTAACAAGTGGAATATATATATAAAATATATTATATAAGCATTTAGCCTTCTTCCGATTTCTCCACATCACACTGTGAAATAGGTCTATGCACAGAATATACTTTGACAAGTTTTTTAGTACAGTAAACTGTGCACGCGACCACTGTATGATGACAAAGAATGCAGTGAGCGGCAGGGCTACTGTCAGAGCGCCCGCTCCAGTCTGAGGTACTCAAGCTACCGACTGTTATATGACACTTCAAAATGCTCCGACACGTTTGAAGCAATAATAAAGTGCGCGTCTCTCTCTCTCTCTGCTTGCTGCTTGATCATATCATACGTCTTTTCTTGCCGAATATTTTCGGTTGCCGAACATTCGGTGTATCCCTAATAAACGATATCGATAGTTGCCATAGCAAAACCAAACATTGAAGTTTTGGGCTAGAGTAGAAACGCAGGGTTCCAAAGGTCAAGTTTAGTATAATTCAGATAAATAATGCATGATTATGGACACTTATTAACTGTTATTTCTTTACAAAGACTAAAAAATTATATTAACACTGCCAGCCTTGACTGCATGTTGAAAATAAATATTTATTTTGCTAACTACTGCAAAATATTTCACTCAATAGAGTAACGTCTCAATTTCTTGTGCTCCTTTGAAGTTCTTGAATGGCAGTGGCACGGTCTTGACATGAAAGTAGACGTCATGGTATTCCCAGCATGCTCCTGAAGCCATGGAGGAACAATCTCTCTTAAGAAAAACAGCTGTAATTCCTTATTATGAGCTTTTCTTGCTTTTAGATTTGATTTGTGATGAACGCTTGGGTCCTAACAGACTGTTAAAACCTACATTTTGGCTTGTCAAATAAATCTTAGTGAAATCACTTTGTGAACGAAAAAGAAATATGTGGCAACTTCGAAATCGTGTCATTTCAATGTATACACACATCAAGGGCGTGTATAAATCAGGAAGCGTCTAACATTATTCCCTAGTGTTTGTTTGTTTGTTTTCTGTTACAATTAATTCTGCATCACTTATTTCCAGCTAATGTAAAGCTCTTTTTGTGTACAGACAGAGATGAGATTCAGGCTTTAATCCAGGTCCAACAATTGACTTAATGCGAACATACCTGCTCTGAAAACCTGTTTCATGAGATAAAACCTTCAGGATTACTGGACATTTGCTTCATTTGAAGCCTATGATCAAATATCAGAAGCCAGAAATGGAATCATAATTCAATTCTCTAAGTACTTTTTTCAAACGCAGAATCAGATGTATCAGGTTAATATCGACCTATTCTGTCTTGACCTAATGATTTAATACATCAAATCAGCATTAGCAAATCACTGGAAACCCTTAAATGAATTGCATTGATATTACTAAATAGACAGTCATAGAAGGTCACTCATGAAACACACGCAGGGAGAGATAGCAATGCACCTCCCTTCCAAAAAGCCTGTTGCCATGGCGTCCAGTCCTGATGAATCCACTGCAAATGATAGCAGCTCACGTTGCTTTATGCGTATTAGGAAGATATTCATTATTCACAAGAGAAGGGATTACATCCTGTTGACATTTAGGACTAAATGAGGTTGTGTCTTAACTAAAGCGGGCATTGATTTACGGTTTAGATTGATTTAAAAGGGTTGCCTGCTGAAAGAGAACAGATTTGGAAAGAGGAAGAAACATTTCGGAGTAAACGCAGGGACACTGAAACGAAATTTTGGGCTTTGATTATTAATTAAAAAATACAATTTATTTACTCTATATTAAAAATGCTGGCCAAAAATCAATGTACTTCATGACCTTTCACGGGTTCCTGATTTGTTCATTTAATTTACACATAACTATAAAAGTGTAGGCACAATGATTTAAATACTTATTGAACAGTTATTCAATTTCAACCCCTTATAAAGCAAATTTATTTCAATTTAAGAGCTAGAAGAGTGACTAAGAGTATGGTTTTAGCTTTATAGCCACGCTCGAATCATGTTCTCAGGTTCCTTTGGCTCTCATCTTAAACCATACATTCTCCATGCATTCCAGACAGCCGGTTAAGGAAGCCCATCCATTAGAAACACATGCTGTGATCCAGGGTCATAACCTCTATATCTGTCTGTTTCCTTCACTGTGGGAAGCCTGGAGAAAAGTGGTAGTTTCCTGTAACTATGAGAGAACCAAACATAATATTTTCTGCTGTAATATAAAAGCATCTAAGCAGCATCTATATAAAAGGGCCATCACTTGCTTGGCATTCTTGGCAATTGTTCTGCAAGGCAGTGAGCTCATTGCCGTTGGGTGCGACAGTGAAGTAATTCAGGTTTTTATGAATTAAACTGTATACGTAATACCTTTTACCTCCTTCAGACAAACTTGATTTTGTTGTTTGACTTTTTGTTTTTTCATGTGATGGTTTAATAAATGTCAACCACAGACAAAGTGTTATACCTCTGTGGGTATAAACATACGTGTTTCTGTGAAAGGAAGGTGTGAGGGGAGTTCACGGTTTTGTACACAATGCGGCATGCCAGTTCAACTGCATTGTCAATGAAGACGCTGCCAGCGCTCACGGGTAAAGACTGAATGAAGAGTATTGTGACAGGTATGTTATTGTGCCTTTGTAAAAAGGCTGTGGTGCAAAACTTGTGCGGTTTTGCATAGATTCACTTACAAAGCTTTTGTAAAACACACATAAGCAAATAATGGAAGGGCAACAATGAAATCGGTCTTTTTTTCTCTGACTCGTCACGCAAGAAAAAAAAAACTGTGACAGCCACAAACCTCAGAATTCAACGTGTTTCCCTCAAATGCCTATAAACAAGATGTATTATTATTTAGCTATTTATAAACATGTTTAAAATACTCTCTTTAAAAATACCCAATGCCCAATTACGACACAAGTTGACCCGAAGGAAACTGTTTGTATTAATGCTCACTATGACGTCCGCTGAGAAACACTAAAATATGTTCTTTCAACACATTTTAAGTGTGTTGAAACATGTGAAACACAAAATAAGATCTTTTGAGAAATGTGGTTTGTGTCCATACAGTGGAAGTCAACGGCGGCAAATGTCGTTTGGTTCAAATTATCTTTTGTGTTCTGCAGAAGAAAGACAGTCATTCAGGTTTGAAATGACAAGTGGATGAGTAAATAATGACAGAATTTTCCTTTTTGATTGAACTCTCTCTTTAAAGCCAAGGGTGAGTAAATGACATCACCTTTTTAATTTTCCCGTGAACTAAGGTAAGACACTTAGGTACTTTAGGTATTAGGTAAGTATGCGAACAATATCACAGCCACGCCTGACATCCTCTCTATCCTTCACTCTTATGTTCTAATTCTGGCACGTCTTGCAAGTCGAAGCATGAAGAAGCCTAATACACCTCCACCTTTCCTGAAGATGACAGTCTGTCTGAATGAATGAGATTATTTTCTTTCCTCCTACGCTCCATGTCCCAGTTCCGTGTGTTACACAACAGCAGCCGACCGTCCATCAACATATCCACACACGCACTGCCACTGCGTGCCCGCCAGTTTTGTTGTTCATTCTCTGGCAAAAGTGACTCAGTAGAGTTTTATGTGTTTAGTGAAACTGAATATTCCTCAAGGAACCCCATCTGATTCTGTAGATGCTTCGGTTACTTGGGCTCTGGAAATGTCGTGCTTCCAAAAGAGAAAAGAAATGAAATTCTTTCCAGCTTAGTTTGGAATATGGGAAGTATTTAATACTAAATCTAAACAAGAGACTAAACGGACAAAGCTCATGTCTTAAAACGTGCACCAAGGAATTGGGTGAGCTTTGTACAAGCTCATTGCTCGCTGCATACAAAGCAAAGCAGAATTCAATTTAGTACGCTACATTGTTTTTACATCATACATGGTCGATTCGTTTTACTGGAAATGGAAAGTCAAGCACATTGTTGTGGGATACAGTGTTCTAGTCACTTCATTCATTCGAAAAACTGCATTACAGTAGTATGGTAGTATTAAAGTGTATGCATCAGCATGATGTTAAAAGGCGACAGACAGTACAAGACCCATCTGTACAACATAAACCATAATTTTCCTCTAAATATTTCCATCTGACTTGGACTCTGAATTAGGTTAGCAGCTATGCCCCACTTAAACTATAGTTATACAGATGTTCTGCGCTTACGGAGACTCCACATCTTCAAGTCCTTTCCATCTCAAAGGAACAAAGATACAACGAAACACAAATCCATTTCCAGTACAGTGTCATTCTGTCTCAATGGATAAATGTCCTTGTGTTTGATCGAAGATATCGTTGATGTTTACGTAGACATCAATGTCTGAGACAGACAGATAAACAGATAAAAGCCACATTCTTTAACCAGTCCATTCGTCCAGTGTCTTTCTGAAGGATCAGGAAATACGTGAAACCATGTGACTCATCTCATTTGAATGTATTTGAAGCAGTGAACCTGCTGAAAGCTGCACGCGCTGACTGAACTACTGACATTCAGACATTAACAAACTGTACTATAAATCCAATTAGTTCATACTGTCTATGCCATGACAGTAAATGCTGTCCTCTGTTTAACCATGAGAAAAAAATATGCTATGTAAATGAATGTTAAAAAAACACTTTAACCCAAAGTGTCCATCCATCCATTCATTTTCTACCGCTTGTCCGAACTACCTCGGGTCACGGGGAGCCTGCGCCTATCTCAGGAGTCATCGGGCATCAAGGCAGGATACACCCTGGATGGAGTGCACCCAAAGTGTCCATGCATGTTATATCAGTTACGTCTGTTCACAGGGATTCGAACCCACGACCTTTGCCTTGCTCAAAAACTCAATGTTTAAGAAACTAAGCACGCAAAAACACGATGAAAAATATCATTTATTTAATGAAGAGGGTTCTTATCAAACCAGCCTTAATAAAACTCGTTCATTTAAACGGCCAGCGGTTGTGCCCGGTCTGCGATCAGGATAGCAGGCGATTAAAGCGCAGCAACGCCCCCTCCATGAATGCATCTCATCATCATCGCTGCATAGCCTTTAACGCGATGTATCGAGTAAATGATAGTATGCATTTCTGTGAGTGTTACATCCACTTTACGTTATATAAATCATTACACAACAAACCACCGAAACTGTGCCGTTGTCTTTGCAGCAAACGGATCCGTGTCCTTAACGAGACCTCATTCATTCAACTGGTCCTTTAAGAACACACTGGATGTGTCCAAAACCTAGTGATCCGTTTAGAGATGTCACTAGCACTGATAATGACCACAACACGACTGGTGAACAAAAATGCTGTCTAGTTAGGCATCTCACTAGGTTTCGACGTATCGGTATCGATTGTTTTGGGGATGTAACGTTACTGATTAATAGTTAAAACGGAAGTCGGGCTGTTTTTAGTAACTACCTGCCGTGTTTAACCACCACAGGGCAACTAAACAGCTACAACAATCTAAAATCTAAAAAAAATTTTTCAATTAACCCTGAACTGACCATGAAACGACAGAGACAAATGTGAAAGCACAGCGGGGGAGAATCGTCGGCAGCTTTGTGACCTGCTTTATAAAACCAATGGTGTTGTTTAAAGAGAGAACTGAACGTTACATTCAAACAGGCGTCTGCTGGGAAACATGCGTTTGTGTCTTACCTGAATCGGGGCGAATCTTTAATACACTCCTCAAAATCTACCGTCATTGTCGAAGTTATTCCGGGTTTCAGTTAAAAATGTAAAATATCATTGCCGGTGGCTGTAGAGGGGCAGAACTAATGCGAGCGTCTCTCTCGTTCCTCTGTAAAACAGTGACACTGTGACACTGCTACAGATCAATGTGGATCGGTTTCAGCGCTGCGCGAGCTAAGGGAGCGTCGTCAAGTATATTTCGAGACTAAGGGACCGTCTATCTAAACGCAACACACATTTTACTGTAGTTGTCCGGCAGATGTTGTGTATTACTATGGTGATTTTTAATGCTTGTACTGGTCGATGCTATTCTTTACCAACGCAATTTCCAGATGTTTTGCTTTGATACATGTCTGCAAAAAATAAATGCAATTTAAACGTAGATTTAAATGTAGAGCTGACAAGACAGATGATTTACCTTATTTGCACCTCACAAACAAACATCAATTATTTCGGACCTCGTGAATAGTGTAAGGAAGGCGATTTTATCTCAAATAATAATTCGTCATATCATTGTGGGCTATTATTAAATATGTTACAATAACCTCTCTTTAATACATTATTATTATTACAGTAATAATTCATAAAGTCAACATTTAAGCAATACAGTTTTGTCATAAGGTATTCATATGATTTTCAGCAGCCGGGCTCCTCCCCACCTGTCACTCATCACACGTCAGCCATTCTCCCGCGGCTGTTGAGGCGGATTTTTTAAACATGATTGGTCGTCCCTTCAAACTGCCTTTCCGCTCTCCCACAGTTATCTATTAAATGCTGCCAATTCGAGCCAATTTGTTGTCAGTATAAACGCTTTTGATCAAGTAAATTCCATCCAAAACTAGAATATGTTGTGCTCTTTCTGTAACTTGACAGTTCAACCATCCTTTTTCAGCAGGCATCGCTTAGACTTCTAAACTGCAGCCACAGCGCCTGTGTTTTCCTTTGCGGCACCCCACATGTGTGTAGTGTAGTATTTCGAGGAGTTTATGTTAGTCGTGACAGATATTGCAGTGTTATTTATGGAGTTATGCGGGATGCGTTAACATGCGAACATGCTGGGAAACATGCAGCAATCTGTTGCCCGCTATTTAATATTTTTTCAATACGCAGGAACCAAATACAGGTCTGTGTCCATGGAAACCACTTCATTCATACTTCATTGGCTAAAAGAGTTAACACATCAGATGTTACACATCAGCAACATGTATGTCGTTTTCTTTACAGTGGTGTAATGAAAGCACCGGCCCATCAAGCAGTAGAGGGCGTACAGAATCACTTAGAGGTCAGTCTGACTAACACCCAAAACATGTGTTGCCTGCGTGTCATGGTTTGGGTTTTATAAACAGTTATTTTCCCTGTGACTCGGTTGAAGTTAATATTTGATGTGTATATTACTTGAATAACGTTTTTCTTTTCAGAAAATGCGTTTGAAATGCCCTTTGGGAGTCTGTTTTGGCAGAGTAGTTGGCACAATATATCTGTCATTAGACAGACACTGAAATCAAACCTTGACTTGTGGCTGTTTCTCCCGTTTTCAATTTCACCAGCCTGAATTTAAATCCTCTGACTCTGGTTCTTGTCTGAAAACATCTGTCATCTTCCACTTAACAATATGTTTTCTGATCCATACTTATTTCTTTTTTGGAATGGGAGCATAAATATTGTGTGGTAAAATCTCTGTATTTTAAGCTTTTCTGTTGGCAAGACAGATACTCGCTTTTGTGTGGCATTGGCCAAATACTTCAGTCAGGAATGATTCCTTAAAGTAACACTGTGGTCTGCGCACATCCTCCAGACATTTGTGCTGTTGGGACCTGGGTTCGAGTCATGTCCTGATCCCACACCCCCTTTAACTGTCTGGTTCCTTTCAGCACTGCAATATCCCATAAATAATAAAAAGCCCTGCAAAATGCTATGTGATGGACGCTGCAAACAGAACAGTTCGAAACCTGACTTTTATTTTATTCCTTTATATTTGTAAGTGTTAATGCATACATTTGCATTTACATTTATGCATTTGGCATACGTTTTTATCCAAAGCAGCTTACTTTCATGCCAGTGGCATTTATTGTGTAAAACAGCACAGAGAGAATGGTAAAAATGACACAGACCAAACCTGCTTGTCTATAAACATATGACATGTGACACTAGCAGCTACACCACAATTCTGAGACCCTGCTTAACCTGTTTGTAAACCCCATTTAACATTTTCTAATGTTTATTCTTTTTTTTAATGCAGAATGCAGTGCGGAAACTAAAGCCGGTTAATGAAGTGTCAGTGTCCATCTCCAGTAGAACAGACTCTGGTGTGCACGCCCTTAGTAACTCAGCACATGTAGATATCCTGCGGAGAGGAGACAAACCACCTCTCCTGGAGCAACACTTGATCGAGGCCCTAAATTTTCACTTAAAACAAGAACCTATAAGGTGAGAGTCATTTACATAATCGCACATAATGTTGGTCACAAATCATAGCTACAGACATTTGCTGACATTTGATTGTGGATAACAGAAGCAGGACACTGAAAATTAAAGATGATTTTATGATGAAGTATATGCCACTAGTGTACCAAACAGAACATCAAACACTCTCCCATCGACCATTGGTAGATACAAAGCAAACGTCAAACCGAGACAAAAATCACGCCCCAAAAATCCCACCAGTGGTCGAGTAAATCTCACTGTGTTTTGATGCCACACGCTTTTTAGGTGAATCCACTTATGAATGTCTTTATTATAGATCTCCACAGATGAGTCCGATAACAGATTAATAATGTTACAATAATATTAATATTTTATTTAAAGCAGAAGTGTAGTCTTACAAAGCAGTTAAAACAAAAGAAATGGATGACTGCTTGCAGCTGCAACTTGTTCTATATGACCTTGAATAGTTGGCCGGTGGGATTTCCTCAGTTTAATAAATATTTTAGCGGCTGTGCTCATGAGTGAGGGATTGTGGGGGAACCCAAGGTGTCAGATCTGATTGTGGTCACTGAGACTCAACATAGACAAACGCTTTGTCTGCAGTGCGTCAAAAATATGTTCATCATTCACAAAAGGCTTTGTGGAGACCAAAACACTCTCAGTTTATTAGTTTTATTGAGGGCTGTTCTCGTTTTACATTCGACTTGTCACAATATTTGAAAATAAGAGAAACGGTGTCTTGTAGAGGTCTGGATAAGATAAGAGTTTATATTTCAGAATATTGCAGTATTTTACCAATCATTTATCAATTTTCTTGTGCCAAAAATGAATAATTTTACCACCTTCAGAGCGTGTTTATGCAAAGGTAAATATACTTCAGCATTAGACTTTATTATAATGGAGAAGAAACAAGTAAAATATTGCATTGTGTTCCAGGTATTGACATATCACCAGGTTCCTGATGATTTACAGTCATTTGCAAAACAAAAAAGTACACATTGAAACCCCCTGGTTTGCTTATATGGATACTAAAGGTTCACAGTGCTCGTATCAGAACTGAGTGTTGTATTCCATGTTCCTGTTAGCAGCAATTACGAGCCGCTGGTAAATCATTAATTTAATACCTAAATCATCTGGAGGGACTCCTCCAGAAGCCCAAGCACTTTATCATCTTTATTTAGAACTGGGAATGTTGACTACAGCAGCATTTTATCCACTAAACCCCTTAAAGTCCCAGTGAAATAAAAAATGACAATGCATATTTTTTCATGAAATATTGCAGCGTTTATTGTACATAGTTTATCAATGTGGGTCATTCTCTTTTTAAAAGTCGTGTTCCCCTCATAATCTTTAGTTAAAATCTGTGAATACACTTCCTTCCCTTGAATGACTATCCATCTTAAATGATGTATGTTAGACGGCTTGGGCGGAGCATCCGTTAACTCCTCCCCTTCAACTGTCAGTCTGCTGCCAGTTCCATTTCAAAATGCAGCAGCTGTTTTTATACATCCAATCAAATCGCAGAGAAAGATCAAAGCCACGCCCACTATTTTTCTCATTAGAAATTCCATTTCACTCGGAAAAGTGTCAAAATCATACATCAGCAAACAATTCTCAGCACCTCAGACCTCGGTACACACTACCCTCACTTCAAACATTGACGTATCCTCTTACGCCCCACTGACTGACACTGAGATCACCAGACTTCTCTCCAGCCTCCCAACCACCTGTCACAAGACAAACATTGTTGACCCTTTCCATAACCACATTCTAATCAAAATATTTGATTCTGTTTTTACAGAATCACCAGGGCTTATCGCGTACAGAGCGACTTCCACGCACGCCACCGCGCCGTATCAAGGACATACGTGTACCGATTCGCTTTCGGTCTCAGGCACTACACGGAGATGCCCGTAATGGAGAGTGATCTGTGCTGGGCACTACACGACACGTGAGCCATTTTCCCTTCTGCACGTGCTTGACCCGGCTTCTTAGTAAAACCGCATCACTGCCGGCTTATGACAGAAGCTTAATCCTTTCTGAGAGAAACAGAAACAAACACACACTGTGATTCACGATGGAAAAAGCAGCACATGAATTATAAACGCTCACTAAGCAAATGATTTCGGGTTATATAGGGCAAGAGAATGAGGTAAGGATGGCTGTTCATGCCTCAGATATCTTTTCGAAGCTTTCGATGTAGGATCGCTGCTGCGCAATGCTTTTCTTCAAGGGTGAAACATGAACAGTAGTGCTATTTTTTCATTTTTAGGATAAAGTAGGCCAAGATGAGCTGCAGGCTTATAGTGACGCAGAACAACACCCAGACTCGTCTAAGTCTCGTCAACACGCACTCCAGATGGTTTTTCAGCTCATTCACAAGAACTCCTATTCCACAGACATCAATTGGATTAATTCCTTTAAAATTCCTTTAAAGGGGTCATATGACACGGCTAAAACAAATATTATCGTTTGTTTTAGATGTAATGCAATGTGTAGACACGATTTAAGGTTAAAAATCCCTGTATTTTGGTCCAATACTGCAAGCATGTGATGGAAATGTAACGCCTCTTACCATATTTCTTATCAGCTTCCAAAGCAATTGTACTGACAGGTACGCCCACCTTACTTGCATATACATTTGGGCGGTCTTAGTCAAATCATACCACGAACTGATGTAGATTTGTGGGGGTGTGGTTACACGAGGTGTTTCAAGCACGTCTGGGTGAGCATTCGCTTTTAGATAGAATGAGTCTTTCATTTTTGCAATTTTACGAGTCTAATACATGCATGGGCAACTTATAACACACCAAAGACACAGAAAAACATGTATTTGCGCCTTATGACACCTTTTAAAAATTGCAGATGTTTTGTATGCCGATTTAAACCTGGGCGACATATTGAAGTAAATATTTCCTCATTAGGCAAAAAAAAAACACATCAGCGAGTCAGCGGACTTATAGACGGTTTCAAAGCAACAACTTATACAACGTTACTGTGCATGTGCAAATTTAACAAATTGATAATGTATTACAATTATTATACGGTAAAATAATACAAATGAATATAAATATTAAATGAAATGAAATATAATTATATATGTTATTAGACACTAGCCGGACCGATAAACGAACACAGACCGTAAGTTAAGGGCAGTCAACGAACGCGCGTTCAATGAAACGGTCTATAGTAACAATATAAAGAATGTAAAATTCATTGCAGTCACCACGCAATCGTCACTACTCTCTACTACACTCGTGTGCTCTATAACCTGCAGGAACCTGAATATCAGTGCAATGCAAGAAGCTGCTGGACTGCTTTTAGGAACCCACAACTTCAGCACCTTCCGTGCTCTGAACTCAGAGACCCCCTTTAAGAATCCAGTGAAGACCCTAGAGTTGGCCCAGCTAGAACCAGGATGCTCTTTCAGTCAAAGACACTTTCACAGGTACGATTCTGTCAGTAAATGAAGGTGAACTCTCATTCATTTTATGCATATTCAATATTCAGTGTTACGATGTGACAACCATTGGAGTCGACTTCATTGCCTGCCACGACACATCTTTACTAGCTAAATTTATTCCACTGAGCTGATACAGTATGAAATATATATCGATAATCTTTTTATTAATACTTTTTATCATACATTTTTATTTCAAATATTTGAAGACAAAAACCAACTGGCACACAAGGGAAATCAGCATTTTGGTTTTTCATCCAGGCCAAGGCATTAATTGGCCAATACCCTTAATCTCAAATTCTCAAAGTTTTAAATTTTATTCTCATTCAAGCGCGTGTGCAGAGGGATTATTTGTGCAAATGTAGCTGTAGTCATCTGGCATCGAATCATAAATATATAAGCCTCTGATTTCCTAGAAAGATACATCAAGGCTAGAGGTCAACAGTTAAAACACTGCTGTAAATACTTTATAAGAGTGATTATGACTGAATATAGTGAGCTTCATGTTCATCCACCACCAGTCATCAGCTACACGCTAAAAGAAAATGTTTACATTGTATATCTACACAATATTAAACAGACAAAATGCCAATCACACGAAATACATGTAAAGAAAAAAAAGATACTAATCCAAAGAAGATGGCTAGGTTTTGAGGTTTGTATTTTGTCAGACAGGATCTAGGGTTTTAAAGGCAAGTGTGTGATGAGACTGTTGCTAGGCAACAGATATTGTACTGAAGCATGATGCTGACAAAAGCTGGCTGGCTCCTCAATATTGCTGTATTTGGCTGAAGGACACTTTGTATGGTATCACATGTAGTGAAGAATGGCGCTTTGGTTCCAAAATGAGATAACTCTTTTTTTTTTATTGTGCATTCCAATCAATATAAATCAAACTGCAGTTGGTTTGTTTTGATTTAAGCCATAATAACTCAAAAATACAGCTAACTAACACAATAAAAACATGATCAAATAATTAAAACATGATTTAAAAAAACAATTAAACGAGTTATCTCATTTTGGAACCAAACTCTTTATTTGTTTCTGAGCAATGAAGAGGAATCCTATGCCGTCAGTTCAGATCAACGCTGTTCAAGTCAGGAATCTTATTTTAGACTGATCCAAAAGGATTCAGTTTCCAATTGGAGAATATTTAATAAAACCATTTAATGTGGTATTGTGAAATATTTATACCATATGTAAATTAAAATATATAGATTAAAAATAACACAAAACATCGCTTGAACCACAACATGTTTGAACCAACCGCGTTCTTTGTCTGTAATTCTGCACATTAGACACGCATGTTTAAAATGAACTCACACTGGGATGTGTTTGGCAGGTCATTTTAGGTATCTCACGTGCATCTCTCAGCTGGGAGAGAGAACACAGCGAGGACACAGACCATCTGCTCTCTTTCACACTCATGTCAATAGCTGCAGGCCATCATCAGCTTTTATCATCTCCACACACACACATATTTAGTAAAATTCTGAAGCAAACGGCTGTGAACATAAAACTTTAAAAAGTCAAAGTTGATCTGCTTTTATAGGAATCCGGAAATAATAATTTACCGTTTACTCTCGCTCATGATGTTCCAAACGTACTTTCTTTTGTAGAACACATGATGACGTATTTTGTTGTCACATGCCAATATTTGTTGTCTTTCAGAAAAGAACAGTGTCATCATTTTGCAAACCTTTTTGTGAAATACAGGTTTGGAATGACATGAGGCTTTGTAAATGATGACAGAATTTTTCCACAAACTGTTCCTTTAAAGTCCCCGTGAACCGGAAGTTGCGATCGTTTTTTCTTCCGTATTCTGACACAATTCCAAATAAAATGGAATCTTGAATGATAAAGATAGTGGGCGGGGCTTTCGTCTTTCTCTGCGATTTGATTGGATGTATAATAACAGCCGTTGCATTTTGAAATGGAACTGGCAGCAGACTGACAGTTGAAGGGGAGGAGTTAACAGATGCTCCGCCCAAGCCGTCTAACATACATCATTTAAAATGGATAGTCATTACAAGGACGGAAGTGCATTTTTAGATTGTAACTGAAGATTATGAGGGCACACGAATTATCAAAAGAGAATGACCCACATTGATAAACAATTTACAATAAACGCTGCAATATTTCATGAAAAAAAATCCAGTAATTTCACTGGGACTTTAAACATTTATTCACAGCTGTGTATAAATATCTCCATTAATATGTTAGTAGGATCACAGCTAGAAGTAAAAATATGAGTTCTCTTGACACCAGACCTTTTGCTTTATTAAACCTTTCTAAACTAAAACACACTTCCTTTTGTAATTGAAGACCCAGAAACCTTATTAGTGATGGTACCACCTGCAGTTAAACAACAACACATGTGCTTTTGACACACATCCAAACTAAAAGAGGAAAATATGTTCAAATAAAAACAGAGCTGTAATACAACAGGAGGTAGATGAATAAGACATATCATGCATATGAAAGTGTAATGAATATGCCTACATGTGGTCGTCCGATACATCTGTTCTTCCGTGACATCCATGATTGTCATATGGAGATGATGGATTAATAACTGAATGGAAAACAAGCAATGACAATGGCTTTGATCCAGGTGCACCTATTTAGAACAAAATCAATGAGTTGGGTATGAAATGTTTGCTCAGTAAAGTAAATGAGATCAGAGATTATTTTCCACAAAAGAGTTCATAAAATGGCACGGGAAACATAGCCACTGCTAATAAATTCCTCTATGCATATTTCATTTCCTATTTAATACCTTTAGCATAATTTGCACTGATAATTCATTCAAACATTTGACAAAACCATTTGCAAAAAATATTACGATTAATAATAATGGAAACAAAAATGTACAGTACACTAGTATTCAATGAAGCTATTGTCTAAGATGCAAGTTTATACATTAGACTCCACATTCAAGCCGTGATAAAACATGAGCCACACAACATCAATCCTCTTCCTCTGTGAAGTAAATCCAAACATATCTCATCATATATTCATTGCCATGTTTTTTCCTTTTATAAAAAGGGTCGTCTTCACGGGGCCTTATGAAACATTTATCCTCTCCGGCAGTAAATATTGTCAGCGCTGCCTGAGATTTTATCAAGCTTGACCGCTCCAGGGCTTGTGCTTCTATGTCATATCCAGCTGTTTGCTATGTATAGACAGTTCGGAAAATAGCAGTCACATTTAGTTTTAATGGCAGAAATAAAGGGTCAACTAAGCAGAAGTAATACGTTTAGAGAAAGAGGTCAGGCCTTCAGTTTGGCCATAGAGATGTGTGTGGTTCAGTCCAAATGTTCACCGTCAAGCTAGTCTGTCAAGTTCTGCGTGACACAATGTGTTATTGAAACTGATAAATATGTTTTGTGTCTGTTTCTTGTGTTTCATTTCAGAGATATTCAGTTTTGGGAGCTCACTTTTAAAAGTAGATCGTTTTTATACAAACAAGTGAGTACAAGCTTTTCACCTCTTTGAACGTGCTGGTATAGTGGGATGTGTGCCTCCTAGTGTTATATATGTGACTCTGCAACGTCACTGTGGTTCACAGCACAAACTCTGAGATGAATACAAATATATGTAATAAATAAAGATAATATAAAGTGACATTTCTCCTTACAGGTGCGGAGGATGACCGGGGCGCTGGTTGCCATCGGTCAGGGTCGATTGGTAGTACGGCAGATTCAGGAACTCCTAGACACACAAGATTCTCTAGCGTTCCCAAATAATTTGATCGCTCCGGCCCATGGTTTGTTTCTGACCAACATAGAGTACAGAGATGAAGGTAAGAACAGATGTGTTTGTGATTGCATACTATTTTATGTTTCTGCAGCATATACAGAAGCGAAAAAAATTAAAAGACCATTTCAAAATTATTTTTCAGGTTCTTTTAAGACTATTTGTTTAGGTAAAATTATCAATTTTTGTTTCATTCTGTGAACTACTAACAATATTTCTACCAAATTTTTGATAAAAATTTTGTTTTGTTTGTATTTATTTGCTGAAAAAAATATAAACTGAAAAACAGGTGAAAATAACAGAAAGGATGCTCTGTATTTTTTCAGACCTCAAATACTGCAAAGTTCAGATTCACTTTTAAAGGGGTCATATGTCACGGTTAAAACGAATATTATCTTTGTTTTTTGACGTAATGCAATGTGTAAACACGATTTAAGGTTCAAAAACGCTGTATTTTCCACACACCGTGCATGTTTGTATCTCCTCTTTGCTCCGCCTCTCTGAAACGCGCAGATTTTTTACAAAGCTCATGGCTCTGAAAAGCGAGGTGTGCTATGATTGGCCAGTTTACCAGTGTGTAGTGATTGGTTGAATACTGCAAGCGTGTGACGGAAATGTAACGCCTCTTACCATATTTAGAACATCAGGTTCCAAAGCAATTGTACTGACAGGTACGCCACCTTACTTGCTTATACATTTGGGTGGTCTTAGTCAAATCATACCACAACTGACGTAGATTTGTGGGGGTGTGGTTACACGAGGTGTTTCAGGCAGGTCTGGGTGAGCATTCCCTTTTGGATAGAACGCATCTTTTGTTCCGACACTTTCATTCTTGCAATTTTACATGTCTAATACATGCATGGGCAACTTATAACACACCAAAGACACAGAAAAACATGTATTCACACCATATGACCCCTTTAAGCAAAACAATGGTCATTTTTCTACATGAATTTAGGAAAAGTTTAAAAATTATTATTATGTAAAAACCTGGATTGGTCTCTTAATTTTTCTGCAGCTGTATACGTGCAATTTTTGTGAGCATTTACTAATTGGGTAAAATATGCAGTTTACAACTAAACACATTGCATTGTGCACTGTATCCCAGAATTAAATGTACAACCATTTTAAATGCATCATTAAAATGCGCTTTTCCTTTTCTCACAGATCTTGTGCCTTACACCGAACATATTTGAAGTATGCATACAACTGTAATATTACCCATACATATATATGATGTAAATGTGTTTTAGAAAATGTATTAAAGTGCCATTTTTAATAACACTTGAATAACATTGTCGTTGTAAACAATAAAAACATTTAGTTGGTTGGATGATAAATATTTGAATCTATGCATTGAAACAGTATTATTAGGCATGACGTAGTGTAATATTACTGCTTCAAAAAATATTTACTCATTGTGAGAACATTTTTAAAGATCGTCAGATTGTTCATTTTATTCTACCACACAATATCATTCAGACATGAACATCACCAGATGTACAGCAGACCTGAGAGGTGCTGAATTAGTTAAACATTGTTATCATGATCCAATGCAAGCATCTCTCTTCCTATACCAATCCAAACACATACTCACAGCATTTTAAAAGAGATACAAACTTTTTTTGTCATCGACATTCAATTGAGGTTAACTTGGGAAATATGTTCATAATTCAAAAGGCTGATTCATATTTCAGATGCAAGTGCATTTTTACCTAATAAACTTAATGAATATTGTAACAAAATCATCTCCATGATGTCAGTAAATTGGCCTCGAGCATTATGTGTGTTCCGATAACAAAGATAAACATGTTCGGGTAGAACTAACTGCAGGAATGTATTTAGTATCCAAAGTAAAAGGCCTTTACTATTTTATTTATTTGCTGATTGTGCAACAGCAGATTAAGTGTTGGTGTCTAGACAGTCTTTTAGTTCATAACCTTTGTGTCTGCAAAAAAGACGAAATTAAAACCTCTATTTAATATCATTTAACATCAAGTATGACTCACAGCTTGAACCAAACTAAGAAAAATGAACAAGGCATCAGGATATATCTTTAGTCAATCCAGTATTTGTCAAAAAAAAAAAAGACACTATACACCAACCTTGCGACTAATGAATAAAATATTTGTTTGTAATGAATATATAATGCAGCCAAGTTCAAAGTGATTCAATTGAAATGTTCCAGAATAAAAAAAATGATAATTTGCTACGACTACCCTGAAAAGAGACTGTAGAGGATGTATTCGCAGGCTTTTACATCTTTAAGGCGGCTGCAAACTGAAATGGCACAGCCCATCATCACGATTAAAAATCCAGCTGCGTTTATGCATTTTGCATCTGGTAACACACAATCCCAATGCAGTCTGTTACCAAGAATACAAATATTTCCACTACAGAGCACTCTTACAATGAATGCTATACCATATCTGCTTCTTTAAACTGCATCTATTGAATATAGTTATTTCACTCTTTGTACTTTTTAACATGCAACAAACACCTTTGTGTTATTTCAATCAAATTGAATACTAGTGAAAGCCAATGGAGGCATCAATCTTTGGCTTTTATACGATTCTTTTTGTTCAGTAATTTGGCTTTGGCAACTATTTTTATGACTCCAAGCCAATAACTTCAGAACTGACTCGCATGAGCATATTATGAGGTACTGAGTATTGAGCTTACAACTGATTCGTGAAATAACAGCACTCCTTTTATTATTAAATAAAACCCTGCAATTCCGTTCTTGGAGCGTTACACAAAATCCAACGTAGCTGATTTCATATAACTAACACACTTGACCCAAACACGCAGGACTACAGATAAGCATTAAGTATCGACACTATATAAGCAAAAAAAAAAAGTGTCACAATAGCCACGTGTTCTTAGTTTGGAGCCCCATTTTAGAAATCAGTTACAGTCAAAACATACTTTCCCCACACTTGGTGTGAAGGCAGACTGACTTCTGTAATCAATTTAAAAGATGCACGGATTTGGTAATATTGAAAGGCATCTTCCCCGTGCTTAAAACACGCCGTGACCGCTGCGATAACATTAGCGTACAAGTGACGTTAAGACTGAATTTATTAAGAAGTACAAAGAGTGAAATGATAAAATGAGAAAACCTATAAAAACACCATCTGAGATAAAACAGTTCATATAAACATCCTTTCTGGCATAGATCTCATCCCAGCATCTTAAATAAAACTGTGCGAGCGCAGTCCGGTCACAACACAGATTCTCCTCAGTTGGCGATTTTCTCGATTTCGTCCAAATCGTCAGTGTCTAGCTTTTCAATTTTCTTATCTGCAATAAAAGACAGATCATTTAGTGCATTTTTTAACCATAAAACATAACCAATAATTACAGGGCAGTTTTTGTAAATAAATTATGTCTTATGTCAACGTTAGTGATTCACACTTGATACAAAAAGACATTTATTTATCTGCTACAGACACGTGTCATTTTAATACAGTTGATCTTACTGAAGTGTTCTTGGATACGGTTGAGGACGTTCATGCTGAACTTGCTGTCCACCATGTTGATGGCCAACCCCCTCTTGCCAAATCGCCCAGTACGCCCGATTCGGTGCAGGTATGTCTCGTTGTCAGGGTTGCCATCCTTATCCACCGGCAAATCGAAGTTGATAACCA
Source organism: Triplophysa siluroides (assembly GCA_006030095.1). Taxonomy (NCBI): domain Eukaryota; kingdom Metazoa; phylum Chordata; class Actinopteri; order Cypriniformes; family Nemacheilidae; genus Triplophysa; species Triplophysa siluroides. The sequence continues at coordinate 1,185,948 of VCII01000835.1, read as the reverse complement.
CAGACACCTGCTCAACGTCAATACCTGTTGACCAACACATTATCAGAAGACATGTTGAACAAATCTAAACTAGTCAGGATGGTTTAGTATGCAAGCAGCAGGAAATGAACTCACCTCTAGCACAAACATTAGTCGTGACAAGAACTTTCTCCTTGCCGACACGGAAACGATCGATGACCGCTGCCCTCTGTTCCACCTGCATTTCTCCACTGAGCAGCGCCACCTGGTGGCCCTCTCTTGAAAGCTCTCCTGCCAACCAACCGGCGGTTTTCCTGGTCTGGGATGACAAGACATAGTTCACACACCCTGAAGGTCCGCTTTAAAACGTCTTGTTGAAACTACCCATCGATATTCAGCAGAATGACAATCTGAACTTACATGGCAGAAGATCATGGCCTGTGCGATAGTGATGGCTCCATAGATGTTGCACAAAGCCTGGAACTTCTCTTCCTTGCAGTTGCAGATAACGTAGTACTGCTTGATGGTGTCTAGAGTCTCCTCCTCACGTTTCAGTTTAATGATGTTGGGGTCGGGAACGACTCTCTTGGCGAAGTTCCACACAGTGTCTTCAAAAGTGGCAGAGAAAAGCAGCATCTGGCAAGTTTTAGGAAGCATCCTGTAAAATAAAATTAAACAATTTTACAATAAGGTTGCATTTCTTCAAGCACAAGAACAAACATTGTTTGGCCATTTAATGGGGTATTTGCACACGGGACGATGACGTACTTCTGCAAATGCTACTTTTGTTGCAGATTGGAGATGTTTAATACAGAAGCACAAATAATTTACTAGGATAATTCATTAAGAAATGTGTAAAGATGACGCAGAGTTTTTTGACCTGAGGGAGGGGTTCAAACAGACCAATCCCAGCGCTTCCGTGTGGATACGTTTTTGGAGAAGTGTGCGTCAGGCAAGGGCGTAGGGTATGCAGCTCTGCATAGGCTACGGTGTAGGTCCGATGCTCGACTATAAACTGAACTTTAGATTTTGGCAGAATATGTCATTGACCCGTATGCATATACGCCATTCCATCGGTTAAATGGTATCGTACAGGTGTTGATAGAAACACATTTGGGTAATTCTCACGAAACCACTGAAACATCATGGCAGAAACGGTTTTAATTCAAATTTGTTAACACGCACAAAAAAATCATAATAAACAAATGTGTTCTCTACCTTGCACAAGGCATACTTTTAACATACGCTTTTCTGCTGAAATTCTCATTACCATAACACGTCCCGAGCGCATTACATGTTGTAATTTAAACACGATAAAGTTAAAACATTCTGAAAAAAAAATTGGATGTTCTACTACATGTTCTTCAAAAATAGTGAGAATATTCATTTGTAATAAAAAATAAAGAAATAGGGGAAGAAAGAAGTGTCAATGACCGAGTTTCTCATCCTCCGTAACATTTGATAAGGACTGTTCACACATGCACAAAGATATTTTCATGGAGTTCGATTTTGTTTACAGAAACCCACCCACCAGTAGCTTAACAGTATAATTTTGTTTTAGTTAAAAGCTATATATATATATATTTTACATTCTCATTACAGACACAGGTTGTTTTTCACATTTAAAGAAAATGATACATGTGACATTCATTTATTCACTTCATTAATGTCTAAAGATGTTATGATTAATAAAACCTTGCTTAGGCATCATGGCTTCTCTTTTTTTTTTGGAAAAACATACCACGGAATTGAGGGTTTTAAATGGTTACTTTTTTGTAAAAAAAATCTGAAATTGTGTTACTGTCAGTGAATGTTTGCAAATAATACTTTTAAACACATCTTTCCTTGTTTTTAATGAATAAAAACTAAATGTCTTGTTGCAAGTGTTCAAGAGAATCCTGTTTTTAATCTTGAAGCAAAGATTTTGTGAATAAACTTGAATACCTCTGGATACGTATGCTCTGGTCTTGATGGCCCTGGGTGGCAATCATCACATCGGCCTCATCCAGAACAAACACCTTGATCTTCTTGGGGTCGATGAACTTGAGCTTTTGGCACCAGTCCAGAACAGTACCAGGAGTACCAATCACAATCTGTTCCTTCAGCCTAGTTCCTCGCTCCACTAGACCACACAAAACATACACAACCAAATAACATGAACGGACTGTCATGTGTGCAGATCAACTGACAATTTCCAAAGTATTCATAAGACATCTTGCGTGGAAATGCAGAGTTTAAATCCTATAATGGAGCGCTTACGTTTGTTCCCTCGGATAGCATACACTAGCTGGACTTCAGGGTAATGCTTCCCCATCTGCTCGATGACCTTGCCCGTCTGCAGGGCCAACTCGTACGTGGGCGAGACGCACATACTCTGGCAAAAACCAGTCACAAGAGTGACGTTACCATCAAAATAGCTGAACTAGCGGTATGAATGCAATACAACTGCAGATGCTGATGATGGCACGGTCCATACCTGTGGCCATTTGTTTTCAGGGTCCACATGACTTAACATGGCCAGCACAAAAGCAGCAGTTTTACCCGTGCCGGACTGAGACTGAGCGATGAGATTCTGTGGACTGGAAGAGTATGTTCCGTTAACATCTCTGCTCCGATTACAATGGATGTAAATGAAGAAAAGGGGCGTGTGAACTTACGGTTCGGCTAACATCATGGGCAATGCCGTTTCTTGGATTTTGGAGGGCCGGTTAAAACCCATGGCATACACTCCCTGTAGTAGCTGAGGTTTCCTGCGTAACAAGAACAGTGCATTAGCTGATATTAACCCTGTAAAGATTAAACGGGTACATTTATGCATATTGCATTCTGGTCTTCGTTCATATCAGTCAAACTCACAATCTGAGCTCTTCAAAAGACTTGACAGAATATAGTGGAGAGCTGGGATCCCTTTGGAGAACTTCCACTTGATTGGTTGTGTTCACTAGATTACTGCGTATCAGTTTATTTAGCAGAGACTGTGCCGCCTTGTCGTCTGTAACATAGATCAGTTGTCAAGTTTCAGGTGGAGGAACATGGATTCCAAGTTTAACATATAAACCATGGTTAGTGCTTTTAATGTTATAAAACTCACCTTTATCCTCCTCCTCAGTCTTCTCTCCTTCTCCTGCTGTCTTTGCCCCTTATTATCAAGCAAATTGAAAAACATTCACTATAAATTCTCCAACAGCAATGCATGCCACAAAATAAGTTTTACATGGAACATTATACAAATATTTGATTCTCACCATTTGCCTCTGCTTTCAGTGTGTCGTCTTTCTCATTTATTTGAAGACTGCTTATCTGTAAAGTCAAAATTTTAATTAAGTGCTATAATAAGGTGAAAGTGACCTATTTGTCAGGTATGGTGACCCATACCCGAAATGTGACCTCTGCTTTTAACCCATCCAGAGAGTAGTGAGCACACGCACAGCAAGTGGTGAACACACGTACACCCGGAGCAGTGGGCAGCTATCACTGCAGCGCCCGGGGAGCAAGGTAAGGTGCCTTGCTCAAGGGCCCTGAGAATCAAACCGGCAACCTTCTGGTCACGAGTCCGACTCTCTAACCATTAGGCCACGACTCCACTCGAATAATAACTTGACTCAATGAAAATAAAGTTTTTAGTATTTAAAGTGCATTTTTATTTATTTTTAGGTATTTGCAATATATTTGCATATTTATATAAATAATAGATTATGCATTCCATATGCATTTAAAGGCACATGAGAACTTGTACAAGTATTATAGGAAAACGAAACTACATCCTGAAAAATAATCCAAAAAGTTAAAATAAAACATTTAGCAAGTTATGGAGATGTTGTGTTCAAACACAAGAGAGTCACTATAAACTCTTAAAATACTACAAAACATCTTATTTTTCACGTTTGATTCAAGATGGTTAAATAGCTTGTTGAGCCCTTTTTCTAAATAGTTAGAACCAATGTAAATAAGCAACATTACTATTCTGAAACACCGCATTTAATTGTACGATTAAACGCGTAACGTTAGCTAATTTCAGTTATGCCAAATGTTGACATACAAAAAAAAAGAAACATTTACGCTACTTATTTGTTTGTTTGGTCATATTAATCATAGATATCTAAACATACCGACTCAGCTGCGGCTTCTTGTTCATCCACAGCCTGGGCCCACGAATCTGTTGCCATATTCTTACTCGCAAATAAAACCTTTTTAAAAAACGAGACTTAACTATTTAACAGTGGACTGTTAAACCGAACCACATGTAAATCTTTGCTAAAACAAAAAGTAAAACACTTGAAAACAACAAATTCATACAATGGCGTGCGGCTGTCCTCGCTTAATAAGGGGTGCGATACTCACACCTCCGGGCGGAAACACTGTTACATGCGTTTGGTTCCTATTAAACGTTCGGCAGTGGGGTTGTGATTTTTTATTTATTAACGCCAATAAACCAACATAACATACAAAACTATTTAGAACAAAAATGAGAGTTAGACTTCACAAAAATCATTATCATACAAGGAAGAAAACAACAACCAAAAAGTAACAAATAAACAAAAAATAACATAAGCCAGAGGGGGGAATTATATAAGTTTAAACATTGAGAGACATTTTTGACTTTTTACTGATTTTTGGTTGTTTATGGCCACCAAGGACAAGATGGTTTCATCTTGACAACATAAACACACGTTACATGTTACTTTTGTGACCCTTGCTTGGCCAAACTAGCCTCTCCAATATTTTTTTATTTAGACTGCGATACCAAGCTCAACCGCTAGGTGTCAATGTACCATACGGTTTGTTTAAAAGCGAACAAACTACAGGACCCATTCAACAAATTGTTTATTTAATAAAATAAATATTCAACAAAATGTAACAAATCATTTATTTATTACAACTAATATACAATAAAATAACATTATAATTTAATATTGACATAAATTAATTAGACATAAAAATTGTTTATGTCTAATCAGATATCAGTTCCATCAGTATGCTTCAATAAAAAGATGAAGAGCAGTTGTGGATTTCAGTAATTCTCAGCATTGCCTGTAGATGCTGCCCCATACCTCTTTAACTTCGCACTCACAGAATGACCCAGAATGTTCAATGCCAGAAGATGAGAAGGTGCTAGATTGATTAGTTTAAAATACAATAAGAAACACATCTATTTCTCTTCCATTTCTGATCTGACTCTCTTATTGTGATCTTACTCTCTCTTATAGTGGATCAAACTCTCTCTTTATTTGTATATTGATCATTCTCCGGACCCATCAGGTGTTTGATAGTCTGCTTATAGCTGTGGTCTGGCTGGGTCTCTTGTTGGTTTAAATGAGTAATTGATTCTTGTCCCTTCTCTTGTTGAACAGAATGAATGAGGCATGCTTTTTGCTTGTGTTTAAAGATTACATCAGTCCTCTTTTCCTCCAGAGTATTCTTCACTGGAGAAATCTTGTCATTTCAGCTTTGCTTATCCATTATGATAACTCTGCAAGTGTCCATGGCAACCAAAGATGGAAAGATTATGAAATGCTCCTTCTTCACAGACAAAGTTTTCACAGTAACAAAAATAATTCTGTTCCTCAGATACTGCAGATGACGTGTGTTTGATAAACAAATCACCAATCCAAGCCCTATCGGAGATCCAATATTTTCACTTTATGATTTCAGATTAAGTAGACAGAAGAAGTGCCACTTAACTGTGTAGTCTCATACAGAGATACTTTGTTGCTTTTAACTTAGAACATACTGTAAATACCACACTATAAACTTAGAATGCATGATGACATCATCCAAATGCTAATAAAAGCTACATAATGTACATAAATGCAAGACATAATTTAGAAAACAACAACAAAAACAGTATGATTCACTCTTTAATATTACAGATGACAAAGTCTGTATAAATGTGACCATTGAATATGTTTGCAGAATTTAGCAAATGTTTGTGTTATGTTCATTTCATATTGCACTTTTTCATGCTTGCATGGATACTATGTGTATAAAAATGTGTATATATAACTGCATACATGTATGTTTGTGTACATGTTTTTCTTGATCTATAATCAATGTTAGTGGTTGCCTGAAGATTTGCAGAAAAAATAATTGAATTCTGTATTGTAACAGACTGTTTCAGCGTACAGTCCTGATCAAAGGTCTGGAAATGCTTGTTGTAACCCCTTCGGATCTCTTTGAAAAGCTTCACAGGGTGAGACCTCAATAAGCTGAAAGAAAAAAAAGCCAAGAGAAGTCAAAGGGTGGCATCTTTGAATATGCTAAAATATAATATTTATTTTCCAGGCTTTTATTTTCAACATAATTCCCACAGTAAGAATTGTGTTAGACTTGGATGAGTTTACTAATAATAAAAAAGGTTGAAAAAATATAAAAAGAAAGAGTAAGAGTAAGTGTCAAGTGATTCCTAACCTATGACTGGAAATGTGACGTTTTCTGCGGCAACAACATAAACAAACGTAATGTGGCCCAAACTTAACTTCCATAGACCTCTGCAAAGAATCAATAACTGTTGAGGAGTTTTAATTTAATTTAATACAATAATATTCAATAAAACATGAATACAAAATAATATTAATAAAAATTAAATCTAAAATAAATTAAGTTAAAGGGGTCATATGGCGCGAATATGTGTTTTTCTGTGTCTTCGGTGTGTTACAAGTTGCCCATGCATGTATTAGACATGTAAAATAGCAAGAATGAAAGTGTCGGAACAAAAGATGCATTCTAACTAAAAGCGAATGCTCACCCAGACCTGCCTGAAATGCCTCGTGTAACCACACCAACAAATCTGTCAGTTCATGGTATGATTTGACTTAAAGCGGCCCTGCAACGGTGTTTCATGCATTCGGACTTCTTCACAATGTTAAACGTGCTGTCTTCTCATGCTTAACATGGTCAACTTGTCAAAAAACGAGTTGGGAATATTACGTAGTATTTCTGTGCTCGATAGACTACCCCAGCGATCGTACAGGTTTCGGAAAGTTTTTTTTCGAAAAACTGTTTCGTAATAATTTTTTCTTAGTCCCTTTATTGGACAATTCTCCCGAAAAAGCATGGGCGTACCTGTCAGTACAATTGCTTTGGAACCTGATGTTCCAAATGTGGTAAGAGGCGTTACATTTCCGTCACACGCTTGCAGTATTCGACCAATCACTACGCACTGGTTAACTGGCCAACATAGCACACCTCACTTTTCAGAGCGATGAGGTTTGTAAAAAATGTGCATGTTTCAGCAAGGAGATACAAACATGCACTGTATGAGGAAAATACAGCGTTTTTTAACCTTAAATCGTGTTTACACATTGCATTACATCTAAAACAAACGATAATATTCGTTTTAGCCGTGTCATATGACCCCTTTAACTTCGGGCCAGTGCGTCCGTCTTGTGAAACAGTCTATAAATGACAAAAAACTTCCTGTCATCTCATGTCTTTAATAGGCAATCATGATTGATGAAAACCCTCAGAAGTTGAATCCTGTGGACATTATTTTTCCCGTAAAAGGTAGTCCTACAACACACATGGGCCCAGATCCTGCCTGCAATGTTCTTCTGGCTGAAAGTACGAGAGGTGAGCGCTTTATTGTGTTTGCAGACAGGCAATCATTCTCCAATAACATGTTCCCAGTGGTGCCTTATTATGTTCTCAATAATACATTAGTTTCTTTATAATGCTGATATTCAATAGCTGATTGGTACCACTTAAACTAGAAAGTCATCAAATAAAAATAATTGAATAGTTGAATAGCGACTTGCAAATCTCATATGATTACGCAAGTCTTGCATTCGGATGAAAGTGCGACATAGGTGATTTGATTCACCCTCAGATGTAGTTGGTTTAATGCCTCATGTCCTTTATCCCTGAATCTGGCATCTGTACCTGAGTCAACGTCTAACAGTTTGTCTGGGTGAGGGACAAAGTCTTTCAGACATGTGGATCTAATCCAGTGACCAATGGTGGATCATCCATCTGGGCCGACATATTTTATTCAAGAGCTTGACTTACACAGTTACCAGCCATGTTGCCCGGGGCTCTAACACAGCGTTTCTGTGGCACCCAGAGACAAAGAACCCACTCTGTTCCTTCCCGAAAACAATCACCATGCAATAGATTGCGAAGTGACCTCTAGTACGGCGAGGCTTCGCTTCTGCAGTGGAACATTTGTTAGGGGTGTGCGTTTAGCTCTAGACGGCTGATGCATTTTAAATGGTTTCCTTCAGAAGCGTGGCACTGCACAATAGCGTTACATCACCCGCAGCGGATGCCAAACCGTGCTACGCAATGTGACTTTCGATATTTTAATTAGTGGCTCTGTGACATCATATCTGCCATCATATTTTCAGTCAGTCTCCACGACTGCAGGATTTCCACAGAGAACCTTCGGTTTCGGACGTTGTTTCGTTGCGGTTGTTACGAAGCCGTCCAGTTGCTTTCTTTTGAAGCCTCTGCACCAAAAATCACTCTCTGAAACATTCTCGTACACTTCCCGCTGACGACTTTGCAGCAGCGAAGAGAGCAAAAACCTGTAATGGTAACCATGGAAACAGTCCAGTCAGCCAACAGTGTATGTCGCCTTCTGGTGTGCATGGTGTACATACTGAGTGAGCTTCTCTGACTCAGACTCCCAACAAAATAACAACCAGCCCTCCAAACAAATCCACAGTATCATCGATGAAGTCTGACATCAATCACAAAAAATCTTGTTTTTGGTTGCCAGACGCCGATTTGGATGCGCTGAGGTCAGTACCATGCCGACGGCTATCCAATTGCATAGATTAGGTACTTCAATTAGCATACAAACAAATGACAAAGTTCAGCTTAGGGCTGTGAAGAGTCCAAGTCAGAGAAACTAAAATATGTTTACAGGTCATTTCCAAAACCGCTTACATTTCCCTATTCTGAATGCTTTCTTAATTCATTGTAACATGCGTGAGTCACATTGGCGGTGGACGGGGCACTCCCATGAAACCCGGAGCAGAGCCCCCATTGAACAAAACCAAAACATAGCAGCAAAATGCAAATCGCAGGAGCAGCCGCCGTTTTTGCATGCCTGTACCAAACGGAGCGCCAGCCTGTGCCACCATGTACGGCTGACTTCCCGGGTGCATTACATAATGCGTTTCGACAGCCTCGACGTCTGTTCCTCATCCTATTGCATTCCCTGCTGTTTGTGACATTTTGGAAACACACGTGATGTCATGACGTGAATGCAACGTTTTGTGGCGCAACCTCGGATTGCCCTTTTTAGGACCGATTATAAATTGGGCATAGTAGCAGAGATGACTTGTTGTCTGCTATATAAACTATATTTCTATTGTATTTCCAAACAGATGTAATGTTCCTCAGTCACAGTCAGATCTGCTGCTGTGGTTTCCCTAGTGGACGCATTGGAAATTTCAGCGGATTCTGCATGCAAGGTGAATCTGTTGCCATGGCAGCCCGTGTTTTAACAACCGTTACCTCAAGACTGGTAGAAGGAGCCCAGGGAAACTCATGTACAGCATATAATATTCGCCCTGACACGCCGCGTGATTTCCACCATCTCGCCGGACTGGATTTAAATTGGTGTGCTTTGACAACGCTCATCCCACACCATGAATCATTTAAAGCTCGTGGTGGGGGGGAAATGTCACGTCCCCTGGATTTGTGAACACACACAGATTCAGCCAGCACAAAAAACGGCGCCTCCTTTAATGTTTCTCAAAATCTTTATTATAACAGATATTCTGTAGAAATGTTCTGCCAGATAAATACGGTAATCAAGAAGACGTTCTTGAGGTCTTGAGGTTCGCCATGCATGACTAAAATACATCACAAGTATGAAAGAGCCCTGTAAACATGACCACCAAATATTCATAAAACTGCACGTGAAGAAAGCGCATAAACGTCCATTTCTGTCAGGTTAATTTGGCACATCTACAGTAAATATGTTTTACAATAATAATGCGACTGTAAGGGTACTGTCGTTAAAACTGACATTCCAGATTCGACCCGGTAGCAAACGAACATCGAAACGAATGAAGTGAAATTACCATAAAGCAGATCACGAGAGTCACAGTTAAGCTACATACAAAACATTAAAACCGAAAACACTTCTCGTCATCGTTCTATATAAAACGTTTGCTCAACCTTCAACACTGCAAAATATGTATCCAAAGATTAATAAATAGCTTTTTTTTACATACATAGTGAAACCCCTTTGAAGGTCCACTCTGGAAGAAAGGTCGACATCGCTTGTATACCATTAACACCACCAGTAGGCTACTCGGTTAACCGTGCACCGGGGGAAGACACTGGTCAGATGTTAATGGTATCCTCTGCTCAGTCATTCTAATTGCTTCATTATAGCCAAAAAAAAGAGAGCGCGGTCTCTTTAATGAGACCGAACTCTTTCATTGCACATATCTCGGAATAGTTTGGAAAACACAGTATTCCTTCGAGCCCCTGGGCCACTCTTCCGCACCGCTGCTTCAGTCCACTGTACTGTCAGTCTGTAAACCCTGGACAATGGAGTTAAGGAGATCGAAAAGAGAATGTGTCGAGTGCTTGTTGCCAGATGGGAGAGAGTGCCTCTTCAAAACGTCTTTGGATATACACATGAGAGGTTAAGTGTCTTTGGGCCGATTCACGCAGACGAGGACGATTTCTCTGTGCTCTTGTCCGACCCTTCGCCATCGTTGTCTTCGTCAACTGTACATGGACAGAGAGAGAAAAGGATGAGCACTGTGTTACATAGATCGTGTTGCCTGTTTTGTCTGTCACTCTCCCTCATTCGCGCACGCACTGGCGCACGGCGCTCAAAGATGGTGATTCCATGCTGCCGTGCATTTTAATACAACAGCAGAAATGGCGCATCACATCATTGTTTAGAAAAAAATCTGTCTATTTAAGAAATGAGCAGGAAAAGACCGCGCTAAAGCATTGTGACTGAGCATTATTACACAATCGGAATGCATGCGACATCACTTGGTAAAATCGTGCGTATAAAGAATTTGCGCAACATTTCCATGCACCGTGCGTAAAATGGTAATTGGCAAGCACAAGTAAAGCGCCACAAGGATTTCGCATAAACAAAAGCGACTTCTTTTGTTCGTGCCACAAACAAAGGCTTTCTCCGTTACCTCTTTTGCTTCTCCCGATTTGCCCGAGTTTTGGTGGCCGTTTATTCTGGTTGCCACCAAAAAAGTTGTTGGTATCTTGGAGGCGGCAGGTGAAGGAAAGGTGTTCCTCGTCCCCGTCGTTTCCATAATGAGTCATTTTTTCCTCGTTATACGGCAATACATCAGACATGCTGTATGAACTAACCCGAGGCGCAAACAGCAGCTACTGTATCTCCTCTGAAATCGATGTGAAATTGCGCGACTGTCGAGCGAATCCTTCACGACGCGGGCGGCTGTTTACCTCTGTCGCACACACGTGTCTCCGCGAGTGCATGTGTGAAACGCGGGGCGAATGCATGTAATTTCCCTCGTTCAGCGCGTGCCCGCTCGAATTATTCCGGGATTTCTGGAATTCTGAAAGGCAACGCGCGCTCGCGGAGGTAGTGCGCCTTTGGCTCGCGCTTTTCGGGCGTCGTATGGAAAACCTGAGAAACGAATGCAAATTGGGAAGCGATGTAAAACAAAGGTCCCTGCGAGACCTGATGGAGAATGAACGTCACGGAGGCGCGGGCTTCCTGGTAGAGCGACGCGCGGGGCTGCGTGCGTTTTGGGCTCTCCGGCTCTGTCAATGCAGCTATCGCCAATGTTAATCTTGGGAATTTTCCAAGCTGTTTATCTGAGGATCAAAATGATGCTAAAAAGAAGCATTCTCCAGATGCCCGCGTCAAGAAATGACTCATGATCACCGAAGTTTCATGAAGAGTCTGATTTCCCAATTAATCTTAATGTAAACATTTAAATGTCAATTATTATTCAATTCAGGCTATTCAGTGTCCATTCTTACTCTTTGACTTTCAACTTGCATATTATTATGAAAACCAATAGCCAATGGGATTGAATAACAACTGATAGATATCTTAGATGTAGAAAGAACCCACTTGTTCTCTATTCAGAACTTTTCTCATTTCTTTACAGTTAAACCATGATCAAACAAAACAAGATATTAAAACGCCTGCGAATCACAGGAGAAAGAATTATGGGATGCTTTCTTCCCTCTGTGCATAGGTTTTCATTTCACAATATCAAAAGCCCGAGTGATACTGGCATCATCTGGATATGAGCTGCGGGGGCTTGTTTCTCTTTCCAAGATTTCGAGAGCATAATCTCCAGGCACACTCATAACCTTTCCAGAATCACACAACAGTCACCATCACTGCACTGCAGAAATATCCAGTGAGCAGGAAGACGCACAGCTTCCTTCCGTCTCTGATTGAGCCGTGACGGAGGCCATTTTGTTCCGTTCTGAAATTGCTAGAGAGGTGCAAGCACAAAGTTGGTGCACTGTTTCGGTTTGCTAAAAATGCGCATAGTGATATCGATTAGATAAGACCGTTCTGGCCTCATTGAGAACAATCTAGTTGAGAACACGGACAAGAAAGGATTGAATTGGAATAGTAATATGACTGTCTGTGGTGCTTAAATTTTGACAAGCTAGACCAGAAATGTCTTTAAAATAAAACTTTCAAAAGTATTAATAGTATATTGCAGGCCCAACAGCGTGACATTGACAGGGATGGGATTGCGGAGAACACAGGAGAACAGAGTCCAGGGAGTGAATTTCAAGGGGGAAGCCAAATTTCAAAATGTAGACAATTTCCAACATTTTTCAACGTAATAGCCTCCAAAGTGTATAAGATATTTCAGCAACTACAGTCTCCCCAGTGAATCGCTGCCATGTCCAGCACTGGATGTTGATTTTAAGTAATCTGTTTAAGAATTTCAATGAGCCAATAACTTGTTATCATCAGACTAACTTGTGATCTGTAAAACCATGTTTGCCCCATGCAACAAGTGATGCTGGAATTAAGTTGCCTGTGTAGATTCTATTGATAATAATATTTATAGTTAATGATATTTATTAATCAATTTAATAAATGCATTTATATTTACAGTTTTTGCAACGATTTTTACTCATAATTACATATCATCCAGCGTGCATGATGACTTTTACTTAGTATGACCGGTGTGATTTTGCGCTCAATAATTAAATCATTTTTTCCATGCTGTCCATGGCTTTATTATAATACATCTGTGACGCTGTGACCCACATGTAGGTCGTGACCCCCAGATAAAAACTACTGGATTAAACAAATTTGTCCTCTGTTATTGCATTGCAGATTTTGAAGTACTGAAGTTGCAACATTTTCATCTCACGATCATATACAGTACATACAGTATACTCCAACTATCAGCGATGTTAACTTGCTTAGCAAATAATAAAGCAAATTGCGTTTTTTTATTAACTTATTAAGTTTCAAGTCACATTATTAATCTGTTATCACAAATATTCAGCATGTTGATCTCAGGCTCTGTGTCATCAAGTGGAAAGTTGCACAGGCATTGTTGTTCAGTGTTTACTCGTTTTTGTGTGGCACATTCATTCACAATGCTTGCCCTCTGGGAACACGTTGTTATGCTTTACTTCCCAGAAATACTATTCAAAGACCCATCAGATAATTTTTTAATGCCCAAACATGCAACCTCCAAAACGTCATTACCCCCAACGACCTTTTTGCTGTAACCTATATTGTTTTTAATTCTGCAAGTAATGAATAATGGCTCATAAAGTTTTTTCAACGCATTCATTATGATCTGCACATAAATCATTGTGTGTGGACACACAGGGTCTGTCATGCAGTGATCATTTTACATGCGGTGTCATGTGCAGGCAGTGAAACCAAAGGCTCGGGGAACTGATGCCACCTTCAGAGAAGATGAACTGCAGACACACCCAGTCCTGGTAGATTTGCAAACACCCATTGTTGCATGTGAGGTATAACCTCAGCTCTTTTTTTTTAGCTTTCCAGTCATATTGAATAGAGTTATTTTTTCAATCAAACATATTTGGGAGGTGGGTTTGATTATTAATTTGTCAATTTGGCTGAAAAGGTTTATTTATACAAACTAGTGCTATGCAAATCACCTTCAGCTAAATGAACCCAAGAAACTTTAAAACCGTTGGGTTGCATGTCCAACATCTTTGTTTGTTTGAAAAGCAACTTAATAAAGCAACTCTTCAACACAAAACTCTCCTCTTATATAAAGGTTTCATCTTTGTGCGCATGCTAAAGTGTTTGACAACTTTCCAATAGATCATATAAACATGAAAGATTGACAATAAATAACAGAAATTATTCAGTGGTCTATGTTAATAAGAATACAAATATACTGTAGTAGGTATTTTGAACATATTGACTTTTATTATATTTAAAACAAAACACTACATTTACATGTGTATGAACAGATATGCGTGAAGTGGATTTAAATGAAGCGATTGTTTTACCTTATAGACGGTTTCATCGTAACAACATAAACAAACGTTACAGCGCATGCGCACTCTTGTGACCCCCCACCTTAACTTCCGGTACACTTTCACAAACAATAGAGTGCCTGGAGATTATTTATGATAACAATCAAAAGAAACCGGGAAGAACCGTTTGGCTAAACTTGTCTCTTCGATATTTATTATTTAGACTGCGATACCAAGCTCTACCGCTAGATGTCAATATACCCATTCATCAAATTGTTTTTGAATAAACAACAAAATTCAACAAATCGTTTATTTAATACAATTATTATACAATAAAATAATAATATAAATTATTGAACATAAATTAAATTAAATATAAATAGTTATGTTATAAGACACTAGCCAAACACAAACCGGAAGTTAACTGGGGGGTCCGAAAAACGGTCAATATCAAGGAAAACAGTCAGCACAAATTTGTACAAATTTGCTCTCAAAGTCCAAGTGCCTCGTGGGTAAATATAGTGAATTAATGTAGAGAATTAAGTTGTTCCTTCAACTTTCGGACACCACTACAAAATTACTACTAGTTCAATATAGAAGATAGGGAGCGGTTTTAGTGTGACCTTTCCTTTATATAGGTACAGTGAACTTTGACCTAATGCATCGTGACAACGGGCTGTATATGGTCTGATCAATCCATCTGCGGAACCTGGACACAGCTGTATACACTCCTGGAAATCTGGGATCTCCACAGCCATTCCCCCAGGAGACCAATCCATAGACCCGTCCATCACACACCAAAGGGCCACCAGAGTCCCCCTGAAACATCACATTGACCTCCCTTATGATTATTTAAAGAGGCTAATGCTTAAATTCAACAATTCATAAAGCCTTCGTGGTACAAGCAGCTTTTTCATATATTAAAATATTTGAAATCTACAGGGATATGCACAAACAGAAAGTACCTTGCACGCATCTTTCCCTCCTGCGCTCATCCCTGCACAGATCATATTGACTGTGATGTTTCCATTGAAAGACTCACTGCTGTTACACTTTGCAGTGGAGACGATGGGGAGTCTGACGGTGCGGAGAATGAGGGGGATCTGACCTCCGCTGTGACTGGTGGAGCCCCACCCAGACACCCGGCACATCCTGCCCGCCAGTGGGCCTGTGTTCTGTTTGGGGAGTGGGGCGAGGGACACGTACTTGTTCAGCTCTATGGGTGAACTAAGCTGAAAGAAACCATGCGTCTGATTGTCAGAAAAACACTCTTCACTGTTATACTTCACCCTCTTGTCATTACAAACGTGTATGACTTCTGCGAAAGAAGATATTTTGAAGAATGTTGGTAGTCAAACAGAAAACATGCTGTACCTTTATGAGCATGATATCTGCATTGTTAGAGCTCTTGTTGTACATCGGGTGTGGGATCAGGGACTGGGGTTTGGAAAACTGCTCCGTTCCCTCGTAACCACCCAGAGTGAAGTCTCCAGCCACCACCATCATCTCACCCATACTTAAAGACAAGAAACAAGAACATTCGTAGACCACAGAAGCCTTGAAACCATATCAAACAAGTGAATGGGACAGTTGATCCCCCCCAAAAAATTCCGTCATCATTTATTCACCCTCAAGTCATTTAAAATCGAATGTTTTAGAACACAAAGCAAGATATTTTGAGAAATGTCTCAGTGGTTTTGTGTCCATACAATGGAAGTCTACGGGTGTTGTTTGGTTACCAACGTACTTCAAAAAATCTTCTTTTGTGTTCTGCAGAGGAAAGAAAGTCTTAAAGGTTTGAAATGACATAAGGGTGAATAAATGACAGATTTTTCATTTTTGGTTGCCTTTACCTCAAGGGTGCTAGACACTAGCTCAAAATTACTTCAAAACAAAGTCAACTCATAAGGTGGAATACATCTTTTTACATTTGTATAAATTGTGAAAGCTTCTGATAGAGTATGTTTGAGTTCTGAATTCCATCACTTGTTCTATTCACAGAGGTTCTTTGTGAAGGACATGAGATGAGTGACAGAATTTCTTGCTGTTAGCAGCCTCAGCTGTGCCAAGCAGCAGATAAGCCAACATCCATTAAGTACCACACAGTGATGATGGGTCAAGGTTACCGTGCGTCCTGTGTGACTGTCTGCCACACTCTGGCTTTCATCTCACCCACGACTTGGCCATCAGACAGGAGCTCAGTTACCATAGATTCTGTCTGTCTCATAAAAAGACAGTTATGCAGAGATTTCTTTAAAGGAAATGTGAAAAAAACACAAACCCAATATTGCAATGAGCAGCGGTGAGCACCCAGTATTTATGGACCAGAGATCCACCGCAGAAGTGTTGGCCTTTGGAGCTTTGTAGTGATACGATGTATTTGATTGAATTCGGCGATGGGGTGTATCCTCCAACAATGCGACCCTGAATAAAGTCCAGACCTGGAGGGAAAAAAGTTTGAAATAGATCAGACTTCAAGGAGCCCAAAAATGGATGAATTTTAATCTTATGCCTATATTCACCTTGAAATAAAATGAATAAATGAATACAGTCTTAAATTAAAATACAGTATAATAACCGTTTTGTTGTGTAAAACTACATTTATAAATATCCAGTCTTTTTCTGGCACTTTACAGTATTTTAAAAATACGTGAAAAATCTGTAAAATTACTGTATTTACATTACACATGAAAAATCTGTGTTGTTTATGTCGATAAATATAATGTTATGTCGATAAAAATATAATAATAAATCTAATGTTTTACCGTGTCATAATGAAAATGTTTAACGTAAAATAACACAAGTTAAAATGTGAAGTAAAAAATTCATTTTGCATTTAATCCTCCGTATTAAACACTCATTGGTGTACACAAGCACTGAAAGTTAACAGGTGCACGTTTCCGAAAATTCACAATTGGTTAGATGGGGTTAAATGCCGAACTAGAAAAACAATATTGTTCACCACTAATCTCAATATTGTCAACACTGTCAGTGTCAAGAGTGCTAACATGGATGAATTAGCAAACAATGAGCAACAATAGTTTAAACAACAGCAAGATCCAATGATCCACCTCTTTGGAATATTTAGTAAAGTCGTATACGACAACGCAAATATGACTACAATTAATGTTTTTACTGTTAGTTTACTTACCATCCGCTGGGAAGAGTTTCAGCAGCACTAAGAAGAGCAGCATTGCCATGGCTCAAAAGTGTAATGCATGACTGAATGTTGGCTGGGCTATATGAAGCAAAGTCCTTCACATCCTGCACATCAACACAGTTCCTCAGGTTTCCAAAGTTCTGATTTCAGTTTCATATGTAACAATGTTTGATTCATGGAAGAAAAAGGTTGGTCTTTCTGCAGGATTCTCCTTTATGACCCACCAAACATAAACTCGCTAAATTGATCGAGAGTACAGGCCATTTATGAGTTTAAACACTTCTGTAGTCTTTCCGACTTTAGATGTGCGTTGTTAGAAATCCTCGAGGAAAAAACTCTACGTTTCTTAAAACCCAACCCGATTAGATTAGATTATATGGAGATTTTGAGGTTCATGCTAGTTTTGGAAGATAGTATGAAGTATCATATCAAGGATTTTTTATTGGATCCCATAAGGATTTGTTTCAAATATTAATGACAGATTCTGTTAGTCATGAATTCTTTAAATGCGAGTAAAGTATGATTTATTAAAACATCTGTGGGGTCACTATAACCCCACACTTTAAATCTTTGCTCAAATGTGCACATATAGGATGGATAAAATAGTGACTGACACTGAATCAGAACACACAAAAATATGAGCTACAAGCATTAACAGTATGATTTAAGCTACATGATTTCATATTCAGTGAATCGTTAAACTGTAAATAAAAAAAGAGACAAAAATGACTTTTCTAAGAACAGATTCATAACATCTCAGAAGGAACATCATGTTTTTGGCCTGAGATCAA
This sequence comes from Triplophysa siluroides, assembly GCA_006030095.1. NCBI lineage: Eukaryota > Metazoa > Chordata > Actinopteri > Cypriniformes > Nemacheilidae > Triplophysa > Triplophysa siluroides. The sequence continues at coordinate 1,167,630 of VCII01000835.1, read as the reverse complement.
TAGAAAGCACGTCGCTCAAGGTGGAGCTCTCCCCCGAGGATACTGACATGCATTAATAAACGCCAAGGGATATCGCAAAGACCTTGTTCACAGCTGCTTTGGTTACCATCATTCCCGTGCCCTTTCCACCCAATTTTACAGTCAACCGATACCCTATTCACAGCAGTTTTGTCAAACCAAACAGTCAATAGATATTTGATTTCCCCTCAGAGAGCAGCAGACTCTCTATGAATCAAAGGGTCATTGGTAGACAGAGAGTCAAATTGAAGCGCTATTGAGAGCTTTTGGGTCATCCAAGTTCTGTCGTGTTATTGTTGTTTGTTCTCGAGTATAGTAAGTTTACAAACAACACCACTAAACCCTATGGAAGGATGCGGTTACACTATAAAAGCAAACACAATATCGCCAGCATCTGTAGTGCTGGTAGGAAGTTATTGGGATTATTACTGCCCAGGATTGAGCTTTCCATGCTTTGGGTGAGTTAAACAAATGTAATGCTCATCATTTCTGTTTAGGGCTGGAAAAGTCATCTGTATCTATATGATGAGTTTGGTTCCAAAATGAGATAAAATCATGTTTTTTATTATGTTATCATGTTTTCATTTTGTTTTATTGTGTTAGTTAGCTTTATTTGTGTTTGTTATTATGGCTTAAATCAAAACAAACTAACTGCAGTTTGATTGGTAGTAATTGAAATGTACAATAAAAAACATGATTTTCATTTTGGATATAAACTCTTCATATATATATGTTCATATATGTACATTGTGTATGTATAAAACTGAACTATATTTTTAACACCACAAAGAGTATTTTGATTACCATTTGTATTACCATAGTTTTACAATAAATACAACAATGTGAAAAGTTCACGAAGTGCAATCGTCTTGCCTTTACATGTCTTTTACATTAGTTGAAAATAACCAATTTCAATTTGTTTTTAAAGTTGTAACAACTCACCAATGGCCAAGTTTAAATAGTTAGTTGATTTAACGTGTAAAGTCAAGTTCATGGTACTTAAAACAAAAAAAAGAAAGATTTTCTACAGTACTAAGCAATGGTTTGCTAATGGTTACTACACTAAAGCTATGGCTAATTCATATGGATATGTGATTTTATTTGATCTAATCTATGAAAGAAATAAAAAGAGTTTGATGTACTAACGTCATTCATTCAAATTCCAGATGTTGAATTGTAGCAGCGTTTTGACCTCTAAATGTCCTTTGTGTTTCAGACCCCTCAAACATGAAGCAATGTCTTGAATTCATCTGGCTGCTCATCATCTCGACCCTTCAAGGTAAAGCACTTCACTTCCTGAATAACTGAGTATGGCAGTCTCATCTAAATATAATGCATATTCAATAGCACAAGATGTTGCAGTATGTGCACACATTACATAAAGATGGTGATGCGTTTTGTGTTAAGAATATGAGCTTCTCATTATTCCTGTCATTCACAGGCTCACTGCAGCAGAGAATCATTGGAGGACAGGAGGTTAAGCCATATTCTATCCCATACCAGGCCTCTGTTCAGTACAACAACTATCATTATTGCGGCGGTACCCTCATACACCCACAGTGGGTGGTTACTGCTGCCCACTGCTGGAGGCCGTGAGTATTACAGCCATGCTAGGTGTATAAAAATTAACAGGATGTAAAACCTGTGCATTCTACACACTACGTATGCATACGTTAAGAATTAAATCTAAATGTGTGGTGAATTCTTACGTACACAAATTTTAATGCCCCCACTATGTGCGTATGCAAAGTCACTTTGAATCAAAGTATAGTCACATAAATGTAAAGTGAATAAATGTTTCTTCAATTCAAATTGTTTATTCGTCACATTAAGCACAATAAAAACAAAGGATATAAAAAAACAAAATAATGAAATATGAACAAATTAGGGCTGTCAAATGATTAATCGCATTCAGAATAAACGTTTATGTTTACATAATACATGTTTGTGTAATGTGCATATTCATTTAGTATTAATAAACACATACACACATTAAGGAAATATTTAAATGTATTTATTTATATTTACAGTACCAATCGTTTTAAATATATATAAATGTTTATTCATTTTTTTATTTTTCTTAAAGCCGCTGTGTGGGATTTTTAGTGGCCACTAGCGTTGTGTTTGAGAATTGCAACCAATCCCTCAGTCCTCCGCTCACTCCCCCTTTCGAAGCACGACTACGGTGGCCGCCAAGTACAAAAATATTTTTTTCTCGTAGTCTGTCCCTATACTTCGTCTGGCAGCATCACGTTTGCGCTTCTTTTTCGATGGAGATTCACGCTCTGTCGGCTCTTGTGCAGAGTATGTATGGTCCTCCATTTGTTCAAAACTTCTTACAAAAAACGATGTTTTGAATAAGACAGACGATGACTACCAGTACACCACCTCCTCCTACTACTTATTTTTCTTCGTGCATCTTCAACTTAGTGATGATGCAAGCTGCCTCCAAAAACACACGAACAAGTATAAAATATATATGAAATGCGCTTTGTAGAGCTGTTTGTCCGTTTAGGGCTACTGTAGAAACAACACGGCCAATTAGATGTATGCACGCCTGCTCTGTATGTTTAGAGATAGACATTCACATTTATTTGAGCTTGTCTGATGCTTATTAAATTAAAAGAAATCTCGATCCAGAAACACACACTAGGCCAAATTAAAGGAATAATTCACCAAAATAAAAAGAATTCTGTCATCATTTACTCAGCTTCTTGTCATTTCAAACCTGTACGACTTTCTTCTGCAGAACACAAAAGAAGATATTTGACTTGCATAGGTCTTGTCCATAAAATCAAACTGAATGATTTCCGCCAAAGTTCATGCCGGAACATTCATTAGGAACGTTCTTATGAGTGAATTACTTATCTGATATTTTTTTACATGTTTGTTTTTAAAAACAAAACACAACACAACGTATTCACTTTCATACGGTACACCATACTGAATGTGCATTGTGTGTGTAGATGAAGTATATATAGTGTGTAGAGGTGAAGGATATTCAATAAAGTAGATTTGCAGCAAATAAAACCTGAAATGATGCAATAAATGAAGCAAGGGTTGTTTTTTACTGATGTTCCATTGTGGTGTGTTTGCAGGAGTTATTTAATCCGGGTGGTTCTGAGCGAGCATGACTTCTCTAAAAAAGAGGGCTATGAGCAGGTGTTCAACGTGTCGAAAGTGCTGGTCAATTACATGTACAATTACAGGACATTTGACAATGACATCATGCTCTTGAAAGTAAGTATCTGTTACCCTTAAAGTCTAGGCTACATTAGTTTGTTTAGTTAAAAATATATGTATATTTAAAGAAACAATTCACCCATAAATGAAATCAATCATTTACACATCATGTCAGGATGTCCAAATCAATATGAATTTCTTTCTTCAATGCAACATAAAAGTTAAATAGAATGTATTGGATTTGGCAAAACACGAAGATGAATAAATGATGAGAGTTTTGGGTAACTGGGCCCGGTTGCATAAAGCACCGTAAGTGTAATTTTTCCTTAAGTTTGCCCTTAAATATATCTTAAGTTTTACTTAAGTTATTCTCCTTTTGTCTTCGGTGAAGAGAAATCACCCCATAAGTGTCACACTTTAGGGAAAAACTTACGGTGCTTTATGCAACCGGGCCCTGTTCTTTAAAACACATTTGAAATACATTGATTTATGTATCAGTTGGAGCGTCCAGCAGAGCTCAATGCAAACGTTCAGCCAGCTACATTGCCAGTCTCAGGTAGTCCTCCATTACTACCGGCCACAACGTGCACGGTGAGCGGCTGGGGCGTCACTCAGGTGTACAGTTATTACCTGTCTCCCGTACTCCGCGCTGTGGACGTCCTCATCATCCCTCAGTGTCAATACTACTACTACTACAGAATCACAGACAACATGGTGTGCGCTGGATCTCCGCTGGGCGGCAAAGACTCCTGCCAGGTGAGTGATTTGGTCTGGCTGTAATACATTTTGGAAGATGAAAATTGAAAAAAGATAGATTGTATCCACACACGTGCTTTGTTTGGCTACAGGGCGACTCTGGTGGACCTCTTATCTGTAATGGTTTGTTTGAGGGGATCGTGTCCTGGGGCATCAGTTGTGCTAACCGGTACTTCCCCGGAGTCTACACTAAAGTCCGCAACAACGTCTCCTGGATCAACTGGATAATTGAGAACGACAACTCCTAAAATGCTCTTTTTTAAAGGATGTTGATCTGCCACCATAAAAATAACACCTGATGGTTAAAAAAAGATGTGAGATGAATTATTAAAACATTAAACGTGTCTTTCATCTTTTATGTTCTCAAACAAAGATTTGTTTTATAAAGCGTCTTTTTTATACTTTAGGGAAGAAAATCACAAGAATTAAATGGATACTTCACCCAAAAATGAAAAATCGGTCATCATTTACTCACCTTCAAGTTGTTCCAAATCTGTATACAATTCTTTGTTCTGATGAACACAGAGAAAGATATTTGTATGAATGCTTGTAACCAAACAGATTTTGACTCCCATAGTAGGAGTTTGTTCTGTTGAACACAAAAGAAGACATTTTGAAGTTGACTGAACAATTCTGGGGCACTTTTAACTCCCTTTTTTTTCCTATGGTAGTCAATGGGGGGAAACATCTGTCTGCTTATAAGCATTCTATATATAACTTTTTACCATATAACTTTTTGTATACAATATATACAGATTTGGAACAACTCGAAAGTGAGTAAATGATGACAGACTTTTCATTTTTGGGTGAACTGTCCATTTACACGTGATGACATTGAACATTTTGAACCAAAATAGGGGCAAACTCTTGTTTGCATTGGCATTACATCAAGTACTGTGGCCACTGGTGCCTGTTGGATTAAATTTAAAGGAACAACGCACCAATTAAAAACATCTCTATTCTAACAAACATGCGGTCAAACCAAATTTTCCAACGCAGCTTATCGTTGCTGTGATTCCAGCCTATTTATCTTCAGCTGTCCCTATGAAAATTGGAAACGCAAATGCTTTTCATTGTTATTCCATGGGGAATGTCAGCATTATTGTGCAGTCACCTTTACTCCCATCCTCACCCTCTCCCAGCCTGTCTGAGGGAAAGGTTGCTGTCTAACTCTTACTAGAAATGACATAACCTTGCCGTTTGACAGCACCACACATCAAATCCAGAAAGTCAGGGAGGCGGGCGATCTTTGAAACAGGGATGGGTTACCTGTCAGATCTAGAAAGTTCCCAAAAAAACTAAGTAATGTGCAGCTTCACTGAGCCTCCAAACACGACACACACACACACACACACACTGCGCGAGGCAACATGGGAGAAGTACATGAGGCAGCTGACAAGTTGAATGGGCATTTGGCGGAGGTGAAAGAGTTGATTGGAAGATCTCTAGAAGCCAAAACGTTTGCATACTGTCCCTACAGCAAGTTCAGAGTCGGGGTGGCACTTCTGACACACGACGGAATGGTTTTTACAGGAGAGCATGAGTCTGCTGTGTTTCACACAGAAATCATTCAGGTGATTTTAACAGTCATTGCACAGTGCCGGCTGCGTTAGAGACATCAACAGGAAAATGTTAAGTTGCTGTAAAGTTGTTTGTGCACTCAGAATTGATGAATAATATATGAAGGCTGTACGTGTTTTGCATTTGCTGTCACTCTTGAGAGCAAAAAGCAGACAAATGCAAATACAATTTCATGCCAAAAAGGAAAACCATTGTATAATAACATATAACACTAGTAACTATAATATCAAATAATATATTCAATAAAAAATATTTAACATCACACAGATTAGATATGAGCATAATGTTTCGTGATTTTTCATTGCTCATGGTGTGAAACTATGATGACTAGGAACATAAGTGTACTACAGTCTAAAATGAGTGTTGCTTTATAGTGAAAGAAAGTATTGAACAGATAAACACGCAAAAGATTTATATTACAAAAATGTCAAGATTGTATTGTCCTGCACATAGTATAACTGTCAAAATGCTCTTTACATATATTATAGTATTCATATCTGAACAGATATCATAATCTTGAAGTGCAGTATAATTGTGTTTGATATGTTTTCGGCACGTGTGAGAAGTTCAACCTTGGCCCTTGAAACCGCAGCCCCTCCAGACCATCCAATGATCAAACATACTAAACAAGAGGATAAAAATGCTCAAAGTAGGGATGCACGATAAATGATTGGCCATATCGGTACCGGCCGATAATAAAATATAGGACGATATATTATAGCCGATAAATCATAAATAATTTAACTGCATGCTGCTCACAGTTAAAGTACAGTATTGTCTTTCTGTCATGATCATTCACTTACTGCAATTAGAAAAACATTGTGATGTAGATACGGTATTTGAATGTGTAAATTATAGGAACAAAAGCATATTGTTTGAATCAGACTGCTGTCAGAATGCTTTCTGTCTTGAGACCAGTAAGACTTGTGGCTATTAAGAACAGTTTTCTGGGTTGCTCTGGAAGAACATCTATAATTTGTTTATTAAATCAAAATTATACCAGAAACGTTTGAAGGGTTAAAGAATCTTTAACCAGTGTAAAGTATGCTTGGTGCATGATTTTCAGGGGAAAATGGAGAGCTAACAGTTGCCTGCAGTGAATGTTTTCATATAAAAGCAGTCGTTTACTTTTATCGGCCAATATATCGGTCATCGGCCATCGGCTTACAATGTTTAAGAATCATCGGTTATCGGCACATCCCTAGTTTAAACTGTTTTGCTGTACCTATAAAAACATAAAGGATAGTCCTGACGGCAAAACAAAGCAAATCTAATCAAGTAAAATACACTCACAAGCGCAATGTGAAAAATGCAATGCTCTTATCTCTCATATAGGATGTAATGTGGAGAACGCGTGCTTCTGTTTGGGAATCTGTGCAGAGAGGACGGCCATCTCAAAAGCCGTCTCTGAGGGACACAGAGATTTCAAAGCCATCGCAATCTCAAGGTGTATAGATTGAACTTGTCTTGTTTGTTTGTTTTATTGAAGAATATCAACATACAGTAAGTAGAGAACACATTCATGTCTAAAATGTGATACGATATACTACATGGGTATAAAATGATAAAAAAAGTGAACAACAAAGTTACGCCAAGAAAAGCATAGTAGGCCTACCGCATTGTTTTCCGAATAACGTCACAAAACGACTCTGATAATAGGCTTCTGCTGCATTCACGTGCTCTATGAATAACCGCACATGAACGCCCTCCACTGGGAAGTTGGGAAATAACTTTGATACCCAAGTTCCCGAGATGGGTGTGCCTTACACAATCTACATGGCGGATGGGAGAAGGATTTCTGCTGTGACAGATATGATTTTTTGGTTTCCCGCAATAACTTCATTGCCTTGTCTTGTCTTTAAATATGGTACATATTTACATATATTAATAACCATTTGAAGCATAGCCTACTGCGTGTTGTATACACTGCGAAAATAGCTTGTACTTCACCAATATTCCAGAATTGTCAGTTTAGTAAAACTGTATGGATGTCCGGTTGAAGACTATTATCAGACATTTTTCCAAGATACACGCGAGCCTATAATCTGGTGTCCCCCATTCTTTCCGACAACAAAGCACTTGAACACAACCAACTCGGAATCATGACATCAGAAGTGGGAATTATCAGATTTCCGAGAGCACGTGAAGACAGCACAATGCCGCGTTCAAAACACCTCGGAAGTGGGATATTTCTTACAACAAACGCGGAAGTGACTTCTGAATTTACTTAGGGCCTACATTAAAAGTATAAAGGTAACATTAAAACATTAATGTTACTAATGGTTAAGTAGCATTAAAACATTACAAGTATCCGTTGCCGTTAAAAGAGCACCCATCCATAAACTATTTCCAGGTTGAAGTAGGAATTATCGAATTTTCGAGAGCACGTAAAGACAGCAAGATGTAACGTTAGCTAATGGAAAATGATTTTTGAAGACCAAATTTAGTCTAACAAAAACAAAATGCACTTACCTGAATATAATTAATATTGCATATTGTATTGTATATATAAGTCTATTTTACTTAAAGTAGCATTTCGGATAAATTCGACCATCGTTAACTTTATAACGTACCATAGGCTGTACAATTTAATATTATTTAGGCTGTTAATCTAAAAGTGAAAACCATGTAGCCTAGCAAAATATAACAGAAATCCAATCTGCGTAAGAGACAGAAAACAGTCTAGCAGCTCTTATAGACACGCGTTTCAAAGGCAAACTCGTTTTACACGTCTTTGGCGCCACCTAATGTTGCGGCTCATATAAGACCCCATTTTTTCAGATGCATTTCCAAAAAAAAACTCTCTCCCTCTTCTATTCGGAACAATACCGTATTAATTTTAACCCAGATATTCAGAACTTCTCTTTATTTATATTAACTAAACTTCAAAATAAATAAAGCAATATAAAGCCGATGTTTTTTTTTCTTGTGAGCAAACTAATCTGGGGTTTCTTTTATGAATATAATAGGCCTCAGTATGAGAACCAAGAAGTGATTCTCTCCAAATAAACAAAAAGTATTTTCTGTGAAGGATGGTGTAACACGGAACATCGTTGTAAACGTCTAGTGTTTTTTTACAGTGACATGTGTGAGCAGTTCATTTCTCCATGTGGTGGCTGCAGACAGTTTATGAGAGAGCACTTACACCTTTACATTTAAAAGCATGTTAAAAGTGACATGTTTAGATTTACATCTTGTGTTGTCGAAATGTTTTGACTACAGTTTGGTGCTAACTGGGACGTGTATATGTCCAAACCTGATGGCCCGCATGTAGAGATGAGTGTTGGGAACCTGCTGCCTGCATCTTTTGGCCCAGAGGACTTAAAAGTGAAGAAAAGTAATTACGAATGAGTTTTGAAGACTTGTGTTCTAGACAGTGTTACTAAGTAACTAGTTACTGTAATTAAATTACTTTTCCTTTGAAAAAGTAAAGTAAGGAATTACTCTATGTTTTCCTGTAATTTAATTACAGTTACTTCTGATGTAATTAAACTAAATACTTTGTGTAATATTTGTGTGTGCAAACATGGAATTGACATCAAAATTCAAAGTCTAACTTTAAAATCTGTGCTTTAATGTATTATTCTCACATTTGTAATAATTTGGTCAGTTAATAATACTGCTTGATGTAGTTTTATATTATTTATTTGAATGAATTAAAAGAGCCGTTTCATGTCTATCCTTGAATCACTTAATCACAAGGTTGATGTAGGATATAGAAAGTAATTAGTAATAAGTAATTAAATACTTTTTGGAGAGAGTCATTTGTACAGTAATCTAATTACACTGTTGAATATGTAACTAGTAACTAGTAATTAATTACTTTTTCAGAGTAATTTACCCAACACTGGTTAGAGAGCAGTGGTTCTTTTTGTTGTAAGGTCCCCTTTGCATCACCCCCCCCCAAATAAAGACGTGATGATCTTAAACTTAACATTTTAATTTCATAAAATACCACAAAAACTTCAACCCGCTTGGATCCATCTAAAGGTCCCCCAGTTTGAGAACCACTGTTCTAGAGGATGTGATTTACAGGAGCTGAACTGAAGACGTGTATAGATGGCATAGGTGTTTTGAATGCTGTATAAATGTGTATTAAAAGACATTTATGTACTGTACATTATATTCATGAATACAAATATTGTTTTTCCTTTAAATAAACAAGCTGATTGACTACTATTCAGACTGGTTTCATGTGAAGAAAGCAGTGGCATGGAAACACTCCTTCAGTTACGCAAAATAAGGAAACAGTTTAAAATGTCCATTGAACAATCTGAGAAGGACCCAAATAAACAAGCTGCATGCCTACAGGAGCAAATGCAGAAATACAAGTCAAACATGAAAAGCATGTCGCTGACTTTAGAAGAATTGAATCAGTCTGAAACTCAACTTGTACAATACATTCTAAGGAAACACTTCCCTGAAGAGGTTGTGGCTCTGAAAAGGAACGTTCACATTAAAAGAAACAGCCAGCTGTGTAAGCTTGATCCCGTACTTCAAGATGGCATATTAAAAGTGGGTGGTAGACTCGAAAGAGGAATCCAAACATCCAATAATTCTCTCTAAGCATTCCAAGATTGCATCGCTCATTCTAAAAGACATCCACCAAAGAAGTGGTCACTGTGGTCGCAACTACATGCTATCTGCTTTACGAGAGAGGTACTGGATCCCTCAAGCTAATTCGGCCATCAGAAAACTAATAAACAAATGCTCAATGTGTCGCAGGCTAAGTGGCAAGCCAGAAGAACAAAAACTGCTACCAGACAAACCCCCTTTCACAAATGTGGGTGTTGATTACTTCGGACCATTTGAAGTAAAACAGGGCCGGAGTACAGTTGAAAGGTATGGAGTTTTGGTTCACTTGTCTCACAATCAGAGCAGTACACATTGAAATAGCTGATAGTCACTGACTCATGCATAAACGCATTGAGGCGTTTCATAAGTCGAAGAGGACAAGTATCAGTCCTGCGCTCAGACAATGGTATAAACTTCATTGGTGCACAAAGATAGTTGCGCGACGCGCTAAAAGACCTGAATCGTAGCAAAATTGAAAATTCTATGCTTCAAAAAGGGATTACACAGATTTTTAATAGTCCGACAGCCTCCCATCAAGGAGGAGTTTGGGAGAGTCAAATCCGTACCGTCAGGAAAATACTTGGTGCACTCCTAAACGAACAATCTGTAACAGATGACACCCTTCATACCATCATGTGCGAGGTGGAAAGTATTATCAACAACTGATCATTTACCAGCATGTCAGATGATCCCAACGACCTTGATCCCCTTACACCAAATCATCTACTGTTGTTGAAAGCTCAACCCAGCTTACCCCCAGGTGTCTTTAAAGAGGAGGATTTGTATGCTAGAAAATGTTGGAAGCAGGTTCAATTACTAGCTGTTTTTTTTTTTTTGAGAAGATGGACTCATGAGTATGCCCCTCCTTCAGGAGCGCAGTAAATTGTCAAGACTTAAAAGAAACTTGGAGCCTGGAGATGTAGTTCTTATAGTAGACAATTCTTCACCTCGTCATTCATGGTTAATGGGAATAGTGGTTCAAACGTTACCAGACGTTACCAAACTATTCCCAGTCAGAAGATGATAGGTTCTCAAGTCAAACCTCATCTGTCGGTTTGACACAACTTCTCGTTCCCTCCATAAGGGAACTGAGGTAACATCCGTAACCAAGACGTTACCCATTAAGCAATGCATTTACTTTCAAATCTTACTTACACAGTTTAGGTCCACGGTACCCGAGTGAGGTTCTACTACTAAACAGTCTCCCACGTTCACAAAACTCTTTGGGCTCGGGACAGTTGGTAATACCTAGAGTTTCAAAATCAAGTGCAGGTGGTAGATCCCTTTCCTACCTAGCGTCCAAACTCTGGAACAGTTTTCCAATAGTGTGCGGGAGGCAGACGCACTCTGTCAGTTTAAATCTTTATTAAAAACGCATCTCTTCAACATTGCGTACACAACACTTCTATAATACAAATCCTCTTAATGGGATTATTAGACTGCATTATTTTGAACAAGCGGAACAAGGAACACTTCCTATAACAACTGATGCACTTGTAGAACGGTATTCTGCACTCAAGTTGTCTTTTGTGTAACCAAAAATATTTTTTTTATAAGCCAATTATAACTTAAAATATTTTTCAAATTCACAACGAACAATTCATCGTGTCTATTACTTAATTTACAGTAGAGCATATGCACAAGAGAGTATAAAAGATTTTAACAACTTTTAAAAATGTTCACTTCACTATTGTTATTCTTTTTTTATTCAGTGTACCATTAGCAAATGATAACATTAATAACACCATAGTTGAAAATCCAAAATAATTAGTTTTGCTCCAGAATTTCAGTTCTAAACATGAGATCGATATTATTATTGCTACATCTCCATCCAGTGACAAATTTTACAGTGACAAACTGTACAAATTTTATTATTCTTTTTAAACAATGCACATGTAATATAAATCAACCACAAACAGTGCAACATAAATAAATAGACATTTTCTTAAAAGAAAACATTTTAACCTGACTCGTGTGGTGGTGATATTTCAGATGCAGTCATAATCTCAACCATCATTATGTGTTATGATTCGGTACAGTTTCATTTGTATATAAAAGACTAAATGGAACAAGCAGCAGTCAAAAGTGCAAAAACATGAAACAAGACATTAGAAAATAACAGGTTAAAAGGAAAGGCAGCACATGCACATATGGCATTAAGATCTATTCAGAAATATCAAGTCTTTATAATGTTATAAGTGACCTGCTCATGCACGGTTTAGTTCAGCAAATTCTTAGTTTGAGATTTTGCATATGTAGAAGGGCTGACTGACTAATCCTCTTCCACACAATTTCTAATTCTATAATCCAAATTGTAACCAGAAAAAAGTCAGAACTTAACTGAATGTGAGCTGCTTCTAAAGCTACACAGAGAGGCTTTATCTGGGTTTCAGAAAAGCATCCAACAGTCAAGAAACATAAGTAAGAGAAACAGAGAGGAGTTTTTGCTTCTAAAGCAGCCAAAGAGCATGTGGTGCTCCAATTAAAGCAAAACTCTACTCATAACCAGTGTTTTTAACAGAAAACTGATGTGATTCTGCAATTCTCAAAAGCCCGGGTGGGTCCGCCTCTATTTCTGTGGTGTTATGTTGTCCAGACAGGGCCAAGCTGGAACGTAATGCCTGGGTAGAGTTCCCTCCATAAGCCTCTCCATCCAAAGACCCAGCCGATCCAGTTTGTGATGGATCTCCAGAGTGGTGGCCTTCTGCCTAGAACTTCCCCGTGAGCGTGAGCCTCTGCTCGTCCCGGCCGCCGCCCCATCCTCATCGGACGACCTGCTACCTTCGGCCTCTCTCCCGTAAACACGGGCCTGAATATGCAGAAGTATTTTTTGTGGCCGTTGAGGGCCAGGACATGACCCGTGTAGTCAGGTTTGTAAGAGGCGGCGTCCTCCTCTTCGTCTGAGCAGTCTGACTGCTGGGCGTCGGGGGACGAATCCATGAGCGAGTCCATCCACTGGGTGTGTTTGTCCAGGTTCAAGAAGGAGTAGTGGAGCGTTTGAGACCTATGAGAAGTCAGGGGTTAGTTTAGAGCAGAGGTGCCGAGTAAAAGTTACACTGAACGCATGAAAAACGCAAGCAAGACTCACCCTGAGAAGGAGTAAACCTCTTTGGCGAACTTCCTGAGAAGCACTTGTTTAGAACCATCAGTCAGTATCAACACCACGTTGATGTGGCCAGGCTTTAACCTGACTAGGTTGCTCATATAGGTAACATCTGTCAACTCAGTCACTTCCACAAAGTTCTTCTTGGGTGGACGGCTGCAAGATAAAAACAAACTCTGCTATGCTATCCGACTATGCTTCTATTTTTGGTCTCAGTTTTAATCGATAAACAACCAGCGTGTTACCTGGAAGTGCTCTCTGTTCCCGGAGAGCCGTCGGCTGTCTTTGGTGATTCAGTTGTCTTTTGTTTGGCTGGTTTATCTTCACCAGAATCACTTTGCACCATTAAAAAAAAAACATACAATTATATACAACGCCACTTGAAAAATAGGACTCATCTAGTCTCATCCCTTGACAGAACGTACAGTACTCTGTCACAGATACTCTTACCTGAAGGCCTGAATGATAACGGTCCCAAACAAGATGAAAAGAGCGGAGAAGATCAGTGATAACACAGGCATCATCTCACGCCTAGAGAAAGCACAGCAAGGTGTTACTACCATATTCTTCTTGTCCTAATATCACAAAAAACACCGGATTCTATTTTCAGCATCTTCATTATACAGTAATGACATCACTATTCCAGTATAATAATACTAAAAGTACCACAATGTGCTTCTGCTTCCTTAATACTTATATAAACAATTATTTGATAAAGCAACTCTCCCGATAACTGCTTACCAGTTAGAGTAGAGAAGGTCAAAATAAAACTGGGCGAGGTAATCGTATGCTGTGTTCATCCACCGAATTAGAAACATCTGAAACAGTGTAAGGCAAATATGTTTGTATTTTAATTATCTTTTTTTTTAGATGAAAAACAATGCAATTATTAAAGCATATAATTGAATAATCATGACACAAATCCGTATTAAAATACAACTTCAGAAAATACATGTGTGCTTTATTGCACCTTTTGCTATAGATTTGTAAGCATATTGTTTTTTGTTTGTTTTTTCGAACGAGTGGGACTTAAAAATAAAAAACGTGATATGCAATAACTTGTTTATTTGCTAAAAATAAGTTTGTCAAAAACATATTTAAAAACAAAAAAATACAAATGTTTTACATTCTTTTTGTTAGGTCTTTTTGCAGTGACCCAAAACTTTGACTATACATAATTTTCTGAAGCTTTAAAATTATTCAGTTATTGCAAACCCTCGCAATACAGTATGCATATGCAAAATCCACATTTAAGATCATTTTGATATTTTTTGCCCTCCATACGAAAATCACATTTACTGTCTGTGATAATTAATAGCATATTGTTCAAACCTAAAGGTCCAGTGTATGATATTTAGGCATTCAGTGGTGAGGTTGTGAACTGCAACCAACTGCTCACTCCACTCTCCATTCAAAGCACTACGGTGGCACAGGACTAAGATGTTGTCACGTTTTTTGCTTCTTTGCCAAAGGAGATAATGTCTTTACGAAACGCGCTCTGTAGAGCAGTTTGTCCGTTTAGGGCCACTGTAGAAACAACATGGCGAACTCCATGTAAGGGGACCCGCGGTGCATGTAGGTATAAATAACTCATTCTAAGCTAATAAAACGTAACGCTTCATTACGTAAGGTCTTTATACACCTCTGAAGATATAGTTATGTATATTATATTGCATCTCTGTCAATAGATCCTCCACAAAATTACACACTGGACCTTTAATTCCTAAAAGAAAAAAGGTCTTGATCGTTCTGTGTTTTGCGGAGTGACTCACAGAAGCCAACTCGTTATTCAGTTCGGGCAGCATTGCATCGTGGGTGAGGTAGGAGGGGTCTCTCTGCAGAATATCAAGCTGCTCGTGGAGGCGGAGCTTATCGTCATCACTCCCATTCCAGCCGCCAGTCACTGACCGATACAAGACCCTTCCTGTAGTGCTCCGCCTCTCCAAGATAATAACCTGAAGATTTTGATTAACCGAGTCAATGATTGCAACACACAGAGACACATTAAACAGACTCATGAATGTCTCTGACCTGTGGAGGGGTTGTGTCGTCCTGTTTGAGCAGGGCGTCACACAAAGGCCGCTGCTGTTTCTGATAAACGTAAGCAAACCTCAAAACTTCTTTAGTGTTGGCAGAAGCAAAGTTGAAGAAAGCCTCATTCACCGATACAAACTGCTCTCCTTCCCCAGTGATGAGAAGAACACAGTATCTGTCAATCAGAGGGTAGAATGAGAGCAAGATACATCCAACTAACTTTACTTTATCCCTCCCTAAAAGGAGGATCGGATATTTTCCCTTTGAATGCTTTCAAAGCTAGCTTGCTATTGCTAGCCTGTATAAAACTGCTCTAAAGTTTCAGAAAAGACCGGTTCTTACTTTCTTCGTCGGTGGAACTGTTTAACCGGACACAGCTCATCAAAGAGTTTCTGATTAACCAGCCGTGGCACAAGCAGGAACCGATTGTTGGACACAAACTCATCGATGATCTGTTTCTTCATTCCTCGTGCCTACGGATGAAAACAAAGTAGAAAGCAAGAACCTCTAATAAGAATAAAACCACCAGTTTATATTTACAAACAGAAGAACCAGGCTTCACCTGTATGACGTCTGCAGGTTTTTCGGAGTTCTCCTTGAACAGGAGCATGGTGGGAGCATACGTGTTGATGTTGAACCTCTGTACCACTTGAGAGGTCTCAGTCAAACCCATATCCACATAACCAAAGCTCACGTAGTCTTTGTAGGCAAATGCGGTGAGCTGGGAACGAGAGCGTATGAGGGACAGTATTTCAAATATGTCGATGTTAAGGACGTCTAGGATTATTTTAACAGATTCTCACCTTGTATAAAAGAGGTACAGAAGATGCTACATCAAACATCATAACCCTTGGCTTATTTTCTTCATGCCAACTGTTTAAGAACTCAACGTAGTTGTTATCAGTCAACTGATAAGGGAAAAGAGACGAGAAACAGAATAATGAAGAAAACAACGAAATGATCAAAGATCGATTAAAACCTCAATTATTGATTACAGCCTTACCTTCTCCACCAGTTTTGTGGGAAGAAGACTTTCCACAAACTGTTTCAAGTATTCTCTGGCCACAGCATACTGGAAGAAAGAGACTTTTCCATTAATAACACCCAGAATGGAAGGTGTGCGGTGGGCTCCAAGATGATTGGCCAGCTGTCTCTCATATCCGATGTCTACCACACCAATACCAACACCTACACCAAACAAGAGCAACAGCTCATAAAATCCATTAAAAAAAAACATAATGGATGCATGGACCAACGGATACAGTATAGTTGATACACCCACCTAAAGGCTCTAGGTCTTGCACAGTATCTTTCCAAATGGGCTCGATATGAATGCAGGTGAAGCACCACTCTGAGGTGATCTTGATCAGGTAAGGCCTCTTGAAACTATCTGGCACGACTTCATTCATGTATTGGTTGAAATGAAGGAGGTGCTTGCTCTCTGTGAAATCTCGACTCGTCCGAGGAAAGTGAAAGAAGGATTCGTCGAAGTAGAAACTGTCTTGGAAGTGCCTGAAGCCCTGTGGAGCTCGCGCGAAGTTTTGATTCTCATCCATTTGACCGAAGCGGTCGTAGTTCGCCCTTCTTTCCTCATTTGACAGGATCTGTGCGAAGTAGCACAATTGACTATGCTTAACACAGACGTGCATGCTTCTTAAACCATAATATTGGCCATTATGTTCACTCCAAATTAAGCAAATTTATCCATTAAAAAAACAATAATTTTAAAACTCACATGCTATATATTTCAGATGTAACTTGTATTAATATTGTATTGGTTAAACTCTTACTTCATAAGATTTTGTGATCTTGATAAACGTATCCTCAGCTCCTGGACTTTTGTTCTTGTCTGGATGCCTACACACAAAGTATACAACATTTATACAATCCCGACTGCTGTCCGTAAATCAGTTTTTCTCTTTCTTTCTTTCTTTCTTTCTTTAAAGAAACATCACTCACCATTCCCTCGCGAGGCTCTTGTACACTTTTTTGATCTCTGCCTGACTGGCATGTCTGGACACTCCAAGAACTTTGTACGGATCAAACTCGGGCGCAGATGCCAGAGAATCTCCAAGCAGGGCCAGCAGAAGAATCATCCACACAAACACACTCCAGCCTGCCATCTTTTGCTATCTGACCGGCAGGCTGGAAAAATGACAACAAAATGTAATTTCAATATATAGTGTAAGCTTAAAACAGCTTTAACATGATAATATATATGATATTATATATGAAGAGTTTGGTTCCAAAATGAGATAAAGATGTTTTTTTATTGTGCATTCCAATTAATATCAATCAAACTGCAGTTGGTTAGTTATGCTAACTGTAGCTAGCTAACTAACAATAATAATTAACATAATAACATCATAAGATAATACAAAAAATATTTATAAAACAGAGTTATCACGTTTTGGAAACAAACTCTTCATTTGATAAAAAGGACGGCGCATTAGTGTATCTGATCGCATCTATTTATTAATGTTAATCAATACATCCGATTCTTACGCGAACCAATGCGTTGCTATGGAAATGTCTATCGGTAGACATGCAGTTCAAATGCAAGACAAACCCACACTACCGACAGCCCAACAATACTGTCAACATAAAGATACTGCGAAACATGATCACTAACGAGTTTAGTTTAGCATCAGCTGACTGTAATTCTATCAATAGGAACATTCAGCTGCAGCCTGCAGCTCTGCAACACAAAATCTCACGCGCATTACGTTTTTGCAGCAGCATTGCACCCATTTTATAAACTCATAAATCCAGAGTAATGGCCGTACTTACGCCAAGCCCTTGCTTTTATTGTATATGCTTAAAAATCAGCAGCGAGCCATGATCTCCTGACATTAATGGGTGGATCCTTCAATTCCTTCCTCTCGCCATCCACTGGCGAATTCTTCCGGTAGTGAGGGATTATGGGTAAACACATGCTAGGATAAAAGTCCGACTGTCACTTTAAAGTGCCATTGCTCGTTTAGAATATCTGAGGCTTATTAAAGAAACATCTCCTTAACTTTTACACCTTATCAAGTCATCTCTACAATATTCAAGGTCAATGGAATAAATCCCTCGTTTAATGATAGGTGGGTGGACTTGTTTGATATAAAAATGCGATAATTGGCATATCAGAACAACATTAATTTGTACAAATAGTTTTGCCCGGAAAGCAACGGTTTTATGGAAACAAATCTACCCTTCAATACTTTCCTATAACATATTGGCTGTTCATAATAATTTTGTAATTCCAAACAAAGCTAAAGGACTTCACTTAAAATTTCTCCCTAACTTTTACCCCTGTAAATAATCTTTGTCCAAGTTTATGGATATTCAACCAGATTGTTCTTTTTGTGGTGATGAGGAGGAATCAGTGGTTCACTTGTTTTTTAGATGTACAGTAACAAGGTTATTTTGGATATTTTGATTTTTAATTTGCTTAATAATTAATTTGGAAAAATATTAAAGAAGAAATTGTCCTGTGTTTATTTTCCAACACTGGCTTCACTGCATTGGACAATGCTATCAGATCCTGTGCTTGCTTGAAAAAAGTTATATCCATGAATGTAAAGTTATAGGTTCTAATCCTAATATCATTGTTTTTTGCTCTGAACCCTTTATAAATTGAAGAATAACAAAAAAGATGTAATTGTTAGATCACCAGTGAACAGAAATATGTTTAATTGATTCCTTTCGACCCCTTTACTCTGCCAAAAAAAGACCTTTTATAATTTTCATTATTATTATTTTTCATTTAAATTTATGATTTAAGTTTTTTTTATTTTCCGTGTATTATGTTTACAAATGTATTGTTATACATAATATTGAAAGGCATCCCTACTATTTTCAATATAAATGTTTATAATAAAAATAAAAATAAACTTTCAAGTGCCATTCATAGCAAAGGACTTATGTTAGCTTTTTTGCAAATAGTGCGATCCTCATTTTTTTTTATTTTTTGAGAAAGTTGTGTGCAAAATGTTACTGTGTTACTGAGAAACAGAATACATTTTTTATGGCATTTCACATATTTAGCTGTTTTATGCATGTTAAAGATTTTGAGTTACATTTCCCGAAACGTGCCATATAGATAAATATTTATTATTAATCATTTCATCCGGATAGGAAGCGTCTCTACAAAGCCATATATGGGCTTGACCATTCACCAGCTAGAAAAAAAATCCCTTATAAAGTAAATTTTTATTTACCCTAAATTTTCACGCTAATAGGTTTGTGGAAAGACACATCTCGCCAAGAAAAGGTAAGCTGCAACAATGATTTTTACCTGCACTTGAAATGTTTGTTGTCTAAATGTCTTATTGTCTAACTTACTACATAGGTACACAAACATACGGCTATAGCTATAATCTTTTGTGTAGAAAATATATTGTATTAAAAATCATGTGTCACATATTAAGTACTTGACAGAAAAAAAATATATATATAACGTTTTAGTGTCTGAATTAATCTTAGCATCATTTTTTTAAATAAAAGTTGTTTTCAATATTTGTTTTCCAATATTAATATATTTAAATTATTACATTAACTGTCTCCAATCTCATAAACTATGTAGTGCTGCTGATTCTAAAAGCTCTATATAGCCAGTGGTTTTGCTTGTAAACTAGCCTAGCAACATAGACTCAGACCATCTACCACTAGATTGTGACAAATGCAAAGATTGAGAAGAAATTACTCATAATTAATATAGTGCAGTAATACTGTTCATTTCAATACAGTACAGTTCAGTACAGTTTAATACTGTTGCATTTCAAATCTGTGCCCTTTAATAACAGACATATCTCTATTACATTTGAATGGTGTTTATATACCTCTTACATGATGTAATTATTTGTTAAAATTACATTTAATAAATGTGCATTTCTTTAAATTTGTGTAAATGTAAATTTCCTCAAAGAAGCTCATTCTTGTTTGATTTTGAAGAGACCAGACACTATGTAGTCTGTGTGAACTCCCTCGAGCAGTCCAATGCCGTTATTATGAATGAACCAACAAGGCACTTTTTCTCCTTTCTTCACATCCTCCCTGAAATCTCTCTGCCAACCCCTATTGATAGAAAATGATACAGCGTCACATGGACTTCTCACAGGCATGATTCACTTTCTCAAAGTACATCATCAATTCGAGGACAACTGTACACTACAGTGTCAAGTGGCTCAAATTCACCTTGTAACAACAAGCTCATGTCCTTTCACGAACATGACAGCATCCTGTTTGCCTTGATCTTTTCCTGGAAACGGGTCACTCACCTCAAAGTCCAGCCCGTGATAGAACTGTCCTGAATCAGTTCAAAATATGACAAAACATTTCAGAATTTAGCACAAAGTATAGTGCGGTGAGGTTTTTAGATGGTTTACCGAGCAGTCCATGAACACTGTTTGATAGCAGGTGGCTTTCCACGGTGTAGAATCCAAGATAGTCTTGGTGATACGGATGACCCTTCCATACTTTGTGAAGGATGATCTGAAACTTGACCGAGTTCCTCAAAGTCACCGTTAAACTACGATCTTTCACTACCTGCAGATCCATGCTGGAGAAAGAAAAGCAAAGTGTTCAGTTTACTTTGTTACCTCACAATGACATCAACAAAATCTAATAAATAAATCTCACTTCAGCCCTTTAATGGTACCAGTATCGGTCCAGAAAAACTTTGCCTGTTTTCCCTCCTCAGACACTGAGATCTCCTTTGTGCTCACCATTAATCTGATACCAAACCTCTCATGGATGATTCCAAACCGCCCGAAATATGTGTTGACCTTCTTCCCCGGGGCCACCTTCTTATCTCCAATGGTTTGTCCATTGACCACAATGCCTGTGTTCATATATCACAAGCAACATCAACATTCTTTTGCACCTATTTTTTGTTCAATTCTAAAGGATTTGTCTTTGACGGTTGTACGTACCTGTCAGTGGGTCTCTAACCAGGTTAAATATGGTACCAGGTTTGTCATCAATGTTAAAGCACAGCGCATCATTGTGACGTGGGAGTTCAATGATGAAGTGTGGATCTCCATCAACTGTTTAATAGCAAAAAAAAAAGAACTCTTTGATAACGACACTGTCACTCTTTCCCTCACATTTCACTTTCAATTTCAATTTCATTGTATATGTGTGACGGGAAGTAGCGAACAGCTTACGGTCCTTTTAAAGGGGCGGGGGAAGTAAATGGTCGGGGGTTTTTTAGTCTCGCGGTAGTAGACAGGCTCGTTTGTTCTCATCTCTGCGAGCGCACGCCGCAGTTGTTCTCCCCTGGATTGGCGATTGGAAGAGCTGTAGGTGACTTTAAGAACGTAAGTGTTGGATTTGTATACTTTTAAAGTAGTTTATAAAACCATCTCTTAAATGCAATGAAGGCGTACATAAGTGTAAGGGGGCAATGTAATGTGTTGTGATAGGACTGTTCCTACGTCGAGGATATTCGGGGTCTCTAGGAGACGCCGTGTGCGATGGTCGTCTCCTTTATGCAAGAGGTGGCTTTTACAAGTCTAGTGGTATTAATTATATTATTCAAGGTATGGTGTATATACATATTTTTATGATATTTTGGGAATGATTATGTAACTGGGAGAAAGGAAAGCATGTATTAGTGACCGTAATTGTGTTGAGCATAAAAGGATTGGGCAACATTTTAGGTGATTATTTTGGTTTTATATTTATCATGCCTGTTAATACTTTTCCTCTTTAGTGAGTTTGTTGGCTTTGATACCCCAGCAACACAAGGTCTCTCTCTTTCACGAGGAAGCTCGTCTTGTGGCCGTTTACAGCGTTTCCCCTCTCTATGAGGTGGCCTGCTCTTACAGTTCATTCAATCAGACTTTCAAGAGGTATAAGCATTGTATATTGATATGTTTAATGTTCAAACAGAAATTGTTTGAGTTGTATGCATGGGCATTTTAAAGAGAAAAGTTTGATGTATGGCATATTGAATTTTGTTTTATTTACAGGCTCTGGATAGATTGTCGTATCCGAGAGCCACTGTTTTCTTTCCCACCTTCTTTAAACTGTTTTGTTTGTTAGTTTCTTTCTTGATCAGTCCTGTGAGGGAGAACATTACAGAACAACGTATAGTCACATTGCTGGGATTATCCAGATAATTAATCGTTTTATATTTCTTTTCCCACGTACAGAAGTTCTCTTTCCTATGACCAATTTTCCTACGTTGCAACAAAGTTGAGATTCTGTCGTGTTGATCTGGGAAGTATACCCTTAAGGAAAGAACTACTAACTAGACCGTCGCTTCAGGGTCAAGGTGTAGGGCAGGAGACTTTGCAGCAGGGAAACTAACCCCCTCAGGTACTGGGAACTGGCCACGACTCATTGGTCAATGTCCGGTGGTGGAAGTTCTATTTGGGGGAGTTAAAACCCCTTGTCTACTGGACACTGGGTCTATGGTGTCTATGATGACGGAAGGTTCTGTGTAAACTCCCTGGTTTCCCTGCACATGTGAAGGATCGTCTGCAGCCTTGTGATTGGCTGCGGTTAAAGGCCGCAAATGGTCTGGGAATTCCGTATTGTGGATACGTGGAGCTTGAGGTTAGCGTTTTGGGTAAAGGCCCAAGAATTGCGGCCAGAGTGTGGCCCGTGCGTTTACTTCGGTCTATTTGGAACCACCGATAAGTGAGGGTGGTGCCTTACCTGCTAATGTTCTCATTTCACATCGAGGTGTAGTTTGTGTTCCTGCACTAAATCTGGGAGAGGGAGATCAGTGGCCTAGACCAAAAACTTTCCTGGGACATTTGTATATGGTTAGGTTTCCATTAGTGGGAAATGAGGATGGGGTAGGTGGTGTCAGGCTGAAATCTGTCATTTGTAATCAAGTCACAGAAGCCAGTAGTGACCCATCGTTTAACCATACCGAAGACTGGCCCTCGTTGTCTACAGAACAGTCTCAGAAGGTTGGGTCCCTTTTGACAAGGTTTGGTGCTGTGTTCAGTAAGAGTACAGGCGACTTGGGATGTACTCCGTTGATGGAACATGAAATCCTGGTCCTGGATAATGTTCCAGTTCGGCAACGCTATCGCCGGTTGTCCCTTCCCAATACGAGCAGGTTAAAGCACACATTAACAAGCTACTGGAACAGGGAGTGGTTAGGCCTTGCAGTAGCCCTTATTCGTCACCTATCGTGGTAGTGCAGAAGAAGGATGGTAGCATACGTCTTTGTGTTGACTAGCGTCAACTAAACGTGAAAACACAGAAAGATGCACACCCCCTACCACGAATTGAAGAGTCACTTGATGCACTAACAGGTGCTAAATGGTTTTCTACTCTTGATTTGGCTAGTGGGTACAACCAGGTACCAGTGGCAGAGAGAGACAAGGATGAGACTGCTTTTTGCACACCCATTGGCCTTTTTGAGTACAATCGGATGCCATTTGGGTTGTGCAATGCCCCTAGCACTTTCAACGGCTGATGGAAAGGGTCTTTGGTGACCAATGGCTCCAGTCCCTGTTGTTGTATCTGGATGATGTTGTTATCTTTTCGAGTTCCTTCGAACAGCATCTTCAGCGGTTAGAGATGGTCTTGGAGAGACTCCAACAGAATAACTTAAAGTTGAGACTTCCTAAGTGTATTTTTTTCCAAAAGGAGGTACGATATCTTGGTCATATTATTTCTTTCCGTGGAGTGTCCACCGATCCTGAGAAGGTTAGTGCAGTGGCTAGCTGGAACTGTCCGAGTAAGCTGTCTGAATTGCGCCCCTTTTTGGGATTTGCTTCTTATTATAGGAGGTTTGTGGATGGGTTTGCTCAACATGCTGCCCCATTGCACAAGTTGGTAGGAGAACTCCAGGGAAAGGGTAAGAAACGGAATGCTGGGGTCAATGCCTCGCTGGAAGGGAAGTGGACAGGAGCTATGGAAGATGCCTTTTTAACTCTGAAAAGGAAATTGGTGGAAGCCCCAGTGTTGGGTTATGCTGACTTTTCTAAACCGTTTGTTTTGGAGATTGATGCTAGTCAGGTGGGACTTGGAGCTGTTTTGTCAGAGGAACAGGAGGGCCAGAGGCGTCCTATTGCCTGTGCTAGGCGAGGTTCGCACCCTCCAAAGAGAAATATGACCAACTATAGCTCAATAAAGCTAGATCTGTTGGCCCTTAAGTGGGCGAGTATTTGTTGGGTGCCAAGTTCGTAGTCTTCACTGACAATACATTCTTAAGTTATCTTCGAACAGCAAAGTTGGCAGCTGTTGAACAGCGGTGGGTATCTCAGTTGGCCCTGTTTGATTTTGAGCTAAGGTATCGTCCCGGGGTGTTGAATCACAACGCAGATGCATTGTCTCGCCTGCCAGGACATTCAGGGTTTGATAGTATGGGTACGGCTGCCTTGGGCATAACCGCTCCCGTTGAAATCTCGTCAGCTCCTAGAAATGGCTCAGTTTCTGACTTTGCTGTGACCTCTGAGATCTTCAGGTCTTTAGATGTTGTTGCTGATGGTTTTAAGGCAAGAGGTGCTCAAGGCTTTGCATGATGACCATGGCCATCAAGGTGTAGAGAGGACAACGAACCTGGTAAGGGAGAGTTTTCGCCCTAATTTTCGTCAGAACGTGGAACAATGGTGTACCAAATGCTCACGTTGTGTGGTCTCAAAGGCAGTGCGGCCTAAAGTACATACCGCCATGGGTCACCTGCTGGGGTCAAGACCATTGGAGATTCTGACCATGGATTTTACACTATTAGAGTGTGCTAATAATGTTTGTGAAAGTGTCCTGGTGGTTACGGACGTCTTTTCGAAGTACACAAAGGTTACCCGACTAGGGACCAGAAAGCCAGCACTGTGGCCCGAATTTTTGATGGAAAGATGGTTTTATATAGGGTGCCAACACGCATCCATTCCAATCAAGGGTGAAATATTGAAGGAGACTTACTTAAGCGTTGTGTCAATTGTATAGGATTACAAAGACCAGGACTACTCCATATCATCCGGAGGGAAATGGCCAGTGTGAGCGTTTCAATCGCACATTGCATGATCTCCTTAGGATCCTGCCCATTGAAAAGAAAAGGCGTGGCCTCAGTCTTACCACAGTTACTCTTTGCATACAATAGTACTGTTCACCAATCTACTGGTTATTCCCCTCATAAACCTAAGTTTGGATGCCCTTTTGGGGATGGATGAGGAAGTTGTGCCAAAGTCTACACATGACTGGGTAACTAGTCACAAGGAATACTTGGCTTCTGTTTATGTCAAAGTTGGCTGCAGCTAATCGAGCACGTAATTGTCCTGAATCAGTACCGGCCTTACCAATTGGCACACTGGTTTTGTGTAAGAACCATTTTCCAGGTCGGCATAAGATTCAAGATGTGTGGGGCACCAGGGTACATGAAATTGTGGAGTGTGTGGATGACGTTGGCACGCTCTACAAAGTAAAGCTATGTAATGAGGTATGCAGTGTGAAAATTGTTCATCGCTTAGAGCTGCGTGTACTCCCTGAAGGGTATCATATAGCAATACAGGCAGGGCAGAGCAACGGGATTGTATTTTAATAGAACCACAAGCGGATGTCAGCCAGAGATTACCACTAACGGATGAGCAAGATGTTTCTGAGGAGGAGATGGAAGCTTTTTGTGTAGTTGGAGAGAGAGGGCCGCTTCCAGCGGTTAGAGCTAATTTATTAGTTACCTATCTGGGAGCACAAGTAAGAAGTCCCCCAAGATCTGTGGTGTCTAGAAGGGATGAGTGTCCGATAACAGAGCAAGGATCCCTCAAGGATCAAGACTGTGTGCGTTAGACAGTTCTGAGGCAGAGCCAAATTCTGTCTCGCAAAATCTTCCTGAAACATTGGGACAAGCGTTAGATCAGGAACCAGAAACCAGTTTACGATGGACAGCTAGGACAACCGCTGGTCGGCATCCTAACCCTTTTGATCTCCCTAGACCAGGGGTGTCCAATGTCGGTCCTGGAGGGCCACAGTCCTGCAGAGTTTTGCTCCAACTTGGCTCAACACACCTGTTTGGAAGTTTCTAGTCTGCTTTGTGAGACCTTGATTAGCTGTTCAGGTGTATTTGATTAGGGTTGAAGCTAAACTTTGCAGGACACAGGCCCTCCAGGACTGACTTTGGACACCCCTGCCCTAGACCGTTGCAGTTCGCGCAGGATAGTCCCCTTTACAGTTCAATTTCGGTAAAGCCCTCGGTACCCATTTTATACCGTGGGACTGATGGGACTCAGGGTGTCGCCAAGACGGCAACTTCTGAATGTGGATGTGACAGGAAGTAGTGGACAGTGTACGGTCCCTTTAAGGGGGCGGGGGAAGTAAATGGTCCGTGGTTTTTTAGTCTTGCGGTAGTAGACAGGCTATCGTTTATTCTCATCTCTGCGAGGGCACCTGGCAGTTGTTCTCCCCTGGATTGGCGATTGGAAGAGCTGTAAATAAAGCATTTACCATAGTTTGTAGGTGCTGTGTAGCTGTAGCTTGATGGTACTGCTCTGTAACCTGCAAGGAATACAGTTTTTATTTAAAAAAAATACATCAACTAATCCTATAAATGTGAATGAATATTTTAGAATTTAAATGTAAATTAACCACTAATGGGGGGTTCATGTGTGGCATTTTGTTTGATATAAAGTCAGACATGAAAGAAAGTTGCATTGAACAGCATGTGGCAGTGTAGACGTACCATAAGTTTGAACATGTTCACGTTGCTCTGTGAATCAGTGCAAAGAAAAGAGAGAGTGTGAAATATAAATTGTGAATCACATGTTGAGCAGTTTGTTTTTCATGTTCTGTACCTTCAGTCAACTTATCGGCAATGAGCGAATCCTCGCTTTCAGGTTTGGTGACCACCATTGATGTCAGTGGCGTGACAAAGTTGTACTTCAACGAGAGTTCCAAAGCCTCAGCGGTGGCATTAACTTTCTCCTCAGGTGAACCCTTGTCTCTGTGAGAAAATATTATTCTTTCATTGTGCCAATTAAACTAAGTATTTAATCGAGGACAGTACTGTTTTTCCTCTTTTAGTGTGCTGGAGGTGAAAAAGATGCATTTACAAACTGACTTCTTATCCAAGAGCTCCTGGATGGTCAGATACGCCCAGAGACGCTCGGTGAAATCTCCAAAGATATACTCTTCATCAGGATATATGGTTTTCCACTCCTCAGCGTATGCCTGACCTTTCACCTCAAAATGATTCTCCAGCTGTTGCAATACAAGCAAACCTGGATCAGTTTGAATAAGTCCCTTGATACAAATTATTGGAGAATTAATAATTGGTAATTATCAGTGTTGGGTGTAACTAGTTACTAAGTAATTAGTTACTGTAATTTAATTATTTTCCCCTTGAAAAGTAAAGTAAGGGATTACTCTTATGTTTTCTGTAATTTAATTACAGTTACTTCTTATGTAATTAAACTAAATACTTTGTGTAATATATGTGTGTGCAATAGTGGAATTGACATCAAAATTCAAAGTCTAACTTGTAACTTGTAAAATGTATAATTCTCACATCTGTCATACGTTGGTCAGTTAATAGAGTACTTTAAATAGTTTAATATTATTTATTTGAATGAATTAAATAAGTCGTTTCATGTCAATCCTTGAATCACTTAACTAAACAACGTTGATGTAGGATATAGAAAGTAATTAGTAATAAGTAACTAAATACTATTTGGACAGAGTAATTTGTAAAGTAATCTAATTACACTATTGAATATGTAATTAGTAACTAGTTACTAATTACTTTTTCAGAGTAACTTACCCAACACTGGTAATTATTAATGGATAATTAATAATTATCCATTAATTTTTGGTAATGAGGATTGGTAATGAGAATGTAAATGCTATATAGTATAAGTATTATTTAGATAATAATAATTGCTATTGTTTATTGGATAAAACAATAAAAAGAATGAAAAAATGAAATTAAATACTGCCTTAAATCTGTTTTAATATAAGAAAATAAAAAATAAACACTGCACAAAATTGTCACTTTTGAAGCTATGGTTAATTCACTCACCCCTTGTGCGGTTACTTCAACTACAAAGTTGTTCAGTTCCAAGTCCTTAAGTTGACCAACAACCATGATCTCCGAGCCCTTGAAGAGCTGTTTAAAGTGGCTTTTTGTCAGTGAGTTGACAGTGTTGTCCGGATAGTGAAAATTCACATCTGAAAGGAGAGGACTCGCCACTTCTTCATAAAATCCCTGGAAAACAAATCATTAGCAAACCAATCTCAATAGCTCTCATGACAAAATTATAATCGCAACACTTTTGTTTTTGCACCCATTTTTCATGAGCTGAACTCAAAGATCTAAGGCCTATTTCTCTACTCAACTTTATTTATATAGCGCTTTTTACAATTTTCATTGTTACAAGGCAGCTGTACATGAAACATATTCACTATAAGCAAATCAATTAAAGTTATATACCTGTAAAAACAAGAAAAAGGTGAAAACACCTTTAAGAAGACAGACATACATACAAACGCTCCACACACACAATATGCACAAGTACTAACACACACAGACGCACAAACGTGTTCTAAATGCGGTAACCTTGGAACAATGAGACAAGACTGGCTGAGAGTAGAGTAATGTTCTGCACTCTTTGATGCAACAATACATTAGTTGTTGTTGAAAGTGTTCCTGGTACCGGTTGATCTAACTAATGCAGCCTTAACCCTCAGATAATTTATATTATGGAAGTGAAGGGCATGCAAGATTAAAAAGATGCCTCTTTAGTCTAGATTTAAACTGACAGAGTGTGTCTGCCTTCCGGACAGTGCAGGGAAGACTATTCCAAAGTTTAGGCGCTAGATAGGAAAAGGATCTACCACCTGCACTTGATTTTGAAATTCTAGGTTATTAGAAGGCTAATAGGCTATTACCAACTGACAGGACGCCTGAGAGCGTAATGCACGTGAAGGACTGTAATACAATAGAAGTTCTCTCAAATACTGTGGAGCTAAACCATGTAGGGCTTTATAGGTAATAAGCAGGATAATAAAGTCAATGTGATGCTTTATAGGTACCAGTGCAAGGTTTACAGAACCGGGCTAATATGTTCATACATGTAAGAACTCGAGCTGCCACGTTTTGAACTAGTTTTTGCACTAAGCCTGCAGGACAACCACCTAACAGTGCATTACAGTAATCTAGTCTTGACGTCATGAATCCATGAATTAACTTCTCTGCATCTGACAGTGACTGCATATGACGTAGTTTAGATATATTCTTAAGATGGAAAAACGCAATTTTACAAGTGTTGGCGACGTGCCTCTCAAATGACAGATTACTATCGAAAAGAACACCAAGATTATTAGCTGACGACGAGGGTTTTATGGAGCATCCGTCAATAGTTAAGCAGTTTTCTTGGTTGATACGTACGGCGGTTTTCGGTCCAATAAGTAAACACTTCTGTTTTGTCCGAGTTACATTAATAAAAAGTTGTTACTCATCCAGTTTTTCATATTGACTATGCATTCCATTATTCGATAGTAGTTCATAAATTCATCACTGTTATGCTGATCCAGAATCTGAAATCGCTGATGATTTATTTTTTGTTAATTTAGCCACTGTGCTAAATAAAAACCTAGGTTTTCTTCTATTAGTGAGGAAAAGTAGGCGGATCAAAATGTTTTTAGGGCTTTCCTATATTTTCGAGTACTATACTTCCATGCTGCACGAAATACCTCTAATTTAGTTTTCTTAAAGTTGCGCGCCATCTTTCTGGACGCTTTCTTTAGAGCCTGAGTGTGTTCATTATACCACGGTGTTGGTTTGCCATTTTTAATCTTCTTTAAACGCAATGGAGCAACTGTGTCTAGTGTTTCCGAGAAGGTGGAGTAAAATTTTTCAATGGTAATGTCAAGATCTTCAACGTTATTTTTCATGCTAGAGATTTGAGACAATTCAGGCATATTATCGAAAAACGCATCACTGGTAGTTGAAGTTATTGTTCTATTATATTTGTAACAATGAGTTTGATTTGCAGCCGTAGGCCAGTGAAGCAAACATAATACCAGATAATGATCCGAAATGTATTTTTTAAAGACATAAGTCAGGATTTTAACGTTGTCCACATTTATAGCGTAAGACAGTATTAAATCTAAAGTATGATTACGAAGGTGAGTGGGTCCTGACACATGTTGACTAACGCCCATGGAGTTAAGAGTGACTTTGAAAGCAATTCCTAAGGCATCAGTATCATTATCTACATGGATGTTAAAGTCACCAACGACAAAGACTCTATCTGCGGCCAGTACTAGTTCTGATAAGAACCCATCAAATTCTTTAATAAAATCTGTGTGGTGCCCTGGAGGCCTATATACAATAGCTAGAATACATTTAAAAATGTTTTTTCCTGAGTATTAGGTGTTGATGCATTAAGTAACATGACTTCAAAATAATTGTATTTAGAGTTAGACTTCTGGGAGATACTAAAATAATTATTGTAAAGTGCTGCAACACTTCCCCCTCTGCCTTTTAGACAGGGCTCGTGTTTATAATAATAATCTTGGGGGACAGATTCATTTAAAGTAATATAATCATCTGGTTTAAGCCATGTTTCTGTCAAACAGAGCATGTCTATTTTATGATCGGTTATATCGTAAACAAAAAGTGCTTTATTAGAGAGAGATCTAATATTTAGCAATCCAAGCCGTAACAATTGATTATCTGTAATTTGTTCATGTTTAATTTGTCTAACGTTTATTAAATTACTTTCAAGAGGTTTACGCATTATTTTATGTTTTCTAATCCGGGGGACAGACACAGTGTCTATTTTATGATGTTTGGACATTTTGTGTATTCTGCGAAGTGAGACAACAAGCAGACAGTTGGTTAAGCCATTCTGTCTGCTCCCTGACCTGGGCCCCAGTGAGTCAAGCTTTAGTATTATTAAGACTGTGTGCCATATTTCTAGACAGGAGGGAAGCCCCATCCCAGGAGGGATGGAGACCATCTCGTTTCAACAGGTCAGGCCCTCAAAACTCTTCCAGTTATTTATAAAAACTATATAATTCTGCAGGCACCACTCAGACAACCAGCCATTTAGTGAGGATAATCTGCTATAAATCTCATCACCACGATAAACCGTGAGGGGGCCAGAGAATATTACAGTGTCTGACATCGTGCTTGCGAGCTCACACACCTCTTTAATATTATCTTTGATGATTCCGATTGACGGAGTCGAACATCATTTGTGCCGACGTGAACAACAATCTTTCTGAATTTACAATTAGCCTTAGCCAGCCCATTTAAATTTGACTTGATGTCAGGCGCTCTGGCTCCCGGTAAACATTTGACTCAATTCCGGTCCTCGCGCCCTCGGTTGCTCGATGAATCGCGGTACGCTTAAAAAGAGAAACAGTTGGCACACAAGACAAACTAGGCAAGATGATATTCCACAGTGTAAACAGAAAGCAGGCTAATGCTATGCTAACGGCGTTAAGTTAACTATCAATTTTGGTTTAGAATCTTAAGTTATAAATAAGTTAGCAACGACAGTGATAAGTAACGATTATAAAGGATACAAACTAGCCGCCGGCAGCAATGCAAACAGGAACCGGAAGTGCCAAAACGTTTCTCTCAAATATTGTTTATAAATCTGTGTTAGTGAGCACTTCTCCTTTGCCGAGATAATCCATCCACCTCACAGGTGTGGCATATCAAGATGCTGAATAGACAGCATGATTATAGCACAGGTGTGCCTTAAAATGTTCTGGAAAATGTTTTACTGCATTGGGGGGGTCATTCAGACCACCATTTGCATCACGCAGTGCAACACATCTCTTTCGCATAGAGTTGATCAGGTTTTTGATTGTGGCCTGTGGAATGTTGGTCCACTCCTCTTCAATGGCTGGTTTAGGGTTGGGTTATGGCTCACCCACACAACGCCATACACGCTGTCTGCCATCTGCCCTGTACAGTGAAAACCGGAATTCATCCGTGAAGAGAACACCTCGCCAAAGTGCCAGACGCCATAGAATGTGAGCATTTGCCCACTCAAGTTGGTTACGACAACGAACTGCAGTCAGGTCGAGATCCCGATGAGGACAACGAGCATGCAGATGAGCTTCCCTGAGACAGATTTTGCCAGTTTGTGCAGAAATTCTTTGGTTATGCAAACCGATTGTTGCAGCACCTGTCCGGGTGGCTGGTCTCAGACTTGGAGGTGAAGATGCTGGATGTGGAGGTCCTGGGCTAGTGTGGTTACACGTGGTCTGCGGTTGTGAGGCGGGTTGGATGTACTGCCAAATTCTCTGGGACGCCTTTGGAGATGGCTTATGGTAGAGAAATGAACATTCAATTCACGGGCAACAGCTCTGGTGGACATTCCTGCAGTCAGCATGACAATTGCACGCTCCCTAAAAACTTGAGACGTCTGTAGCATTGTGCTGTGTGATAAAACTGCTCATTTTAGAGTGGCCATTTATTCTGGCCAACCTACAGCACACCAGTGCAATAATCATGCTGTCTAATCAGCATCTTGATATGCCCACACCTGTGAGGTGGATTGATTATCTCTCACAAAGGAGAAGTGCTCACCTACACAGATTTAGACAGATTTGTGACAAAATTTTAGAGAAATAGGACTTTTGTGTACACAGAAAAAGTCTTAGATCTTTGAGTTCAGCTCATGAAAAATGGCGGTCAAAAATGTGTTAGGTTTATAATTTTGCTCAGTGTAACTTCAAGACTTCATCAAAGCTGAAGGGATCTACATTTTTAGGAAAAACATGTCTACCACCTTTAGCTGAAGTGGAGCGTCTGAATCCTCATAAATTCTGCGTGCGATTCCATTGTTCTGCTTGCTCAGAACATCCAAAAATTCATAATCTGCAGATTTGCCAAAGGCCAAAGAGAACACACTGATGTTCCCACCAATGGCGTTGCGAATGCTTTCCTGGATCTCAGGCAGAGTTCTTGGATCTATGAATGAGTGTAAAACATTATTCACACACTTTATATACATTT
This sequence comes from Triplophysa siluroides, assembly GCA_006030095.1. NCBI lineage: Eukaryota > Metazoa > Chordata > Actinopteri > Cypriniformes > Nemacheilidae > Triplophysa > Triplophysa siluroides. Next base: position 1,134,460 of record VCII01000835.1, on the reverse strand, counting down.
ACAAGCTAGGACAGTTACATTAAGAATTAAAATGTTCCCTATATGTATCAAAAACAAAGAACTGTGTTTGAGAAACAAAGGAAAACATCTGGATAATTGAAGGGATCTTAGCTCCACGACAGCTTTAAACATTATGTTATCCTTTAAGGACAATGATGGACAAAGTCAAATATTGGGGATGCGTCTATATACAAACATTGGCTTGGTTCCCCATCAGTCAGCAGAATGATCATTCGAATGGCATTCGGTGGTGTTGTACCATTGTGTGGTTCTTCATACAATATCTTCACAGCATGTATCATAGGATCGTGCATTTCTGTAGCTGAAACAAAATCATAAAAATACTGGTTTATAGTGCTACAGTGACGTTAACATTTATAAAGTAAACGTATAATGTTTGCCCAATGATAATGTCTTAGTTCTTGTCAGTACTCACCCGAAACAACTTCAATAGTTTTGACAAATTTCTTGGCATCTTCCACATTTTCCTGTGTTGCTTTGCTCAAATGTGGCCTCCACAAAATAAAGTTTGATGAAAATACAATGATTGCAAAGTAGTCGTCTTCTGGAAGTTCACTCAGAATGGTCAACATTGCCTCCTTAGTCTATCGTCCAAAAATCAAATGTTCAGCATGACAAGTACTTTGCTATCACATGACGTTTAGAAACACCCCGACTTACCTGAGCCAGTTTATTCCCTACCATGGAATAGCTATTGTCTATAACAAAAGCCACCATCTTTGGAACTCGCTGAAGATTGGTTGGTGCAAAAAAATGCACAAAATACCCATTCACAATCTGTAAATTATAAAAGTATTTATTGTTACAAGAGACCATTACACATGTTTATTTAATCAGCATTTCTAGCTGTATTGTGGCCATTCCAGTCCAGTGTTTGTTGAAATTTAACAAAATCAAACCAAATAATTTGTCAGGATTTGAGACTATTGTTTTGGCCTCTAGATGCCATTGTTTTCACCTGTTGTTTCTCGTTGGTGTCATTGTTTTCACATGTGTTTCATTTACCCCTCTGTATTTAAGTTGTTCTCTTTTTCCTGTCTTGATGCTTGGTCTTCAACATTGGTGTAGCCAGTCACCCTTGTTGTCGCTAGTCTAGAGTTTCTTAGTTAATGTATTCTAAAAATATTTTATTTATTCTCAGCCTCTTCGGAGTTGTTTACATTAGCCTTTTAACTGTTCATGTTTCTACCTTGTGGAAAACCGTATTTTTGATTCCTAAAGAGAACTATTTTTGTTCAGCCTCTTCGGAGTTGTTTTTGCTGCGCCTGTTTTTTGCTTTGTGGATTACGTTGCTTTTTGGGATTATATTAAAGGATTATTTGTTCTACTGAAGGTACTGTGTGTGCCTCTCCCTTTGGGTTCCCCATGCCTCCGTGGCAATGGTGTTAGGAGTTTGCCTCCAAAACTGGAGACCGGGGTTCGAGTCTCGGCCCTGACAGAAAGACCAAGCCTTCATGGACCAGTAGATGCTGCTCGAGACCTGTTACCCACTACTGCTCAACATGAAAGCTCTGTCAAACACCATGAAGCGGCTCTTGCTCAAAAGGAGATGCTGATAGTAAAATATTCCCAACTTCTATCGGACCTTACCTCATCCATCTGACAGATCTTTGGCAAGCTGTCTCTACCTCTGGGCAATCCTCACACTGTCAAACCTGTTCCCACGGCCTGCTCTCAAGTACCAGCTCCCCATGCTGAGCCTCGCTTACCCCATCTCAACAGTTCATGGGAGATTCTGCTGCCTGCTGGAGGTTCCTCACCCAGTGTTCCCTTACCTTCGAACTCCAGCCATCCTCATTTCCCTTAGACCGGCCCAAGATTGCCTACCTGATAACTTTCCTGTCTGGAAAAGCTCTCGCCTGGGCTTCGGCTGACTTCAGGCTGACCACTCACCACAACCCGCAGAACCTAAGAAGCCCAGGCAACTGGGCAGTACACATATTTCTTCCACTGAACGTGACCCCCGCATTAGGGCGCATGGCTGTCTCTATTGTGGTCAACATGGACAGTACCGAGATGCCTGCCCAGAACTTTTGGAAAATGTTCACTCTCGCGCAGAAGGAAGGAGGCTGTCTCGGGAATCATCTATACTTAATGTCCTTTAAGCCTAGGACTGTTTTTAAATGTTACCCTTACTTGGGGCGATCAGAGACATCAAGTAAAGGCCCTAGTAGACTGAGGTGCTGCTGGCAACTTTATGGACCTCAACTTGTCCAAGGAGCTAAAGATCCCTGCCAAGCCTCTTCCCTCTCCTCTGGTCCTGACTGCAGTGGATGGGAGTCCTGGCTCAGTTACTCACCTTACCATTCCGGTCAACCTGTGGTTGATGGATTCAGATGGATCCCCAGAAGGTCGATCTGTGAAGGATTGGCCCACTCCCACGTCAGTGAAGGAGACGCAGCAGTTGTTGGGCTTTGCAAACTTTTATCGCCGGTTTATCCTAAACTTCAGCTCGACGGTGGCTCCATTGACCGCTCTTACCAAGGGAGGAAACTCTAGATTCTGTTGGAGCTCCAAGGCTGAGTGAGCCTTCAAGGAACTCAAACACCGGTTCACCTCAGCACCTGTTCTCACACTCCCAGTCCCAGACAAGCCTTTTGTAGTGGACGTGGACCCTTCAGATGTGGGCATGGGGGCCTTACGTTCCCAAAATGGAAAGGACAACAGACTTCACCCATGCGTATACTTTTCATGCCACCTCTCGCCTCAGAAAGGAACTATCATGTGGAAGACAGGGAACTGTTGGCCGTTAAGTTAGCTCTGGAGGAATGGAGGCACTGGCTCGAGGGGGATAAACACCCTTTTCAACTCCATCCCAGTTTAAACATTTGATATGTTATCTATGTATTCTGAATAAAATATTGAAATTTGAAACTTCCACATCATTGCATTCTGTTTTTATTCACAATTTGTACTGTGTCCCTCCTTTTTTTTTTAATCGTGTTGGTACTTTATGGTGTATGTTTGTGATTAAATTAAAAAAACATTATTTTATGAAGTCATAATGGCGGTTTAAAACACAACAGACATCAGTTACATGCTTTAATAGTAAAACTGTAACATTTTATGTGAATACATAATCAATTTGGCCATAAGCACTGTAACTTATGTCACTTTAACTGCGCGTAAGCAACGCATCAAAAATAGACGGTGTCAAAAATGACTGCACCACTGCTGCTTCCACGTGCAGTGTGAATGTTATTCTAACCTGTTCTAACAATACGTTTCCTTTTCTATGATTTCTGTTAGAGATAACGCGCTGGTTAACGTGCAGTGAACAACAGGTCTATCCTAGACTTCTTCTCCATTGCTCATCTAACATACCTCTGAACATGATTTACAAGGAACTAGCCAATAAGAGAGCTTGTTACATCTCTCTCGCCATAGCTAATTTGGATTGTTTAAGCTCGTTCTACCAATGCAAGGACCCAAAGTGTCAGGAAATGCTAAATAGAGAGGCTAATCGAATAGCAAATCGGAAAAGGAGAGGCAGCGGGGAAATGGAAATGCAAATAGAATAATCTTTGAAATGACTGATCAAAATTTGTATTTGTAATTCATTTGTAAATCCAATTGTTTATTCCTCTTTTTAAATCGCATTTTCAAATACATTTTGAAATTCCACTATAAAGGAATTCATAAATGCACTTAAATTATGTAGTTATTGCGTGTTTCATGTCGTTTTTTTAAGTCCCTTTTTAATTTGAAGTATTTATTAATGGATTCATATTCATTTATGAATTCTTTTTATAATCATGCTTTTTATTGCCCATTAAAACAATAAATAATGAGTGACTTTATCATTTCGCCTATTTATATTTGGATAAATAAGTGAAGTTGTAAACAAATGTATTAATGCCTATTTTTATTGTAGAATTAGTTATTAAACAATGAAATGCTTTATTACTTTACACACGACTCTTCCTTTTCTCCATAGTTTTATTGCTTAAAAGTAAATATGAACTTGTATTCTTTGCTGAGCATCTTTTCTGTTATTTTCACCTGTTTCTCCAGTTAGTCATTTTCTGCTAATAAAGGCAAATAGAAATGTTTTTTTCTGGGGCAAGCATTGTTAGTAGATGACAGAAAGAAACACAAATGATAATTGTGTGTGTGTGTGTATTATTAATTTATAAATGTATGTATTCATTTTTATTTGACAGGACCCCTTTAATTAAAAAATATTTTTTGTATCCAAATGATATCTGACCTGAATGTTTCCGACGTCATGAGCACGGTCCACATCATATTTGATAAAGAAATCTCCATCGATAAGTGTGCCTTCACAGACAGGGCAAGTCCTCTGTTGGTCCAGTGTTGGAGAAAATGACACATGGGCCTAAACAGACAAGCAGAAGAGATTAAAATTACCAGTAATCAATAGAATAATGCCGTCTAGTGAATCAGACTTGTCTCATATCACCTTTTTCTCAGTGACAGATTTCTCCACTAGAGGGAGCAGCTCATTCGTGATGTATGTGCCATAGGCATCTACAAACGCAATGCCCTGTGGTTCATAGATGTCTGCCACAATCTGTGGATGAAAGACACTTATTCGATTTCAGTCTGTTTATGATCTGAAATTGGATGCTTAATGCAAAATAAAGAACCTCAAAGTGCTGGACCAACTGTTTGGGTTTGACTCTGATCATGAGCTCATATTTGCCAAACACACGCTGAAGAAGCTCCTCATGGGTGAGAATAAATATGATGCTAGTGTTTGCTGCCACATTCACATTAACTGAGAACTTCTCCATCTTTCTACCCGAAGCCCTGCAACAAAAACATCATCAAATAAAAATGATAATGTTAGCAAAGAACATAAAGTCCATTTACTGTAGACTCTTTGAGTTCTTCTCACTTGACCAGTCCAGCAGTCTGTCCAGATGATACAGCCTTCTCATACTGCTTCTTGGCCTTCTCTTTCTCTTTCACCTCACCTGTATATGTTTTCCCACCAATCTCCCTGTAAAACAAACATTCAGTGTCTTACAACATGCAGCCCTGTGATGTGTGTTGAATTGATGACGTATAATATGGAAAAGGACCGACATGCTGAAGTTGGTAATGAAGGACGTCTTAGGAAGCTCCACCTCAAAAAACACTTCCTGCGAGATGTTGGCTTTATTTAGAACTTTGGTGGTCATGACGGTGTGAGCAAAACGTGCTGTCACCTTGCAGTCCACCTTCACACTCTGCACCTCTATCTAAATCACAAGAGAAGACTGTGTCATGACTCAGTTTGACCTTGGAGGTAAATAAATGGGGACAGAAGATTTTTTGAGTAGGAGTAAAACTACGTAAATATGTTGTAAGCATGACTCCTTTTGTTGACTCAGACTGCTATATTTGAGTTGAGATCAGGGTCAGACAGACTCATCATTCAACTTGAAAAACGTTATTTAAAAAGGTAAATTGTAAATGTATGTTTTTATGTGCAAATTTTGTTGTGTGAAGATGACATCCCACCTGACTGCCGCTCACACTTCGCTTCTGTAAGAGAAATTAGATCATTGTAAACATAATAGTGTGTAAAGTTTGAACACTTTTCAGTACTCTTCAAAATGTACTCATTTATTATTTGGCTCAATTCAAATTTTGGGAATTTTCAACACAATTGTATCAATTTCACTTTACAACCATAATTTTCAAAACAATTGTATCAAAATTTCACTTTACAATCATAATTATTTGTACAAACATTAATTTGTATAAATTCATACATGTTATGTTTTAGTATGGTTTCGTGTCAGTGCTGTTGGGTTTAGGAGTGTGGTTAGGGGAGGAGCTTCAGTATTGCTCTTTTACACTGTGAAACAAACCTCTAATTTTACAGAATTGTACTGTTTTTCGCCCCCATTTTTCATGTATTTTTGAAACACGATAAAAAACATAAAAATAACAGGAAAAGACAAATTTTCAAGAAAGGAAATTCATGTCAAAACTGTTATTTTATGGTACCCACAGCTGCCAGAAAATTACTTTTCTTTACAGTGAATCACCACCTCAGATCAAAAAAAACTTTTGTGTAAAACTTTTGTGTAAAACTCCTCCCATCTAAACTTTTAATGGTCAATACCTTTAACAGTCGATTCAAGTGGCCATGACTGCCCTGCAGGGAGAGTTAAAACATTATTAAAACGTTGCAGATTTCATTTTGGGAAATTTTATTTCTATTCTTTATTCATATCATACAACTCAATTTACTTTTTATTTAATTGAAATTATAATATGTTGCATGCTACCCCTAAATCTTTTCTCAGACCATCACACTGTAACATATTTATCTTTAAACAAAGGAAGTTGAAGGTTTCTGGAATTTGTATGCGTTTCTTAATTTAAGCAGGTGCTATTCCAGAAAAAAATGTATCCTTTAAAATCACCAACAGAATTTAAAATAATTATTTTAGGACACTTCACAGATTAGAAAGACAGTCTTACCCATTGCTCACTGGCCTCGGAGATGACCAGTGTCTCAAAAGAGCCTGATTGTACGTACATACATACAAACAGACAGAATAACAGCACAGTCCAGCCTGCAGACATGATGAATCTGTTTATCGCATTCAGTATGATTTCAAACACTCTGAACTCCAGCAGCTTTATGTTTGTTTTTCTTTGTTTAGATGTTGCAAAAAAAGCTAATGATTCACATAGTTAAATATTAACTGACAGTAAACATGAACAGTTTATAAGCATTTTAATCTTAATTATAAAACAAATGCATTACATTTTTGCTTTACAGTTAAAATATGACAGTAGAAATCTGTAACCCTGTATTATTATTGAAATGTTGTCTGTCTGTTACCTATCAACCTTCCAAAAAAGTTGAAAACCGTGATAAAAAGATTACACTTCATCCATTTAATTAGCTTTTGACAACTACATTCTCATCAAAATAACTTTATAGAGCAACATACACAACAGCAGTAGTATTTTATACATGACAAGTATGGATTTTCTCCTCCACCATTCTGCACCAAGCACTTGGCTGTCCCAAGTCCACACAAATCATGTCCCAATGAATCATGGAATTAAAAAAGGACATATCAGACAATTTACACAAGAATACAATTACTCGTTTTGTGGATCAGCCAATCGTTTTCACAGCCAACCCTTCAAAATATTATTGAAGCGTTTATTTCACCTAAAAATGCACACACTACAGCTTACATTTGAAATGATATTATAGCTCAATATGTAAAAATGTGTATTAACAAAAACTCCAGTCCAGTTTTTTCAGGGCTCCAGTGCAGGCCGGTGGCTTGATTCCCTGGTGAGTAGCAAACAGAAGAAATTAAAACTAAAAATAGTCTGACTATCAGCATGAGAATACATAATAAACTCTACCAAAAATGGTCAAGTTCAAAAAACAAACATAAAACAGATGAACATACTTTATACAAATCACACACAAGGCTGAAGAGAGTAGACATTGCTTTATCTTCCCATTCACTTGTGTGTTCCTAAAAAGAAAAAAGGGTATTATGAAATCTATAGTTCTCATATCGATAACATGTTGTCATACACTGTAATTGACGCCTCACCCCATTGAAGGTGATCCATGGCACATAAGTGTGTTCCGGTTTAAGCGCTTGTGTCTTCATTGAGTTCTCATGCATCAATCTATGGCCAAGCTCTCCCGCGGCACACGACTCTATTGTCGCCCATTTCACGAAAGGCGCACATAGTTCCAAACACTGTTAAATTAAAATGTCAAAAAGGTTCGTAAAGCTCTAGAAATACACTAATGTGACGACTCCTGAACCTGTTGGGTTTTGGAAACCCACTTACAGACTTTGCAGACTTTAGCACATCTGCAGACGACACCATGCAGTAAATTACATGGAATGCCGAGTGACCAGCTGCATGTAAAATACATGCCTGTGAAAAGACGAACAACTGATGAGTCATCAAATGCATCAACTCTGAAGGTCACTAAAATGTGTTTTACATGAGTCACAATGGATTTTAATAAAGCCTAACGTTAAGCTATAACAAAACACAGCAGACATACAAATACATCACACGCAAACACATTGACTTTTAAAGTGATCACCCGATTATGTCATCATTTATTCAGCCTCTTTATATCAAAGCTGTATGACTTTATTCTGCAGAACACAACAGAAGATATTTTGAAGAAAACGAGGCGGCCACCGTTCACTTCTATTGCATGGACACGAAGCTAAAGTGAATGGGTGCCAGTTAACAAAATTCTTGTTTCATCTGCCATCTCTACATCAGCCTTTTCCCTTCTGGGATGGGAGAGGTTTCTTAAAAACATCTTAAAATGTTCACCTTTGGGAGAGTGAATAAGACACCTTAAATTGTTACGTAGGTTGCCACTTTGTTCGCTTTTATTACAGAGTTGTGCTGGCTCACAAACTCACCTCTATCATGTTTGCATAACACTCTGGCTCTCCATGTTGACAAATGAAGGAGCTCTCTTCAGGAATCTCCTAAAGTTACAAGTTAACATATCATAAACGTTCACAGAACAAGAGACATCACAAAAACATCAAGTGTTGTGAACAAATCACTGGTCATTAAAAGTTCACCATAGAATTGCCGAAGGGCACCAGATTGACTTCCATGATGTCTTTCAGTAAAGTCCATGTTGGGAAGAGTTGTTCTGTCATGAAAGCTCTGCTCCCTGGACACAGACTCTCATAGTAGAGAGTGACATCCACGAGAGGAACCACCGGGTCCGGTCGAGTCGCGTTCAGTTCCATACATTGTTTCCTTACCTGCCGAAAGCATTGAAGTGCACATCATAACCACATCGTGCTGACATTTTACAGAAGCGTTTCAAATACTTTAAAGCAGATTTAGTATGGAGGTCATAAATTAGTTACTTAACTGTATAACCAGACACTACTAACCCATCCTCCCTCGCAATCTCCAATCTTCTGTTTAAAATCTATGTTCAGTTCCTAAAGGGACTGTTCATCCCAAAATTAACATTCTGTCATGCTTTACTCACCCTCAGGTTGTTCCAAACCTGTATACATTTCATTTTTCTGCTGTACAGAAAGAAAGAAATGTGTTTATAAGTGAATGTTGGAGCACTATTGAGTAGGAAAAGAAAACATACTGTGGTAGCCAGCAAAAGTTGGTGTCCCACATTCTTCAAAATATTTTCTTTGGTGTTGAACAGAACAAAGAAATGGTTTGCAACAACCCGAGGATGAATGAATGACACATTTTTATTTTTAGGTGAACTGTCCCTTTAAATAGTATTTAAGTCTTAAACAAACATGTTTTTACACTGATAATGAGTAAAATGTTTTTCATCTGGAACATGACATTGATCATAAATAACAATTTTTATTGCTCATCTTCAATATGCCAAAACACTCCCAATAATAGTTCTCATATATTATCAAATATATTGGACACAAAATTCACTTGCTCACTTGTTTTTTTTGTGTGGAATCGAACCTTAAAATAATTTTACAGCCTTTCAAACAATATATTTGCATCTAAAAGAACAACTTGGATGTAAAAATTGTTAATTGTTTTCATCAGATGACTTTAAGTGCCCCCCGGTGCATCTAACAACCCAGAAAACCTGAAAAGAACCCAGTAAGTTTGTTTTGGTGTGCCTTTCACTGCAAGCATGCGAGAAATCGAGCCGTTCAGATTTTGCTCCGAATGTGACGTCCAAAGCGGATTTTATTATAATGTTACCGCCCCTTAATCTACACAGTTCCACCCACCGTGCTCCACCATTGTTATTTTCACAAGCGACAGCAGTGTACGTGACGCCATGGCTAAAGTTTGTGGACAACATGCAATGCATACGCCTGTACATAATCCAAACCTCTGAAGAGACAGGAAATCCATCAGAAACCATAAATAAAAACCTGCTTGTTTGCGCAAATCACTTCAAGCCAGAGTGCTTTTTCAACCTGGTACAATACAAGCAGGATTAGCTTCAAAGTTGTTCCTCAAGAGGGATCGAGACCGACTGAACGAGACAAAACTGTAATATTTATCAATAGTCTGAATTGACGTAAATGTACCGTATATATAGGAGGATAACGTTAGCATATGATAGCGAAGGGAGCCAAGTCAGTCACGGGCTAAATAGAACATTCAAATGGTTTACACAGCCATTGAGGGTTTTTAAGCAAAATATGTTCCAGACATTTCATGAGGACCCTAATAAATCATACCAACTTTTTGAAAGTGTTCGTCTGAGGACACCTTTACATGTAAAAATGGAAATTGGCCGTTTTGGTTTGTGGTGCATGCATCTAATGATGCTTTAGAAGAACTGAACATCTGATACCTCGTGCCTTGTCTAATAGGAACATGACATTCATTAAGAGCACAAGGAATCCTTTGAAAATGGCACTTAAACACACACTAATACCATGCCCAGTGTATGTTTTAGTCTATATGTAGCCCATATCGCTGTAATAAACCACCAGATATTAGAGTGCCTTATATAAGAAAGACAAGACGAATAAGTTTGCATTGAAAGGTGTCTCAGAGGTGCCTTTACAACGTATAAATTAGATTTTCTTTCTCAGCACACTCTTGGTATTATCTTTCTAGCATTAAGAACATGTTCCATCACAGTGTTGCTTTTCATTTACAATGTTTCACTTAATCCATTTAAATATTAAGATGTAAACTTTTCACTACAACTAAAGTTTGAGTATGCATGAACTTCTGAGATCCAAAGCTATCCTGCCCAGACAACTACAGATTTAGAACAAGGTTAAGCAATCACCGGTTTCCAGACTTACCCCACACTCTATGGCAATCTCAAGAGAGCTGCACCATTGGGATGGAGGGTATCCACATGAAGGCTTTGGGTGAGATATACACTGGATTTCATAGACGCTGATGAATATGACAAACACATGAAGCAAAATAATGTTCATGCTGCTGGTTTTCTGGAGTATCCAGTGAGCAGTATGTGAACTGTTGGAAGTTGAAACTACAATCTTGTGTCAACTCTCCTCCCGTCTGAACTACCTCAAGGATCCAATTAAACATGGGCAGCTACAGCTGAACAGATACAAGACACTGACCTCAGATCAGCCATGCAAGAAATCACTTTCAAAGTGGCGGTAATGTATAGACTTTGTGTGTCAAAATACTATTTATGACAGTCATGTTTTTAGTTTTTTTTAGACATATTGTTGTTAGATCAATTATGTCAGTCATCTGGCTAGATGCTTCAGCAGTTGAGACAGAGGCATGTTAACAACCTGCTTTCATATTCCTTACCAGATTTTACAATTGAAAGTAATGTGTATCATATGTTTTTGGTGTGTGTCAACATCATTAGGATTAGATGAGATCAAAAGTTCAATCAAGACTTGGGGTCTCTCCCTGTTGAAAAAACAGCACATGCTGGTTTGGTATGTTTTGATGCTGGTTAAGCTGTTTGTGTGCTGGTTTAAGATGGTCAAACCAGCATCAAAACATACATTTTTTTCAACAGGTCACACAAGGAAAAGCAAAAGGCAAAAGACAGAATTGTAATGTAAACAGGTCAAACCAGAAAAACAAGTCCAAATCAAGTGACTACCAATAAATCCAAAAGTAAAACCCAAAACTACACAGCCAATATGCTAGGTAATGGGGGGGGGGTCAATTTATACAACTAAAAATAAACATGTTGATGAAACGCAGGTGTGCAGAAAACTGAAGTCAGGATTCAGGTGAAGACGCCCTCGTGTGGTCAGAGGGGGATATGACAGACGCGATTGTTTACAATATTTACAGTTCTTTGTAAATATAGCTCACTGTGTTTTCTTTCATTTTTTCTCGCAGCTCATTGGGTTTTAATAGTATAGAATAGCAATATTTACCCATGGATGTATGTGTAGAGACACGTGGACATTTATTTAACACAGAGACTGAACCGATTCACTGCTGATGGTTGAACATATTCATTTTGAGCATTCACAAATGCAGTATAGACACAAAACTTGTTTTGCAGTGTGTCTATTTATAACTTAAATATGTGAACATCATTTGAGTAATACAGTTGCCTCTGTTAGTAAATTTGTGTTGAACTTTGAACATAAATTCTCATGAGGACAAGGATTTGTAGATTATCTATTTCATGATAATAAAATTATTTTCCAACATTTAAATAACAATTATCTTTACATATCTTATTCAATCAAAGTTCATTTATGGCTCACAAAAAAAACTATACATTTTTTTATTAGTAAAGATGGTGTGTTGCTGTATTTGATCATATTAAGAATAACAGCAATCAAATGTAATGGTTTCATATTAATATGACTGATCAAACCAATAGGCCATTCTGTAAGACATTTGTGTTCTTTTGAAAATGTGCCATTTCATGTCATAAATATCAAATTTCATTAGTTCCTTATTATTTTTCAAATATATATTCTAGATATTTAAAAAAATCTGTCATTTAAAACAATATCCATCCTCAAACGTCTTCACCTTGTATTCTCCATTTGAAACAAAAAAGCCAATTCTGTACTTTCTGTGAAACATCATTTTAAAACACTTTAACATTAGCCAACACATTAAGTGACATTACAAGTGCGCAGAGAAAATTTAACAATGAGAGATCGCATACGATTCACTCTCTCAAATGTATTTATCTCCATTATCACAGAGGACATAAAAATGTGACAAGGTTAGAAACAGATACAAACAATCTACTACTTACATGCTTTTGGCTGAACATTTTTTTATTTAAATTTGTTATGGAAAATATATATGTTTTTTCCATTCCATTGGCTGTAAAAAGCATTCAGGGACGCAAATTATTTTGTTTCCTTAAGTTATTTGGATAGACCTTTTAATGGAGTCTGAAATCAAAGTCTACAGATTTATTTCTTATGACCTTTCATTCATTCATTATCCATCTGTTCATTTCATACTGTACATCAGCACTTTGGCAGATGGGCAAATGGGGCTTTGATGATATAAAACATTGACAAATAAACAAAGACACACATTTTAGGAAGCTATATACAGAGTCCCTATGTGGCATGTCTGTTCTCAAAAGCACCATTCAAAAAGATACTTGCATTGGTTTAACATCAAATTCCCTCTTTTCTCAGGCGGGGCTGAGCCTCTGTGTCATATCACAGATGAGGTTCATGACTTCTGTCAATGCTGATGCTCTACTCGGCTTTCTTTGACTTTCTCTTGCGGGTTCCTTCGCTCAGGTCCTCCTTGGTTTTGGCAGGAGAGAGGGATGCGGAGGCAGCGGCGGATGAGGAGTGGTGGTGATCGTGGGACTCTTCACTGCCGAGGGGAGATCCGAACAGCAGGTGGCACACCCAGGACTCGATGAGGGCGAATGGCGATCCGTGAGAGTGGCGGGCCGTCATAAACACCTGCGAAAAGAGTAAAAAGGAGGTTCAGCGTGTGTTTTTTAATGTGTTGCTATGGAGTTTTTAAGCTTTTTTACTTTCTCCAAATCTCTTACCTGAGAACGAACAGCAATGGCAATTATGCCTAAATAAACATCACAAGCCAGATTTGCAGTGCTTGCAAGGATGTCCAATTTCAATTCAGTATGCAAACAGATGCCAAACCAAATGTGAACAAAACGGTCAGACTGGATTTACTGATTTATTTATACATTTTTATTAGGGAGCGGCTATTTGCACTAAGTGTAAATAGCAGTATTTTCTTTGGATTAAGTAGAAATAGTTAGATGCTAGTGGTACTTATAAATAGTGGGACATAACATTACTATTTGCACCTCAGTATGGTTGTGCATTAAACATTATGCAATAATAACAATGTAAATCATTATATTTATAAAAATGACTCAAATGATGGCAACTTATTGAGATATTAAAGCCCTACACCTACCCATAACCTTAGCTTAAACCTAAACTTTATGAATTAACATGAATTTTAAGTCTAACATGAATTTTAATGAAAACAAATCTGTAATGTAATGTAGGTCAAAGAGCATTTTCAGTGAGAGGTGTATTAGAACCCCAGTCTCCTGTGCCAAACCTATGTGATATAATGTACAGGCAGCCGGCCTGTACATTATATTACTTGTATCAGTCTTGTATCACACTGAAGGGGCTTAGTTCGCGATAACAGCCGGCTGCTTGTACATTATCCTGCTTATTACACGGCTACTTGCCACATTAAAAAATAACTGGACATAAAATGTGAATTTGAAATATTTTAATGTAAGAAACGACATTCAGATGTCACGAACGGGCAATTTGGTTTAATCATTTGTAAATATAATTGATATAAAAGTTATTAAAAGACATATTTATATTTAATTTGCTGCATCTGGGTTACCGTGTGTTCTTAGTTTTGAGAGGTTGTTAATAATGAACCTGCAAATGTTGCGACTGGCCAATCAGAATCAAGCATTCCAGCAAGCCGTGTAATAAACAGACTTTACACCATACGCCACTGTTTGATATACTTTCTCTATTCCAATCAATATTTGGGGGGCGGAGCTGATTTGTACTCAGTGTAAAAGACACTCCGTTTTTTTAAAATTCAGACAGAATTGATGTACCTTGGATGTGGCCATGAAGAGAGTGAAGAGGCAGATGAGTGTGCTCTTTGATGCAGGGAGCACATGAGCCTCCTGTAGTGTGAACAGAATGGCTCCATACAGACTGGCTTTGGTAGGGCTGCAAAACACAAGAATCAATTCAGGACACAGCAATACAATAAGTTTATGACAAAAATGAATACATACAAAAATCTACAATTCTGAACGAAAATCAACTGTGATTTTACCATGAAACTGTATTCATATAGCATTTACAGTGGGTTCATGGAACTTCATTAAATACCATTTTATACGGAAGATCTCCACAATGTCACACACTACTACCATGTCTTACAAAACATTATAACACTAAGTAAAAATACTACAAACCAAGTAAAAATCAGTGCAATGATCAATATAAAATAAATTCCGAAAGTGAACAAAGTATTATATGTAAATACCTATGAGTATACGGTTTCATAAATGATAGAAACTGCAAGCTAGGCATTCTGTTTCACATTTAGTTTAAAATGACACACATGATGGTGAGCAAATGACAGATTGCCATTTTTGGGTGAACTGTTCCTTTAAGCCTAATAGAATGGTAAAAAAAACGTATCAGTGCATCAATGAACATGAATACTTACAATGACATGTTAAGGATTTCATTGGTCTCTGGCTTCCACACTCCACGCAACAGCTGCTCGAAATTGGCCATGAGAGCGACCCCTGACCCTACGAGTATTAATAGAACAAGATCAGCAGAGCGTCACTTATACCCACAGCAACTTTTATATGCTTTATACTGTAGATGTAAACAATGCTGGTCCAGAAGAACTTTCTGTTTCAGTTTTAACACCACAAACACGTTTGAACTAAATACAACCAACAGAACATTTATAACCGAATCAAAAAGTTAAACAAATATGTTTAAGATACAATTATGTTCGATTTAAGAATAAAATGTAAATGTAAATAAGAAAATATAATCTTGTTGACATCTTGTGAAGTGGTCTATAACCATTGGAGACACTCCTCTGGAGATATAAGATACTTGCCCTTGACATAACCAGTGATAATCATGATCAGCCACCCGTGATGATATGCATGGTGAGCATGATGGACTCCAGCCGCAATTTTACGGCTTCGGACGACTTCCTTCAAAGCCACAAGCACGAGTTTCACAGGCAGAAACGCCACACATTTGTAAAACAGGTTTAGAGGGCAGAAGAAGATCAGGTACCTGCAAAGTAATGAGAAAAACCTGATCACATTTCCATTTGACAAAAGGCACAATATTTCTGTGTTACCAAAATGATGCCTAAATTCGGTGCTTGTTCCAAATGGACAAAATGTTGTTTTTACAGCGGTGATGCAACTGCCATAATACATGGCCGAAACTAAAGCCTTATCTGTCATTTTGGATGGAGTGCCCATGGCCGACAACAGAGATGTACCCTGCATTTGGTTCGCCCGAACGTGCTAACCACTAATAACATCTTATTGAAAATTCTTATGTATTAAGGGCTCTGATTTAATTTAGCATTTACATGTTAATGTTTATTTCAACTGTAACCTATGCATTGGATTGTGGACAAGTAGTCTGTTTTGACCCATATACATTACCAGTGTTACTTAACCATTTCTCAACCGTTTCTTAACCAGATAACACTGAAAAAAAACAATGGGATTTAGCTACAACTTTTTTTGCGTAAATTTGCGCAAGTTTTGCACGCAATTTTTAGGGACAATTTTACTTCACAACATTTTTGTGTTCAAAAACTTAACACAAAAGATTTGTAAAATTGTATTTAAAAGAATGTGTTCAAAATGTATGCAAATAAACACAATCAAATTAAATAAAACCTAGTTATTTTTTCGGTGAACTAAAATTATTTAAAATAACAACAAACAAACATGAAAAAAAAACATATTTCTATATAGATTTTATATGCCAAGCTTTGGAATATTTTATTTGATATTAATTGGCCTTAAAGTTAAAAATGGCTGAGATAGACTGGTGTATCCAGAAGACTTGTGTAACGTACACATAATAACATAAACCACATAATTTACAGAATGTAAATTAAGCAGAATGTCTCAAACAAGTCACATGGAAGAACACTGTAATACATCTATTCAGTGTTATATTTCGCTGTCCCTATTCTAATTAAACCTTTCTTAAGATTTTCCAATTTCCAACATAGTAATCACTCAATTAAAACGCACAATAAGGATGCTGTATTTATAAACAAATATCTTGAAATTACCCAAGATAACATTTGTGTCACATGCAAAGTTTGAACTGTACAAACACTGAGCCATTGAAAATGTCCTCACCAGACAGCTGAGGCCAGGAGGATGTGACTGTTGTTATGGAAATAGTCGATTGGAGACACACCTAGCATGATGTCTGCCAGAATGTAACTTCCAAAACAGTAGAGCATAGCGCAGAGCCAGGAGGCCACAGGGCTTTTACGGGACACCTCAACAGCACCTAGTGAACAGAGGAACACAATTACAGGCTTTGGAAACACTACCAGAAAAAATAAACAGCAAGTACAATGGAAGAAAATATTTTTAGGTCACTGATTAAATGCAAGTAAACAACAGCTTTGCTTGCTTCCACCTTAGCACACATGATGCCCTTTACAACAGTCTCACAGCAAGAATAACATGGACCACCACTTTTGTGGTTCAGCTACCCAAACATCAAACAATAAGCGATGTTAGATTTGCCACATGATGATTTTTGACACCACTAAGAAAGCATGAAGTCTAACAAGATAGAGGGGTCCACGTCACCCCTTCCGAATCTCAAGAGATGAAGCGATGGTACAGAACAGGTGTGGCCCGGGCGGTTACACACTCTACAGGCATTTTGACTGAAAACTGATCCTCTTAAATGTGCACTAAAAATAAACAGAACCCCAAAGCTTATCGTCCCTCGCGACTGTAGGCCCTGTTTCAGACCACGACCTCCAACATTTGACACGACAAATCAAGCGCAGGACAATGTTTAGACAAAATGCTGGATATTTATATCTCCTTCTTTCACCACTAACATATATGGCCATGTATCGTTATGTGTCACTTGAAGAACAAATTAACAGATTTATAATAACTGCGTCTTTGTAAATGAATCTGTAAATCGTTGAAAAGTTAGAGCAAATCAGAATGTCATGATCTGAAAATAAACAAAAATCTGGTTTTGTATAAATGAGATTTGTGACTCAGACAGTGGCCAGAGATTCACTGTTTCCAGTAATGCTCTTCCTAAAATGATTTTGATGGTCACTACGGACACTTCAGATCTAGCTAAATATAGCTAACTCCTGCAAATCCATCACGGTGACGAATGTTCTGATGCAGATCACACTAATAAGTAACATCTTGAAAAGTAATATTATTTAAAAATAAAAATAAATGTTTTTGTATTTATTGTAAAGAAAATGATGTCAGTATTTGTAGTACTGACTGTATTTTACCCTGAGTGCAATTCTTCTCAGTATTAGACCTTAGGAAAATTAACCATGCTTTTACTATAGTACAAGTGTAGTCATTTTTCATACAAATTGTACCACCGTAATTTTACTGCAAACACAACTGTTAAACTATGGTTACTGTGGTGAGACCATAGTCAATTTGTGGTTGCTGATTTGACTACAAACAGACCAAACCATGATTCATTTGAGCAAGAAAGTAATAGGAATTTAATGACTTAACGACTCAAAATAGTAGCTACTTTTGTGTTTGGGGTGAAATGTGAAACGGACGTATTTCTAAACTGAATGGTTAAATGAAAGCAAAGAGTAATAAGGTGAGGGTTAAATGAATTTGACTAACAAATGTCCCGATGTCTCTCTCTCAGCTGCGCGTGCTGCTGCGCTCTATTTAGGGCGCTTCTATTTATTGCAGCGAGACACGCAGCGGAATGCACAGGCGCTCTATCGTGTTTCCAAGAGGACTGAAACTCTTTACAAAGATATAGAGAAGATAATAATTTACACTCTTAAAATACACAGTTAGTAAAACTATTCTGCCTACAAAATCAATGGCAGTGACGGCCAACCCTGAAACAGTCAAAATGACAACACTTGTTGACAATAGGCTTCATTGAGAATATTATTTCTTATTTTTTCGAATCTTTCTAATATCTACGAAATACTTGGCCTATGTGTCGTGAAGAATATAAATAATTACAATATATGCATATCATTTCTCGACATTATTTCATTTTACCCAATTAGTGTTATATAATCATGTAAACAATTGGTAACAAAAATACATGTCATCTCACCACGTGTCATCACGACGCAGATGAAGGTTAAGTGTATTATTGCAATAGTGTCATAATGGATGACCCAAACAACAATGCATTACCTGGTTCATATTTGAGGTAGAGTATCGACACGATATAATAAGCGAGATCAAAGACTGGAAACATCGCCATCTTCGAGAAATATTGGGCAATTTCGCCCAGGTTTAGGACATCCAGTACCTCCATGATGTTCTTCGGACCCTACCACATGAAGAGACCCTTCTTCTGCACGAGTGAAGGGCTCTGCACATGCACAGCTGCCTATTAATATAGAGCAGAGCACAGGCTGAGACGTACTGTTGAGGTTAAATGAAGACTCACTGACGCTTCAAAGCCTGTGCCGCTACCGCCACTTAGTGGATGAGAACAAAAACCTGAGTCAACCGGATCGATTTTCAATCTAATCAAACCATTAAGAAGAGTGGATCTAAAAAATATAAAAGCAGGGCTTTTGTTTGTTGATTTCAACATCTATTAACTATCTCTGAATTATAAATGTTACAATATTAAAACATATTAGGCTATATGATGATTATTATCTACATACTATTTTAATAATATTAACATATTTTGCTTTAGCTGCATAACATTTTAAACATATTAAATGCAAGTCTACTTTAATGCTTCATATAAATTTGGCCAAAAGAAAATATTAGTGAAACAAGGTTTTAAACTGTAAAACTGTCATTGGGCTGCACTTTGATTTTATGGTGGGGCAACAGATGAGAAGAATGAAACACACGAACATACATTAAAGTATGAGAAGGATTTTTATACTTGAAAGACTAAAGGATAAGGTCACATGATTTTAAAATGTTATTGATTTTATAAATATAACGTCTGTTAAAAAACTGTGATATTTTTATGTTGCCATTAACCGTTTTGCTGCTTCATGGTTGTTTTGTGCTTCAAAGTTGCTTTTCTATTTACATTTTCCTGAAAAGCTTATAATAATCAATCTCCAATTGTTTAAGGAAAAACAAAGATTCTGAAAATAATACATTTTAACTACACGTGCCATTGTATTTACATGTTTTATGCAGATTGATTTTAATAACCATAGTTTTACTATACATGCCTTGGTAAAACAATGGTTACTATAGTTAAACCATGGTTAATTTTTGTAAGAGTTTCTTACTGCAGAATAAACTGCATCCTTCATACCGTAGATCAGTGGTTCTCAAATGGGGGTACGGGAGAGAAACTGACATTTAGGAATAAATAATGAAAATCAATAAACTATGATAATAGTGTTTTTATATGAAATTAGGACTACACAAAGATGCATAAAAAAGAAATTAATAAATGTAGATATAATAACTGTTTGACTCTCAGTTCACTGAATTTTAAAGTAAAATGTTGTTGTCTGGTCAAGGGGTTCTTGGCTTAAAAAAATCATAAAAAGGGGTACTTAAGCCAAAAAAGTTTGAGAACCACTGCTGTAGATTGTGTTTTGTTTGTTTTGTTTGGGAGACATAACGCTCATGTTTTATTCCAGCCGCCAGGTGGCGCGAATCAACTAAACATTCTTACTGCGATCAAACCCGTACATAAGAAGAAGAATCAGTGCGGAAACATTTGTCAAAATGATTGGAGATCTTTTACTTTTCGGGTAAGTCGTGCTGGTTTCGATCAAAATAAGGGACGTTTGCCCTTATTTGTGGAAAGACATTTGATTATAACGTTCAGGAGTAAAAAATATGACTGTCGCGGTGTATTAACAGTGTGTTTTCCTATCCACGTCACTCGTCTGGTGTATGTCATGTGTGTGTGTGTGTGTGTGTGTGTTCAGAACTCTCCTGATGAACGCTGGAGCTGTGCTCAACTTTAAACTGTGAGTATATACAAACACATCTGACAGCTGTAGTTTAATGGATTGGTCGTGAATTGCTGATCTTTGCTGTGTGTCCGCGCGCAGGAAGAAAAGAGAGACGCAGTCTCAGGGATTTGGAGATGAATCTCGGGCATCCAGTACAGGTAATATCACCAGCTGAGAATGTCATGAAATTGATTTTTTTTTTACAAATATGTTAAATTATAGTTACTGTATTGAACTCGTAACTAGATGGAAAATATGTAACTTATAAATGAGTCTTGTTTTGCATGCATGAATTATGCTTAGGTGACAACATCAGAGAGTTTCTACTGAGTCTTCGGTACTTTCGCATATTCATCGCCCTCTGGAACATTTTCATCATGTTTTGCATGATCTTGTGAGTTTTCATTATATTAACATTTAGTTTTTTCCTTAAGTATTTACACTAAATTATACAATGTCTTTCCTCAGGTTATTTGGATCATAACAAATACAAAGGAATTGTCGCAAAATGGTGTCAGGCTTGTTCCTTGTAAAGATGTTTATTTAACGGTTGGATGTTTTAAGGTCTTAAGTCATAAATTGTGTTGAGGGATGCATATTGTACTTTCTGTAAATGGGATTTTTTTAGAATGGTTGTTCACTATCATTAGTTTAAATGGCCAAATATGGTCATTTCACTGAACGAGTCAAGTTTTCAAATGCAAATTTTGTACAGAAATGTGAGGTTTGTTTTATACACTAGAAGACTACCTGTTTGTGCATAAAAAAATCAAGCGGTCATTAAAACTTTCTGCAAATTAAGCAATGCCTTTTATACTTAGTTTAATTTATGTACAATAAGCTTGTGAAAGAAAAACTAGGAGTATGGTGTGTAATTTCCATAATGTGCACTGAAAGGTCAAAACGTTGCATTTTAGATGCATACTTTATTTACAGGGTTCCCACTCCAAGTTAATGTTAAATTCCCTGACTTTGAATGAAACCCAGTCTTTGAAGCAGTTGTTTTTTTGGCCAAAGCTCTTCAAATGTACATTTGGCTTCAGTTAGGAGCTATGTGACTGCATTTAAGTGACAAGTGGGAAATGAAATGGAGCTAAGAAACATGCAAAAATGCACGATAAAAATATAGAAAAAGAAACTGACAACCAAAAATCCCTGATAGTCCATGATTTATCAAGACATTGCTGATATTCCATGACCTGTGGTAACCCTGTATTTATAAAAGATCCAAGTGGTTTTCCAGACAGGGCTTAAATTTAGTACAAGAAATTAAATGTTAAAGGCATCCAGATAAACCTATTTGTATTCAAGATGCACACCCGGAATTTTTGTTAATGTTTTAACTTAAATATCCTAATTTAACAGAGTCCTGGTTTTAGATAATCTCCGTCTGGGAAACTGTCCCTTAGTGTTGAAGTACAACAAGTGCATCTGGTCACATTTTTATACATTGCTTGTTTTGAAGTTCATAAGCCAGTCAGAAAAGGTTTGCATTGTTTAGGTTTTATTTAACAAATTTTACTTCAAAAACAGTCTTCAAACACTCAATTGTCATTTCAGCTTTTCCCAGTACTCGCTGACACCACAAGGAACTCTAAAACAGCGTTTCAGGAGCAGCACAAGCCCTCTGGAAAACCCTATAATAGGAAAAGAGACAATAAATGTTATGAATAACAGTTTGAAATACCACACAAATAATAAAGCTGATGGGCAAAGTTAATATACCTTCATGTTGTCATCAAGTGTCACATCATCTCAAGGGCATCCTGAATCACAGCATGTCCTGCAGAGAGAGTCAGAAAACTGGTTTAATACACAAAAAAAACCAAAACAAATCATGAAATATAGGTTGTGCTTCAGAAACTTTGGCTTAAATAGAAAATCAAGTCAACAGAGTCGATCTGCTGGGGAAAAAAGTCAGTCATCATGTGCACTTGATTATCCAAAAACGTAAAATAAAATGTTATCTTACGTGTTTGACTTATGAAGTCAGATTCACTTGTGGACAACCATTTGATAGCAGAATCTAGGCACAAAAAAGGAACAAGAGGTTAGTTGGCAAGAAATTTGAAGCAGAAAGTTGTTGGTGGAATCATCTGGTAGCTCAGAATATTTGGCTTATTTTCGTTAAGAAAGTCAACAGAGTCGATCTGCTGGGGAAAAAAAGTTCAGTCATCATGTGCACCACATGCTGGAAGGCAATTGAACAAAATCGCAACTTACCGGTGCCTGGCTGTTAAGTTGGATGCATTTATGGTTACCCGTTTGGCAACAGCATGATCTAGTGAAAAGGTAAAAGAGATGGTCAAATACAATGAACATTTATAAAACGATCACAATGTTTTTGCAAAGTGATTGCTCAGAGCATTTGGCTTTTGTTTCGTTGTAAATGGTCAACAGAGTCGATCTGCTGGGGAAAAAAGTTCAGTCATCATGTGCATCACATGCTGGAAGGCAATTGAACAAAATCGCAACTTACCGGTGCCTGGCTGTTAAGTTGGATGCATTTATGGTTACCCGTTTGGCAACAGCATGATCTAGTGAAAAGGTAAAAGAGATGGTCAAATACAATGAACATTTATAAAACGATCACAATGTTTTTGCAAAGTGATTGCTCAGAGCATTTGGCTTTTGTTTCGTTGTAAATGGTCAACAGAGTCGATCTGCTGGGGAAAAAAGTTCAGTCATCATGTGCATCACATGCTGGAAAGCTAATGAGAAAAAAAACCCAACTGACCTGTGTCCGATTGTTAAGTTGTATGGATTTATGGTCACCCATTTGGTAACAGCATGATCTAGTGAAAAGGTAAAAGAGGAGGATTATCACAAACATTTATACTAAAAAATGGTTTTGTTTTTGCCATGTGGTTGGTTGCTCAGAACATTTGGCTTTTGTTTCGTTATAAATAGTCAACAGAGTCGATCTGCTGGGGAAAAAAGTTCAGTCATCATTGCTACCAAATACCACAGTTCGCATAAGATACCTGCGAACCGTCTTCATGGTTAAAAGGAGTGTATTGTGATGTCTATACTCACTGTTGTCTGAACAGAAGTCGAGGCCAAACTCGCGGTCATTGTCTGAAGACGCAACGTTCTGTAAAAACCACACAAATTAGTGATTCTCTGAGAATTAGCAACATACTAAATGCAAAATATTAACAAGCTTTAACAGTTTTAGAAACAAATAACGCTAGAATCGCGCCTTAAGACTAGTCTCACATCTGCACACGTGCCGAAATTAGCAACGTGGCGAAATTATGTATCGTTAAATTCTTACAGCAATTTTTAACGATTAGGGAATTCAGCATTTATGTGTGTTGGTTAGAAGTTGCTGTTATAACTGCCTTTCAAGAACAATGGCAAAACGAGTATACATATTATGAACCTTACCTTCAGACTGAAGCTTAGCTTAAGGGAAAAGAAGGAAGGAAGAGAGCACGCGCTTTATATAGGCTGTGGCCAGACCACAGCGCATGCGCACTTGCAGAGGGGTTCTGTAGAGAAAACTCAAATCAAAAACTAGATCTACATTTTAGCCAATGTAGAGCTAAAAAAATTAGAAAATAGTTCATATGTAATAGTTAATATATAGTATAATATATTATAATATAATGGTATAATAGCTTTATTTAATCAGATCGGTCATTGTTTTTTAATATGTGATCTGCATATAAATAAATAATGATAGCAGAATTGTTGAAAAATAATGATAAAAATACTAATGTGATTTTACGTCTATTACATAGACATTATTAAATAATGCTTGTGCAAATGTCAGTCACTGACTAAGCCGAAACTCTTCTGTTTTACTTATTTTCTCCCCACGGTGGCAGTATAGAGTCGTACAAAATTATCCCGTTAATATTCGTCCTTCTCTGTGTGTTTAAAGGCTTTAAATGACTACATTCTGATATTTTATTTTTCTACCTTCTTAATTTTTAAATTAAGATTACTTTTAAATGTGAAAATGGAAGCAATCATCCAAAATAATATTTTAAGGGCGTCTATAATTTCGCTGTCCAGATTTCCTAAACTTTTTATTGAGCATTTTGGAGAAAACATTTAAACAATTATTAATTTCATTTCATTTCATTATTTAATTTAATTTCATTTCATTTCACCCATTGGTTGGCCACGTGATCTTGATCATATTTTGGGACGCACGAGCTGGCACGCTCACTGCAGGGCAATTCGCACCTATTTGTGTGATTTCATTAGCACATGTCTTGTGTTTTGTAACTCGGGTTTATAAGATTGCCGAATGTTGTCAGCACATAAGGGCGGCTCCCTACTCTTTGTTTCAGTACAAAGACACTTAAAATCGTGAATTACCAGTCGTGGGATTATCTCCCATCAACAGATGATATTAAAAGCATCCCATCCCCCAAGTGTTCTGGTCCAAAACATTCCTCAAGATGTGTGAAGTGTCGCAGTTACAGTGGCTTTATTACAAAACGTTTACATTTATTCATTTAAAATAGAATGTTGGACAAAACGTGTATTTCATAATAATGTATTATAATGTCATTTTCTGGGAAATCTGATGTCATGTCAGATAAGTATTGTGACAAGCTTCGTGTGGCATGAAGTAACAGTTTTTCTTTTGCAGAAACTTTGATCCAAAGACCAGGGTTAAATGTTAAATAGTATCCATTCTTTCCTAATGGGTTTTAAAAGCTGGTTAGAGTAGTGGCTGGTTCCTCAGGGCATGTTTTGCTTTGTTGCGAGAACTTGTTTGGGAGATCCCACGTGAAAATTGGTTTGTTTAAGTGGCTTCTTCATCGGGTTTGGGAGATTATCTTAATGTTGCTTGTTGTCAGCCTTGTTTGAGCGAGCTCTTGAACATCCTGGGGCTAAAATGCTGAACAAGAAAAAAAGTGACTGTAGGGAAAGTATTATTGCTTTAAAGCATTAAAATAGATGACAAATCTATTAAATGGAACCCTTTTATGTCAAACAGACTGTAACCTATTTTAAAACTTGAGGTCATAAAAGTTGCAAAATGATGTCTTGTTATTCTTATCAAGAAACCAAGAGGCGTAATGATTTGCTGTCAACTTGCATTAAACAAACATATAGCAGATCCTTCTAGTTTGGGTACACATATGACCTCAAAAAGGAGAGATGGTTTTTGTAAAGATACAGTCTTTGCTAACAGACAATCACGGACGTCTGCAGAGGAAGAAAGTCTGGGAAAGACCAGCCGAGAGTTCCTGGTGAGATCATTGGGGCCTTTCAGCATGGACAGGAGTAGATGTCTACATGTTAGTATGAGCTAACCAGGGTGTGGGACTTGTTTGACCTTTGGGTCCAGGCCGACTGCTGCATACAGGCTGGAAGCACAGCAGGAGGGTGGTGCTGGCCAGACTGGAGTCTCCAGGCTGCTGTCCATCTGCGTGGCACGGGGAACAGGGGCTCTAACCACAGCGGGTGGTCATCAGCATGGCAGATCAGCATACTTGGGCTGTCATCTTGTCTTTCAGAATCTCCATTGCCACGTAAAAAGCAGCAGGGTTTTGTCAAGACTCGTCTAATGTTTGCTCTCTAATCAGTCAGAGATTAGGCCAGGCGAGCTGAGGAACATGCTAATCCATGGAGGCAAAACTAGGCTGAGGTCAAGGAAGTGCTTGGTGTTTTATTGATCACGGTGACATGGAAATTGTGTGCTGAGATGGATAAGACTGTCATTGCGTTGCAAGTATTAACCATGTAAAGTGCAATTCTGTTGTGACTAAAGCAAGAAACAGCACTGTCAAGGCAATATTGGAGATGCTATACGGTCGTTATAAAAATGAACACACAATTTTGACACAATAACATAGTTGACATTATCCTTTTGTATTTTACTTAATGTCTTCAAGGAAAAGGTATAGGCCTAGCTAATAAATAAGACTCTGCAGTTAACTAGTTTGGCTTTGGATACCATGGTACATTTTTGTAAGGACCTCATTTAAGATGAATCAGAATGGAATAGCATTAACCCGTAAAAAGCGATTCACCAAAAGATTGTGGACAACTGTATGCAGAGTTATCAAGTTACCAGCATGTTTGATGTTTAGAATGATTCAATTATTTGTTGTATTATTATTTGGACCGATTCAGACAAATCAATCTCAATGCACACGTTAACATGTCAATGGTCACATTCGTTGTAAAACCCAAAGCCAAGGTTTACAGGTAACTGATTCATTTACATTAGAAAGTTGCATATTTCAAAGTATGGTTACATTTATTGAAACAAAATAAATGTAATGACTTGAGATGTTTTCAGTTTACTTTAGAAGGCTAGTATAGTATAGTCTATATACAATGCTAATCAGTTTATAATTTAATTGTATCATTACAATTAAATTATCATGACATACAACCCATATATGCAACCTATAGGATTATTCACAGACTTCTATGTTAGCGTTTTGACAGTAAAAACATTGAGACCTGAATACCGTAAAAACACTGTCCATTTCATTTTTGTGAAATCAGTGTTACATTGTGAATACCATTCTAAATATTTCATATTTTCCTCTTTGTCTTTGTCTCCGTTTTAATATGCATTTATTGTAAAGCTGCAACAATGCAACAATGCAAAACTGTGAAACACGTTCACAGAAGTACATTTGAATTGATTATAGGCCTAAGTATGTTTGTAATGTTCTTGCTGATAAAAATATTTATTGAACAACTGCGCATATTTTGACTCCGAATAGAGCACTAAAAAGTGTAAAAGAGGTGCAAGGGTATGGAAAACATAGGACAAAACATACTTATCCCTATAGAAATTAGTCTAGCCTTCGTGTTCTCAAAAGTAGTCCCTCATTGCTGTTTTACCAGCCCAATGTGTGCGCGCGCCCCACCCACTCCCTTCAGCGCGCTATTTAAAGCGTTTAGACAGGAGCAGCTCGAGACCATCCTCCCAATATCATGAACGATGCTGGACTAGATCTTTCTCCGGAATGGACTATTGAACAAAATCACTAGACCTATATTAAAATATCAACACAATGATATGATCAAACCAATAAGCAACGCTGGGAATACGAATCAACTTTAGTTTTCTTTTGTCTTTACAACAAATTATTTAAAATGACTCAGCAGCTGTTTAGTGCTTTTGTGTTGACGTGTGTTTGGAGTATCGTCGCAGACGCAATGAGTGCAAACTTCACGCTGGATAATGACATTCAGTCCAGTTTCATCCAGCGGCGGCTCAAGAGTCAGGAGCGCAGAGAGATGCAGCGCGAGATCCTCTCCATCCTCGGGCTGCCTCATCGACCCCGGCCGCTCCTTCACGAGAGACACACCGCAGCTCCCATGTACATGCTGGATCTGTACAACGCCATCCTGGAGGATAGAGATCAGCGCAGCGGCTATGTGGACTCTTATGAACCGGTTTACACGACCCCGGGACCACCGATGGTGAGCCAGCAGGACAGCCGCTTCCTAAATGACGCGGACATGGTGATGAGTTTTGTCAATATGGGTGAGCATCTTATTTTTCACAATAGGCTAATTCAAACAAATAATTTAAGAAGTAATGCTGATGGTTTACTAATGTAGGCTATATTCTATCATAATCCCCCCCCCTTCCATGTAAAGCGCTTTGAGTGTCCAGGAAAGCGCTATATAAATGTAACGAATTATTATTATTAATAAACTAATATTAGGCTATACAAATCTGTTTGGTTTCTAAGTAGATTTAACTTTGATTTTATCTCGAATTATAATTATTTATTTATATATTTACTTTAAATTTTAAGTGTCATTAGGGTTGTGTTTATTGATTTTTATGGATGCAATCTTTTTTTCTACAAATTTATTTGACATTTATTTAATTTACACTTTTAGACAATTATATTGATGTTAATGTTGCTATAGATCGTTTAAATTATCAATCTATATCTAATAGCTAAAAAGCTCCATATAGCTCTAGTCTCTTTTAATTAGAATGGAAGTGAAACATGTTTAACAAAACAACCTTTTAAGAAAAATCTGTAATTTTATTGAAAAATGTTTTGCTTAACATTCATGAAAGACTATCTTTATGACATAAATCAGTGTATTTAAGTTATTTCGACCACAAAGTGAGTAAAGTGCACATCAGATTGTGAGACTTAATTGAATTGTTGAGCAGTGTGAAATGTAAAGACAGCAACCACGTATACGATTTCCACAGAAACCCTTCAAAGCTCTGAGACAGGCTTTAATGGGGCTTTGTTTCGCATGACTTGGATTTAAGGAGGCATTTCTGAACCGTGCTAAGGGCAAGAGATGGGGAGGGTCACATACATCATCCAAACACTCTTGCTTTCACCCGACCTTTTAGTGTGCTCGAAAGTGTAAGATTGTGGCTCGGTGTGTGTTCAGTCACTCTTTGAAAGATGGAGCTTTATGCAGTTATTGCAAACGGGTTCCTGAGTTATTTTTTAAAGCACAGATGGCAGCCGGGATCTTTTTAAAATGTAATTGTATTTATGATACCCAGTTTCTGTCTTTGTTTTCCTTGGATCTTGAACGACAGACTACACTTACACTTTTCTGGATAAGCAGCAACTCAGGGAGTTCCCATACAGCATCAAAACCCTTTAGTGCTAATGACAGCTGTTGTTGAAGCAATGTTGCATTTAATAACGGAAGGTAATTGATGTGCTGGCTGACCTTTTGGGTGTTTTACCACATTTTATGAGAGAGTAGACTTATGTGTTTGGAATCTGTGTGATGGAGGGGGCGATGGGGTTGGTGTAGCATATGACTGGCAGGGTCATTTCCTCCCTGTTGAGTTGTGTGTCTTTGGTAACGTGCCTGTCGTGGATGTTGGAGACCACACTGAACCACTGATTCACCATGACTTCAGAGTTAAAGTTAGGCGGTCTCATATTGTGTCACATTTTATGTCATTTGGATGAATTTACAGTTCAAAGCAAGAAGTTATAGAGGAAGTGGCAGACTCCTGTGGTCTGACATTCCCTGCTGGGACTGTAAAGCATTGCTTCACCGTTGTGATCTAGCCACCTGAAATGAATCTATTTAAGACATTTCATTTAAGAAAATATTTTTACAGGTTTAATCAAATTGGCAATTAATTTCAAATCGCTGCTGTCCATCTGAATCCATATTTCGTGATTTTTTTTACCATAAATCATTATTATTAGTCACCCTTTATGTTTGTCACTGGGTTTTGCAAATAACAAACTAATAAAACGTATGAAAAAAGTGCTTTTCAACTTTGACAACACAGCTTTCCTCAGTGGTTAGAGCATGGTCATGGGTTCGATCCCAGGGGATTGCTCATAGTCAGAAACAAAATGTACAGTACATTGCAATGTAAGTCGCTTTGGATAAAAGCCTCTGCCAAATGCGTAAATGCATTTGGATTTGATCATTTAAAAAGTACAGTGCGAATTTGGACATCCGAGGTTTAGGCGACAGAATAAAATGTTGTCTTAGTAGTTATGTGATATGTTGATATGACTTATTGATCACATCATGTTTTCCAGTGTATGCTGTAAAACCCTTGCCTCAAAAGCTGGTATTCGGTTTTTGATCAATTGCTTTTGTTCTTTTTATGTTTTGCTCAGTCTGTTTTTAAGCCCTATATGACCTTTAAAATCTGACTTTAATACGAAACAGCTTTTAGGTTTTGGTTTTGTCAAGCCAACAACAAAGGTTGTCTCGGTTAAAATGAGCTTGTTTTAATTTGCAAAGAGTTTGTCTTATGAAACAAACCACGCTGTAACATATATTTTGCTGAGAAAATATACAAGACAAACACATTTTCCATAAGTCTGGCTGTGACTTCATAGAGCAGCTCATGGTAGAAATAACCTGACTCCCATTTTCCATGTTTGAATGTCTCACAAAGACACTGATGCTCGAATGTTCTCCTTAGAACCAGATGTTCACTAAAAAAGTTGACGAAGATAGCATTAATATTCAGTTGAGGATTTTGAGCATCTCGTCTCCAATAATGTTGAGTCCCGGTGTTATTTGTCCTTTACAGACAGTTAATAAGTTTACATTTAACATAAACAGTGATCCCTTGTGTGAATTGTTAATCCAAATTCCTCTTCAACTCTCATTGTTAAAGCACACAGAACAAACCCACCTGTTTATGCCGATAAGCTGATTTTGAGGAAAGTAAGCTTCCAAAATCCGATTAGTCCTCAATTGGTTTGTCGTCCTTCTCAGAAAATAACTTGTTCATGTCTGACGTTCAGCATTCATTCTAGAATGGAGGCATTATGGGAAGGATTTGCATTTGCCATAGATGTAAAGGGCACGAACCAGTGACTACCCTAAGACAAAAAAGTATTTGATTGTTTGCAAAGTGTTTTTGGAAGCATACTTGTTTTCAGATCAAGTGGAACAACATACATATGCTTTTTGTATCACATAAACACATCAAATCCTCACAAGCAATTATTGCCATTATAAAATCCTGCTGTTTTTCTTTCCACTGTTTAATTGTGACCAAACAAACAACTGCACACAGTTATAGGGATTCCTGCAATAACCACGAACTTGAAAGATGCTGGAAAAGATTCAAACACGTAGCCGTTCTCTCGCACATGATGTCATGAACTCCGACAGGATGTGCATGAAAAAAAAGAATTTGACCGATACCTGCGGGAGGTCATACACAGCACTAAAACCTAAGAATTGGGGGAGGGGTGGTACTCAAATGTGATCGGATTGGTTAGCGTTGTAAAAACAGCATGTTGGAAACCTTCAGGAAATGGTCGTTCAATGCCACCATCCGACTGGAAACTCTGAGGACGGACTCAGCTGGGTTAGGGCTGGGTGGAAACAATATGGGGGTTAAATTAGCGTCAGCCAAGACTTCATTATGAAATCATATGACAGTTTTTTAGCCTTCTTTGCTGTTTATGGGTGTGGATTCACACAGATACAAATGCTAAACTTACAAGAGGATAAAAAGCATTTCATTGCTGATGAGGAGGACTCACATCCCAGTTTTTGCGAGACAAAAATATGTATATAAAAAAAACAATTCTATATTTAAAAGCAGACTGTCTGGGAATAAGAGTGGACTGAAACTATCACAACGGAAGTGAACTGAATTCAGTTTCAATACAGTCACAGTGTGAATGCACGAGAACTAGTTTTTCTTTTGAATTCACTTCACTTTGGTTCAACTCATGAGATCTAAGTTTTTTCTTTTCACGTGCAAACATAAGTAGTTAGCATGAGATGCTAAATATTAATCATATTACATCATAAATAGCAACTTGAGTATTTGTCAAATTTACCGCTTTTTCAATTTGTCATCCAAATTCTGGACCCCCGGTTGCAAAATATTTATCCTTCCTTCCATATCCAAAATTAGATGAAATTACAGCAGTTACCACGTCACTCACGTTAGCGTCTCAATATGAGTCCCCATCTGAACGTGCTTATGTATCCATGGAGTATATATGTACGTGGGGCACCGCTGGTTTCCGGGCTGGTCCTTTACCAGATCTTTTCTTGTGGTTGGCACATGTGTGTGATTGAAGTCTATGGTGGGAGGGTGCAGGGCCTGTGGTTTTCCCCCAGCTTGAGTCCTCGGGGTCCCCAAGGCTCAGATCAATCACTGGCTTATGGAAGCAAACATTTCTTTTTTGGACACAGTGATGTGGGCGAGGCAATCAAGCGTTAGCGCTCGCTGTGACCTCAGAGTGTTTCTGAGAGAATGAAGTTGGGCTAAGTTGACTTATGTTGTGGTCAGATCGTGTGCGCTCATTGGTTGGAAGCCGTGCTGTGAAGTCAAATGAGACAAACGCCTGTAGTTCACATTTAGACCAAGCCGACTGTTTATTTAAGTTCCTTAAGCGTGCACAGACAGGAAGTGTATGGACAGGTAGTTTACCTGGATTAGTTTTTTCAAATTGACAATGCTACAGATGGACATATAACCGATTCTTCTGGATCTTGTTTGCAGTGGAAACAGATGATGATCTTCGCCTGTACCATCAGCATCGCAGAGAGTTTCGCTTCGACCTCTCGCGCATCCCACCCGGAGAAACCGTGACTGCTGCAGAATTCCGTATCTACAAGGATTTTGTACACGAGCGGTATGAAAACGAGACATTTAGAGTCAGTGTGTTCCAGGTGCTCCAACAGAAGCCCAAAAGGTATGTCACATATGAACCTGTATGTTAATACTTTTTCTGGCTGTTTGTTCTGGGTTTTTTGTTGTATGCAAGGGCCTCTATCAGTGTTGGGTAAGTTACTCTGAAAAAGTTATCAATTACTAGTTACTAATTACATATTCAATAGTGTTATTAGATTACTTTACAAATTACTCTCTCAAAAAAGTAATTATTACTAATTACTTTCTATATCCTACATCAACCTTGATTACAATTGATTCAAGGATTCATTTCAAAGTACATTTCAAAGTTAGACTTATCATTTTGCTGTCATTTCCACTATTGAATATATTACACAGTATTTAGTTAATTTACATCAGAAGTAACAATAATTAAATTACAGAAAAAATAAAGAGTAAGGCATTGTTCAGACTTGACTTCTTTTTCGAAACTGCTAGCGTCTGTTTTACATTAAAATCCTATGTAGTAAACTGTGTTTTCAAAAAACGTCCTGAGCGCTTTTTAAGTTGAAAAAAGTTCAACTTTTCTGAAAAAAAACGCCTTTTCACAGCTAACCAATGACAAGCGAGTAGTGTGTCGTTTCCATAACAACATCCAAAGGAGGTGATTGGTCGAGCAGGATCAAGCTCAAAAAAATAAAATGGCCGTCGAAACGCCGGTTGGAGTTTGTAAATTGAACTTTCACTTTCAATAACTCTTGATTGCATTTCTATCGAGAAATTAGTATTATAGTTTTTAAATATGTGATTAGTTTTAGCAAAGACGCTCTCTGTTTGTAATTCAAAAAGACTTTGTTACGCTGCCTATCTGGGCTGCCTTCATGCACAGATGCTGACGACAAAGTCATTGGCGTCCGGCTGCTGTTTGTAACCACATGCTGCTAGCGTTTAAATCAAAAAAGACGTCAAGTGTGTTCATGGCCTAATGCCTTACTTTACTTTTTCAAGGGAAAATAAATTAATTTACAGTAACTAATTACTTAGTAACTAGTTACACCCAACACTGGCCTCTAAGCATCATATAACACTGTGAAACGTCTGAGAAGAAACATATGCCACCACCCACACTTTTTTAAGTCTAAATGTGGGAGGGATGAACACACAAACAGATTTGGCTGCCCATCGGTACGTGTCTAGTGCCAGGGCTCCCACTGAATTCCTCAAAGTGATTTACGGTGTGGCCGCTAACAGGCAAAGAGAGCGGCGGCCATTACAAAGCCATTACCGTCAATTATTGAGATACAGAGTCCTTGGCGAAGGGGAAGAACTGCCGTCCCGGACATTTGGAGTAACGGCCCTCCATCCGACTCAATTTCACTCTCTCTCTCTCATATGAGCCTTTACTTAACACGGTGGTTCTCAATTTACATGAGGAAGCAAATATTTGTCTATAGTTAGTTACTTGATGTAGTTTTCTTCTAAGGGTTTGATTTGGCCGCTCAGTTTTCAGATACTTAGCTTATGCATTTATCTGCATTAACCATTACTTGTCACCGCTGTCAGAAGCCATTGACAAGTCTTGACCCACCGGTTGACAACCGCCGCTGTATCACGCCTCTCTTTGGAATGTTTCTGCTCCTGTCCATAACGTGTCTCCCACCAAAAGAAGTCCTCCAGGTGATACATGCTTAGACAGACCGTCTCTCGTGTTCTCCCTTGTCACAAGCATCATCCACCCCCGGTTCTCAAATTCCCTGTGAAGACCACCCGTTGTGAATCATCCTTCCTGCACCTTCTCCATTGTCATGCAGAGACGCTTTGCCCCCTTGATGCTCACAGACAGCACGGCGACCAGACAGGAGGAAAATAAGGAGCCCGTCTCTCGTTGCCCCCGAGGTTTGAAATTCTACCTGTAAGCCAAGTCATTGTTCAAGAGATCCATCCAGAAGCCCCCCGATTTCATCACCGGAGGTCTTTTATCAGATCTCTTTTATGACACATCGCATTTAATAAAAGAGAACTTTGATGGCGTCTTGAGAACGTGTTGACGCATGTGGAACTCGAGCAGACGTTTGTGACTTGAATCTCATGGAATAAAGCCCATTTCTTGAGGAGAACGTGTTCTGGCGTATTTATGCAAAGAATTTGCCTACAAAGAAAGACCTCATGAAGAGATCACGATGCTAATAGAGGACAGGGCTTGTATGCGGATGGTGTATTACATTTCTAACCACACTGGAGTGTAGATGGCATTGTGGTTTATCTTCTTGACATTTCATGTCATTAATACACTTACATAAAGGTGCTTCACACTGTCATATAAGAACCATTTTTGGCTGAATGGCTCCAAAAAGAACCTAAAGGTTTCTTATAAGAACCTTTTGAGTGAATGTATTTTTGGAGAACCAAAAACCTTTTCATCATTTAGAAGGTGTTAGGGATTCGAAAACCTTGTGCTGCAAATGGACATTGACAATGCTGATTTCTTTTATAAGCAACCTTTTTTACCTGGCGGATGAAAAAATCTCATAGACATTTACATTACATTTACATCATAGACTCTGTTGAATAAGAGACTTGGGGATTGTTTATTTTCATTTGGGCCAGTAAGCAACCGTTGTATAACATTGTGGCAATACCCTCAATTTGTAAAGGTTTTTGTCTTTTTAACAGTAAATACGGCTCTTTTTTTTTCATCCTCCTTTATCAGCTAAAAAAGTGTGTAAACTACAGAGTTTTCGACTTCAACTGACCCATATGTGACCTCTTCTGACCCCGTGTAGGGAGCTGTACCTGTTGGACTCTAGGGTGGTATGGGCGGCAGAAGAGGGGTGGCTGGTATTTGACCTCACAGTCACCAGTAACCACTGGGTTATAAACCCGGGTCAGAATCTAGGCCTGCAGATCTCTCTCGAGTCCGCACACGGTGAGTGTCTTCAAACATCAAATGTAAAATACAATATGAAATATTAAACCTTACAGTTAAAAAATACTGTCGCATACATAACGGTCCATGAAAATTGAAATATAACTACAACTATTTCATGTTTTATTTAAGCTTTAGGCATGTGAAAATGAAAATATTTATTTAAAAATCACCCCATTCAACCCATTACTGCCCCCTGTAGGTGAAAGTGTGAACCCTAGAAGAGTGGGACTGGTGGGCAAGAGCGGACCTCAGAACAAACAGCCGTTCATGGTGGCGTTCTTAAAAGCGCCAGGAGTTCACTTTCGTGGTGTACGTTCTGCGTCTGGAAACAAACAGAGGGGTCACAACCGCTCCAAAAACCACAAAGCTGGTTCTGCACCCAGCCAGGTGGCCCTTAAGACAGCCATGGGTATGAATTCATCTTTTATATTATATTACATCTCAATAAACGCTGACAGAAAGTTTTTATTAACATATATAAACACACTGTTTATTAACATGCAATATATTCCTCTCATCTCCTACAGAGGGTGCCAGCGTGGACCCCAAACAGGGCTGCAAGAAGCATGAACTCTATGTCAGTTTCAGAGACTTGGGATGGCAGGTACGGTGATGAACTCTCTGTTTTCACCTTTTTTTAGATCTTCTCCATAAATCTTTCTGATCTCTCTCGCTTGTGTTTACAGGACTGGATCATCGCACCAGAGGGTTACGCCGCATACTATTGTGAAGGAGAGTGTGTTTTCCCACTCAACTCGTATATGAACGCCACAAATCACGCTATAGTACAGACACTGGTGAGTCATCAGTGGGCGCAGACGGTTTGGGCTAACTGTTTATTTTTGGGGAAATTCTGTGTGATATTCATACACAATAAAATCGAAAAGGTTCACATTCACCATCTTGTTAGTATAAACCCATATGCTGTTATTTTAAGTAAAGCGTTTTATTCGTGATGCAGCATGACAGTTTGTAGTGAGCTCTCAAGCTCAAAAAAGGAACATTGAAAATAAACAAAGCCTTCACATTTAGCTACATTTGGTTCATGTAGCAGATGCTTTTAACTAAGGTTACTTACAAAGAAGAAGACACTTTGCCTTAAAGGGAAAGTTCACCAAAAAAAAAATATTCTGTCATGATTTATTCACCCTGTTGCCATAATTTCCTTTCTAAATAGTATGCGAAAATAGAATTAGTATGTCCCAAATCATAGCATGCTGAAATTAGTATTCTCGAGTTACCCGGATGGTCAACTGTTTCCGGTGAAAATTCAAAGTGTAAATCCATGGACACTAAACGGCTGATATTAACCACAACGCTACGCAGAGGGCGCAGTTTAGTGACGCTACACTGCATTAATAACATGAATTAAAAGATGCTTCGCTAAATTAATAAATGTAAGTATACAGTGTACATTACATACAAAATAATAAATGAATAAATGCTTAAATGCAAGGAAGAGCTGTAATTTGACGTTCGTGACAGATAAGGATCACAGTGTCGTCTAGGCAACAACATCCGTTTCGATTTAGCATGTCCCAGTGCGTGCATACAGTTTTGCTACAGACTAAAATGTATATACTTTTCCAAAGCAAAAACAGTACTTACTTTAAGGGCTTAGGAGAATTGGGACGCAGCACTGGTTATCTCTCGTCCTTCACTGCTGTCGCTCCTCCTTTTCTGCCTTCTGAGCTCCTCCGTGAGAGATGCGAGACCGGTGCAACGCACAGCTGACGCTCATTATCACTCGCACCACTGGCCTCGCGCCGTTCCAAAGATTGTTACAAAGATATTTTGCGTCCATACAATGGAAGTCAACGGGGTCCAATGTTGTTTGTTTGCCAACATTCTTTAAAATATCTTCTTATGTGTTCTTCAGAAGAAAAAAAGTCCTACAGGTATACAAGGATGAATAAGTATTGACAGAATGTAATTTTTTGTTGCATTTTTAACCTTATTGATCTCATAAGGGATGTGTGACGTTATCATTTTTGTGAATTATTTTCATTGCAGACATGTTCTGTCATTTATTTACTCACTGTTATTAATAGTAAAATATTTAAATATTTTAATTTCGGTTTTAGTTAAAAGGGATTATTAATGTTAATGTTTCTCTTTGTTTCTTCAAGGTCCATTTCATAAACCCAGAAACAGTCCCGAAGCCCTGCTGCGCTCCAACTCAGCTGCACGGAATCTCCGTCTTATACTTTGATGACAGCTCCAACGTTATATTGAAAAAGTATCGCAACATGGTCGTCCGTGCCTGTGGATGCCACTAATTCACTCCTGCTCTTTCCGGGAAAATGATAATAGACTGATTTTCTTGATCTTCAAGAGCCCAAAGACTCTAAAAGGAGCAAAACTGGACCTCTTTGTCAGCATTCAGCGTTTAAACGCCTTGACTTGTGGGACGCTGACCACGGCCGAGTCAACTGTGCGCCGTTCTGGCTTCAGTCCGTGTCCAGACAGCCAAGTTTGGAATATCAAAGTGGACATGAGGAGATTCAAAGTGAATATACAGGCCTCAGAGACATGAAAGCAGACTGCTCAGGGAGCACACACAGCATTTACACACGCCCCTAAAAAGGGTTTGTTTAGTAACGCCACTTGTACACATTATAAAACGTGTTTTATAGTTCAGAGTTCATTAAAGTGATTATAAGAAATGACTGTCTTGCTTTGTTCAAGTATATTTTAGTAAAAGGTGTGAGATGGAAATTATTTAAATGAGTCAAGCGTTTTGCAGATGCTCTGCACTCTTATCTATTAACAAGACCGCAGAAACTCAATCCACTTTGAGTCACTTTGGTTCCATCACATGCATGAAAGAACACATGTTTTCTTTTTAAAGTTATCACCCATACAGCCAATAAAAACGAAATAACCCTCATGTGCTTGGATTTGGCCTTTGAGTGGGTTCAGAAGAGTCAAACTCATTGTTCTGTGCTTGTACAGCCGCAATGCATCATGGGAAATTGTTTTGGTGTGAATCTGTTAATCACTTTTTAAAGTGAGTGTGAACGTTATATGTATGTGTGCGCTTACATTTGGCCTTCATACAGTGTGTACATCCCATCTCAAGGGTCAGCGTTGCAGTTATTGTCCACCTGCGATCAGACTCATCACTCACCATGTTCAAGTCTGTGAAGACTGGCCAAACCGGCAGGTGGGCGGTATCAGGAGAGGCCGTTTGGTTACGATCCGAACATTTGAAATAAACGAAATTATAAAATGAATGAAACTATCTAAGGAGAAGCAGGTGCGATAGATTTTGGCAGATGAAAATGTGAACCTTGCAGCTGTTCTTAATAACACGGATACAATACGACATTGTAGCTGTGCATTAAAGAGGCTCCACTGATGGAATAGATGAACTTTGAAACCAGATGTGTGGAGAACTGGGATTCATTTTATGTGCCATACATTGTTTTAGAAGTTTTACATGTTGCAGGACACTGAGAGTCTTAGATGGTTGATCAAACACGATTTTTGGCCCATTTGCCATTTTAATTCAGAGACACCACCAAAACCAATGGTTTGATAAATGAGGATTGTGTCAATGTTTTCTTTTGAATCAGGAAGTTGGGGTATGACAAATCGAGGTTGTCCTTTTTTCATAATAGTTGTAGCCTGTAATGTACAACACAACAAAACCAAGTCTACATTCATAATAAAACTGAGAAAAACCGTTTACTGAATAATGTTCAGCAATTACAGTACTGTTAAAAAACTTGAAGGTGTTTACTTACATCTTTTTCTGGGATTATTGTAGGACCACAGAGTCCTATAATTCAGTCTGGGATTGCATGAAAGGCTAAATCCATAAGAACTGTGGCAACATTTCCACTTAAAACAGCCGATTTAGCTATTTCTAATGAAAGATACATGATATTGATAATGTAAGAGGGAGGGATTTTCTCATTTTAGTTATTCAATTAGTAAATACTTCTATTACACCCCCATAAATGAATATTTTTGACACATTTTCTACAGGAAAAGAAGTATTGTCAAGCAAATGCCAACTTTATGATGAAAAAAATCAAAGGTTTTCACCACACCGATAAGTCAGATGTCAATATTTGGTGGTTTAAATACCTATGTGAGGTCTCCCTTAAAGTTTTTAAAGGGGTCATATGACACGGCTAAAACGATTATTATCATTTGTTTTAGATGTAATGTGTTTACATGATTTAAGGTAAATAAACGCTGTATTTTTCCACATACCGTGCATGTTTGTATCTCCTCTTTGCCCCGCATCTCTAAAACCTGCAGATTTTTTAAAGAGCCCATCACTCTGAAAAGCGTTGAATTATGTTGATATATATTTATACATAAAGATATTGCAGCACCGATATGTAATTTTTGGCTGATAACAATAACTGATTGCATTCAGAGCAGTCTGATTCAAACAATATGCTTTTGTTCTTAATTTACACATTCATAAATACTGCATCTACATACTGCACCTACCAACTAAAATGGTTAAAACAGAGAAAATGAAGTATAAATGAGTCTAAATTTAATTATCGGCCGATACCGATAACATTAAAAATAACCATTTATCGTCCAAAACCGTTATGGTCGATGATTTTTCGTGCATCCCTAATATTGCGTATTAAAATACTTAAGATTGAAAGTCGAGCTGACTGACACACAAAAAAACGCACTGACTGGCACAAAAAAGAGGAAATTGTTGTCCTTGACACAAATTAATAAATTACAGTTTGTGACAATATCAGGAATTCCCTTGAGACTGTGTTGCAAAGACCTGATCATTTTTATTGACACTCACATATTTTTTTACACAGAATGATGCGGTGAAAACATGATGCTATTAAAGAGCCGGTTTTATTGTAATTGTACTTTGGTGGTTGCATACTGTGTGGACAGATATGTCATATGTATTCTGTAACATTACAATTTGGTGACGTTGCAGCTACTATGTACACATAGATGTTATACAACATAAAGCATATCTAATGCATGATAACAACAGCAATTGCAATACATAAAAATAAAACAATGTCGAGTAATTTTAACAAACAATTGAATTGATTAGACTGTGATGTGTCATTAAACGGAAGCAGACACGAAAACACAGGACCCAATCGCAGACAGCGGGTATGGGCTTAACAAGGGCTTTAATAACACCAATACTAAACATGAAACAAAAACCCATGATGGGGTAAAACAAAAGGACTACAAGGGGAAAAAAACCAGGAACATAGACATATACTAACTAGACTGGACAAACTACAATACAAGACATGACTAAAATAAACTAAACTAGACTTACTTAGACTCAAGACAAGGTGGGTGGAAAGGACACATCACCCAACACTCCATACAAAAAATGGATCGGAAATGATCCAGCACAAGACAGAAGACACAGGGGCATTAAATAAGGGGACAAATCAAGAGGGAACAGCTGTGGGGGATGAAATCATCACAAGCAATAACGAGGAAACAGACCAGAGAGAGCATATGGAAGGCCAACAGGGCCAGAAGGCCTCTTTCAACATAAAACTAGAGGTTCTGTCATGATCCTGCCACTAGACCAAGAGAAACATGACATGATGCGGCAGAATCATGACAGTGATGAATCTCCAATTTCTTAATCTGTGTCCTGGTGTACCTTGTGGATGTCCCTGAGCTCCGGTGCTGTGAGGTGTCTCTTCCGTGATTTGTCTTTTTGTGGTAGTGTGCTCTTCTCTTCTGTGTGCTCTGTGCACACCTCAGCTGGCCTCTGATTGGCAGGTTGCGTCACAGGGGCGGGGTCACGCGTCAGCGCCAAGCAGAGGTCTCCCACCTTCAGTTGGTTGCACTGCAGTCTGCAGGTTTCTTTTGTGAGTCGAGGGTTGCAGGACGACCAGCCCCGCCCACAAACAAAAAACGGCAACCCCTCATTCGCCTCCAGAGACAACTGCTGAATGAAATCATGACAGGTCACCCAAAAATGAAACATGAATGCAGAAAATATCTAGAATTTTAAGAATGTCCACTGTGTTTACCTGTGAATGGTCACGTTCAATCTCCACGTGTAATAAAACTGCAGGTGTGTGTGATGGCGTGATCTTCAACACTGTGAAGCGTTCCAGTTTCAGCTCTGGATGTTGCTCGGCACACTGCTCCAAATCTTCCATCCGTAAATCCTCCACATGTTTCAGTCGACCTCCCTCAAGCTCCACCAATGAACCCTCAACAAAACGATGGAGCACGCACAGGACAGGAGAAGAGGATTCAGAATGAGTACTAG
Source organism: Triplophysa siluroides (assembly GCA_006030095.1). Classification (NCBI taxonomy): domain Eukaryota; kingdom Metazoa; phylum Chordata; class Actinopteri; order Cypriniformes; family Nemacheilidae; genus Triplophysa; species Triplophysa siluroides. Next base: position 1,092,571 of record VCII01000835.1, on the reverse strand, counting down.
TGTTCCTTTGGGGTTTTTCTGCATCTTCTCTCTCATCCAATAGAGGGAGCTCTTCTCTTGTTTGATTTTCACCATCCTTTGATTGTTCAAACATGGAGGGGTTAAAAGTGGGCTGGTTATTTTTATTCGATTCTGCATATTGTAGAGAACCTGAAAGTTGGTTGTTTTTCACATACTGCCTCTTTTTAGAGCCGGGCAGAATTCTCTTCTCTTTTGGTCCGTGGTACCAATACGTCTCTTCTCTGGGTCTCTTTTTTTGCAGGCCAGTTTTGATTTCCTCACTCGGAGCGCCTCTTCGTAGTACATCCTGAACAGCCCCTCTGTAGTAATATGAAGCTAAAAATGGGTCAGTTTGTGGATAGTGGGGATTTCTGAGCCCATCTTCCCCTTCTGAAGTTAAGTAACTACAATAATAAGTCCCCCTTCCAATATGTGGGTCATTCACAAGGTATTTTGATGTTAGATATCGATTGGTTGCATTCATTGAGTTCACATTCAGTGATGAGTAGATGTGATTTAGTCCTGTAGCACAAGAGAGGTCTGGATATCTGTAAGGATAGAGGGTCAATGGACCAGGTGTGGGTTCCCGCACATGTCTAGGTCTCCTAAACACAGAATCCTGATTCCAAAAAGGAGAAGGGGTTTTGAAAATGTGTGCAGGTGGCTGTTCGTTGCAATTTGGCATTGAATCCAGTTTCTCCAAAACGGAAAAGGAACTCATATTTGTCATGGCGGCAAGAAATGTTACATCTATAGGAGTTTCTTAATGTGTAGAAATCACATTAGAAAATCAGTGTAGTGAAGGTTTGCTTATAGTGACGTACGAGATTAATTGAGATATTGTCAGAAAACATGGTTTTTATTTCATTGAGTTCACTTAGTGGAGTCGTTGAGATGGTTTAGGATTCAAAGGAGAATTGTGGCATCATGCTGACTGGGAGATGACTGGGTGGTTTTCAGCATTTTTTTTTTTAATCCGCAAAAAATTCTGAAAAAGTAAATGTTAGACATGAATCAGATGCAAAACCCACCTTTGGGCAACAGCCCATACAATATGACACAATATTAAAATAGTTAATGCATGGTCGAAACCATAAAACATCTTGAAAGCTTGTAACATTTTGGTTAAAAATAAATAGCACTGAAAATCATTGAACATAAAAATCTTTACCTCACCACGATTCACAACAGTAAGCTTTTAATAATGATTTATAAAATGTTGGCTATGATTTCACAGAAATATCAGTTTGATGTCATTGGACTTTACCCTGCAAAAAATGACATTCTGAGCTTTTTTGTATTGTTTTATAGTACACATATTTCAACATTCTTAAATCAAGCAACATTTTCTTGACCAGAAAAGTCACCTACTCTCACAGCGACGCCATGGAAGAACCATTTTTGGTTCAGCAAAGAAACATTCAGTCGAAGGTTCTTCAAAGAACAATCTCATTCTTACTTTTTTATAATCTGTGCAAAATTCAGATGTTAAAGGTTCTTTAATCTTCTATCTTCTATGGCATCGAAGAACCTTTTAAAGCTCCCTTTTCTAAGAGTGTAAGATTTTTAAAGGTAATTTTATGGCATCGAAGAACCTTTTAAAGCATCAAGAGTGTAAAATATTTAGTCTTGTTCTGTGAACTAAAATATAAGAATTAGGAAAATCGATGTTTAAAACAAGCAAAAAAAAATAATCTGCCAAAGGGGTGAGAAGAATGTACTTGAATTAGGTGGGCTTCTTAAGAAAAAAGTCAAACTAAATTCAAGTTTATTTTTCTCACATCATTGGCATTTTTTTTTGCTTGTTTTAAACATACATTTCCCTTATTCCTATATTTTCTTTTATACAACAAGACTAAATATTGTTTTTCTTTTCAAGAAAATGTTTCTTGATCTAAGAAGTTTCAGATATTTTTACTAGAAAACAAGACAAAAATGATTAGTAAAATAATTGATTTGCAGTGTACACAAAGATAAGTACGTAAGTAACCTGAAATTTTATATTAAGGCACAGTTAAGGTTTTTTCCTTTAAAACGGGTTTACATGTTAAAAAATCTTGGTCTACTTTCTCTATATGCTTGCTTGAATCATCTTAACGTTATACCCAAAATTTTGGATTACTGGCACTTCTTGCCTTGTGTAGACAAATCGTTTGTGGTTTTCCTCAAATTTAAATCGCTTTGGATAAAAGCGATGCTAAATGAATGAATGTAATATAAAAACAATGTTTCTTTGGAACTTTCTATTCTACATTGGCTTCACACCACAAGATGGCTGCCAAAAACTGACAATCACTTTATCTGATAACAAATAGACTTCCGGAATATATTTACTCATACTGTAAATCGGCGGTAATATCTGATAAAACTTAAATTTGTGTGATAATGCATTCAAGGGGTCAAGGTTTGTATGGTTAGTCCAACAAAACATATATACAAAACATCAATTTAAAGGCACACTAATGTAATTTAGTTTTTTTCTGCTGTCTCTTTTGTTTAGGCAGTTTCATTTTTTTCCTCTTTAATATGACATATTTTTTCAACCCTGTAGAATATGTGAACTCTACTTTGCAAGTTTCTTTCTGCTAATTCGGTGGGTTATTGGTGTGCTATAACACCATTTAGACGTACATGACCTTCCTCACACCAGCTTCGAGTCTAAAATCATGCCCCCCGTGTAAAACCATTTCTATGGCAACCGATTATCTATAATAACAGTGTATGATTGAATGTCACAGAAGATCAATGGAAATTTCTATGGCAAGAAAACTTACAAAGACACAATATATTTTGCCTCATTCTGCTAATAAAACCTTTCAAATCCCAAACTATTATTAAGTTAAATAAATATTTCTCTTTATGACCACTAAAGAAAGTTTACATCCCTGCATGTGGTATAAGATGAGGTAAGTATTTACCTATTCAAATGCCCTGGCTATTCAGTCAAATGAATCTAATAATACTCACAGCATTTACAGCTGTCAATGTACACATGCATTCTACTTCAGGACATTTTTACTTCTTAGTAAACATACAGAACTTCTGTGATGGTAATGGCAGTAAAATTTGAATTAGATAGCTGTGGAATTTAACAGCTTATTTGAATGATAGTTAGGCAAACAGGCATCTGAGGATGGCCTGTCAAACACATGCAACATACATTATAGAGTATCAACACCGCAGAAACTTTCACTGCATGAACGGTGATGTCTGTTTACATGCAAAATCATCATTTTGTACAGAACCAATGATGAAAAAAATACATATTTGCACAAAGCTGAATTCTCCTCTACAGTTTCCTTCAAATGTAATTCAATGCATTCTGTTTGCATTAAACAGTGTGAACCACAACTTTTCAAACGCTCAAACAGAAACTTTTGGTTTTGGTTAAAGTGCTTTGGTTACACTAACTAATGCAGATATAACAGACATACTTATACGGAGAGTGTTTTAAAATAAAATTCAAAATAAAAGTCATTCAAGTAAAAGACTAAACTGCCTATGGTAAAATTCACATTCCTGAATAAATTTGGTAATTATTGCTAAAGTTTTTGTGATAATGACAAAATATACTGATGTGTAATATAAGTATAACAGTTATTTTGTTTTGCATTTAATGCAGCTTTTTTAACTTTACAATACATTTATGAGAAGCAAAATTGCAGTATTTTGTGCAGGACATTAAAGAATGATCTTACCTTTACACTTGTAGCATCTGATGTAGCGCGTCAAGTTGTGATGCTGACAGGCAGACAAATTCTTATCTTTTATTCTTCCTACTCACTCTCAGTATCTCTCCCACTCACCTCTCAACACTGTCTGAAAGCTTGGTTTCTCTCTCTCTCGCTCTCTCTCTCTCGCTCGCTCGCTCACTCGCTCGCTCACTGCAAAATCATTTATAGTGCATATGCGGTCCTTTATTTGTTCACTATTAAAGTGATGTGTGTAATCACACCGATTCGATTTTTATTAGGTGTCTGCGCATGCAAAACTCACCGTCATGGTTGCCAGGGTGTTGTTATGTGGTTGCTAGGGTTCTCTGCGTGTGCGTGGTAGCTTGGGAATTGACTACACAGTTTAGGCATTCCCTATAGTTGTTAACATGTTGCTGGTAGATAGGTTATTAAGAGTGGTTACTAGGTGGTTTCTCAATGACCCCAGTCGAAAGAGCCCCTATATATCTGTGATATTCTTGTCTCTGCATATGACTCAGGTTCCACTTTCAAAGTCACTCTGGGGAATTCTTACACCGTCTTCTTGGCTGGCCAATGAAATTTGCAAAAGTCTAATTGCACACCTCCTTTAAAAAACACCACATGATTTAAGATTTTTGGGAAGTTTGTGTCAAACATTGTGGGACACGTCAAAAAGGCCTATAATCAGTGTCGGGTGTAACTAGTTACTAAGTCATTTGTTACTGTAATTTAATTAATTTCCCCTTGAAAAGTAAACTAAGGTATTACTCAATGTTTTCTGCAATTTAATTACAGTTACTTTTGATTTAATTAAACTAAATACTTTGTGTACTATATGTTTGTGCAATAGTGGAATTTACATCAAAATTCAAAGTCTAACTTTAAAATCTGTGCTTTAATGTACAATTCTCACATTTGTAATACTATGGTCAGTTAATAATACTGCTTGATGTAGTTTTATATTATTCATTTGAATGAAAATGAATTAAAAGAGCTGTTTCATGTCTATCCTTGAATCACTTAACTAAAGGTTGATATAGGATATGGAAAAAATTAGTAATGGAGGGGGTCATTTGTAAAGTAATCTAATTACACTATTGAATATGTAATGAGTAACTTGCCCAACACTGCCTATAATTCATCATTTAAATGTGATTGAAATTTGGTATAACTAGCAAGACGGTTATGATTCAATGAACAAATTGTGTTTTTCCTAGTTTGCATAACAGCTCTATTCTCTCACCAACGTTGGCCCAAAACATGAGCCAGGCGTGTCAATATGGCAGAGTTAACCCTTATGCACATCTGCTCTTTATTTTGTTTGCACTATAAGCGTTAGTGATACGCTGCGACCACAAGCCCACACACACAGTCGCAAAGATTCTCTGTTTTGAGTCATATAAGAGCTCTGTAACACCACATGCACACACTGCACGCAGTGATCTGGGATATAAAGAGCAGTATCTGTGTGTGTGACATTTAGAAAGAGCTAATGCTGATACAATCATGTTTTCCACGCATCCTACACACTTGTACAGACCAAAGGCTCAGCTGCACGGTTGCGTATCTCCAAAGGACATTTGAGGTTCGCTTTCAGTCCTAAACCAAAACGCAACATTAACCTCATTCTGATTTGCACAACTTCATACTTCATGATTTTTACAACTTGATTTTTATTTTTTGTTACCAGTGTTCAGTGAATGCACAGGAAAAACAACCATTATTCATTTGGATCTTTTATTTGTTTTTTCATTTTAATGATTTATTTTTATGTATGTGTGCGTGTGTGTGTCTATTAACAGGTTTCAGTGGTTACACGGATGCCTCTGTATGTGTAAGACATACTTTTACACAGTCTTATGTGGGTGTTTCTTAGTCAAATACTAACTCAAGTGACAGTTTCTATAAGTAAATGAACAACTAGTGAACCGTCACATTATTATAAGTATTAAATTGTAAACTTGTGAATGTGAAAATATTTGAGTCAGTATTAATTCAACCAAGATGATAAAAAACGTGTATCGGTTTTACCACTAGATGGCGCGTTGGTATGCGAAGCGTTGACGATTCTTTAAAATAAATGTTTTAAATAATAAAACATTTATAAGGTTTGTAATTTTTCTAACTGAAATTAATGTTATTTATATATGTTTTTTTTTTGAGTAGACCTATTTTATTTGCTCCGAATTCCTTCGTTGATAGCTGGTCAAAAGTGTAACTCAAACGAATTCACACGAAAATACCAATTAAAACCCTACAATAAGATTAATCAAGTGAATTAAAGTAACTTAGAAGATTACTTTTTGTAACGTAGATGTCAAGTTACAATGATGTCAAACGGGTTAACTATTTAGCATGGAAAGATTTGATGCGAACATGCGAACGCACGTGTTAGTGGTTTCTTTGTTTTGTTGAACAGTAAGAAATTCAACCATTGTTTGAAGGACTTTCTAAATGATTATAGCTGATATGGTAATGCCGCATTCACGCCAGTAGGTGTCAGTAGAGAGTCAAAGAGGATTGTCATGTTAAAGGAACAGTTCGCTCAAAAATGACAATTCTGTCATCGTTTACTGAGTTGTTCCAAATCTGTATGAATTTCTTTGTTCTGATAATCACGGAGAAAGATATTTGGAAGAATGCTTGTAAACAAACAGATCTTAGCTACCATTGACTACCATAGTATACAGTAGCTTTATACATTTTTGAATAGTGTAAAGCAAAAAGGCCTGGAGCACTTTTGACTATCATTGTCATTTTTTCCTACTATGGTAGTCAATGGTGCCCCAGAACTCTTGGATACAAGTATTCATCGGAATTCTCTCACTTTCTCTGTGTTTATCAGAACAAATTTATTTATGCATGGAATGATGAGTAAATGATGATACATTTTTGGGTGAACTGTCCCTTTAATACGATCAGAAGACATATAAGATGCTCATGCACAGTGCTTAAAACACATTGAAAGTAATTTGCAATGCAAAAATGGAGCTGACATTCATTAAGAAAGAAAGAAAGAAAAAAAGATAGATAGATAGAAAGAAAGAAAACAACTTTTTGCTCAGCTGCAGGAGAACATAGGATCAGGGTAGGCCAAACATACACAACACACTTTCCAAACATTTCACAAAAATCTGTAATCTGTACCTTAATATACATCATTGAAAATGAATACTGAAAGTATTTGGACACTTCTTGGCTGTCAAATGACGGTGGGACATGAATGATGATCTGTGGTTATGAGGACACCTGTGTGTGAACCTGAACCTGCTTAAAACCCTTAAATTAAGATAATTCAAATTAATTCATAAGGTTATTAAAATTGACTTATGACACATAAAAAAGAAAGAGACAACAGGATTTGTTTTAGCACCTCCTCTCTTTTATCCCAAGCTTTAAGCTTCACCCTCTCCCCCCCGAAGGATGATTTGGTACAATCCACTTGCCCTGTCCTGAGGTCTGAGTGTGAGCAGCTCAGAGAGACTCAGAGGAAGTGCATGAGCACATGTGTATCAGTCACAGAGAGAGAGATGAGCTGAATGAGTAAGAGTCCAGTCTGAGTTCTGGCTGCTTCACATCAGGCCACATTGGGTCTACATTCATCTAGAGTCATGAGCTCGAAGGGAACGAACATCTCCAACAGACGCCTGTCATGTGAGTATTTCTCCTTTTTTAGTCACACAGGCAAATGATTTAGGGTGTATAGAACTGATTCTTCTCAAACTCTGAAATCAAGCTTGGGAGACTGCTGGTCACTATTAAACAAAAAAATAATGTGATCAACACAGAATATGGCACTAGTTTTTATTCCAGTTATTTCTTATGGGTTTCTTTTATTTGAGGGTTTAAAAGACACCTGGAGTGTGAAAAAGCTGCTAAATATTTTCATATGAATTTTCTGTGACAACATGCCCCATTCTAGTCAATCTTAAATACAAGTACACTTTAAGTTAGTGTATTTGAGAGCATAATTTATTCAAAGTTCCCTTCAAAGTTTGGATTTTATGATGAAAATGTTAGCCATAAGAATAGCTACATTGTGCTCTATAACTGATAAAATTCGCTTTTGGAAGATATAAGCATCTCCCCCTTCTGCCAATATGGATCAATGATTTTCATGACATCATTTTGCGCTTCAGCTTCTCTTCAGAGTGCAGTCTGTGAGGTAAATTAAAACACTATTGGCTAATTTAAAAGTGGGAGGGGCCACACAATACGTCCCATCCTAAGTTCCTGTTTCACTGGAAATTACATCAATGCATAAAACAAAGACACTGAAGTGGGTTTTAAAAATGAGAAATGTCTTTTCCATATAGTTAAGACTTCAACATCAGGCTTTCAAATGTGTCCCTCCCTTATTTGGACACATCACATCTCTGGCTGAATAAGGAAAGATGTTCTCAAACTCCCAGTGCAGTAGCTAGGCTTTATTTTTAGACCATTAGGTCTTTTTTAGTCAATGTTTTGCTTATAGCGTCTCATTTCCTTCCTTAAAATATCCTACAAATATCTGTTACCTTTTGTACCATTTGTAAAGCTTAATTGGCAGGTCACTGTCACACAGCTTTGTGTTTAAAAGACAAACTTGTAGATTTGTTTAGTATGTCTGCTGTCTGAACTGGATTGTTTTTTTCTCAATTTTATCAGATGGACTGTGGATACAATCCAAGTTCACACACACACAGACACACACACACACACGCACACACACGCACTGCATGCTTGAAGACTGAGACTGGAAATTACAACAAGATCATTTGTCACACTATTATGAGTATCACGTCTGTCTCTGGGAGATATGTGCTCCAGATGTTTAGGGTGGTGTCATTCAGGTGGAATGACCGGATTGTATGGAAAGTGTTGCTAATTGTCTTGGCTTTCTTAACTCACGGTTATTACATATGGAACTGATGTGGTCAGGAGGTCACATAATATGAAGGAACACCACTGTTTTAATAGACAATTTTGTTTTTATTCAATGTTAATAAGTCAATATTGTTGAATTGACTTCTGAGTGGTGCTGACAAAAACATTGAACAGAATCATACATTACATTTACATTTTTGTCAAGTTTTGTCAGATGCTTTTATCCAAAGCATCTTACAGTGCATGCAGTGGAAATTGTGTTCAGCCTTATCTATTGACCTGGAAATTACACAAAGAAGACACATTCTTAAGTGTAGGAAACACATATCAGGCTTAACATCTAGAGATAAAAATCATGGAATCTCACAGCCATTAAATCCAAACAGACAGAACTGGGGGTTTTGGGGGGATTCTTTAACTTCTGAGTTTAGGAGCTGGTCACTGATGTAACAGAGGAGTAATTAATGACGTCTGTGATAAAGAAAACACATTCCAGACAGGATCTCTTCCTTCGGTGCATAGCACAGACTCACTATCTAGTTCACCAACTCCCTGTCCCATATTTTCACCATGACGGAATATTATTTCATTCATTTTGTGGAATGTAGTAGGCCCCCGATTTACACTCTCAAAGCGCTTTGTGGCACATGTCCTCATCTCAACGTCTCTAGAAATAGAAGAGCTAAATTGGGGGTCGCCTTATAAAACATGCTGAGCTAAATGTCTCTAGGAGGGGGTTTGCTAACAATGACTGTATTGTTAGAATGGAATGCTGGGGAGATATGAGCTCTTGATGGGTTTTGTTGTATCTGGTTTCTACAAATCACACATGTTTGGTTTTCCAGTTTTATGGGGATTTTCCAGACATAATGACCCAAGTATAGATTCTAACCCTAAGAGGTCGCTTACACGAGACCGTTTTTGTGTAAGAATATTTATTCGTTTTGGCTCTTAATTTGCTAATTTACTTGACAAAGGCGTTTTTGAGGACTGAAAACGCAGACTTTTGAAAACAGGTCTCAAAGTGCAGTTTTGGAAGCGATGGCAATGCCGTTTCGGTGTAAACTCTGAAGGCGACATTTTCCAAAAACGATGACATCATACGCATGCTTATTATGCGTTTAGTCTGTAGGCCTGCGCGAGTATTCCCCAAACAATAATGGCGGCCTCCATGCTGCATGTTTGTGCCGTGTGACATACTAATTATCACTTCTCTAGCAAATAGTAGCTTTACTGCACCACTACGACCAGCGGAGACAGTATTTATTGCACACTACTATACGCGCCGACAAAGTGTAATAAAAGCGCTTTTACCTTAAAACAGGCTATGTGTTTGTAGAGCAACAACGCCATCCACTGGCCTGCATTTAAAGCGTTTTTATTTGTTTTCCCAGATCCGTGTAAATGCAGATTGATTGGTAACGCTGTCAGGTGTACGAGAAACTTTGCGAAAACGCAAAAGTTTTCCGTTTTTCATTGTGTAAACGCACTCTAAATCTACCCGCCTAAACCTAACACTCACAGAAAATGTTGTGCGTTTTTCCTTTTTCAAAAAAACATAATTTAAACATCTTTGAGTGCATTCAAGATCCAAATGTTTACTACTGGCGAATTAACAGGAAAAGTCACCAGCCATGATTTTTTTCTACATGGCTGTAGAGCTGTATTTACTCAGTTTGTTCGGTTACCAACATTCTTCAAAACATTTTAAATGACAAGAGGATGAGTAAATGATGAAAGAATTTTAATTTTTGGGTGAACTGTCCCTTCAAATAAATCTCAAGTATATTGTGGACATAAAAGCACAGCAGGTCAGATCAGAAGAGCAATGCTGATGAACAGCGGCAGTTGACCTGACAAATTGTAACATCGCCATGACATCACGTCTTTTATAACAGAGCTGTGACATCATCACATTGTGCTTGAGACGGACTGTTACATAACCCTGTTGACCCGAGGAGTTGACAGAAATGATTACAGTCTGATGCCATGCCTTCGCTCAGCTGCTTTTCTATATGACACATAATAAATGCCTTCACTATCAGACACACAGTCATATAACTTTCTTTGTTTGTTGTATGCGTGTAAAAAGGACAGTTCATCCAAAAATAAAATTCTCTCATCATTTACTCACCCTCGACTTGTTGTTACGAATGCTTATAACTGAACAGGTCTTGGCCACCGTTGACTACCATAAAATGACAATGGTGGTCAAAAGTGCCCAAGAACGGTTTGCTTTTGTACATTCTTCAAAATGTCTTCTTTTGTGTTCAACAGAACAAAGAAATTCTTCCTACTATGGTAGTCAATGTTGGCCAAGAACTTCGGATACAAGCATTCTTTAAAATATCTTTCTCTGTGTTTATCAGAACAAAGAAATTTATACAGACTTGGAAAAACTTTGTGGGTGAGTAAATGATGACAGAATTACAAAATTTTGAGTGAACTGTTCCTTCAATAAACTATTTCAATCCAGAATGTATCTAAGCATCTGTAAACTGTCTAAATAGCTTGTGATTATATAACACCACATACTTCATCCACCGTCTTCCTTAGCTTTGGTTTATGGGTTTGAGGTTCCACATTCGCTTCAAAACCTCCAGAATGGTTGTTTTTGCTGTGGGTTACCACACGTTTTGTTAATAGTGGGTAAAAACAGTTCCTGCCAAACATTCCTTCAATGAGAGAACCAGCGTGTGCTTTTTTACTCATTATTTAAAGTGTATGGTTTCTTAGTTAGTAAATCTGGACCTGTGCTCCGCAGTCCCTGTGGTTTACAAATTACCTTTAAACTCATTCATCTGGAAACTTCATTTCCTGTGCACTGTTTTTAAATCGTTGCTGGATGTGGAGGACTGGTTTTTGTCTGCCCTTTACGCTGTAACGCTTCCGAATTCTCTCTTCCGAGTGTCCCTTTGTGGGTTTCAGGAAAATGTCAGTGTTGGGAAGTTTGGGGGAGAGATGAGCGGAAGAGGTTCATGTGTTGTTAAGATTCCTGCAGTGGTGCAGTAGTTCTGTTCAGGTTAAACCGAACCCGTTACAATTTAGAGAATCTTCAGACGTTAATTTCTGAGCTGAAGTATTCCTTTAAAATCACAACTTGAACTGAAGTGTTTATGAGTGCCTGAATGGGTTGTTTTTGGCACCGTGAGGTGGGAGGGGGCTGTACGGATGCTGTGCCATGTCCGGTGCCCTGCTAAACCGTAATCCCCCCAACGCTTCAGTGCCAGATCCACTGTGAGAGACAAAGAAAACTGGGGGTTGTGAGTGGTGGAAACAGAGCTTTGCCTTGTATGGAGCGAATGACAATTTAGTCCTTCCAGACAATCCGCCTTTCTTTTGCTTTGATCTGACGGGCCTCACGTGCCCCTCCCTGCTCCTCTGCTGCCTGAATAGACTACACAGAGTAACAAACATGGGATGGATTGGAGGGAAGGATGAGACTGAGAGGAAACCAGAAAAGTAATGATCTCATTCTCATGTGGCTGTTTACTCTTTCTATGAATGATTTTATTGAATGGCTTGGTGAAGGGCAGGGTCACTCAGCCTCATGGTTAGGTCATTTACTTGAAACCAATCATAAAACCGATGGATGACTCTTATTGTCCTCTGCTGTGTTGTTCCCAAAGGTTCCACCCCATTGCCAGTCAAAGCCAAAATGGTTTAATAGTTTTCTTGATAAATTCTCATATATTAAAGGCAACTAAATGTTTACATTTGAAGAAAATGTGGTTGTCACTTGTCCTTGTTGCCGTAACTAGCATTCTGGGTGGTTCCTAGGGCATTCCTTTCATCGTTGCTAAGGTAACGGGTGGCATTTTTGTCACATACTAAAGTTGGAGTGGAGTTTGTTGTGAGTTATTGTTATGATGCTGGGGTACGGTTGTTAGGGTATTCAGTGTGGTTGCCGTGGGACTATAAGTGATTCCTTAGAGGGATTTTTGTAGTTGACTGAAATACATCGATGCAACTTAGCAATTTCATTCTGCCCTTTGCCTTTTTCAAAAAGCACCAGCAACAAAAGCTATTTATTAGACAATATTTACCTATTTTTTAAAAGTGACTCAAACAATAAAAAGCACATTTTGCCTCTGTCACGGTGCACAAAGGGACTCAGATGCAGGTAAGGTTAACACAGTTTATTTAGACAGGACTCCACAGAGAGAAACAAAAGTAAGGCAGGGAACTCCTGTCCAAACACTCAGGTACACAGCTGGCTGAGAAAACCAAAATCCGGGAAAGGTAAACGGGAACCAAAAAGAACCGTATGGGAGAAAATAATCCAAACCGGCTCACGGATTGCCACGTTCCTACGAATCATATGAAAAGGTTAAGCACCAAGCACAGCGAGAGCACCACAGTAACAAATAATTACATCGCCACAAAGAAAGCTGGCACAGCCAAGCTAAAATAGAGGGAAACAGCGATGAGGAACAGGTGAGGGGAATTAGCAAAACAAGGAGGCTAAACAGGGTACCAGACGAGATAAATCTACAGGGACAAAATACAAACACCAACCAAAAAACAACATAAAACAAAAGACAAAGCCTGACAGCCTCATTATTACAAAATATTTTTTGTTACTCTATTATATACACATATCATTCGGATGGTTGCAAGTTGTATACATCACCAAAGTTATCTATTTTTCATTATCAAAAAAGCAAACATTATATTACCCCTCAGGATGAGTATATGTTCATTTTATAATGGTTGCTTTCTGAAATGAGATGAATAATTCATTTTTAAATAAATTATGTCTTTATAAATGTGTGGGTGCTAGGGTGTTTTGATTGGTTATTGATGGGTGTTTCTAGGCCAAATTTAAAAGAACCCCCACACAGAGTAAGGACAATTCCATAAAAAAACTGAAATGTACCGTAAAATATTCCCCCCTGGAAAATTATAGGATATAAGGATAAATATTAAATAGTTTTCCCCATTTTTCTTGTAAATGTGTTATCTTTTCTGTAATTTTATAGTTTTTTTTATAGATTGATGTTCATATTTTGGACTTCATATAGTTCAAGTCATATATGCAACATGAAAAGTTATCTCTTAAAACTGAAACTTTGTGGAATCAAAAATGGTTCTTCTATGGCATCATTGTGAAGATTTGTTTTAGCATTTTTATATTTAAGAGTGAAAGTTTGATTTTTAGATGTTGTATTACTGACAAAATAAAGAGAATATGAAATTAACATGATATAACTTGTCATGGTTCCATTACCATGTCATGTTTTATTCCTGTCTCTAGTGGAGCCATGGCATTGCCTGATGGTTTTGTGTGGGAAAGACTGATTCTTTCTCGTGTCTCGTCATTGTTCCCTACATCTCGTTCCTCGTCAGCCTCTCCTTAGTGCTAATCCCCAGCACCTGTTGCTCGTTATGATCCTGTGTTTGTTCCCTATAAAGAGTCCTCATGTTTCATTGTCCTGTGCTCGTGCATTGTACTTGTATCAGTTGCTGTATGCTGTTCGCGTTCGCGTTCGCGTTCGCGGCATGCCCTCGTCTTGCTTTGTTCCTGTCTCCCTTGTCTAAGTAAGTGTTAGTTTTAGTGTTTGTACCAAGTGTTTTGTTTTATAGTTTAGTAAGTCAGTGTTTATTGTTAAAGTTTATATATTCCATTCCTGTTTTCCCCCTCGTGGGTTTTTGTTTTGCCTGTTGTTTAGTCCTGTTATTTTTATAATAAATATCATTGTTACCACCTTTACCGTCTGTGTCTGCCTGCAATTGGGTTCCCACGCCATGTCTTCCTGTGAGTTTCATGACAATAACTATTGCTCCATTATATGTTGATATGTCCCCGTGACATTGAGAATCATTTTCATGCTGACATGCATAAACACTTCCATTGCCATGGCAAATGTCATGGCTTTTCACTACATGCAACAGTGGGCGCAACGTTTTGTTCTCCGTTTTTCAGCTCAGTCAAATCACATTTTTCCACACTTGCATCTTTCTCAGTCAAAAAAATTAAGCCACAGTTGCTGCCTGAGCAAAACGCTTAACCACGCGTCATTTCTGAAACACCGAGTCATTTTCTTTAAATGCACGCAATCAAATACATGACATTTCAAAGACCATTCACACCAGCCCAGTTATGCAACCCTTCATCCATTCATGGCATGTCTGTCGAGTTTGCTAAAGTGCCTCTTGCCTTTCTCTCAGTCTCCTCTATAAACACCAGCATACAGCAAGCTGTCGCCTTTTGAATATATTAGGCTTGGATGAGGTCATGGAAAGAGGAGAGGATATGGCAATATAACTGTGTTTAACCGTGTTGAATGGATTGATATTTGGACAATTGCGAGACGAAGTCCTGTTTTCAAGTCAAGTGTGAGATAATGATAGCAGGAGGAAAGGAATTGCAATATTAGTGAGGCACTATTGGCGTAATGTAAAGGTGTGTTTTTTTTACAGATTTGATGCTATCAGTATGTTTGTACCCTGTAAATGAACCCAAGAGCCATGGACTGTTAAAGGAATGATTTACCATGCAGTACTCATGCACATTGTATACAAATAATAACTGGTTTCAGCTTCTTGTTTGACCTCTATGGCTGTGATGGTCTGATTAGTTATTCAGTGCCACAGCTCTAATGCCTCTGGATGTCTCCGGTCATCTTCACTGCCAGCAGCGGGGAAGAGGGAATGTCCCCGTCTAAGCCTTAGACAACCTCATACCGCGGAGGTTTGCCTGTCAAATATAATGACTCATGGATTATTTGAACAGAAATAAAAAGAAATGTAGTCATCACATCCTCACCCCGAGTCTCAGTGGGGTGAAAGGATCTCAAGAGGTGCTGTATGGTTTCAGCAGCAACAACAAAGAAACATTGTGTGGACCAAACTTCCCGTAGACCTCTGCATAGAATAAATAACACGAGTAGTTTTCATTTTATTTAATACAATTAATACACAATAAAATATTCAGATAAATTAATACTAACATAAGTTAACCAAAACACAGATAAGAAGATAACTTCGGGCCAAGAGCGTGCATCCGATGAAACTGTCTAGCGACATACGAACAATGAAGTTCAGAGACCTTAAAAGACATAAAACACAAATAATACAGCTGCTTTATGCAGATAAAAGATAACAGAGCTTTTAAAGGAATATTGCACAATAAAAAAGAGTATAATTTAACATAACTTTGACATAAGAATTTGGAGATATTTTGAGTTCAACCTTGGATATAGTGTGGTTTGAGACTCTGTTCAAATGGGTTTGTTCTACATCGATATTTCATCAGAACATGTCAGCATGCCCGCAATACATCACTAATAGGAGAAATGTGAACCTGGACCACAAAACCAGTCCTAAGTAACACGCGAACATTGGTAGTTATAGCCGAAAATACATTATAATGGCAAAAATGATCCATTTTTCTTTTATGCCTAAAATCATTAGGATATTAAGAAAAGATCATGATCCATGAAGATGTTTGTACATTTCCTACCATAAATACACTGTATATCAAAGTTTATTTTTGTGAGTGGATGCAGCATTACGCAAACAAAAATGGCTGGGAAACACGCCTACGAACTTGACTCGCTGCTGCCCGCTCTTTGGGAATTACCACTCAAGTACGGTAGATATTTAAATCTTAGAATTTCTTCTTTCTTCTACTATCCACAAGGTCATTACAGCAGTAAGCCAATAGAGAGCGTTTAAACAATCCTATTTCTTTTAGCAACATTCTGCTACAGCACCTCTGATGGATGACGTTAAAGGTGAGTTTCTTAATGTTTCGATTTTTTTGCACCCTCAGATTCCAGAGTTTTAAATAGTTGCATCTTGGTCAAATATTGTCCGATCCTAACAAGCCATACACCAATGGAAAGCTTATCTAATTCAATGATTCAATGATGAAAAGACTGATTTTGTTGTCCAGGGTCACAAATAAAGAGCTGTCTGTTTGTGCCCTGCTCACACATGGGTGGCAAACAAGAGCTGTCTGCACTGTTTATTCTTTGACGGCCAGATATAAACACATTGTGTTGGCACTTGGTTCAAGAATGTTGGAAAAAAAAACTAACAATAAAAACAAATTAATAAGGGGGCCAAGCCCTGAAGGGGCTATGGCCACTACTGTTTCTAATGGTATTCTTCTTCTTCTTCCCCAATGGCAGTCTATGGCAGCCTTAGAGACGTAATTAGGAAAATGATGAAAGTTGGTACACTTGTAGTGGTCGTCCTCAAAAGTCATGTGACCAATTATGGACGCCCTAGCACTCACTCTATAGCTTTAAATATTCACTTTTCAAATGGCTGTAACTTTTGAAGCCCTTAGTCCACAATAATTCTACTCAGCACGTCATCCACTCCTCGATCACGCTCATTGCATTTCATGTGTTACATGAGCTCTACTCATTACAGCAGAAGCCATGGCATTTTTTCGCTACTATTCCGAGATATTGAAATAGATATGTTATGAAAATTGGCTCACACAACCTTTAGATCGAATTGCTGTTGTTCAAAAGTTATGACGTCGCAAACTTTTCAAAGTTGACCCAAAAATGGATCTGAGGCTGTATCTCGGCCATTCCTTGATATATCGGTACAAAACCTGGTACGCTTCATCGACACCTTGGACTGGGGGTCGGTGCCAAAATGTGAACAGCGCCACCTATGGGTCGCGAGATTTAAAAAATTGATATTTTTGCTTGTAACTTTGGATATGTTAGTCAGAAACTAGGTGTCTACGGGTTCCTTGGGTCATGCCCGATCGTTTGATTATGATTCTGTCAAGTTTGGATGAACGGCCTGTCCGCCATAAATAAGTCAGTCAATTGTAATATCTTTTGAATTGTATGATATATCGCCACTTAATTTAGTGCACGTCATCAAAATTACTCTCCCGGACGTACCAGTGAAGTTTCAAGACAGCGCAACCTAGCTTCATGAGATATAATTATTTTTATATAACTGGTCATCACTCTTGAAAGCTTAGTCTAAAATTATTTTTCTGACGGTCATTTTTTCTTGGTCCATGCCGATTCCATTGATGCCTCATTTGTCATTTTCTAACATTCGTTTAATAGCTTACTGTAAAGCATATGAAAAAATATGAAATTTCGTTGCTCATTTGACAAATTTGGTCTATTGTTTTCCAAGCTCCAATTTTCGAGAAATACCTCTGTAAAGTTGACTGTGACTGTGACATTGTCTATTTCTCACATTAAACTAGTCTGACTGCATATAACGTTTTGTGCATTACTATGCAAAACTATCTTCTTGAGTTCATTCCACTTGTGCTATCTGTTTTTCAAATACATTGTATTTCAGTTTTTTCTGCTCTACGTTCTCATTTCGGCACCTTCGGGGATTGGGCCATATCGATGCTGGCGGCAAAGAAAGTACTGAGTGGTACAACCTGATAAACCGCAAGCCTCGAGTCTCTGAGGTTGTTGATTCGAATCCTTTGTGGTGAGACTGAAACATTTTTATAAGAATTCAACAGTAGGATGTCATTCTCCCCTGAGCTTGTCAACCTGTACGGTTTCACGTATATTCCATTTCTGTGGTTTTGCTCTTGTTGCTTTGCACCCGTATGGCTCTGTGCTGCTTTAGCTCCAGACAGCACTTGAGTGTGCAGCTCAGGTGCAACTTGTTGAACCGCATGCTTTCATATTCTGAGTTTGTGGGTTTGAATCCTGAGTGGTATGATTGTAACTTTTTTTTAAATCAGTTCTACAGTTTTGTTTTTTTCTCTTGTTTCTCTGTGCTGCTCTGGCTCTGTACTGCTATAGCTCCAGACAACACTTGAGTATCTGACTGTGTGGTGCAGCTTGTTAAACCCCATACCTTGCAATGTCGAGGTTGTGGGTTGGAATCCTGTGAGAACCGTGTAATATGTTTATATGTAAAGTCTA
This sequence comes from Triplophysa siluroides, assembly GCA_006030095.1. NCBI lineage: Eukaryota > Metazoa > Chordata > Actinopteri > Cypriniformes > Nemacheilidae > Triplophysa > Triplophysa siluroides. Next base: position 1,074,129 of record VCII01000835.1, on the reverse strand, counting down.
CATTTCGTTCACACCTATTCTTCTAAACCTGTCCTTTTTTCACGTACGCCACATTTCTGCCTTTTTCGCTCTCGTTGCTCTGCTCCGGCGTGGCTCTGTGCTGGCTTGGGGGGCTTGGTCCCGTATCGCTGCTTGCAGCTATATTTTATTGCTTACAACTGCTCTTATCCTAATTATTTTAGTTATCACCGGATGTAGGATATCATAGACATTAAAGAATGCATCTATAAATTGACAAGACAGAGGCAGTTTATTAGTTACACCTAAGATTATGCCTTCCTGCCTCGGTGTGCAGCCTGAGAAAGCTTTTGTGAGGTTTCAGTTTGTTTCAATGCCATATCTGGTGACAGCAGCTGAGCATATTCAACTCTTTTAGTACATGCCAGATAATCTTTACATTATTTCTATTTTAAACCCAGTTTAGAGGCAGATTTGATTATTTTAGACTCAGTCATGTCTTCTTCATGGTGCCGTCGCAGGAAATGAGGCTGGAAGTGTTTTAATGGATTGTAAAAGGAAAATAATACAGTTGTCTGTTGTCTTGTCCTGCAATGAGCCTTAGGACTGTTATTTCAGTTGAGGTGGGTGCTCTTATGTCACTTTTCAAGGACAGGAAAACACAAATGCTTGCCTGAATGAATGTGTCTTACTGGTAGTCCTGCATAAAAAGCCTGCATAACTGCAACTTGCATTCTCCACAAATGTACAAAGTTTTCCCATTAACCACATGCCAATGCTAATCCACCGGCGAGACAGGATTTAACCTGTTTTTACAAGTCTGGACCAGCGTAGAAGTTCATGGTGGTCTAAGCTGGTCTTTTCCACAGGGGGCTCATAATTTGTTTTGTTTGTTATTCTGTTATGATCTTATTTCATGTCATGGAAAATACACAATGCAGTCTAATGATATATTTCCTTTTCTATTAAGTGGTTCTGGTACTGCATATGATGAAATCATGATCTAAAGTCAAAGCAGGCTGTTTATGTTTTATAACAGGGATGATCGTGGGGTCAGGCTGTGATGACATTTTCTATTTTGAGATTGCTTTGTTTTACATGTATGCACTTTCATCCAAAATGACTTACAGTGGATTCAGTTTATAAATTTGTTTTAGTGTGTGTGTTCGCTGGTAATTGAACCCAAGATGTTTGTGTTGCTGAAAATGCTTAACTAGTGACACTACATGAACAAGATTGTTGTGTTTGTTTGTTGTCTCCATATATAGATCAGTGACTAACCTCTCTGCCGCTTTCAGGCCAAAGGTAATGTCTTCTGGCCAGCGAAAAGCACATAGATAATAGAGATTACCTTTCACGTCAATAAGACTACTCTCGTAAATTGCTGTTGAACCCTCAAACGCATACAAACATGTTTGTGTGGTTTACATTAATACAAAGTAATGCAATAACATTATTATAAATAAGGTAATTCATTTAATGCCATATTAATATGGTACTTCAAAGAATGCCATGGGACACAGTTTTTGGCAGGTGTCAGTAAATTTTGTCTTCTAAACAGTTGCAAGTTCAGAAACAAAAACACGTTGTGCCATATAGCTGCTATATTTAACTGTCTGCCTAATAGCTTTAATACACACCGCCTAGATAAGTTCATCGAAGCCTTAGAGCTTAAATAAAGAAGGTTTATCAGCACAATGACTCAACAAGCACAATGTATTCTCTGTATCTTTTACATGGAGGACAGTATCCAGTAGCCTACAGTATGTTCCCTTTCTGTGTCCATTCACTTTTATCGCCTCACATTGAGTCCATCTTGTTCATGATAGTATTGGCTAAAGTAAAATTGGGCTGAACCAGTAATGTTTAATTCACTGACATGACAAGAACTGTAAGCTAACTTTGATTTGCCAAAAAAATCTTAAGTTATTGCTTGTATTGCATGGCAGTTTAATGTTCACGGTTTAATAGTGAATTGCTCGGAACCAACCATCAAACAAACAATAGGATGCTGTTGACAAACAAATGCTTTTAAAGCAGCTATGACACAGACAGTTTCTGCCAATCTCATATTAATCTTGAGTACCTATAGAGTAGTATTTCATACTTTGTATCTTCGAAGAGTATTTAGTTTGATCACATTTATAAAAGATAGTTACAGCTGTACGATTATTTCCGGAAAAATACGACCTCCTGGGGTGTACAGGGGGAGGAACTAAATCACGAGCACACAATACATCACTGCCATACATTATCCCTACATAACTATTAATTCACTATACTGTAAGTTTGTATTGTTAACATTATGCACATATGCGCCAATTGCGTACGACTCGTGGGCGGCTGTTTCTTTCACCTTGCCGTGGGTGTCTTTTTCCGGAAGAATTGCCCAAAAAGAAGAAAAGTTGAAGAAACGGATTTTCATGTTCGAAAAAAACTTTCCGAAACCTTTGCAAACGCTGTGGGAGTGTATTGAGCACAGAAATACTACGTAATACGTCCAACTTGTTTTTTAAATAGTTGACCATGTCAAGCATGAGAAGACAGCACGTTTAACATTGTAAATAAGTCAGAATGCATGAAACACCGTTGCGTGGCCCCTTTAATGATATGACACTGGTTGTGCAGATAAACTTTTACTGTACATTTACTGTAGGAAGATCAAGGGTAAACTTCTGCCCCCTGCTGGTGAAACAGCGTTCACAGCTCAGCACGGCATGTGTCACTGGTATAAGTGTGACACTATTAACATAAAGATGTTAAAAAGAGATGTTTCTGTTTTTAAATAATAGAGGTGAGAAATCTAACCTTAAACTAAGACAAAGTAGCTTAAAAAAGTATTTAAAACATAATGATGATTTTCTGTTTAATAAATGTTATTTATTGTGTTGTTTGTTCGGATTGGCAGCAGACACAGATCATGCCCAGAGAGTCACTGACACAGATCAAAGCCAGCAGATGAGGCTGAGAGAGAGACAGCGCTTCTTTGAAGAGGTCTTTCAACATGATGTGGATGTCTACCTCTCATCTTCCCACCTCCAGATAGACTATAAGAGACGTAAGTGATGACATACATGACATTTTTTTCACCTTGGCCATATTTGGCTCTGTGGATAAATATAAAATAAGTATTTCACACGCTTACTAGTTTATTTAATTTTTTCTATTAACATTTTCCAGCTGTTGATATACCTGCATCACAGGAAAAGTATTATATGTTAGTGGAGTTTTTTTTTACATATCGCTTCTGTCCTTCTAAAAATGTGTATCTCCATATTTGGTCATTTTAATAAATCATTATTATTAGTCACCTTTTATGTTTTTCCACTGGGTTTTGCAAACATCTAAAAAGTATTTAAACGTGCTTGTCAACTTTGACAACATAGTATTCAATAATATAAAAAGTACAGTTTTATTTCCATTATCTGAAAAACAATGAATTTGGACATACGAGGTTCTAGAAGTAGAGTGATGATATGTACATTATAAGTCTGGGTCAAGAACAAAGGTAGAATAAATTTTATAAAAAAAAATATTTTCCATTCCAGCTCCATTAGGAAGCATCTCATCAATGGAGGTGAATGTAGACATGCTAGAACAGATGGAGTTATTGGACATCTCTGATCAGGAGGTTTTGGATGTCTTTTTCAGCGCTAGCGGGGAGGAAGCAGCGCTCACATCTCCACTTCCAGGTACATCCTGAACACCATTAGTAATTCACACTGACAGCCGTTATTTCACTCCAGATCATGAAGTCTCTGTACTGCTGGCAGTCAGTAGTTAACAGTGTATTAATACTGCAAATTTCTATCAATGAATTTTGGGATATCTTGAAGAATAACTGTAATGCTGCATCATACATCGTAAATCATACATATATAAACATAAATTTGAGTGAGTTCAAGTGTAAATTCCTGTGTAAAACCATCAGCGACACCTGGTATTTACAGTTCAGTTAAGCAGACGTTTTACTATTTACAACTTTTTTAAACAAGCTCTCAAAATCACTCTCAAAATCTCAGCCTCCATAATCATCTGTCTGCCAAACTGATGCTTAATCAAACCTTGATGCTTAAAGTCGGTGACATAGAGGCGGGAGAATTTTTTGTTTTGTTTGTTGTTTCAGACTATTTCAGAGACATATATCACATTTCAGGGACATTTTAATGTGTGCCAACAAATTGCTTTAACAAGTAATTTCCCCTGCAGCTTTCAGCCACACTGATGTTGAAGATGACTTTCGCAAAAACCTCACGCCCTCGGGAATCCCTGACTCCAGTGAGTTCAAAGCACGCATGTTGTCCACTTCCTCCAACTCCACCTGTGACAGCCAGGCGTCCAATGAGGATGGATCAAACACTCCCGTCATCCAATCAGATGACGAAGACGTGCACGAAGACCGCTTTCTGCAAACGGGAACACCAACGGGCAAGGATGCAATAACTCAGCCCGGTCACTCTTTATAAACTGCCTTGTCATTTATTGCTGATTGTTTGAGAAGCGTTTTAAGACTGTTTTAAGGGTGGGTTGACCGGTTTGGCCGTTTATCAATCTACTACAAACCTTTTGAACTTTTCTCATTCAGTGTCCCCAGCCACCCGGGGAGTGTCCTTCATTATTTGACAGACCCTATAAATCATGTTATTGGGTCATTCCTGTCATTCAATACATTTTGTACATGTGTAACTTTAAATAAATAAATAAATAAATAAAGAAGAATATTTATGACCAAATGCCTAAAGGGAATGTTCAGTAAGAAATTTTGACAATTTCACTAGAGGCATGACTTTAATTTAAGACATTTTCTGAATGAGACTAAAACCCCAAAACATGGTAACAGTTGCTGTTGTTTTCTCACCAAAAAGACATCAGTACGAAAGATTATGAAACTGGCTTTTCGCTTTAATTTTTCAAAGTTTATATTTGTGCTAGTTTAATGAAGAAACAGATGCAATATTACATTATAGATGATTTAAAGTTTAAAAAGTGGATAACACCCAAAGAAATAGCCACTGAAGTTATAGTGTAAAATGAGCAATTCACCCCTATGAGAATGTTCTGAATAACAGGAATGACACAACGACTTTTGCAGACATTACAGGTATCTAAACAACTACACATTACACAAATATTTTGTAATACCCTCTCACCACATTGCTGCTCTTTAGAGAGACTTAATGTGTCAAGCTTTGAGTTAAAACTGCTGTCACTTTTAAGGCGTGTATTTTATGAATGTTTATATTGCAGTATTGTTATTTTGGGTATTTAGTTGAGAATGTGTCTTTCATCTGATGTCTACTTATGCTTTACTATTAAAATAAAGCCAAACTCCAGAATGTTGATGATGGATTATTTTCTCAGAACTTGTTAAAACAACTGTGAATTTCCCCAAAGCCGCAACTTTATGTCAACAAAACCTCTGAAACGTTTGAGTGGCACAAGAAACAATTCACTCTCTAGTTTGAGGCTGATCTTTCTAGCTCTTCTGTGATCTTTTACATCAAGTACGGGCAAGTAGGGACAGAAAGCTGTCAGGGAATCTTTGATATAGTGTAGATATAGGGGAAATTAAGTCAAAGCGTGTCAATACAGACCAATCCGCAAATGAGTGAAAAAAAAAAAAAAAAAAACTAGCAATGAAGATATGTCCCTCTTATGCTATTTTATACGATAAATATAAATATGAATATTATAAAACAATATCATAATAAAAAAATCTCGCTGTCACACCACAAGACACATGTATGGTTTTAAAATGTAGACATTTTACAGAATCTTCTGTTATTTTTACAGATTTTCCATGTATAATGTCAATTTGTTTTACTGTTTTTACACATTTTTTGAAAATACAATCAAAAGACGTATAATTACAGAAAAAGACCACAAATTTACAAGAAAAATGGGGCAAGCGTTATTTCAGGAAAAATTATTTTGATCATTTTACGGTTTATTTCTGGCACCCCAGCTGCAAGAAAATGTATGTTTTTAAGGGATTTTTATGTGAGCAAATATCTGAATTAAGTAAAAATTGTATTATGCACATTGAGAAATGGTATTTCACAAACCTCTAACTAGGCACCTTATCTGGATACCTTAAAGGTATAGTTTAAAAATGCTTTCATCAATCGTCATTTACTTGTTTACTTTAACCTCGTGTCAATCCATCCTGTCTCACTACACTTCTACAGAACACAACATATCTTCTTTTGTGTTCCACACATAATTTTGGCCATGATAATCGTGTAGTGAAAATGTGATATGTTGACAGCCTCAATTCAGAAGAGTTTTGTTCATAAATGCCACAATAACCAGGCTTGTACGCAAATGTACAAGAATACAGTATTCAGTTTACAAACAGAAATGTAGACGTTTCTGTGTCAGGTTAAGCTAGCTGCAATCGTTGACTAAGTCCAGTAAGAATGTAGGGTTGACAGGTGTTAAAATTCAGCTGTATGCAAAACAATTCTTTGCTTTCATGACCAAACCCCTCCAGAGGAATGCAGTGGTGCATCATTCAGACACGCACATCTACATGTTGAATATTTTTAGACCGGACAAGTACAAGACATGTTTAAAATTGTGATTGTCATTTATTTAGAAGTTAGACAGAAGGTCATTGTTGAAACCTTTTTAATTATTGTTCTAGTGTACACAGATTTATCAGCAAGACTACTTGTTGTTAAGTCTTGTTTGAGGATGGTGTCGCAACTACCAATATTATACCCGATAGAAGATGCCTTACTGGAGACATAGTCACAGGTTTCCCACTAAATATAAACTCTCATTAATCAATGTGTTGATAACAAATGTCTACAAACTCTACAAAAGCATTTAATATTTTTGTTTTGGTTGCTTAATTCCATTAAATAAATATGTGGATGTCTTTGAAGGAGGGCGGGGTTAGAAGCATATGACTCATAAAAAGAGGCCCCATGAGAAAATGTTCATGAACCACTGATCCTTTATGTTAGGCAACACCTCGGGTGATATTGCAACAAGATTATCACTTAGTTAGATCAATGAATCTACCATTATCCTTCTAATGTTTTGTTAAGTGTTGATAATGTCGAAAACACAACACATTTCGTCTCTAAAGTAAAAGTAAAATCATAACAATAAAAGTAAATACCACTTTTTAAGGGGTACTTTCATCTACATAAATAACAAAATAATTTTTCACGTTTTTAATAAACAAATATACACAACAGTCAAAAGTTTGGACACTTGACTAAAATGTTTTTCATGATTTTTTACATTTAGTGTTTGTCTAAATGTTAAATGCAATTTGTTTTGAAGAATAAAAAAGACACAAAAATTTATTTTAATAAAACGTTTGAAAAAGGATTGACTTAGAATTAATAATAAAGCAGCTAGAGCCCATTGTAGATGGGGACTCCTTTAATTTGGTCTAAAAAGCATTGCAGGGTGAGATTTAATAAAGCTGGTTGACAAAATTGCAAGAGAATTTAACAGTTTAATTTGGATAAGTACTTATTTATTTAACATAATTCACATATTTTTTACTATACAGTTTTGTTGAGTATACAGTATATACTTTACTTACTATTAAAGTTGTAGGAAAAATATAAATAAAGAGTTAAAAGTGACTCCAAACTTTTATCTGGTAGTGTATAAATATATAAAAACAAGATTTTTACTTTCTTAACTGCAATTATTAATATTGTCATATTTGTTTTGTGAAGTTGCAAGGAACCAATCTGTATTGTAAAAAGCGCTTGAATAAGATTGACTTCACTATTGAATAAAGCAGTGGTGGTATAAACTCAAGGTTGGGCACTGGAGGGTTATTTAGATGTTGAGTGACCAATGAACAATTGTGATCGTCTGACACTTGGCTACACCAGGTGGATTGATTCTGCAGTGCACTGTTTATTTGGACAACAAACAAGAGGTGAATAAATCAAGCAGTGAAACTGCTCGCTTCTCTCTACCCTATAGAAACGCATATAAGGTCTCTCTGTAATGTCTGTGTACATACTAGTACTATATAACATGCATTGCCCTAGGCTATAGTTACCTGTAGTTCTGTTCACAGGTGTGACAATACTGTCAGTGTTGAAGCCGAGCTTAACGCGAGAGCTTGTGAGAAGCCAGTCTTAAATCCATTTACCATTTATCCATTATATGAACTGATGCTATTAGAACCACAATGATCAACTATTTTGTGCTTTTGGTAAGTTGCTTTTTGGTTCAGTTTTGACTATAGTATCTAAGGTTTAAGCATATCTTTAGTGTAAATATATTTACACAGTATTTTGTGTGTTCTCTACTTTTTACTGTGTTTTTGAAAGGCAAATAGCTCTTCAAACTGTAAAAGTGAAATTGTGTAGTTGTTTTAGCAGCTGTTCTTGCTTGATCAATCCATTACAACATTACTTTGTTTTACATAACTTAATAAAGTAAATAATCATAGTAATAATATTACATTTTATTCTTGACTTTATTAAAAACAGTTCATTGCAAACTCTTTTAGGTGAAATGTCAAAATGTTTTTACAGTGTTTACCATTGCACTTTTCAATCAGGACAAATTTCAGAATCATACAATTTTGAATCAGCCAATTCTATTCTATGACCTCACTGTATTGATCTATGGTTTTAAAACCGCATTTGCTTATCTTTATAACGGACTTTAAAAAATGTTATTGGCTGGAAGTACTTCTTTTACTAGTGTGCTTGTAGTCTTTCTGTAACATGCGATCCAGTGCATATCTCTCTCTAGGGGTCAGTTCATCTACAAAAGAGTGTCATATATAACCTTTCCCAAACCAGTTTCACAACTTGGAATTTTCTCAGGTTAACGTATAGAGTAGAAGCTAATTACATGATTACATGTGTAAGCCGTCACAAAAGAGTGCAGACATATATGCTCTTTCACCCAGAGACATATGACTAAAACTGAATGTCAGCTGTTGAATGATATTTTGAATGGTATATGCTGTAGTTTTTACATCATGCGGTGAATCACAGTATAACAAAGATCAATGTTTCACTGTTGGACTGTTTAAGAAATCTGTCTAATTTTGACATTTAGCAGATTTCAAGGGCATTGATCGTAGTTTTAACAATGGCATAATTTTTTTCAGACATATTACTATCGTGTTACTCTCATATAGTAAATAACAGACAAAAGGGAGTCTGTGATTTATAATGCTTCAGGGATGACATGCACCTATTATGAGGGGGCAGCAGTGAACTGGTGTTACTGCTTTTTTGAAAGTGCCATTTTATAATAATAATAATTATAATAATAAAAAAGATACATTTCTTTTCTTAGGGAATGCTCTGCTTGTGCAACACATACCTTCTTGAACGTCATAAAAGATCCTGGATTATAGACTCGTTTGACCTTGTGGAGGAACACCCGGGACCCTTTCCGTATGACCTGGGCCAGGTCAGTGCCCTATACTGCAGATATTTGCTATTTTGGATAAAAAAGCATCTGGTTATAGACAGATTATTAATCATTTTTAACACAAAAAGCACCACAATGTTACAGACTTTTGAATGCATTCTTGAGAAATCGCCTTCATTTTAACTCTAGATTACACTGGATCGAAGTTATTTGGTGGAGTTCGTGCTAAAAGGCAAAGGGGTGGATGTAGACCCAAAGGGCGTCCTTTCTATAAATCCCACCACTGGAGTCATTAAAGTGCATCGTAAAGTCGATTTTGAGGAGTACAGAGTTCTCAAGGTAATAGAAAAGCACTTGTTTTACGCTTGTTTTTTTTTACTGTGAGGGTATTATGAAGGGCATAGGTTTAAAACCAAATTCATCATCTCTTAAAGCTAACCTTTCAAGCAAGAAACAAGTCCAACTTGGCTATAGACACACAGCTAGGCATGGAGGTCAACATACTGGACATAAACGACAACCCGCCCGTCTTTCAAAGGAAAGTTTATGATATCAGTATAAAAGAAGCAACCAAACAAGGTCAGTATCCGGCCATTCTATTGACTATGATCATTACAGACATGTTTAAGTGCACTTAAAATATGTAAAGCATAGTGTTTCTTCATCTATTGCCACGTTTGGGCCTCTGGACTACTTAAAAAAAATTAAACCTTTAAACTTCTTTGAAAAACTGAAACCATGCTCTCTCACTGTTTAACAAAGATGCTCAGTGCATATGCATTACAGAAGAATATGTTCTTTTATTTTATGTTAAACATCATTTTTCTAAATCAATGTTATATCTACCACATTTCAAAAAACTGTTTGTGGTGAAGGTGGTGTTAAATGACATTTAAATAATTTTGGAATAAAAATAAATCATATTTTACAATATAATTGCATTAAATCTTAAATACAGATTATATTTGTCAAATACAAATAGGCCTTTTTCTGATTATTTACATCAACGAACTATCAGAAATTAAATATTTTTTTCCATATATATTTGCAGGATCTTTTCTTGCTGGTGTTTTAGCTATAGACAATGATGCACCAGGAACTCTTAATTCAACCATAGATTACAAAATCATTTCGGTGACTCCAAGAACAAAAAATGTTGAATTCTACCTCCAAGGCAGCGGTACAATCGTTTTTAAAGGATGTTTGGATTATGAGGTAAGACCTATTGATGACATGCATATTTTAATTTCTCATTGCATGTATTGCTTTGATTTTACTTGCATGGTGCTTTCATGTGCTAACACATGTAGATATATTCATACCTGTAAAATTGCTGTTGCTATATAGCAGGTATTCAGTACAACACTAAGCGTCATGTTACTAGCTCGTATAGCAGACCAACAGGCATCTGCCATAAAAGTCCAGTCGGTGCAATGTTATACAATAACATGTAAAAGCATGTATACTGGTCTGTAGTATGTTGTCGTTAAAAGAATGTGTTCAAACTTACATGTGAACTCTTTCTGTAGATACAGTTCTTACCCACCCAAAAAAGTTGAAACCATCAGAGAAATTGTAAAAAATGTAATGTTACCTTTAAACCATTGATTTAGATGGATACTATAATGATCCCACTGGATCTTGCTGGATAAGACCCAAAACAAATCTACATTTTTATTTTAGGGGGTTTCACAGTATGATATTTATAAAGAAAATGTAACTTTTGTATTTTTTAGCATAACAAAGACTGCCCGCAGGGTTATGACATAAAGATGATTTTATGCATTTAACTATTTTGGGGTTTATAAAACCTGACAAGTCAGTTTAAGTAATATTAACCATTAAATGACGTCAACTCGCAAATGAGTCATGCGTGTGAACAACGTGTTAACGCCCTTTACCCAATCATTGAAAAGAAGACAGTTTAATCTGTTGACGTGATTTAACACGTCGTTGGTTTCTAATCAGTGTGGGGTATGTAAACCCACTCGTCTGACTGGGTTTCCTTTCAGGTGGCTAATAAATACACCATTACTGTTGAAGCAAAGGACCGTGGAGAGGTTGTGAGGTTGTCAAGCACAGCCACTGTCATTGTCAACATTATAGATGGCAATAATCATCCACCAGTTATAACAGGACAAACGGTGAGTGATATCATATTGAAGATATTAAAAAGCAATAATCATCTCTGCTGCAGCGCTTCTTTTTAAATTCATCTTTTAAAAAAGTAAAATTGGTAAATAATTGGCTTTAGACTTGGACTATAGAGTGGATTGCATGGATTTTGTGGTTCTGACTAGGGCTGTCAAACGATTATCAGTGACTAATCATGTGCAACATATAAAAAAAAAAATGTACATCAACAATTTTTATTATTATTAATTTAAGAAATATTTACATGTGTATAGACATTTTAATATTTATAACTTATTTTACATAGAAATATATAAGACATATTTGATCTTAAAATTACACATGCATACTTATTATACACAGCACACATATATATTATACATATTTATCTTAGTTCTACACCATTAATGAATAAAAATATGACAACTAAGTTCCTAAACTTGAAAAGACATAGGACTATCTAAGTTTAAAATAAACCGACAGGAATTGAAAAAATTAAGTCTTTTTTTATTAAGTCAAGACCTGATGATGAGAACGTATCGACTGAATGTTCATTTATGGATCAATCTTTTCTCTAAATTTAGGGTTCTGGTAAAGTGTTGGAGGAGACGACGGGTATCTCCCCTCTCGTCATACACACACGTGATGGTGACACTCCTAACACTGCTGCGTGGAGGGCCTTGTACTCCATTCAAGGAGATAAAGGTGGTCACTTCTCCATCAGCACTGATCCGGAAACGAATGATGGCATCCTCACAGTTGTTAAGGTACAGGCTATTCTGTGCGATTCATTGTTGTCTGTCATGTTCTGTCGAATCCCTGCAAATTTTTGTCTTCAAAAATGCTTTTACTAGTTAATTTAGGAATATAACATTGTGTTTTATTTTTCTGCAGCCGTTAGACTTTGAAAAACAAGCACAACAAAGCATCACGGTTTCTGTTGAGAATGAAGAGCCCCATTATTCGTGTGAAGTGAAAGAAAGGCCTACAAATGGGTTATGGACTATCATCAATCATTCGGCAAAACAATCTACTCAAAGCATTAACATAACTGTTGAAGACGTCAACGAACCTCCGTATTTTCCTGAGCCCGTGAGGAAAATAGTGATTGAGGAAAATGGTGCTGTTGGAGCGTTTGTGGACAAAGTGACAGCGCTCGATCCTGATACTCACCGTCTAAACAAACTTGAGTATGTTCTTCACTTGTTCACATGCTCACGTTGTTCAGTTGTACATTTATGATAGGGCATTTGAAGAATGTAATCATAAAAAATGAATTGGTGGAGTTAAGAAATATTTGCACAAAAAATCAAGCACATAGCATTAGTTCTGGCAGGTCACGTGAGTCAAGCTTGCATCAGCTGATCCTCCTCTGCCTAAAGAAATATGACGCAGCTTCCATTTTAAAATTAATTTAATTAATTAATTAAAAAAAAAAAAAATTCGCTAAAAGCTTATCACGTTGCTCTGAAGCAAATTACCCTCCTCCATCCCCAACTCCACTTCACCTTCACAATCGGGACTCAACTTATTATCGCTGCGCTGTCTTCGTAATGGCTGCATGGATGGGCAGGGAGCTTTGCCCAGAAGTGCCCGGTAGTGAAACTGACAAAAATATAATTTTGAGAAGACACCATCAACTCAAATTAGCTTTGCTAGCCTAAAATCTCAAATTCCTGAGCTTTCTTATAACTAGATCAATGCTTGACATCCCTTCTTGTTTTTTTTCCCTTCAGGTATGCTATTAAACAAGACCCCGCAGGCTGGGTGACAGTAAATCCAACAACAGGGGAGGTCTTTGTAAAAGAGTCTTTTGACAGAGAGTCCAGTCATGTGACCAACGGCACTTATACAGTCACTGTGATGGTTACTGACAAAGGTAAATCACAATACTGTCTGTTTACTATGGTATAGAAACCTCTAGAGTTAGAAAAGTTGGAAGTCATTTCCGCTCTATAGGAATGTAGTTTATGTATGTTTGCCTTTCCTCTGACTTTTCATTCCAGACAATCCTAAAATGACAAGCACTGCTACACTTCAAATCTACGTCGAAGACAAGAATGACAACTTCCCTGTGTTAAATGACAGTAAGGTGTCTGTCTGTCAATCTGAGGAGATCTCAAGCACAGAGATCACAGCGTATGACCTTGATGGAGATCCATACAGTGGCCCATTCAGCTTTGAACTAATAGGCGACGTTAAGAAAGAATGGAGCTTCGACCCGAGCCACGGTACAGAAAAAACTTGATATTAATATTATATATTTATACTTTATTTATTTATATATAAAATACCCACATATACAAACTGTGTCAGATTCATTTGTTGATGCCAGTGGAATCAAAGTGTTTTATCTCTGTTGCTTTGTACTTTAGGAAACACGGTGCATTTGGTGAAACACAAAAGCGTCCATCCTGGTCAGTACACACTGATGGTGAAAATCTCTGATAAGCAGGGCATCTTTCTTCTTCAAAATCTCTCTGTGGCGGCCTGCAATTGTTCAGTCTCACCGAGCTGTCTAGTGCAACGCAACATGCAGAAAAAAGGGGGAAGTGGTGTTTTTGGAACAGCCATCTTTGCCTCACTGCTGGTTTTCGGTGAGCATAACGTTCTGGGAATTAAAAAACATTAAGAATTGGTATCACAAAATTTTTTTAGGGTGTTCAAAAGGAAGTTAGAGCAGCACATAGTGAGGAATCTAGCTGCATTTCGTTAACATGAAAAATCTGGCATTTACCCGTCAACAATGGTTTGTTTCTTTATTAGGTTAGTTGTCCCACATCATTGTTAATTAATCCCACACCTGTTTCTGTTTTCCCTGAGTGTCTTCCTTTGGTACTTAATTCCTTAGTTGTCCAGTATTGTTAATGCTACGTGTGTTTGATGTCTCTAGTCCTATCCTTATTTAATCCTTTGTTTGGACACTTTATCCGGCTACACGTCAGTGTAATACTTCTCAAATAAAGCAACTTGTAAAGCCAATTTGATTTAACTTCAAAATTTAAAGGGACAGTTCATACGGAAAAAAAAATTCTGTCATTTTCACCCTCGAGTTGTTCCAAATCTGATGAACACAGAGAAAGATTTTTGGAAGAATGCTTGGAGCCAAACAGTTCTTGGCCACCATTGGCTACCATAGTAGGAAAAAGGACAATGGTAGTCAAAGGTGCCCCAGAACTGTTTCCTGTCCTACATTCTTCAAAATATCATCTTTTGTGTTCAACCGAACAAAAAATAAATTAAGTAATTTTTCTACTATGGTAGTCAATGGGGTCCAAACTGTTTGGTTACAAGCAAATTTACCAAAGATCTTTTTGTGTTCATCAGAAAAAAGACATTTACACAGATTTGGAACAACTCGAGGATAAGTAAATGATAACAAAATTTTTAGGTAAGACAGCTTTTTGAACTAAAAGATTTAGATGGCTAAATAATATGTAGATTCCATGATGACTTTTGAAATGCAGATTTTGTTTGTCTCTTCTTAGCGCTCCTGCTACTCTCCCTCACTTGTTCTTGTCGGGCTGGGAAGTCTTTAGCACAGGTGGAAGATATCTCAGAAGATGCCCTACTGTCCTACAACATAGAGAAACCCGGCACAGATTGTATGGTAATAACTGCGGAAAATTTAAGGTGTCTGAGTAAATAATATTTTATAGGCATTTGATTTACTTTTTGTTGCTTGTTGTAAGTAAAACAGAAATACTGTACAGTAATCGTGTATTACTTAATACATTAAAAACTACATGTATAGACATTTAATATTTTTTATTTGATATACAAATAATTATATTAAATCTGAAGGTCCCGACTGCTCTGCTAAACACAAAGCAGGAAGCTTTTCTTGCCCATAACGGTCTTCAGCACAAAGGTGACGTTCATCAGGTATGATAAACAATTATGTTTGTTTTGAGTTTCATGCGAAAAAAAATATCTTAGGAAATTCTTTCAACATAAAGCAACACGTTTTTTATTTATTTAGGTGTCAACCCAGAATTTTAGCCCTTATAGTCCACTGGTTCAATCGAATGGATTCTGGTCCACAGAAAGAGCACAGCACAATTATCATGTGGTATAACAGAAGAAATGTTTAAGAATTATTCAATTTAACAACAAATTTAATTTAACAACTATTTTCCTATTAACCAGGAGACACACAGGGGTGGGGTCCTTGGCCTGCTGACATAGGGGCAGTCGGGGGAGGGGGGATGGGGCGGGGGGGGGTGTGGCTCGTTGCGAGGGGTGCGGTCCGGTGGGCGGGGGGCGGACCCTGGTTGAGCGTACCTCGTGGGTCGGGGCGTGGGCGTGCGAGGGAGTCTCTCACGGTGCGACGGGGGTTGGGGGGTGCCGGGTGGGGGGGGGGAGCGGGAGGGGGTGCCCGTGGACGGGTTGGGGGCTTTTGGGGGGTGGGTACTCGGGGGCAGGTCGCGGGGGGGGGGGCGACAGTGGCGTGGGTTGTGGGTCGGCAGGGGGTTGGGGGAGCCGCCGACCGTTTGGCGTTGGGGCGGGGTTGGGGGCGGGCGCGCTGGGGGTTTCGGAGATGTGGGTTGCGACGGCTGGGGGGTGGGGTGCGGGGCGGGTGGGGGGCGGTGAAGGGGGAGCCCCGCCGGTGAGCGGTCGGAGGGGGAGGGGTGCGGGCGCGGTGGGTGGGGTGGGGGGTGGGGGGTGTGCGGCCGGGGCTGGGGCGGGGGGGGTGGGGGTGGGGTGGCGTGGTGCAGTCCTGGTCGGCGTCGAGGGCAGCGGGGCGGGGCCCGGGGGTGTGGAATGGGGGGCTGGGCGGAGATGTGAGCGGGGCGGGGCTCTGGCGAAGGGGGACGATGGCAGGGGGTCCGCCGGGGCTCCTGGGCGGAGCGGAGGGGGGGGGGTGGAGTGCGGCACGGGGGGGAGTCAGCTGGGGGAGGACGGCCGGGCTGCCGGTGTCGGGGGCGGGGGGCGAGGGTTGTGTGGGGGGTGGGTTGGGGTGGGGGGGGGGCCGCTGGTGGCTCGTTGGCCAGCGGACGCGGGGGTGGTTGGGGCGCTCGCGCGGGACGTGGGGGGGGGGTTTGGGGGGGGGGGCGGGGCGGGGTCGGCTTGTGTGCGCTTTTGGGCGCCCGTGTGGGCGCGCGCAGGTCTATCGGGGCGCACGGTAGGGGGGGGCGGCCGGGCCCCGTATGTGTCGTGGGGGGTCTGAGGACTCGGGGGGTGTGTGTCGGTGGTGGTTGGGACGCCAGTGGGGGTGTGAGAGGCGCGGCGCTCAGCGAGGGTGGCGGGGAGGGGGTGGAGGGTGGGGGAGCGCGGGCGGGGTAGTGGGTAGGGTCGAGTGTTGGGGGGGGGGGACCACAGGGGGGGTGGGTCGGGCCGGGGGGTGGGGTGGCGAGTTGGGGGGGTGGTCGCGGGGCGGCGGCCGGTAGGCGGGCCGGGGGGGGGAGACGGGTGGCGGGGAGAGGCGGCCCTCTGTGCCGTGGGGGTGCGCGGGTCGGGGGAGTGGTGGAGGGGTTCCTGCGCGGAGCGGGCGGGGCCGCACGCCGTATGAATGGGGCTTAGCCGGGTGGGGGGGGGGGGGGGGTGAGAGTCCGGGGCCCGGCGGTTGGGGTGTGGGGGAGAGGTGGTGTAGGGCGATCAAGGGTGGGCGGCCAGCTGGGGGGGGGTAGGGTGGGGGTTGGGGGTGGCCGGGGCGGCGATGGGGGGTGGGCGAGGGGTTGGGTGAGGGGGCAGAGGGTTTGCCTGGGGCGGGGCGGGTTTCGGGGGGTCGGGCGGGGGCGCTTTACTGGCGGGGGGAGGGCCCGCCGCGCGGGTGGCGCGGGGGCGCAGTGGGCAGGGCGGGGGAGGAGGGGGGGGCGGCGGGGGGGGTCGGTCGGGGGGGGAGGGCGGGAGGGGGCAACGCTTGGGAGGGCGGCCTGGGGGGGTGGGGGCTGGGGGGGGCGGTTCCTGGTGACGGGCGGGTGAGGGTAGGGGTCGGTGGGGGGGGGGGGCCCCGGGGGGCGCTCACTGCGGGGCACCTGCTAATGAGGGTAATTGGGAAGGGGTGGCGGCTTTTGGGGGCCCGGGGGGGTCGCCGGGGGGGGGGGGGTTGGCGGCATAGCGGGGGGCGGGCGGGCGCGGTGGGGCGTGAGGAGGGGGGGGGGGGCTGTGTTGGGGGGGGGGGTGGGGGGCGTGTTGGGGGGGGGGGGGGGGTGCTGGGTGTAGTGCCAGGACTTGTAGGGGCGGGGGAGGTTGGGGTTGGGGGGTGGGGGGGGGGTGGTTTAGGGGGGCGGGGGTGTGCTGTGGGGGGGGTGCTGGGGCGTGGAGTGGTAGGCTGTTGCCCTGGGGCGAGGGCCGCCGCTGTCCAGGGGCGGTTGCCGGCCCCGTTCTTGGTTGCCCGTTCGCCCGTGTTCCGTGGCGGGGGTTTTGTCCTGGCTTTCTTGGGGTCACGCCCGGGTGTCCGTGGCGGGCGGCGTGCCTGTTTGTGGGGAATTCACCGGGTTTCCCCGCCCCGTTCTCGCCGCTGTGTGCGTTTGATTTCTTTCTCTGTTCTGCTCGTGTTGCTCCTGCGATTTCCGTTCCCCTCCCCATCGGGCCTTTTGGTGTCGCGTCGGTTGTAGCCTCTTACCCCCTACACCGGACGCTCTGGCATTGTGTTCCGCTCTGTGTCTGTCGCGGTCGCCGACCACGTAGTTGGTCTCTTGGTGGCCCCACGTTGGCTGGTCCCTTTGTGTTTTTGACACCTGGCGCCGGTTGCCTCCGGTCCGCCACGTGGGACTTGTCTCCGCTCGGCCCGCCAATCATTGTGTGGTTGCGGCGCTGTTTTAGTGGTCGGTGTGCTTCCCCGCAGGAGTGCGGGCCTCCCACCGCGCCCCGCCCTGTGTGTTTTGGTTGTGGGCTTCGGGGCTTTTGTCTCTGTTCCCGTTTCTGCCCGCCGCGCCTCCGTTTGTTGTTGTGGTCCGTGTAGTTTCGTGTGCTCGGTCGGGTTTTTTTGCGGGTTCCCCCGCGCGCGGCGGGCTTCTGCCCCGCCCGGGTCCGCCTTTTTTTCCGGGGGGTGGGCGGTCGCGGGTGTGTTTTCGCGCCTCCCGAGCTCTGCACGAGAGTGCGTGGGGCGCCGCGGTTGGGGGTGGCCCGGGACTTTCGGCGGCCCCCTTTGCCGCCGACGGGCTGTTCCCCCCCCGGCGACCCCCCCTTGTCTTTCACGCGTCCACACCCGTTGGGCGCCGTTTTCTCCGGTTTGGTTTGTTTTCGTGTGGGGTGGTTGTGGTCATGTTCGCGCCGTGTTTGTCCCCCCGTTTGCGCTGGTTGGGCTCTGGTCTGTCTGCTTCCTGGGGGTGCCCTTCGGTCCTGGGTGGGGCTTGCTGGGTTTGCGTTGGGGGGGGGTGGGGGGTGTGTGTGTGCGGCGCTCCGCCCCGGGGGCCCGGGTCTGTCGGGCGCCAGTTTCGCCGCCGGTGGGTTCCCTGTTGTTCTGTGGGGTGGCGTTGGAGCGCCCGTGGCGACGCCCTGGCCGGCGCCGGGGGTGTTTTGTCTTTTTTTTTCGGTGCGCCGGGCCTTTCCTTTTTGGTTCCCCCTTTCGGGGGGGTGCCGGGGTTGGGGTTTGGGGGTGTCCCTCCGGGTGGGTGTGGTGGCCGCGCTTTTTTTGTGTGGGCGTGTTTTTTTCCGCCCGTTTGGCGCCCGCGGTTTGCCCGCGTGGGTGCTTTGTTCGCGCCGGGGCGCGCCTCGCCTTCAACATTGTGAAACAGTCCCTGTATCGGCCCCCTTAGGGACAAGTTCACTATCAGGTGAATCTTTATAATTTCACTGTTTTTGATGGGGCTGAGTCTGTTTAGTGAAACTGTGCTCTTGTAAAACAAGGGCTTTAATGTATTAGTTATTTGACCTGGATCTCAGGTGTGCAGAACTTAGTCGAAAAACTTCCACACACAGAAATGTCACGTTCACACATGTACTTCCACTAGCCTTCGCCCTCGGGCCCTCTCAAGAGTATAATCCTTACTCGGTGACGTAATTTCCAAGCACAACGTAATACCAATTTAAAACATTTACTCACATAATTCAGCTTGTTTAGACATAACAGGGTAAATGGTTCAGACGAATAAAATGTCTAAATTCTCAAATACTAAATTAGTATTTAAAACTAAATTTGATCCCCAACTATTCAATACCTGAATTTTTTCCCTTTCTTGGGAAATACGCCAATCCTCTGACGTGTATCCTGCCTACGGCTGCCTATTGTTTTTTAACCTTATCAAGTCTGTTCATTGTAGTACCCAGTTGTAATTGGACAGATGTAAAAATTACGATCTTACACACCTTTTTCAGATTGCAACAGTGAATCACCAGTTAGTCACAAGAAATAATGTAGCTTTCCCCCTTACTTGATTATGAGCCTCATCCTTACGCCATTGAAGACCTCCTCTGGTACGTCGGATATTTATGCCCGGACCCACAGACCACTGCCCCCACTCTAAGTTTATATGCGGGTAATTCCTGAGCTGCCTCTCCCTGAATCTGGATCTCCAGCTTCACCTTTAGCAAATATTGGCCTTCAATCCGCTAACCTGGATGTGTAAGGCTACTTTTCCGTAACCACACGAAGTGATTTGAATGGAATGGCCTCAAGTTTTAAACACCCAGACAGGAATAATATTGTGTATTTTGGTAAGGATTTAGGGCTCGTTCATATGGTGAGACACCTGATAATTATTGTCATGGATAAATATTAGGCTCCATTTACTATGACCAATTTCAATCGTTACTCTAACGTGTTTATTAAATTTCACGGATTGGTATCTAGCTTAGCTTTACAGGGATTTCTTTTTAACCTCCTCACTTTGATTGTATGGTTTCCTCAGCGACGGAAAATGATTTTTATTCCCCCCCCCTTTTGAGAAGGTTAAACTCACATTTCTGCCTGTGGTTATCTTGGTTCACTATCAAGGTCATGGAAGGATGTCATGTAGAGTCGTTTGTTTTTAACAACCCCATTTTTTAGGCTTGCTTATTCGTCATGGCCATATTGTTGTTACTCATTAAATCCTATTTATACTCACGTCTCTATGCTAATTTTCTATCATAGTGTTTCTCAAATGCCTTGTTTTCATATGAAAACATTAAAAGTAATAGAGGAAACTCTCCGTATTTTTTAACCATTAATAATGCCATACAACCCATATGACAAGCATTGTTACTGCCTCATACTTTGCTTAACATTATTTTTGAACACATCTTTGGTACACCATTCTTGACGTTGAGCCATGACAATCTAAAATTGACGTCTTTTTCATTGACAATGGCCCCCCCTTATCCAAGAGTTGTAAGACATAATAATGGTGTCTTTGAAAAGTGACTTTTCCTGCAAAAATATTTTAAGTGCAGGTGAAGTGTAACCTGCATCACTGCCTCAATTAGAAGCAACCTTGTTTATGCCCATATTGTATATTTTTTTTTAGAGGGCCTCTATTTCCATGGTTTAAGGCGAGACAATCTTTGCCTGTATAGCATTTTTTTTGAGAGTGTTTACACTTTGATACATTTGCTTATTACTTGATTTTTGCTAACTTCGGGCTTTTTTTTTCGTTGTAATGTAATACTAAATTGTCCTGACAATGTCGTTCGGACTATTCCGGTGACATTTGGTCTCATTCTTACACACAAACAAAAAACTTTATATATAAAATACCTCAAAAACTAATTACTACAAAAAATGATTCCTTCCTTTGTTAAAACAATACCACAGAATGTCCAAGTAAAGAATATATTGGTTTTTTTTTGGCACCTGTTGATCTATTCCTATTCAATGTAATAACAATCAAAATTCATTGTTTTGCCTTCCTATCCATGTGTAAAGTTTTTATATCTTCACTTAGGTCACATCTTAACACTGCTGAATTTCAAAAATCAAAAAGAAATAGGTTCTCAGAGCTTCAGGCTTAAATATGACAAATAAGAATGTTGCTGTCAGATAAGGTTCTCCTGTGTTCAATGAGAAAAGCAAAATGAGGCCAATCAACCACCCACCGTACCTCTTCCCATCTACACATTTCAACCTAAGGCACCTACCCCGCGACCAACCGCTTCCGGCACCTACTTGGACCCCCCCCATCGCACGCGCATCTTTGTAACCTGAAGCCCATCACAAATGCTAAATGCTAATTATTTATAATTATAAGTTAGAGCAGGCAGAACGCTTATTATAACAACTGAGAATCTTTTGCATCCCCCACTTTCTTTTATCTTTCCTTTCTTTTCCCTGTCAGATTATTCACCGTTTCTTTGGTAAACCACTTTTTGTTCGAGTTGGTTAAAGTTTCATTATGTTTGGATTCATATGTATTCACTTCTGAGTTTATAAACCACATTAAACGAATTTTAGGTTTCACAAAGTTTCAGTGTTATTTAGTATGACCATAATTCTACCAAATGGTGGCTCTGTCCACCGACTATATTGTTATCGGTTTGCTGTAATGATTTTGCTTAAAAAAGTGGGACCCTAATGGCCACCCCAACTCCATTGGGACTTATGTAATCACACTAACCCATCATTTTTTTTTAATTTGACACAAACCATCTCAAACCCGGTGGCATTTATACTGAACTGAGCCGGCTGGAAATCGTTGAATCATTTACATTTTAGTCATTCGGAATGACACGCTTTTATGCCGGCAAATATGCGATTTCATTACAATTGGGGTAAACAATCGCTTTTTTTAGCAATCGGTAAATACATAAGTACAACAAAAAGCATTTTTAAGCTGCATCTTAATCAACAACTGCCCGTGACAGAACACTTCCAAGGCTCACTTTCGGTTGTGCCAATTGGTGTAGCAGCGGCGGTTTTTCTTTGGCGTTTTCGAGCGTCTTTATCTGACAGCTTTTTTGATTAATTTGTTGTTTCACAGATGCAGTTCTCCCCGTTTTTTTTCCAATGTGATGTTGACAAGGTCTTTCTTACTTGTTTCACACTTTGTTAACACCCTGCTGACTTTCAAACCACAAACCGATTACCGTATGATTTCTCAGAGTTTCAGGCTTTATACAAACTAAATAATGATTCATGTTTTTCGTGAACCCACTACTCAGTTGCCCCTGTGTTCACATGTGAAAAAAGTGTCGAATAGGACTCAATTACAATTGTGTACCACCTTTTCACTCGAACATACGCACTTATCGAAATTTCTTACAAAAACCATAGTAATCCAATTTTATGTACTCTATGGTTTTATAAACTCGCCTATGCATTTTTGTTGTTGGTATTATCGATCCCTTCTGATCCTCGAGCGCTATTTAGTCACAGAAAAATCCCCCCCATACCCACATTCCCTGTTGTCTCTCAACCATTAACCACTTTTCCACCGCCCACTTTTTTTAGTTTTATTCACGTCATAATCAAACCCCCACTTTGATTAACCCATCACTTACAAGAGACTTTATAACCCGTGCATATGTTTGCCATGTCTTTCCCTTGTCGATGGGCAGGGGTGTGGTTGCGCGGGCGCGTGTTGGGGAGTCCTTACTGGTTTGACTGCGTCCCACCCGGCGACGGGCCCCCCGACGCGACCCTTCCGCCTATTCCCCTCCTCCCTTCCCCCCCCCTTTCCTTTTTCCCCTTCTTACGCTCCCACCCTATCCCCCCCTCCCCTTTTCTCTCTTCTTTTTCTCCCTCCCCTCCCCTTTTCCTTTTTCCTTCTTTCCCCCCCCGCCCTTTTTTTTTTTTCCTGCCTACTTGCTGAGGGGGCTTTCTCTGTGAGAAAGTCGAATAGATCGACCTTCACACGCTAAAAATAAGTTAATATACCATCTAATGAAGTTACCCTTATATTTTGACGGCTCACACTTATGCTGTGAACGTTGGTTTCAACTAACGAAGGGGCCCCCCCGCGCTGTGACCCGCAGCACTGGCCATTTCGCATTGCTGACGTTCTTCACCCCGATTTCACGGACAGGATAGAAGTCGGTTGGCGAAAATATTCCACAACATGTGTTGACCCGTAGTGTAATCCACTCATTTTGTACTCATAACAATCCCGTTTGATGCAGTGCCGAAAGAAATATTCGACCTATGTTAAAGTTACAATATTATTGTCGTATCAACATTCGTTGACTATTACATCTATAGAGCGTATGAAGGACGGAGGTAACCAAGCCTCGCCTCCTCTGAGAGCCACCTCACTGAAACTCCCATCCGTTATTGGAACTCGCAAATGTTGAAACGAAACTTTTTTATAAGCACCCTATGGCCTACAGCCAGTCCCTACGTGACATTTCCTACCATACCATTCTTATGATAAACCCCTCAGAACCCAATCTCTGTGTAACAGCCGATTTTTAGTTCATGTTTTCCCCCCACCAAGTAATATAACATTACACACCTTTTCGTTACCTGCATAATACTAGCCATAATGTTTTAACCCAATGACGGTATCGTTAACCAACAAGACTGGCTGGAGCCACTCTCTCTCATGCTCCCCAAAACTCCGGGCCGGCTCCCCCGGCTCTTGTGAATGTAGCCCATCCCGTACAGATCATTAATTATTTGTTGATGACATTGTGTATCTTATTTTAATTTTCCACCATTTTTAATATACTACTAAACCGGATTATGTAATTTAGTTATAATTACATAAAAAATAAAATGTAGATGACATCCCCAACACACAGGCATGGAAGTTAAACTATCCCCTTTCAGGCCCCCACGGACCACCTTCTTGTGTCTATTTAAAACCTTCTTAAAAAATCTTCAACAAGATCATTATCATTTCTAAGACAGCGCCCCTTTGTCACTTGTTACACAACTGCCGTAGTTTATTAATTTGCCACCTGGGGAATAGTTATTTCACATTTGTCAAGCGGCTTCCTCCAAAAATCTCACCTTGTTACTTCCTACACTATTTTACAACCCCCGGTCAATATTGTTTTTGTTGCGTAAAACAGTAACCATTACTCTTTAGGTCCACATCAGTAGAATCAAAAAAGCATTGGGACGACCGGCCAATCCTGCAACTTCACACTGGGCCTCAGATTTAATCTCCACGATATCAATGTGCCAGATCCCCTGCACGGTGAACACCAACTTTGGCGTCTTTCCTGGCTGAGCCTTGTGATTTACAAGCTTCTTGAAGTAGGAGTGAAAAAGACTGTTTTGAATATTCCATTCCCGCCCGCTTCTTCACACAGCAGCCAGAGATCGTGGTGGAAAATGAAGACTCAGCGATTCTCCACCTACAGCAACTGGTTGTACATCCCATTAAACAAGAGTTCGTCCATTGATTCAGGTCAGTCAATAAGCTTCACCTGAAGCTGGAATATAACTGGCAATGCCATGATGTGAAGGTCACACGCTCACCCAAACCCCGAAAAGCACTGGCAGACATTAGCCTAGATGGCATTTTCTGGCAAACAATTGTGGCATTAGCATTTCACTAGCAAGATCTTTTTTATGCTTGCGGTATTTACCCCAAGGTAGTCGGCCCCCCAGCAACGAGTTAGACCTTTACCATTGAGGGTCACGATTCCTGCAGGTGGCGCCTTGTAATTGAACTACCCCCCCAAGCTACATCTGGTTGCTTACCACAGAACACCAAGAGGATCTTCATACCAACGCGGGGGACTTATTTCGCCTATATACCACTTGACCAAAGCTCTTTGAAATAGGCGTCTCTCGGTTCATACATCTTTCTGCTCAAATTCCCCTTCTTTTAAAACGCCTTATCCATTCTATTCTTGTCATGCATAGGTGATTACACTTTGCCCCAACCAAACATGATCCTAGATTAGACCTACATCAATAATTATCCCTCTCCCTCTGTCTGTACTACTGTGTTACTCGTTTTGACCGGTTCCTTGCCCAAACTTTTGACAACCATCTGTTGCTCGTTAAGTTTCTGTTTTGTTTTTACAATTACTCAAGTTCTTGTATCCATCCCTCCCTCTCAAGAAAGGACAGACTTACATTTCCGACCAGTACATTCCCATACTAACAGTTTTTAAACATTGTGTTATGCCTCATTTGGTGTGTTCGACTGACCTGTAATTGTCGTCATTTCTGTCCAAAACCATGTGCTAGGTGGAATATGAATCATCTGTTTTTCCAGGCACATTTGTGTTCCTGCATTTTTTTATTTTACTTTTCTATTATCAAACACGGGGTGGCCGGGATATTGGTGTGTCATTTCACCTTCGAATGTTTGAAACAATTTACTACTTTTGCCATTTTCTTTGGGTACTCGTATTATTCTATTTTATGACTCCGCTTAATACATTCTTTAGATAGTTCAAGAATTTTCAACCATTTCTCTTGAATTAAAATGTAGCCATAGTTTATTAAATAGCAACAGTATTCCAGGCTTTGTGAAATAAAACATTCTCTAAAACATAATCCTTGAGATTGACTCATTGTACATACATAACGTCTACCTTGAACACATTCAAATACTGTTGCTTGATCAAATAGTTTTATGAGCCCTTAAATAGGTATGTTTTTAAATATACACTTTCATTATTTCATAATGTTGTATTTTTGTCATTTAATTGCACACGCAGCCACCTTTTAAGGAGAAGTGGTGGTGCAACGCACCAGTATCCCGGAAATACACATATTAATCACGTATCACAGAAAGTTCAGACCCATACGCATTACAAATGCACATGGTCCTGATAATTCACAGCTACAATCGTCGCATTATATAGCCAGAATACCATGTTTAATATTCTTTTTCTCGACTGACGAACATTTACCTAAGTTATATAACATTGTTTTATTGCCTCGTGTTTTTTTGGATGAAACGAAATATGGCCATCGAATTATACAAATATCCAAAACGTATGGGTACACAATCTGCTCAAACAATTCCCCTCGCACAACTGCACTCACCATTTTACATACATACCAAATAACAAACCCCCATCCCGCGAACCTATCCATAAAGATTATCTTTATGACAGCCTCAACCGCGCAGCAACGCACCACTACGCAAACAGAAGCACGCCAACCCAGCCCCCAACTCACAGCTCTCCGCGGCACGGCCCCTCACCGGACCCTGGCATCCAGGAAGCCGTGAAGTCGGTCTATTGAGCTTCTTGTGGACGATTGTATTAGAGGACACTGTGTTTGTACTGACTGATACCAAAAATGGCGCCCTTGACCACAGCGTAACACGGATACAACCACCACCCCACAAAATATTATCATTGCTCTCAGCACTCGCTCCTCCCCTTTTACACATGTGATTCCCCTCTTAGAGCACCACGCCACAGGCGTTGGTTATTAATCAAGGGGTACAGAATCCAGGTTTTTGTTTGTAGATCGTTTTTTAGCTGCCGGAGCTACACTATTCACGTGAGTAACCTCCTGACGCCCTGGGTTGGGTCCAACACCTTGGTACACCGCTCGTTCCCAATTCCCTGACCTCCGCACGGTAGCGAACATTTTATGATATACCCCCCATCTTTTCCGTCTGGACCACATGATACAATACACAATAGTCATTGTCACCCCTTACAACTTGGGCCTTAGGATTTGCTTGTTTTCACCTGATGATTTGTGGAAGGGACCTGGTCAACAACTGTGAAATTCATATGTACGGTCGGCGTCTGCCCGGGTTCCTTTTGCGCAGTTTCCATTTTCTGGAACAAGCTGTCATCACCCTTTCCTATGTGCTCATTTTAGTTATCGTTATTAGCCGGGTCACCCCTCATCTGGTTTGACCCCTGAGGATTAGGCCGGCAGTGGTATCACTTTAAAACTTAGGTGTTCTTACTTGTCAAGATTATTATTTAAAACCATTCTTTTTATGTAACTGATTCATTGACGAAAAGAAAAAATATATATGACTAACTTGAGAGACTAGTCTAAGCGTTTAATGCAACTGGCCAAAGGTCAGCAAATATCCGTTAAAGGGGTAGTTCACCCAGAAATGAAAATGAATGTTCTTTCATCAGTTTCTCCCCGTCATGCTACCTCAAACGTGAATGACTTTCTCCCGCAGAACAAAAAAAAGATGATATTTTGATAACCAAACAATATTGGCTCTCATTGAGGCCTGTTGCATAGACTCAGAAAAACTTTGACATTTCTTTTAAAATCATGACCATAGTTGTATGCCTATAAATGGGCAGTGATTGGTTAATGGGAATCATGTATTAAGATTATGATGGTGTGATGAATTAAGTTGTCTCTTAACAAAGGTTGAATTTTCAGGTGAAGTTGTGTTTGGCTCCGGGGATCGGGTCTGTGCTGGCAACCAGTTGCGATGGGATTTAACTCCTGACCAGATCCACCAGCTTACCGATGAGCTTATTGCTAAAACCAAAAAGGTGTACGACACTGTGGGCGCCCTGGACTTGGCCAGCGTCAGCTATGAGAACACTCTGAAGGCCCTCGCCGATGTAGAAGTGGACTACACTGGTAAAAATACTTCGTTTTGAAAAGATGGTATTTATAACCTACATGAAAGGTTGATGGTGTGTTGGTTTTAGGGTAAAGGCGAAAATGTGTCAAGGTCACATTTCAGCTCCGAAATGATTTTGCATGATACAAAATTGAGAGTGAGTTTTTTTCCATTCTCTGACATTTTCACCTTAACAGTTCAGTCCAGGATGGTGATTTCAAAGTGTAACTTACCTCGCTTTCCTGCACATTTTGTAAGCACTGCGGCACAAAAAAAGTCAGAGTATGCAAGAATGTTGTATGCAGCGATACACACCATTCAGCACTTTTCACACAATGATACGCTGACCAGCCTGTGGACTGCACTGTGCTTGACTATTGTTCAGTCGTTAGTCTCACTGAAATAATTCTACAATCATTCCCGCAAAACAGAAATGAAAATATGACACAACCACTCGTTTCATTTCTTCATTCAATGGATTACATCACTATTAATAAACACAAGTACAACACCATTTCTGCTGGTTTACAGTTTCATATCTGTTTGAGTAGCCAAAATGACCTAATTGAAATTTATTGCGCCTTTTTTTGCAGTCCAGCGGAACATGTTGGACTTCCCTCAGCACGTGTCCTCTTGCAAAGATGTCCGCACGGCCAGCACTGAAGCTGATAAGAAGCTGTCAGAGTTCGATGTGGAGATGAGCATGCGGGAGGATGTTTATCAGAGAATCGTGGCCCTGGAGGTGAGATTCGGTTTGGTTTGCAGTGCCAAACTAGTGAAACGAATTGTCGTTTGGACAAGAATTTGTTCGAAATCATGTCACGGGCTGTCATTTTTCGATTTGAATGTAGTATGCCAGGCCCTTGAAGGAATAGTTTTCCCAAAATACCCATTGACTTTCCATAGTAGGAATAAAAATTATAGATCAGGGTTTGAGTACCTGTGAATCGGATGTAGAAGATAAATATTAAATAAAAGATAAACATTTAATTATTGTGGATCTGTGTGATATGTCTCGCGTTGCTAAACGACAACATTATAATATCACATCCCAAAAATGTACATTTAATAAAATTGCATCCCATGAAATAATCACAAAAATGTTGTGTAAATGTATTAATTGCACAACCCTGGTTTAAATAATACTACAATGTGACTTTTTGGACATTATTCTATCCCTGATTTGATTTCATTTTTGGTTCCCCGTTTACAGGAGAAGCTTTCAGATGATGGTTTGTCACCCGAAGCCAAGCGTTACATGGAGAGACTCATAAAGCTGGGCAAAAGAAACGGCCTCCATCTTCCAAAAGAGAAACAGGAGGTCAGATGTTCGGATCTTTCGTTTGCTTGTGTAATAGTAGTGCATCTTTGCCCAGAATTGAGTTTCATCTTCCCTGTAACAGGAGATCAAAAAGATCAAGAAGAAGTTGAGCAATCTGTGTATCGATTTCAACAAACACCTGAACGAAGATACAACCATCTTGACCTTTTCTCGGGAGGAGCTCGGTGGGTAGCTGGAGGATCGTTTGTAATCTTATTTTAGTAAAGTGTAACCGTTTGCTTAAATGTTGTGTTTTGCAGAACACAAAATGTTTTGTAGGCAGATTGTTTTTTTCTTTGGTTTTGAGGAATGCGACATGACGGGTGTGAATGCTTTCGCTATAGGGGGGCTCCCTGAGGATTTCCTCAACTCTCTGGAGAAGGATGAGTCTGGAAAGCTTAAGCTCACTCTGAAGTACCCTCATTATTTTCCCACCATGAAGAAATGCTTCGTCCCAGAGACACGGAAGAAATTAGAAGAGGCCTTTAACTCGCGCTGTAAAGAGGTCAGAAATGCTTTCTGTCTGTCACACTCTGTGTGTTTAAGTCAATTTTTTAAATATGAATCCAGTTGTCTTGACCTCTCGGTTGTAATGGTTCATCCAACAGGAGAATTCTGCTATCCTGAAGGAGCTGGTGGAGTTGCGCTCTCAGAAGAGCAGCCTGCTGGGCTTCGTTGCGCACGCCGACTTTGTTCTTGAGATGAACATGGCCAAATCCTCCAAGAAGGTCGCTGCCTTCCTTGGTAATGAATGACAACATTACCTGTAAATGAACATAGTTTATCGTTATCAGCTGTGTGATAATAGTTTACATCCATCTCTATATCTCCACGCCGCTGTAGAGGATCTATCCCGTAAGATGAAGCTCCTGGGTGAGGAGGAGAGGGCGGTGATCCTGAAGCTGAAGGAACAGGAGTGTCAGAAGAGAAACCTACCGCTCACCGGAGAGATTCACGCATGGGACACGCGCTACTACATGACCCAGGTGGAGGAGACCCAGTATGCCGTGGATCAGAACCAGCTGAAGGAGTATTTCCATGGAGGTGGTGACTCGTGGTCTGCTGGGCATCTATCAGGAGCTGCTCAATCTCACCTTTCAGCAGGTGGAAGGTGCCCCCGTCTGGCATGATGATGTCACGCTGTACTGTGTTAAAGATCGCACCTCTGGACAGGTCGTGGGGCAGTTTTATCTAGATCTCTTCCCCAGGTAAGAGCTTTGTGTCTTTGACGTGTCTGTAATACAGTTACGTTAATCTAGAAATGGGACCCTTAAAAACTTCAACCCTAGTGGCGGTGTCGCTAAACTGACTCTTGATTTCTTTATTTCTACAGAGAGGGCAAGTACGGCCATGCAGCATGTTTTGGCCTGCAGCCTGGCTGTTTGCTGTCGGATGGGACCAGACAGATGTCTGTGGCTGCCATGGTGGCTAATTTCAGCAAGCCCACAGCAGACGCCCCTTCCCTGTTGCAGCACGACGAGGTGGAAACATACTTCCACGAGTTCGGACATGTGATGCACCAGCTCTGTGCTCAGGTCTGCATTAAGTCCAGTGCTCCTACAGTTTGCATTTGACTGTTTTGGCCGTTGTGTGAATTTCACATAGGGATCTATTTGTGTTTTTTAGGCTGACTTTGCGATGTTCAGCGGGACTCATGTCGAGCGAGATTTTGTGGAGGCACCGTCTCAAATGTTGGAGAACTGGGTTTGGGAGAGGGAGCCACTGCAGCGCATGTCCAAACATTACAAAACCGGAAACCCCATCCCAGAGGAGCTTCTGGACAAACTCATCAAGTCCAGACTCGCTAATACAGGTAAACATAAAGATGGAACAGACAGTGGACTTTCTCACAGTCAGAAGTGTACATGAAATCATAATTGCTTCAACTCTAGTCCCACATGTAAATATGGCTTTGTAAACTGGACATGTTGTTGTAAATGCATACATTTATTTTATGATGTCATTCTTGGTCTTTTTATGAAACTAATTGATTTGTTATGTTATTTCTAAGAAAGCGATATTAGTGGTCTTTTATCTAATTGTTTGCTTCACCTTTCAAATAACCCTTTTCCTCACTATTTATCAGGGCTGTTTAACTTGAGGCAGATTGTTCTGGCCAAAGTGGACCAGGCTTTGCACACTAAGACCGGGCTTGACGCCGCTGAGGAATATGCCAAGCTCTGCCTGGACATCCTGGGAATTCCTGCCTCACCGGGTAAAATTAGAATTTGATTGAAAATGTTCAAAAAGTAATGGGAACGTTTAATTTGATCTCACAATATTAATGAAAACAAACAACTTTCAATCAAACCGCGATTGGTGCCAAGTAGATTCAACATGTTTAATGTAAGCATTAAAAAACCTAGCTAGCAAAAATTGATGCAAGCTATTTAATTAGTATACCTAATTGCCTTATTTTTAATTAAACATATAAAACATTAAATCAAATGACAATTAAAATGTTTTAACCAATTCACTTTAATAATAAAAAGAAAACATTTTTAATCATTTTAACCCATTCAAATTAATAATTTACTGAAAAAATATTGTTGAGTCAACCTAAAATAATAAGGCAACCTATCACAAGCACAATTTTGAGTTAACTCGACAAACAGAGACTGAAGTTCACCCAACTTAAAAAAATCAAAAAGTCATTAGTTGTCACAACAGTCAAGTTTACGTAATGAACAACAGAACAAAATATTTTGATAGAGTATAGATTGATAATTAATAAATAAACACATTTGTTTGCCTTTTACTACAATTGTACATGTTTTTTGCCTCAGACAGACCAAAATATTGATCAAATAACTGTAAACAGTTTGTGTTGAGTGCATTTATACAGATTGTGTCATGCACTTACCTCAACATTGAACACACAAACCTCAATCATGGTAACAATCAAAAACCACCATTCATTAAAAAACTCTAAACGCAACAAATAACCAACAGTAACAATGATATTAAAGCATAAATTTAGCCAGCAAGAACTAAAACACTTAAATCTTTAAAAAACAAATCACAGAAACACAGAATTGAACATGCTGCAATGCATCTTGTGAACTTTCAAACTCAGAATACACTGTTTTGCAAGTTGGGCTAACTTTCTGACGCATTTTGGCCAAAAACTTGAGAATCTAAGTCAACAAAATAATATTTATTAGAAACATGTTTAGGCTTATTTTGTTTAGTATATGCAAAACCATCATTTGACTCCTTTAACTAAAACTTGTATGTTAAAGTTGCTTGGTTATCTTTGTATAATCAACACAACGGGTATATTTGAGTCTGAACTGATTCAGGCAAATGAGGCAGACATACCAACTATTTTAATTTTGCTTCACTTCAATAAATTACAAACATACTCTGACAAACACTCGATGGTCAAATTAAAAGTAAAAATCAACTTGATCTTCACAATATTGCTGCAAATCATTCCCAGTATATTACATCATCCAGTACTAACTTGATAAAGTGAAAGATTATAATCAACTTAAACCTTTGATTTCTGGTTTCTACAGGGACAAACATGCCTGCCACCTTCGGTCACCTGGCAGGAGGTTATGATGCTCAGTATTACGGTTACCTGTGGAGTGAAGTGTTTTCGATGGACATGTTCTACGCCCGTTTCAAACAGGAAGGCATCATGAACCCCAAGGTCAGTTAAAACTACAGTGATTGGCTCATATGGCACATTTAGTGGTGATACTTTGAAATGTGATCAGATATTTACGGATATGTTTATTTATATCAGAATTGAATTGTGGCTCTTGTTTATACTTCTGTGTGGTGATCTTTTTTTAAAATGTGATTTGTTGGTAACATTCTTGTTTTTTAATGTCAACTCGTGTTCCTGTATTTGTAAACAGGTGGGTCTGGACTACAGGAAGTGCATCCTGAAGCCCGGAGAGGCTCGGAGGATGCCGCCGACATGCTGAAGAAGTTCCTAGGAAGAGACCCAAAGCAGGATGCGTTCTTTCTGAGCAAAGGACTCACGGTGGAGGTGGAGCCTGGCACACCCTGTGCATGCTGACCCCTTAATGGCTAGAATGAGCCGTCGAAAACCTCAGAAAGACTGATAACTCCTTAAAAACTCATCATTCACCTATCAAAGCATCTCCCATCCCTGCACTTCTCAAACAGTTTTTGACGAAATGAAAAAATTGTATCAAAAGCTGTCTAAAAACATGCAACGAAAACAAAATGATGTCTTGACTCCTTTTGTTTTTTTGGAAATGTTGCCAGTGTAATGAAATCCCTAGAGGGATTTTAGAGGTGTTGCCCTAATGCAGTCATGACATCATATGGATGTCACATACATGGTACCATCTGTGTGATACTCAACATGTCACCAGGAAAATTTTATTGAATGAATCTCACCAAAAGAAAAACAGGCCCAGGTCAGATTTCATCCTAAACTCAAAGTAAATGTAATGTAAAATCAATGTTGATAATAACGTTTGTGACATTGATTCAACATTAATTCAGGTTTCTTTGCTATCTGCGTTAATGTTTTTTTTAGGAAGAAAAGAAACATTTAGATTTTTTCGTGCATTGTAATTTTTTTGTCAATATTCTATATTACTACAATATGATCTTCAAATGCAGTACCAATGCTCAAAGTAATTTTCACATTGTGGTAATATAAGTTTGATGAGAAAATGTCATTTAAATGTAATAAATATAAATATGACTTGGGCTTGTTCTTGACAGGTTGCGTGAGATATGCACCCTATTAAAAATTGAGGTTTTAATTATTTGTCTCAATAGTTTGTTGCATATTTATTGCACAATCTTGCCTTGGGCAATTGCAGTTTTGATACCGACTGAAAGCATAAACCTGTCAGCCGATTCCTCTGTGGCTAGGCTTGAGTTATTCTCTCTCAGGACTGAGCACATTAGAGATCCACGAAACAAACAACACTGTGTAACAATTAACACATTCACAAGCAAAATAAAAATCACCTGCACCTCTGGCGCTGAGTTCGGTGGCAATGCA
The DNA here is from genome assembly GCA_006030095.1 of Triplophysa siluroides. NCBI lineage: Eukaryota > Metazoa > Chordata > Actinopteri > Cypriniformes > Nemacheilidae > Triplophysa > Triplophysa siluroides. Next base: position 1,040,015 of record VCII01000835.1, on the reverse strand, counting down.
CTTTCACGCAAATGCATTTGAAAAGGGCTTATATTTGAGTAAGACATGATTTTTTGACAGATGTAATGTGAAATGAAAAGCAACAGTTTGTGCACGTCTACACTTTAGGTTAATTAAACATGGAGCAGCTGCTGGCAGATCTCTGGGGTCTGATCTCTGCCTCGGGCAGGGGCTCGTAAACACCGGCTCTCTCTCGACGTTACTGATCTCAGTGGATAAAATGATGGTTACGAAAGAGAACAAACAAATGAGATTGGGCACACCACAAGAGAGACGCTTTCCAGTCCTTACAGTAGGATTGTGGAAAAACTGTTTCTTTTTTCATCATAAATATTTAGATTTCCAAAATACTTGTGTGAATTTTTAAATAGAAGTTATGCTCAGTGGTGACGTGCATTGGAGGTAATGTGGACAGGAGCACAGAGGATCAGGAATAGTTGAAGTGTGTTGGTCAGGATGGCTGTGGTGGAGATGACTGAAGCTCTTGGACTGGAGGTTTTTAAGGGGACAGAGCGCTGATGCTCTGCGGCCTGTTTCTAGAACGGTGCGGGTGTTCATCAGCTACACACACTCAGGTAAGATTTCTCTGTTTCTGTAGTCTTTAACTTTATTGAAATGTTTAATTACTCAAACAGGGTTCAAACAACAATGGAAACTCTTACATGCCTTTAAAATGATTACAATAAAAGTTATGAACATTTTTGTAGATGTAGTTTTCTTAGTGTTCAAATATTTAATCTGCTATTAATATTGCTCTGAGATTGTAAAAAAAACATTTTTAGATTAATTGTGATTGGCCAGTCACTCTTGTTATTGTGTTAAAGGGATACTTTACCCAAAAATGAAACTTCTGTCATCATTTACTCACCTTCGAGTTGTTCCAAATCTGTATACATTTCTTTGTTCTGATGAACACAGAGAAAGATATTTGGAAGAATGCTTATAACCAGAAAGCCCCCAATTTACTCCCATTAGGAAAAGTTACTTTTCCTATTTTTTTTGTTCTGTTGAACACAAATGAAGACATTTTGAAGAATGGGAGTCAATGGCGGTCGAGATCTTTAAATCTGTCTGGTTATAAGCATTCTTCCAAATATCTTTCTCTGTTTTCATCAGAACAAAGACATTTATACAGATTTGGAACAACTTTGAATGTGAGTAAATGATGACAGAATTTTCATTTTTGGGTGAAGTATCCCTTTAAATTGTGATTGACTGTTTCCTTGCTGTACAGTTCTCAAATCTTTTATTCGTATATAAGATGGTTTCAACTGTCTTGTAGTAGCTTTGCAATGTGGAATATATACACTGTAAAAAATATTAGACAAACCCCAATTTAACAGATGATACTGTCTGATGTACAAAAAAATAAGAAAAATTGCATAAGAATATAATTGCTTTAAACTTTTAGGGTGTTCACTTTTAGTATGTTAGGAACTAAACTATTAGTTGATGAGTTACATTTAAAAGTACTCGAACATTTTCAGCTGAGACATTTGGATATATTTACAGTGTATAAGCCTTATTCCAAAACAAACCCTTAAAATCTTAAAGTGATACAAGTCCCATAAAGTCACCCCGCTTTTATTTTGTAATATCAAGTCTTTAAATCTGATTCAGTTCAGTTGTGCTTTGAGGCTTTTTAAACCTACTATGATGAACTTTCATGACAGATATGAAAAGTGAGAGAAATGCATTCTGGGAGAAGGCATATTCTGAGTTGCAGGCTCACTGTCAAAGTCTGGATCTTGTCGCTGAGGTTTGTGCTGAAAATTTCTAGTATTGTTTAATGGTGAAATGAAACAAATTTAGCCGTTTAAAAAAAATACTGTCTGCTCATAAACTATTATTTTGGATTATTTTTAATACAAAGAAGAAAATGTCAGATTTTGTTCTATTCTCACAGGTTGTGGATTTCAGATGGGGAGTGCGTGACATCATCACCTCTGATCACATGACAGCTGAGCTCTGCATTAGAGAAATCGAGTCCTGTCAGAAGATATCATATGGGCCGACGTTTATTGTATGTAATTTCAACAATTTGACACTTTTTGATTAAACACAGCAGGCTTGTGTTTCTTCTTTGCATTCCTATAACACTATCTCTATTTCTCCCATCAAGGCTCTTCTTGGCAATCAATACGGCCATCGTCCTGTTCCTCGCCAGATATCGGAGACTGAGTATGAGGTGCTGGTTGCGAAACTCTCCAAAGATCCCGAGAGTTTAAAGCTCCTTAACCAGTGGTTTTCCAAAGACAGCAACTCAATCCCACCCACATATATTCTGCAGCCAATCACAACTCATTATCCTCATTACGATGATAAGGGGTCTGACAACGCAAAGCTGCGAGATAATGATGTCATATCCTGGAATGTGACGGAGTCACGGCTGTTGCAGGCTCTCCGCACCGCTGCTCTACAAGCTGAGAAAGATGGATACATCAGTGTAGAATGCAAGCAGAAGTTTTTCAAGTCTGGTGAGATTTGATGACACATACTATAAACAAAGATTAAAAACAATGTTAAATTATTATTTTTTAAATAAAGGTTGGGATAAAATAAAAACGATACCAGAAAAAGTGTAGGATCACTTGAATAAAATAATAATAATAATAATGTTATTATTTGTATTAGATCTATTATTTTGTTTATTTCACAATTTCAAATAAATATGTAATATAAATTATTATTACCATTATTATTAATATTTATTTGTTAATTTGTTAATATTAATATTATTAATATAATATTTATTATTTTTATTATTATTTGTAGTAGTAGTAGTATAAACCTATTATTATAAACCAATTATTACTTTTATTAATAATAATATTTAAAATATAAATTATAGTTACTATTACTATTTTTATTATTACTATTATTATTATTATTATAAACCAATAACTATTGTTAATAATATTAATACAAAACATTATGGTTAATATTATTATTATAAGCCAATTATTATTGTTATTAATAATAATACTAAAAATATAAATTATAGTTACTATCACTATTACTATTATTATTATTATTATTATAAACCAATTATTATTGTTATTAAAAGAATACTAAAAATATAAATTATGGTTACTATTATTATTATTATAAGACAATTATTATTGTTATTAATAATAATACTAAAAATATAAATTATGTATATTTATATTATTAATAATATAAATATAATTATTATTTATTTTAAATTGTGATGTGAAAATTTTATTTGTAATATGTACCTTCACTTATTTAGTGTTCTTATTACGTGTGTTTGATAGTCATGGAGTATGAGATGGATCATGGTTTCCTCAAGGCACAACAGGATGCTTCAGCAGTGCTCTTCATCCGTGAACTTCCTCGACTCAGTAAAAGAGAATGCAAGAGAAACTTTGCAAAGTTCCTTTTGGACGTCACAGCCGACGGCCTGCTAGACACAGAAGCTCGCGAGCTCCTTGCCGACCTAAAGCAACGCGTTTCCAACACTGGTCGCCTTCAACCACTCTGCATGGAGCTCAGCAAAGGAGCCATGGATCCGAGCCGTAAGGAACACAAGGAATACCTGAGAAACCTGTGTGAGCAGGTAATATCTCAAATGAAGGAACTGATCGGCAGGCACGCTCCTCAAAATTCAGGAGATCAGAGATGGAGTTGGCTAAAACAGGAGATCTTCCATCACTCTGTGCTGAGGATGGAGATGTGCCCCGAGTTTAGAGGCAGGGACGGTGTCATGGGAAAGATCTGCATCACCATGTGGGAGTCCAGTAATGGAAGTCATGAACCTCTGCTGATTCATGGACCTTCAGGAGTGGGTAAAACAGCTCTGGTTTGTAAACTGGCGCAGGATATGCGGGGTGTCTTGGACCAGCGGGCAGTGGTGGTGCTGAGGTTGCTGGGCACGTCGCCGCTCAGCTCGGAAGTTGATTCTGTTCTCAGAGGTGTTTGCCTTCAGGTGTGTGGAGCTTTGGGGTTGCAACTCCCATACCCGCATGTTGCCAACACACACGAGGAGCTTGTCAAGTTCTTCCGTTCCATGTTGGACCACGTGTCCAAACAAGGCGACACACTCCTGATTATTCTAGACTCGGTGGAGACGCTGTTCAAGACGAGCAAGGACCATAAACTAGATTGGATACCCAAAGATATCCCACCGAACGTGCATATAGTGCTCTCCGTTTCAGACGACTATGTCGAGAAATGCAAAACTTTGGTTTCAGAAGAGAAAAACACCTTCAGAGTTGAACCTCTCACAGCCGATGAGGGAAAAGATATGATTGATGCTTATATGAAAGCGGCAGGACGTCAGCTGACCTCAGAACAGTTAGATACCATCCTGCACAGCTTCCAGCAGAGCGGAAGTCCATTGCATCTGAAACTCATGCTGGACGCTGCCAAACACTGGCACTCCTACACCTCCATGTCCAGTGTTCATCTGGGCATCACTGCACAGGAAGTGATGACACGGTTTGTGCAGTCGCTTGAGGAGAATCATGGGAGGAAGCTTGTCAGTCATGCGCTGAGTTTCATCTCGTTATCAAGGTTAGTCATATTTTAGTATGTTGAAAAAGAGAATCTAACCTTTGGATAATAGATATTATGAGATATCATTTTGAGCTTAGTGCCGTCTTTAGGAACACTTAATGCCAATGTAATAACCGTGTATTCATTTCTACACCAAACTTAAACTTAATATCAGATTTTTACTACATTACTATAGGCAAAAGAATCCACGATAAAGAAAGTATCATGATATACTGATACACTGTAAAAAATCACGTGAAAAAAAATAATTTTCCTGCAGCTGGGTTCCAGTAAAATACCAGTAAAATACTGTTACATTTTCCACGTAAAATTACATGTATTTCTTGAAAATTTGCAGTCTTTTTCTGTAATTTTATGGGGTTTTTTTTACCACATTTCAAAATGAATAAATAGTTGATGTTTTTTCTGTCAAATTCAACTGAATTTGAATTGTGTTTTTATTTTATTTTATTCTTTGGCCAATGAATCGCACTCAGAGAAAGTTTGTAACCATTGTGGCTCTTGCGATTCTTCAATTCAAAAACGAAAATTTTGTCATCATTTAGCTCATGTCAAACCTTGTATGACTTTCTTTCTTCTGCAGAACAAAAAAGAAGATATTTTGAAGAATGTTGATAACCAAACAATGGCGGTACCCATTTACTTACATTGGTCGAGTTGTTCGGTTACCAACATTCTTCAAAATCATACATGTTTGAAATGACATAAGGGTGAGTAAATGATGACAGAATTTCCATTTAAAATGTAAAATGAGTACAATATGACCACCCACAGTTGAAGTGTTAACCAGATACTGGTCCTGAATAATTTACGATATTCTTATATGTGTAGTATTAACACAATATCAATAATCACAGTTATTAATATCACAGTTATTGTAAATACCAGTAAGCTTTGCAAACTCTTCCCTCTTACTTAAACTTGCTAAAAAGTGTTTTTTAATATGTTTTGCATATCAACAGACATGGACTATCAGAAGCAGAGCTGCAAGATATTCTGTCTTTAGATAATGATGTTCTGGCTGAGATATATAAATACTGGCTTCCTCCCAGTTACACGCTTCTGCGCTTCCCGCGCCTTTATTGGTCACGTCTCTTGCACGACCTGAGAGATCACCTGATGGAGAGATGGGAAGGTGGAGCTATTCTCCTCAGGTTTCGCCACAGGTACAGGATTGCCAAGTTTTCTTTAACCTGACTTGGTTACATACATTTTCTTGTATGGAACACACGTCTTCATAACAGTCCCGATCTGAACCTCTACCCTTTTCAGGCAGTTCTCAGAGCTGGTAAGAGACAGATACCTGACTCGTGAAATGAAAACTGATTTACACGGCATCCTCGCCGATTATTTCTCAGGGCAGTGGAGTGCGGGTCAGCTCAGACCCATCCTTCTGCCCTCACTGGGCACACTGCTCAATGCTGACAGGAAGGTATTTATTAAACCTATGAAATCTGAAATAAATGTGCTGTAAAGGGACATTTCACATAAAAAAATATTTTCATCATCCGTCAACACTGACCCCCATTAAATAGAAAAAAATATAATAGGCTACTAAGACATTCTTCAAAATATCTTCTTTTGTGTTTCACAGAAATGGTCATATACATATTTTGAACGACACGAGGGTGGATAAATGATGACAGATTTATTATTATTTTTAGGTGAACTATCCCTTCAATGCTTCTGCAACCTGCATTTTGCTGCTTTATTCTAATTCAAATCAATATTTTTAAATTTAAATCAATTTAGTTACACAAGGTAAAAAATATATATTTTTAAGGTACCACCTCAGCCCTTGTGGTTCAACAGAGAAGCTGCCAATATGCGGAAGCTCTATGAACTGCCCTATCACCTCGCTCTTGCTGGAAAATGGGAGGAGCTACGCCAGTCATTGCTAGGTGAGTTTTTGACACCTGAATTCAGTGTTGCGATTAAATATATGCCAAACAAACACACGAATGTGCATTTATTCTTACAGGGAGTCTGGATTGGTTGTGCTGTAAGACTGTGATGTGTGGTGTGGCCTGTGTTATTCAGGATCTCTCTCTCTGCACCCAGCTCACAGACTGTCACGAGATACAGATGCTGAAAGAGACTTTTGTGCTGCTAAAGCCCATGTTAGATTTTAGTGACGGTCTTGTGGGTAGGTATTGGGTTCTTTTTTCTTCCAAATGGATAATAACAAATGGGTAATCTTTAATTAAAGAAAAAAATAAAGAGTTTATTTCCCAAAGTTGTTTTATTGTGCGTTCCATAAATCAAACTGCAGTTGGTTTGTTTTGATTTAAGCCATGATAACTAAAAAATACAGCTAACTAACACAATAAAACCCTGAGTTTGGAAACAAACTCTTCAAATATACAAATTATGTACAGATTTAAAACAAATACAATAAAAGTACAGTCTTCTGTATCCATGTTAGTTTATGTTTACCTGATTTTGTGAAGCTGGAAAGTTCAATGGTTGCTTCTGCCTCATAGTAACTAAAATGCTTTTATTTACATTCCGTCTATTTTTGGAGCAAAATTTGAAGTAAAAAAATATACTTGTTCACCTCAAAGTGTGGTTTAAATATAAAATATTGTTGCTAATCAACTTCAAATGATCAAATAAATAATTTATGGAATTTTGTCAAATATGTATTGTTTTATTTATTATTATTGATTTTTAAAAATGCTTTATTTTCAATTCTTTAATTTGTAATGATTAATTTATTATAAATATGATATCAATTAATGTATTATAAATATTGATCATTCATTTCTGTGTTTTATTAAGTAACACTCTAAAGTCTTACAAGAAGTGGGGATATTGTTAGTATATCATTTACACATCACATTCATAATGTTTTCTGGTTTCATTACTCATACTTTTGCTTTTCTGCTCAGTGTTTAGAAAACATGACTTGATTGATTGATTTAAAATCTTGATTTGACTTGTTCTCTCATCGTTTCTTTAAGGTCCCTCACTGTTGGTCACAGAGATCTACACTAGACTGCAAGCCCTCACTGATCTCTACCCGTCTATGATTGGCCAGCTGTGTTCTCAGTGCATGGACTGGTTTGGTTCTTGTACCGACCCAGTGCTCGTGCCCAAATGCAGCTTCTTTCAGGCCCCTGGGGGCCCGCTGAAGACCACCCTCACTGGGTTTACAAAAGGTGCATAAAGATCTCAATCTTGCTTTTGTATCTTACTGTTAAAAACACCTCAAGCTTGTGGCTTCACATCTGAAATATTTCTCTATGTTGATTTATAAAGGGGTGAGGACTGTTGTTGTGTGCTCAAGGAGGGAACTGCTGATAGCAGGTTCAGAGGATGGACAGATCATCGTCTGGAGCCTGAGGCATCTACATATTCTTCACACTCTTTCTGGCCACACAGGTTTGTTCTTGGCAGTAGTTTCATACAGCAGTGATTTCTGCAGCACGTCATTGCAAAGACGCTTGTTAAACAAAACAAAACATGTTTAAACACATCAAATATTTTGATATAAAAACACAAGACACATTAAAACTATGATAAAACCTTGTTAAAATTGAGGATATCACATAAGCAATGATATAAAAAAATATCTAAATACATGTTATTGTTGTATTGCTAACTTGTTTTCTTTGCAGTATTTGAAGTCTTAAAACATACGAGCATTCTTTTTTTACCTTTCATTTTGTGCAAATAAATGTTGAATAAAAACATTGTTATTTGAGAAATATTGTTCACAAAATGAAACGAAAATGAAAATGTTACCTAAATACATACCTAGTGAATTTTTTAATCAGAAAAACTCTATTAATCTCTTTTGAGTGTAATATAATGATAATAACTAATATAACTATTAAACTCAGATCACAATGATATAATAATTTATAACTATAAATTAATTTTCAAAATTGTATTATCTTTTCCTTCCACTTTACTAAAATGATGTGTGGTCAAGATTATGATGATATTTTTTATTTTGGCATGGTGATGAATATCTTTCTCTCTCTTTAGCGGGGGTGCTGTCCCTGAAGCTGACAGATAAGACCAATAACTGTCTGTCTACTAGTGTCGATGGCACACTGAGGAAATGGTGCTTGACCAGTGGACAACAGCTTTTCTGCATCCCTGATGCAGTTTCTGTCCAAACACACAACCCTACACACATCCACATGATTGAAGAACAGAAGATTATCTTAACCAACCTAAGTGGTCAAGTATGAGAAGAATGATGATTGAATCATTCATTTTATGATTGAAGAAAACATTTACCCTTAAATAAAAGTATAATTCATGCAAGAGATGTTGTTAGTCGATGTTAGATAATACCTCTCATCCATTCTCGCCCAGGTCAAAGCTTGGCATTTGGACACTGCAGAGCTTCTGTATGAGGTCCCGGCGGAGGTGTGTTCTGTTCTTGGTGTTGTGGGTGATTCAGTGGCGTGCATGTGCAGCGAGGGGGCGCTCTGCTTTTACGACACATCCACCGGCATTCAAAATTCCCAGACCTCTCTACCCTGCTCAGACCACAGCGTCACCTGTTCCCTGACCCTCACCAAACACTCTAAAATCCTCATTGCTTTTGGAGAGGGCCGTCTGCATTTGGTATGTAACTTGTTTTAGTAAAATCCCAGCGAAATGTGTCAATTCTGCTTTATTGAAGGTGTTTGTTTGTGTGTGCAGGTGAGCAGTCAGACTGTCCAGTCTACAGTTGATCTTCCCTCTTCGGCTTTGTTCCTCAGTACATCTGAAAATGAGAATCTGCTGTTTGCAGGTGTTTTCGTTTATGACGTTTTTCCTGCATTAATAGCGATAACAGGGTTGAATCAAAAGCTCGACAAATTCACTGAACACAAAATAAATTGGGGAAAAATATGAATAATGAGACCTCAACACCACTGCTTTGACTGCTTGGCTGTTTAACATTTTGTCACACAAAAAAATAGAGGAAACAAAGGCGCTTTCTGATGCTCAATTTGTCAGAGCGGTCCTCTTTTTTAAAATATTTTGAACGAATTGTCATTTCTACTTTTATAGTCATATTTTTTTGTCATATTCATTTTTTTCTGTATACATGACAGAATTCACTTTTATCTACATTTCTACATTGGTAACAGGGTTGAACAAAACTCAACAATGCATTGAACACAATAAAAATTGTGTTAAAATATAAAAAAATGAGACTAGATACTTTATCACCATTTTGACTTCTCGGCCGATAATGTTAAACATTCTGTCATGACACTGTTGCCTTTTAAAAATAGAAGGATAACAGCAGTAACAGAGGTGCTTCCTGGTGATTAAATATGTTTTAAAGGTTTTCTGCCATTCGCCAAAAAGGAAAGTTTTTTAATTTCGAATACTGTGCATAAATGAATTGTGGATGATAAGACCCAGAATGTGCATCGAACCCATTCCCTTTGCACTCTACAGATCGAGCTACACCATAATTGTCATAACTGTCTTGTAATTCCCTTCACTGATGTGTTTGTGTATTTTCTCTCGTCGTAGGATGTGACAGAACATTGTGCGTGTTCCTCGTGACTCTGTCCTCCAAACAAAAGGTTCTGGACCTTCAGCACGATGCGTCTGTCCTTTGTGCAGTCTCAACAAGTGACAATAGTGAAATTATCACAGGCGCTCAGGATCGGATCATACGGGTCTTTTTAATTGTTTAATCTCTCTATTCACAAGCAGGCACCTTTTCTCACTTTTATCTTTTTGGGAGTTAATCTTGTTGTACTCTTCAAGGTTTGGAGTGTGACGACAGGAGCCCTGCTGGACTGGATTAGTGGAATGGATTCTGTCGTGTCCTCATTGGTTGTACATCAGCGCACAGTTATCTCCACATCTGTTCTCAACAGCTCGCTCAAAATATGGCACCTGGACTACAACACTAAGTACAGGAACAAGAGCAGCATCCCGGCCTACTGCCCCCTAGTGGTCTTGTCTAAAGACGGCGATACTGTTTACTATATCAAAGAGGGCAATAAATCGGAGGTGTACATGTGGAACTGTTCGGAAGGTGAAACATAAAATATGTTTTAATGTTATATGTATGATTATAATGAATATATTTTAATGGAAATATTCTTTTTTAAGAAACCTTTTAAAAATGAAATTCAAAACAAAATCCACAAGTTTAAAGGTTCAAAGCTGTTGATATGTATAACAGGTCTTCAGTCAGGTAGTATGGACATCTCCTCAGAAGTGTGCTGTATGGAATTAGCCCAGCAGAAACGTCTACTCTTCTGCGGCCTGCGGACCGGCACCATCTTCATTTACCCCCTGGACATTATCCCAGAAACTCTGTGCCTGCCCCCTCCAGAAAGCCTACCCACAGTACGCAGCATGGCCATCAGCCCGCGAGAGGACCGAATCGCGGTGGCGTATGAGGATGCTGTCTGCCTGTTTGAGATCACGTCGAGGGATAGTTTCCCATGTGTGGACGGCCCGTTAGAAAGGTATTCCCTGTGTCTACTGCACTCCCCCATTTCTGCCATGGCTCTGCTGTCAGACTGTAGGCTGCTCTACGGGACCTTCGGCGGGGAAGTGGTCATCTATGATTTTAAGAGCGCCACAGCGGCCGAGCTGGATCATCACGGCTATGCCATCACCTGCATCACTATAAGCAACTGGGACTCGCATGCTCTGATCGGCTCTCAAGACTGTGTGCAGAAGTTGTGGAATTTGAGCCCCGTTCTGCTGGATCACACCATGGAGTATAAGGTGAGGACTGAGACGGGTTGCTGTAGGTATTGTGCTTAAAATTTCATTTCAAACCTGTATGAAATTCAGTGGAACAGAAAGCAAGATCTTTTGAGAAATGTCTCAGTGTTTTGTGTCCATACAAAGTCAACGGGGGTTAGTGTTGTTTGGTTACCAACATTTTTCAAAATATCTTCTTTTGTGCTGTGCATAAATGACATGGGGGTGAATAAATGATGACAAAATATACATTTTTGGGTGAACTATCCCTTCCATACTGGCTTTGTTTGTGTAAAAGTAAATTGTAAGCTCATAAGTGACTAATTTGAAATGGAACAGTACAAAAGCAACATTTTCGTCTTTTTATCCCTAAGGGTTTTTATTTTGAAGGGGTTCTGTGTGCTGTCTTCTCAAAAGATGACAAATATGTCTTCACTGGATCTCTGGACAAAACCATCAAAGTCTGGGATGTTGGTACAGGTGAGTATTTGAATGTATTATATACACCAGATCTCCCCAGAACAAGATAATTATGGTTTACTAAAATTATTAAACATTTCTGTGTGATTTTAAATCACCTAAATATTATTAACCTAAAATATAATAACATATATAGAACAATACCATTTGTAACATATTATTTGATATACATGTAATAAAAAAGAATATAAAAATACTAAATGAAAATTAGAAGAGTTGTTTTAAAGCATTAAACTGCTTAAGGCAATATTATTAACTGAAAATAAAATGTATAAATAAACAATAATAATTTAATAATAAAACAACAAATATTATAATACAACAAATAAATAAAATGGTATGACAAAAGTTAAAATGAATTAAAATTGACATGAAACCAAAAATAATTAAAAAACATTCTAAATTTACATTTAGTCATTCAGCAGACGCTTTAATCCTAAATATTGACTGTCTAATGCATACCAATATCTTCAAGATCCCCATATTTTGTTTTTCACTGAAAATATTGATATATCTGATGTATTCCATAAATTAGGATAATAAGCATGCATGTAGTGTCAAGACCTGTGCTTTAGGAAAATCAAAATTTTTGGACTAATTTTCAGTCATTTAATTTCAGGGTGTTTGCTGTACATTCAGCTTGTATACTCTCCAGTAATAAAGATGATGGCACACAAGGATGGATTTGTAGCTATGTCCCAGCATGGCTCCTTCATCAAGGAAGGCTTCCGCTGTCCAGACAGCCTCAAACCAGAATACAACCCCCTCCGAAACTTTAGAGCGCATTACCGCGTCACCTCTCGTGAGAAAAGCCAGAGCGTTCCGCACACCGTGATCAATGATCTCCAAGACTACAATCCTGCTCAGTTTAACTTCATAGGCATGATGAAATCCAAACCATCTAACACGTGTGTTGTCCTATGAGGAACAGATTTTTGTTGTCAATAGTGTCTGGATTAGCCATGTCATGTAGGCCTACGTTATGGTAACTTAACTGTTTTGTAAAATAGCAACAGGGACTTTTCTAATACCAACTTTATTTTTAAACATAGTGGTATAGTGTGACCAAAAATACAGATGTTGTTTTTATGTCACATCATACTTCCCGCCTGACAGCTGAATGAATTGTAGTTGTGATTAAATGCATTGATATTGTTTGGCTATATTCTATAGATGCTTTGTTGATTCATTTGATTTCCTGCACAAACATTCCTACATCACCTTTTGTATTTTTGTGGCTGAAATATAATTAAATTGTTTGTGACTTTGTTTTTAACATTGTAATGTTAATTTGAGTCTTTTAGTTTTATTAATGGCATTATAAATGTGACTGTTTGAATGGCTACTTTTTGTTAGTGGCTAACTACATTTTTAAAGTACCATGCGTACAGCTGAACTACTTTTAATTATAATGAGCACTTTGTTAATTTAAATGCTTTTGTTTTGAAAAGTCTGATGTTATTTGAGTCAAAAAAAGGCAACAAATTGTAATAAAGGTTTTATTAACATAATAGATACTATAAAAAACTGAATAATAATGATAGTTTTATTTATTTTTATATTTTCTGTAATCACAGTTTTAGTTTGGTAACTCACAGTATGATTAAAGAGTATATTCACATCTAACTAGAAATGTGTTATATTGTTATTTCAAATGTGGCACAATCATTAAATCTTATTGCAAGCGCAAAGGGGCAGATGGGTTCATAAAAGTAGAATTAACAGTCAAGACCTGCGTTTGCAGCAAAGGTTTTGGCTTCTTTTTCTAGTTTTCCTCTCTGTTGAACACTTTTGATTTGACGGAGCTGTATCGCAGCCAGTGACACCATACATATCTGAAAGAAAGAAAATTATATATCAAACCTCAAAGGAGTTGAAAGTTTGCATATTTCGTCTGGCCTTGCAGTTTAGTGTTTTAACACATGCAGCTTAGATTATAAAAAAAATATATATATGATGATAATCGTGATAATGAATCACGGATACATTTTTGGTATATTAGGTTGCTGTCATATATAAATGGAAGATTGGTGAATAAGTCCAGTTATGAGATCTCTTATTACCATTTTAGGTAACACCTACAGTGGTATCCAAAGGTCTGAGGCCACTTGTAATATTGTTAAAACACAGAACTTTCAGAAGAAAAACTGAAGTAAGGTGACCTGACCTCAAGGAAAAGAAGGACGAGGGTCATCCCTCCCACCAGCAGAAGGTTCTGTTTTCCCCACCATATGATCTTATCCAGACAGCCGATGGTGTAGATGATTTGAACAGCTGCATTAAGCTTCATCTTCTGAGTCCCATAGCCACACATGGAGTTAAACACAGTCTACATATATGACAGCAATGGTCAGATAGTAATGGTCTTATTTGAGGAAGATGCCCCCCTCTCCCAGAGAGTTGAAATTGTAATCTATATCTTAAATGATTTGGGCTGAATTGACTGCATTTCAGTGTGTCAATATTTGACAAAATCTCACCTCATTCTTCAGCCATTTACAGCAGGAGAAGGGCACGCCGCCGGCCTCCAGACTGGGGTTATGGTCAGAGAGGTTGAAATATATATTTTTAGACCAGTCAGAATATAAATTCACCCCACAGCATTGGAACTGCAGAAGAGAGATCCATTGTGTGTTTTTTCTAGGAAACGTTATCACCAGCGGGATATAACACAAAACACATACGTTTCTTTACCTTTTTCTGTACAAAATCAATCACATTTTCTAAGTCCTCATCGTCTCGATAGCGCACTATCCCCTTCCTCATCAGCTGCTCCGTTCTTTCTTGAACCTACAAACAAGTATTAAAATTCATCTGCCCAAACATAATGTAGATGTCATAACCTCAGCATTAAACCAAAGATTGAATTTGTGTGTCTGTATGAAGTCTCCACACTACCTTGTCAGTGAACATAAGGCACAGCATAGCAAGAGTTATTTGTAGCAGAAGAATGACCGACACAATTCCTACAAACTGGACAGATGCATTTTTGTAAATATGTGAAAATAAACATATAAAGACATGCATATAAAGTTACTTTGTAGTTTGAAATATTGTTTTATAGTAACTAAATAAGTGTTTTTTTTGTGTTCACGTTTTTTACCAAAAGCTGGTGAATTATAATAATATTATAATTGTAATAATAATATAGTATTAATATGTAAGAATAATATTATAATGTATAATCGTATCATTATAAAAGTAGAATTGACTAAAATGCCCTGCTAAAACCAACTTAAAGATCTACTGCTGGAGAAATCATCAAGCATTTGTGCAATTTGACAGAAATCTTTATGGCTGCTAAGAAAAAGCACTTTTTACAATTTCTTACTGTGTTCAGCAGCACTGAGATGTTGCGGAGGGCTCCAAAACACCCAAAGAATGTGATGGTAAACATAAGAGAGCCCACAATGATCAATAACAGCGCTGGATCCGCGATCAGTGTGTCTACCACATCTGCAAAACATTAGTCAACAAAATGAATATGACACAAGAATGACAGCATAACACTTTCAATAAGAATGCAATAACAGTGCTCAACAAATCTGAAGCTTATGCACATTAAAACATGAATATGTCAGTGTATATAAATGTGAAGAAGTTATTAAGTTTCTTTAATAGAATACCACAAGATGCATAAATTCAATTAAAAGTAATTATAAAACCCCCAAATTAGGCCTAATAATAATTAATACCTGTTTCTTTGGCAATTTTTGCGTAGATTCCAACAGCGATTAAAACAGCACTGAATACCTGACAAACACCACATTTGTTACAAATATCTGACACTTAAATGGAAAAAGTCCTAAACACAAAAACTCCAGTAAGCTCAATACTGTAATCAGCATACATGCAGCAGAAGTCATGCTCTTACCCAGAAGATGTAGCAACACACAAATAACGTGTACTTTATGGCTCTGTATGTTTTCTCTTTTCTGGTTTTCATGTTATCTCTGTGACGTGAAAAGATGAATGCAGACTTTCTTCCTGTAGTTTTGTAACCCCCTTGGTTTCATCACAGACGTGTAACTGCTTGCCTGCTGCACTTGTACACATACCTGTGTGACTTACTGAGCAAAGTGAGCATTAGAGAGTTGCCTCAACGCTGTTTTTCAAGACCAGAGAAAATATCTAAAGAGGCATTTTGGTAACAACGGCAGAAGAGCAGTGACCTCTAGTGGTTCATACTGTTTATCACAACACTCTGTACATTTCATTGTGACAACTGCTGCATGTTCTTAATGCATGACCTAGTTTCTATTTCAGCTGCAACCAAAAGAAAACCTTATTTTACATAAGTGTATAATATCATGCATGTTACAAGCATTTACAAATTGTGGACACAAGTACAATAACATTTCTAATTGGAAGGTATTTTTTTATTTAAGATATATAATTGTTATTTATACATTTACAATCGAGTGCAATTATGTCTCCATGTGAATTGGGTTGGTGGTCGTCTTATGTCTTCTCGTCAGGGAGACACCCCCCCCCCCCCCCCCCCCACACAGAGCATCAGTTTGACACGAGACAGGTTGACAGTAAGAGGATTGTGTTCGTCTGGTCAGACCAACAGTCTATGGGTCAGACACGTGAACGAGGACACATTTAACCACAAATGTGTAGTCTACAGCTATACAGTTTCGTTTAACTGACATTAAGCCACGATGTTATCTTTTTTTCAAAAGATAAAGGAACGGGTGGAGGCTTTTTTAAACGAGAAAAATTTCGTCACCGACTGTCTCAATAAGATCGAAGAAAAAACGGGGATCAAGAAACGCTACCTGGCGATCGGTAATTATAAACCCTTTCTTTTCATCTAATGCTGCTTTTCTGCTTATTTATTCTATCGCTTTCATTTTTAATGAACTATTTTGAGTAAATCAGGAGAGGAAATAGATGACAGAATACCAGTTAACTCTAATCCTGGAGGTATAACAGGTGGACACCACGCAGCCTAAACTAGATGCTATAATTACATACCATAGCTTTTTTATTCAAGTTATAGCCTAACCATTAAACAGTGCTTTTACAGTTAAACATTTCTGTTGTGTGACACGTGACATTTCACATATATCAGGTCACTTAATGTTTTTGTCATGTACACTTCGTTTTAGATGAAATGAGGCTAGCATGTCTCGCACTCGGGAAGTTGCTGTCATCAACACATATAGGACATACACATATATAAACAGTTTTGGTTTATATTGTAAATATATAATTGTATAGTTGACTAATATATAATAATATATATAATGTGCACTATAATAATAGCCATAGTAGAGTTTTCACATTTCTAAAAAGTAGGCTGTATAACAACTGACGTTGTAATAGACACGTCACGCACGCTCTGAATACGCTGGCTTCAAGACACGTCGGAAGTGGGATATTTCCCACCACAGACGCGGAAGTAACGTCTGGATTTACTAACTTTAAAAGTATTTAGTAGCATTAAAACATTACAAGTAGCCTATCTGCTAACATTAAAAATAAATTATTTCCGGGTTGAAGTGGGAATTATCCAATTTCCGAGAGCATGTGAAGGCAGCATTAGCCTACATCTTTAAGCATCAATTATTGTATTTCCACTGTAAACTAATTTAAGCTCGTTGATTATGATGTGTAATGAAGGTATGGAAATACATCTTTTTTAGTCACCTTTCCAGTTTACCTCATTCATTCGTTTTTATTTGTCGTCTCCCCACAGGTGCTGTAGGTGTTACTGGGGCATATTTATTATTTGGATATGGTGCCTCTCTGCTCTGTAATTTGATTGGTTTTGTTTATCCAGCATATTATTCGTGAGTCATATATGTTCTTAACTTTTGCTAATCAATTTTAATGTCTTCATGTCTTTTAAAGAAGTGTTCATTGTAAAACCTACTTTGTGTTATTTTAATACTTTAGAATCAAAGCCGTAGAAAGTCCAGATAAAGAGGATGATACAAAATGGCTGACATATTGGGTCGTGTACAGCTTCTTCAGTGTGGGTGAATTCTTCTCTGACATCTTTCTATACTGGTTTCCTTTATACTACGTCTGTAAGGTAAGTAGAACAATGCGAGATATGTCAATACTAGTGATGGTTACACCAGATTATCCCTATGTTGCTCTGGTTTGACCCATTCTCTGTTAACTGGACTTCAGTGCCTGTTCTTACTGTGGTGCATGGCTCCGGTATCTTGGAATGGCTCTCAGATTCTATATAGGCATATGGTACGGCCGTTTTTTCTGAAGCATGAAACTGCAGTGGACGGGATTGTCAACAATCTGGGCGGGAAAGCCATGACAGTTGCTGAGAATGCCACCAGAGAGGGTATGCAGAACAAGAACCACCAACATTATTTATTGATATTTGCACTTTTGTTTCATGATTGTCTGCATTGCAGTTCTTCATACTCTTGTGAGAAACAGAACTATTGGTCCGGCCCAGTCTGAACCCAAAGGACTGCCCAGTGCAACTCCTGTAGGTCCTCGCATTACTAAAACACCCACATTTAACACATACATACACAAACTGTATTACTACTAATGCATTTGTTTCATATCTAATACCTGATCCATTTTCCAATTCATTTTTACGCTCCACATTAAACGTTTCTTTCATTCTTATATGCCCATAGTCCGAACCTGTTGACTGAAAGGTAAGTTTTTCAACTGGTTTGGGTGGGAGGTGGTTGGGTTCACTTAATATTAAATAGGTATTTTTAGTTTAATAAATATACTGTAGCTATTTGTTATCATGTTTTTAACATTTATTTTACAGATTTAGGGAGAAACAGAAACGGCTGCACTTAAAAAGGACAAGCAGCATCCTCGGGCAGGACAAATGGGACATGATACACACATATAGTATAGTGTTTTAAACACATCAGACCCAGAAGTACTGTAACAACACTCTCTGTCACTGTTTCAACTCGGAGATGTTAAAAATAAACTCACCATGCAACATATCATTTATATAGTTAGACATTTACATTCAATAATAATAATAAATGTAATTGACGAAAGTATTTATTCAAAATGTTCTTGTATTTCTTTTAAATCCCATTTCAGCGTGAAAACATGTTTTATTTACTGCATTTGATATATTAATAGTAATGTTGTATTTATGGCATATTTTAGAGCTATTGATTTTGAATTCCTAATATTATTCTAATAAATAAATAAATTCAATAACTTTGTTTTGTAATCAGCTCATTTACCAGCAAAGTTAAAAGACATGAAATGACCCTAAACATAACTGAAATACGTATTTAGATTTCCTATATAATCAAATGACATGAAAATATAGGAATACACTTTGTTTCAGTAAAATGCATTGAAAGCCTTTCAAAACGCAGTGTTACTCCACGCCAGGAGGCGGCGACTGTCATTGCACACAGTCGCATAACGTCACCCTCTGACGTGTCAGGTCACAAGTGAGTTTCACAGTAAACACTACATGCTTAGTTTAACGTTACATGTAAACCATGTTAAAGCACTCACAAATCCAGCATATTTACAGCGTATCATTTCTAATTAGGCTAAACACTAGTGCCTTATAAAGAGCGTCCGAGAACCTTTAAAACTGGAGCTTCAAAACTTGAATCAACATGAATTTTGGTTCTAAAAGCAAGAAGCGGATGGTGCTGCCGAGCCGACCAGATCCCCCGACAGTGGAGCAGCTCATTGAGGATGTGAACCGAGCTTATCCCAACGACCCAGTATTTACTATTTTACACGACTCTGCAGAAGGTAAGTTACCAGAAGCACGAATTATAAGACATCTGTAACACGATAGCTGGCTATGCATATAAGAATGCGTATTTACGATACAGTAATGTTGAATATTTTGTAATGTAAATCCACTAATGACTGTAGGCAGCTGAATATCATCAGTATGTTTGATCAACTTATGTGTTTTATACCTATTATTTGTCCTATGTGAGCACATTTTTTATAGATTGAACTTTACAGTGTGACTAAAACGCAGTGACACAGATGTCATCTTTCAGATTTAAAGGGCAGATCCGGCAGCAAGGAAGTGGAGGAGAAATACCTGCAAAGCAGACGCTACATAGAACTGCACGAAAAACTGCGAGAAGCGCGCAGTGATCTCACGAGGCGCAGGGAGGAGCTGCGCGCGACCGGAGAGGCTTTGGAACACTGCGTGGCCGAGGTGAAAGGGAGCTCGCTTTGACATCGCTCCTTGCACCAACCGCTCACGTTTCGGATTTGTGTAACACAGAAGGATGTGTTTCAACAGTGGTTGGTGAATAGACATGCAACAACAAATTGTAAATACAACAAATTGTAAAGACAACAAATGGAGATTTACGTCAAAAGAACAATGCATAGACTTTTCTTTGCATTGGAAGCTTGGTGCATGCATAGACATTTTATTCGTTGCTTCTTTTTGGCAGCGTTGGACCTATTTATTGACCCATGACTTCTTGCTTTAGACTAATTTGCATTTAATGGAATTGAAGTTTTCAGTTTCGTATTTGTTTCCATATTTTTGTGAGATGAGTTGTCATTTTCCAAAGCTGAGGTACATCCACGATTTGTAAAATGTGGAACAGATTGTGATGCATCTACTCGGTCAATATTAAGGACAAGCACGTTGTTTTTCTTCACAGGGTGTGTTTAATCAATGTAGCTACATGTATCGTGCAGTTGTTGCAAACTTGCCAAAACAACAACCCATTTGGTGTTTCTCAAATAGCAATTACAGATGTGGAGTTATTATCTTTACACGTCCCACAATTTGTGCATAAACCCAAACTACGAGGACCTTTCTCTTGGTCTAAAAGGACCCTTAGTGAGTCGTTTGGTACAATTCATAAATAAATTATGGACCCTGGCCACCATCATGTCTGTCATATTTGATGCAGAGAAAAACGAGGCCGTAAGGCTCGGATACTGTCCTTCAATAGCTTGTGGAGTCTTCTTAATTTATTTGTACTTTCCACAACACATCTGCAGAGTTAAATGCACTTTTCATTAAACCTATAAATGGACTGCACTTTCATCTTTAACAGCCTCTATTTCATCTGCATCGGGGGTAAGACCAGTACAGTGTCATACTGTCACATGAGCTCAATATTTTATGCACTTTAAACCATTTCACTCAGTAAATTGAAACGCAGACACAGACTTCATGAGTATGTTTATTCAAAGACTCCTCCATCCCCTTGGCCACTGTTTTATTGTTAGTTTACACCATATTCTTTGAGACAACACTTTGAACCCAAATCAGGCTTTGAAAAGTAAAGAAACGGTTCACCCAAAAATTAAGATTCTTAATTTACTTCAGAATTTCAAATATGGCATGACAGCTACTCATGAGACTCTCATGAAATGACCATATTTGAAAGCTACCATTTTTGGATTTAGCTTGTTTGTTTGTTCTCTCACAAACATATTAACTTCAAAAGACATTTACTAACATGCTAGATCCTTCTGTATTACTTTTATTATGGAGGTGTGTGCTTTTTGGAGCTTTACCATTTGATTAAATAACATTTTAATATTTTACGTTTTCAACTGAAGAAAGGAACTCATGGGAGGAAATGAGGGCAAGTCAATTATAAGAATTGTCATTTTTGGGTGAACTGGACCATTTATTTCTTAAAGGTAACATTAGGGTTATCAATTTGATCAATATTTATGCTCCAGATACAGAACTGTAATTGTTTGATTTAAGGACAAATTGTCATTGCGTCATATTGCTTTACCCCTACCAACACTGTAAAATAAAAGCATTTTACATGAGCCTCTGTAATTTGGCCAAACCCAGTTTCTAAATGATGTTACTAGATGTCTTTAATCAGTGATCAACAGTTGGTATTGTCAAGCACATCACATCTGAAATGTTGCTCTGTTTATCATTCTCAGAATTTCCAAAGATAGATGCTGGACCAGTCACATTACTTTAAAACAGAATGCATCTAAAGAGACTTCAGATTAAGATGCTATTTCACAGATTAAACAAAATCAATGTAAATACTGCACCTCACCAAATAAGTCAAACATTTAAGGGTTGAGCTATAATCAAACCTACAATATTTGTTTGTAGCAGGTGGGTTTGGCATTGGGCTTTGGTTGAACGGAAGCCGTTTTGAACATTCTACAGCAAAAATTCAATCTTAAATGGCAAGACTTTGTCTCAATCCATGAAGCTACTACTCACTTTGAAATACTTAAATCATAAAATGAGTTTACACAGTCATAATATTATGAAAGCATTCGGTAAGCAGAAATATGTACAACCACTTAATTGTTTTACATACATTTGCTGAACACTCAACAATTACAATGATTTTAAGTTGAAAAATGCAAAAGTGTGTGGCAAAAAGATGCATGGTTTGTCTTCATACTGCCATTTTAAACAAAAAAAAAAACTGTCAAGCTCACATCACACGTGTACAGTGGGTGAGTATTTAGCATGCTATTTTTAGCAATGACAGGATTATATTTTGCCTTCTGGGAAGCATTAGCCTACAGTTTTAAATTGGTAAATATTTACAACAATTTTACTAATTAACCAGAACGATTACATAGACATTTTGTGCAGATTTGACCTACTGTAACTATATTTACCTGCATTAATAATAAGTGAAGGCAATAGGCTGTTATAACCTGTCAGTGTGGCAAAAAGGCATGTGCATACATGGTTCTCTTGTGAGAGTACAACAGTCTTTTCCGGTTTGAAGGTGGCACATGGTCATCTGTCGTAACTGATTTTCAGAGAATGTCTTGCATATTGTCTTAAATGTGGGGTGCCAACATAAAACGTCATGACACTCCGTGTGATGAATCATCCAAATGGCATAAGCAATGGTTAATACAGCTGTACAAAAATATCAAAAATTGTACATGGCCTGTAGTGTGATTAGGTCCGTGTTCTAGTGACTATCCATAGTTCGGGTAACTGTGGAGTGTTTTCTCAAATAGGTTAAACTTCAACTACATTGGCAAGCATAAAACTGAGGTAAAGAGAATAACGTTCATTACCACCATTGTCTTTACCCAGCAGTGGCCTTATACATACAAGCCCAGAAATCTGGACATGTCAGGTTTTACGCTTCATGTTTCTCACTTGACTTCACAGGCATTGGTGGTGCTTGACCTTGTGTCTGTGGAGAGCTGGAGACCATGGGACTCGGGATGTAGTTGAAGGGAGTAACCCTGACAGCTTTACAAGGAGAGCTTTGACGGAAATGGCCAACCCCACCACTATGGGTACTTTCCACTGACTGAAAGGTAGATGTTGATGCTGTGCTGTAGTTCTTGAGGGATCCATCCGAATCCACATCTTGTAGGTTATTCCCAAAGGCCGTGCTTATTTTTCTGGGGATGGCCATCTTTGTGACCTCTGTAATGCCAAGGCCATTTTCAATTGTGGGGGAGGTACTTGAGTTTGTTTTGTTGGCTGAGAAGTCCTCGGTTTGAACAATTGCGTCGCTTGTTTTCCTTGATGCCAGAGTAATAGTTGGAAGTTTTCCTGGTAGGGGTGGTGGCATCTGTTTGGTACCCTCAGGTGAAGGCAACAGAGGCAACGCAGTGGACGGTAGAGTGCTCTTTAATATCTGGGGAACATCCTCATCCCGAATCCTTCTCCAGGTCACTTTGTCAGTACTTCGTGATGCAGCTCTATCTGTTTTTCGCAGTCCAACTCTTTGCTGCTTCTGACTTATGTTCCTTTCACTCTTAGCTCGTCCACTTGAGTCAGAAGATGAGGAACGTAGAGAAGAGCAACTGGTGACTCGACTTAAGATATTTATACTGGGTGAAGAAGAGTATCTCTTGCAGGTATCATCCTTCTTCTCTCTTTGCTTTGTCCCAGCTGTATTCCTTTGCTGTGCCCGGCAAGGACTTTCTGAGCTTGTTCGTCTAGCTGGACGTTTCACATTGACATTTCTGTCAATGGAGGTGGCTCTTGACTCAGCCGTGCCTTGTCTGAAAACCCCTTGTTCCTGTATTGGTCTTTGTCCTTGAGTCACAAGCATTCTTCTTGGACCCTGAACTTCTTCCTTCAGCTCTTGACAACGAGAGGAGCATAGGAAGACCGCTGGAGTCCCTGGACCTGCTCTTCGTGGTGAGGCATGCTGCGATGTAGGAACAGAGCGTGAACAAGAAGCATTGTGTCTTGAGACTTTTGACGATTCCTTGATGAACGTCAGTTGTCTGAGATAGCTATTCCGGTCTGATCCTCCACTGCTTGAATGACTAGATGCCATGCAAACCAAATCCATTCGGTGTGCTGGTAGGATTCTTTTTCCTGACATCTGGGTGTTTTGTCTGCTGATGCCAGAGGGCTGACTGGTTACTAAAGGTGAAATGTTTCTTGTTTGCTTTGCTGGATTCTGCATGAATGGTATTCTGACAGGGGACTTCTGAGTTTTCTTGTCTACGGGAGATCTGGCTTGATTGGTGTTTGGAATGCTTCCCCTCTTCTCCGGTGGACTGCATGGCGCAGATGCAACTTTTTCCTGATGTTGTTTAATTGGTTGTGTTGGAGAAGTTCCTTTTTTCTGAGGACGCCTGGAAGGAGTTGAACTCTGAGATGATCCAGATGATGAACTCTTTGGTATCCTGGCAGGAGGTGTTGAACTTCTCTTGGGCAATGACAGCTTTGTCGAGTCAAGTGGATGGCCCAGTCTGTGAAGACTTCTTGATCTGTGTTGAGCTAGATTTGGATTTTTTGGGGCGTCTGATTTCGGTGTCACTTTTTTGGGTGTTGGTGCTGGTATTTGAGAGAGGTTCATCTCCTTCTTAGGTGTGTATATCACTGTTCTACCCCTAAAGACCATGGGTAAGTTTGGAACTGGTTTCCGAGGGGCAAAATCAAGTGGCTTGTTAGCCTTTTTATCATCTTTAAAAACCTTCTTCTCTTTAGGAGTAAAGCTCGAAGCGGAGATAAAAGACATAACTGATTCAGACTCTGATGATGGTTCCTGGGACTTTGAAGCTTGCAACTTTGTAATGATTGTATTTGCTCCTTCTTGTATTGCTCTCCATTCAACACTGTTAAGATCAGAGTCTTTGTCTGATACCATATCATCACTGTCAAAGTCATCTTCTGGGCACCCTTGCTCTGTGGCCTTCTGGGGGACAGTTTTCTGTTTGTGCTTTTTCTCAGCCTTCTTTTTTCTGGCAGCTTGTCTTTTCTTATGCTGAGGCATCGCTGATGATATGCATTTGAGCAAAAGATCATCCTCTGAGTCCATGCTGACAGAGCTTGGTGAACTGTTCTCTTCAAACTTGTTTTGTTGAGATTTTAAAGGGTACTGACCAGGTTTGCATGTTGTATTATTTCTATTCCTCACCCAAGTATGTTGCACATTTTCATGATGTTCCTCAAAGTCTGCATCACTCAAAGAGCTTAGAGAGGAACTTAAAGAGTAACATGGTGGTGCGTCTTCTAAAACCAGATTTTGCTTAATCCTCTGAAAACCTTTTTGGCGGTACTGGTAACTGTTGGCTTGATCTTGTATATTTGCATTGTGTATCATGTTAGTCCGGCCTGATTCACGCTGTAGTTTTCGTCCAGTTCTATTCATCAGTCCGTTCTGTCTATCCATTTTATTGTTGTAAATGGCCGTTTCTGATGATGCTGGGTGATGCCTTGACGGAAATGCTAAAGTGTTGTCCTGGGCATGACTGGATTTCTTATTTTGGTACACATCAGTGCCTTGTTTCCTTAAGGGAATATCTAACTGTGGCATGCTTTGTGACAGATTTTGCCCTTGCCCTTGTCGAACTGGAGATTGACTTTGAATTCTTTGTTGGGTCAGTTTTGCTGCCATCTCTTTACTTTGTGTAAGTAATTTTTGAGTGGGAACCATATGTCTGATTGTTTTGTTTGGTTGGTTTGGCACTATTTGAGACTGACATGCTAATTTAGTTGGTTTGTGAAAGCGAGAGAACATGCGTAGCTCTTCGATTCTTTTGGTTTCTATATCAACAAGCTCCTGTGTCTCTTTGCTTCTTGACCTCCAGTCCTTCATTCCTTTAGTTCTGACTGGATACTGTAGGGTTTCGTCACTTAATGAAGTGGTGCTTGAGAAATTGATTTGGGTTCCTTCAGCAGAATCAGTGTAGGAGGAATCGTCATGATAGATTTCGTTTGCATACATTCCAAATTTTTGTCCAGGACACATTTGGCTGTTTCTATTCTGCAGCACCATATACACCGGTAGTGGCACAGATTTTCGACCCTGCATGTTGAGAACTTGGTTTGACAAGGTGGGCATCATTGTTGGTCTTACCTTCTTAAACCTGGAAGGCATGGCAGAATTTATGCACTCTTTAAGGATTTCAATGTCATCGTCTGAGTTGCATTCACTGTATTGGTCTTGGTCATCCATATCCTCCTCCTTCCCAGAATCCTCTGGATCGTTGTCTTGTTGGTTTAGCAAAGGAGTAAGCTTGAGCTCCACGTCTTTCTGGACGTAGTGCTCATGCAGAGGCAGAGCACTTAGACTTGAAGCACATGAGAAATTCTCAATTGGTTTTTCCACAGTGAAATAAATCATTGTGTCCAAATCTGGTGGTAGGTTAAACCTTTCCTTAAAGTCAGCAATTTCCATAAACTTGCGTAAGCTGTTTTCCCATTGGCTTCCTACACCTAGAGTCTGTGTCTCTGGCCCACCTGATTCTGCGCAACATGGAGTTTTGCTGCGACTTGGTGGCATTGTTTGACCAGGGCTGTCTGGTAGGTCACTGGGGCTAACAGTACCACTAATCATTTCACTGCATGGATCACTCTGAATAGAACTGGCTATTGAGGGGGATTCAAAGCTGCCAAGTGAGCTCACCGAACTACATCGGCTCATTACAAGTGGCGTATCATGAATGTAGTTTTCTGAAGAGCTGGATGGTGTCCTGTCCTCAAGAATTATCGGAGATACTCCTCTTAAGAACCTCTTTTCATTTTTAACTGTACAAGTGATCTCAACTGGATCAGAGCTGCTGTTATTGGTTGGACATGTTTTCTGATCAGTAACTAACAACTGGCTGTCACTCAAGTCATCAAGTGTCTCATCCTCTTCGTCTTTTCTTTCATCATTCACATCTTCCACCTCTATAATTTCTAGAGAGGAGTCACTCTCTAGCTCGTTGTCAGTATGACTCTGCCCATCAAGGGCTCCATCCCCAGAAGACAAAGATGACAGAGAGCTACAGCGTGAGAAGCAAATTGGAGTGTTCTCTACAGAATACTTCTGAGGTGTCTCCAGCTGTCCTATTGTGGGGCTTCTTGCAGAACATATTGGGGACAATTTGCTAATACTTCCACCAGTCATCACAGTTGGAACCCAAGCTTGCCTGCGCATTGCTTGTGCTGCCTGTACATTAATTGAAGTCTTTGCAACACCAAACTTTGCAACACTCTGGATCAGTGGAACATGTTGGTAGGAGGGAGAGAGCTTGACAGTTGGTATACTGGTATCAAAGGATAGCTTGGTTGATACGGTTGCTGGTGTTGCTATAGGTTCTTGGCTCTTTTCCGTGTCTGTGGAACCTAATTCAGGCAAAGCGACATCTTTGTTAGTCTCAAAATCTCTCTCAGGGATCTCATTTTGACAAATGATTCTTGACAAATGATTCATGCCACTGTTCATTGGTTCCTCGTGAGCCACCTTCAGGTCAAGTTTATTTGGACGTCGTTGTTCGGTCGCCCTCGCAGGTGTATGAGTCTGGTCCTGACTGCCACAATAGCCATCACTGATGCTACCACTGTTAAGGCTGTCATTTGATAAACTTGAGTTTGCCGTTTTGAGACGCAAGAAGGCCTGTGCTCTGCTTAGACGCTCCTTAGGTGAAAAAGCAGTGGTATCAGAGAAATGGCAAGGGGAGCACGAAATGGCTCTTGCCTCATGAAGTTCATCCGGCCCATAATTCCAATCCAAAAAATGATCTTCTGAACTGAGACTGAAACTGTCTTCTGAAGATGTATGCATGGTAATATCTTCTACCAGCTTGTCAATTTTAGCCACAGTGTTGGTGATCTTCTTGGCTAATTTCTCAGCTGCAACCGTCACTTCATCATCAGGTGATTGTGACCTTTTGTTGTCAGTTTGAAGGGGCTCAATGTCTTGTTCAGGCTCCCCCTCTCGCTTTCGAGGCTGAGCCTGAAGGAAGTTAGAATTGTTCAAGAACATTGAAAGCATGGAGAAGGTCCCCGTGTCCAGGCTGCTGGACACGTTAGGTGCCTCATCATCATCAAAACAACCAGAATCTGACGCATAATCCTTCGCTAGGCTCTCAATATGCCGCAGTGGTTTGTTTATACTCTGATGTTTGAAATTTTGCTTCTCTATTGAATCGAATGTCTCTGCCAGGTGCTTGGCATCTAACTCTGCCTCCAGTGCTTTCTGCTTTCTCATGTAGAGAGACGGCATACAGGATCCTGGGGATATAACAGCAGCATCCTTATATTTGAAGGGACGATTTGTGAGAAGGTTCCGCAGAGCTGCAGCACTTCCCATGGCTATCATTTTGTGCTTTGAGTGGATGAGATTGCGCAGCATGCTCACAGCTCCAAGGTCCCACAGTAATTCCTGGTCTTTTGGATTTCGTGCTGATAGGTTCCAGAGGGTTCCACATGCATTGCTTACAATGGTAAGGCTGTGGGATCGCAAGTGCTGTAGCAGAGTCTGAAGACAGTTATGATCCCTGAGGATTTGCCTGAGGATGAAATGGTGTGCTGTGATTAGTACTATGAAGAATCACTCTGCTTTTGATGTAAATGCAAATGTAAGTGCACGTGATACCTGTAATCATCTCGGGTAGCAATAAGGCTGGACACGTTACGCAGGATGCCTCCACCACTCTCAATAATGGCCAGTGAGTTGGTTTGACATCGATAAGTCAACGTGCTAACCAAGAAGCCAAGAGCACCATCAACAGAGCAGATTGCCACCTTGTTCTCTGTGCTGTGTGCGGACAGATTCCACAATGCACTCAGGACACTCTTTAAGGTAGATTCCTGTAGCGAAGAACATGCAGAATTACTTGTTAAATGTAATGAAAGGTAACTGTCACAATTTTACTTATTAAATAACTACTGAATTAAAACAATTCGCAATATCCTGGTACCTTTGTAGCCTGCAGTGCACAGGTCATAAGTCCTGAAACACTCCCAACGTCCCGTAGAGCTCTCTTGCTGTTGATATCAGCACGCCAAGACAAGTTTCTCAAGATACTTGATACCACCTAAAATCAAATCACAGAGATGTTCGGGGGGGCAAAGCAATTCATAATAGCTGAAACTTATCTGGACTATGAGATAATAAAGAAACGATTAAATGCCTTATGTCCTAAAATTAGTATTTATACCTGCTGCAACTCCTCATTGTCAGATGCAAGTTGTGCAACAATGGCATGAAGGCAGGTTTTCTTTGAGCAAAGTGTAGCCTGAAAAGAAAAAAGAAACACAAATACTTATGCTTTAAAAAATGTCTTGGTTACAATCTTGGTTATAATTGTCTTGCAATACAATCGAAACTACAAAACAAACTAATATAAATAAAAACTAAACTAAAAATATTAAAATAAATGCAAAATAGTTTCATGACTGGTGAAACTATTTCTGTGTAGTAAACACAATAGCTATTGGCAAGTGTGTTAATATTAAGAGACTGAAGTCTGAACGCTTATGTTTATTTAAAAAAAGAGTCAAAATTTGATTGAATTTTTTTATGTTGTGTTTAGAAATGTACCTTATTTACAACGTCACCATACGTAAGGTTAGTTAGTGCCATTCCAGCGTACCGCCGCAGGGCCATATTGATCGGTTCATTCTGCATACCATATAATTCCTGGTCCAGCTGCATTAGTTCTGCAATGGCTTGCAGGCCCCCTGAAAGATGCACAAACAAGCTTTTTCAAAGCAACCCGCTTGTGTTTATTTACAACAGCAGGACACAGCATTGCTCTCTGGTGTAATTACAGAAACTATACTTCCTTCCCGTACCTAGTTCATTCATTGCCCTGCGGTATTCCTCCTCAAAAGATAACTTCATTATTGCACACAAGGCCTGGCAAATCTGAGGATCCACTGGCTCAGGGATTTCTGTGAAGTGATCAAAGAAAAGATCACATACTGTCATTATGTTAATATGTAGAGTAAAAAAACCCAGGATATTATTGACTTCGCTAGGGCTCACCTGTTGTCGTGGTACCACCAGGTGAGGGGGTTCCCAAATGATTCTCAATCCAGTCCCATCCATTCTCGCAGTGTGATCGGATCTGCTCCAGCACGTGCAGGACCCTCATCTCACGGCGAGCCTGACCTTCATCTGGCTGTGAGTACACAATGTTGTGCAAGGCGGCGCTGGCTCTAGAACGGGCTTCTCGACTGTACCCCCCGGTTCCAGCCACCTCGCCGGTGCCCCCCTCGTGTAGTATTTGCACAAGCAGTGGGACACAGCCAGACTTGCGCATGGCGATGCAGCTCTCCTGTGAGCTTGACATCGCCAGCAGTGTGCGGGACATCTCCTCTCGATCTCTGGAGGCCAGCATAGACAACAGCCAAAACACCATCTCTACCTACAGTACAAACACGATATTACTATGGTATATTAACTGTATACTTTGCAAACAAGTTATTCTTGTGTTTATAATCTAATTATTTGAATACTGCATAGAGTGATCAGAAACAAACCAGAGTTAAGGGCGAAGCTTATACAGATTAAACTGAAACGGTGTTTAAAATGAAGGGTAATGTCCCTATAGGTATTAAAGGCATAGTTCACCCAAAAATGAAAATGTTGTCATTTACTCACTCTCAAGTTTCAGATCTGTATAAATGTCTTAGTTTTGTTGCACACAAAAGCAGATATTTTGAATAATGCGTGAAACAGTTCTGGGGCACCATTGACTACTACAGTAGTTTGGTTTCCTACTATAGTAGTCAATAGTGCCCCAGAACTGTTCGTTTACAAACATTCCTCCAAACATCTCTTGTGTTAAAGGTTTAAAGCAACTTGAGGGTGAGTGAATGATGACATAAGTTTAATTTTTGTGTGAACAATTCCTCTAATTCTGCATAAATAAATGATACCATTTAAGGTAATTTCTAGCAATACATTTATATCTTATGCATTATTTACAGCACAGATTAAATTTAAAGCTTGCCATGTTTGAAACTGAAAATGGATTTCATCTCAAGGAAATTTGGATAATGGTCTTACTTTGCTCCCTGCTTCTCCAGGGGCCTCCAAAGTACCAGCATTTCCAGTATCCATGTCAGGAACAGAAGCTTTTGAGAGGCACTCTGTGCTCTGCAGAGAGAGAAAACATGATCTGTTCATTCGTGCTACTAATACAATTTGGTTTGTGTGTCAGTTCTGAACTGAAAATGATTGCTAGATAGATCTAAACTACATTGCAAGAGTGCATAGATCATTTGCCATATTTTTATGA
The DNA here is from genome assembly GCA_006030095.1 of Triplophysa siluroides. Classification (NCBI taxonomy): domain Eukaryota; kingdom Metazoa; phylum Chordata; class Actinopteri; order Cypriniformes; family Nemacheilidae; genus Triplophysa; species Triplophysa siluroides. Next base: position 1,008,896 of record VCII01000835.1, on the reverse strand, counting down.
TGGAAATCTGGGTGGAGCATGAAAGCACCATCTGCATGTGGGGAATGAATCAGCACCATTGCCAAAGCACTTGATTCATTCTTTCATGCTCAAGCCCGTCACTATGGTAACTCCTGGCACCAGCTATCCACATGCTGCTGATCTGTAGAGCAGTGATCCAATAGAGTGCTGGGAAAGATTTACTCTTCCTTAGTTAAAACCATCAAACAGAAATCTTGATTTATAAAATCAATGGAATAAAGTGAAGAATCAGAAATATTTGCGTGAACTTTTCTCCTATTTGCATTACAATCAGGTACAGTTGCCACCAAAACTGTGACAACTTGTTAATGACATTCAAGTGTCTCACAGTATTAAATAATTCCTAAAAATTCATTTTAATAATGAATGGACAATAATAATAATAGCCTACATGTTATACAGTATAATATGAAGAACACATATATAAGCATTTGTTGTTAATAAATAGATACTTGAGCTGTGGGGGTTCTTAAGATAAAAGAAAAAAGGAAGCAGACTATAAGATCTAAAATATTTTAGAGCCTAATATACACTAAATAGTATGATTTAAAATAAATAGTATGTACAATTGGTCCCATAACTATGTAATAACCCATAAAAATCAAATCTTTCATCTTGTCTTGTTTTTTTTTAAACAGTAGGCAATGTGTCTCATGAGTTTACTGTCATTCTGGTGATTTGTCTGAGCAGACAGATGAACTGTACTGCACTGGGAATCCCTTTAGTCCCATAGAGCTTTACTTTAAAATGACAGCACCACTTTTGCCAAGCATCCCAGATACTGAGCACCCAATAGGAGACGGTGAGCGGTGGGCATGTCCCCTGTTTTCTGCATAGCAACATTCAGTGCCAGTCTGTGCTTTAAGACAGTGCCAGGTGAGACCGAGAGGTACAGCTGTGCAAAGAAAAGCCTAGAAGACTGTAACACCTTCTTCACAGGTCAGTCAACAATGTTCTATGTGTTTTGGTGCTGCTCCAGGAAACTGCAAACCTTTTGTAAGAGTTTACAGCATCTATATATTGCTCTCTGTATCATTAGAGCATATTGAGGAATAGGATATCGTACAAAAATCTTGTCTGTAGCATATTGATACAGTATAACCAATTAACTGAGAAAAAGTCAATAATAAATCAAAGGGGCATTTCTTCTCTCATAATATGTGGGACTGTAAATAAAAATAACTATTATTTTGTTGCATTAGTAATTTATTTGATTTATATTATATATATATGATTACTTACTAATACATTTTAGCATGTTTTTGAATTTTTGTTATATTTTATAGACAGATTATAATAAACAAAAAAAAAACATTTTACACATTTTAAAAATGTAATTTTTAAATATAAAAACATATATTTTAAGGAAAATGTATATATTATTATATATGTATTAATAATACTATATTAGAAAAAATGGCAGATGGAGTTGACTCACCTGAGTCTCTGTTATAGGGCTCTTCTCCTGTGGACCTCGTGAGCTTTGGACCTCCTGCAACTCTTTCTCCAGCTGCTCCAACCGAGCAACACGGATCTAAATGCAGATGCACGTGTAGTGATTATTGACCGATTATTGAGACACAATAAGCCCTGAAGTTTGCTTTCCGCGTGATGACAAACACGTGACGCTTAAGCTGGATTTATAGCTAGGTCTTTGTTGATGAAAATGTAATGCTAAATCTGCAATCTGCTCTTACTTGTGTTCTCTGAACCATCTCATCGCTGGTGCCGAAACGTTCCTCCATAACAGAGCGCAGTTGCTGGGCTTCAAACTCCAGCTGCTGACGAATAAAATCCACCTGCATGGAAAACTGATGAACAGAAAAAAATGTTTTTTTTTGTCTCCCAAAAAGAGTGTGTTTTTTTTCTGCATGCATTATGATTCTTTTAACATTTTAAGCAAATCTAAACCTCTTGAGATGTCATAAGTCCCAAAGCCCCAGAGCAACATATGGTAGTGGTAAAGTTGCAGTTAAAGGAATTATTCATGTCGTTTTAAACCCACATACAGGTCTAGATCATCAGGAGGTTAAGAAAGTGATGACAACTTTACATTTTTGACAGCCATTGATCATGATGGCATCATCTTATCAGCTCAGTCCCATCAGTTGAACTGAATTACAGTCAATTTACCGTATCAAGCCGGGGCAGTTCAGCCAGTTTCTGAGACAAACTCTGGAGCTGTGAATAATACCACCGCCGTTCATTCTCTTCTTTTTCTGTTTCACTCAGCAACATGGACCTACAAGACAAACAGAAAGACTCCTTAAACCCCAAATTTGAAATACTCAATTAAGGTTTCACAACAATTTTCCAGAATCGTATCTTGTTCAAGGGAAATTACTTATTTGCTGTTGCACGACAACAAAATGGGAATTTTATTTACTCAACACTAAGTTTTTACATCATTCATTCTAACCTACATCAAATGTTACCCACAGAAACAAAATCAGGGTTTTGTGGCTTTTAGTGTCTGCTAGCTTTGAAAATATCTACATGTTCTTCCTCTAAAAATAATACTATCATATATATTTACACAAATTTAGTCTTTTAGAATCAGAAAGAGCTTTATTGCCAATTGTGTTTACGTAAACAAGGAATTTCCTTTAGTATTTAAAGCATCCGGTGCAAACACCCAAATATAACAGCAAGACACATAAAACAGTTGTATTAAAATATAAATAACTTTTAAATATGAAGAGAAAATTGGACAGAAAAAATATATTTTGTAATTATGCATATAAATATACGGTGTGCTAATGTACAGTTGCTCTGTACAATTTTTTGCTTTCCTGACAACCCTCCTCCTGGGAAAAATAAGATATAACATGAAAATGAATGAATCTATTTTTGACTAACTGTGCACTTTTGCACAGTTAAAATGACATTTAGAATTGACAAGACATTTATATTACAAGACTATATTAGCTTGTAACAGTTCTAGTAAACTGTTACCTGTCTCCTATGTTAAATGCAAGTTGTAATTTCACTCCCGGCCATTAGAGGGCATTAGGGAGCCATTATTAGGAAGATCTCTCCATACCAGAGAGTAAAAGGAAGAGGGAAGTGTGAGTTAGGAATACTTGTTAGCTGAGAGCACATGCTCTTTCTATGCTTTCATTTGGAAAACCCTGTTGAGGAACATTTGTGTTCTACATCTCAATGTGAGTTGATGTGTTTCTTTATTATTAACAAAGGTTTATAGCGTGAATATATTTTACTTGCTGAACCTCATGTTGTATTGTTTGTTTTGTGTTGACCAGAGGGTTTTGGTATCTGCTTGATTTTGATGGCTTCTCAATTGGTTCAAATTCTTGATGTTATTGTCTTCTACGTGGAAGTATATCCGAACTCCAGAACGAAAAGACACTTTTACCTTGGGTAAACCCTTGTTGAGCAAATGTGGATTTTGTCCTTCTAACCCCTAAAACATCTACGATGGGATGATGGACCAAGGACATTTGTGGTAACTCTGGACTTTGATATCGGGTGTACTTTTATAAGGTTTTGCTTCCAAATGCTATGCATCATGAAATTGTCACAATCTTGTGTATGATCTAAAAATGTATACCTTACTTAAGGGAAATATAATTGTTGGTTAATGGTGATGGATCCCTCCTCATTTATTTATGTAACCCTTGAAGTTAGTGTTACATAATTTGGCACCCAAACAGGGACCTGAACCAATATCCCAACAACTTTCCTCAAGAGTGAAATGAGAGTATGCTTTTTTGGAACGTAGGTTTTCTTTGTATAAGCTTATTTTTTCCCCATGTGTGTTTATCTAAGAGTATATGAAAGGGTTGTGACAGATAACTGCCTCATATTTTAGTTTGAGACTTGGGCGAGGCTCTTGCGTGAGACAACATTGAGTCTAGTCCCAAAATGGATCCAGACTATACTTCTGAACCGTTTATAACCCGACGTGAGCCAGTTCGAGAGTTGATATGCTCATTCAACAGCTTGTATTTAGAGTCAGAAGGGGAAGTGGCTGTTCCAGAAGAAGACAATGACTCAAGTCATCTACCACCTCCACCACCTGAAGAGGAGGATGAAAGTCTGATCAGTCTTACTATTGCGACAAAGATGAGGCAACTGGAGATCCGACTGGAGAAGATGGAGGAAGAGCTTGTTGATCGTGTTCAGGGAGTGGACACCTTGTTCAGAATTATCTTCAGCAATATGACCGTCGTTTGATTGCTATAGAGGGGCTGATGCCAGACTTGATAAAGCTAGTGACCACTCAATCATCATTCAACCAAAGTCTGAAGAAGTTGGAGGAAGAGCTTGTTAATTCTGTAGAAGAAAAGAGTAACCGCCTGGAGAAAACCCTAGAAAACCAGCTACAAGAGATGGGTAAAACTATGATGGATTGCATGAAAAGAAGAGACAACCATCTTAAGTCTTTGCTCTGTCTTACACCTGGAGCTACCTCCACACCAACTACCACCTCAACACCAGACGCACAGTTAATCTCCATGCAGCACCAGTTGCCTTATAGGATGGCCATTCAAATCGAATTCCCTAAGTTTGGGAGCATAGGAGCTGAAGACCCGATAGCTTATCTGGAAAAATGTGCAGAGTATCTAGCCGTCCGACCCATGAGTGATGCTGAAATATTAGCAACTCTGCCATCGGTATTGACACATACCGCCAAAGATTGGTGGGTGGCTGAAAAAGCACAAGTTAAAACATGGGGTCAGTTCAAAACTGCATTTTTGAGATCATTTTTACCTGATGATCATGAGGTTGAAGCGGAAAGGAGGATAAGAGAGAGAAAACAAGGTATTGATGAGGATCTTCGAACATTCGCTTTCCAGTATCGAGCCTTATGCCTTAGACTGAAACCAACGATGTCTGAGAGGGAGATGCTGCAGGCTGCCTTAAGAAACTGTAATCCCCGAATTGCTAGCGTTTTGAGAGGAACAGTGACTACCTTTGATGATTTGGTGCGCACAGGAGCTTTGGTAGAGCGGGACATTGCTGAGGAAAGGGCTTTCTGGAAGCAACGTCAGGCTGAACAGTCTTCCAGAAGAGGAGGCCAAGATAAGTACAGCAGAGGTAAGCCCGGAAGTCACAGCATGGCATTAGTGACACGAGGTAATGTCAAGCTTCTAACCTTGACTATAACTTTGCGTAGCCAATCTTGTGAAGCCATCCTGGATACAGGCAGCTCCTACTCATTAATCCAGGAGTCATTGTGGAGGAGATGGAAGGATGAGGCTGAGTCTTGGCGATCCAGTCGGGGACAGACATTTACTCTTGCCAATGGCCATATCCAAAGAGCGTTGGGCGAAGTTACTTGGGAGTGTGCCCTGCAAGGATGCACAAACCCTTTGCGACTATTCATCATGAGAGATGAGGACCTAGCCTTTCAGCTCATATTGGGTCTTGAGTTCCTGGTAACATGCAGAGTCAAGTTGGATTTTGACACCTCCACATATTCATTGCCTGGAGAGAAGGAGAAAGTACACCCTTTTTCTTGTTATGACCAGCCACCATCAGTTTAACATACATTGTGCACTGCCAAGTGCAAGTATCTAGTGATACCGCAGCTGTCATCAAGGATTTGGTGGGTCTGGCGGATGCCTCCCGTACTGAGAAGAGGCGTTTAGAGGGGTTGCTGTTTAATTGGCCGACTGTCTGTACAGATACATTAGGTAAAACCTCTATCATTAAGCACCAGATCATAACTAATGACCCCGTTCCAGTACGGAAAAGAGCATATCCTGTTCCAATCAATAAGCAAAACTTCATTGATGAGGAAGTCAAAGCCATGCTGAATAAAGGTATAATACGCTGGGGGGGGGGGTATTTCTGTGTGGATTTTCGAGCACTGAATGCCAAAACCCCCCTGGATGGTTTTCCCATGCCTCAGATACAAGAGATCTTAGAGTCTCTACGGAGCAACAGTATTCAGTACCCTAGACCTCAAGACTGGATACTGGCAAGTGGTGATGGATGAAAGTAGCATTAAAAAAACTGCGTTTGTTACAAAGTACAACCAGTATGAGTTTGTTCGTCTACCATTTGGGTTGAAAAACGCTGGAGCAACATTCCAAGGCTCATGAACAAAGTTCTACAAGATCTTATGGCAAATGTTGTTTCGTGTACATAGACGACATCGTTTGTACTCTAGAGACATCCAGCAACACTTCCAGGATCTGAAGGGTGTTTGTTGGGCTTGAATCGGCTGGCCTAACCCTTAACCTTAGGAAAATGTAAATTGGTAAGGAAGTCACTGACTTTCCTAGGACACGTCATTTCAGCGGAAGGCATCAAGACGGAGGATTCCAAAGTGGATGCGGTCAAGAATTTTCCTGTGCCCAAGAACATTAAGGGAGTTGAGCGGTTCCTAGGTCTTGCTGGGTGGTATCACCGATTTATTCCATATTTTTCGGAACGGGCTGCTCCACTTCATGCTCTTAAGAGGAAGGGTGTCCCATGGAACTGGACTAAGGAGTGCCAACATTCTTTAGAAGATTTGAAGGATGCACTACAAAAGGCCCCAGTTTTGGTGCCCCCAGACTCAAGTAAATCATTCAAAGTGCAGACCGATGCTAGCGACTTAGGACTTGGGGCGGTATTGACTCAGGATTCGGAAAAGGGAGAACACGTCATCGCATATGCATCCCGTCTACTTCAAGGAGCTGAAAAATCGTATGCCGTTTCAGAGAAGGAATGCTCGCTGTCGTCTGGGCGGTTGAGAAGTGGCGACAGTACCTAGAAGGGAAACCCTTTGAAGTTGTTACTGATCATGCCGCACTCACTTGGGTATTCAACAATCCTCGTCCAACATCAAGACTTACAAGGTGGGCTATCCGACTCCAGGGATTTGACTTTATTGTGAGGTACCGAAAAGGGAGATGCAATGTTGTGCCTGATTCATTGTCTCGTGCAATGCCTGAGGGAGAGCCGCTAGGAAGTGTTGCGGTATGCCAGGCAAAGGATATGGAGACTTACCGATCAACTGGGAAGAACTTGGTCGAAGTCAAAAGAGTGATCAATCATTGCAGCCTCTGTGGGATGAGTCAAAGCTTAACCCTATCGACCCCCAACGTATCCATTATGTTGTACAGAACAGCTGTTCCAAGAGTCAAAAGATCTCCGGCAGCAATTTCTCCAGTTTGCACATGACAATCCTTTAAGTGGGCATCTGGGACGCATGAAAACATTGCGTAGACTACTCAACGTGGGGTACTGGCCAGAAATCCAGCGAGATGTATGGGATCACTGCAAACAATGCCAAACCTGTCAGCGATACAAGCCACGTATATCCAAACTTTCTGGAACCCTTCAATCTATTCCAGTAAAAGAACCTGGGTATATGATAGGCATTGATCTTATGGGACCATTCCCAAGGAGCACAAAGTTGAACGAGTATTTACTGGTTTCTGTGGATTACTGTAGCAAGTGGGTCGAGGTGTTCCCTTTGCGGTCAGCTAAGACACCTTTGATAACTAACATCCTTATCAAAGATATCTTTACCCGTTGGGGGGTACCTACGTATTTGGTATCAGACCGAGGACCACAATTTACCTCACAACTTCTGAACGCTACCTGCAGACAATGGGGTGCTATTCAAAAACTTACCACTGCATACCATCCGCAGACTAACCTGACCGAAAGGGTAAACAAGACTCTTAAGACCATGATTGCCTCATATGTCAAGGACAATCATCGGAATTGGGACCAATGGATCCATGAGTTCCGGTTTGCAATCAATTCAGCTTGGCAGGAGAGTACGAAGTATACCCCAGCGGAAATTGCTCTTGGACGCAAGTTGAAAGGACCCCTTGAATTATTCCAATATCGTTCGCCTGATCCTGATCAATCTGCGTATGAAGTTGTTGAACGTCAGCAAGCACTTCTGGAGAGAGTAAAGGAGAATGTTGCGGGAGCCCAGAGCAGACAACAGAGGTACTACAACCTGAAGAGGCGGCAAGAGACCCTCCAGGAAGGGGAACTCGTCTGGGTTCGGACTCATCCGTTGTCTCATGCAAGGGATGCCTTTATGGCCAAACTAGCTCCTAAGTGGCATGGGCCTGCCAAGGTTTTGAAACGGTTGAATAACGTAAACTACAGAGTTGAGCTGTCAACCGAACCTGCACAAGTTGAGACATACCATGTAGAAAATCTGAAAAGGTTTTACGGCCAGGTCAGGCCTTCTTCTGAGAGGGGGGTGTGTAACAGTTCTAGTAAACTGTTACCTGTCTCCTATGTTAAATGCAAGTTGTAATTTCACTCCCGGCCATTAGAGGTCATTAGGGAGCCATTATTAGGAAGATCTCTCCATACCAGAGAGTAAAAGGAAGAGGGAAGTGTGAGTTAGGAATACTTGTTAGCTGAGAGCACATGCTCTTTCTATGCTTTCATTTGGAAAACCCTGTTGAGGAACATTTGTGTTCTACATCTCAATGTGAGTTGATGTGTTTCTTTATTATTAACAAAGGTTTATAGCGTGAATATATTTTTACTTGCTGAACCTCATGTTGTATTGTTTGTTTTGTGTTGACCAGAGGGTTTTGGTATCTGCTTGATTTTGATGGCTTCTCAATTGGTTCAAATTCTTGATGTTATTGTCTTCTACGTGGAAGTATATCCGAACTCCAGAACGAAAAGACACTTTTACCTTGGGTAAACCCTTGTTGAGCAAATGTGGATTTTGTCCTTCTAACCCCTAAAACATCTACGATGGGATGATGGACCAAGGACATTTGTGGTAACTCTGGACTTTGATATCGGGTGTACTTTTATAAGGTTTTGCTTCCAAATGCTATGCATCATGAAATTGTCACAATCTTGTGTATGATCTAAAAATGTATACCTTACTTAAGGGAAATATAATTGTTGGTTAATGGTGATGGATCCCTCCTCATTTATTTATGTAACCCTTGAAGTTAGTGTTACAAGCTATCGTTTAAAAAGGGACTTCCTCTTTTAAATACTATACAGGAAGTACTGAAGATAAAACTGCTCATCAAGCCAAGTCATAGATTCTTTAAGGAAACAATATAACTAAACAAACAGTGTTTATCTCACCTCTCTTTACACAGTTCCTCCAAATGCTGGGCAGTGACACGGCCATCTCCAGGTCCCTGATGAGGGTGCGTGGGGTGTATGGCCGTACCCTCTCCAGATGCAGATGAGGACTGTCGGGACGATGGACAGATGGGGCTCCGGGATCTGCCGATGCTGAGTCTTTCCTCCCCTTCCCCTACCTGACCCACCATCATCTCTGGAAACGCACGCAGGTTGTGAGGCTGGTACTTGAGCTCATAGTAGTTGGTCAAGTCCATATGCAGCTCTAAAGGAACAAACAGGTCCACATCAAAGATTTGGTTAATAAATAACACTATTGATATCTATACAGACACTTTTGACATGTGCATGCCGCTTTTTAAATAAATCAAGAATATGACCTCATTCATTTAACAAATGCATCAGTAAATAACATTAAAACAATTAAGATTTTAGATATTAATAAATGCAAAATCAATAGTTATGACTGTGTGAAGAAGTGGGTACCTTTGAGCTGGTCCAACACATCGCTTCTTCCCGATGAGGCAAGAGTTCCTGCCTCCTGCTCCAATTTACTCTGCAGCTGCCTCAGAACCTCCTACAACAAACAAAAACACAGAGAGGCAGCCGTCAGCGCTTGCCAGTGGAGTCCATTTTAGCACAAAATAACCAAGAGAAGAGGCGAACAGCATCTTCTCTCTCATATGGAGGTATAACATGACAACCCGATGACCTCATCTTTATAATGCTTTCATCTGCTCTGATGCAGTCAGTGATTTTCAGGCTTTAGTGAGGATTACACACAGCATCTGGACATGTGGACCACAGTGAAATCATGGGATATGATTGCTGGTCTGGAATCAGTTTTTGATGCTTTTGTTTTAAAATGGTTTTAAGGCATTACAGCTGCATAAACCAGCTGGATCACCTTGTACAATAGGAAAAACATGTTTTTATTTTAAAAGTCCTATTTTAATACACTAATAAACATGCATTACTGTGTGTTTCAAATGTCAATTTAGGACAAACTCAAAGCAAAAACAAAGCAGTCGATTCTTTATGAGCTCGTCAGAGAATTCACTCCCCACAGGATTAATGTCTCCAAGCACAGTCATATTGACACAATGGGGAGGATTCTGCACCCGATTCACCCCATTCACCCCATTACCAGCAAAACCTCTGATTGAATTTTAGTGCATGTATTTTTGTGATGTGAGTTTTTACTCAATGGATATGTAGAATTTGTTTGTGATTTAATTGAGTATTATTTAACCTTTAGTATAGTTTTCATGGTGTGGCTGTGGTGCGGTGTGAAGTGATTTATTCTACGCATGTATCAGAATCACTTTGGAAAATGTCTTTACTTTTGGATCTTACTTCACTACATCCCAAAGCATAATATAGTACTTTTTACTCCACTAAATTTCATATAAAAATGTTTTCTTACATTTTTTAGTTCATTGTAAATCTAGAACTTCCTGCATTTTGTTTTAGTAAAACACTTGTAAAAGTAGAAAAAGTACTAGATTTTTAATGTAATGAAGTATTCAAGGTAAAAATGACATGTATTTAAAGTAGTGAAGTGAAAGTACAGACACTTGAAAACAATGATAACAATTTAATGTGAAAAAAAGATAAAAAATACTTTAGTTCTGTCCACCTCTGTCTTTATGGCAGTCAATTGGTTTAAATAAATATATTCTTTAAATAAAACTACATATGCCAATTCATGCATCGAACTGATTCAAATGTATTCATTTTAAAGCTTACTAATAAACACAATTGAAAAACATTCAATTACATAACCCTTGGAAAAGGTCATTGCAATACTCCCTTACTGTACATTTTGTTACATTGTGTTCATGAGCTTTCATGGGACTCGGTGGTAAGAGCATGGCGCTAGCAATGCCAAGGTCATAGGTTCGATGCCAGGGGATTGTACATACTCAGATACAATGTATAGTATAATGCAATGTAAGTCGCATTGGATAAAAGCGTCTGCCAAATGCGTAAATGTAAGTTATATCAAATTACATTATATTCATTACATGTTGCATGTCATGTTTTTTTTGTCATTTCCCAATACTTGATCACAATAAAATAATATGTTAAACGGACAGCCCTATTATAATTTAGAATATGATAGGAATTGGACACACACACTTTACTGGAACTCAAAAACTGAAGCAAGATCAAGCTCATATGACATCAAACATCTGCAACTTAAAACTCAGGGTCAATAATGATAAAATAACCCCCATTAACCTTCTGTTCAACTGTAAGCAATAACAAGGACTGGAATGAGCAACAGGGAATTTAAAATGCACTCAGGCATCATTCAGCTCAGGGATTCTGGACATTTACCATTAGAGTCTCGTCTCCAGACATTTTGTAGAAAGTGGGTCATGACTAAGGCAAGATTACGCAGCACACTGCTCAACATGCCTGGCAATATATACATCATATATGTGAGCAAAATTGACTAAAACATTAACAAACACTGAACAGATTCAATTTCGCAGTGATTAAATGAAGTATGTAAAGTTCAACTAAAAGCAGACTGACAGCAAAATCAAAACTCTTATTTTCTGTTTAATAATACAGTAATCTCAGCTTCACTCACCTTCATGTCGGATGTTTCATTCTCCAGCTTGGACAGGTGATGTGAGTTGTCCTTGAGCTCACGTCGCAGGTGAGAGTTCTCCTGACGGAGATCCTCCACCTGACGCACCAGCTGGTCATAGGAAGCCGTCGGGTACGACATCATCACACGATGGGATCCCTGAGAAGGTCAGAGAGCAGGGGTCAGAGTTCAGTTTAATGTCTGCAGAAATGAAATTTAGAGTGGTGGTGTGTACACAACACTGTACATTCAACAGATCACAGTAGGTCACAACACCCAACGAGTGCCCAAAAGACCCCTGCTGGAAAAACAGCTTTAAGTGGTCATACTGGGTTTTGAAACATGACATCTGTTTATTCGGTGCTTGTAGAAACGTTTTCACCCTTAGACACACACAACTGTAGGTCACAAATATAAGAAAATACCAGCAAATCTGAGAAAAATTTACCAACATACAATATGTGGGACCCATTTATTAATGTTTATTGAAAAGGATGCATTTTTTGAACAACAGCAATTAATATTAATTTAAAAAATATATATACTTAAATAAAATATATTTATATAAACATGATTTTAACAATCTCATAGGTTTTTATTATTTTTAGTATATTTTACAGTAAACGTGTTAAGTATTTTTACATTTTATAGCTGTATTGATTAAAAAAATTGAATAACGCCATGAATATTTCTATAACCATCGTAGTAGACCGGCCAACAAACATATTGCGGCTGCCCTTGTATCTCCATTTATTTATATTTATTTTTTTGCCATGATCATTTTTTATCAGTCACCCTTCATGTTTGTCACTGTATTTAAATAATACAAAATTATTAAAAAGTGCTTCCCAACTTTGACAACAACACAGTATTTAATCATTAAAAAAGTACAGTGTTCTTTTTACTTTTCCTGAAAAACAGCACATTCGGACATACAAGGTTTTGGAATCCATCTATTATGAATTATGAAAACCCTTTAAGATGGTTAAAGTTGAATCTTCTAGAACATATTGACCAAATTAAAAATAGAGGGGAAAAAACAACATCAGCTCTTGCAGCACTACAGTAGAAAGGTTTATTTCACCACACCCACACACTGGAGGTTTACAGTACATACATTGGCTTAATTTGGACAGGTGGGACATGCCCCCACCACTTTTTGGAAGAAATTAAGAAATGCTTGCGGAAGGTGTGTATTGCTTAGGGGCCGTTAACATCTAAAACTAATGGAAAACGCAGGATGCGCCGCTTTCTCACCATCTCCCATTGCTCACACTCGTAAGTTATATTTGCCGAAGACAGAGAGCTCACGACTCAAGAAATGCGGCCAGTATGAAATACGTGCATCTTCTGCGCTTGCTTGTGCATCCAGTGCCCAAAAACGCATAAACCAATGAACAAGTGACATTTTTAGTAATAACTGTTCTGTTTCATCATCTCTCGTAGGTGGATCTCTCCACTCGATGTTTCAGAGAACCGGGGTAACGAACAGTAACCTATTGTTTTTAAGTGTACTGCACCACAACAGCCAAGTGACCTTCCCCAAATGACAGTTTGGGAACCACATACTGCGAGAGCTGAAATTGAAAAGCGGAGTAGCCAATGGGCGGACTGCCCAGCCCACTATATATGATAAATATTGTCGACGAGTTATTACAGAAACAAGTATATTGTTTTTCTCGTTCTTGTCCCCACCACCTTTCTTAACAAAGTTACGCCACTGAGTACATATTCCCACTGGTCAAAACCATCTCTGGTGTGAATGTTGACAAGACTCATAACATCTCAGGAACATTTCATGGCAACAAATGGCACAAAGGTGAACACAACATGTGCCAAATTCAGTTGATCTAAATTTGCATCAATTACATTTGGCTGAACAGGAACGCACGTCTTGAATAGCTATTTAGATTAGTTACTAAACAAGAGAAAGCTCAGCTCAACTCTGAAAGCCAAGTGAGCAACGGATCCAGGGATACTTAACTAAATCATGTTTAATATGAAGTCCTGGTTACAGTATAACACAACTCATATACCATCTATGCTACATAGGCTACAGGATTTGAAGGAACTATTTGACCTGATAATTGCAAAGTCATATCTGGTAAGTAGATACAAATCATATCTTTAAGCTTGTGAATGACCAGGTCTCAAAAACCAGGATCAAGCCATCTGTCTGTATGAGCAGAGCCTCGGTGTGTGTGAAATGACAGGTTTGCATTATTCACGGCTGTTAATTCTCTGTGACTGGTGCCAGCAGCTCCTCTATTGACCATCCCCCACATTACAGTCCAAACCACAAACACATCAAACCTTTATATCCCCCCACTCGCTCACATACTCGTTTCCATCCTCCGCTACTGTCTCCCTGCTTTTCTCCGTCTCTCCTATGATACACATGCACACATCCCTCAAGCCAGCACTTAATATCTATCTACAACGTGGAGCAAGATGCATGTCTACATTGGTTTCTGTGAACTGTTCTCTTCAACAAAGCTGGGGGTTTAAGGCGTTCATCATTTACTCACCCTCTTCAAATTCCAAACCTGTATGACATTCTTTTATCTGCAGAACACAAAAGAAGATATTTTGAAGAATGTCGGTGACCAAATAACAACAGGCCTCCATTGACTTCCATTGTATCGACACAAAACCCCCGAGGCATTTCTCAAAATATCTTCTTTTGTGTTCCACAGATAAAAATTGTCATGTGCAGAGTTTGAACGACATGAGGATGAATAAAATATGCCAGAATTTCACACCTCACATAGTCCTGAACATCTAAATGTACTCAAAGCACCCCGACACCGCGTTACAGAAACTAAAACACCCAAATCCGTTTTAACACACCCTAACGCAGGCCAACATAACCCACAAAGCTTGATACAACCACTTTGATAACAACCACACCCGAACAAAACATAACTCTATGTGACTCTTATTAATATATTTAATCTATTAAAATAAATACATTTCTGTTGGATCATTGTCTCAATGGAGATGCCAGCACAGATAAGGAAATCCCAAGGCATTCACAACAATCACGACAATCCTCTAATTTTCTAAATTAAGTCTCTGTAATTCTCTTCTAACAGCCCTCTATTAGTCAAATAAAGATTTACTCACAACCAGGCCGTTGTGTTCTCCAGACTGAACAGATCCCAGTCCCAGCCGCTGTTAAACTACATTAACACATCCAACACACAACCAGACCTCTCTGGAGAACCACACGCCTTTATGCTCCATTGAAGTCCATCTGAGGACAGGCTGGATTATGTAAAGATCCTGCACGACCCGCAGAATCAATCCATTAAAATTCAGACGAACAGATCAATGCAGAAAACCAATTTTCCGGGAAAACAGAGGCCAGAGCGATGGCCTGTGGAGGTGCATGCTTTGTTGTGCTTTGATCACATTTCGACTACTGTAGTTTATGAGGACACGTCAGTTCACACAGTAGAAGAAAATAAATGATTCTGGATAGTATACCAGAACCGTTGAAAAACAGAGTTGCGACACACTTTGACCTGGTCACGTGGTTCACGAAGCGCTCAATAGTTCCAAATAAATCTGTGCTGTCAACCTATTTGAAAGGATTTTAGCGGGACAGACAACTATATTTGCATAGATCTTGCTAAACATATTAGCACATTTTGCACACTGAATACGACATTGACTACATTTACAGCAGCATTTTGTCTGGGGAGTAATATGAACTTAAGATCTATATATAAAAGATCTATGAATATGTCCACCAACTTGTTAAAATGTATAAACATGCCGTTATTTCACCAACTGTACAGCAAATGCGTTTGGGGGACATTGATATGAATGGGCTTCAGTGCAGTGTTTGGAACGACTGGTCACTCCATGACAGGAGTTACTTCCGCATTCCATTCTTCCAACGGATGAGTGTAGTAACTCTGTTTTTCAACGGCCCTGGTATCTACCAATTAACTGTACCCCATAAAGAAAAATAGATGAAAAAATACTGAATAAAATATAAAATGGTTTATTTGGAAGATGTGAAAGAGACAGAAAATATCATTATCTTAGTATTAAAGGACTAGAAGTCAAGGGTAGGCCACCATGACAGAAACCAAATGATATGTTTTTATGTGTAAGACAAAGGGGGGGGGGGGGGGGTGAAATCTTTTGGATAGAGAGACGTTTGATGATGAAGCGAGCGTGCCCATCCACAGGGACTCAAGCGCAGCTGGTTTATCTTTTTCATGTGGCTAGTTTTGTTCCACATCGAATAGGCCGAATACATGACCAGTTGGCCACCACGCAGACACATTCGACGATTCAGAATTTTAATTGGCTCCTGGAGGTGTTTCAATAACCATTGCATTAATGGTGCCGGATAGAAAACTGCAATCCTCCTTTTTCGTGTTTTAATCTTGCGTTTTATGTGCTGCGGTGAATGCTGGGTAATCCGTTCAAAGATCTGTCCCTCGAGGACAATAACTGAGAGAGCGTTAGTGAGCTGCCAATGCGCTGCAGCGGTTCTAGACGGTTACCATGGTAACACCCTATCCCTGTTCTGCTTCGGGAGGGAAAGCGCTAAAAATCACAGCATCTGAATTTAGGCTGTGACTGGAAATGAAGTGATACCCAATTTACAGTATGTGTCACCGTTTGATCTAACACTGGGGTTTACAGTGGTACAGCATACCTCCCCTGGGTCACATAGCATACTGAGCAGTTCCGATGTGTCGTTTATTGTCGGATAGAGGATGGATACACAAAGAGGGCAGATGTTTCAGAATAAGCATGCACTGATTCACAATTTATTTATATGTATTGTCTGATTTGTTTTAGTGCCTGATTCACTAAAAGGAAAACAGATTCATTGCTGAACACAATATAGTGCAACTACATAACTTTCTGAAATCGCCCGGCAGTCAGTGTTAGATACAGACTCCTCATGCAGCAGCAAAATCTACTGACAGCGAGACACATTCAATAAATGATTCATAGTTAGCAAACATGACCAATTACATGCACAACGGTTGGACAACCTTTGACCCCTGATGCATGCTCTGACTCATATCGTAAGTTATACAATCTCTAAATACAGTAAAGCAGAACAACTGGAACAAACTGGTGGGCATTAGTCATAAGAAGAGAGCATTTGGGAGCACTGGTTTTACACTGTATATAAAGACAATCTTATATAAAGACTTAATAAAGACAATTTTGGAGTTAAATAATTGAAGTATAAAATAACTGATATAAATTCAGTTTAGACACTCTTACAAAGCCTGACACTGCCTAAAACAGCACATCTTAAAGAGACAGTTCACCCAAAAATAAAAGTTCTGTCATCATTTATTTACTCTTCTGTCCTTCACATCCTGTTTATGAAGAAGATATTTTGAGAAATTTCTCTGTAGTTTTGTGTCCATACAGTGGAAGTCAATGAGGGCCAAAGTCACTGCTTACCAATGTTCTTCAAAAATCTTCTTTTGTGCTTTGTAGAAAAAAGTCATACTAGTTTGAAATGACTTAAGGGTAAATAATAAATCATTGTTATTTGGGGTAAACTGTCCCTAGCAGAACCTAATACACTGTACCTCACACAGCTAAGCCCAGGCCAACACAACAATAAAGAAACACAGCCTTACAACTGTAAGAAATAATTGGTTCGGTCAATATCAGTCATTGATTTGTGAAAAATAATTAAAAATGTATTCGGACAGAATAATTGGTGTTATGGATTATGCAGATTGTTTTTACTGGATGTGCTGCAGTAGACACTGAACATTTTATGTGAGATGCCTGTGACTCTGCTGTGCCCTAATGTCCTCCCTATTTGTGATATATCTAAAGCCTGAGTCATGCTCACAAAACCGCAGATACAACAGCAAAATACAATATAAAACAATATAATACATAATTATAACATAAAGTGCATAATCCCTACCCAAATAAAAAATAAATATACTAAAATGTATGTGAAATACAATGTATTACAATGTACTCAAAGAATGAATATCTCTCATCATTAACTGACCTTCAAGTTGTTCCAAAACTGTTTACAATTCTTGGTTCTGTTGAACACAAAAGAAGATATTTTGAAGAATGTGGGAAACTAAACAGTTCTGGGGAACTATTGACCACAATAGTATTTTTTGTTCTGTACAATGGAACTCTATAGTTCCCCAGACTTGTTTGGTTGCTAGCATTCTTCCTAATATCTGTCCTGTGTTTAGCAAAACAACACATATACAGTTTTATATTAAACTGAAGCAAATTGAATTAAGATTTTTGGGTGAACTATCGCTTTAAGTATATTTGATCGTGCCACAGTAGAACTATTGCAAGCATATACCCTTTAAATATCTTGCATTTAAAGATTGATATTATTCAAAAATCATAGAATTCTTATCAAAAGTGACATTAAAACACATTTTAGGCCCAATATTAAGAAATGTACATTGTGTACAAGTAGAACTTCAAATAAAGTTTAGTTATAATTTTTTACATCAGTATACTCTTAATTTTTTTTGCTTCAGATGGTTCTTTGATGCAATATAAGAACCTTTGGTTCCATAAAGAACCTGTAACATTCAGATTATAAAAAGTAAAAAAGATATGATTCTTTAAAGAACCTTTGAATAAATGGTTCTTTGTGGAACACAAAATGGTTATTCTATGGCATCGCTGTGAAGAACCTTTTAAGCACCTTTATTTTAAGAGTGTGGGACATAATGTTGGTAAGTGCGTCAATACATTTAAACTATAATGTACTTACAAATAAATGTATTTTAAATGAATTGCTTTTTATTACAGTATTTTAAAATTATTTCCATAAACAAAAATAACAGTTTTAATAAATGCATTAATGCCCAATCAGCTCATATACAAATGCAACCCAGAATCCAAATGCAAAAGGTCACCTAAGACAGATCATATTTATTAATATAAAATGATTTACTGAACCCCATCATGAGCTAGAGGCTCGAATTGATTTCTTTCTTTTGAGAAATCAATAAATATTTCCACCAGGCTTGTCTAAAGGAAGCTCTTGCGATACACTGTATTAAAGCAGGCCACAGGCAGCAGGATTGAGAACAAAGAAGATGGAGGATGCCTACCCTCCTCCCCCCTCCACATCTATCTCCCAACAACTACTAGACCGTCTGGTTACCAAGGAAACAGCACCTGCAAAGGAAAGCAGGCCTGAGAATTCCAGATCTGAGCCAGCAGGTCATGTGTTTGGTTAAGAGACGACATTAACAGCTTTACAGTAGTACTGTATATTGTGAACCGTTTGTATAAAATGGTTGCCAGAGAATTCAACTGTGAGCCAAGCGGGAATAGTGGATGAGTGACTTTTTTCAATGATGTGCCCTGCTTTATAATCTAGGAGTAATTTGATTGAGATGAACCAAAGTAAAACAGAATAAAAAGGAGATACATTTATTTACTGTCGCAGTCAAATTCCATTCCATTCCATTTTCTACCGCTTGTCCGAACTACCTCGGGTCACGGGGAGCCTGCGCCTATCTCAGGAGTCATCGGGCATCAAGGCAGGATACACCCTGGATGGAGTGCAGTCAAATTTATTTGGAAATTTTAACCACACACCACCATATATGAATGCCATTGTACGACAAATAAACAACATTTTTGTTTGGTTATTAATATATATGTTATATTTTATATATGTTAAAAGATGCCAAATGTACATCATTTAATGGAACATGTTCATAGTAACTACACCTGCGATTACTGTTCATGTTCATTTTGCACATGCGCTAAAAATGACTTTAGAGCAAGCTGGTTAAAAATAAGGCCTCAGAAGTACAAAAAGGTCGAGCATCGTTTGATATTTTGATTTTTAAGTGCAGCAAATACTCTCTGGGTTCTAGGTATGCGCAAAATTGCTCGTGCAGATGACCCTTTTTACGTACCGAAGTCTTCATGCAGATCCACCAAGCTGACAAAATGTGTCTATAAAATGAGGTCACTGAATTATTGAGATGACCATAGGCCCGATAACAAAAATGACTCATGGAATTTTCACAACATCTTATGTTTGCTAAATGTAAAGCACAGCTGCAGCAACCTTCATTATATGCTTGCCAATAACCTTTGTTTGATATAACACAGCAGTTCCAATATATCCTGAAGGGTCTCAGATGTGCATGTACAGATCAATATTGTTTTATGATCAGGTTTGAATGAAACAAACTATTATCTACACATGACAAGTTTCAAGCCCTGAGCTGAGTTCTCAGATTTTTTTGAGCATACATACTTAAAAAATAAATGTGCTTAAAAGGTTCTTTACTGTGATGCCACAGAAGAGCCATTTTTGGTTCCACATAGAACCATTCAGTCAAAGGTTCTTTAAAGAACCATCTTGTAATCTGAAGAACCTTTTTTCACCACAAAGAACCTTTTGTGAAACAAAAAGGTTTATCGAATGTTAAAGGTTCTTTGTGGAACCATTTAGACAAAAAAGGTTCTTCTATGGCATCGTGTGAAGCACCTTTATTTTTAAGAGTGTATGCAATCTCTCACTTTTTTATCTTGCTGACCACAACATGACTCAACCTTCAATAAGCTTAACTGGGATGTCATGCATATTATGATTTTGAGGAAAACAGGCTAATATTACACGTCAGTACAACACAGACTTTTGATTAAATGTAAAGAACAGAAGGAAAAGAACATTGCTTCCTATATCTGCTTACAATATTTCCCCTCACTGTAGTCACAGCTTTAACACTCAAACCAGGCTGGCTCATTTGACTGGGGCACTTACATATTTTTGTTGGGCAGAGATTTAAAATATTTAAGTTCATTTTATGCATATTTTTTTATTTTACTGTGATTAAATTAAATTGGATATTTTTGGAGGGATAAAATCTGGGGGGGGACCCCCCTAGCAAACCCAGCCCTGCCCTAAACAGAAAAAACGTATATCCGTTTGTTTTAACATTGCAGACTGCAAATGTTATACATAATGTCAATACAAATGTATTAAACTGACCTACAAGTGAATCATGGAAATTCTAAAAATGAAATGTTTCTTCTGAAGTTAGGACTTTAGGACTTTAAAAAGATTACTCCTGTTTCTAGATTTGTATTAACAAAACATTTATTATATTCTTTCTACACACCCCTCAGCAAGACTTGGAATTGGTTTGAGAGAGAGAGAGCACCACCATCTTGTGTCTGAGTATTCAGTCAGAATTCACTATCCACTAACAGCACAAACATACAGTAACAACCGTCACAATTTATAACACTCTGAAAACACAGACCACATCTGTAATGTTTTTAGTCTTTTTGGGGACCAACGTAACATGTTTGTCCACGGGAATGTGTGTGGGTTAATGCTGGTTGAAATCTCAGTAATTCATTTATCATATATAAGGAAATTTTGTGTAAAGAACCAAAGTAGAAGAACCTTAAGCTTAGGGCTTTATGGCACCCTTTTTGCCCCAGGCTTTACTTTTTTAATTGTGTAATGAAGAGCCTCCATTTCTGTCTTGACCAAATATTATCAATGACGTATTGACATGTCAATGACGTGCAATATCACCTGCAACTGTAATAACCATCATCACATTTTCTTTGTGCTCATGCAAAACACAGAGGCCGAAAAGCATTCGCAAAAGAGCATACAAAACCCATTGCTTGCTTATCTGTCCAACAAAGGCATTACATTCCTAAAATCTGCTTCTTTAAAATAGTTTGTATCAAACTAAAACCGAAATGACAGATTTCTTAACACCAAATCGCATTACGCTCAGAATCCTCCAATAGATTAAGTTGCCTTTGATGTTTTATTGTTGACCTTGGCACTAATATTTTGAATACCCACACGGAACAGAACGAAAGACAATACTAAAAAAGTCATTTGTCACAGTCATAAGAGGTTCATCTTAGTTGGCCTCGTTAAAGGACAACATTGGTGGGAATGCGCGAGCGCGAGCAGCCATATCTCCCTCATAAATATTCTCATCAGGACCATCTGACTCACGGTACCAGTGTATGTTGTCCGTTACATTTCAACGCATAAAACATCAGCACACACGCATGTTAAGTGATAATATGTCGTGCATGATTTAACATATAGGCTAATAGATTAAAGATGATCGGATCTTACCTCATTTTCGTGCAGCGTTGGTGGTATTTACTGGGCGTGG
Organism: Triplophysa siluroides; assembly: GCA_006030095.1. Taxonomy (NCBI): domain Eukaryota; kingdom Metazoa; phylum Chordata; class Actinopteri; order Cypriniformes; family Nemacheilidae; genus Triplophysa; species Triplophysa siluroides. Next base: position 987,062 of record VCII01000835.1, on the reverse strand, counting down.
AGTCGCTGCTGTCTTTCTCTACGAGGACGATGCCTTGCGTTCAATGATGCTCCGCGCGCTCTGATGTCACGCAACGCAATGCTTTCTCCCTCCCTCTCCCACACACATGCAGACATAGTGTTTCCTTTCCTCTCTGGCTTTGTCTTACAAGAACACTTAGTTTAAAACTGTCTATCCATTGAGATTGTCAATGTATATAAGCTCTGGTTGTCAACGCTGCTGCAATGGAATGCATATGTAGCCTTAAAACATTTAAAATACGACGGAGCTGACGTAATCTAAATACCCTGGTCCTGATAGCACAATACGTTTACCTTATTTTAATCATTGATGACTGCCCTAGCAGTTCGGTTGGGGTATTTGCTCAAATAAATGTCCTTATTTAAATGTCCTTATTTATTTTTGTTATACAAATATACATCTTATAAATTTCAAAAAAATAAAGGTTCCTAAAAATGTTATTTGCCAGACTGTAAGGTTCCATAAAAACATCCACAGAACTCTTTCTGTTGGACATACTAGGCCTAGTCTACATATATTTAAAGAAATTATTATATTTTGATCATTTAACTGAAAGGTTGTTTGGGGAACCAAACACGGTTCTTTGAATATGGCATCCCAGCAAGCAATTTTGCATCTAAAAGATGTCCAAACATAACCCGGCCGGACATTCTAGGTATAAAACAAGGCAAAATTTGTGCTGTCAGTGAAAATCTAATAGACGTCTACAGCCCAAGAATAGACAAGTCATCATTAGATGGCTATTAAATGACTACATTTATACTAAATTACTTTATGTATACGTCTAATAGATGGTGAATATGGGTCTAGGCTAAAACTAGGCTGAATTTGGGCTGTCAGTGAAAATCTAATGGACATCTAACAAAAGCCCATGAATAGACTAGTCATCCAAACATATAAAGTAAAAATATAAAGCTTTATTAAGGAAAAGATCAAATTAACAACTTCATATAATACAAAATTTTAAAGTATAAAAAATAAAGAAAATACATTAAAGAAAATGGAAAATGACAAAACATACATTTTTAAATGAAAATGTTAATGCAATAAACAAATATTACAATACAAATACATTTTACAATAAAAATAAATTTAACAAGTTATGTAAAATATTTTCTTTTTTTAAGTCAATCACCCGGGCTGAAGTCACCGAGGTAGTCAAGAAACTTCTCGGTGGCAGGGCACCGGGGGTGGATGAGATCCGCCCTGAGTACCTCAAGTCTCTGGATGTTGTGGGGCTGTCTTGGCTGACACGCCTCTGCAGCACCACGTGGCGGTCGGGGACAGTGCCCTTGGACTGGCAGACCGGGGTGGTGGTCCCTCTTTTTAAGAATGGGGACCGGAGGGTGTGCTCCAACTATCGGGGGATCACACTTCTCAGCCTCCCCGGGAAAGTCTATGCCAGGGTACTGGAGAGGAGAATCCGGCCGATGGTAGAACCTCGGATTCAGGAGGAACAGTGTGGTTTTCGTCCCGGTCGTGGAACGCTGGACCAGCTCTATACCCTCTCCAGGGTGCTGGAGGGTTCATGGGAGTTTGCCCATCCAATCCACATGTTTTGTGGATTTGGAGAAGGCATTCGACTGTGTCCCTCGTGGCATCTTGTGGAGGGTGCTCCGGGAGTATGGGATTCGGGACCCTTTGCTAAGGGCTATCCGGTCCCTGTACGACCGGAGCAGGAGCTTGGTTCACATTGCCGGCAGTAAGTCAGATTTGTTTCCGGTGCATGTTGGACTCCGGCAGGGCTGCCCTTTGTCGCCGGTTCTGTTCATAATTTTTATGGACAGAATTTCTAGGCGCAGCCAGGGGTCGGAGGGCGTCGGGTTTGGGGACCACACGATTTCATCTCTGCCCTTTGCGGATGATGTCGTCATGCTGGCCCCATCAGACCAGGACCTTCAGCATGCACTGGGACGGTTTGCAGCCGAGTGTGAAGCGGCTGGGATGAGAATCAGCACCTCCAAATCTGAGGCCATGGTTCTTAGTCGGAAAAGGGTGGCTTGCCCACTTCAGGTAGGTGGAGAGTTGGAGGGACTATGTCTCCCGGCTGGCCTGGGAACGCCTCGGTGTCCCCCCGGAAGAGCTGGAGGAAGTGTCTAGGGAGAGGGAAGTCTGGGCATCCCTGCTTAGACTGCTGCCCCCGCGACCCGGCCCCGGATAAGCGGAAGAAAATGGATGGATGGATGGATGAATCTTGTTTACAGTCTTGAATTCAGATAAATGTACAAAGGGCACTGTTTAAGGGCACAAAGAAACAATGGTGTTACAGTCCAGGAACACGCAAGTTAGGATAGCATTTGAAGCTAACTCCAATGTGCCTAATACATTTACACACTGTTATCCACTTAAGTTACGGTTAAAAATAATGTAGCTAAATAATGAACAGATCGTAAACACAGATACATACTAACTAGACTGTCAAAAGCAGTTGTCAAAGCAGATATAAAAACCGCTCTCACTCAATTGATTTGCATGTGTAGCATTTGGCCAGTAGTGACTAAGCCACCCCAAACAAAATCGCCTCTATACACCATGCCCTCCTTATCATCCCCATATGTACTAATTGGCTTCGTAACTCTGTCTCCTCTCCACCAATAAGCTGGAGTGTGGTGGTCGTTCTGGCACAATATGGCTGCGGTCGCATCATCCACGTGGATGCTGCACATTGGTGGTGGTTGAGGAGATTGCCCTTCCATGTAAAGCGCTTTGAGTGTCCAGAAAAGCGCTATATAAATGTAATTAATTATTTGTTCTTTTATTCAAGATTAAAACAATTTGGCCAAGAGTCATTTAAAACCAGAAACTAACGAAATAAATGTAGTAAGTCAAAAGAACAAACATAAGATCCCAAAAAGAAAACAAATGGAACAAGAGGATGCGGCTTTCTATAAAAAGAGTGGCTCAGATGACATATTTTTGTGGGCTAACCCAAAAGTAAGGGCCGTGCTGGTTCCCTCGACCGAAAGCCTATGCATTTTCCACATAGACTTTGGGAATGTTAAAAAAAAAAGATTTAAATAGGGACTGTCTATATAGACTTTTTTCATTCCACACCCGACAGATCCCGCTAAATTTAGATCACGTTTCCAGATATCACATTTAAAGGACTCTTTTTGGATAAAGGATTTATTAGGGTCTTTATGAAAGGTCTGGAACATGTTTTTCTTAAAAACACTTATTGGATGTGTAAACCAATAAATGTGTAAACTGTGGAGTACAAGAAATGCGGAGACAAAAGACGAAGATGCGTCGAGTCAGTTTAGTATCCACTTTAATATATTTCACTCCGAACAGCGAGTGAAATCCAAAACCATCACACACGTATATCACCGGAACAGCACGATGGGTCTCGAATCACCGGGGTAAAGGTAAAAATGTCGTTGTGGACAGGGGGGAAAGAAAGGGGGGGAGAGGGCGCCATAACGACTTCGCTTAACAGTAGAAGGGCGAAGGGCCAGGGGCAGGGCAGGGGCCGAGGCTGCCGCAGGGGGGCGCCCTCGCCGTGGAGGCTGGGCCAGCTGGAGTGGTGCACCAATATCCAGATGAGCAGGCTTGAGACGGTCTATAGCCACCCGCTCAGGCCTGCCCCCCATATCCACAACAAAGTTCTTAGACCCCCCCACCAGGACGCGGAAGGGTCCATCGTATGGGGGCTGCAGCGGGGTACGATGGCCATCGTGACGGATGAAAACATACTTGGCCGACAGTAAATCCTTGGGCACGTAGGACTTTGGGAGGCCATGGTGAGATGTGGGAATAGGAACAAAAGCATCAGCAATGTCCCGGGACCCAGCACGATGAGAGGCCACCGACCACTGGGCCGTGGCATCAAAGAAACTCCCCCGGAACGCGCAAAGGCTGTCCGTACACAGCTCGGCCGATGAGGCTTGAAGATCTTCTTTAGGGGCAGAGCGAAGGCCAAGCATGACCCATGGGAGGCGGTCAGCCCAGTCGCAGCTAGTAAGGCTGGCCCTCAGCGCGGCCTTCATGTCGCGATGAAACCGCTCACAAAGTCCATTGCTCTGTGGGTTATAGGCAGTGGTACGGTGGACCTTCACCCCCAGGACCTCGGCGACCGCAGTCCAAAGCTCCGAGGTGAACTGCGGACCTCGGTCCGAGGAGAGGTCGGATGGTGTACCGAAACGGGCCACCCAAGCCATAATGAACGCCCGGGCCACTTCAGCTGTTGTAGTGGAAGACAGGGGAACCACCTCCGGCCACCTGGTGGTCCTGTCCACCATGGTGAGGAGGTAGGTGTAACCACGGGAGGGGGGAAGTGGGCCCACCAGGTCCACATTCACATGATCAAAACGCCTCTCTGGCACTTTGAACGGTGCCAAAGGGGCCTTGGTATGCCGGGTCACCTTAGCTCGCTGGCACGCCACACAGGCAGCAGCCCAGGCCCTGACGTCTCTCCGCAGGCCCGGCCAGACAAACTTGGCCCCCACCAGCTTTGTAGAGGCCTTCACCCCTGGGTGGGAAAGGCTGTGGATGGCATCAAAAACCTTGCGTCTCCAGCAAGCAGGGACCATAGGGCGCGGTTGTCCAGTGGAGACATCACAGAGGAGTGTAGCGTTGGTCGTGTCAAAAACCACATCCTCCATGAGCAACGCCGTGGGGGCCGTCCTGTAGGCTTGCACCTCAGCGTCCGCGGTCTGATCCACAGCCATCGTAGCGTAGTCGAGGCCTAAATGGACGGACCCAGCAACAGCCCGGGAAAGGCAGTTTGCGACGAAATTGTCTTTACCGGCCACATGCTGAATGTCAGTTGTAAATTCGGAGATGGCAGAGAGCTGACGCTGCTGTCGACCAGACCAGGGTTCCGAAGACTTGGCCATTGCAAACGTCAGCGGTTTGTGGTCAACGAAAGCCGTGAAACGCCGGCCCTCCAACAGGAAACGGAAATGACGGGTGGCGAGGAAAAGACCCAGGAGCTCCCTGTCGAAGGCGCTGTATTTCCTCTCGTTGTCACGGAGCTTCCTGCTGAAAAAGGCAAGCGGCTGCCAGGCTCCACCCACCCACTGTTCACACACCGCCCCCACGGCGTAATCAGAAGCATCCGAAGTAAGAGCAACAGGGGCGGCCAGCGCGGTTTTGGCAGCATCAAAAGCATCCGTCATCTCTGGGGACCAATCCAACACGTCCGCCGGCCGCCCACCCCGCAAGGCATCGTATAAGGGTCGTATGAGGTGGGCCGCATGGGGGAGGAAACGGTTGTAGAAATTTACCATACCCAGGAACTCCTGCAGGGACTTCACAGTGCGTGGGCGTGGAAAACTGGCGACAGTGTCCACCTTGGCAGGGAGGGGAACAGCCCCCTGCGGGGTGACGTGGTGGCCGAGGAAGGTGATGGACGACCGGCCAAACTCACACTTAGCCGGGTTGAGGATGAGACCATGCTCATTGAGCCGGCCGAATAGCTGCTGCCGGAGATGTGTCAGATGGTCGTCTGCGGACGCGCTGGCCACAAGAATATCGTCCAAATAAACAAAAAGGAACGGCATGTCCCTCAAAACACAGTCCATGAGGCGCTGAAACGTTTGCGCTGCACCCTTAAGGCCGAAAGGCATCCGTAGGAATTCAAAAAGGCCAAAGGGTGTGATGACAGCTGTTTTGGGGACATCCTGTGGGTGGACAGGCACCTGGTGGTAACCGCGCACCAGGTCCACCTTGGAAAAGATGGTGGCACCAGCTAGGTGAGCGGAGAAATCCTGTATGTGCGGCACTGGGTACCGGTCGGGAGTGGAGGCGTTGTTCAGGCGACGGAAATCACCACAGGGACGCCAACCGCCATCAGCCTTGGTCACCATGTGGAGGGGTGAGGCCCACGGGCTGTTAGAGCGGCGCACGATGCCGAGGTGCTCCATGGTAGCGAACTCCTCCCTGGCGATCGCAAGCTTGGCAGAGTCGAGGCGCCGGGCCCGTGCATAGACTGGGGGGCCAACTGTGGTGATGTAGTGCTCCACGCCATGCTTAGCCACCGCCGATGAAAACGTGGGCGTGGTGATTTCAGGGAACTCAGATAGCAGGCGTTGATACAAGTCACCGGTGGCAAGCGTGTTCGATAGACAAAGCGCCCCCACCCCCCCAAGCGTGCAGGGGTATGAAGCAAAAGACAGGGCATCGATTAAACGGCAGTTTGTAACATCCACCAACAGTCTGTAAGCGCAGAGGAAATCTGCCCTCAGGAGCGACGTAGACACGGCGGCCATTACAAAATCCCAGCCAAAACGCCGCCCGCCGAAACAAACTTCCACATACCTTGTGCCATAGGTACGAATGGGCGTGCCGTTGGCGGCATCCATAGGGAGGCCGTGCCCGCCAACCACAGTGTCAACAGGCGTTGCCGGCAGGATGCTGCGTTGAGCCCCAGAATCAACCAGCAGCCGCCGGCCAGACAAGGTGTCAGTGATGAATAACAGCTTGCAGTCACGGCCAGCGCCCATAGCTGTTAATGAGCGCCAGCCCTGGCTTTTCCCTGGGCTCTAAAACTGCAAGGTTGGCGACACTGCTTGGCCTTGGCCCCAAACCTGGAATGGTAATAACACCAACCGTCTTCACGCTATCGGCGGGCCGTCACGGCAGCTGCAGTGTCCAGGTCATCCTCCGTGGGGCCAAACAGTGCAGTAGTGGGCTGAGGAGGCAACAGCGCATGGACAAACTGCTGCCGGTTGGCGAGAAAAATCCTGTCTGCCTCCACAGCCAGCGCTCGGTAGTCTCTCGAGGAAGGGAGGGTGGAACTGGCCAGCGCGGTGCGCACAGGTACTGGAAGCTGCCGCAGAAAAATGTGGGCGAAAAGGAAAGAAGGATCCGCGGCGCCCAGCACAGCTAGCATCCGCTCCATTAAATCGGACGGCTTGCTGTCGCCAAGGCCGTTCAGAGACAGCAGGCGGTCTGCCTTCTCCAGCTCCGACAGCTCAAAAAGTTTCAACAGGAATGTTTTGAGTGCGTCGTATTTGCGGTCAACCGGAGGAGCCTCTAACAGCGCCATAGCCCTGGCTGTTGTCGAGGCATCCAATGCTGCTACCACGTGGAAATATCTCGTAACGTCCTGCGTTATTCCTCTCAGCTGAAACTGAGCTTCGATATGTTGAAACCAAGTAGTACTACGGCAATGGTTTAGATAAATTATGTTTCCCGAACTCTTTGGCGGTTAGTTTAGTTTTAAACGTCTCAAATCATTCGTCCGGAGACCAAAAAATCGTCACAGCAAACAGCGCTCACGTTGTGCTTGCCACAGATTGCGCACCTGCAGATCTCAGCGGAACTATGTGGATTTTACCGGAATTTCGTAGATTTTAGTGCCCGTCGTTGACAATGTATAAATATCACACGCACAATGTGAGCATAGTATGCTGCAACACATTTTCAGCCTAATGACGAATGATTTGACATAAAACGAAACTAACCGCAGTGTTCGCCCGATTATTAAAACAAACATCTTGCCGCAGCTCAACATAAGCACACAATGTATTAAACAGCTAAACTCCAAGTGCCTATTTGCCAAACAAATATAAACTTCAACACTGGCTTCGAATGTTCCATTTAGACCATGACTGACTTGGCTCCCGTCGCTATCGTTATCCTCCTATACATACACTGTACGTCAATTCAGACTTGATAAATATTGGTTACATCGCAGCTTTGTCTCGTTCAGTTGGTCTTGATCCCTCGTGGAACAACTTTGAAGCTAATCCTGCTTTTAATGTCCCAGGTTGATAAACTCTGGCTTGAATTAATTCGCGCAAACAAGCAGGTTTTTACTTATGTTTCTAAGGGGTTCCCACTAAAAATAAAATCCACTCCTGTCTCTTCAGAGGTTAGGACTCTGTGCAGGCGTATACATTTCATGTTGTCCACAAACTTTAGCCATGGAGTCATATACCGCTTTCGCTTGTGAAACCAATGGAATAGTGTAGATTAGGGGCGGTAAATTATAATAGGAGCCTGCGTCTACGTCACAAGGATTAAAATCTGAACAGCTAGATTTCTCACATACTTGCAGAGAAAGGTTTACCAAAACTAAGTTACTGGGATCTTGTTTTTAACGTTTTCTGGGTTGCTACATGCACCAGATTATAGCACTTCAACAGAAAAAAATGACTGTGCATTGGGTACTTTAAGGTTAACCATTCCTTAACAGGACAAAAAGGTATATCATGTTTGGTTTAAAATTATGTTTGGGATTGTGTTAATGGATGGTAAATGACAGCACTGGTATAAGCTTCAGCCTAAATGAAACTTTTCAAAGTTTAAAATAAAAAAATCAGAAACATTTCTCAAACCATTTGACTTTATTTCAGAGATCAACAGAGGTAGAAAGATATGATAAGAATAGAAAGGACAATGTGGCTTTTGGGTTGGTGTTGTAGAGGGTGGTGTGTCTGGTTTGCCCCTGGGTATGGGGAAAACTGATTTGGAGGTTTAAAATATTGGTGGTAATAGTAATGAGGGTAAAGGTGGTATCCCAACAGCATTGCTGGCAGGACTGATGAGGGAACCGATGGGGGCAGTACTGTGGTTGCAGATGGTGTATCAGGTGATTGGACTGGGTATCCAGGAGTAAGCGAGTGGAAAATAAATTGAGGCTGAAATCCAGACATGGTCAAATACGCAAAGGACAAGACATGACCACAGGAATACCCTGCCATAGCATCTGTATGAAATAATGCCCTCCCTGAAAGACAAACACCCAAGTTGGCTTTTAACCTTACACAAAGAGCAAATTAAACATGAATACCTGTTGTGCAACACCACATCCATCATAGGGTGTAGCATAAACAAGACCTCCACGAGTGGGTGAAGTGCGTCCACAATCAGGTGGCAAATGGCCAAGAGGAACAGGCACAGAACTACCTGTGAGAAATAAGGTAAAGGTGACTCTGAAATTATTGTGCAGTCATTCCCCGAGCCTTTCATCTGCATGTCTGTCATTACAATGGAAGACCAATTATCTTAACGCACTGGAATGAACGAAGGAGTAACAAACGTACAACTTATGTGGATAAATTGTGCCAAAAACACTAGCATGTGGTCAGTTTTAGAACATTGATTCAACACTTATATTTTGTTATACTATTTATTAAAGGTCCAGTACATTGGTCGAGTGAAATTAAGTGGCAAAAGGCCCAAAATGTCATTGTGTTTTCACTTTGCCGAAGGATATAACACGCTCTGTAGAGCAGTTTGCCTGTTAAGGGCTACTGTGGAAACATGGCGAATTCCATAAAACTGAAAGCAACAGTAAGATTTTATTGGATATTTAAGTATCCTATATTGAGCCCAACTAACATGATCTAAAACCAGTACAACATACAATTTAGCAAGGGAAGGGTCACCATAAGCAATTCAAAAACAAACAGGAATTCCCAACTTACCTCGACAAAGCTTAACTCGGTCCACACCTGAACCAAAGAGTTGCAAATTCATCAAATCATCACCGCACCTCAGCTTTGGAGACATTGCAGTCCAGCCTCCTTCAGATGAGTTTCCAAAATTGCTCTTGCGTTACTTCACTACCCTGCAGATCTGCAATACAATGCAAGCGATTCATAAGACATTAAAATTTTTTGAATCCATACACAATGTACACGTGCATTACATACAGCACATATAGTCTGGAGAATCAACAACCGGCTGACAATCTGAATGAGTTTACTGAAGATTTGAAAAGACCCAGACTCACTCCACACCCTCTCTGATCTGCACTTCACACATTCACCCACCCCCGTGCAGCCCTCCCTCCCCACCATTCTACCTGCACTAAAGGTATGTGTAGAGGATGTGAACCAGGTCTTCAAGCAGCAGAAGACCAAGAAAGCTCCATGCCCAGACGTTGTTTCACCTGCCTGTTTAAAAGTATGCGCTTACCAACTGGCCTCCATCTTCAACAGGTCTCTGGAGCTGTGCGAAGTTCCCCTCTGCTTCAAACACTCCACTATCATTCCAGTACCCAAAAAAATCCCAAATCCCTGGATTTAACGACTACAGACCTGTCGCTCACGTCAGTGGTTATTAAGAGACTAGTCCTGGCCTACCTGAAGGACATCACTGGACCCTTGCTGGATCCTGTTCAGTTTCTACAACAACTTGATAGACCTGAATTACGCAAGGAACTTATTTGTGGACTTCAGTTCGGCCATTAATACCATCATGTCAGACCTTCTCTCACAAACTGACCCACCTCTCGTGCCCACCCCAATCTGTCAATGGATAACTAACAGACAAGCAGCAACTAGTGAAGCTGGGTAAACTCACATGCGGGACTCTCAATCAGCACTGGTGCCCCTCAGGGATGCGTGCTCTCCCTACTGCTCTTCTCCCTGTATACAAATGATTGCACCGCAAAAGACTCCTGAAATTTGTAGATGACACTACCATCATCGGCCTCATCCACAATGGAGATGAGTCTGCCTACAGACAGGAAGTCGCAGAGATGGCTGTCTGGTGCAACAACCTGGAGCTCAACACGCACAAAACAGTAGAGATGATTGTGGACTTCAGAAGAACCCCCCTGCACTCACCATCATGAACAACACTGGCTGCAGTAGAGTCATTTAGGTTCCTGGGCACTACCATCTCTCAGGACCTGAAGTGGGACACTCACATAGGCTCTACTGCTAAAAAAGTCCAGAGGTTGTTCTTTCGTAGCCAGCTAAAGAAGTTCAGCATGCCACAGGAGCAGCTCTCACAGTTCTACTCGGCCATCATCGAGTCTGTCCTGTGCTCATCCATAACTGTCTGATTCAGCTACCAAATCAGACATTGAGACTAAACCGAACATTCAGGACTGCTTAGGGGATTACTGGTGCCCCCTGCCCAACCTCCAAGATCTCTACACCTCCATAAAGAGAAAAAGGGCTAAGAAAACAATTTGACCCCACTCACCCAGCTCACTCTCTTCAAACTGTTGCTGTCTGGCCAGCGCTACAGAGCACTGACCATCAGAACAGCCAGATACAACAGTTTTCCCACAGGCTACACTCAGCCTGAACAATTAAAAGCTCCAACTACACACTTTCCATCTGGAAACTGTACATTGTAAGACACAATAGGTCAAACCTGTAAATAACACCTCTGTACACTAAACAAATTATGTGTCCAATTTCACTTTGTATATAGTGCATTATTGGTTTTATTTCATTTCTATTTTTTCCTATCTTAATGTATATTTGCACTATGTCTACACCATGTGTATACTTTCTTTTGCACCAAGCTCCTGTCGCCATGTCAAATTTCGTGTGTGTTAACATACTTGGCAATACAGCCCCTTCTGATTCCGGGAAAGCGTCGTGAATGAGGGAGTCAAAATCAGCAAACTGCTCATTGAATCCCTCTTGATCTGACAACGTTTTATCCCCTTCATCGCTAGTTACATCTGAAATACAATGCAAGCGTTTATTGTGACTAGTTTATCAATGTGGGTCACAAAACTCCAGGATTTTGAATCATTTCAGAGTAGAAAGTAAAAGCGATCGCAATTTCCAGTTAACGGGGACATTAAATCCTTTTAGAATCCATGTGCATTACATACCCGAGATGGCGTCGTCGTCTACGGGGTTGTCAATATCAGCTAACTGCTCATCAGATGACGTTTTATCCCCTTCATCGCTAGTTACATCTGCAATACAATGCAAGCAATTCGTAACTGACACGTAAAGTCCCAGTGAAATGAAAGATTACAAAGGCTATTTTGTCATGAAATATTGTAGCGTTTATTGTAACTAGTTTATCAATGTGGGTCACAAACCTCCATTAAACTCGGAAGGGAGTCAAAACACCGAAGTAAAAGCGATCGCAATTTCCAGTTCACGGGGACTTTTAATCCTTTTAGAATCATACACTACAAAGACACACAATTGCATTGCATACCAGAGACGGCGTCGTCGTCTATGGGGTAGTCAAAATCAGCTAACTGCTCATCAGATGACGTTTTATCCCCTTCATCGCTAGTTACATCTGCAATACAATGCAAGTGGTTCGTAACTGACATGTAAAGTCCCAGTGAAATAAAATGACATTCCCTTTTCATTAAAAATGCAAGCGTTTATTGTAACTAGTTTGTCAATGTGGGTCACAACACTCCATTAAACTCAGAAAGGAGTCAAAATACCAAAGTAAATTTCTGGTTCACAGGGACTTTAAATCCTTTTAGAATCCATGAGCATTACATACCTGAGACGGCGGTGTCGTCGTCTATGGGGTAGTCAATATCAGCTAACTGCTCATCAGATGACGTTTTATCCCCTTCATCGCTAGTTACATCTGCAATACAATGCAGGCGATTCATAACTGTCATGTAAAGTCCCAGTGAAATAAAATGACATTCCCTTTTCATTAAAAATGTAAGCGTTTATTGTAACTAGTTTGTCAATGTGGGTCACAAAACTCCAATAAACTCAAAAAGGAGCCAAAATACCGAAGTAAAAAAAAATATTTCCAGTTCACGGGGACTTTAAATCCATGTGCATTACATACCTGAGATGGCGTCGTCGTCTATGGGGTAGTCAATATCAGCCAACGTTTTATTCCATTCATCACTAGTTACATCTGCAATACAATGCAAGCGATTCGTAACTGACACGTAAAGCCCCAGTGAAATTAAAGATTACAAAGGCTATTTTGTCATGAAATATTGTAGCGTTTATTGTAACTAGTTTATCAATGTGGGTCACAAAACTCCATTAAACTCGGAAAGGAGTCAAAATACCGAAGTAAATTTCCGGTTCACAGGGAATTTAAATCCGTTTTTAATCATACACTACAAAGACGCACAATTGCATTACATACCTGAGACGGCGATGTCGTCTATGGGGTAGTCAAAATCAGCTAACTGCTCATCAGATGACGTTTTATCCCCTTCATCGCTAGTTACATCTGCAATACAATGCAAGTGATTCGTAACTGACATTTAAAGTCCCACTGAAATTAAAAATGACATTTCCTTTTCATTCAAAATTGTAGCGTTTATTGTAACTAGTTCATCAATGTGGGTCACAAAACTCCATTAAACTCGGAAAGGAGTCAAAATACCGAAGTAAAAGTGATCGCAATTTCCAGTTCACGGGGACTTTTAATCCTTTTAGAATCCATGTGCATTACATACCTGAGACGGCGGTGTCGTCGTCTATGGGGTAGTCAATATCAGCTAACTGCTCATCAGATGACGTTTTATCCCCTTCATCGCTAGTTACATCTGCAATACAATGCAAGTGATTCGTAACTGACATTTAAAGTCCCAGTGAAATAAAAAAATGACATTCCCTTTTCATTAAAAATTGAAGCGTTTATTGTAACTAGTTCATCAATGTGGGTCACAAAACTCCATTAAACTCAGAAAGGAGTCAAAATACCGAAGTAAATTTCTGGTTCACAGGGACTTTAAATCCTTTTAGAATCCATGTGCATTACATACCTGAGACGACAGTGTCGTCGTCTATGGGGTAGTCAATATCAGCTAACTGCTCATCAGATGACGTTGTGTTCCATTCATCGCTAGTTACATCTGCAATACAATGCAAGCGATTCGTAACTGACACGTAAAGTCCCAGTGAAATGAAAGATTACAAAGGCTATTTTGTCATGAAATATTGTAGCTAGTAACTAGTTTATCAATGTGGGTCACAAAACTCCATTAAACTCAGAAAGGAGTCAAAATACCAAAGTAAATTTCTGGTTCACAGGGACTTTAAATCCTTTTAGAATCCATGTGCATTACATACCTGAGACGACAGTGTCGTCGTCTATGGGGTAGTCAATATCAGCTAACTGCTCATCAGATGATGTTTTATCCCCTTCATCGCTAGTAACATCTGCAATACAATGCAAGTGATTCGTAACTGACATTTAAAGTCCCAGTGAAAAAAAAATGACATTCCCTTTTCATTAAAAATTGAAGCGTTTATTGTAACTAGTTCATCAATGTGGGTCACAAAACTCCATTAAACTCAGAAAGGAGTCAAAATACAGAAGTAAAAAAAATATTTCCAGTTCACGGGGACTTTAAATCCATGTGCATTACATACCCAAGATGGTGTCGTCGTCTATGGGGTAGTCAATATCAGCCAACTGCTCATCAGATGATGTTGTATTCCATTCATCGCTAGTTACATCTGAAATACAATGCAAGCGATTCGTAACTGACACGTAAAGTCCCAGTGAAATGAAAGATTCCAATGGCTATTTTGTCATGAAATATTGTAGCGTTTATTGTAACTAGTTTATCAATGTGGGTCACAAAACTCCATTAAACTCGGAAAGGAGTCAAAATACCAAAGTAAATTTCCGGTTCACAGGGACTTTAAATCCGTTTTTAATCATACACTACAAAGACGCACAATTGCATTGCATACCTGAGACGGCGGTGTCGTCGTCTATGGGGTAGTCAAAATCCGCCAACTGCTCATCAGATGACGTTTTATCCCCTTCATCGCTAGTTACATCTGCAATACAATGCAAGTGATTCGTAACTGACATTTAAAGTCCCACTGAAATTAAAAACGACATTTCCTTTTCATTAAAAATTGAAGCGTTTATTGTAACTAGTTTGTCAATGTGGGTCACAAAACTCCATTAAACTCGGAAAGGAGTCAAAATACCGAAGTAAAAAAAATATTTCCAGTTCATGGGGACTTTAAATCCATGTGCATTACATACCCAAGATGGTGTCGTCGTCTATGGGGTAGTCAATATCAGCTAACTGCTCATCAGATGACGTTTTATTCCATTCATCGCTAGTTACATCTGAAATACAATGCAAGCGATTCGTAACTGACACGTAAAGTCCCAGTGAAATTAAAGATTACAATGCCTATTTTGTCATGAAATATTGTAGCTAGTAACTAGTTTGTCAATGTGGGTCACAAAACTCCATTAAACTCGGAAAGGAGTCAAAACACCGAAGTAAATTTCCGGTTCACAGGGCTTTTTAATCATACACTACAAAGACGCACAAGTGCATTGCATACCAGAGACGGCGTCGTCGTCTATGGGGTAGTCAAAATCCGCCAACTGCTCTGAAAGATCAGATAACATTACGTCCCATCCATAGTTGGCTGTTTGTGTCCCAGACAAACTTCTGCAGTGTATCAAAGTAATGAACGTAAATGCAAACAGTATAACAAATTCATTTCCTCGGCTTTTACAAAACGCCATTCTGTGCGCGAGTGCTGGAAGAAAATACGTTCGCTACTAGTGCACAAACAGGATACTGTGCTGCTTTATATGAGCGCCCATATTGCTCGTTTGGTCAATTGTAATGTCCGTGGCCAATCGCAAACTTAGTTCAATCACTGACGTATAAGGTTCAGGTGTTTTCAACTTCACGCGACTCTGCGCAGACGATCGTATGACAAACGTCAAATGCGAATTGTTCTGCGCAGCGGAAGTCTGGCACGACCGTTGCTTGCTTTGCGTTTTTCTCCCCCGCTGCCTGCGTGCCAGTATATTTAATATTTAACAAACAAAACCACAAGATTTGTGAGTTACTGGGATTCCCATTGCCTGTCTGGGGCAGCTAGTTCGTCACCACTGTTGTTTAAATGGTTTATAAACGCTTTACTTATTGTGAACTGAATATGTTGTCGATTCGCGTTAAATCCGTTGGAGGGAGACAGAGACTATAGTTCAGCCAAGAACACAAGTGGCTGTGCTGACGCAAATATGTACACACCTTGCATTTAAGGTGTGTCAGTAGATTTTTGTTGTTGCAAGATTAAACAGAATATAACAACAAATATAACGAGTGTTATATTGTTTGATGTGTATCCTTTCATTGTTATTATTATTAGACGGACAAAAAAAAAACAAATCCAACAAGAGGCTGCGGCTTTCTATAAAAAGAGTGGCTCATAGATGACGTATTTTTGTGGGCAAACCCGAAAGTAAGGGCCGTGCTGGTTCCCTCGACCGAAAGCCTATGCATTTTCCCCATAGACTTTTAGAATGTTAAAAAAAATAAGATTTAAATAGGGACTGTCTATATAGACGTTTTTCATTCCACACCCACCCGCTCCCGCTGAAATTTCACTCGTGTTCACCCACTATCTGCTTAAAATGATTTTCGCCCCGACCCGACGGATCCCGCTAAATTTGGATCACGTTTCCAGATCTCACATTGAAGATCTCACATTTAAAGGACTCTATTATTTATTAGGGTCTTCATGAAAGGTCTGAAACATATTTTTCTTAAAAACACTTATTGGATGTGTTAACCTATAAATGTGAAACCCCTTTTTGCCTAGACAATAATAGCTCACAGCAACCCGTTTTGGTGCATGTCTCTTTAAATGATAATGAGCTACTTTTGCGGTTAGTTTAGTTTTAAACGTCTCAAATCATTCGTCCGGAGACCAAAAAAATCGTCACAGCAAACAGCGCTCACGTTGTGCTTGCCACAGATTGCGCACCTGCAGATCTCAGCGGAACTATGTGGATTTTAGCGGAATTTCATGGATTTTAGTGCCCGTCGTTGACAATGTATAAATATCACACGCACAACGTGAGAGCATATTAGTATGCTGCAACACATTTTCAGCCTAATGACGAATGATTTGACATTTAAAACGAAACTAACCGCAGTGTTCGCCCGTTCATTAAAATAAACAGCTTGCCGCAGCTCAACATAAGCACACAATGTATTAAACAGCTAAACTCCAAGTGCCTATTTGCCAAACAAATATAAACTTCAACACCGGCTTCGAATGTTCCATTTAGACCATGACTGACTTGGCTCCCGTCGCTATCGTTATCCTCCTATACATACACTGTACATCAATTCAGACTTGATAAATATTGGTTACATCGCAGCTTTGTCTCGTTCAGTTGGTCTTGATCCCTCGAGGAACAACTTTGAAGCTAATCCTGCTTTTAATGTCCCAGGTTGATAAACTCTGGCTTGAAGTGATTCCCGCAAACAAGCAGGTTTTTACTTATGGTTTCTAAGGGGTTCCCACTAAAAATAAAATCCACTACTGTCTCTGAGGTTAAGACTCTGTGCAGGCGTATACATTGCATGTTGTCCACAAACTTTAGCCATGGAGTCATATACCGCTTTCGCTTGTGAAACCAATGGAATAGTGTAGATTAGGGGGCGGTAAATAATAGGAGGATAATAAGGATTAAAATCTGAACAGCTAGATTTCTCACATACTTGCAGAGAAAGGCTTACCAAAACTAAGTTACTGGGATCTTGTTTTTACCGTTTTCTGGGTTGCTACATGCACCAGATTATAGCACTTCAACAGAAAAAAATGTGACCGTGCATTGGGTACCTTAAGGTTAACCATTCCTTAACAGGAGAAAAAGGTATATCATGTTTGGTTTAAAATTATGTTTGGGATGGTGTTAATGGATGGTAAATAACAGCACTGGTATCAGCTTCAGCCTAAATGAAACTTTTCAAAGTTTAAAATAAAAAATCTGAAACATTTCTCAAACCATTTGACTTTATTTCAGAGATCAACAGAGGTAGAAAGATATAAGAATAGAAAGGACAATGTGGCTTTTGGGTTGGTGTTGTAGAGGGTGGTGTCTGGTTTGCCCCTGGGTATGGGGAAAACTGATTTGGAGGTTTAAAATATTGGTGGTAATAGTAATGAGGGTAAAGGTGGTATCCCGACAGCATTGCTGGCAGGACTGATGAGGGAACCGATGGGGGCAGTACTGTGGTTGCAGATGGTGTATCAGGTGATTGGACTGGGTATCCAGGAGTAAGCGAGTTGGAAAAGAAATTGAGGCTGAAATCCAGACATGGTCAAATACGCAAAGGACAAGACATGACCACAGGAATACCCTGCCATAGCATCTGTATGAAATAATGCCCTCCCTGAAAGACAAACACCCAAGTTGGCTTTTAACCTTACACAAAGAGCAAATTAAACATGAATACCTGTTGTGCAACACCACATCCATCATAGGGTGTAGCATAAACAAGACCTCCACGAGTGGGTGAAGTGCGTCCACAATCAGGTGGCAAATGGCCAAGAGGAACAGGCGCAGAACTACCTGTGAGAGAAATAAGGTAAAGGTGACTCTGAAATTATTGTGCAGTCATTCCCTGAGCCTTTCATCTGCATGTGTCATTACAATGGAAGACCAATTATCTTAACGCACTGGAATGAACGAAGGAGTAACAAACGTACAACTTATGTGGATAAATTGTGCCAAAAACACTAGCATGTGGTCAGTTTTAGAACATTGATTCAACACTTATATTTTGTTATACTATTTATTAACGGTCCAGTACATTGGTCGAGTGAAATTAAGTGGCAAAAGGCCCAAAATGTCATTGTGTTTTCACTTTGCCGAAGGATATAACACGCTCTGTAGAGCAGTTTGCCTGTTAAGGGCTACTGTGGAAACATGGCGAATTCCATAAAACTGAATGCAACAGTAAGATTTTATTGGATATTTAAGTATCCTATATTGAGCCCAACTAACATGATCTAAAACCAGTACAACATACAATTTAAAGTCAATTTTGCCAGTGAAGGGTCACCATAAGCAATTCAAAAACAAACAGGAATTCCCAACTTACCTCGACAAAGCTTAACTCGGTCCACACCTGAACCAAAGAGTTGCAAATTCATCAAATCATCACCGCACCTCAGCTTTGGAGACATTGCAGTCCAGCCTCCTTCAGATGAGTTTCCAAATTGCTCTTGCGTTACTTCACTACCCTGCAGATCTGCAATACAATGCAAGCGATTCATAAGACATTACAATTTTTTGAATCCATACACAATGTACACGTGCATTACATACAGCACATATAGTCTGGAGAATCAACAACCGGCTGACACTCTGAATGAGTTTACTGAAGATTTGAAAAGACCAGACTCACTCCACACCCTCTCTGATCTGCACTTCACACATTCACCCACCCCCGTGCAGCCCTCCCTCCCCACCATTCTACCTGCACTAAAGGTATGTGTAGAGGATGTGAACCAGGTCTTCAAGAAGCAGAAGACCAAGAAAGCTCCATGCCCAGACGTTGTTTCACCTGCCCGTTTAAAAGTATGCGCTTACCAACTGGCCTCCATCTTCAACAGGTCTCTGGAGCTGTGCGAAGATCCCCTCTGCTTCAAACACTCCACTATCATTCCAGTACCCAAAAAAATCACAAATCACTGGATTTAACGACTACAGACCTGTCGCTCACGTCAGTGGTTATTAAGTTAAGAGACTAGTCCTGGCCTACCTGAAGGACATCACTGGACCCTTGCTGGATCCTGTTCAGTTTCTACAACAACTTGATAGACCTGAATTATGCAAGGATCTTATTTGTGGACTTCAGTTCGGCCATTAATACCATCATGTCAGACCTTCTCTCACAAACTGACCCACCTCTCGTGCCCACCCCAATCTGTCAATGGATAACTAACAGACAAGCAGCAACTAGTGAAGCTGGGTAAACTCACATGCGGGACTCTCAATCAGCACTGGTGCCCCTCAGGGATGCGTGCTCTCCCTACTGCTCTTCTCCCTGTATACAAATGATTGCACTGCAAAGACTCCTGTCAAACTCCTGAAATTTGTAGATGACACTGCCATCATCGGCCTCATCCACAATGGAGATGAGTCTGCCTACAGACAGGAAGTCGCAGAGATGGCTGTCTGGTGCAACAACCTGGAGCTCAACACGCACAAAACAGTAGAGATGATCGTGGACTTCAGAAGAACCCCCCTGCACTCACCATCATGAACAACACTGGCTGCAGTAGGGTCATTTAGGTTCCTGGGCACTACCATCTCTCAGGACCTGAAGTGGGACACTCACATAGGCTCTACTACTAAAAAAGTCCAGAGGTTGTTCTTCCTTAGCCAGCTAAAGAAGTTCAGCATGCCACAGGAGCAGCTCTCACAGTTCTACTCAGCCATCATCGAGTCTGTCCTGTGCTCATCCATAACTGTCTGATTCAGCTACCAAATCAGACATTGAGACTAAAACGAACATTCAGGATTACTGGTGCCCCCTGCCCAACCTCCAAGATCTCTACACCTCCATAAAGAGAAAAAGGGCTAAGAAAACAATTTGACCCCACTCACCCAGCTCACTCTTCAAACTGTTGCTGTCTGGCCGGCGCTACAGAGCACTGACCATCAGAACAGCCAGATACAACAGTTTTCCCACAGGCTACACAGCCTGAACAATTAAAAGCTCCAACTACACACTTTCCATCTGGAAACTGTACATTGTAAGAAACAATAGGTCAAACCTGTAAATAACACCTCTGTACACTAAACAAATTATGTGTCCAATTTCACTTTGTATATAGTGCATTATTGGTTTTATTTCATTCTATTTTTTCCTATCTTAATGTATATTTGCACTGTCTGCACCATGTGTATACTTTCTTTTGCACCAAGCTCCTGTCGCCATGTCAAATTTTGTGCGTGTTAACATACTTGGCAATACAGCCCCTTCTGATTCCGGGAAAGCGTCGTGAATGAGGGAGTCAAAATCAGCAAACTGCTCATCGAATCCCTCTTGATCTGACAACGTTTTATCCCCTTCATCGCTAGTTACATCTGAAATACAATGCAAGCGATTCGTAACTGCCACGTAAGTCCCAGTGAAGTTAAATGACATTTCCTATTTTTTTCATTAAAAATTGAAGCGTTTATTGTAACAAGTTCATCAATGTGGGTCACAAAACTCCAGGATTTTGAATCATTTTAGAGTAAAAAGAAGTAAAAGCGATGGCAATTTCCAGTTAACGGGGACATTAAATCCTTTTAGAATCCATGTGCATTACATACCCGAGATGGCGTTGTCAATATCAGCTAACGTTTTATTCCCTTCATCGCTAGGTACATCTGCAATACAATGCAAGCGATTTGTAACTGCCACGAAAAGTCCCAGTGAAATTAAAAATGACATTTCCTATTTTTTCATTAAAAATTGAAGTGTTTATTGTAACTAGTTTATCAATGTGGGTCACAAAACTCCGGAATTTTGAATCATTTCAGAGTAGAAAGAAGTAAAAGCGATTGCAATTTCCAGTTAACAGGGAGTTTAAATCCTTTTAGAATCCATGTGATGCACAAGTGCATTACATACCCAAGATGGTGTCATCGTCTATGGGGTAGTCAATATCAGCCAACTGCTCATCAGGTGACGTTTTATCCCCTTCATTGCCAGTTACATCTGCAATACAATGCAAGCAATTCGTAACTGACACGTAAAGTCCCAGTGAAATGAAAGATTACAATGGCTATTTTGTCATGAAATATTGTAGCGTTTATTGTAACTAGTTTATCAATGTGGGTCACAACTCCAATAAACTCGGAAAGGAGTCAAAATACCGAAGTAAACTTCCGGTTCACAGGGACTTTAAATCTTTTTTTAATCATACACTACAAAGACGCACAATTGCATTGCATACCTGAGATGGTGTCATCGTCTATGGGGTAGTCAAAATCAGCTAACTGCTCATCAGATGACGTTTTATCCCCTTCATCGCTAGTTACATCTGCAATACAATGCAAGCGATTCATAACTGACATGTGAAGTCCCAGTGAAAAAAAAAAAATGACATTCCCTTTTCATTAAAAATGTAAGCGTTTATTGTAACTAGTTTGTCAATGTGGGTCACAAAACTCCATTAAACTCGGAAAGGAGTCAATACTGAAGTAAATTTCCGGTTCACAGGGACTAAAAATCCTTTTAGAATCCATGTGCATTACATACCTGAGACGGCGGTGTAGTCAATATCAGCCAACGTTTTATCCCCTTCATCGCTAGTTACATCTGCAATACAATGCAAGCGATTCGTAACTGCCACGTAAAGTCCAGGGAAATTAAAAATGACATGTGCTATTTTCTTCATAAAATCGAAGCGTTTATTGTAACTAGTTTGTCAATGTGGGTCACAAAACTCCATTAAACTCGGAAAGGAGTCAAAATACCGAAGTAAAAAAATATTTCCAGTTCACAGGGACTTTAAATCCATGTGCATTACATACCCAAGATGGTGTCGTCGTCTATGGGGTAGTCAATATCAGCTAACTGCTCATCAGATGACGTTTTATTCCATTCATCGCTAGTTACATCTGCAATACAATGCAAGCGATTCGTAACTGTCTGTAAAATCCCAGTGAAATTAAAGATTACAATGCCTATTTTTTTTCATAAAAAATTGAAGCGTTTATTGTAACTAGTTTATCAATGTGTGTCACAAAACTCCATTAAACTCAGAAAGGAGTCAAAATACAGAAGTAAAAGCGATAGCAATTTCCAGTTAACAGGGACTTTACATGGATTCTAAAAGGATTTCACTACATGTGATGCACAAGTGCATTACATACCCAAGATGGCGTCGTCGTCGTCTATGGGGTAGTCAATATCAGCTAACTGCTCATCAGGTGACGTTTTATTCCCGTCATCGCTAGTTACATCTGCAATACAATGCAAGCGATTCGTAACTGACATGTAAAGTCCCAGTGAAATTAAAAATGACACTTCCTATTTTTTTCATTAAATTTAAGCGTTTATTGTACCTAGTTTATCAATGTGGGTCACAAAACTCCATTAAACTCAGAAAGGAGTCAAAATACCAAAGTAAATTTCTGGTTCACAGGGACTTTAAATCCTTTTAGAATCCATGTGCATTACATACCCGAGATGGCGTTGTCGTCTATGGGGTAGTCAAAATCAGCTAACTGCTCATCAGATGACGTTTTATCCCCTTCATCGCTAGTAACATCTGCAATACAATGCAAATGATTCGTAAGTGACATTTAAAGTCCCACTGAAATTAAAAATGACATACCCTTTTCATTCAAAATTTAAGCGTTTATTGTAACTAGTTCATCAATGTGGGTCACAACTCCATTAAACTCGGAAAGGAGTCAAAATACCGAAGTAAAAGAAATATTTCCAGTTCATGGGGACTTTAAATCCATGAGCATTACATACCCAAGATGGTGTCGTCGTCTATGGGGTAGTCAATATGAGCCAACTGCTCATCAGATGATGTTGTATTCCATTCATCGCTAGTTACATCTGAATCACAATGCAAGCGATTCGTAACTGACACGTAAAGTCCCAGTGAAATGAAAGATTACAATGGCTATTTTGTCATGAAATATTGTAGCGTTTATTGTAACTAGTTTATCAATGTGGGTCACAAAACTCCATTAAACTCGGAAAGGAGTCAAAATACCAAAGTAAATTTCCGGTTCACAGGGACTTTAAATCCGTTTTTAATCATACACTACAAAGACGCACAATTGCATTACATACCTGAGACGGCGGTGTCGTCGTCTATGGGGTAGTCAAAATCAGCTAACTGCTCATCAGATGACGTTTTATCCCCTTCATCGCTAGTTACATCTGCAATACAATGCAAGTGATTCGTAACTGACATTTAAAGTCCCACTGAAATTAAAAATGACATTCCCCTTTCATTAAAAATTGAAGCGTTTATTGTAACTAGTTTGTCAATGTGGGTCACAAAACTCCATTAAACTCGGAAAGGAGTCAAAATACCGAAGTAAAAAAAATATTTCCAGTTCATGGGGACTTTAAATCCATGTGCATTACATACCCAAGATGGTGTCGTCGTCTATGGGGTAGTCAATATCAGCCAACTGCTCATCAGATGATGTTGTATTCCATTCATCGCTAGTTACATCTGAAATACAATGCAAGCGATTCGTAACTGACACGTAAAGTCCCAGTGAAATGAAAGATTCCAATGGCTATTTTGTCATGAAATATTGTAGCGTTTATTGTAACTAGTTTATCAATGTGGGTCACAAAACTCCATTAAACTCGGAAAGGAGTCAAAATACCAAAGTAAATTTCCGGTTCACAGGGACTTTAAATCCGTTTTTAATCATACACTACAAAGACGCACAATTGCATTGCATACCTGAGACGGCGGTGTCGTCGTCTATGGGGTAGTCAAAATCCGCCAACTGCTCATCAGATGACGTTTTATCCCCTTCATCGCTAGTTACATCTGCAATACAATGCAAGTGATTCGTAACTGACATTTAAAGTCCCACTGAAATTAAAAACGACATTTCCTTTTCATTAAAAATTGAAGCGTTTATTGTAACTAGTTTGTCAATGTGGGTCACAAAACTCCATTAAACTCGGAAAGGAGTCAAAATACCGAAGTAAAAAAAATATTTCCAGTTCATGGGGACTTTAAATCCATGTGCATTACATACCCAAGATGGTGTCGTCGTCTATGGGGTAGTCAATATCAGCTAACTGCTCATCAGATGACGTTTTATTCCATTCATCGCTAGTTACATCTGAAATACAATGCAAGCGATTCGTAACTGACACGTAAAGTCCCAGTGAAATTAAAGATTACAATGCCTATTTTGTCATGAAATATTGTAGCTAGTAACTAGTTTGTCAATGTGGGTCACAAAACTCCATTAAACTCGGAAAGGAGTCAAAACACCGAAGTAAATTTCCGGTTCACAGGGCTTTTTAATCATACACTACAAAGACGCACAAGTGCATTGCACCAGAGACGGCGTCGTCGTCTATGGGGTAGTCAAAATCCGCCAACTGCTCTGAAAGATCAGATAACATTACGTCCCATCCATAGTTGGCTGTTTGTGTCCCAGACAAACTTCTGCAGTGTATCAAAGTAATGAACGTAAATGCAAACAGTATAACAAATTCATTTCCTCGGCTTTTACAAAACGCCATTCTGTGCGCGAGTGCTGGAAGAAAATACGTTCGCTACTAGTGCACAAACAGGATACTGTGCTGCTTTATATGAGCGCCCATATTGCTCGTTTGGTCAATTGTAATGTCCGTGGCCAATCGCAAACTTAGTTCAATCACTGACGTATAAGGTTCAGGTGTTTTCAACTTCACGCGACTCTGCGCAGACGATCGTATGACAAACGTCAAATGCGAATTGTTCTGCGCAGCGGAAGTCTGGCACGACCGTTGCTTGCTTTGCGTTTTTCTCCCCCGCTGCCTGCGTGCCAGTATATTTAATATTTAACAAACAAAACCACAAGATTTGTGAGTTACTGGGATTCCCATTGCCTGTCTGGGGCAGCTAGTTCGTCACCACTGTTGTTTAAATGGTTTATAAACGCTTTACTTATTGTGAACTGAATATGTTGTCGATTCGCGTTAAATCCGTTGGAGGGAGACAGAGACTATAGTTCAGCCAAGAACACAAGTGGCTGTGCTGACGCAAATATGTACACACCTTGCATTTAAGGTGTGTCAGTAGATTTTTGTTGTTGCAAGATTAAACAGAATATAACAACAAATATAACGAGTGTTATATTGTTTGATGTGTATCCTTTCATTGTTATTATTATTAGACGTACAGAGCATGTGATTTTAGTTGTCCTATCAGTAGAAACAGCTCTCTTAATCACAACTGAAATCTGTTCATATATCACATTTTATATTTAGAGGCACAAAAACATCGCTTATTACTAATATTGTCATATATAACCCTTTGAAAATTTCATCCAGATAAGATTGTTCTCCAGTATTCTCCTGTAGAATATTGCGCACAACATTATTAACAGAGCATGACCTCCTTCCGTTACGGAACAATGTTGTATGATTAACATGGCGTTGATGGAAAGTGGTTTAACGGTATTGAGCAGGTGGGGTTTTTGTTCTCATCGCTGCCAATGTCGTGTAACGGGACACAGGACGCGGGGGTGAGCAGCATCACTTGCGCTTGTGTGCGTCACAGAGGACGCGCACGCACGCCCGCCCGAAGAGCAATAACAGCATTTTCAGAGACATCGCTCGATAAACGCCATGCAGATAACACGGGAAAATGAAACGGGTCTGGCACGCCATAGAATGTAAGACATTTGTCGTGTATCTGATCTCCTAATGCTTCCTACAATTTATAAGTAACAAGATTCGGGACGTTTCAACACAAGTCACCAGGTAAGAATAAATGGTTTGGTTTCTTACGAGCTATTTATGTTTTCACATCACAGCCGTTTAGACAAACGCGTATGTCGCTCGAGAATGTCTTTGACGCGCGTCCTTGCGCAATTTCTTTTGACGGAGCGCAATAGCATCCTTTCCGAGCACAGCGAATGGAGGAAACGCATTGGGATGCCGAGCAACGTAATCGGCTTTGAGAAGCCTTTGCGTTTTAATATTCGTAGCCTGTGTGTGGGAACGACGCTCTTTTAACGCCAAACCTACGTTTATGGACACATCAGTAGCCAAATTCCCGCTTTCGCAAAAAATACCGTTCCGTTCATGCGGTCATGGGAAGGGAATTAACCAGGGATGATGCATTTACATGTCACATGATTGCGACATACGTGACATAAAAATGAATTCTCATCATTTTAAATTGTATTTCGACCATAGCTTCGAAGCGCTCGTACATTCAGGTTGCATGGCCTATGCTGTGCTTTATTACCCAAGAGGAAATAACAGGATGTCTGTTTTGAATGTTGTCTATAATCACAGCTCTATGCGCGATACTAAGCAAACACCATTGATTAAAGACGCATCTTAAAGGGTCTATATCTAAATTCCCTCAGAGCTGGAAAGGATCCAGAATCCTGTAGAGTAAGAATGGAGCTGCTCGGTTGTGGTATTTTTAGACGCATGAGACCGACGTTTACAGCTAAGAGTTATTTTTATTAAGCAGAAATCAAAACTAAATGAGCAATAGCGTAGCCTATAAGATCCCTGAAGCAATCTCCTGTTTTTTTCTTCCCTGTTAAGATTTCCTTTTACTCAGTAATAATAGTTTATCACTATAAATAGTTTTCAAATCAGTGTATGAATAGGCTGCAGTGACGTAGATTGAAGCCACAGTTTGTCGTTTGGTTACTACGGTAACTGAACTGACAGAAAAATTAGATGTCTATCCCCCTATCCAACATTAGATGTCTGTTTTTGAGCTCAGTCTACCTCCCCTTCATCAGCACCTCTGTCTCCATCACCAGATACATGCCCCCGAGGTCTGTTTCCACAGTAACCGGAGAACTCCAAGGGTTTCCAAAAAAGATTCACAACAGTGATCCCCGAGTACCACAGGGAGACATAGGGAGAGTCTTTGATACACGCTTAGGTGTTCAAAGACCTGACATCTTTCAAGCTGTTACAAACCAGCACAGACAACTTTAATGCCATGTCAAAATGACTGGCATAGGCTGAATGTTATGTAGTTAACTAAGGTACATTTCATGGTGTTACTTCAATTTGATATTGCACTCATACTCTTGTATATAACGTTCTCTTCTGTTTAAGAGTCATTTCAATGTAAGCTGGAAATGCATGTTATGTTTTAATATACCTTCATGACTTATTGTCTTCTATGACTAAAAGTCTTAGGAGAAGTATACAGTATATCATTTTTTAGATTTGTATTTAGTATATGTAGTAGTATTTTTATAGGACAATAGTAATTGCAATGATACCATTCATTGCATTCTTTTTCATATATATCTTGTATAAACATTTATATTTTAAATATAAATAGATTCCCTGTACTTATTAAATGTGTGTTCTATATATTCAATACATTTGAATTGAATTATGTTTAAAATAATGACAAGAACACAAGAGGTTATGCAATATGAACATTTTTGGATATAAAAAATAATATATTTTGCAGTGGATAAAATGCATTTAACTCTAAAAAGGCTGGGTTATAGTAAAAAAGGGATGAACCCAACAATTGCCTTTAAGCCCAAAATGAATCATGTATAAACATTTTTAGGGTTTACCCAACAGTTGGGTTTGTCCTTTTTTGACCCAACAATTGGTTTAAACCAACCCAGCATTTTTACAGTATGAAGAGACCCAATGGAAAATCCCTTAAATGCATGACCAGAAGGACGCTGATTGTCTTGAGGCAACAGAGACACCAAAAAGGTGACAACACCAATGTTAAAAAAACCTAAATTAATTCATATTAAAACAATGGAATTAATAAATCTGCCAAATAATACACTTCACAATTAGATGATTAGATAGAAATGTAAAAATGAACCAGAATAGCAACTTTACAGGTACAGTCCATGCCATAAAAATTTGGAACGTTGAACTTTACATGCAATTCCTGTATCTAGTAGGTAACCAAAATATTGTTGTGCAATCCGACTGAAGCTTACAATGTTGTACCGTGTCTGCAAAGGGAACAGCATGTACAAACAGAAGCAGCACCTTGTGTAACTATTCATCATGATCTGGCATTTATCATTCATAACCCCATCCCAATGCTGTCAGACACATCCCCTGACGCTCCTATTCATTAACTCCAGTGGACGGGATATGCAAAACTTATACACAAAATGTCTGGTGTTTGCATCTGACCATATGAGTAAAATGGTGGATAATGAGACGCGTGAGTTTTATGAATGCTTTACTTCTAAATATAATCAGCTTCTGAACGGAAAAATCTCTATAAACTTGCTTTAAGCTCAGGCTGTATTTCTTACTGCGTTCAAACCAAAGGAAAAGTCTGTAGGAAGTCTGTTCATTACTGGTAGGCTTAGTACGGCTGAATTTTCCTCCGGGGCTGCAGGAGATGTGCGACCCATGGAGCATTTTCAAGCTCTTAAACATAGACGGGTTCTCTGTTAATCACATTAATCACCATACATCATCTGAAAATGAGTCATAAATCTCTGTTGAGGGAGTCAGGAAGTGGCCCCCGTGTCCGAATGCTGCGAGAATTCTGTGAGGTGCCAGAAATATCCGGTGTGATCTTGCTTTCCACAGGAGACCAAGACCAACGGCTGCCTCACAGCAAGATTAATGAGTCATTAATAGATGACCTTGATGCTGATGGCAGAAAAGACCGTCCTACTCAATACACAATGGCATACAGGCGTATGCACAAAGTCGCATATACACTCCTATATACATATAAAACACACAAATAAGAATATGCTGACCATTCTGTTGGAGATCAACCATGTGTGCGCAACGAATAATACAATACAACCCTGTTGTCAGTGGTGCACTATGGTATATTCTGTGTATTTTATTTCCGGGTCTTTTTTCACTCCAAAATCAGGATGATGAAAGACAAAATTGTATTTAAAGGGACAATTCACCTAAAAAATTTAATTCTGTCATCATTTACAAATGCTTGAGTTGTTCAAAATCGGTATAAATGTATTTGCTCTGATGAACACAGGGAAATATATTTGGAAGAATGCTTGTAAACAAACAGTTCTCGGACCCCATTGACTACCATCTTAGGAAAAGTTACTTTATTGATGTCTTTGTTCAATTGAACACAAAAGAAGATATTTTGAAGAATGTAGGAAAGCAAACAGTTCTGGGGCATTTTTGACTACCATTGTCATTTTTCCTACAATCAATAAACAAAACAAAAAATTGGGGGGCAGGTTTAAATAAAATAGTACTACATCATTGTATTATTCATTGGGATCATTTTCTGACCAATTTTTTCCAGCTGATAAATGATAAAACGTCAAAATCAAAATCCATTAGAATTTAAAGAGCTCGGCCATTTTAAGTGTGAAGCTTTAGCATGTAAGCTCAAAATAAACAACTTTATCATTTTAGTTATCTTTATAGCTATTGTTCTTTGACGTGAATATGCCTTAAAGGGATAGTTCACCCAAAAACATACATTATGTCATCATTTAATCACCCTTTTGACATTTTAAACTTGTATGACTTTCTTTCTTCAGCAAAACACAAAAGTACATATTTTGAAGAAAGTTGGTAACCAAAAACCGTTTGCCCCCATTGACTTTGAACACAAAACCATTGAACACAAAACTGTGGGAACCAACCGTTTTCGTTTACTGACATTCTTCATAATATCTTCTTTTGTGCATACAGGTTTGAAATGACATGAGGTTGAGTAAATGATGACAGAATTTTCATTTTTTGGTGAACTATCCCTTTTACTGATTTGATGTTTTGGGTGTGAACATTTTTTTTAAACATGATTCAACAACACGAACACAATGCACACACAAGGTGACAGGTTACTTTGAAAAGCACCCGTGCTGGATTTCTTATCTTTGCAGACCGTTTGCAAACTGTGAATGTGAGGGATTCTCTTGTCAGTTTGGTGTCCACCTCTCATGATGTGCACATTTATCAAAAGCATCTTATGCTTTTCTGTTTTTCAGATCTCAGGGAATCACCGAGTGTTAATCGTCAGATACCCCGATACACCCGAGCAGCATGCCAGAGCAGAGTAACGATTACCGGGTGGTGGTGTTCGG
This sequence comes from Triplophysa siluroides, assembly GCA_006030095.1. NCBI lineage: Eukaryota > Metazoa > Chordata > Actinopteri > Cypriniformes > Nemacheilidae > Triplophysa > Triplophysa siluroides. The sequence goes on along the minus strand of VCII01000835.1, from coordinate 956,846 downwards.
AGCCGGGGGCGTGGGCAAAAGCTCCCTGGTTCTGCGCTTCGTAAAGGGCACATTCAGGGACACCTACATCCCGACGGTGGAGGACACCTACCGGCAGGTGATCAGCTGCGACAAGAGCGTATGCACTCTGGAGATCACCGACACCACCGGCAGCCACCAGTTCCCTGCTATGCAGCGTCTGTCCATCTCCAAAGGCCACGCCTTCATCCTGGTCTACTCCATCACTAGCAGGCAGTCGCTGGAGGAGCTCAAGCCCATCTACCAGCAGGTGCTGGCCATCAAAAGCAACGTGGAGAACATCCCCATCATGCTAGTGGGCAACAAGAGCGACGAGACCCAGCGAGAGGTGGAGACCAAGGAGGGCGAAGCTCAGGCCAACATTGGAAATGCGCGTTCATGGAGACGTCGGCCAAGACCAACACCAACGTCAAGGAGCTTTTTCAGGAGCTGCTGAACCTGGACAAGAAGCGCGACATGAGCCTGAACATGCGCTCCAGCAAGCAGAGACGTGCGGATAAGCTGAAGGCCAAGTGCAGTGTGATGTAGGAGATGGCAGAATACACCATGGCATGGCTCGACGCGTAACTGACTCCTCAAAAATGTACATAAGTCCCTCACCTCCTCTCTCAGTCTCAATCAGGTAACCTTTAGTGTGCATCCGAAACCGTCAACCGTCTCCCCGTTATGTTTGGCTCCTGTAGTGACTCTGTGTACGAGACTTGATGAGCTGACACGTCAAGCAGGAAGGACGTCCCATGACTATCACACATGCAGACTTACCAAAATCATCAATGTGGCCCTTTTGACGCGAGGCTGTGTCTTTAACGGTACGGTGTTTAAATGCAGACATGAACGTCTTGAACTGGTTCTGCATCGGAAGCAATTCTCATCCAAAGATGGAAAAGCACAGCTCGAGAGGGGACACTATCTGCTCTTCCAAATTGCATACTATAGCAGCACAAAACCTATTATGAATTAGAAAACAATTCGGGACGAAGGACATTCTTAGCTTGCCAGCGACGTAACCTGGTGTAACAGAGTTAAGTGCGTAATGCATGCCTGACGATAGACAACTACCTTCATATTAAATGTGTTTGAGATCTTTTCATCCAGAACAGAGCTATATCTTATTAAAGCACAGTGAATAAGTCCTAAATGTGATTATTTATAAAGGCTATTTTTTGTGACGGGTGGGGGGGCTCAGGGAGGGGGCGGTCCGCCGGTGTTTCGTTTTAACATTACGTTTTTCAAGTGTTGATGGCACTGGAAAACCTTAATATATGCATTTCGTCATCTAACATATATCCTGTATGTGAACTCTATATGTGTATTATCAGCACTAATGAAATCCCCTGTACAGACCATTTTCTCCTGTCGGTGTCTATATTTCCTACCATAATTTAACGCCATTTGCTTTAGCAATACATGATATGAAAGCACTTTTAGAATCTCGAGCACATTCAAAACACAGAGCGTGAACCTTTACGAACATGTTCCTGTCAAACGCGTTTACAACTTTACTGCGGAAACAGTGTTTATTCAATAAATATTATGTGAGGGACCAGAAAAATAAAGAAGCACAAACGTAAGGTAAAACAACGACTGGCTTGTCTTCTTTTGTGGATTTATTTAAATATGTTCTCCTATCCCAAATTCTTACATGTAAGTGTGCCAATACATTCACCCAGAAGTGTTCACACTGTGGTGCTCTGTTTAAGGTTAAAGTTTTAGCTACTGTATTTCTTTGACTTTTTCTGGGTTTTCTGTTTCAGGATTTTGACACCCGTAAACGGAGAGTTAGTGAACTGCTTTGAAATGCCCGTAAATATTCCAATCAGCATTTTTATATCAAGTGATATACAGTATATATAAGCCAAGGTGAAACATAGGTTCTTCTGATACCGTGGTCCTCATGATGATGGAAAATGCTGGTCATTGACTTGGGGAATGTTGCTGAAGATGCAGACTGGATTGGACATCTGATGAAACATCTGCTGAGGCAGTCCGGCTGGTGTACATCTAAAGATTCAAAGGGAAGACACAATAATTAAATAATAATAACCTGTATACAGGTTTTGGATAGGCGTGTGAGGGCCAAATGTCCTCCTTGACATAGTGAAATATCATGACCACCACCAACTTATGTGGACATTTCACTGGTTTCCAGACAAATCATGGTTTTATTTTAATCTAACGGCATTTAAGATTTAGATCGAATCAGTCAAGTCTAAAAGCAAACGTGGTTAACATTACATGAAACGTCTTTACAAGACATAACATTAAATTAAAACCACCACAAAGAATCAAGGAATCATTCTTAAGATTTAAATTCACAGTTAACTATATAATATAAAAGTATGTGGGAACAGTAAACAATATTCTATTAAATATTTTATATATATTATACAATATTATTGGGTGCAATAAAACAGAACACAAAACAAACATAGAGCATAACCTTTGTAGAATAACACAGGCCTAAATAATATGCGAGAAACAGGAGGGTGGATGTTAATTTCCAGTATGTGTTTAGTTATATTAAAACAATTGATGTTATTATTTATTCATATTAATATTTTATTTCATATAATTATTGCATTAAATTAAAACTACTCAAAAGTTATTGATTCTTTGTGGAGGTCTACCGGAAGTTAACTTTGGGTCACAGGACTTAATGTTTGCTTATGTTGTTGCCGCTGAAACAGTCTCCCAAGCACTCTGTTAAAACATATTTGTTGCATCCAAATGCATATAGGCCTCTTTTAACCAAACTATCCACAAACTACAGTAATTACATTTACAGTAGTTATACGTTATTTGATCAGAAGGTGCAAACATATAAGAACATACAATGCAGCTGTGAAATGGCCCACATCTCGCTGGACGTGTTGTTGACACTTTCCATTCATCACCCAGCTTGTTGTGGCGTGTTTTAATGTTCTGGCACTGCCCTCTGGTGGTAAAGAGAGGTAAGAAACATTAAAAACATTTGAAATTCCTCCTGAAACTGAAGGTAACTGAACAAAGCATATCTTATGCTGTGTGTATGTTGTGTTTTGGTGCATTACTTTACTTAGGTTTTAACAAAAGAAATTGGTCACAATCATTCGTTTACTCTACGCATAAACTTTACATGAACATAACACATTTTTTTATTTATTTCAAATTGAACAGTGTCAAATTGAACTTGCTGTATCAGGTTGTAAATCTCAAAACGTATACTTGTTGTGGGATAAAAAGTCAGCAGAGTCAATCTGAGACACGTTTTTATTTTGTGGAACATCAATCACATTAATCCCGTAAACTGAATGACTCAAAAATCAAGAAGCATTTTGAGAAAAGTTGCTTAGTTCTCTTTCCTGTGTCATCTGAAAAACTGCTGAAAACAGCAACCGCAAGCCTGTTGCGTCTGTGTTTGTTTTTCCAGAAGAGCTCACAGTGAGACAGAGGGAGGGTTGTACACAGAATAGTGAAGTACAAGAGCTAAGGTGCGCCATATGTACCCCAGGGTTCTTCAAGCTGGAATCCAAATGACATCTGTGGATGCAATTATCCGCAAACAAGACTTACTATAATAAAAAGCCCTCAACTGTGTAGAGAACCTCAGTGATGTAAGCTTTGCTTTATACGACTTAAAAGACAAATGGTCCAATATAATTTTATGGTTGTTGACTTACTGCAAACGAAAGTGCAAGGGGTATGTACATGAAGTTGGTTGGGAATGCTTTAAAAGTGCAGAGATGTAGGCAAAGGATGGCTAATTTAAAGAAGCTTTATTGTTGGTGACTACATAGTTTCAGCATCAGATCGCCCACGGGCCGCCCACAGTCAGTTTGCCAACTGTCTGATGCATATTGCACACCAAACTGGAAAAGTTTTTCTGCTATCTGTTGATTTATTTATTTAGTTTTATTATTAATGAATCTTCTTAAATCTGCACTGTTAAGCTTTACTGTAATTTTGCATGAGGTTTGCCAGTAATTTACCGTAGATTTGATTACTACTTAATATTTTCATATTAAACTTTACTTTAATCAAAATTAAAACACTTTGACTTTTGAGATTCAAAATAAGATAGAAGACACTGGTCCCATTACCAGCATTCTTCCTAAGCATTTATGTTTTGTTTTCTAGTAACAATATTAAAAACTTCTTAAAGTATGATACATTTACGTAACAAGAAAAGAGATAAGATATTTAGTCTCGATTTATAAAACAAAATATCTAGTAAACTTACAAAATCTTGTAAGTTTATGTTTAAAACAATTTTAAATCAGTAAGTTACTGACAAACCTGCTGCAGAACTACAGCAAAGTTTTACAGTGTGTCTTTTATTTGTGGTATAATCCCTCCCAAACAACACTCACAAATAAAATGTAGTAAACAATTAAGTGTAGGATTAATATATAAATGTATTGTCGTATTCAAGCGATGCCACACAAAACTTTTTTTGGTTGGAGGCTTTTCCTCACTGTACATGTGAAGTTTGGAATGCTGTGAAAGGTGTGATGTGTGAAGATCCAGACTGCACATGACATCAGAGGCGCGGTATAAAAGCCGCAGAGACAAGAAGCACACAGACACATTCAGAGCCTCAGACACACTGACCATGCAGTGGACGCTCTTGTTCAGCTCTTGCTTCTGCTTGCACACCGTTCTGCTTTCTGCTCAAGGAATATCCAGAGGTAAGTTGACGTGTTTGCATTCACTTTCATACGTGCAGAGTTTAAACTTTGAGCAATTTACTTTTCTATGACTATGGCGCTTATTAAAAGAATCTCAAGGTGTTTAACTATTTTAGAACTGAAAATGTTTGTTTTATAATACAGATTATTTTCATATTTTTTAATGAATGACAATTAACAATAAAAGCCTTTGTATTTGATTTCATTAAGATTAATGCTTTTCTTTTCTAGAAATCACAAATTTTAAATAATTACAGAAACATTATTCATAAAGGTATACAAGGCCATATATTTATATTTACATTATAATAATTATTACATTATTTTATATGGATTTTACATCATTCGTGTTTTGTTTCTTTTAAATGATATACAAAACTTAATGCTAAATGACATTATTCATTATATAAAACAACTTGCACATTTTATAAAACATACCACAAAGTCGTTTTTAGAACTTGTAAGTTCTGCACAGTTCCAGGAAAGATCAACATTTTTAGTGGCCCACCAGGCAAGATGATTAACTGATATGTTGAATTTATGCCTGTGGAATACATATGGAAAACATTGATATCGCCAATGGAAAGAGCACATTTTCTTTCTGTTTATTCAAACTGCCCTCTGGGGAAGGAGACCTCTGACAGAAACCGCCATTAACTTTTATTTTCTGCATCCTTCTTTACTCAAACGTACTAGAATCATCAATAGAAAAAAACTAAACCTAAACGTAACCCAACATTAATACAAAAGGAAATAAATGGCGTAAAGTTCATGTGATCAATATAGTGATCCAGTGGTCAGCGGCTCAGCAGAACATAACTAAGCCTAACCTAACCTAACCTAACCTAACCTAACCTAACCTAACCTCATAAATCACACTTTACTCCTGTGCCATCACAAAAGCATGTGCATGAGGAATCAAAATGAAGCTTTTTATTTGGACATGTTTTCATGTTTAAATGCAGGAAACAAACTAACTATTAGCCGTTATGCAGTAATAATCATCGGGGCGATTCACATTTTGCGTCTTTTGCGTCGCATCGAGATAGAAATGGTTCAACTTTTCGTGGCGGCTTGCTTTTCCCGCGTGGTTTTAGACTCAGGCTATCAGCTCAGGCTTACTATAGGCTACGAGGTGCCTGCTGAATGGCTGTTAAATAGATTACAAATATCACATGCTGAATATCATCCTGAGAACCTGCTGGAAAACACATTATTCTGATTTTAGCTTTATGCACATTAATCATAGCGCTGTCATGTTGTTCTTGTTTCTGTTATTTGCAAGAGATAGTTCACCTAAAAATCTGTCATCGCTTACTCATGCTCATGTTGTTCCATGATTTGTTTTATAAAAGAAGTCATCAAAGGAGTTTAGCAACATCTGCAATTTGTGCTTTTACATACAATGAAAGTGAATGGGGCTTGACCTCAACCATTGTACAAAAAAAGAGCACATATGGGAGATCTGCTTTCCATTTGATACAATGGTGATGGCAGAATTTCTATGTATAGGTCAACTATTTCTTAAAAACAAACCAGGATGTTGTAAACTCCTTTAAAATCCACATTCTTTACTACAGATGGAGAGATTATCAAACAGATTAAAGGCACAAACCAAGAGCTTGCTGAAATCAAAGAATTATTAAAACAACAGGTAAACTACACTTCTTTTGTCCAGTCGTATATTCGTCTATTAAATGGTTTCTGGAGGATTGAAACAACTGAGCAGAAGGACAGCGAGTTCCCAGAAAGCATAATTATTGAAATGTATGAAAAACAATGTTACAGCCCCTACAATGGTAATCGATCCCCAGATTTTGAAGATAATTGTTCTAATGTTGTATCAATGTTAAATTGGTTATTCTCACCATTCTGCATTTCCAGAACATTTTATTAAAAACTGTACCATGTCCAAAAACTATGATCATTTGTTTTGAGTGTTATAAATGGCTGACACCTAAAGATCAAAAGTTTTAAAATGTATATTCTTTAAAACTATAAATCTCATCTTTATAGATACAGGAAATTGTTTTTCTGAAGAACACGGTCATGGAGTGTGAAGCCTGTGGTGAGGAATTCTAAGCTTTTGTCAGTCCGTATTTGTAAATGAAAGCATATCATGTAGTTTGTGATTTCTTTTCGCGCGTTCCTTTGCAGGCATGCGAATAGTTGAACCGCAGAACGCATGCGATCCCAACCCCTGCCACTCTGGTGTAGAATGCATTATAACACCCGGTGGGTTCAGGTGTGGCCCGTGCCCAGATGGTTTGACAGGAAATGGAACTCATTGTATGGATGTTGATGAGGTGACAGCTATATTGGCACTCTGGGATTGGGTACCATTCGCAATGTATATTCAAGAGTTGACTTTTGATTTTTACATCACACCAAATGACAGTTTATGTTTCTATGACTGAATTATTGTGTGTAGTGTTCTGTAATGCCGTGTCACATGGGGGTGAGATGCATAAATACATCACCTGGTTTCCGCTGCGGCCCTTGTCCTGCTGGTTACATGGGTCCTCAGGTGCAGGGGGTAGGACTTGCATACGCATCTGCCAACAAGCAGGTATGCAGGCATCATTTCTGTGCGAGAATCTTTCAATGCACAAAGCTATTGGATAGAATGTCTGAAATGAAAACTCCTATATGCAGATCTGCTCAGACATTAATGAATGTGAGAACTCAAATGGAGGCTGTGTGGAGAACTCCAACTGCGTCAACACACCGGTGAGTGATACATTATGGTCTGTCAAGACCCCTCAGACCCCGTCATGCACATATGGTCTACATCAGTGTTTCTGAATATATGGGCCTTGACCCAGGAAAGTAGCAGTCACATCAGGTTACATGATATTCTGTACCATTATCTGAGAAAACCATTAGCAAAACTTTGCACAAAGTAACAAAGAATATGACTAAGGTTTATTTGAAATCCTAACTCAAATGCAAAAAAGGATAAACTGAGTTAACCGAATCTGTGCCAAACAAAATGTTTTAACAGACTGCAGAAAGTATAGAACCGTTGAAATTCAAGACATATTTACACTTAGATTATTAAGACAAACTTGTAGTTATATTAATACATATATTAATATTTTATTAAAATATTACATTTTAATAAAAAAAGGTACAATTATTTACTTAATTATACAATTATTCATGTATTCATAGGCACGAACCAATAATGGCAATATTAAGTTAAATATTATTTTACACAATTCAAGCTCTCTTGTGGCTCAGTGGTAAGAGCATTGCGTTAACAACACAAGGTTGTGAGTTTGATCTCAGGGGATTGCAGATACCTATGTATAGGATAATGCAATGTAAGTCGCTTTGGATAAAATCGTCTGTTTAAAGTTTGGTTTTAGAGACGTAATACTTTTTTTGTGCTATGTGCAGCAGAGTCATTATTGTTTTGATTTTAGTTTTATTACGTTTTTATAAATATTTTAAATTAGCTTTTAGTTTTCATGTTAATTTTAGTTAAACATTTAGTTACTTTGTTATAGCCTATGCTTTGTCATTTTATCATTATCATTATTTATTTGTTTATTTTTTATGTTGGTATTTAAGATTAATTCATTTAAGTGCTTTAAACTTAAAAACTTATTTCAGTTTATTTCTGAGGCAACATTTAAATTCTGTGTTAGTTTATTTTTTCCAATAATTTTCAGTGTTTCAGTTTTTTTTTAATAAACAAAATGCTTTCAAAGTTTTGATTTTAGTAAACTAAAACAACCTATCGTTTGAGTCATCATTTAAAAACAGTTGTGAACCATTGCATTATGGTCTGTCTGCATTATGGTTTCCCTTTCTTGTGCACATACTGTATGATCTGAAACGTTTATTGTGATTATAAAAAATGTTGATGTGATTCACCGTGCGTTTCTATTAGGGTTCTTTTCGCTGTGGCCGCTGTAAGTCTGGTTATAATGGGGATCAGGTGAAAGGCTGTAAACCAGAGCGTGCTTGTGGCAACGGGCAGCCGAACCCTTGCCACGCCAGTGCAGAATGTATCGTTCACCGTGATGGACAGATCGAATGTGTGGTGAGTCCATAAGAATGAGGATTTTATTCAGACTGCTATGGGTTTGACTGGTACTGAGGAACTGCTCTGTTTCAGTGTGGAGTTGGATGGGCTGGGAATGGATACTTGTGTGGAGCAGACACTGATATCGATGGCTTTCCTGATGAAAAGTTGAAATGTGATGAGAGGAACTGTGCAAAGGTGAACAAGAATAAAAACCATCAACAAGTTCTTGCATCAAACTTCAGTCAAAGTAAATTTCTTAAAAATGTTTTTGTAGGACAACTGTCTCACCGTTCCAAACTCTGGCCAAGAGGATGCAGACAAAGACAACATTGGTGATGCATGTGATGATGATGCAGATGGAGATGGCATCTTAAACACAGAAGTCAGCACAATCTATGAGTTTATTAAAATACTTGTGGTGAATAATGACAAGGAAAATATTTTATACCCATTACAATGACGTCATACTTGATCTCTTCTCTGACAGGACAACTGTGTCCTCGTCCCCAATGTGAATCAGAAGAATATTGACCAGGATGATTACGGAGATGCTTGCGATAACTGTCGTCTGATCAAAAACAATGACCAGAAGGACACAGATGGCGATGGTGACGGTGACGAATGCGATGACGACATAGATGGAGATGGTAAGACTTAAACATTCCTCCATTGGAGTATTATGTGTGATTCTACTGAGACTCTGATCTTTCTTACCAGGGATCAAAAACAATCAGGATAATTGCAAAAAGGTACCAAACCGGGACCAGAAAGACAGAGATGGTGATAATGTTGGTGATGCCTGCGACAGTTGTCCTTACATCCGCAACCCTGAGCAGGTCAGAATAACACCCTACACTTTTCTCCTCTAATGGTACTTTAACAAAAATCTTTAGGTGCACTTTTGTTTGAAGCAAGAGTTTGGTTTATTCCGTTGGTGTTTAGGTTACATGTGAACTCTAATGCAATTTGAAACAGGCATGAAAGTATTTTGCACTAAGTGACGCACTATTGGTGACATCATCATAGTTCATAATTCTTCTTTCTATGGCAGACGGATGTGGACAATGATTTAATTGGCGATCCTTGTGACACCAACAAAGACAGGTGCTGTATAACATGTCATCAGTTTATTATGGCCATTGGTTATATTTATGATCTGAATGTCAAATTTCCCATTGGCTTTCGGTCCTCAGTGATGGAGACGGTCATCAGGATTCCCGAGACAACTGTCCTGCTGTGATCAACAGCTCCCAGCTGGACACAGACAAGGACGGCATTGGAGATGAATGTGATGATGATGACGACAACGATGGCATTCCTGATCTCCTTCCACCTGGTCCAGACAACTGCCGTCTGGTACCAAACCCACTACAAGAGGATTTTGATGGTTAGCAGTTTAGGCTTCGAAACATCATTTAAGGGATAGTTCACTAAAAAAACAAAAAATCTGTCCTTTATATTCATGTCCTCATTATGTCATTCCACATATATATGACTTTCTTTCATCTGTAGAACCCAAAACAAGATAATTTAAAGAATGTTGGTAACCAAACAACATTTGCCCCTATTGACTTCCATTGACAAAAAAAACACTTTTGTCATCATTTCTACTTTTGTGTAAGACAAGAGAAAGAGTCACACACAGCCTTTGATGACAGGATTTTTATTTTCCGGTGAACTATCTCTATCTCTGAACGATCTCTGACATATGATGACTAGGTGAATGCGACTTTACCAGCACTAACCAATCTTACCCAGCATTTTTCTTCTTCTTCTGGTCAGCAGAATTATAAAAAATCCTGGATCTTCACCGCATGTTGACCTTTTCGTCGTTTTCTTGACTGTTTGTTTGCAGGCGATGGAATTGGGAACGTTTGCGAGAACGACTTCGACAATGACACAATTAGCGATGTTGTTGATGTTTGTCCTGAGAATGCCGAGGTCACTCTCACCGACTTTAGAACTTATCAGACTGTTGTTCTGGATCCAGAAGGTGATGCACAGATTGATCCAAACTGGGTGGTGCTCAATCAGGTCAGTATGCGTGCGTTCAGTGTGTTTGGTTTAATTCACAGTGTTTACTTTTCCAAAGAAATCCTTATTCTTTCAACAGGGAAGAGAGATTGTCCAGACCATGAACAGTGACCCTGGACTGGCTGTGGGTAAGATGCTATGACAAAGGAAAACAGCATAATGGATGCGCTATCAAAACAGATCTTAAGCTCATTGCTTTCGGATTCCTCTCATAGGCTACACAGCTTTTAATGGTGTGGACTTTGAAGGGACGTTTCACGTGAATACTGAGACGGATGATGACTACGCAGGCTTCATCTTCGGCTATCAGGACAGCTCCAGTTTCTACGTGGTGATGTGGAAACAGGTGGAGCAGATCTATTGGCAAGCCAATCCTTTCCGGGCTGTTGCCGAGCCTGGTATCCAGCTTAAAGTATGATCTGCTTTCTTAAATTTCTGAATGACAGCTTCAGATCAATCCAATTTACTGTTCTGAACAAGACATCTGTTTCTTTATCTTGTCGGCAGGCAGTGAAGTCAGACACTGGTCCTGGAGAGAACCTCCGCAACTCACTCTGGCACACAGGTCACTCATCCAACCAGGTGAAACTCTTGTGGAAAGATGCCAGAAACGTTGGCTGGAAAGATAAGACCTCCTACCGTTGGTTCCTCCAGCACAGACCTCAAGAAGGTTATATCAGGTATGACAAAAATGATAGTGTTGCATCAACAAATCGTCTTTTCATTCATTAGTAGTATTGCCCTGTGAGTGCTCTGTGTATTATGGATACAGGGTTCGGTTCTTTGAAGGCACACAGATGGTGGCAGACACAGGAATTATCATTGACACAACTATGAGAGGAGGCAGACTGGGAGTTTTCTGCTTCTCTCAAGAGAACATCATCTGGGCCAACCTGCGCTACCGATGCAATGGTCAGTGCTTGTGATAAAAGATCATTTGAATCTACTAATAGCTATAGACCAGTGGTTCGCAACAGAGGGGCTGTGGTCCACAAAGGGGGCACCAGCTGACTTCGAAGGGGGCCAATTAGCATAACTAATCATTTAAAATTAGACAAAATTAGAATTGAAATACATTTTAAACAGCTAAAAACAAGATATTTGTTTATAATTTGTCAAGATTAATATAGAATAAACACTTTTCCAGTTGATATCAAGCTCTGTATTATTTTATTGGGTAGAAATTATACAGCGGGGGGCCTTGGAGTCAAAAAGGTTGAGAACCCCTGCTATAGACCACTTTGAAAAGCGATTATCACTTTACAATAAGGTTGAATTTGTTAACATGAATTTAACAAATTAATTTGCTAACATGAACTAACATTGAGCAATATAGTTTTTCAACAAAGTTGTTAATTAATGTCAAAACAATTGTTCATGTTAGTTCACAGTACACAGCTATTAACAGATATAAATTTGGATTCAAAAACATGATATAAGTAAATGCTGAAGTCACGTAAACTAACATGAATAAATGCTGTGGACGTATTGTTTATTGTTGGTTACATGCATTGACCAATGTCAACAAGAACAGTCATAGTGTAAAGTACGAACAATTTAAACAATAGGGGTCCTGAAGCACTTCCTGTTTAAGTTTAAGTTTTGTATTTTTATTTTTTAAGTTCACATATATAAATAAAGTTTAAAGATATGTATTTAATAATTTGTTTAAGTTTTAAATGTTATGCTGGTTGTATTTTGTTCAAAAGTTTGTGTAGGAATAGAAAAAAAACAGGAAGAACTTTTATACCAGTGCATACATCCTGCAAAATGGTCCACATGTCCTATTATTATTATTTTAAATATTTCCCTTCAAACTATACCTATCATTAAAAAAGATTTGTCTCACAATCAAATCAGTGGTAAAAATTCATTTTTTCCCCTTGCTAAACATCCCCTTTTACTCAGAATTATGAAAACATTACAAAAGTGACTTTCATATAGACATTAGAAATAATAACTTAATCTTGATAATAAAATCATATTTCAAGTTTGTTGTAGAAATAAAAACTGCCCTTGCTCACTGCTGACTATATACAATATTACATGTATTTCTAACATGCTAAGTCACATTTGGATGAAAAGTACGTGTGTGTTACTGAATCTGCTGTATATTTCCTTTGGTTCCACAGATACCATTCCTGAGGACTTTGAGGCATTCAGAACCCAGCAAATCCAGCTTTTTTAAACCCACACTCAACATTTATTAAGTAACAAAATGCAAAATAAATTCTTTTTTTACTAGAGTAACAAAAATGTGTGTTTTAAGTCTATATGCAACAATCTGTCCTGTATGTTATTAAACTTTTTAATATATTTTTTTATAGCAGTTCCAGTCCAGTAATATGACTGGAGCATCATTCCAAGAAGGTTGATACACTCTTTAGTACCACAGCATTGAAACATTTCACCCCTTACAGAAAAGACACATGTATTCTGTATAGTTCACATGTAAAAACCCATGGGATGACATGTGCAACATGTTTTTACATGTGATCCCATGGGTTTCACATGAGAATTTACATGGGATTCAAATAAAATTGTGAAATTCGTGTCTTTTCTGTAAGGGACTGTTTGCTGTACTTTAATTTTCTCAATGATTTAGCGGCATCTAGCAGTGAGATTGCAAATTGCAACTAACGGCTCACTCCACCACCCACCCCTCCCTTCTGAAACACTACGGTTGCTGACACAGAACTAAGATGTTGTCGCGTTTTTGCTTCTTTAAGTAGTTTATTTATGAAGCGCGCTCTGTAGAGCAGTTTGTCCGTTTAGGGCTACTGCAAACAACATGGCGAAGTCCTACATTAAAAGGAATAGCTCATTTTAAGGTCATAAAAACATAATGCTTCATTATGTAAGGTCTTTATACACCTCTGAACACATATTGCATCTGTCAATAGATTCTCCAAAAAAAATCACACACTGGGCTTTTAATACAAGTTAATTGATCAACTTCTTGTTTAGAGAAGTGTTGTTACCTGTTACCCGAAAGAAACATTGAATCAGAACTGAAGTCACAAACACCGTAATTAAATATATATATGTATTTTAAAAACACGTACAGAAATACAGGTTACAAAATATAAATGATATAACAAGAAGGCTCTGATAAATGCAGCTGAGACATCATGCACATCCATATTAGCATATTTTTCTGAGAAAGGAAAAGGACCAGCAAAACGACAAGGACGAAATCAGCTCCTTCTACAATACGGTACCACACATAGGAGACACAGAAAGAGATGTGTACACCAGCACAGCGACTACAAAACGGGGCATCTTTATAGTACCAACCCAATGAAAGCTCTAGAAAACCACAAATGATATGTCCTAATATACCATTATTTCCCATAAAGAGCGAGCGTGCGCTCGCAACGTAAAGTTCACAAAGACTTTATGCACATTATGTCATCTACGAGCTGTTCATTTTTACATCGTCTTATTAAACCGGCGTTAAGTGAAATGGCGGTCGACAAAATATAAACATTTGTATTCGATGTCGATGGCACTTGGTTTATGATTACACTATACGTTACTTACGGGGAAGGGTTGATATATTTATCAGCTACGCCCTATGGGTCACTATCATTAGAAATACATCCCATTTAGACAACTACGTCCTTATTAGTAATAATGGTGAGGGGATGAGGACATGGTAACCATGGTAACTAACTGCTCAGCAGTTCTAAGGCTTAAAGGGAAAGTTACGCTAAAGGGGTTTGCTTTCACACAAAAATTCATGAACAATTCCAACATACACGTAAGTGCTGTACTGTTAGCTAAATTCGGTCCAGTAAAACAGTTTGGCTGCATGCTGCATGTGTTAGCAAGATGCTCGATAACAGATTTGACCAATAAACACATGCGGTTTGTCCACATCTCCCAATGTTTTGAACGTGTTAAAGCAACAAACGGACAGAGCCCTTTTTTCAGTTTGCATTGGGAAGTCACGAACACACTTCCAAATAAGTTTTCCCTCCGGATTTTCAGTGCAATGCAGAGAACAGTTCACAAAGGAGACCTTCACGATACGATGGGGAAAATGCATGTACGGCGTTGAACAGTCGGCATTCTCAGAAGATAAAACAGTCCCGAGTTTCATGAGCAGGGAGCAGCGGCCTGAACGCTTTCGAAATGCACATACGTCAGTATGAAAGCTGCCATATCTCGGAGATTTCTGACAGGACTTCAAACGGAAACTCAAGATGCAAGAGGCCGGGGAAAAGACCCAACTGAAGATATCAAACATGCTACAATCGTGAAAAACAGGAAAAAATGCTACCGTGACCAGAAAACAGCGACAAATCAGATCAGAGAAATTAAACAGTAGTGCTTTGGTCAAGCAAGCAGGTCATTTGGTGTAATGCACTCATCATAACACGGAGCCCCATAAATACATTCTGTTTCTAGACATGATCGGTGATAAACCAGTAAAATGACACCACTAGCATTAAATAATACATGCACTGTGTCTGAGGGGGTCTATATTGTTTTGTGTGCAGTGAATCTTTACTGGAATCAGCCAAGCCAATGAAGACCTCATTCCAAAAAGCTCGTTCCAAAGGTTTTTTCTCATTTTGACATGCAGTCGTCATATTCCTGTGATAAGCTTTATGTACACTATATTCAGGATGGATGTTTGAAAAACACGTTGATGGTAAACGTGAAACAACTGAAAAAATGCCGTGAAGAATTAGGACTAAAGTGAGTATTGCAGTTCGTTTTGTTACGTCTAACTACAGTAAATCCACAATCTGTGAAACATAATTGATTTTATGTTGAATCGATGTAAAAAGGAACCCATTTTGACATTTATTCAACATTTAATAAATCTTTGCTATGTCTTGGCCCCAAGAACACTCTTAAAAAGAGGTGCTTCAAAAGGTTCTTTGATGCCATAGAAAAGCGTTTTGGTTTCATAAAGAACCTTGAACATCTGAAGAACCTTTCTGTCTTCAGATTATAAAAAAGTAAGAAAGAGATGGTTCTTTAAAGAACCTTTGACTAAATGGTTCTTTGTGGAACCAAAAAGGGTGCTTCTATGGCATCGCTGCCTTTATTTTTTAAGAGTGTTCACAAATCGTATTCAGCTAATCTTTCAGATTGTTGTTTAAATGATGCCTTTAGTTTGCAGGAATCACAAATTGGAGTTGCAGGTTTGCAAGTAACTATTATTAAATATTTTTCTAGATATTCTGCTCAACAATCTAGATTAACTTTCCCCAAACCTATCCAACTACAACCATATCAAAATTACTCATATTTGATCAACAAACATCATGATTCATTGCAGAAAGGGCTAAACGTCACCCCTCCAATGGCATACATTTACAATATATATGTATATATGTATTTTATATTTTTCGAAAGTCGAGTCCAAAATCCATGACCACTTCACATTCATTTCTATTTGAATACTTTTTTCCATTACAATTTATATCACTATACAAATTTGAATGACAGGTTTAAAAAAATGGACATTTGGTACGTCCCGCTTTAGCTTTAATGATAGCACTCCATAAATTAGTGCCATACCTGATGATTCATGTTATCCCAGCATGACTTAAGACCGTTCCAAAGAGCATCTCGTGTGCTTCAATGGAAGCAAGGAAATCGGACCTTTTGCACAAAAGAGTTATCGTGTCAACGTGGTCTCAGACGTTTGCACCGGACTGTACATAGAGATCATAACTGCATCTTTGAGTCGCAAATAAGTGATTCCTTAACACCTTTCGGATAAACAACATCACTTGATCAACCTGCAACAGGGCTTAAAAATGACAAACACAAACTCCCGTAAACAGCACAGAGAATAAGGAGCATTACTCTCCCCAAGCCAAAAGATTGACATCTTCACAACAGAACCTCGACTTGTTTGGCAGTACATATACAAACTATACAGGATTTAATACTGAACAGCATAGTCAAAACAAAATACCGCAGCCGAACTAGAACCAGACACGAGAGATAAAATGTTTCCGAGACGGTTAGAAAAACACACTGACTGTTAAAAACAGCCTTTCGTTTATATAAGGCAAAATCAGGTCCTCTCACAGTGAAGTGTTTAGCAGGTTACTGCAGCAGCTCTTGAGTCACATTTACTGACCACCTGTGAAGCGAACGATACAGCGAAAACAGCGAACGAATCTTCAGTAACGTATGCAAACAGGGTCTCCAAGTGTCCGCAAAACTTGCCGTCCTTCTGTGAGGAAACGTCACGGATCACTGGCGAATATTGAAAGAAAGAAGAACACGAACGATATCAAAACACGAATCGTCACATCTTGAGATGTTTGGAGGTTGTAAAATGCTAGCAAAACTGAAGCTTTATGGAAGCCATTTTGTTCAAGCAGATTTTTTGCCTTCCACTTCATATTGAGCAACCTCCCTTAAACCCTTAAACCACTGGGGGAGTAGTGCTCCTTAACGTTACATAAACATACATAAATAATGCATGTGATGAAAACAATTCTAATAAGTACGGATCGTAAATGAATGTGTATTAAATGAACACAATTACATACACAGTTATTAAAGGACAGAATAATGGGAACGTTTAAAAAAACAGGTATCCGGTAAATTTGGCAATTCACGTAAAAAAAGAAACGATTATGAAAATTATTATAGTAGACAAAACAACGGTAGACGTGCTTCCAGGATCAAGACAATAATGGACTGTAAACCAAAAACAACAAACAAACAAAAAAACGTTCAAACAAAAACTACAGGTTGGCGACAACAAAATCAAAACATGAGAGTGGATGGTGGACAGTATTGCGCATTGGAAACCATCCAGTGTGGATACAGCAATTCCACCTCCACTCACCCCCCCGAACCCCCATCACAAGCCTCCGGTCACAAGCGTTTCGGCAGCATGCTGTTACGTGGGTGGTTGGGGGGACGGCCACTGACCAGATGGTGAACAGAGAGGCCATGCAACTGAACGTCTCGGTTAAAATTGCATTCACAGATTCACAGTCGATCCATGCGGAATGTATCCTCGGTGGCCGGGTCGGCGAGAACCATGTCCGGGTCGTTGAGCATATGAAGTCCGTCCAGTGTCAGGGGGTCGATCCTCAACTCGTCCAGTGGAAACTGAGAGTCTGCATCAAAGCTAACATCACCAACGCTGGCCAATGTGCTGTCGAGGTCCTTGGAGAGACTTGGCGGAGATTCTCCCATCACTAATGTGAAACAAATCGAGTTAGGCAAGTTAGTAAATACAGCGAGGAGCAGAGACACTGGATGAGCCTCCCGTGAGAAACTGTAAGTGAAACCGAGAATTTAACATTTAATGGTTAAAGGTGAGACTGTCACACGATTAATTGCAATTAATCGCATCCAGAATAAAAGTTTGTGTGTACATAATATATGTCTGTGTACTGTGCATATTTATTTTGTATTTACAAACACATTCACATGTATACATTTAAGCAAAATATAAAAATGTATAAATGTTTATGTATGATTTTTAATTATTGGTAAGTATAAATAAAAATAGAAATATGTATGGGTAAAAGACGGAAATGGGTTTAAGCATAAAAACAATAAGTGTAATACTGCTTTAAATCGTTTTTGTTATAAAAAAAAAGAAAACGATTCTGTTTAATTTAACTGCATTTTTGTATTTGTCTTTCTGAGCAAAAAATAAATATCATACATTTTCCCCTGATTTTCAGAAGACACCACTAAAATGTCATTCAGTGTAACAATCTTGTCAGGCATATTAATTTTTTTTTTTTATTTCTGACATATTAAAAGACTAATTACTTTCACTCCAAATGCTAATTAGTTGTAATTTTAAATGTTTTAACATTTGCCACTATCCTATAGGTTCTGCCCATTTGTCAATAAGATTTGACTCATTTTTTAAGCACAATTAAATGTAATATCCTCCCTTATTCTTTTATATATTTTAACATGTACAAGTCAGAATAAGCAGGTTGTTTGACTTTGTACATAAATGTTGTGTAACATGTGTAAGTTTTGACATTTTATTCTCCAAAAACTTGGTTGAAACCATAAAGTGGACATTTTACTTACATTTAATGTGCTTTCTATGGATATAAAATCACTTTTGTAAATTTCCTTTGATGGGGACATCTTAACGTGTTGGATGTGTATGTACCCCTTTTGCGCTTATACTTCACGGCATTAGTACCTGTCAGTACAATTGCTTTTGAACCTGATGTTCCAAAGAGGGCAAAGAGGAGATACAAACAATTATATCATGTATACACAATGCATTATATCGGAAACAAACGATAATATTTGTTTTAGCTGTGTATTATGACCCCTTTTACCAGCTTCCGTGACCGAAACAAGCACCGATTTGGTCGCAATCCAAGGGTTGTTTTTGCAGACCTGTCCGCAATAGCAAAATCCAGCCAAAAAACACGTATTGTGAGCTTGCCATAACT
Organism: Triplophysa siluroides; assembly: GCA_006030095.1. Classification (NCBI taxonomy): domain Eukaryota; kingdom Metazoa; phylum Chordata; class Actinopteri; order Cypriniformes; family Nemacheilidae; genus Triplophysa; species Triplophysa siluroides. Next base: position 937,668 of record VCII01000835.1, on the reverse strand, counting down.
GGAGGTAATCCTGTCAGTTCGCCCCTGGATCCATTGAGTGAGCAGATACAGGTCGGCAAGGTTCCTTGCGTTAAAGTTTACTTTTTCATAAACAATCGCAGTCCTAGACATGTTAAAATTTAATCTGATTTGTTTCTAGTCCCCTTCCTTGACCTGCCACCTTACCGTGGTGGAGGGGTTTGAGTACCCGAAAGACCCTAGGAGCTATGTTGTCTGGGGCTATATTCCCCTGGTAGGGTCTCCCAAGGCAAACAGGTCCTAGGCGACGGGTCAGACTAAGAGCGGTTCACATATCCCTTATGACGACAAAAAATTTGAGGACCGTGACGTCGCCCGGCATGGCGCAGCCGGGGCCCCACCCTGGAGCCAGGCCTGGGGTTGGGGCTCGTATGCGAGCGCCTGGTGGTCGGGCCCCCCCCCCCCATGGGGTCCGGCCGGGCTTAGCCCGAAGGAGCGACGTGGGGCCACCCTCCCGTGGACCCACCACCTGCAGGAGGGACCGTAAGGGGCCGGTGCAAAGTGGATCGGGCGGCAGTCGAAGGCGGGGGCCTCGACAACCCGATCCCTGGACGCGGAATCTGGCTCTAGGGACATGGAACGTCACCTCTCTGACGGGGAAGGAGCCTGAGATTGTGCGTGAGGTTCAGAGATTCCGACTAGAGATAGTCGGGATCACCTTTACGCACAACTTGGGCTCTGGAACCACCCTCCTCGAGGGAGGATGGATTCTTCACCACTCTGGAGTTGCCCATGGTGAAAGGCGGCGGGCTGGTGTGGGTTTGCTTATAGCCCCCCAGCTCAGCCGCCATGTGTTGGAGTTTACCCCGGTGAACGAGAGGGTAGCTTCCCTGCGCCATCAGTGCACATGGCACCAGGACACCCTTGGCCGGAGGTCGATGATCGACTTTGTGGTTGTTTCATCTGACCTACGGCCGTATGTCTTGGACACTCGGGTGAAGAGAGGGGCGGAGCTGTCAACTGATCACCACCTGGTGGTGAGTTGGATCCGATGGCGGGGGAGGAAGCTGGACAGACTCGGCAGACCCAAACGTACTGTGAGGGTCTGTTGGGAACGTTTGGCCGAATCCCCTGTCAGAAAGATCTTCAACTTCCACCTCCGGCAGAGCTTCGACCAGATCCCGAGGGAGTCTGGAGATATTGAGTCCGAGTGGACCATGTTCTCCACCTCCATTGTCAACGCGGCCACTCGGAGCTGTGGCCGCAAGGTCTCCGGTGCCTGTCGAGGCGGCAATCCTCGAACCCGGTGGTGGACACCGGAAGTAAGGGATGCCGTCAAGCTGAAGAAGGAGTCCTATCGGGCCTGGCTGGCTTGTGGGACTCCCGAGGCAGCAGACAGGTACCGACAGGCCAAGCGGACTGCAGCCCGGGTGGTTGGGGAGGCAAAAACTCAGGCCTGGGAGGAGTTCGGTGAGGCCATGGAGAAGGACTATCAGTCGGCCTCGAAGAGATTCTGGCAAACCGTCCGGCGCCTCAGGAGGGGGAAGCAGTGCCCTACCAATGCTGTTTACAGTGGAGGGGGATAGCTGTTGACCTCGACCGGGGATATCATCGGGCGGTAGAAGGAATACTTCGAGGATCTCCTCAATCCCGCCGTCACGTCTTCCATTGAGGAAGCAGAGGCTGAGGGCTCGGAGGCGGACTCGTCAATCACCCGGGCTGAAGTCACCGAGGTAGTCAAGAAACTCCTCGGTGGCAGGGCACCGGGGGTGGATGAGATCCGCCCTGAGTACCTCAAGTCTCTGGATGTTGTGGGGCTGTCTTGGCTGACACGCCTCTGCAGCACCGCGTGGCGGTCGGGGACAGTGCCCTTGGACTGGCAGACCGGGGTGGTGGTCCCTCTTTTTAAGAAGGGGGACCGGAGGGTGTGCTCCAACTATCGGGGGATCACACTTCTCAGCCTCCCCGGGAAAGTCTATGCCAGGGTACTGGAGTGGGGGATTCCGGCCGATGGTAGAACCTCAGATTCAGGAGGAACAGTGTGGTTTTCGTCCCGGTCGTGGAACGCTGGACCAGCTCTATACCCTCTCCAGGGTGCTGGAGGGTTCATGGGAGTTTGCCTATCCAATCCACATGTGTTTTGTGGATTTGGAGAAGGCATTCGACTGTGTCCCTCGCGGCATCATGTGGAGGGTGCTCCGGGAGTATGGGATTCGGGACCCTTTGCTAAGGGCTATCCGGTCCCTGTACGACCGGAGCAGGAGCTTGGTTCGCATTGCCGGCAGTAAGTCAGACTTGTTTCCGGTGCATGTTGGACTCCGGCAGGGCTGCCCTTTGTCGCCAGTTCTGTTCATAATTTTTATGGACAGAATTTCTAGGCGCAGCCAGGGGCCGGAGGGCGTCGGGTTTGGGGACCACACGATTTCATCTCTGCTCTTTGCGGATGATGTCGTCATGCTGGCCCCATCAGACCAGGACCTTCAGCATGCACTGGGACGGTTTGCAGCCGAGTGTGAAGCGGCTGGGATGAGAATCAGCACCTCCAAATCTGAGGCCATGGTTCTTAGTCGGAAAAGGGTGGCTTGCCCACTTCAGGTAGGTGGAGAGTTCCTGCCTCAAGTGGAGGAGTTCAAGTATCTGGGGGTCTTGTTCACGAGTGAGGGAAGGATGGAACGGGAGATTGACAGACGGATCGGTGTGCAGCTTCTGCAGTAATGCGGTCGCTGTACCGGTCTGTCGTGGTGAAGAAGGAGCTGAGCCGCAAGGCGAAGCTCTCGATTTACCGGTCAATCTACGTTCCTACTCTCACCTATGGTCATGAGCTGTGGGTCATGACCGAAAGGACAAGATCCCGGATACAGGCGGCCGAAATGAGCTTCCTCCGCAGGGTGGCTGGGCGATCCCTTAGAGATAGGGTGAGAAGCTCGGTCACTCGGGAGGAGCTCAGAGTAGATCCGCTTCTCCTCCACATCGAGAGGGGCCAGCTGAGGTGGCTCGGGCATCTTTTCCGGATGCCCCCTGGACGCCTTCCCGGGAAGTAGTTCCGGGCATGTCCCACCGGAAGGAGACCCCGGGGAAGACCTAGGATACGCTGGAGGGACTATGTCTCCCGGCTGGCCTGGGAACGCCTCGGTGTCCCCCCTGAAGAGCTGGTGGAAGTGTCTAGGGAGAGGGAAGTCTGGGCATCCCTGCTTAGACTGCTGCCCCCGCGACCCGGCCCCGGATAAGCGGAAGAAAATGGATGGATGGATTGTTTCTAGTCATTGTCAAAAAGCAAGCAAACTAAACGTGCGACCTATAGCATTAGTAATGCATTAGTAATAGCTACGCCCACAAAAACGTGTCACAATGTTTACTAACAGCAAAGGCATCTTTAATTACAAAATGAATATGCACAGTACACAGACACATGTTGTGTAAACACAAATGTTTATTCTGGATGCGGATAATCACGAATAATCGTTTGACATCCATATTTAAAAGTTAATGATTTGTTTCTGCTTGCATATAAAAATCATGTATCATGATGTTATATAAAGCCAGCCAATCAGACATAAACACACTCAAATTAGGTCTGCGACCTCTCTTGAAAAGTTCTTGTCGAAGAGAAATGCACAATACCTGTGAGAATGATGTTGGGAATGTTGCCATGGTTACTGTAGCTCAGCTGCTGAGCGTCCTGCTGGCTGCTGTGGCTCCCAGTTAAACCCATCATGGCTGCCTGCGTGTAGTTCAGCGTTGAACAGTGACTGGAGCTGCCCGGATTCTCCAACATATTCATGTTGAACTGCTCCAACTGAAACAACAGCATTCCAAAGGTTAACATGTATCTGTGAAACCCAGCTTACGTCATTTTTAGTGACTTACTGTTTCATACAGCACACAGCCGTGGAAAAAATTTAGGAGAACATTCAAAATGTATGTTTAATCAGCATTTTCTTTTTATATGAAGAGTTTGGTTCCAAAATAAGACAACTCCCTTTTATGAATTTTTCAAAAATCATGTTTTTTTATTGTACATCCAATCAATATAAATCAAACTTCAGTTGGTTTGTTTTGATTTAAGCCATAATTAAAAAAAATACAGTGAACTAACATAATGAAACACAGTAAAAACATTTTTGCAAATGTTTAAAAACGGAGTTATCTCATTTTTGAAACAAACTCTTCCTATGTTTTAGTCCAGTGTTTGTTGAATTTCAACAAAATCAAACCTCAGGAGTGAAATAAAGTGTGATAAAAACTATGATAAAAATCCAGGTGATCAGTTATTAACTTTTTCTAAATACATGTACAAACACTGTTTTATTGCTTAAAGGTGAATATGAACTCGTCTTCTTTGCAGTATTTGAGGTCTGGAAAAATCTACATAAAATTAATGTAAAGAAACTTTTCTGTTATTTTGAGCTATTTCTCCAGTTTTCATTTTCTGCAAATAAATGCGAATTGAAACAATATTTTTATTTGAAATTCGGGAGAAATATTGTTAGTAGTTCACATAATTAAACAAAAATTATAATTTTACCTAAATTCAGATTGAGAAAAACTGAAAATAATTTAGAAACGGTCTCTTAATTTTGTCAGCGGCTATTTATTGAAAATCTATTGAAATGCATGTACCTGGTTAGAGAGGGCAGTGGTCTGTCTGGATGAAAGCTGCTGTTCATAGAACGAGTCTCCAAAGATGCTGCCAACCACCGGGATGTGCTGTGAGGACACAAGACCAAAGATGAGCAAAAGAAGAGCATTTACAAAATCATTCACAGTATGTGGAAAATTACCCTAAAAACGCCCACTAGCAGAGTACAAAAGATTAAAAACAAAATTACATTTGTGAAAAAGGCAAAATGTAATTAAATACAGATGAATGTAATGTATTTTGTTAAAAAAATTGTGACATGACATTAATGCATTTAATAATAATTGTAAATCATTTTTATTAAAGAAGAATAGCATTAGTGAGAGATAATATTGATTGCATCTTACACTATAATAATGTCATTTTTAATTAGAATAATTGTTGTTACGAAATCAACAGTAACAGACTAGTTATGTTATTGAAAACATATAAAACACTAACAAAAACATTATATGACAAAAAACACCCACACCAAATGTCAAATGAAACAAAAAATGTAGGTTTTACTTGTGGTGAGCCTCCAGGTGAGAAGCCCTGATTGGACACTGGAGATGTTGGTGACTGATTGGCTGAATTGCGGTACTGTTGAGAGGAAAACAACTAACAGTGTTATGTGACAGATCTGATTAAAGGTCAGTCTCCAACTGTGTCCGATTTCAGCATTTAAACATCAATTATAGTGCCACAAACACTATGCGGTTCTGTTAGCAAATCTATGTGTTTATACTGGTAACTGTTTGAAATTGTACCGCATTTGTACCGCATACCGAGTTGGTAGTTCCGCTCGTGACCGTCTGTGATTGGCTGGTAAGAGAGGTTTGGACGGTGCTGGGGGTGGAGCTTACAGTGAGAGGCGGGAGTCGAATGAGACGGATGTTCTGAGGGAGCGTGTGTGGCTGTTTCTGCAGATCATTCAGTAAACTCAGCAGTGAGTATTGAGATAACTGCTGCTCCAGCGTCAGGCTGTCCATCGTGATCGGCTACGATGTGAATGTTAAAAATAAAAATGTCATATTATTATTAAATGAGCTACTGATAAATCAATTGAGAAATCAGTTATAAAAAGTCTAAATGTAAGTAAAAAGAATAATTTAGTAAAAATATTTATGATAGATAAATAAATCAATGAATAAATCAATAAAATCATGTTGATTAATAATAATAATATTAGTAAAAATGTTCAATAAATTAAGCATTTTAAGAATTATTTAAAAGTTTTTATTTTATCATTTTTCCATGTAATCTGGCAAAATGTAATATTGTATATTGTTTATTTACATGAATGTAATGTTTTGCTAAACAATGAATGAAGGTGAGGTTACCTGTGCGATAGGTATTTGAGATGAAACCACATGTGATATGATGGGGGCGGGCTGCTGCGGGTTGATATTGGGGCTACTGTGTTGGGCAGGAGAGTTGGGAGGAATGTGACTGGCGGCACTGATGCCAAGGTGTGTTAGGTTGGTTGTCAGGTTACTGGTACTGCTGGGGCTGGATGTGGGGAAGGTTATGGGATCATCTGGATCCAGCGGGGTGGGAAGAGGAGGCGGAAACTGGATGTTTGTCAGATCGGGTAAAGAGCCGCCCGTGCTGTTAGCCGCAGGCATCAGAGAGGTGTTCATTTCTTGATCGGGAGATGGAAATATGCTGGAAAGATACAGTAACATAAGTGACAAATGGTATAAAGAAAAAGATAGATTAAAGCACGTTTATACCACAGGCTTTTGAATGCTTCATCTGTTTGACAAACGTTCTATGGGTATGAATTAACTTTCGGTCTCTCTCACTTACAAACACACACACACACACACACTTTATAGCAGAGTCCGTTCCGAGTCCGTTCGCTCTAATGGGCGCTTGAAATAAGATGCGCAAGAAAGTAGTTCTTCCGTCAAGAGTATTTTAAAGATAAGGTAACGCACGCAGTTTCTGCCAATCTCATATTAATCTTAAGTACCTATACAGTAGTATTGCATACTTCGTATCTTCGAAGAGTATTTAGTTTGATCAAATTTATAAAAGACAGATACAGCTGTAGGATTATTTCAGAAAAAAGATGAGCGCCTGGAGGCGTGCAGGGGGGCGGAACTAGAGCACGAGCACACAATACATCATCGCATTGATTCACTATAAGTTTGTGTTGTTTACATTACGCACGTACACGCCGATTGCCAACATAACACAGACATATGATAGGAGTTAGTTTGACTTATCGTGTGCGGTTCATGACAGGCATCTTTTAGTGCTGGGACCGCGCCATCTATCAGTTTTACACAATCTCCAAATCCAGCGTTATATCCACCGTTTATATAACATCCATTACTGAAATGCAGTGAACAAACAAACACAGCTAAACTTCCGTCAGCCGAGTGAAGTGGCATTGATGGGCGTGCTCTTTCTCTCACGCTCACACGTGGGCGTGCTCTTTCACTCGCTGGATGACACGTGGGCGTGCTTTTCCGGGAGAATTGTCCAATGAGGGACTAAGAACACGTGTTATGAAACAGGAATCCATGTTCGAGAAGAACTTTCCAACACCTGTACGAACCCCTGGCGGAGTGAATCGAGCAAAGAAATACTATGTCATACTGTCAACTCGGTTTTTAAGAAGTTGACCATGTAAAGCTTGAGAAGCCAGCACAAATAACGGTGTAGAGAAGTCAGAATGCATGAAATAGCATGTTACCTCCGCTTTAAAGACGATAAATTGACAAACATAGAAATTGAACATATGAACGATGTCCTGTGGTATGGTAACCGTGGTATAAGCGGAATAATCGGAACACCGGTCCGTTCAATTATTCGAAAGTTAATGCACACCCGAGGTTAACCACCACCCGTCGTCAATTATTCCTTACCTATAGAAGGGTATGTTTATAAATGGGTTATTCTCACTTAAAAATGTCCAGGTCACATGTCACCCAAACATGAGAAGAAATAATATTCTAATATTCTAGATTAAAAAATGGGTCCTTTTGGTACCATTTTAATTTTGTTTTTTATTTTTGTTGTTTTTCATGAACAGCAGTCAGAGTATAATTAGCTGCAGAAACTAATAAAACTATACCGGCCAACTGGCAAGTAATGTTTGTATTCACCCAAGGTTTTTGTGCCTGCGAGTGTTTATTTAATCCTGCATCTAAAGGGTCTGCCAAACCTTCGTCAATGGTTATTAAAGTGTTGCATGTTTATCAATCACAGGTGACATAAGATCTTTCATATTAAACTCACTTAATTCCTGGCACATCATGTGACTCTGAGTGAAGAGATGCTTTCGGTTCATCTTTCTCCATCTCTGTTTCTATGTCCTCTGTGTCTGGCGGGGTGAGCAACAGTACTGAAAGACAAACATAAAAAGAGAGATGAACGCTGAAGGGCAAGTCAAAAAATAATACTTATTATGGTTGTAAAGCAGTCTCTCATCCCATCTGAACCTGCAGGATAACAAAAAAGAGCTATTTGGTTCCAATATTCCGATATAAAAGCTTCACACTTTGAGACCATTTCAAAATGACTTTTTCTAAATTTGGTATTTATAGGTATGTGTTCAGGTGAAATTGTCATTTTGTTTTATTCTGTGAACTACAAACAATATTTCTCCCAAATGTCAAATTAAAATGTTGTTTCTATTTCCATTTATTTGCAGAATATGAAAACTGGAGAAACAGGCCCAAGAACAGAAAAGATGCTCGGTATTTTTTCTGTATCTCAAATACTGCAAAGAAAACAAGTGATATTTTTTAAGTGATAACCCTGATTTTTATCACAGTTTTCATGTGTCTTGTCTTGCTGTCAGTCTTTCACATTGCTGTTGAATGAATTCATGTCACTCCTGATGTTTGATTTTGTTGGAATTCAACAGACTGAAATGGACACAATTCATCTAGAAATGCTGATTAAATGAAAATCTGGAATGGTCTCTTAATTTCATTCATTTGAACAAATACAACCTTATTGAAATGTGTAACAAAATATTTATATAGTTGTTCTAAGTTCTGTAAAAATAGCAAATAACCTCCTAAATTCTTACATGTTTGAACTCCTTTTAACTGCAGTTCCTGAGATCCACCAACAAAAGTGTCCTGTGGAGATGGAGTCACAGCACTCTGGTGTAGAGCTGAGTCAGAGTTTGTCCTGCGGCAGAACCAGTAGAAGTGAAGTCAACATTTAAAAGAGAATCATTTATGACCTTTGTACGTGTTTTGTAAATTTCTTTAGAAGAAAAATTGTTTTACCTCCTCCAGCTTGTGTCAGGGGGTGGTGACAGATACACCGAGCTGTATGGACAGCTGTCAATGTGATTAAGAGTTAAGAAAAAAGTCATGCACTGTTGAAAAAACATTGCAAAGTTAAATTTGTGGTGAAGGATATCTGACGTCCGTGCTTGTCCACAGAGAGAGGTCTGCGATGCGGAGAAGCGATGCGGTTTCTGTCGCGATACACACGGTCCACCAGGCCGTGATGTCGGGTCGTCCGACTGGTGTCCAAAACTGTTGTCTGTAAAAGAGTCTGGTTTGTTTAAGAGAAATCTCAGCTCTCAAAACTGTTGCAGCATTGCTGGGCAAATAAAAGCAGAATACAGCTTCACGCAGAAGATGGACTGGCAGCATGAAAGCTTTGAAAAGCAATGAGAAACAACCCCGAAGTTTATCAAGTAAATGTCTCATAAAATGAAGCGCAATGATAGCAGAGGACATGACACTTGACTTTAAGGAACACTTGATGATCAACACCTTTCTGGATACAGGGCACTTTGTTTAACAGTAATCTGAATTTTTTTGGTTAATATTTTTCTTTACATACTTACTATTCATTCTTTTTATCCAATTTTTTTTTTGCACATATTCTCAGGGCTTGAAATAGGGAGGAGTTCAGAAAGTGAACTTCAAAAATGTGGATTTCTATCTTTTATCCATGAAACGCTATAAACACATCATAAATAAACAAAGTGTCATTTTCTGCACATGTGGTTTAAAAATATAAAAAATGTCCCCAACTAGACTAGTCACTGTGCCCCCAGTGACTATTGACCATTTCCAGTTGGATATCCTCTGTCTTAATATAAAGAATACATAGAATACAGTTTTAAATTTCTATGGATGAAAATCATATTGGTTATTTTAGTTTGATCAGAATATTGCAGTAAAAGGTTTTTATTTGACCCGCCAATGGGTTAAAACAACCCAGCATAGGTTAAATTACAACCCAATGGGCTTTTCTTTAGCATGTAAGTGAACATACGTATGAATTTTTTTGCAACTTGCCATCTTTGTAACTTCTAAAATAAGAAACGTTTTTGATGTTTGTTCCCAAAAAAAATTAAATTGATTTATTTACAGATTTTTCTCATTACAACTTGAAAGTTTCATATATATTCCTTTAACAAACAAAAGTTGAGAATATATAAATTAAATTCAACATTCTAGGCAACCTTGTCATTATCTCATTATTAGATTAAAAATATATATTTTCATTTACCAACTTTAAGTGCCCCAGCTTGATTCAAGGCTATGTATGTTACTCTGGTATATTTTTGCCCAAAATAACAGAGTTCAAAAGTAACTGAATAACAAACTATGCATCCACATTCTTCACACTACATTTGTGTTATTCAGTTCGGGTGTTTATGAATCATGACTAGATTAGGGAAGATAAAGTGACAGAAGAGATTATTGTCAAATTTATGAAGTACTATGGTCTCACCTGAAAAGGGAGGTCAGTGTTGCTATTTCCAATCTGATTGACATTGGGCAGTGACCCTCCATAGCACTGAGCTCGATTCTGGCCTAGTTGCAAATACTGCGTCTTCTGCAACTGCAGCTGTGCAAAATAACAGTGTGTGAAAAGCAGCAGTGAATGATTTAATGAACCCATGAATGAAACCTAAAGCACACACTGAACACTTCATCGAGTGAGTTATGAGAGAAGCCACTGGTGAAAGATAAGAAAAATAGCAGAACATGGGCATCGACATATTATGAGCCTGTCACTTCTAATATACTTTAGAGTTCAATATAAAGAGACGTGGTGAAAGTCTGGATTATTTTATTCACAGGGATGGTGACAGGAAGACCGGGGCAAATTGTCACAATATTTTTGGAAGTCAATTCTTATCTACAAAAGAAAAGTCCTTATTTTTCAATAATCTTCAATCTTCGGGTAAAAAACTAAAGTTTAAAAATGTGAAAACAATGGAGTTCAATGTCAACAGAACTTGCAAATGTTGTTTAGCCAACAACAATGTGATGGGACAGAATTCTTATGGAGGATTGAAATCACACTGCATTTATAATTAAAAATTATTTTAAGAAGTGGTTGAAACCAACATTGAAAAGCACTTCTAGAAGAAACATGCTTTTGTGAAACTGGACATATATTGTGACAACTAGCCCCGGTCTTTATATGACATTTAAAACGCTTTCTGACATAGGCTATATCACATCAACAAGACAAGAAACAAAAGACTAAAATGCTATCATAGGCCAGAACAGGTTCGCAGTCCCTGTGCAGATGTGCACGACATCTGTATGGCGACTGGCCGAGCATCCTTACAGCAGCGCATCCTCAGCGTCCCATTCATCTCATCCGTGTCCCCTTACGCTTCACCACAATGACATCATTATCGCCCTTTACCGCTTTATCACGACACTCGTTCGACAAAAGTGATTCAATCACATTTCAGGCTGTATTCTACATAGCACCCGTGCTTTAGCTGGTCAGCGCGCGTTTGGCGCGACACACGTACCCGTGCAGCCCGAGTGATGCTCAGGTCCTTCATGACCTCCTCAAACGCCGCGGTCTCCTCCGCCTGCTTCTGGTTGTGCAGGGCGATTTTCTCGCTGAATTTGCGCGGATTGTTTGACGTCGCCATCTTCCGTTCTTCTCCAAAACACTGAGCGATGCGTGAGATGCGTTGCGCGCTGCGGCGGCGCGTCATCGCGGGGCAGTTCTGGGCATTGGAGTCCAGTGACAGTCCCCTGCTAAGCATGTCATTGGGAAAACAAACAAACACACCCACCACGATGATCCAGGATCTTTATTTTTAATATAAAAATAAGACAAAGATACATTGGATAGCTAGATACATTTTTTATATTTAAAAATAAAACATGTAGGCTACTATATGCACACATAAATACTTGATTATTATAGTAGGCTTTAACTAGAATATTGTTGTGTTAGTCTTTTAAGTGTTTTAATAGAAACATGTTTTCTTTATGAACATGGTAAAAATAGCTTTGCATGCTTTTCAAACGTTCATTAGATTTATATTGGGCCTATTTTTTACTTGCATAGCTGAAATATATAAATGATGCCTTAATTGAAATTATTTGATATTTCTTAAATGAAAGATAAACAATTCACCACATCAACTGTAGAAAGACACCAAACATCAAACTTGTAGTTCGTTTATTTAGACAATAAAGACGCAAAACACAGAAGCATTTATGGAAAAACATAGCAATAACAAAAAAAGCATATAAGCATGTAAATGCAAAAGTGCTACCAAGAATACATTCAGAATTTTCAAAATGTATAATACCACAAAGTTAATACTTCAGAACTGTATTTATTATATCTCAAGTATATATGAAGATTTTTGTAAACAACTGATTTGAATGACAAGGTAAAAGACCGGGCTTTTATCATGTTAGAATAAAAAGCATCTGAATGCAACAGGTTTATTAAGGCTGACATGTTTGATCAGTTTAGTAGGAACAAATATAGGCCATTTTAATGTGACCCAGCTAAATCGACAATCTTTTCCAGATGTTGCCCACTATTACATTTCAAGGTTTCCCTGAGCTGACTGTGACTGTCATTCACTGTTGTCACTATCTACAATATTATACAAAATGTAATTTTTTTGTTGGAACCGCCTCAAAGGAATATTTCAAATTCACTACAAACAGCATTAAGGGCATACTGCTGACTTCCAGATTGGTCTGTTAATTGTAGCGAGACTCTCATAGATTAGTGAGGTAAAAATACACAATTATTCTCTATGGTAATCAACATTATGCCAAAAAATGCTTATTCAATGAAATTGTACAAATCTACAAGAGCAGAACATGGCGGTAAGAAGTAACAATCAAGCAAGTCATCTTGTTCTAAATATGCATTGGGAAACATCTCAGAACGTTTCTAAATTAACCCGTTAGTTCAAAAATGACAATTTGCTGTTAATTGACTTACCCATGCCATCCAGGAGGTACATCAAATAATTCCTCCATGGAAAAAAGTGATGATTATTTTGAGCTAAATCTGTGGTCCTACATAATGCATAACAGGCAAAGGTCTATAAGAATCAAAAATATCTTAATGATATATGGAGGTCTTATGAAGCATAACAATTGGTCTGTGAAAGAAACATTAAAACATTTACAACATTAAGAGTGATCTATATGAATCCATTAAGCATCAGTCAGAAAAGGCATGTTCAGGTTTTGTGTTCTTGAAAGGCACTGCGGGAAGACACCAAACAAAGGGTTGTCTCAGATAAAGAGAAAGGGACATTTTTTACTCATTTCGCCAGTGTTCCAAACACCTATATTGTGACATACTATTGCCCATCTCACCCCAGGGTTACCAATTGGATTCACCTGAAGTTTCAGATGGGGTAGGGATGACTGGCAGAGCCTGCAGATTGCTAGTAATATGTTGTACATAACATTCAGTTTCTCGCCAAGGCCAAACAATTTGCTTCATAAAACCTCAACATATAATCAGAAGCCACATTAAAGGAACAGTTCACTTAAAAATAAAATTTCTGTCCATTCCATTTACTCACCACTTGAGTTGTTCTAGATCTGTATACATTTCTTTGTTCTGTTGAACACAGAGAAAGATATTTGGAAGAATGCTTAAAACCAAACAGTTCCTGGTCACCATTGACTATAGTAGGAAAAATACAACAGTAGTCAAAAGTGCCCCAGAACTGTTTGCTTTCCTACGTTCTTCAAAATATCTTCTTTTGTGTTCAACAGAACGAACACATTAATAAAGTCATTTTTCCTACTACGTCAATAGTGTCCAAGAACTGTTTTGGTTACAAGCATTCTCTCAAATATCTGTACATTTACACAGACAGGGTGAGTAAATGATGACAGAATCTTCATTTTTGGGTGAACTCTTTCTTTAAGTACTCTTTTTGCTCTGAATTTGCTATTTTTAATCTTGAAGAAAGTACTTGCAGCTGAGAACTTTGAATGACAAAGAAACACAGTTTAGGGAAAAAAACGGTTCCTTCCTATACTGTTGTACTGGAGAAACTGTCATCAACATCTTGGATGGCCTGGGGGTGCATAAACTAACAGAAATGTTTTATTATTTAGTGAACTAATCGATTACATTCATATATTGGAACAACATTTTTAGAGAAAAGACTGGAAGTGTTAGTTTTAGTATCAAAATAAAACCATGAGCTCCCCCTGCTCCATATCCAATCTCTCTGCATACTGTGTAAATTACCAATTCATAGAAAAAAGGGCCTTTTTAATATTTCAGTCATCACGTTACTGATTAAAGTGCATTATGAAATGTGCTTGCTCAGTTGGTGGAAAAAACAATTGTTAGACAAAGGCTACAATTATTTTACCCAGTTAGTATTTCCATTTTTGTAATGATATAAAATGGCTACAACAACATGTATTTTAGTTTCTTGTGAAATCATAACCATAGATATCTCACAATGGGGTGCTATTTTACAAATGCTCCCTGAAGTATTAAAAATTAAGAATAAAATGGTTTCGATAGAAAAACGTGTCATCTGTTTTCATCCTCATTGTGACATTGTGTCTTCCTTAAAAAATACAAAACTGAGAACAGAACTCTTGGTCATTAATATAATAAATGATTCATACTTTATGATATACGATTGTATGATCATGTTAACATTAGCTGCCACTACATGTTGTGTGTGTGTGGTGATTTAGCTACAGGTTATGATAAATATGCATACGGTTGAGGTGTAGCATATGAGATATTAACCACCCTATTTGTGTTTTTAATAAAAACTCATGGGATAATCGGTCAACTTCAGTTCAGGAGACACTGGGCTTTATCCACAAAACATGAGCAGAAAGAATGTGTAGTCAAATTCAACATAACACAAGACAAACCCTTTCATTTATGTCTGAGGCTGATTCACACAAAAACTGCTTACATTTTGTGTGTAAGGTCCATTAAACACATTTTTAAGAAAAACAACAGAACAAACACATAATGCCAACCTTATCCTATCAGTACACTCAGCTGTTGACTTGTACACATTCCAACTTCTCAAGAAGCATGTACAGTAGTTGGATACTTTATGTTTTAGAACAAGTTCACCCGGATCAAGTTCGCGTCATTGTGTCACGTCGACGTAGGCCCTCTGCTATTTGGCTTCCATTTTTTGTTTTTAAGGTGCTAAACAATTAATAAATATAATCAATAGATTCAGTTGAAGAGTTTGTGCCTGCAATTGGTTTATGCTTTTGTGTCAGTTAATAACATTTAGAGCCGTTGAAAAACATAGTTACGACACTCGATCTCGAGTGTTTTGAAATATTGGTCACTCCATGACACGAGTTACTTCTGCATTCCATTCTTCCAAAAGACGTCTATGCGAGTGTCGTAACTCTCTTTTTCAATGTCTCCGGTAACATCCACGTAAACAAGACATTCCAACCTGATCTCACGAGAAAACATAACTTTTTCACAAACTGGCGAGTTTGCATACTTTTGTATGAAACCTTACTCCACGTGAAAATTCCCAGAAATTCTGTCATGATTTACACACCATCTTGTCATTTCAAACCTGTATGAAAACTACAAAATGGCCAAAAGGCGTCATTCAATTGCACCAAAATGAACAGACCTTAAATCATTTGCATGTTTAAAAGCACATAAGACATACAATAATGACCCCTTTTGATCCTAAGGGCAAGCTTCCTTATAGGATACATAGAAACTAATTTGTTCTTTGAGTTGATCACAGTCTTAGCGTTGGGTGGTGGTTTGCGGTAGTACAATTGGCGTACAAGCTATTCCTGCGAAAGATTCTGGAAAATGCAGATCCCGCTCCCACTCATCCGTCTCTGTGTTATAAACCTGCACAATACTGGTGACGTTATTGAGATGCCAGTTGTATCCGCCAACAATATAGATCTTTTTATCCAGCAAGCAGCAGCCGGCCTCTGACTGACCGGCACGCATCGGGCTGACCGTTGTCCATTGATCGGTCTCTGGAACGTAATACTCTACAGCGAGAACGTCGAAGCAGCGGTCAACATGGTCCATTCTGCCCCCGAGGGCATAAATGCGGTTATTCACGCTGATCATGGCGTGCAGGACTCGTGGCTCATTCATGGGGCACTTGAATTCCCACTGATCAGACGCTGGATCATAACAATGCAGTGTCTTCTTATCATCGACGGACACTCCGTAACCACCGGAGACGTAAAGTTTATCCCCGCACGTAGCACCGGCGTGACCCCAGATTCTCCTCCTTAGGGAATCCACATATATCCATTCGTTTTTCCTGGGGCAGTAGCACTCGACAGAAGACATGCTGCCAGATCGGTTGCGCCCCCCTGTGGCGTAAAGTTGCCCGTGCAGCACGTTGAGCTGAAACTGAATGCGACTCTCCTGCATGGGCTGGATCCGCAGCCACTGGTTCAGATGGGGGTCGTAGCGGAAGCATAGGTCGACCGCGCCCTCTCCGCTGCGGTACTGCAAATGCTGCCCGCCCACCACGTACACAAAATTGTCCAGAACTGACACACACGCATGGCTGCACCCCATCTCCATTTCCGTAAGCTCTTTGAACTGTCGCGCTGTGATGTCGGGAAGATACAAAACTTTGCCGCTAACAGAACGGTCGTTGTCGGTGTACGGCGTGCCGCCAAATGTGATTAGCGACGTGACGTCGGACCGGATGGAAGTTCGATCCGACTGCATTTCGTGTTTTCGTGTTGTCGGAACGGAAGGATCTGATAATTGAAGGCTTCCAGAAGAAACTGTCGACACAGGACGTCCTCCACCATGATGCTGACCGTCTGGACGCTGTCCACTAGTTCAGACGACCGCATTAACGGGAAGCGCACGTGGCAGAGAACCTCGCTGGCTGCGGCTCTTCTGGACTCGTAGTGCTGCAGCCAGCGGATCGCAGCGTGGAACAAGTCGATCTCGCTACAGTTCTTCAACTTGTTGCTCTGGAGGAAGAACACCAGCCGCTCCATCGGAATGTGTAGGAAGTCTTCTTCATGAGAGATTTGAAGGAAGTGACGGAATGTAAACGCATCCACAGACTTTTTGAGGGAGGAGAGGCTGAATGCGGTGGCCATCTGGCCGATGTTCAGACAAGTCTCCACACTCATGGCTGATTTTAGGAACTCCTCGCAAAGCTCCACCACAGGCACCATCTGCAGGAACACAGCTGCTCCGAGAACATCCTGAATGCAGTCCAGGTCCAAAGTGACCTCGGAACTGTAAGCAAAATCAATGATGTGCTTCAGTCCTCTGGCTGATAGACCTTTTAGCTCAATGGTGTCCTGGTTTGACTCTCCTTCATTCCTCCAGTGAACATGGCTCTGTTTGGATCAGAAAGAGTTTTACACAAAAGATCGGACACCTTTTTACTCCAAGGAACAGTTCACCTAAAGATACAGTGTTATTTTGTACTCCCCCTCATGTTATCCCAAACCTTTGGGTCGGTTTAACCCTTGTATGCTGTTAATATTTTGAGACTCAGCCACATATTTTTGTGACTGGACCCACAGTATATTGTCAGAAAAAATGCTCCCGAACTGTCATTGGAACTGTACCCTTTTAAAGGTCCTAATATGTACCTCTGAGGTACTAATATAATATCTTTAGGTGCAAAGGTGTGCTTTTTAGAAGAGTACAGCTCCACTGACAGCTTGGGACCATTTTTTGTCAGTTTAGTATTCAGTTTTCAAGTCAATACAGTCCATGAAATTAGCAAACACAAAACAAGCCTGGTAGTACTGGTCGACTTATAATATTATATTTAATGTATGTTAATATTAATTTACATGATTATTTTATTGTACTGTATATTAATTGTATTAAATTAAAGCTAGTCAACAGTTGATCATTTGTTTAATCCTCATACTGGAAGTTAAGTTTGGGCCACATAACGTTTGTTTACAGTATGTTGCTCCCGCTGAAACCGTCTATATGGTTAATATTTGTCATATACCTGAAACTTGAATTTAGGATTGATAGGATTTTGGACCCTTCGAGGGGTCCACAGAGTTTAACAGGTTAACTCACCTTTATGAAAAACAATGCTATTCATTTTTTTATAAAGACAAATCTATAATTTGGGTAAAAGAAAAACATTTGTCTTCTTGAATAAAAATGCCTTAGGTTAAAAAACAATTAATCGCATACATTTTTATGGTAAACACCAAAAAAGGTTTCCAACAACGAACACTACGCGAGGTTTTAAAAACGCTTCCACAGTTTAAACGTTTATAATATATGCATTTTAGGCTGAGGCTTTGCTTTTCAAATTTTCTTTTTTCCCAGGGTTAAGCATAAGTCCAAGGTCTAACCAGTCAAAAAATTATATAAATTATTCATCCTATCTAAATGATGTTATGGAAAAAGTTGGAACAGTATTTCCAAGGTTAGAGATAAGCAGTTCATATATGTACATGGTGATTTTCCCAACACTGGGAAAAAGTTTGTTTTCACTGCCATTGCGAACCTTGCTTTATTTAAAAGCTCCTCAGAAATTCAGCACTGGACTTTTCAACACAAAAAACATCAAAACAGACCACTGTGCTCCCCATTTAAAGCCAAAGCAAACAAACAATGTTGAGTAAACCATGGGGAAATTTCGTTTCTCGGCTGAAGTATCGCTTAAGATTAATGTCACTCTATACCACACGTGCAATGTCTCACCTGAAGTAGTCACTGCAGGAGGCCAAAACAGCTTTGTGAACTTCAAAACGCTCGTTTTCAATGGCCAGAACCACATCCAGCAACTGACCTTGAGCTCGCAATGCAGACAACCCCCTCAGGAGAGTATTACTGTGGCTGGGGGCCGAGAAAGTACAACGAAGAACGCTATTCTTGTTGTTAGCCATTCTGGAAAGAGAGAGAAACAACTTTATCCTTCACCACTCTCCGCTTATTATGTCTTTCACTTACGGTCAATGGAACTTAGCCTAATGCATCTGCTGTCTCCAGACACTCCACCACCTTCTCTCAGTTTCTAAACTCTGGCATCAACATGATCTCTGTAATGCTGCTTAGTTTCAATTATTCATCAAATGGAAACACAACCCATTAGACTCACAAATGCCAAACACCAAACAGTTGCTGTGACCAAAATCCATAAACTCAACCGGTGCATACGTGACACTTTAACTTATTTTAATGAGTTGACTTTCTTAGACTTATTTGGCAGATATTACGAATAATTGACCTCAAAGTAGATCTGCACTTTTTAGAAATGGGATCCGTGCAACATACATAAACATTGTATATGTGGGATACGACCACAGCCAATAACAACGGCAGAACAACATAGTGACACAAACGAACATTGGCAAGTAAAAATAAACATTTTCATACGGTCACAGAATGCAAAGAACTGTTCTTCAATCTGTTTCCACTCCATACATTGTAGTGGCTTACGTCTGTACCGTTATGAAAAGCCTCTCAGACATGCAACATATGGTGCTGCAGAATGCACGTCTACCTGCTTTGAGCTCGATTCAACTCCACACCATCCGACTCCGCCATGCTCAGCCAGGACGAAGAAGGTCATCATGTGGACAAACTCAAATCACCGCTAGCCATGCTCAGTATGCCTAAATTTAAAACACAACACATGACGTTAATAAACAAAACATTGCATATTTATTGTTTTGAATAAAATGCATATATTTTAAGAAGACAATAATCAAGTTAAAGAGAGCGCTGTTTTTGTTTTACCCCCAATAATATTGCACGGTCTGTGCTAAGGACACAATCCAGGTGCTAAGAGTTCAGCTCACCTGCGCGCACCCTCCGACCAGCGCGACCCCGCAACCGCTGCGCGCTCACGAAAACGCCACTCCCGAACGACTTCGCGTCACATCTACCCAATATGACACCGTCACACACGTGTGCTGTTTGTTATTATAAGTTTCTATGCAGTTCAGCGGTTCAGAGCAATCCTTCCAGAATGCGTTAATACATCCACTTATCTCTTTGCGCAGAAAACGCGCAGCCCCGTTGACCGTAAGGGGCGTCGCCCTCGCGGCTTCGCATGACGTATAATTTACGCGCCAGTCGAGTCACACACGAGGGACATTGCGATCGTTCCTCACAAAGACGTTTTATTGAAGGAAATATTAATGTTTTGGATAATTTGTTGATGGTGGTATAATGGCAACGTTTGAGTCTCTCGGCCTGTGTGGTTGGTTGATCCAGCAGTGTAAGGAGATGGGCATAAATCGTCCAACGCTAGTACAGGAGAAATGTATCCCAGCCATACTGGAAGGTAAAGATCTAAATCTGTTTGTCATATTAAGCGTTATAGAAATCTCTAGATCACAGAGGTTATAAATACATAAGTGTGCGGTGCTAGAAATAATAATTAAGTTTTGGTTGTACTTTCGTGTTTAGGTGGTTGTTGACTGGTAAACAATAAGGAGCGATCAGTTTGTCACCCGAGTTGTGTTTTTCACGCAGGTCGGGACTGCATGGGCTGCGCAAAAACCGGAAGTGGGAAAACGGCAGCTTTTGTCCTCCCAGTGCTGCAAAAGTTGTCTGACGACCCTTATGGGGTTTTCTGCTTGGTCTTAACCCCCACAAGGTTTACCTAGTTGCTTGTCTCCCTCAAAATGTGAACTTTCCTTGTGAATGTTTTGTCAGCTGTGACATCATTATCTCTTCATGTCTGTCCAGAGAGCTTGCTTACCAGATAGCAGAACAGTTCCGAGCATTAGGAAAGCCGATGGGCTTGAAGGACTGTATTATTGTGGGTGGAATGGGTAAGACAGGATTCCGAGTGTCCTGACCTTGTAACACAAATAACTGTGATTGCAGAATATTTTATAAATGACTTGTATATCCAAACGCTTTATTTTGTGTGTAATTTTTTCTTCAAGACATGGTCACCCAGGGTTTAGAGCTGTCTAGAAAGCCCCATGTTGTTGTTGCCACACCAGGACGACTTGCTGATCACATCAGAAGCTCTGACACCATCAACTTGAACAAAATCCAGTTTCTAGTAATGATGCCGGACTTTCAAACATTCCAATTCAATATTTTATATTGATTGTTTTGTCTTCAAAACGTCCAAGTATGTCTGTTTTAAAGCAATTATTCTGTGTTTTTTGGCAGATCCTGGATGAAGCCGACCGTCTTTTGGAACAAGGCTGCACAGATTTCACTAAAGACCTAGAGGTCATTCTCAGTGTTGTGCCTGCAAAACGCCAGACACTGCTGTTCAGTGCCACACTAACAGACACACTGCAGCAGCTACAGAGCATCGCCATGAACAAACCTTTCTTCTGGGAGCACACATCTGAGTAAGTCACAGTATATTGTTCAAAACAAACAATAAAACAAGTTTATGGGTGTGTGTGTTCAGAGACCCAAAGGGATGAATGAGGTTGTTGATGCTAATAAATACAGCTGTTTAGACAGATCAGGTAGTAGAGATATTATGTTGATGCATTGATGTGACTTAAATATAAAGAATGGGTTCTTCTCTCTTTCAGGATGCGAACAGTAGAAGAGTTGGATCAGAGATACATCCTCACTCCTGAGAAGGTCAAGGATGCTTACCTGGTCCATCTCGTCCAGAAGTTCCAGGATGAACATGCTGATTGGTCTATCATAATATTCACAAACACATGCAAGTAAGTACTCGCTTACAGTGCAAGAGAATGTTAAGCTTAAGATGATGTTGTGATATAAAGTTTATAAATATTACAGGAACTGTCAGATACTCACAATGATGCTGCGTGAATTCAATTTCCCAACCATCACTCTGCACTCAATGATGAAGCAGGTAAAGGACGTGTTATCTAGATAAAACAGAGTTTTACTTTGTGCCTAATTTCTGGCTTAAGTTTTTTTATTTTTTTCAGAGACAGCGTTTTGCCAACCTTGCAAAGTTCAAGTCAAACGTCTTCAAAATCCTCGTAGCAACAGATGTTGCTGCCAGGTATGAAGCATTTTTAATCATTCTCATAATGGTTAATAATTCTGTAAATCAACTTTATGTAGTTTTGGGAAATGGCTTTAGAGACAACCAAATATTAGCTGTCTTAAAACTATAAATATTGATATGCGTTGTACAGTCCAAAAAATCTATGTGTTGTTTACATTTGAGAGATGAACAAGTCAAATGAATGCAGTGTTTATTTCAAGCATGATAATAACCTATTTGAGTTTGATTATTTATTTGCCTTTAATGTATTTTTTGTGTGATTGTTCTGTGTTTATCTAAAGGGGTTTGGATATTCCCACCGTACAGGTTGTTATCAACCATAACACGCCAGGTTTGCCTAAAACTTACATTCACAGAGTGGGACGAACTGCTCGAGCTGGTGAGTTTAGTGCTGACCTCTTAACATTAGTTAACCTTTTTGCTTATAGCTCACATTGTCCTTTTTCTGTGGTGCAGGTCGAAATGGTGTATCCATTACACTAGTCACACAATACGACATCCACCTTGTCAATGCCATTGAGGAACTGATCCGTAAGTTCACCCCAGAAACTGTCAGCCGGGCCTAATAAACCAATTTTACAGATACATTTTGAAACTGGCACTTAATTTTTAAAAGTCATCCCATACTGTCAAGTATTTCAGTCTACATTTCATGTATTGACTTAAATGTATTGTTTGTATTTTTAGAGGCAAAATTGAAGGAGTTTCCAGTTGAAGAAAAAGAGGTGTTGAAGATCCTCACGCAGGTCAACGTAACAAGACGACAATGTGAAATTGTGAGACTCCATTTTATGAGTGGTCATTTTTTTTTGTTTTACACAGAACATGCGTTTTATTGTTTAATGTTTTATTCTGTTGTAGAAACTGGAGGCAACTGATTTTGATGAGAAAAAGAACATCAACAAAAGGAAACAGATGATTCTAGAGGGAAAAGTGAGTTTTTTTTCACACTGTCAGAAAGTAAAGCTCTAAACATAAACATAAACTTTCTGTAAAGGCAAGATCTCTTAAATTTTGCTAAATGTAATTGTGCTTGAGTCAGCTTTATATTTGACCTATTTTTATTTTGACATCATAGGATCCAGATTTGGAAGAAAAAAGGAAACATGAACTTGACAAAATCAAGCGAAAGGAAAAGTTAAAAGAAAAGCATCAGAGGAAAAAGCAACAACAACAAAAAACATGACAGAAGTAGACTCTTGAAGCTGCATATTTGATGTTGTACATATTGTTTTTATCATTCATTTGCTATAATTCAATGTAAAACAATAAAAATATTAAACTACTTTGAAATAAACTGTATTTTATTGGGATGTTGACTCTGTTCCTAATTAAAACAAGTCACACGAAAATTGAAGTACATTTCTTGTCTAGCAAACATCATTAACGCTTGCCTAGACTTTTAATTTGACAACTTCCGGTTTCACCCGGAAGTACATCAGTGAACGCAGTCATTTCGACCGCTTTGGTTTGTACGTTCGGTTTACAACAAACCTTCGTGATTTCAAAATTAATCTATTTAATCCACAGTTACATAAGATTAGCGAGTCGTTTGGCTGACATGGTAAGCATACGCAAAATACTGCTTATTACTCCAGAAGTATCTGTGAATTATGATGGAGCGTTGTAGATTGGCGCTCACTTTCTTGCTCTGTAGCAATTAACGTTGGGAGGTTTTTGATTTTTGAAGCCTTCTATCTTGATTCATTAAACTGCACGTGTTGATGTAAACAATACAGTTCTGTGAACGCTAATACACACTCCTGCACACAGAGAAACATCACACAATACACACAGAAAGAAACATAGACCGCTAGATCAAACAACCCGAGAGTTTCCATGTGCTTTTCTCTATTGACCATTAATCACCATCGTCAAATCCGAGGCAGTGAACGGCATTAACGTTATTTAACTTCTCTTGTTTTCCAGCTCCCGTTATCTTTACTAAAGACCGCACAGAACCACCCGATGGTGAGTATGAAGCACCACTTGTGCTGCTCGTTTTGTCTACAAACTCCTTACTTTGAGCCCTCATACATCAACAGTATTCATTTAGCATCATGGTAAAGAATGAAGACTTCTCATTTATTTCCTTCACAGACTATCATAGCAATTGATGTTAGTTTGTAAAGGTTTAGTTGGGTGAAGCTATATAAAGCTGCTTAACAAATAATGTTTAATGGCAAGGTCTCTGGTATAAAATATACCGCCATGGTCTTGTAAAGCCTTATACAGTTAGGACCATAAATATTTGAACAGAGGAACATTTTTTTGCTATTTTATGTACCTTAATGTATTCGAGTTACAGTTTTATTATGGATATTGGCTTAAAGTGCACACTTTTAGCTTTATTGAGTGTATTCACATCCAGATGAGCTGAAGGGTTTAGGAATTACAGCTCTTTAATATGTAGCTCCCTCCTTTTTCAAGGGACCAAAAGTAATTGGACAGTTGAATCTAAAACTGTTTTTATAGTAAAGTATGGGCTTTTCCCTAAATCATTTCCTCATATTATTACATGTTAAAGGTCTGGCGTTGATTCTGCGCGTGGTGTTTGCATTTGTAAGCAGTTGCTGTGAACCCTCATAATGGGGTTCAGGGAGATCTCCATGCAAGTGAAACAGACCATAGTAGTTGGATACAAAACAACAAATCCATCAGAAAGATGCCAGGAACATTAAGAGCAGCTAAATCAACAATTTGGTACATTCTGAGAAAGAACAAAAATACTACTGAGCTCAGCAAGAAAAAAAACCTGGACCTCTATTTAAGTTAAAAGTGGTAGATGATGGCATTATCCTCTCCATATTAATGAACAAAAAGCCTTCACAGCGTCCAGACAAGTGCAGAACACTCTCCAAGAGGTAAAGATGTCAACGTTTGTCAATCAAAACAATAAAGAGAATACGAGGGAAACAAGGCGCATAGCCTCAAGAATAGAATGGATAGATTTGACTTCTAAAATAGCTGAACAAGCTCTAAAAAAGCATTTTTTGAGAGATTAAACTAATATCAACCTACATAAGACTAATAGGAATCAAAATTAGGGAGAAGGCTTTTAATATGTCATGATATGTGAAGACAACATCTTCAGTGTTCTGGCAGTGTGATTTCATTTCCATGCATGGCTTCCTATGGCACTGTTTTTTTTTGATGATGTAACAGAAGACAGAAGCGTCTGGATTAATTCTTCACTTGTCTGAACATTGTGAAGGGTTTTTTCTTTATCATGGAGAGGAAAATGTCATCATTCATCACTTTTATCTAATACGGACACATCCAGGATTTTTTTGTTGCTAAACTTTTTTTTCTTCTTCTCAGAATGTACCTAATTGTTGATCGCTCTTAATGTTCCTGGCATCTTTCTGATGGATTTGTTGTGTTTTTTAAATCTAACTATGGTCTCACTTGCATGGAGATCTGCCTGAACCCCATGATGTGGGTTCACAGCAACAGCTTCCAAATGCAAACACCACAAGTAGCATCGACTCCAGACCTTTAACATGCTTAATATATTCAGAAATTATTAAAGGAAAAGCCCATACCTGTCCATAAAACAGCTTTTGATTTAACTGTCCAATTTCTTTTGGTCCCTTGAAAAAGGAGGGAGCTACATATTAAAGAGCTGTAATTCCTAAAGCCTTCAGCTAATCTGGATGTGAATACACTCAATAAAGCTGAGAATGTGCACTTTAAGCCAATATCCATTATACAACTTTTACTTACATACATTTTGTTACACAGCTAAAATGTAAAAAAAATGTGCCTCTTTCCAAATAGTTATGGACCTAACTGTAGCAGTCAAAGTTGTTGATGGTAGACAAAAAAATTCAAGTCAAATGATGCAATCAATGTACCTCCACAATATTTTTGTAAGATAAAGTAAAATCAGCTTAAAGGAGTTGTCAATTTCCTAGGTCGTATTTCATCCTGCTTTTGTTTCCAGCTGGTGGAGCTGAAAAATGGTGAGACATACAACGGTCATCTGGTCAGCTGTGACAACTGGATGAACATCAATTTGAGAGAAGTTATTTGCACCTCACGGGTAAATAAAACACGGTCTCCAGAGAAGCCCTCAAGACACCCTTGAAGGGTTCTTAAGAGAATTTTAAACGTTGTTGTGATTGAGAGGTCACACAACTTTTAGTTGAAATGTAAGTGATGTCATGTGTGTGAATTTTTTTATTTATTTTTTACAGGATGGAGATAAGTTTTGGAGGATGCCGGAATGTTACATCAGAGGAAGCACCATTAAATACTTAAGAATCCCTGATGAAATCATAGATATGGTGAAAGAGGAAGTAGTGTCAAAGGGACGTGGCCGTGGTGGAATGCAGCAGAACAAACCACAAGGAAAGGGCAGGGGAGGCGGACCTGGTAGAGGAGGCCCAACAGGGAGAGGTCATTTTTATTTCATTTCCTCATTCTGCTTTGCTGTTTTAAAGATCTTTCCACTCTGAGATCTGTTTACTGAAAATCCGAAATATCACATTGTGTTAATACAGTTTTTGAAGTTGTCACATAATATCTCTTTGTCCTTTTAGGTGTGTTTGGAGGCCGTGGTAGAGGTATTCCTGGTACTGGACGTGGACTGCAACAAGACAAAAAGCCTGGAAAACCACAAGGTGTCAAAAACCAACACTAGCTTTAATGCAGGGCCTGATGTGGAAGAGTTTTACTACTTTCATCCACAGAACATCTATTTGCGTCATTTGACATTCACACATTTACATCTTTTTTTTCTGTTAGAGCCTTATTAAAAATGTTCAGTCCATGCATCAAACTGACACATTATTGTTGTCATAAACGCTTTTTTTGCACTAAGTTGATTTGTAAGACCTTGGATAAAACAACGCAGAACCTGGTCATGTAAAGTTTTACAAAATACCTGAAAAATAAAACAGATGTTTTGTGTCGTCTGCTTTCTCAGTTTGATACTCAACCCAAGAGAGTGAGTTTGATTTAAAAGTATCTAGGTGAAGATTTTAATTTGGACAAATTGTAATGTAAAGATGCTCTTACATTAATTCTGAACCTTTTTTTATTTTCTGTTTACTCACTTTTTCACATTTGCTCTGTTTTAATTTTTTGTGCTTTACAGTGCAACTATGGTGCAACTTGACTTGTGTATAATGCACTTATGAATAAAAGGTTTTTGTTAAATATTGCAATTGACTCTTCACAAGCAGTTTGATTGACATGCGATCTGACCAGTCATAACAACGATATTATGTGCCCCGTGACTGACTGTCATTTTGTCTGACTAACAAACCAGTCCCGACAAGCTGGCGTAGAGCTTTGGTGATTAATATGAAAAAATAGCTTTTTAATTATTGTAATAGTAAACTGAGAGATATACAGCCTCTCACAGAAGTGAGTTCACCCTGACCCCACACATTTTTGTTAATATCATATATCTTTTCATGTGACAACACTGAAGAAATGACACTTTGCTACAATATAAAGTAGTGAGTGTACAGCTTGTATAACAGTGTAAATTTGCTGTCCCCTCAAAATAACTCGACAAAGCCATTAATGTCTGAACAGCTGGCAACAAAAGTGGGCAACACCCCTAAGTGAAAATTTCTAATTTGGGCCCAATTAGCCATTTTCCCATCCCGGTGTCTCAGGTGTGAATGGGGAGCAGGTGTTTTAAACGGGTCATATGGCACGAATACGTGTCTTTCTGTGTCTTTAATGTGTTATAAATTGCCCATGCATGTATTAGACACGTACAATTGCTAAAATTAAAGTGTCGGAACAAAAGATGCATTCTATCTAAAAGCGAATGTTCACCCAGACCTGCCTGAAACGGCTGGTGTAACCACACCCCGGCGAATGTACGTCAGTTCGTAACATGATTTGACTTAAGACCACCCAAATCTTACGCAAGTAAAGTGGCCGTTCTTGTAAATCTCATTGTATCTTCACCACCGTTGCCATGTCGCGAAAAGAAAGACTCTTTGTTTGGCCTGCCAAAAGATGAGACAAATAAAAACAAATGGTTACATTTTATTTACAACACTGTTCCAGAAAAGTACAATCCGAATGTTCAAGTTTGTGCAGCGCATTTCACCGACGATTGCTTCACGAACGTGGGAGAGAGATTAAGACCGGCTATCCAGAAAGCTTTGGTTAAAAGTGGGGCCATTCCAAAAGACTTTGATACTAATGCGGGTTGAGTTTGTCGTGTGTTTGTGATCTGCACATGCGTGAAAAAAGACAACATAAGTCCTAATAATCAGTAATAATGTTCCAACTAGAGGCAACAAATGTGGTGTTTATAATGGGGTTAATTGTCTTTGTTGAGTCGCGACGAGACGTGGCGTAACACTGGTTGATCAAGAAGGGCCAAAGCGCTCGCGTTATTTATTATGTTTACCATGTCATTGGAAAATAGACGTATGAGTGCTGACAGCATTGGTGCAGAGGTTGAAGGGGTGGGGGGTCAGCCTGTAAGTGCTCAGACCATAGGCTGCACACTGCATCAAATTGGTTTGCATGGCTGTCGTCCCAGAAGGAAGCCTCTTCTAAAGATTATGCACAAGAAAGCCCGCAAACAGTTTGCTGAAGACAAGCAGACTTAGGACATGGATAACTGGAACCATGTCCTGTGGTCTGATGAGACCAAGATAAACTTATTTGATTCAGATGGTGTCAAGCGTGTTGCGGCAACCAGGTGAGGAGTACAAAGACAAGTGTGTCTTGCCTACAGTCAAGCATGGTGGTGGGAGTGTCATGGTCTGGGGCTGCATGAGTGCTGCCGGCACTGGGGAGCTAAAGATCATTGAGGGAACCATGAATGCCAACATGTACTGTGACATACAGAAGAAGAGCATGATCCCCTCCCTTTGGAGACTGGGCTGCAGGGCAGTATTCCAACATGATAACGACCCCAAAAGAAGCTGAGGGTAAAGGTGAGGGACTGGCCAAGCATGTCTCCAGACCTAAACCCTGTTGAGCATCTGTGGGGCATCCTCAAGTTGAAGGCGGAGGAGCGCAAGTTCT
Organism: Triplophysa siluroides; assembly: GCA_006030095.1. Classification (NCBI taxonomy): domain Eukaryota; kingdom Metazoa; phylum Chordata; class Actinopteri; order Cypriniformes; family Nemacheilidae; genus Triplophysa; species Triplophysa siluroides. Next base: position 908,878 of record VCII01000835.1, on the reverse strand, counting down.
CTAACATCCACCAGCGCCGTGATGTCATCGTGGAAGAGGACTCCAGGGCAACCTGGTTAGGTGAACTCCATGCCCAAGAGGGTTAAGACAGTGCTGGAAAATAATGTTGGCCACACAAAATATAGACACTCTGTGCCCAATTTGGACATTTTCACCTAGGGATTTACTCACTTTGCTTGACAGCGGTTTAGACATTAATGGCTGTGTGTCGAGTTATTCTCGAATGCATTTTGCAGACCTTTCTGTCTGAAATCGGCGTGTCATTTTTCTAGTAATTCTTCACCCAAGGGAGTGCTCACATTGCGCATACCGAAAGCTTGTCGTATATAGCAACAGTAACGATGGGGGGCGGGGTTTTGCGAAAGGTCAAATTGCTGATGACTCATTTGCAGCAAAAACTTAGTTTTGTTTTTGTACTATTATAGCGTTTTAGAAATATGTTGAGTGTATTACTGTTCTTTACAAAATTATGCATTTTATGATATCGTGGTTTTGGAGATGAAACAGGATTAAAGGAGATGTAAAGAAATTATGTTATCTAGTACAACAAATGATAGGCCTATGTGGATTTTGTTTTCTTTTTCCATATCTGTAAAAAAATCTATTGTAATTGGTTTTATATTAGAAATTAATCTAATTGGATCCTGAAAGCATTATAAACATTACACATTTATTCTAGTTTAAATGATCAATAACAAATTAATTAATTGTAATTCATGGTTAACGGTAACTGTAATATAGGCCTTCACGTTAAATATCACATGTCTGAGTGTCTCTAATCTTTCCTCCAGCTTTATCTTCTCTCAGCCAATCAGTGAATCTTCTCTTGTGTCCATCGGGTGTTGCCATGACAACAGCTGAATCAGCCTTCATCCTGGGGCATGTTCAAGCTCAAACCGGTGCGCAACGTTTTGCTACGGTTTCTGAGTTGAACGACATGTTGCCTGGAAACGTGTGCAACGGGTTTTGAGATACGTTTTCTCTTGCTTGGTAAGAGTTTTATAGTATTAAACACGTATTTGTACTGATTTCATCTGGCTCCGAAAATTCTTCAAAAAGAACACGAAGAAAAGCCTTCTCAGCTGCCATAAATGCTACTCTTGGGTCATCAGAACGGGTGTTCAATGCACCACCGTTTCCGTTTAAAAAACGTTTCGTCGGGGCTGAACGCACCCCTGGCATAATGTCCCAGTGGGAGTGCCTCTATTTTTAGGTCAACATAGAAAATGTTTTAACCTTTAGTTCCCTCTAGCGTTTGTTGTTTGACACAGGCCACTGTCATTTATTTATTTTAGATATTAGGGACCATGTTGACCAAGCAAATCATTAGATACAGGCAAGCTTTATTTCACAATGACACATAACTACAGACTCAAGTAAACAGCACAAACCTTTATTTTTATTAAGTTCAGTCATTTTCACAACATAGACAGTTGATTTGGTAAATTTCACCACTGGACACTTTGACACCAAACCCTTTTGTAAATACAGTACATTTACTACTGCATATTAGTGTTTTTCCTTGTACATTACCAGAGAAACTTAATCAAAAACAATGGAAAGCATGATCAGCACACGAAAATAAAAAATACATAATAAAAATGTAGGAAACGAAGAACAAGCTCTGGATCGTAGTCATGATTCATGATAGTGGAGAGGCTGCATTACAAGGTGAACTGTGATGATGATAGAGACTCAAGCCCATGTCTTTCACACATCTGTAAAATCACTCTATATCAGTGAAAAACTGTATGTGATTTTCAACAAATTTGATCGGTTTTAAAAAAGTTTAGTCGGGCTTTTGAGTTTCAGCAAACCTGCTCCAGATTAGATGATATTCAGTCCAAATGCATCTCAACCAGTATTTAATCCACTTTATATAGACAATCCCATTTTTTTCACATCCTACATAAAAAAATTGTTATTAGTGTGTTGAATAATCATAACACACGATCGGGTATTTTCTTCAATATTGCTCTGTAATAAAGTGACACATTCATTCACAAGCAGGCATACACAACAGCAGGTAAAGAACATCCTTTATATCCTTTTTTCTTCTTATAGCCCAGGGTTTTACAACACAGTTCACACATAAAACCAAGACTCAAATGTATTTACAGTAAGTTTTTTTACGAAAGGAAGACAGAATAGCAAAGGAAAGATGCAGGGATAATTTGGGAGGATCTTGCACATGTAAACGTTAATACTTTTTTTGCAAATTTTTGCATTATAGCTGCAGGCCTGGCATTAAACAGAGCCACATAAAATCTTTCACAGGACACCTAATCTAGAGAGTCATTATGGGAAATGCTAATCAAATCTGAGTAACTTTAGCTAAAAGTTGAGAGAGAGTATTTAATAAGAGTATTGTTGATATTAGTCGGTACAAGATAATGGCTCCGCTACTACAATGATGGAAGCAAGAGCATGGGCAGAAAATAAACTCAGATTCTGACTAAAAATACACTTTACTAGACCTAACAAATCAGTTAGAAAGGAACCCTACCACTATGTGCCTAAATGGCTTCATTTCCTTCCATGCAATTTACATTAAGGAATGTTTCTGTATGATATTTGGGTTTCAGTCTCTGGACTGAAATAACATGAGGCAAGGCAGTGAACAATTGATACGTCACAGATACAAATAAGCAAGAAAGGTTTGTGACAAGCACTGCAAAGTTACCATGAAAACAGCATTAACTGACTTCTCTAACTTTCTTTATATTTTTGTAAATTGATCAAAAAAATGATATCAATAACAAAACATTTTAGATATGCATCTCTAACTGTATTATTTAAATACTGCACTGTATTATGTACACAATCTGAATAAATATACAGAAATCTTTTCCTAGTTCTCTTTTATATTTGAAGAGTTTGGTTCCAAAATGAGAACTCAATTTTTTCAAATCATGTTTTTTATTATGTTATCATGTTTTTATTGTGTAACTTAGCTGTATGTTTTGAGTTATTATGGCTTAAATCAAAACAAACCAGCTGCAGTTTGATTGATATTAATATATCCAGATTTTTGAAAACATTTAAAAACGGGAGTTATCTCATTTTGGAACCAAACTCTTCATTTGTTCATAAATAATTTAAGGACAGGGAGAATAAGAAAAAATAAAAAAATAATTTTGAAACATGAAGTGAAATGAAGGCTATAACAGTGATTATGTGTGCACGGACACAATTGTTTAAACAAACAAAAAAAAGTGCTATGAACTTAAATCCAATCTTATCTCGGCCTAAACTAATTAAACCTCACATTCCTTCTAAACTTAGGCCTAATCATATTGTTCAAATATTAGCAAACCCTTTCAATTTTAAGCCTATTCCAAACCCTTAAAGGGTAGTATGGCTTTTTTATAATGACTTTAAAATTATTTTAAAGCTTAGGATGTTAAAATTCCTACAGTTCAGAGATGAGGGGGAGGAGCTAAGTCCTAGGAGGAGCTAGGGTGTGGCCAGAGCAGACATTAAGGGAAATTGAGGGTTTTATGTTTCTTGATCTTTTTTTAAATACCTAAACGTGTTGCTCGTGTTGGTGCAAGGCAGTGCAGATGGAGCTGGGTTTGATTTCAGCAAGCGCAGTCCTGGTGCGGAGCGGCGGGCTGCTCTGTGAGCTGTGGTCCCTGTTTGGCTCCCGTCACTGCAGGATCAGCTGCATCCAGACTCTCAGACATCTTCTCACAGATTATGTCCACCAGCCGCTCAAAGGTTTGTTTGACATTGATGTTGTCCTTGGCACTGGCCTCAAAAAACTCAAAACCTACATAAAGACCAAGAGGCTCTGTCACAAAAACCGGTGAGCTACATAGAAGACCATGGAAAATACTCTTGACACAAGATGTATCCTTTATAGAGGAGGCAATTCCATAATGCATTGTTATGAGCTTGATAAATATAAACCTCTGAGATGGCAATTCCTGTCAGGAACATTTTGATATGTATAATTTTTACTTATTTAATAGCAAATTTAATCAACAAAAATGGTAAAAAATTCAATATTTACAAATATGTACTGTATGTATATTTTTGCAGGATTGTTTAATTATTCAAGCGACATGTTAAACCACAGTCATAAATTGGGTTTTCTGTTCAATTGTATCAGAAGCAAGATATGTATGAAGCATGATCCATGGAAAGTAGTGATATGTTCACCACTACAGGAGAAACCTTACCGAGGTGCTCGGAAAGCTGCCGGCCCCTATCAGAGGCCACGATCCTCTCATCTTCCATATCACATTTGTTGCCCACCAGAAGCACCTGGGCATTATCCCACGAGTACGTCTTAATCTGTGTGGACCTGTAGAAGATTATTGAGCAATGAATATATCTTTGCTTGCAAAGCAGGGTTTCCTATCTCTTTTTTAAGTTCTTTATAGCTGGATGTATCTGCCTCACCAGTCCTGCACTGCAGCGAATGACTCCTCGTTGGTGATGTCGTACATCAGGATGAAGCCCATGGCTCCACGGTAGTAGGCAGTGGTGATGGTCCTGTAGCGCTCCTGTCCTGCTGTGTCCTGTTGAGGAAGAGCCAGCAAACCATTAGATGAACCATACAACATAAATCAACCGAAGTGACCAAACCAAAACTTGAGTTCAAATGTACATTTATTTACTGGTATCAGCCATTAACTTTTGCATGATATCATGATTTGAGAAAGTTTCAAGGACTTCTATTTCATCAAAACTGAATGGCGAAATGAAAATACAAATAAAACATATCACCCAAATAATAATTTAACATGTTTAAGCATTACTCTTTAGATCAAAAGGTTTTCAAAACATGCAGATCCTCAGAAACATAAACTGGCAGTGTTAATAAAAAGATGAAAACCCAGACTGATTAACTACAACATTTGCAAAAGTGATCCAAAGAGAGCATTCAGAAATGAGCAGTTAAGGGTTAATAAGTAGTTAAAAAAAGCTTTTAAAGACATTGCTGTTTTTTAAGACAAACCAGGAAAACAGGATTTAGGTATGGTTTCATTTTTGGCTCCACATGTGACGAAATCCAATAGTCCACGAGAGCAAGAATAGGCATTCAGAATGTTAGTGGTTTAGTAAGTAAAGAACTGATCTCTGCATCACTGCACCAGAGATATGAGCGTGTTAATGAACACTCTCAGTTAAACCATTATGCATACAGACCAAACAACAAACCACAGCGTTTTATAGAGGTGTAAAAAATAGCTGGACCCCTTGCAGGGAATTCACCATGTTGTTTCTAACTGACAAACGGCTCTACAGAGCCTATTTTGTAAATGGGCCATTCCACAGAACTCGTGCAAACTGCTGTCCCATATAAAAAACACATTGAAAGAGCATTAAAATATTCAAATCTTGGTTTACTTAGATCCTTCTATCATCTTTCGAAACCCACTATAATATTTATAATATCAGTAAGCTTAATATATAACAAATTTGTACTTTCAATTGGGAGATGGTGAGTAGATTGGTCTTATCATTTTGAAGTAAAAATATGAAAATCTGTGTGTAACTTGTTTTAGTTTTAATATAGTATGTGAACTGTAGGTTCCCTTTCGATAAACGCTATGGGAAAACTCCTGTTTTATCCGATACTGAAGCCTATTGGTTAATGTCAGTGAAAATCACAGAACAATGGCGTTAGGAGCCGCTATTTTGCCTATATAAATACGGGCCGAACACATTTCAGTACCATTTTCTCCTTCAGTTCAATCATCTTGCCGCTCTGAAGAAGAAGCCTCACTCTGTAGAAACTAGCCCTGCAGCAGAAACTATGCACCCGAACGCTTCCCCTGTGGGTCTCCGGAGAGCAAATTTCTCTAAAAGAGCATAACTGTGTTATTTCAAATGGCTCTTGCCAAGCCTATCTGGCCCCTGAAGATTTCCATTATGAGTGCGTCGTCTGCCTGGGACGGACCCACGCCCCTTTCCCTCACCTTGCTTCGCACCAGGATCGCCTATTTCAGCGGTCCCACTCCCTGTGCTCCCCCGCCTGTCTCTCTCCAACAAAGACGGAGAAAGCAGCAGAGCCGCCAGATGAGCGAGCGTGCAGATGACCCCAAGCCGGCTGAGCCCCGGCGTGCTCTCTCTCCAACACAATGCAGCGATCCTCTCTGCTTTGCCTAGAAGGACCTACGCCCCTCCTCCAGTCCCAGCGGCATGGCCTTGTTCGTGAGAGTACAGACAAGTTGGATGAAGTTTTGTCTCCCACTTTAGAGTGTGACTGCCGGCAGAGGAATCCAGCAATGCTCATCCTCGCTCTGACTCCAAAGTGGTTGCAGAGCTCGGCTTCGACTGGTCGTCTACTATCGAGCCGGAACACAGTCGCCTGGACGAGTGGTTCCTGCATCCGAGGCACCTCCCTGCCAGAGATCCGATCTCTTCTTCCTAGAGGTTAACTAAGAGCTCACTAGATCGTGGAGCGCACTTTCCTCTACCTGTGCCTTCAGCTCTGTCACCCACACGCTCTCCTTGGTTGACGGCGCTGATGACAATGGCTATATGAAGCTCCCACCACTGGAGGAGTCTGTAGCTGCCCACCTCTGCCTGTCTTCAGCCAGCAGTTAGAAAGCGAGACCCAGCCACCCGTTTACCCAGCGCTTCATCTAAGCACGAAAGTTGTCGCAGGCGATGCGCCACTTCCTTCCGAAGAGGGCAGGTCCTTCTGCTGATACCGGCCATTTAAAACCGCCGCCACAGCAGCAACATCCAAAGCCGGCGCCCACACTTCCGCAGCCGAGAGCAGAGCCAGATCTGAGGCGCTCCTGTTCGTCTAGGTGTGCCAGACTTCCCAGGGTAAGAGGCCCAAATTCCCAGGGGGATTGGTTTATATCAATGGATCTGAAAGACGCTTATTTCCTCCCGTTAAAAAAAAAAATCTCTCACCCCACGTACATTTACCAAATGTGCAGATGCAGGGATTGCCCCCCTGAGACAGCCGGGAATCTGAATTCTGAATCATCTCCACGACTAGCTTATTCTAGCCCAGTTGGAACAGGATATATGCACGAACAGGTGAAATTGAGGTTAAAAATCAACTTGGCAAGAGTTTGTTAACTCTTACTTAACAAATTCTATTTTTGGAAATGTTGTCGACTCTACGCGGGTTCAAGTCTAGCTAACGCCGGAGCGCGCCTCGGTAGTCAAGCGCTCTGCGGTTTTGTCCAGTTTAGTTGAAAGCAAGAGTCCCGCCTCGAGCATGGATGTCGGGACAGCTGTGTGACAGCAAACACGCGTCAGGCACAGACGCTCCCCCTGTCACAGCTACATATCAATCACCTCGAAATGCTGGCGGTGATATTAGGAACTCCAACACCATCACGTTCTGGTACGATCGGACAATATGACGGATCTTTCACTTATAAATCACTAGGCAGGGATACGATCTCGCCCATTGAACAGATAACAAAAACTGACCGTCCAATGAGATTGATGCTTTTGTTCACATGCCTGGAGCTGCTGAAGTTACAGTAAAACATGACTTGGTGGCGCTCAAGCACACATTGATGAAGAGGAAGCAAGATGAATTCTTCTTCAGCGCCATCTTGTGTACCGGGCTATTTCTGTTTTCATTAAGCACCATCTATGTCAAGGAGTGATTTTGCACGTTCACTCGGCTCATCGCCAGTGAAAATCGTTTGGGTATGAATGCCGAAAAACGCTGCCGATAAGAGTGTGTGATTATCGCCCCGGTGTGGACAGGACTTAAGGGGTCGAACTCCTGAAACACCTGATCCATCAGGGGGAGCTTGAGTGTGGGAGGAACGCGCCATTTAGACGGGTTGCGGCGTGTCTGTCCATGAGAGCCTCGGGGTGCCAGTCCGGAGGAGCTCACCCCAACTCTCCCTATGGTAAATGTCCAAGAAGTCCTCCACTTAACTCTCCAGGAGATTCTTGAGAGTTGAAGTCAATATATTCCATATAAATGGGGTCTCGTCTTCTGTAATGGAACGGCCAACAGGAACACGGACGAAGGTAGGATCAAACTCAAATACACTTCAATTGAAGAACGGGAATAAACAGGAGTAGATCACATAGACCGGTAACATATACGAGATGAGACAAAGGCCGTTTCTCAATTCCAAGAATGCAAAGAACAGACTTGTGTTCTCGTGGAGACCGGTCTTGCGAGGCAGCCTCTGAAGAACGAACTTGGATGGACACGCCGCAGTGACTTCTGGGACTTCAAGAAGGTTCCATATGCGCTCAAGGCTGCATTCGATGCATCCTTGATATCGAGAACACATCCGGGTACAATACAATTTAAGGTATTATTTATTCATAAGGGTTTTCACCCATTTAAACTTTACTGTTTATATTAGTGGCATTAACCGCCACAATCTGATCTCCAGTAATATTTAAGAAATGTGAAATATAACCCAATCAACTATGGAAGATTTTCTGAGAGGTGGTAAGAAAATGAACAGGATCCAGATGGATCATGCATCAATGCGGATTATATCAAAGTAACTTGACAAATCAATAGACCGAATTTCTCTTTGGCACTTAGTTTCATTCCAATGGAGACTTTATGAGATCATATTGGGTTCCTACCACTGCATCTACCGACAGACCTATTAATACATAAAAAAGGATCTGGAATGGAGACTGGAAGACTATTTTTGGCTCTGGAGTCTGATACCACAATAATAAATCAGCATCTTTTCAGCAATATGCTGCAGTGGTCTATTTTCTATTAAACTGTTTCGGAACCATAAAAACAATATAAAGGTATACAGAATATACATCTACGTTAAGCCAAAAAACTTGTGCAGTACAGACTGCATTAATACAATGCAACGCACTTGACTTTCCATTTCCAGTGTATATGAATAGCATATATATTATTTTATTGACCTGCGACACACAAATATACATAAAAAAATGAATTCCAGAGATCATAACCCGAACGGCATTTGCTGAATAATGTGGTGAGGTCATGTGACTATTGTTGCACAAGGTATTTTCACATTATCGTTAAAGTATATTTAAGTATTGATATATTTCTTTCTGAACATTATTTGCCACAGAAATAGAGCGAAAGCTTTTCTCTGGGTGTGCTGATCTGTGAGGTGGGGGAGGGTCATTTTCCACCAGAGGGAAATTTGAGGCATTGGGGGGAGGGGTCATGACACATCGTAGGCTTTTCTGATTGGTTACTCGTCCAATGCATGAGGAAACCTACACAATCACACAGGCCAGATACTGACTCTCTCTAAAGACCACTGCAGATCTTTATTTAAGTACACCAGCCTCATTGACCTGATGGTTACTTTAATATATTCAGCTCTTTTTCATTTGAAATCTCAAGTAATTCTGTGTTTCTACAATGTTGGCTTTATTTTTATTTTTTGTCTTGGGTCTATGTACACTGCATTGTCGGTATACATCTAACCTTGCTGCAAGGAAGATCTTATGTAATTTTGGAAATTAAATAAGACATGTCCAGTTGTTTCACACAGTGAGTTATTGGCTGCCTCAAGCATTAAAAAACGAATAATAAACCAATAAAATGCACTTTTGTACGATTTTGGAAATGTTTAGGATACCAATAAAATCTGGGTCTTAAAGAATAATTTGTAATTCTTATAATGCTTTAACCTCCGTTCCTGAGATGGGATTTATTACTCTGAAATGTAAGGATCAATACCCATAAAGAGTAGGTTTAGACAGCGGTATAAATGCTATTGATTGTCAACTATAGAGCTATGACTGAACTGTAAAGAACTTTCAAATAAGGAAACAGCTGAAATCTAATACAAATCCATAAATCTCTTCACTTAACTTGACAAACCCATAAACTGGCACATATATGTAACGAGCAAACATTTCACTAAACTCAAAAGTCCAATACCGATGGGAATTATTTCTCACCCAGATCTGAAGTTTTATCCTCTTGTCATTCCTGTAGATGGTCTTCACCTTGAAGTCAATGCCCACTGTGCTTACAAACGCTGGCGTGAAAGAGTCGTCTGCATAACGAAACAGAAAACTCGTCTTCCCGACGCTGCTGTTCCCGATGATCAGGATTTTAAACATGTAATCAAAGTTTTGATCGGAAGACTCCTTTTGTCCATAACGGTTATCTGTAGCTGAAGCCATCTGGAGGGTACAGAGAAAGTGAGGTTATTCACAGGTTATTCAAGATTCTTAATAATATGTATAGTTTAACATGGATGGAAGGAAGAGTAAGCATTCTGTGACATAAGCATTAGCTAATAACCAGGCTTGCTTGACGTGTCTGTGTGTGTTGCAACAAACTTTTCTTCAGAAGTACAATATGAAATTTTGATAAAAGATAACGAAGACAAAAACATGCGAACGATCATTTTCACGAATAAATCATGATTCACTAAAAAAACAGCTGAAAGCACACGTACGCAAAAATCCCCAGTCTCTTTCTTTCTTTCTGTCTCTCTCTCTAAGACAAAATTATATATATATATTATCACGCATAAATGTATATTTCATCATATAGTAAAAGAGTAAGAAAAGCTGCGTCAGACTATAGCTCGAGCTGCGAACACCACTTTTACAGCCGGCTTACGAGAAATCTGTAAACTGATTGTCTGCATAAAATGTGTTTTATTGTGAACTGATTGTGAGGACTGCGCACTTGGAATTACTTGCGAGAGCACGTCTGCAGACAGCATCACATGGGGTTGCCTGGAGTAACTTTGACTTAGTGACGACAGGTGATACAGGAAAGTTGGAGATAGCCTGGGTGTGTTTTATGCATATGACTAAACTCGTGCATGCGGCCGCTAATTTAAAATACGCGTTACTCCAAATTCACTAACATTAGGACGAGGATAAGAACAAATTCATGTGCGTACGCACTAGTTGTGAATAAGGCGTAATATTTTTTTGTGAGAAGTTCAAATGTGCGTATAATACGAAAAATCGACACAATTTTTAGTGAATGAGACCCAATTTGCGCTAGCAAAGTAAATAGAGAAAATTTTGATTTCAGGTGCACTTTAAAGAAACCTAATGTTAACAATTCTTACTTTTATGTTATTTCAAAGGATCTCACAGAATTTCCTAACTGTTTTACGAGGTGGCTTATGATTTTGTACATTGTGAATCGTACACAAATTTACCATTTCTAGAAATAATGAACCCCTAACCCTAACATCACTGGCGTGAAAGGAAAGGAAATCGTACAAAAACGCATGAATGTGAACGAACATTACGTTTTTGCAAGATTGCGTTGGAAATTTTCTTCTATCATTTTAGCCGCATTACTCATTTCCAAATTTAGACATTTCGAAGTGCTTGCTTTTTCTGTGCAAAACAATGAATGGGGACTGCAGCATTAAAGCCTTAGAACGGATGTTAAAAACTAAAATAAATTTAAAATTGATCCGTGCTTGATATTCTTCTGAAGTCTTCTGAAGCCAGGAAACAGCTTGGCTTCAGGAAAGTCTTGTTTTTACTGACAACTGTCTCCTCCAGTGAGCTGTTAACTCGAAAGCTGCTGGAGTCAGCGAGGCTCGAGACCCACATCAGTCTGATTTGTAAATGATTTATTCAGATGGAACTGGATTAACCGGTTCATTGAAAATAATTATCTGTTCACAAATTAGACATCACTACTTCGCTCAAGCTAATAAGAATGTCAAGATGTTTTGTGCCTTGAATATTGGTCTGCTCATGATCAGCTATCACATGATTTCACGTGACCATGTTAATACAGTGAGTGGTGCATTCAGAACTATGATACATAGTTAGAAAAAGCACTAACACTACTTCAAAATGAACATTTACCTGTTTACTATCCTTTCAAACATATTTAAATGAGCGACTCATTTTTCCAGACCTGAGTTAGGGTCAAATCTAATGAAAATCATTTATTTTCGTCCAATTAACGCTAAACAAAAGGAATTTGAAGCACCGCCAGGTCTTGGCCTTATCTGACATTTTCTTTTGGTGTCAGAACAATAATTGGTACAGGAGTCATTGAATAAAAAACAGGTTTTTGTTCAGCTCCATCGTACTCTGCCAAATAGCAAAGCATTACTGTTCACATGATCTGCTGTAGCCATCGCAGAAATGATCTGTAACTGTAGAGTCTTTTTTGAGAATGCAATTACCGAAACAGGATGTTAAAGGTGAGCTGGGAAGTAAGTTCGGTTTGCAGGACAACTGTAACATGAGCTCACATGCTATACAGATCAGGATGACTTGGCAAAGCACAGAGAAACAGAACAACGGCAACAATCAGATCTTATAGATGTCAAACGCGCCCCTTTCTCTATAAGAGAAGGGCTGAAACACTGTATGAGCGCTTCACTTTGACAAGGGCAGTTGTTTGATTCTAATCATGCTGTCTCGAGCAGTTTGAGGGAATGTTGGTTTACTTTGATCCCAGAGTGGCCATTAGCCTCACATTTACTTACAGCCTCACATTTGTTGTACATGTTTAAGTAAAGGGAGTGCAAGGGTTTCAAAAAGGCCCACAATGAAAATGTTTTTCTATCTTTCTATTAACACAAAATGAGCTATTTTGCAGTATGTTCAATCTGTTCTTTTTGCACACACACAAAAACACATCTATGATCTTTTATGGTAGAGAAAAACAAGAATCTTCATTTCATGAGTTAACCATCTCTCTATTATGTTAGGTACTATATATGAGGTTAAAAGGGAATTTTCTCCCATAAATTAGATTTCTATCATGAATTACTCAACCTCAAGTTGTTCCAATTCTGTATAAATAGATTTTTCCCGTTGAACACAAAGAAAGATATTTGGAAGAACGTTAGCAACTGAGATTTTTTGTTAAATAGGATGACACAAACAATGTGTTAAAATTAACACATCCATTTAAAGAGTGTAGTATACTTTAATAAGGTACTTCACAAACACACACAAAGAAACCGTAACTATTTCTGCAGTATATAGTATGCATACTGTACAATTTTTCTATATACATGGAATACCCAGATAACTGTATTTGCAAAAATAATGTACAACAAAGCTCAATGAATCGAGTACTGTTTCCTACAATGCAATGAGCCCTGAATTGACCTTCCAATTCCCTTTCCAATTCCTAAAGAATGAAATCTTGTCCCGCCCCTACATGTTTTCCTCATTCCAGAAGCCATTTCACATACGTACGTCACAAAAGGAAAGAAAACACCATTGCAACTACTATTTCATGTCGACTTTAAGTAAGCATGTATTTCATTTAAAACATAGTCTACCTCCTTTACACGCACACATACAGATTATTCTATTAATAAAAATGTTTTTTTGTCTTACACAAAAGTCAGACACTATCAATACTGGGACAAAAAAACCCAAAAGAGGGATTGGTGATGTGGCAAATAAGCATCCTATTCAGTATCTAGGACACCTGAACATAAGATACATTTGTGTGATGTCGGACGAGAAAGCTTTGGATAGTTTGCACATCCGTACTCCACTAAACACAGCACAAATATTCTAATATTAAATAAAGCTTCATCTCAATTAAAAACCTTCAAAACCCAGTCCAAAAGCAGAAAGAAAACACTTCTCCTCAGGAGACCCTGGAAGCTGATCTGCAACTCAGCACACGTCTGGTGTGTCTGAAAGATTCGCAGAACACCAAAGCATCCTGAAATCAGCATCTCTCCTGATAACACAGGGCTGGAGCTGACTAAAAATAGAAGCAAACTTTTAGACCAGCTGCTCTCCCGGCCCAACAAAAACAGAGATGCCGGACCACCTCGGGGGGAACTGAGAGCATCTTTGTGGTCATACCGTTGAAGTAAAGAGGTTTCAGCATTAAGAAAGCTAAGGCTCTGCTCTGGAGAGCACTTTTCACCACCTATACACTCCAATCCCCAATAATGCAAAGGTCCGGGAAATCAACAATGTCAGCATTGGGAACTCTGTGGTTTATGCCGCGTTGTCCAAGAACTGTCATACTGATTTGTTTAGAAATCTTAATTTTAAATGTCATTTCAGATAGCATGTTGATTTCCCACAGAAATAAAATGAGAAAGACCGAGAGCATTCAGAGCCATGTTTTTGTGGTTGGCCAGAAAGATGGTTCGAAACAAGGACTTGACGATTACATGTCAGCAGTTTTGTTAAAAGAAAGAGGAAAATCTCATAGAAAATAAAGCCATAAATGGGATTATGCCGTTATAATGCCTTGAAGGGTTTAACAAGACAAGATTCCACGAATTTCAGCAATACATGCAAATATATGATACAATACAGGGTATAATATAGTGTATAACACCAGTTAGAGAAAATGTATAAACCAGCAAGAGATCAGGGCATCCTTACATAATAGGAAACAGCACATGTACACGCAACACTGCTGCGGAAGATATTTTCACCTGATTCACCATCTTCTGAGATGATGCTAAAGAAAACGATCGCGATTTCATTATTCTTACTGATATATATATATATACAAATGAAAAGAAAATACGTGCAATGCAGTGCCAGTGTGTTAAATGTAATGTGGCAGATGTGCCTTTCATTGGGAGTAAAAACAGAAGGATGCGCGATGTCCATGTCAAATGAAGGTTATTCTCTTTGCCATCAGCGCTTAATCGTTCGCTCTTTGACAGTAAAAACACGCACGCCGATCATATATTCCGCTGTATTCACCACAAATAATTTCAAACGCATTTTACTGATGTGGTCTTACCGTAAAATCCGTTTTAAGCGTCACTTACGCCAATACTGCGCCTCTTCCAACACCTGCAGACAAACTTGACGTCACTTGAAAGACGTGTGACGCAAAGACGGGGCGGGACCAGGGGCATTTTGATTGACGCCTTGGAGAACGAATACGACCGCGATCCCTCCCACAGGACGTAAAATATTCAAGAAGCTTTAAAACCAACATCATTCATAATTGAGCAGTCGGGGCTTCAGTCTCTCCATAATTAATCAATTAAAACGGTTGTGAAGAACGACCAGCCGGCACAAGAATTTGTTTACATGAACAATGCAGGTCAGTGGCCTTTTCGACACACTAATATGTAACCAATGCTTGTCCCTTTACCACAACCTCTGACATTTGACATTTAAAACTCAATGGTTTATGTAAAGCCGGAACTAGTTGCAACTGAAAATAACTAGCGACTAAAATAATACGCAAGCTAAACAATATCAAGCCAAACCGAAATTATTGAAACATTTGCAAACGTAAAGAAGAATTTGAACACTGGGTGGCGCGAAAAACCACAAGTGGTGTTTAGCTTTGAGCTATTTACTTTTGAGTTCATGGTTCCCATATATTACAATGCTAGTCAAATTAAAACTATGGAATGACACTATTGGACTAAGGGAATTATGTTCCCATTCACTCTTAAGTATGAACTGCCTCCACTTTGAAAACGTCGGTCAAGCCAGCCCTCACATTGGTTTTCTGTTCGCGCATATATGAAAGATTGCGGTAGGAGCGCGGGACGACAAATTTCAAAATAAAAGCGGTTTCGGACTCATTTTGTAAGTGTTTTAACGGTTGCAAGTGATGTTGCTAGGGCAATGAGAGACGACATTAAATGGCTACTATGCAGTTTCTATAATGTTTTAATTGATTTCTAGGCCGTTGATTATGTATTTTGGTGGTTAGAAGAGTGTTGCTATGCAGTTTGTGTGGCGTTCTGGGTGGTTGCTAGGGTGTTGCTAAGGCATTCTGGTGGTTGGTTTTGACCTAGTGGGCCAGTTGTGGCCTAGTTGTTAAAGAGACAGACTCATATGGGTGACCATAACTGACAAATAGGTAATTTTTCATACACCATATCAGGACTTTCTGATGTGGCGTTTTTTAATAAAAGTCCCCTCAATATCCTATATAGACTGTTTATTCTCTATCTTCAGATGAAAAATAAAAAAATGAACTACCTGTTTCTAGAAAATGATTTCACCTCAGAATCATAGTACACCATCTCAGATTGGCACTCAAACAATATCAGGACTTTCTGATGTGGAGTTTTTTAATAAAAGTCCCCTCAATATCCTATATAGACTGTTTTTTCTCTATCTTCAGACAGGGATTAAAAATAAACTACCTGTTTCTAGAAAGTGATTTCACCTCAGAATCATAGTACACCATCTCAGATTGACACTCAACAATATCAGGACATTCTGATGTGGAGTTTTTTAATAAAAGTCCCCTCAATATCCTATATAGACTGTTTTTCTCTATCTTCAGAAGGGATTAAAAATAAACTACCTGTTTCTAGAAAGTGATTTCACCTCAGAATCATAGTACACCATCTCAGATTGACACTCAAACAATATCAGGACTTCTGATGTGGAGTTTTTTGATAAAAGTCCCCTCAATATCCTATATAGACTGTTTTTTCTCTATGTTCAGATAGGGATTAAAAATAAACTACCTGTTTCTAGAAAGTGATTTCACCTCAGAATCATAGTACACCATCTCAGATTGACACTCAAACAATATCAGGACTTCTGATGTGGAGTTTTTTAATAAAGTCCCCTCAATATCCTATATAGGAATTTTTTTCTCTATCTTCAGATGAAAAATAAAAATAAACTACCTGTTTCTAGAAAGTGATTTCACCTCAGAATCATAGTACACCATCTCAGATTGACACTCAAACAATATCAGGACATTCTGATGTGGAGTTTTTTAATAAAAGTCCCCTCAATATCCTATATAGACTGTTTTTTCTCTAACTTCAGATAGGGATTAAAAATAAACTACCTGTTTCTAGAAAGTGATTTTACCTCAGAATCATAGAACACCATCTCAGATTGACACTCAAACAATATCAGGACTTTCTGATGTGGAGTTTTTTAATAAAAGTCCCCTCAATATCCTATATAGACTGTTTTTCTCTATGTTCAGATAGGGATTAAAAATAAACTACCTGTTTCTAGAAAGTGATTTCACCTCAGAATCATAGTGCACCATCTCAGATTGACACTCAAACAATATCAGGACATTCTGATGTGGAGTTTTTTAATAAAAGTCCCCTCAATATCCTATATAGACTGTTTTTTCTCTATGTTCAGATGAAAAATAAAAATAAACTACCTGTTTCTCTACACCTCTTCAGATAGTTTAATGCTGATCCAGAAGAATGTTTTTATATTATTTATTATATTTTAATGAAACTGATATTGACACATATCAAACAGTTATACAAGCTATGAAATATTGGCTGTCCACGATTTTGCAGCTCACACATTTTTTGGGGGAAATTAATTACACAATAAAATCATATTATTATTACATTTTATTTATATTTTATCTAAAAAAGGATGTGAAATTTTGTCTGCTTATTATTCACTCTTTACGCCGAGATACTTTATAATTTGTATCAAATGTACCTATTTTTTTCTGTGTTCTAAATATCAATTTCAATAACTATCATAAAAAATCACATTCAGCAAGTACCTAAAACTAAGAAGACAGTGCCATGGGAAAACAGAGTGGCAGAACATAAAATGGAAAGGAGGAGTGCTGACCCATCCAACCCAGCAGGATTCCAGTAGCTGTGGCGTCATTGTCACCATGGTATGTGAAGTAATGCAGAGTAATATGTGAAATATAATTTTATTTTTAAGTTAGTTTGCTGATAGATGTTGTCTCTACATTATATGCATTTTTTATTTTTAGCTAGGTTTTGCTTGTGGATTTATCCATATTCTACAAATGAACATTTGGAATGGTCTCCTTTAGTTTTTTCAGCAGCGGTATCTAATAAATTGAATGTTGATGCTTGTTTAGATTGCAAGGGAAGTGATGAAGGCCTTTCCAGCCGTCCCAGTCATAAGCTTTGGGACTTCCAAAAGAGAAATGGCAATCGAAAGAGGAGTAATGGGTGCCCAGATACTGGAATCATCAGGTTTGTTAAGGAATTGATGGTATGTACTATGATGCAATGATAACAAAATGCAGTTTTGTCAACAATACACTCACAAAAATAAAGTGCTTTAAAGGTTGTTCACAGCGATCCCATAGAAGAAACATTTTTTTTTCCCCAAAGAACCATTTAGTTAAAAGGTTCTTCAAGAACAATCTGTTTCTTACTTTTTGTAATCTGAGGAATCTAGTTTTGCCACAAAGAACCTTTTGCAAAACAGAAATATTTTTGTGGAACCAAAAGGTTATTCTATGACATTTAATTACCTTTCGAAGCACCTGTTTTTTAAATAGTGTATCCTAAAGTAGTTTTAACGTAACTTGTTGAGGAAAATTTAATTGAACTTGATTGTTGAAGAAAATCATTTTTAACTAATCTTCAGACAAAACATCTATTTTTTATGATCACCTTACTGTCTAGTAAAATTAATTTAAATAAGAAAAGATTTCAAGAATGTCAAAAATTTTGAGCAAATTACATACCGGACAACACAATATGTTGTGGGCTAGGCTAATCAATATGTCCAGGTTAGCAAAGGCAATTAAACATTAAATACAGTAAATAAAACTCATGAAATCTAAGAGAGTAATAATTGACTAAACAATTTGTTTTGACCCTTTTTGGCTAAATTCTTCTACACATTGGTTAGTAATATCTCTATCAGCACTGAAGGTTGTCTGGTAAATTTAATTCACATATAAGTTACAGACAGCTTCTGGCACAAACACAAAGGGTTCTTATAATCATTAGTAGAGTGCAATATCTTGTATTTATTATTGAACCTAAAGCAATAGTACTGTATAAAAATCAAAAATGTGATTATAGGGGAATGCATGCCTTTACCTGGACAAAATCAAGAAGCCTTATTACAGTGGTAAAGATTGCTTTTTCTCAAAAAAAGGTAGTTGTAAAATAAATTACACTGTAAGTTATCTATGAGGCAAGTGTAGCAGGGGAGAAGGTAAATGGGAGTGTTGAACAAAAGGGGAGTAGTTTGACAGCTGCAATGATTAACCCAGATGATTGTATTAACTCATGGCTGGAGATATAAATTATGCCATTAGAAGCAAAAATCAATTACAGATATTAGGAGAGATTGAGATTAACAGAAATGATTGGTCTCTTGACAAAGTATACCTAATGTTAATGTAAAAGTACACAATACAAAAGAAATCTTCAACGGGTAGTTCACTCAAAACTAACGGTACTTTTATAATTGACTTACTTTGTCATTTAGACCGACAAAACATGTCTTTAGTTTTAAGTTTTCAAAGACAATTAGGGTGAATCAATAACATTTGGTCTTTAATTTTCCTTGTAGGGTCAAATTTAGTATTAATATAAATATACATAAATAATAAATACATGCATGCTAAATATAATTTAAAATAACTATACATTTGAATGCCGTATTTGCTGCACCAAATTAAAATATGTTAAGCTTATATCGGTTTAATTGTTTACATATTTTTTAGTGTTTGATGAGGCCAATAACTGTGCCATGTGTTCAATGGCAAAACCATTTGGCTCTGGGCCTCCCACTACACACTGGGTGAGTTTTTTGTTTCCTTTCACATTTCAGTATCATTTCACATTTTGGTCTCATTTTTTAGTCTGTGCTTGTGTAGTAAAGGCTGAATATGAAGGATAATTAATACAATTAAATAAGTTATCTTGTAATCTGAAGATATTTATAATTTCATTGAAATTTTACCTTTCCACTCTAGATCCAATGTGACTGTTGTGACAGGTGGTTCCATGAAGAGTGTCTGGGATTGAAAAAAAAAGAACTGAAAC
Organism: Triplophysa siluroides; assembly: GCA_006030095.1. NCBI lineage: Eukaryota > Metazoa > Chordata > Actinopteri > Cypriniformes > Nemacheilidae > Triplophysa > Triplophysa siluroides. The sequence goes on along the minus strand of VCII01000835.1, from coordinate 889,235 downwards.
GAGCAAGAGCACACAGCTGGAATTGCAAGCTATGCTCTTTTGAATGTCTTTAAAACATTCAGACAGTTTAATGACAATTGTGTTGGTTTCTATAAGCGACAAGAGATTGTGTACGTGTATTATAAAAACAGTATACTGTATATAGGACATTTGGGGGGGTTAAAGACATATCCCGATATTGTTTAAGTGCAAATCTGAGATGATGTGTATATGTCTATATAGGATATTGAGGGGACTTTTATTAAAAACTCCACATCAGAAAGTCCTGATATTGTTTGAGTGTCAATCTGAGATGGTGTACTATGATTCTGAGGTGAAATCACTTTCTAGAAACAGGTAGTTTATTTTTAATCCCTGTCTGAAGATAGAGAAAAAACAGTCTATATAGGATATTGAGGGGACTTTTATTAAAAAACTCCACATCAGAAAGTCCTGATATGAGTGTCAATCTGAGAACTATGTGATGTAGGGTAGTGTCTGAAGATAGAGAAAAACACTATATAGGATATTGAGGGGACACTCCACATCAGAAAGTCCTCCATCTGAGATTGATTCTGAGGTGCCAATCTGATAGGATTGAGGGGACTTTTATTCCACATCAGAATGTCCTGATATGTTTGAGTGTCAATCTGAGATGGTGCACTATGATTCTGAGGTGAAATCACTTTCTAGAAACAGGTAGTTTATTTTTAATCCCTGTCTGAAGATAGAGAAAAAACAGTCTATATAGGATATTGAGGGGACTTTTATTAAAAAACTCCACATCAGAAAGTCCTCATATTGTTTGAGTGCCAATCTGAGATGGTGTACTATGATTCTGAGGTGAAATCATTTTCTAGAAACAGGTAGTTTATTTTATTTTTCATCTGAAGATAGAGAAACAGTCTATATAGGATATTGAGGGGACTTTTATTAAAAAACGCCACATCAGAAAGTCCTGATATGGTGTATGAAAAATTACCTATTTGTCAGTTATGGTCACCCATATGAGTCTGTCTCTTTAACAACTAGGCCACAACTGGCCCACTAGGTCAAAACCAACCACCAGAATGCCTTAGCAACACCCTAGCAACCACCCAGAACGCCACACAAACTGCATAGCAACACTCTTCTAACCACCAAAATACATAATCAACGGCCTAGAAATCAATTAAAACATTATAGAAACTGCATAGTAGCCATTTAATGTCGTCTCTCATTGCCCTAGCAACATCACTTGCAACCGTTAAAACACTTACAAATGAATGAGTCCGAAACCGCTTTTATTTTGAAATTTGTCGTCCCGCGCTCCTACCGCAATCTTTCATATATGCGCGAACAGAAAACCAATGTGAGGGCTGGCTTGACCGACGTTTTCAAAGTGGAGGCTGGCCTGACCGCAGTAAAATGAAGGTGCTTCACGATGCCATATAAAAAAATATGTTTATCTAAATGGTTTCATCAAGGACCTTTAAAATCCAAAGAAATAAGGTAAGAAAGAGGTGGTTCTTTAAAGACTAAATAGTTATTTGCGTCGCCAAAAATGGTTCTCTATGGTATGGCAAGTTTTCACCATAGCTTTGTTGGTTTAAATAACAATGTGATGTCTCTCAAACTTTTTTTATTTTTAAAGCTTTTTCCATAGTCAAGTTTGTTCCCATTTCAAATTTGTCACATCCACAACGATCCAAAATATTCTTAAATGGGCACATGAAAAAAATATATAATTTTCTATAAAAGCTCATTCTCCATTTGTTGTCAGATATCCTGCGGTGGAGCCTTGTGTTAGCAGCGCAATAATAAATGAAATCCCAGGGAACAAACCACTGTGGGTTTATCCTACATCCTACAGTATATTGTCACTCAAAAACTAATGTATTTTTAGATATATATTACCCTCATTTTAAATGGAAAACGTGTGTAGACTGATATTTTCTGATAAGGGTTTAGGAAAAAAACAGATGGTTCATTATGTTGGTAATAAATACATTTTATTTATATTTCAAGTTTATATTTCAGGTTTTGACTGCATATGTCACATCTTGGAACTTTTTATTTTAGCATCTTCAGTGTAGTCACCATTGTCTAGAATTTGTACTTTTGGCATTTTATATACAAGCTTATTCAGCTTCATTTCTTACCATGCTTTTCAAACATGATTTATATTTATGCAGACCTATTATTTATTTATTTCTATATGAAATTATATACTTTGTACTCTGTCAATTTGATATAAGTTGACATACATTGACAAATCTAGATTTTTGTTGCACCTGCACCAGCAATTTATTTTGACCAGTTCTTGACACCTATTTACTACTCCACATTTAGATCAACACAGATCCAAACAACACAACAATATTTTTATTTGTTGGCAGTTCAGAACAACCTGAATTACGAATGAAATATTTTTTGGCTCTTACAGTAAAGAACAAATAAAACACGTTTAGCTGAAGCATGTGTGGCCTTAACCTGTAAACAAACCAAACAAACACTTTTGACATTGTCAGTAATATTAACAAACATAGAATTCAGCACATTATTACATACAAAATGATACAGTTCTGTTATTATCCTACAACAGATTTTGTTTTAGACACTAGAAATGTTTCACAGTCTCCATTGTAAGAGCAATGGAGCTAAAGGGGTGTGTTTAAGGCTGAATTCTTGTGTATCTATCCCGGCTGATCTCTGAGATGAATGCGGACAAGACTACATGAGATATGTGGCAATTTAAGCATTAAGTATCAAAGCTGAAGAAATAATAAACTCTGACTTCTCAGTGCGGATGACTTCTGCTTTATGTAAGGGAATGTATTGAAAGACTTTTTTCATTTTTAATATTCTTAACATAAAATAAATAAAGGTGAAGCGTGTAACTGTTTCCCAAGAACCTTTGCTGCCTGCCATTTGTCAAATAGAGAGGTAGACATGCTTAAAACCCACTCTCGAATATTCATCCGTTTATTTCTATTTAAAAGTGAATGTATTCTGTCAAAACATGTTTTTAAGTAACATATAAATTGTAAATATCTCTTTATATATTTTTTTCCAAAATATTCTTGTGATGCTACCAGCCTGTCATCACTGTCACATAGCAATTACGGCTCTGGTGATCAAAAACCAGAACTGAGTGCCTGTGATCGAATATGGCAGATTTAGTCTCATCCCAAACAAGCACAGCACTTCTTAAACACTACAGATTCTCTGTGGTTATGAGGCTTATTTATAGAAATGTAACAATATCAGAATCTCACTGTACGATACCTCGGTATACGTCCACGGTACAGTATTTATTGCAATATTTAACATGACAAATGATGACTTGGAAACGTGCCATAAGCATCCTATTTTTTTATCCTCTCCTGCTCTCCTGCACCAGATGATATAATATATAATGTTTTTCTAATATTCTCTGTGTTAGGACCGGAAGACTAATCGTTTCATACCGACATGTGACCACAATAATATTGAGACAATTTAGCTATTGCGATATCACAATATTGATAATATTGTTACATCCCTAATTATTAATAATCTCTCCACACAAACCAGGATAAGAGAAACATTAAAAAGTATACACACTTCACCTTTAAGGCTTCTTTGTCTTTTAATTGCATGTCTGTGCTGCCTCTGACTCCAAATCTATAACACATTATTTTTTAAATATTTTGAAGAAATGTCAGAGAATGATGGCAACATTAGAGCAGCTAACACATCCATTAGTCGAAGCCTTTTGTTTAGCTCAGAGTAATGGTTGTCTGTGCTGTCCTGGGTTCATGTTAAAATCCACCTCTGGATGGATTGTAATGAAGCATCAGATCCACTTCAGCTTTTCATCTCCAATTTACAATGTCAGACCTGTGTATGTCCGTGAGAATCAGCATCAAATACTGATTCACTCATAAGTGCAAGTGTGGGGGAGTTTAGAGTTGCAAACAAAAACCTCCATGAAGATCAGTTATCATTTGAGTTCACTCATAATTTAGCATTAAAGCTGAATCAACCCTGTTTACATTTAAATAATCAGTACATAGTACATGTCTACATAGTGCTAACGTGTCAAGAGGTATTTCAGTACAAAGAAATGTAAAGGGATTCTCCATACGGCGGTCTTAATTTTGACAGTTTTTGAAACATTTTCGTATTTTAATTTAGTTTCAAACAAGACTATAAACAGGCAGTTTAGTGACTGCCCTATGGAGTTTTGCTACATGAAATCATTCTTATCCTGAGGTTGTTAGCATCACAATCTTATCACTAATGCATTAAATAGTTGTGTAACGGCCGTCCCAGTTCCATATTGGAAACGGTTATTTCTCATTTGCCATCTTGGTTATTTCTCAGTGGCAAAAGCATAAAAAAGCAAAAGCATTAAGTTATCCAAAATGAAAAAGCTTGAAGATAATAAATACCCTATAGTGTAGTGATAAAAAGTTCACATCATGAGTTCATCAGCTTTCCTCTGCTGTCGGCATGGACAAGGGAAGACACCATGTTTCTCCACATGACTCTCAAATGGGACCACATGAACATTCATCTACACGTTCCTCCTCAATCCTTATGCAAAATCTGTGTTTTTTAAAACATGGGCTTATTCGGTTGGATAAACCTTATGTCCAGTCATTTCAAAAGTCAAAGTTAATATGAGAAAACTGGTAGTGGATGGTTCACCACGAAACCTCAAAACTTCATGAGTGTGACTGAGCAACACAACTAAAGCAGATCTTCCATGTTAAGTTTCCAACTGCAGGACAGACACACTGGTCATTTCTTGGTCCAGTTCTCTTTCGCCACCGTCTAAAATGGGAGTGACTCCAACTGTGAGGTTCTGGGACATTTCTGAATGCTTGGCGTTCATAGTCGTTAATCTATGTCCTCGTTCTATGTTCATGTTCTCCTCATCACCCTCCAGCTCTCCATCCTCTTCCTCGAGAGTGAGGTCAAACTGGAACTTTTCTCCTGATCCCCCAACGCCCACTATGGCCCGCAAGTCCTGCTCGTCGGGAATGGGCGAAGGGCTGCGTGGAATCATGCTCTGGTACCATTCACGATTGTCTTCTAATGTATCTAGAATGTCCTGAGCATCGGGATGGACCAGATCGGCCCATGTCTCCCACAGAGGGTGGACAATGTAGTCGATGAATCCCACCTTCGGATTTACAGAAACAGCAATTAAAAACAGCAATATTTAGGGATGCATACTAACAATTTAATCACAGCATACCTGAGTTTTTTCAACAGAAGCCGTGTGTTTGTCACACATGGGGCTGATTTCGATGCCCTTGTCACGTTCGCAGTCACCCTGACTGAAAAGCTCCACCATGATTCGATCTGTCCACTGTCGGTAGAGCTCCAGGGGTTTGGTGGGGTTGCTGAGGTCAGCGCAGTGCACCATGTTCTGGAGGACCTTTAGACAAAGGATTCAAAAAATATATATATCTGAACACTGCTAACCAATATTAAAGTAAGTAATCAATTTGTAAGGTTGACAATGTTTTTACATAACTTTACCTAAAATCCTCCAACCCATACAACCATATAGGTCGTTTGTTTCTTTCCTTAAAAGCGATTTATAATAGCTTTTTAAAATTAGCGCCCCTACCGGCAGCGTGATAGGTCATACATATGTTAACCGCAGTTTTTTTGTTAGGTTTAATGTGCATGGTATTCATGCTAGTTTCCTTAGCTCTGTTGGTAGAGCCTTGTGTTAGCTGCGCAATAATAAATTAAATCCCAGGGAACAAACCACTGTGTGTTTTTCCTTCAAAGCTTCTGGACTAATACGTCAATGTAAAGCATGTTTTGCAAATTTTATATTGTATAAACGGTGAGTAAGGGACTATCTATAAAGTTCACACATAACGAACACAGATTTTGATTGGTAGCAATGGTCAAATGTTATTTTAAGATGTCACACGCAACACAAAGTGACAGCTAGAGGGCGCTTATCCTGAAAACATCAGTATAGGTCATAATAAGCTGCTTGCACAAACCATGCATCGTTATTAGGAGAACAGGCTAACAAAATGATGCTGCCAAAAACATAACAGTTTCTTAATTCGCTGTGCATTCTAATAAAGTAACATCATCTGTGAGTAACAAAGATACACTAACATGTGTTTATACATAAAGTAGTGGCCAAAATAGATGTCTGAATGGCATATTTGTAGAATATTTACCTTTCATGCCCCCTCGGTTATATTATGGCATAGTATAAAATTGAGAAAATACTAACTTTTAAGATACATTTCATACAAAATTATACAGCTGATCAGTTATTAATATTTTGTTGATACTCCCTGTAGTAATATTTTTTGCCGTTTTTTGTGCATGTGTTATGTGTCATTTTTTGCCACGCCATATTTTTAATAACCACTACTGTATATACATCATAATGTATAATCAGGTCAACAACCCACCCGCTAAAATATTTGGTTTTGCACGTGGCATTATAATAGCATTACCTACTTTGTTTTGGTATAAACAGAGATGTGCAGTACCTGTATTCGGTCTGAGTAGTTGTCCAGCAGCAAGACTCCTAAGCTGGTCACTTTTTTGGTTTCTACCATTGTCTTGAGGTCAGCTAGGTAATTCATGTGCTTGGACATGTCAGTGGCTAATACCTGAGGTAATGACGGAAAGTATATAAGATGCACGTTAGATGCATATTTTTGTTTCAATAACAATGAAAAGTCTCAGGTTGTGACTCACCATATCTATAGTCATCTGCCGCAGGGACCGGCGTTGTTTCTTGCTAAGGTTACAGAAGATGTCACAGTTTTCCTGCTGTAGAAGCTTAAAGCCTACAGCCAGGTGATGATTCTCCAACACAGAGGCATCATTATACATCAGAGCCAGTTCAGAGTCTAAAGAGAAAGCAAACAACACACTGTGGTCCTGACGGGTGTTGAAATATGTTTGCCTTTCATTAGTTTGTATTTGGGAGAAGACAAAGGTCCCAGAAGCCCATACTTGTGTTAATGAGGAACTGGTTGGACATTCCTGGATGGTCTACGTCATGAATTGCACTAGCAAACAGAGCAGCCATGATCTCAAGATCTGTGAACACATCCTGAAAAACAAACAAAGATATACCTGCTTTTAACAACAGTTTGTCTAAAGGTTAATTCCCATGCTCACTATGTATGTGTCAGAAGCATCCATGCAGACCTCTAGGGCAGGTGTGTAGAGAAGAACATGTGTGGACTGCACAACATCTGCTGCGTGGATACTGTTATGGTAGGCTACATCCGCACGATAGTGGTCTTCCAAAGTCATGAGAAAGGTTAAGAAGGTTTCTGGTGGGATTTTGAAGCATTTGAGCAAGTCTCGCTCCTGAGATTGAGAGTAACAGAGCGTATAAACATCATCTAGTGAAACTATAAATATTGCAGCATTGTTTAAGCATTGAAATTAAGCATATTTGTGGCTAATTTATCATGTGTGGCTAGTTTAGTATTCCGATAGTTAAGCAGTGTAATTTAAATCTAAAAATATTACCTGGAAAATGTTGTACATCACGACTGTCAACGGCCGATTCCCAGAGTACTCTGCTATCTTAAAGATATCTATACCCCATCGATCTATGTCTTCAACCTCCTAGAATTACAAATATGGGAAAAAAATTTCATCTCTCCTACTTATAAAAATTATATAGCCCCAAGTATGAATTTGGTCGATCAAGTAAGCTGTTTTAAAACCATGCAATAGTCAAACAGCTGTGATTTATTTTTATAACAGTGTGTTCATAATGGTGTAGGGGAACCTTGGCCAGGAGGTTCTCGTGCTGGGTGGTGACACCAAATCGTGGGATGCTTGTTGGGGGGAGACACGGACTGGGGCTCAGTTTCCTCACTCCGCTTATTTGAGACATAGGCCGGCGTTTCTTCTCCTCTTTACATGCTGCTGACACAACCTCCACATCCTGCTGTTTCTCTGCAACACAAGCATACAGTAGAGCGATATGAATTTGAAGGGAATTTATTTAAAAAAAAAATTAAAAATTGTTTCTGGAATGGTACAGCTGTCCTTCACACATCTTATTACTTATTATTCTGATTGTGCTGTTTGCGTGTTTTTGTTCAGCGATGACAGTGCAATGAAAAAACAAATGTCTATGTATATTTTTATATTGTTTTGCAGACCTCACATTTCTGCAAAATCTTCATTACAAATCATCAAATCACTCACGCAAAAACGTGTTTGATATGAACTCCGACACCTGGTTTCCTGAGCGGCTGGTCTCCGACAGCTGCGTAAGCTCTCTGTTGAGCATTCTTTTAAACTGCAAACGATAAAGCACGAACATGAAATAACAGTCAGAAGCATCTTATTGTTTCCATTACGAGACAGACTAGTGCGATAATAGCAAATCGTACATGAGCTAGAAGCAGAACTAATGTTATAACTCTACCAATGATCAGTCCTCAGAGTACCACGCCACAATATACAACATCATAACAGTGTTAGGTTATGGTAACCATAAAAAGCCTGTAAAGAAACTAGTCTTCTCATTTAGACTGTATATGGGGTTATATAATCCTGCAAAAATGAACCCCCGTAACCCTCTAACCTTATTGGAGGCCATGTCGCTGACTGAGTGGCGTGTTTGCAGGGTCTCCAGCTGGTCCAGACACCAGTCCAATTCCTCCAGAGTCTCCACTGCAAGTTTCTGATACGCTTCATCTGCCACCACACAACTATCTCAGAACAATAGCACTCAACAACAATGATGTTCTCTAGTAGTTAGGCCAGTAATTCAGAATTGTGATCTGTCAATATTTCTACTGGACCAATACAAAAGGGATTTTTATTTTTAACCAAGTATTTTTGTTTATTTGAGCGATAGATATCTATGATAGCTACAAGCCTTTTTCCTCACCTGATAGGTTTGTCTTGGAGGCAGATTGAGGGTTAGTGCTAGGTTGTCTCCTAACATAAAGAAAATGACACCCATAAAGATTAAGACACATTCAAATATTTCCATTCATTGAGTGGCTGTCTGCGAATGTTTGGCTATGGACTTACTTGTTGCCTCTATCCTGCCCATGAGTCAAAACGGCAACATTCCCTCTCACTGTACGTAGACTGGCAAGAACCTACAGTACACACATACACATGCATCAAATATTTATTTTCATTATTTTATGAAGGGTGCTTCGTCAAAAATGCTACAAGAATGATAGAATCAGAAAACAAAGCCACCTTTATGCAGTAACTAACTCTTCCACCAAAGTGTCTCTAAATATTTATAGTCCTAATATTTCATAGTCACCGCATAATGTAATTTTAAGAGTTTGCACTTAGATTTTGGGCCTGAACACTTTAAACATGTTTAAAACGTATTTTTGTTCTTCATACATTTTCCAAATTAGCAGCCAACTGACCTGAGCAAATGGCGTTACAATCATGTCCTCCCCATGACTGCAAGAGAAAAATCAAACAATCATAATCACATTATTATTACAGTTTATTACACACTGGTACCCCACTGAGATCATGTTTCCATTCCTCATGCAAATTACTCCATTTAAATATGACACATCTGTTTTCATAAAGACTCTCAGGAGCAACGTGCCAAGAGGTAGATAAATAATTTAGGCATAAATCACTCAGCTCAAATTAAATGCAAATGAGTCAAGCTAATGCAATCACAGAGTTACTACAATTTCTTTTTTTTTCTTTAGTATGTAATCATAGCTCACAGCTCACTGCCCGTCGATGAGTTTCTGGACACCGTCTTGGGCGAGAGGTCAAAATCTGAGTCGGATCGATAGAGGAAAGACTCGCGGCGCTGGCTGTTTGTCTGGAGGACCAGACCGGAGCTCGGACTGATGGTGGGGTCCAGAGGACTTCGCCCGATCGACAACCCATTTTCCACATCAAAACTGCAACAGAAGGACAGGTTAGGGGATATTAGGTCTCTGACAAAACATTTTGACAAATTAAAGTGAAGAAAGCATCTGCTAAGTTCCAACATGTAGAATGAAAATGTAAAATAAATAAACACCCATCATTTTGTTGGAAGAAAAACTAAAGTTAATTAAGTGAAAACTGTGATTTACATTTTTTTATTAATTGAGTGAATGAACCACATGCTGTAAATTCTGTATGTTAGAGAAGTTAAAGGCCTCTTCTGGAATGACTGTACTGAATTCAATGACTGAATTCATTTTGCTGTGAAGTGAAAGTTACCAGCACTGGTTCTGGTTTATTTATATCTGTGGTGAAGGTTCATTGCCATCGGCTAAGGGGCTATTTTTAGTCTCTCAGGTAAAATATTGCTTCTCTTCAACACATTTACATTAGTGGGGAAATAAACCCTTAGACTACCACTGAGAGAGGGACCAAAGTCATAACATAGACCAGAATATCATTGAGAATTGAGTGTGGATTCTTTTGACTTGCATCTGTCAAAAATCACCTTACAACTGTACTGAAAACTATAGTAATGACTTCGCAGAAGCTAGAAGTTGACAAGAATATCTTTAAAACATATTTAAAATCACCCAGAACACCGTAGCTACAACATAGCAACACCCTGCCAATCACAGACAACAGTATACAGAATTACTTGTGCACCATTTTTGTGCACTTTTTTTCAGAAAACATATAAATATATTTATTATAACATACATTCATATTTATATTATTTGACCTATATTTTCACTTTTAAAATAATTAAATTTAATTTTAAAAAACAATTTATTTTTTATTATTTTCAGTCTAAACTGAAACTTTTTAAGTTGACAAAATCCTTTCAAAAACTAGAAAGAGAAACATCATTTTTTACCATTTTATACCATGCACCAATGAAACATTTACAAGAATTCCAGGAATGTGCTAAAGAAATAAACAGGGTGGATTTTAATGTCATGTTGACATCAAAGCGGATGAATCTGCATTGTCAGATGGGTTATTTCATGCATTGGGCGAATAGTTTTTTTGTTTTGTTCTTGGTGTGAACCGGCTTTTACAGAACTGCACATTTCCTGCACAGATGTTATCATTAAAAAAGTGTAAAACAAACAGGTTATATGTTTCCCAGTGTAGGCTCCTGTAGCTTGGCCTTGGCTCTTCAGAGACAGGGGACCAGAAGAATGTACCACAGGAAAAAACAAGACGCAAGACGTGACCAGGCAGACATTTGGCGTAAATTACTGGCTACATATAGGTTGACAAACCTACAGAAACTGATTAAAACTAAAGAACATTTGACAACACCTTGCATCTAAAAGAGAGTGCACACAAAACTCATTTAATCATGAGATTCCAAACCTGAATGATTTATCTCATCTCTGGCACACACAAAAAAATATATTTAAGAGAATTTTGGTAATTCCCATACAATGAAAGCAAGCTGTCCACCAAATAAGGACAAAAGCATGGATTAGGAAGTAACCCTAAAGTAAAAAAGTTCAATATTGTTCAATAACAGATTTTTTTCGTCATAACCTGTAGTTCTGCATAGCACATAAGCATGAAGTTAAAGCATGGAGTGTTGAAGAGCAAAGTACACATCATAACTTCTGAAGAGCAGATTGACTAAACATGTATGATGTGGCAACAGTGAACTCACCACCGTACGTGCCTTTGGTCAAATATCTGCCTTGCTCGTGGGTAGCCTGCCATTCTCCAGACCTTTAATAAAAATCCTTTAAGACACACCCACGGCTAACCTTACTATTAGAAAAATGTCTTAATCATAATGATGTAATGTTATTTTTAAATGCGTTTTATTTAAAAACCTTGATTTAGTTGGACAAATCCAGAGACCAACATTCGTAAACTATCTCTATTCCTCTCCCTATATTCCACACACACACATACTTGGGCTTGTGCTCTTTGCCAATGCACAAGTTCCAACATGCACGTCAAGCGATGTGACAGATTTATAAATTACCAAAGCACGTTAGAGTATTACAAGAGCAGACACGCTGTTTTAGGAAGAAAACAATTTTTTTTTAATAAAAATATATGTGTATATAAAATGTTCTTTGACATACAAATAATTTGTTTAGTTTAGTTATGATTACATTGCAAAATAGCGTTTTGGGAAAGAATTTAATATTTTGTATAATTTCTTAATTTTTCTTTAAATATTTGGGTACAATTTTTTTAGATCGTATGTGAGATCGACCCAAAAAGTGTAGCACAATTTTCAATATATTTATAATATACCCAATATGCCCATTTTGCTTTTTACTTCATGTTTGCATTTGTTTAATAACACGTTTTTATAAATACTGCAAATGCCTTTGAATTTTAAAACTCTTACAAAAGATTCTGTGTGCGTACTATGGAACAGTGACGAAATCAGATTGTAATATTTAGAGTATGATTTGAGTGAAGCAATAGATGAGCGTAGTGAGGGTAAATGTTTTTACACGCAGTATTTACTCAAGTCATAAAACAAACTGCTTGTACAAATACTGTACGTAAATTACAGTAAATGAAGCAATATGTCTGAGGAGTCTAAGTTATCAGGTCATCATAGACTATCAAGTTAATCTATTGAACCAGAGATGTTTGCTTTTCAACACACGTTCAATTGTCGTCATCGGTTCTGAATGTTAATCTGGTTGAGAAACATGTAGTTAACTAGATTGAGGCTTGTGTGCAGTTTAAACTGAATCAAGAATTTCCTCTTAATTCCAAATCAAGTGGTGAATTTAAATTGAGAAGTGTTAGTGAAGTTAGAATTAAAAAGAAAAATTATTTATTGCAAAACTTGTTTTGGACTAATGAACTATAACATCCTGTGGCCAATTCAAATAAAAATTTCTACTCTTAACATTTTGCAGACCTTGACTAAAATAACCCTATTGACCTTTGAAAACAAGAGATGTTGAAATGAAACAACGTTATTATTGACATGACGGAGAAATACACAACAGATATGCTACAGTATGACCTATTCCAATGCTTCTGAATCTGCTTTCTGGTCTTGTTTTGCTCTCTTGTAATGCCGGTTCACAGTCAAGGGTTGAGATCATTGTGCTCAGAATTGGCTAACATGAGGCGGTGAACTCAGAAAAGACACGAACAATCCCACCGGGCGCTCATGTTATGAGAGGGGAACAAGCATGGTGGGATCGATATTCTCTTGGAGTGAAGGGCGCGATGAGAGGTCTGCCGTAATAGGGGACAGTTCTTCTCCCACAATGCACTTGGGCCCTAGTCTATCAGATCAGCAACTGTAGTCCAGAGCTCAGACTTTAGAGCCTCTGTTGGAGCCGATTAACAATCCGTCTTTATTTGGAACATTGTTTCGATCGTGACAGGACAGGACGCATCAGTTACCGAGCAGAAGCAATTAAAGTGCACAGTGGCCAGTCATAAAGAGTTAATGCATGATGGGAGGGAAGACTAAAGGAGAGAGCAGCTTTAGAGAGATGGACTCTGATTAAAGGTGCAGATGTGCCCTACATCAAAACATTTCAATAAATGAGTCATTCAAGCTTGGCCGCTGCCACTTCCTGTTTAAATTAGACAATAATGAACTCAGGAGGACCGTAATACTGAGGTTTAGGGGGGGAAATCAGTTGCCTGGTCCACATAGTAAGTAGTAAGTTAAAGTCATTTGTGATTTAACCCATATTACCTTTTTCGCCTTTCTTTGGTTCTTTGGTTTATTTTTTCCAGGGGCTAAGTACCCAAATGTCATAAAGAATCAAAAGTACTCTAGTGTCTGAAGTGTATGTTTTACTGTAAGTCATATGTTTGTTCTGTATACCCTTACAAAAATTACTATACTTCAAGTTCATTTCATTAAGTATACTTAAGTAAAACTCAAGTATATTTTTGAGTGTACTCAAAAAAGTAATACTGTATATAGTAATATCAAAGTGCTAGTAGTATACTTGTAAGTGTAACATTTTAAGTTACTAAGGACTAAATTAGCCCACTATTAGTGTACTTCACATAAGTCAATTTTGAGTACACAACTAGTAGTACATAGTTTACAGCTATGTTTTTTGTTTGTGCTGTAAACAAGTTAACTTATTTACTGATAATTTAGTAGTTGTACCTGTAGCACATTTTTAGTTTATGAAAGTACACTTTGACTAATCAAAATAGTGAAAAAAAGTATTTTACAGGCTACTTAATTAGAGAAGTAAACACAACTACAAGTCAAGTATATTTAGAATAATTTGATGTAGATATACTTAAAACTATAACTGATCATATATACAGTACTTATATACCAAATTTTTTGTTCTGTCAGTATATGTCTAGTATACTTAGGTGTGTTATAAATATAGTTCTGAGAAGTACATGACAGTGAGTAAATAATGTTAGTTCTAATTTGTTTGAAATCTCCAAAAAAAAGTTTGTAACGTTGTAGCCAGTTTTCAAGATGTTCTGAGAGGTTAATGACTTAGAATTCGCTAGTTGCACAAAATGGCGCTGGTGAGCTTTTGCGACGGCAAAGTCGGCAGACTAATTTCCAGCCTTATAACACTTTATGGGAAAAGGAGGATTTTGTGACGGCAAATATGTGTGTTTTTAGATTAAAAAAAGAAGTAATATGTCAGGGAAATGAAAGATCCTCTTTACATTGCTGAGAAAACACAACTCGATAGTGTTATATGACCGGAAATTAGACTGCCGACTCTGGCGTCGCAAAAGCTAACCGGTGCCATCTTGTGCAACTAACCCATTCTTTTATGAAGAAAATTCTCGTGGAAAAATGAATGGAAAAAAAAACCAAGGCAGATAAAATATTGTGTTGTCACCGTTGCATTGTATTGCTGATTCAGAATCCTTCCTTGCGCACACACTAAACACAACTCTTTCCAAGTTACTAACAGGCTGATCACAGACATCTGCGTTGCCCTGCATCACGCTGAATGTGATGCGAGTTTGCTCTGAGATAGAGGACAAAGATGGCTGATGTGTTTGAGATAAGCCTAAAGCATAACATTGATGTCAGCAATCAGTGATATTTTGTAAGTTCATGTCTAGACTTCTCGGGTTCCTCAGCACAGGCCTTCACAGGGACATCAATTGTCCTCCAACAGCAAAGACATTTGAAAGTGTAAAGTGACGCCATCCAATCATGATACTGTAATATCTATGATACTTAATGATTTTTAGATTTACAGTATATAATATAAGGTATTTACATGGAAGTCTGTATGATTATCAGTATGATAATACCATGGAACATTGGTGAGTAAGTGATGGCTTTGTAATTATTGTTGGCTTAACCTTTTCATTAAAGTAAAGAATACTTTATGTATACCCAAAAAACTGTACTTAATCATTGCTATATGGAGCATACAACATGGTCTTCAAGGGTACTGAAACTTTTAGGTCAGAACTGTGTGGATAACAGTTTCAACATACTGTATACAGAGGCGCAGCAACACACCACATCCTTCAAGCTATTGTAAACCTACCATAATGTAAAGGAACAGTTCACCTTAAAAATTAAAATTCTTTCATTATTTAGACGCCATCTGGTCAGAAGATATTTAGAAAAATGTTGAAACAGAAAAGTTTGGTCCCCATGTCGACCCCAAAAACCAGTTTTTGGTTACCAACATTTTTCTAAATATCTTTTTTTGTTCTGCAGAAGAAAGAAAATCACACCAGATTAAAAAATGACATGGTAAATGATGAATTTTAATTTTGAAGGTAACCAATTTTTTAACATCTAACAAACCCAAAGCCATGTAACGTTGTCTCTATATCGCCATCTCTGTTTGAAACATAAAACTGCATATAGTTTACCTATCCATGCGTGTCTTGAAGTCAAATTACGTCAAACAAACTTTATCCGTGAAATTGTACTTATAAATTTAGCTTATTTTCAACCAAAAAAGTTGGCAGATGGCAGATTTAATTTCTGTCAATCACACCATCCAGACAGTGTGTAATATTTTTTCCAGTATCGGCACCAAAGAGAATTTCAAAAATAATTTTCAGACAGGTTTACCAAACGCACTCGCCCATCCATTTGTTATTTAAAGAGGTAACCGCACCCTAAACTCACACCATTGGTGGAGCAAGAAGTTGACATGTCAGACCACTCAAACAAACAAAGCTTGTTCATGTTTTGACAGCTCCACACAGCCACAGTTTGACACTTCTGAGAAAATCAAATAACATCTTACTTAGTTGTCTCTGCACATTAAACTTTACAAAAACGTTGGCCACTTTCACTGATAAAAGACACAACAGAAGGATAAGAAAACACAATTCAATTACCGCCTGCGTTTCTGCACGATATCAATGGGACAGTTGACAGCACACGCCGAGCCGCAGAGGTTCCCATTCCGAACTTTAAAAGTGCGGTCGGTCGGCGGAAGAAAGACACAGCCACTTGGCAAACTCATATTTTCCATGTGCTCCCGAAATCAGCCCTCTCTGAGACGCATGCCTCCAAACGCTGGCTTACGGTCACAGAAGAGCATTGAACACATGGAGCCATGCTAACATGGTTGAAGTTCTCCAGATGGCTTGAAGCTGACGGTCTCGCATTCGTACAGCGGTCATCCTTCAGCTTTCAACTTTCTGAAGTGATAGCCTCAGTTGACTCGTAGAGCTGCTGTGGAAAGCTGCTGTAAAGTACATGTTTGAGAACTCTCTTTCAAAGTGACCAAACAAGTCTCTCTCACTCTCTCTCTCGATCCTCCAGCAGCTCTGACAGCTGAACTGATAAACAGGACTTCACTGCAACATGTGTGTGCGCTGGTGTGTGTGCGTGTCTGCGTGCATATGTGTTTATGTGCATTTAAGGGACTGGCAGCTGAACAGTGAGGTCACAGCCCATAGAGGGGGCGGGGCCAGGCAATGACTGTCTTCAGCATTAACTCTTTACTGCAGGGTTCCCTAAGAATTGATCATTATACATATACATTTTATCACTATAATGTGTCTCTATAAAAGTATTTGGGATAGTTCAGCTAAAAATAAAAATTCTGTTATCACTTATTCACGCTCATTTCATTCAAACCTGTATATGACTCTTTCTTCAGGAGAACACAAAAGAAGATATTTTGAGAAATGTCTCTGTGATACAATGACAGTCAATGTTGGTTATCTTCGAAATATCTTCTTTTGGGTTCTGCAGAAGAAAGAAAGTCATACAGATTTGAAATCGCACAAGGGTGAATAAAGGATGAAATGTTTTTTTGGGTGAACTAAGCTACTTTACTGCTAACAATATATGAAGGTCAATGCATTAGAAATGAAAGAAACACATTAACAGAATTTTCAGGATGAAAGATGATTTTTGGAACATGTCTGATCTGGATTCCTATTTTCTTATGTATTAACTGTCACTATATTAAATTATTTAGAAAACTTGTAAACTTAATATAATACAATTTAACAATATATTGAATAATTAATTAGAAATGTATGCCTATACAAATTTATATAGAAAAATATAAGCATACAAAATAATTATTTAATATATTGTATTATATTTTTCAGGACACCATATACTGTATTTTCGTTTCGTTAAGGTCTGTTAGTGGGGGCAGACTGGGAATAAAAAGTAGCCCTGGACTTCTTCGGCAGGAACGGCCCACAAAATCCAGCGGCAACACAACATAACACAACAAATCAATGACAATTCTATAGCACTATAATTCAGAAGTGTAAATGTTTTTGAGTCCTTTCACACCACCTTGCAAAGTCACATTAAGTCATTAAACAGTAAAGGCCAGTATAGTCTAAGCATCAAATAGAAATCTAAATGACATTAAAGCCTGCCTAAACATGTCAATGTTACATAAGGTAATGTATTTAAACTGACCATGACATGGTGTGACTAGACTTTGCTAACAAATATTGTTTTACATCAGCTATAATGTCCAAAATCCACATTATACAAGTCTTTAAAAGTTTGCGTTAAATCAGCCGATAAATCACAATGACAGCAGTTAAAAGTCCATACAAAAATGCCTCAGAAATGTGCAGTTAGTTCTGAGAACAGGTCTAACACCATTGTTTGCAGATGCCATGTGCTTTGATGTGGTGTTATATAAGGCAATGGTATTCAGACATTTAAGTATGACTAAGGTGACCAAATCAGTGTTGTATTCGTTCAGAATATATTTTAAAAAGCATACTAAAATACGCTAAAATATATTCAAGAAAATTAACTCCAACACAACCTCAAACCGAACAAACATCATTTAAACATCATTTGCTTTATAGATTCAATGAGATTCAAACATTTTAAGTGTGTCTTAAGTTTTTAAGTCTTTGTGTTTTATAAAAATGACATTTTCTACTAAAATAATCTGTGGTGATTTAAGGGACGCCCCGGTCTGATTTGCGCTCCCTGAGGGCAGAATCTTTTCTCTGCTCAAATCAGGGCAAATATTTGCTCAGTCTGTGGTGTTGTGGGGGTGGGTCAACCATAGACATATATAATACCTAGACGCGCCATTGTCCGCTGGATCGTACGTCAACGGTGCCGCCATATTGGTCAGGGCTCTAAACACATACAAGTGAATGGTGGAGCTGCAGTTTTCTGCATATAAACACAATACCAGTTTAATTGACTAATTCCAATACTTTATTATTTATACGTGGAGTTTATGATTTGTGTCCTTTCTTTATCACCCTGCAATGTACTGTACAGAATGTTTATAGAAAACCATACGTTCAATCGCTTAAAAAATGTAAAGCACACCAACATATGCTTTAATGTATCATGCATGTCTTTATAGCGTGTGTATAGGACAATATTTATTTCAAATAAGTCTATGTTTATTGAAATCTTGCCACATACATTTTCCAAACCTCACTACTGATGCCTATGCAGAATTAGTGACCTTAAATTACCTGTGTGTTCAACCTTACCTGTGCTTTAATTTGCTCAAATCAACAAAATCACCTTTTGCTATATACAAACCAGAGATTTATTATGAGTGATGCAGCAAGCCAAACCTTGAATTTCCATTGGATAATAAACTGATACAATTTGTAACCAAACAACTGTGCATTCACAGTGTCTATTCTCTGCTATGCAACTACCAAAGCCACAGAGGTATGTAAACATACACACACACACATACAAGTGTATCTTTCCATATGCATTAAATTCCTTAAGAGTCCCATTTTCTCCTTTGCAAGAAAGAGAACGAGAGGAAGAGGTTACAGTATTTGCATATTAATTATGGACTAATGCAACCCAATATCTATTGTGACATAACATCTTTGCATAAAGTTATTATTATATCTCAAAGGAGTTTCATAAAACAAAAACAAAAAAAACAGTTCACTCTTTATCCAGATGAGGGCAGCCACACACAGGTAACTGCTATGAGAATAATTGGTAACAGTTTACCAAAGAAACCATGGAATGATACTGTTTTATTAATGATGGGACACAAGTGTACTCAAGGAGAGTAAAAGCGGGTGAATAGAAAAGCAGAAGTATTCATTTTTATTGCTGCCATCTATAAGTGAACCCTTCGATGTAGAAATACATTTAATGTGAAGCGTGTTTCTAAAACAGTCTGCTTTACAAAATATATTTTTATAGTTGTATCTTATCATCTAATATAATTGATGAAGCAGTGTTAATTTTGATACATTTTAATACATTTTGACACTTTTTACTTCTCGTGTTGAAATATCATATGACAACTAGTCATAAGAACCAGTTTTAGTTGAAGTTATGTCTCCTCATTAAATTTGCCCCTGTTTTTTCTTTCAGTGCCTTCAAAGAAAGCCTAAAGCATGAGCAAAAACTAGCTAGGTGGTCTTTTGTGAAAATGTTTTACTTCATTTTAATGAGAAAAAAAGTACATGTAAACAGAAATGTTAACTATAGTTTTCCAGTTTAACTAAACCTATTTGAGTTTAGTCTACAAAATATTCAATATATTACGTTATCCAAAATGTTATGATAGTTAGTCAACTAAGACTACACTAAAACTAAAACAATGAATATTACTAAATTATGGTTGGCAGGGGGTGCTGGTGGTACCCGCATAAGGCATGAGGGACCCCCTGTAAGAAGTAAAAGGTGATACCTCAGATAAAAGATAAAGAATAAAAGATAATTAAAAAAAGATATAAATAAAAGATACATTTGAGAAAAAATTATGACAATTCTGATATTTGTGCAGATACGATACAGTAAATATAGATCATTATTATTTACAATAAATAATCATTTAGTTTTTAAGTGACTTGTCATGTCTCTAAGCGTTTGATGTCGTGTGCTGGTTTTGAGGCACCTCTTTGATAAAACAATACAAAATTATGCTAATACACTTTAAAACATAAAGTTTCATAGTCAATTTTGTATATATTTAGTATTGTCTTGCAATATTTTCTTTTAAAACTAGCTTAAAGTATTTTTCGAATGATCATCGATCTTTGTCATTTTTTGGTTCCTCCCATAAAACATCTCTTGGTGGTGACCTGATTCAGACATGATTCAGTTCGAGCGTTGTCTGAATGTATATCAATATCAACAATGATGTATGTTATTGTAGGTACTCGGCTGAGTTTAGCCTTCTTTCTGATTCTCAATGCTAACTGTGTCCATTCATTAAACTGTGAACACATCTCTGATGTTTAAGGGCTGATGAAATGTTTAGACCTAACTGTAACTGTCTGGGAAGTTTCCTCAAACTCGGGCCGAGCTCACGTGCAAGACTGTGATCTGTACATCTGGAAGAGATTTCTCGGGGGAGTTTAGCGTCACAGCATTCCTAATAATAGTGCAGCGGTCTGCTGTGCTTCAGCAATAACTGACCAATGTCACATGATATTGACTTCCAATAGCCTGCAATGTTTTCATCCCACAGCTTTTTTTCATATGTTTCAAACATATGCCATCTGGGTTAAGGGGAGGGGGAATGTTATAAAACTGTGGCTTTTGTTTAACATTAGACCACATAGTCTAAATTTGCGTTTGTTTTGCATTGCATGAAGCAACAGACATAGTTTCTTATCACTGTTTTTTAAGATCTGTAAACATAACCAATAACAAAATAATAGTTGATCTTAGAACACCACAAATCCTAAAACATTTACATTTACTAGTATTTTGTCCTAACAACATATCTGAACATACATCAATATTACCAACAGAACAACAATCTAAACTGATCTGAACTGAGCAATCCAAAACAAAAAGCCTCATACATCAGACCCTGTGGAGCCCATTCAATTCACAATTCATTCGTAGCAAACAAACGACGGTTTGAAAAAACTTTGTCACAAAACGACCAAACCTACCCGATACAAGAGTGGCGTCTCAGATTCGAGCCGATGTTAAAGAGTGAACTCCTCCTGAGGTTATAAGGGTCCTTGTGCGTCATTTCGAAAAGTTGCGGAAACAAATCTTCAGCCTTTTACCAGTGTTTTTTAGTTGAAAGAAACATCTTGAAAGAACGTCTCCGGTGAGTATCGGTCATCCAAAACTCAACAGAGTGAGCACACAGGTAAAAGTAGAAGAAGCTAGGTGAAGACCTCATGGGCCTGAGAGAAAGTCTAACGCCTCTGTCCCAAACGTCTTGGTTCCATTCAGCGTTCCCATTCTCAACTGTAGATCGTCTACCACTGTTGAAGCCTTATTTCTTTATCAACTTATGAAATAAGACTCACCAGAAAGTTCTAAAAACTGCTTTTCTCCTGTGAGCAGTAAAAAAGGAGAACAGCAGCATCATTATTGGGCTCCCTGGAGAAGCTATTTAGGGGTATGAGTTCCTGTTTAGTTTCCATATTAGTTTTGTTGGATAAATGTTGGATGGGCGGGAAGGAGAAGAAAGCGAAAAAGAAAGGAGGTACAACTCATTGAGCCTGGAGGGTGGTGTGCGGTCACACGCTACAGTAATGTTAACGTACATCCGTGTGTGTGTGTAGTGGATAGTCTGCGACGGGTGGGTGGCTGCCTGCCAACGGCGTCAAACAGCACGTGAAAGCACACAGCAAGAGACCATGACAATACACACTCGCCACGGGAGCTGCGCTGACATGCCATCTGCATGTTCGATCGTTGGCACTTCCGTCACCCGCAGGGAAAGATTGACTTGATATAGACTTCTTCAGAACTTCTGTGTCTGGTTCAAAATCACAGAAATGTTGTTATCCAAATGGCTCCTGACCATCAGTTTTGATATCACCGGGAGGGACATCTGTGGGAGGGAGCTGTGCACATGTTGGTCAATCCGACTGTCGTGTAAACATTTCTATTGCCCAAAGCACTGAAAAGAGTTCACTCATTCTTCCTGGTCTCTGACGTCAAGGATTTTCCACTCAGGGGTCATGACCGCCTGAAGAAATGTTTAAAGTCTCCTGTAAGATTATGAACATCTGTGCTCGCTTCCTCTCATGAAGATGTAATTGTAATAAGCAGGCCTTCTCGCAATATTCAGAGCATATTGTTTTGTCATAGAGAGAGAGAGAGAGAGAGAGAGAGAGAGAGCATCACTAAGAAGTGAATATGTGAGAGTAAAATAAAAGATATCAGGGTCAGAGTAATAAACAGCTATGATGGTAAAATATAGCCCAATGTTTGTGTATTTTCCGGTTCATATTTTATTTTAAAACCATGCGGAGCAGTATGTGCATTCCAGTCTCTGTAAGAAATCTCTTTAGGAATTTAACACTTTCAGAGAAGAGAAGCAGACAACTTTGGACCTGCCTGTTAGATGACACGTGTTTGAGAGTCATGTTCCTACATGTATCACTGTACGTTTGTGGATACAAAAGCCAGAGGTTGAGAAAGATTGGTTCTGGACTGAAAAAAAGCCAAAGCACCCACCCATAAGAAAGCACAATTTCATATGACATCTCAAATGTTTCTCCTGGACGGCCATTATATGAAATGGAAACATCTTATCCTTTTAACATAAATGATGTTTCTAAAAAGAAAGAGATGTCAATATGTCTCAAACTGACCTTGCCAATCAAAAGTCAATATTATTGAAGATCTCAATAAACAGTTCTCATTAAATCGTAAAGCATGCTAGTAGTTGATATAAGCCACGCGTGTGTCCTATGGTGTAACATAGCAAAAATGCATAATATAATGTATAATAACATAATAGATACATGAATCATATATAAAAATATATTATTAACAGTTTGTTTTCTCAGATTTTGCTGTCACCCTAACATATCACAGTAAAGGGAAAATAGTCTAAATACATCAAACAAATCCTTAAAGAAGAATGAGAATGTTATGCCTTAAAACAAGATAGTCTCAAAGATACTCTGAGCGTATAACAATCGAGGAGACGCACCACCTGGGGCTCATCTGACATCTAAACCTGAACCCAACAAAAGCTTCCTTTCATGACTGCATGTTTTGGCGTATATTATAGGTTAAACCTTTCTTAACCCACAGATCATAGCAGAGTCTTTCAGTCTGGAGGACTGCGCGTGATGTGCAGAGGTGCATGATATGCATCCAAACAGAGGAAAGGTTATGTGCTTTTAATAAAGCCAAACACTGTCCACAGCGATACAGACTAGACCTGAATAACAGTAGTACGTTTTGTCGAATATTCTGGCTGGGCCAAAAAACTCTATCGTGACGAAAGCTGGCTGTGGTGTTGCATGGGTTGGCCCAAAAAAAGTTGAGCTTGAATACACCACAAAGTCTACAGCCAAAACTCATCTAGCTCACATTCTGCGCCAGCATGAGAGACAATGCCATACCAGCAGGTGACACTAGTCTGAATTCATCATTCAATAAAAGGAAACCATGTTTACTTTTTTCATTTTCATATACGGACCTCATGATTTTCATCTTGCCCACTATTTGCATTTTAAAGGTTATTATTACATTTGCATTTACATATAGTCACTTAGCAGACGCTTTTATCCGAAACAATTACAGAGAGTTCAGGGAACAATAAAGCGATATGTCATACAGGAGCAATAATACAATAAACTATGGTGTAATTCATTTAAAATGTATATAACTTATGTATGTAACTTTATTTGCATAACTTGTTTTATCATATATAATGTGATAAATCTATTTATCTTAATTAAATAAAACAACTTTTTTTTTTAAAATAAGACAATCCTATTTGTATTTAATTGAGAGACCATTCCACATTTTTATTTAATCAACATTTCTATGTATTGTGGTCATTCCAGTCCACCGTCTGTCGAATTCCAATAACATAAAACCTCAGGAGTGACATAAAGTCATTCAACATCAGTGTGAAAGACTGACAGCATGAAAAGACACATGAAAACTAATAAAAAT
Organism: Triplophysa siluroides; assembly: GCA_006030095.1. Taxonomy (NCBI): domain Eukaryota; kingdom Metazoa; phylum Chordata; class Actinopteri; order Cypriniformes; family Nemacheilidae; genus Triplophysa; species Triplophysa siluroides. The sequence goes on along the minus strand of VCII01000835.1, from coordinate 865,048 downwards.
CATACGAGGTTATCACACAAAAAGGTTTGTTTTACTTATTCATGTAGAACTACTGTACTGTTAATACTGTTGTATTGCTTAAAAGTGAATATAAACTTGTTTTCTTTGCAGTATTTGAAGTCTGAAAGAATACAGAGCATCTTTTCTGTTATTTCGACCTGTTTCTCATGTTCATTTTCTGCAAATAAATAAATACAAACAAAAAAATATTTTTATTTGGGTGAAATATTGTTAGTAGTTGACAGAATGAAACAAAAATTTATCATTTTTCTTAAAAACATTTTGAAATGGTCTTATATTTTTTTAGCGCCTGTATATGTAATATACAAATATGCTATGTATATTACATTATCTTATTTGTCTGTTATTGTATAACACCGTGTCTACACACGATAAAGGACATTAGAAACGCATTAGAACCCATTATCATTTTAAATTTTGTCCACACTGGATGCGGAACCCATTAGAATTCCGTCGTGCCGGTCATAACCAGTGTAGACACGGTGTAACTCCTAATGTATAGTTCATAAATAAAAATATAATCAGAGCAGTCTCTTCCACCAGCTTGACTGAACATGCTGATTCGATCAAAAATACGTGTTGTGGAATGTACTGCAAAAACAAGCTTAACCCATGTTTAAAATGAACATCAACAGAACCAGACTGAAGTTCCCATTAGATGTCGTATTGAAATTCATTTCTGATCAGACACCGTACCAAACCAAAGTTCAGATGATCTGACTGGACACAATATCAAGGTCTGCCAGTGACAAACAGAAGACATGGGAGAAAAACCACAGCTGTCCACATGCCATTTTCACATTAGTGTTAATAAGCACAATGGATCTTATCCACTGCAAATGTTCAAACTAGTGGCAGCGAGACAAAGTCTCATGAAGCATTGAAGCTTTTCAGCCAAGTTGTTCACAGAAGGGTTCATTTCTCGAGGCTTCATTTGCTCACATTACCACCTGGTGGCCAAAGAGTGTAAAACAAGCAGATACATTACAGATGTGCCTGACGTGGTCTCTGATACACTTTATTTTGTGCCAGTTAAGGCTTAGGAATAACCGTGAAGAAAAAAAAATATTTCCACTCAGACTAATCTATTTATATGAATAAATTGTGTTTTTTTCTGGTGGTATATAATGATTATATAACATAACCGTGTAATAAACGTATTGGCCTGAAATGAATGGGGCTATCAAATGTGTCTAAATCAATTATTTGGTCATAATAGGCATAAGGTGCAATATAATTTTTTTTTAACTGGAAAGTGTCTGAGCTTAACTGGGCAGAGGGTTGTGCTTATGTGTAACTTGGTTTATATAAATGTCAAAATGTCGCGGCAAGATTCGAACCGCTTACTAAACCACTCATCTATGACGTCAGTGGTATAAAGCCATACAAGCCTCGATACGCGCTTCACTGAACGCTTCCGGGATTTCTCAACACACGCTTCGAAGCCTCGGCACAGAACGTAACATCACTATGTAAAACTTAGACTGCAACAGGTCATCAAGGTTGATTCGGACACCACTAAAAATAGATGTCCGCTCAAATAGTGCACTATATTAGGGTATAGGGGCTATTTTGGACACAGCCCTTGTCTTCTGTTTCTACAGCACCGTCTGTGTACCATTTTCTGTTACATCACAAAAATGTTAGCGGCAGCTAGTGGTAAGGTTGCGAATTGCAACCAACGGCTAACCCCACTCCCTCCACTTCAAAGCAGCATGGAGGCTGACGCAGGACTAAGATAGCATCACATTTAATAACATATTAATGAAACACGCTCTGCCTCAGAGCAGTTCGTCCATTCAGAGATCCTGTAGATGTATGTATGTAGATAGAAATAACTCATTCTAAGGTAATAAAAACATAAAGCTTCATTATGTAAGGTCTTTAAACTCCTCTGAACACAACGTTATATCTATTAGATTGCATTTCTGTCAATAGATCCTCCTACAAAATACACATTGGACCTTCAAATGCAGCATTATCTTAACGCAAATCTCAGTTCATCTGGCATATTGAAGAGAGGAGCGATATTACTTTAAAGTCTTTTATTATTGCATGGCATAATACTAAAAACGAGCGTTGTGGCAGAATTTACAGCCACTTGGCACTGCAGTCACAATCTTTAAAAACCATTGATGTTATGAAATCTGCTTTAGGTCTCCAACAAGCAACCAGTATCCTGCTAGAAAGAAACAAGAGTCCTTGTCACACTGATGACAACGTTCATCTCAAGGCCATCGTCCTAGAAACAGTTTTCCCTGACCAACATCCTATTCAGACTAACAAGAAGGACGCACCTCACCTCTGCTAAAGAGACCTGTTATATTCAATTATTTATCCATTTTCTCACTCTACTCATAATGGTTTTTCTGATGGGGAAAAAGTGATCATTTGTGCTTTGGAGAACAGGTGGACGCTGATGCTGTCATAAGAGAACTGAGGCTGGCCCACTTGTTTAGTTCCGTCAAGCCATCTGCTATCGTCGTGAGCCACGCTGCGTTTGTGCCATCCCCCTCGTATAAATCTGGATTTTGTCCGAGTGTGTTACAGATGATATATTGACCCCAACCAAGCAAATGCCTTAAAAGCTTTTATCATCATTTCAATTAGCAACCGGATAAGAGAAGATGAAGCACATTTGCACATCTCTACACCAATGTACATTGCTGTTCCAACATTCATCATCCGCAATATTGCAAATCCCCTCTGACCCGACACAGGAGGTCACAGACCGAAATCACAATAGCCTTGATGATGGGTGATGGTAATGAAATCAAAAGATTGTCTCATTATAATTTACCCCCTAATGGAAGCATTATTCAAGAAGAGTTTGAATAAACGCTGCCCTCTGCTGATGTGAGAAAATAATGCACGCACAGTACTACATACAAATATTTCTGCAATGATGGCTGATCAAGTTATGACTAAACTCCTAAACTGCATGTCGCTGCTGTCCTTCTGAAACCTCGTATCTCCATATTTCATGAATTTGCCATACATATTTAGTCACCCTTTATGTTTGTCACTGGTTTTGCAAATATGAAATCAATTGAAAGTATAAAAAATGCTTGTCAACTTTGAATGGAAAAACGATTTTTAAATGATTAAAAATCGTTCTGACTGTTTGGTGCTATATATTCTTCAGGCGCTATATTGCATTTTCTTTTGATTGAAGGACGGCAACAATGTCGACAAATAATGTCATATTTCCAGATGAAAAGCCAAACCCTATTGTCAAAAACATTTCAAGGTCAATTGTATTCATATTTAAACACAGTTTACCTTGTGTTATACAAATTTGGTTTGATGGTAATTAGTTTACTCACACAATTATATAACTATAATATTTGATGCCAATTATGTCAAAAATTCTTCTGTATTTCACAGAAAAATAATTACAGCGTTCAGGTTTGGACTGACATATGAGTAAAAATGATCTGCTCTTGTTCATTTTTGGGTGAATTATTTCTCCTTGGAAAACATTACACAATCAGTTCAAAGATAGTTTGTAATGTACAGTGTTTGATATGAATCATAAATCTGTCAGCAACCGTTCTTGATTTTGGAAAATAATGACCAGCTTTACACACACCTGAGCTCTGCTTAAAGAGGCATCTGTGTATTTGTATAAACCAGAAGAATGTTGTTGAAAATCACTGTTAACAGGCTTTCTGCGTTCTGAGATATAGCAGATGGTGGATTGAACCGTAACATGATGAGTTTCTACTCATTAGACAGGCCGCATGAGCACATATTATAATTGGGAGAAAAAATACCTCAATGTCTCTCTGCTAACAGCTTCGCACAGTGAGCAAAAATACATATTTCTTAGCAGATGAGCAAATGATTCATTTATTAATACAATTTATGTAATTCAGATTTTTCTTAACAATTCCTTTCTTCACCGGATTATATCATCATGTTATCATTTGATAATGGCAATATGGTTCAGGATACATATTGTTCATGGGTGACCCATCATTGTATTGATCATTCAGTTGCCACTGAGCTAATCAGCACAAAGGCTTGGTCTCTGTTGAAGGGCTGTTTCAGTAATTAGTCATTTACATTGAAGTTTATAAGAAAGGTTATTTAAAGGAACAGTTCACTCAAAAATGTCTTCATTTACACACCCTCGAGTTGTTCCAAATCTGTATACATTTCTTTGTTCTGATGAACACAGAGAAAGATATTTGGAAGAATGCTTATAACCAAACAGTTCTTTGCCTACCATAGAAGAAAAATTACAATAGAAGTCAATGGGGCCCCAGGACTGTTTGCTTTCCTACATTCTTCAAAATATCTTCTTTTGTGTTCAAGAGAACAAAGAAGTTTATACAGGGTCTTTTTATTTTGGGGTGAACTGTTCCGTTAAAACTTGATTTATACAGTCTTAGACATCGCTCTCAAGTTGCAAAAATGTTCTGATTTAATTGTCAAACAACAATGAAAAAAATTTAGATTTTAAGGTCACTAAATACGTTTTATTTTTCATAAGAAAAATCTTTTATTCTGATGTTTATTGGGTTAAATGTGATGGGTTTTGTGAGAATTATGCTGCTGTTATAGTTCAGGTCCCTTTTTAATTTTATGGGATAGTTCATCATTTTTTTTTCATTTTCTCTCATGTCATTTCAAGACTTTCTTTCTTCTCCAGAACAGAAAAGAAGATATTTTGAAGAATATTGGTAACCGAACAACACTGACCACCATTGACCCATGTATGACCACAAAACCACTGAGACATTTCTCAAAATATCTTCTTTTGTGAACCTCATGCAAAAAGTGATACACAAGTTTTAAAATTAAAAATTAATTTTACTAAATGATGACCGAAATGTCATGTTTGTCAGAACTATCCCTTTATTGATGTGAAAAATGGTGATTTTTAAATGTGGACAGTAATATTTGTAATATGTGTCTCAGCAAACACCAGTTCAGGCTAATAAAGCTTTAGCATCTGCCATGATAGTTATTTAAACATTGTTCTGTTTGTAAAATTTACTTAGAATTAGCTCTGCACCTTTAACCCAGGTCTGATTGTTAATTGTTATTAATGCAAACAAACCATGTGCTTACACTATATTAACTTCAAGACGTTTCTCTGTAGTTATGTACAACTTCAGCACACGACTGCATTTAGATGAAAAGCGTTACGTGATCTCTTATAAAAGTACTGCCACGGCAGGTGCTCCAGTTCGATGTGTCTGAGAGCTGCAAAGTAGCAGTTCAATCACCACAATGCAATTATGGGACTTTAAAATAGCGACACATGTCAAGTAAGTCGTTATAATTATGATTTGTTACATTTACATAGCGCTTTTCTGGGTATTCAAAGCGCTTTACATGGAAGGGAGGAATCTCCTTAACCACCACCAATGTGCAGCATCCACTTGGATAATGCGACGGCAGCCATATTGCGCCAGAACGCCCACCACAAACCATCTTATTGGTGGAGAGGAGACAGGGTACGAAGCCAATGAGTACATATGGGGAAGATTAGGAGGCCATGATGATGTACGGAGTCGAATGGGCGAATTTGGCCAGGATGCCGGGGTTACACCCCTATTCTTTTTCTAAGGACATGCTGGGATTTTTAATGACCACAGAGAGTCAGGGCCTCGGTTTCATCCGAAGGAGTAGGCAGTAGGGCTCCAGACTTTGTTAAGATCTGGTGCACAGAGAAAATTCAAAGCTCTGAAGAAATCCACAGGGTACAGGGAATGTTCAGGTGGACACTAACAGGAGAGATTGCTACTGAGCGTATGGGAAGAAATCCGGACAGAATTGATGATGTAATAATATCACAGCGTTGTGGGGTCAGGTGCATGGCCTCAGTGACCAGACGGTGCTCGTGACACGAGTTGGTCATCACCTTACTCGCGGTCTGTAGAGACAGACTTGTGGCCGCAATCGCCCGACCAAACCCCCCGAAATGAGAAATGAGTTTAATTTCACAGATAAGGCGCCATGTGGCTGGAAGAGGGCGAGATCAGAGGGCATAAGCTGTGTTTGGGTTTGTGTTCCCGGAAACATGTGTTACCAATTAGAACCATCCTTTAAAACAATTTAATGCCAAAATTTGGATTTGTGTGTGTGTATTTTCCCCAATGGAATTATCCGACCTCTTGACAAAACCAGGCAATCATTTAAAGCCATTGAAAACACACTTCACCTCATGCAAATTAGATCAATGTCATTTTTTTAATCAAGTCTGATTAATATGACAGCAGGAGTGTTCAGGTGCTCGAGCGTGTGCGTGTAAGGGTGATATTGCATGGTCGACGTCTTTTAATCCGTCTGAATGTTCCCTCCCTCACTCTGATTCTCAGAAATAAAAGGGAAAACTGAGCTCACAGAAATGTGGATAGGCAGAGCTGGTTACATAAAACATTCACGCAGATCTAATAACAAACATATGAGACACAAGGAAATGATTCTGATTCGATTCAGCTTTTGTACGGTGGCACAGGATTGATGTGAGTGTTAAATACCAGAATGCATCAATATATATCACATGTCTTGTTTGTACTTCCCCAACTATTTTGAATGCAAGAGTAATAATAATGAAATACTTTATTTATTGTTTATCTGTACCAACGTGCATATAATAAGCTGAAATGCACTTGTTTCTGACAGAAAGAAACTCGAGAAGATTCTCAGCTCAAGTCTTACTGGGCCTTGCAAATTAACTGCCGTCAGACAGATAATGAGAGATATTCAGTCACTGCCAGAAAAAAACGCATTTCTGCATTTACACCGCAAGCTTTGCAGACAATGTAGGCGATCATAAAGTGTATTCCTTAGCATATTTGAGGTTCCAAATGACTTTCTAGCGATTTCAAGATGAAGTTTCATTCCCGACATAACAATTTCTCCCGGATGACTATTCTATTAGAAATGATGCTCAATGATACAATCACGTCTCAAAAGAACAACATGTCCTCGCTGAAAATCTCCAGTTAAGGAACAAAACGTCCCTCTTTCAATGGGGCAGACGAAAGATGCATCTCTCTTTTCAGAAAGCTCTTTATTTCTTGGCTTTCTACGTGTCAGACATGTCTACTCTACATTTATATAGTTATTTCCGAAGTACAACGTAGCGAGTGCTAGAGAGTTAGAGAGTTATTTCGTGTTCCAGCAGTGTCTTATTAAAGCTCGTCCCGGTCTGGGATGAGGGGATATAATTCTCTTTTTCTCGGACCCATTCCGCGCCGTGTCCCCAGAGGGTAAAGCGTCAGCCTGGCATCTTGACAACAAAATGGAGGGGCTTAAAGCTAGATGGTATATCGTATTTTCCAAATTTCAATTTTGGATGTGCTTGAGGACACGTTGCTTTATTAAAATGAATTCAGTGAGGTTAAGGGCAATATAAGAGAAAAGAGATTAAGTACTGTATGCCTAATATCATTTCATAAAATGTAATTAAAATATAATCTGCACTGGTCATTTAGGTCTGGAAAGAGAAATTAAACACCGGTCTTGCAGGAGAAGAATAATGTCCATAATAACATAGTTTAAGAAAGGGAATAATGATTAAAATAATAGTTCGAATTTTGAATATTTTGAAGACATTAATAGTTTCAATATCCGTTCCTGAATTGTGTGCAGCGTGTTTATCTTTCATTTTAAGGTTCAAGATTCATAAAGTCTGAATTAAGACTTTTAAAACTATCTTGCCATAAACGCACAAATATAGGGTCATTAAACTGACCTGTTTCAACACTACTGAAATACATTTTATCCGTGCATTCTGGGATTGCTTTTGACAATGATAATGTTTCCTTTCCTTTCATACAGCCTTTACATCAGGATACCTTTTATGCCTTACAATGTTTTGCATTCATCACGTATTTCTTAATGACATTTGGCAGGACTACCTGTGCCTCAAAAGCAACTTACATAATATAAATATATATTTTTTCAACACAACCAGCTGACACCACCTTGATGTAATTTAAATGTGTAAATGACTGCTGTTTCCTCAGATGTCTGGAGAACGGCGGTGCGATCTCTAGATGACACATCTGCACTACAGTGTAAAGCCCAGTCAGTGGTTAAACAGATGGAAGAGGCTATTTGAAATTAGGTCACTTGATTTAACATCCTAATATATTGTTAAAGCTACAATACACTAATAATGAAGATATTACAGACAGAATTAACAGCTTTTGACAAACATGCTTAAAATGATGTATAAGATATTATATCATTTTGTTTTTATGAACATAAAGCAAGTCTCATTTCATGATAGATGCCATATGCCACTGAATGCTAAATCATTCTGCTAAGTGTAATTATGATGCACTTGCGTCTGTTGTATTCATTTTCTGAAGCAGACCATGAACAACTTGCAAAAACTTGATTTTAGTTTTTCTGCTTTTCGTTTTTTTGTTTCTCAAACCTTCCAGAGCATTCGTAAACTTATCACACTTTTTTAATTTGTAGAATCTCCACCAAATGCTTTCGGGTCATATTCAGATAAATTTAGACAACAGCACTGTTCGCCAGAAAAACCACACGGCCAAAACGTTCTACATTTCGTTGCCAAACTGCTCATATAAAAGACATAATTCTGAACGCAGGAGCAAATTTTATAAAGCTGTTAATATATCCATAGCTTTTGAACTATACTTTTCATGAATTCATCACCGGGGGTGCAGTGACACAAGATATCTGCTCGTCTTCACAATGTGTCATTGATCTGCTTGGCTGAACTATTGTGAAAGGCTTTAGAAACATGCACAGAACCAAACAAATGCAATTACAGAAAAAGAAAAAAATGACAGCCTCCTTTCTTGTTCAACCAGAAGATAACACATGAAAGTAAAGTGACTTAAAAATCCCAGAGAAAAGAGGTCAAAAGACCATGTAATTCTATTCTCCTGGGTATTACCTTTTACTAATTCAAACACTGTGATGTACAGCCATGTGATGTTTTTTGATTTCCAATTCTTTAAAACATCGGCCAAGAGCACAAGACGCTATTTCAAATGTAAAATCAGCTTTTCGATCCCATTTCCAATACTAAAACCCATACCCATGCATGTAATATGTAAGAAATATGATTCTCAAACTTGATAGTACAAGTAAGAGAGTTTAAATAAATAAACAAGTAAAAGTCAAATAAGAGTTATGAGTCACCTTAGTACACCTACATATGACTCTCTGTGATTCAGCTCTATTCAAAACTCAATGCCAAACAATCAGGGCTCATGGGCCATACTCTGCCTTACCATCAGCTATGTATAATACATCATTTCATGGCCACGTTGTGCACAACTTGAGCTTTCATTTTAAGAAAGCGCTTTGTGGTTGATTGGTGAATCAAATGCACTGTCTACTATATGTGTGTGGCAATGATTCATGATCAGAAAAGGGTCTTTACTAAAATATGTTTCAATTTATTGGGGAACATCAACAACACAAATAATAACATGCAATTAAATAAATCATGGTATAAAATATCTTCATGTATCCAGTCAGTAATCATTTTAAAATGCAAAAATTATCCTAATGTTAAGGTTAAACTGGCTTTTGTAACTAACATGCTAATGTTACACTCCGTAAATCCGTAAAAACAGGCACAATACTGTATTAATAGGAATTTTCCGTATTCTTTTTTACAGTTATTTTACCTGTATTTTACATTTTGCACTGCATTCAATTACAATTTAGCATGGAAGGAAAAGTCAGTAAAATAAAGGGAAATGCACCTACTGGTAATTTTCTGCCAGTACTCTTATTTTTTTACAGTGTAGTTTGTTGGACTTTTGTGCGTAAAATGTGACAACGTCCTCGTCTGCATTAAGAATTGAAACAAATTACCGTTTATGAAAAGACGACGGCCAGGACATTCGCGGTTTTTTGAGACCCGGGCGGTTTTCCTCCGCGGCTCTGTTACAGCACAGGTACTTCTCGGTGTCGGAGTGGTACCGCTGCTTGATTCGGATGTGAGTTCGGGGTTGCCTCCACAAATGCTTGGGTGGTTTGGCCAAACCAGCGCCTTCCCTGCTCAACGCCGAGCACTCCATCGTCACAAAAGTTGAGCTCTGACTTTCTGTCCAAATTCAAGAGTCTATCAAAATGGATTGTGTTGTCGTCTCGTCTAAACCCTTCCGGTCCGCGGAGCTGTCCACCTGTCACCGGTGCTGAAACGAGCGCGCTCGCCTGATGAGCTCAAGTCAACATACTGAAGCGTTTGCAGAATCAAGGCTGTTTGTCCCGTGCAGAGACGAAGTGATTTCAAACACTGCCTGAGAGATATTGAGGTCTGACCGACAACAGGCGAAGCAGCGAGCGCTGCGTAACATATCTACAGCTCGTAACCGACTGAAGTGGGAGCGTGCGCTCTGAGGCTGATATAAAGATCCAGCCGAGCGACGTTTGCATTACATCACCAGGTGCTTCACACCCCCACCTTTAACAGTTCACACCGAGGTAGATAAACATTGAAGCAAATGGGTTAAACATGGACAACAACTGATATAAAGGTAGAAACTGTAAAAGAAAATAAATAAACCTGAAGAAATATTGTTGCCTTTGGTAAAGTTGGGTGCGACACATTAAGCCTTGTGTATTTATTGAAACTTTTATGAATACGCTCTGTTTATAGTGATTTAATTTTTATTCATGTTTTTAGTGCATGTTGTCTATTGTTTACTATCATTTGCCCACAGAAGTATTTTTACAGCCTAATTTCGTAATGAGAATACATAAAATAATGCAAATGTTACTAGTTGTTTTTTATTATTTTTATGCTTACCAAAAAATAAAACACGACATAATGCTGTGTTAATATATGTCTGCTGTACGTGTTAAATTGGTGCAAGGTGGCCACTTGTGTTTCTGTTTTCATAAGATCACTTTCCGAGTCATTGTGCCCTTTTACCGGCTCAGTTAACACAGTACATTGAAAGCAATGCACCCGGGGGAATTCAATCCCACCCTCTGCTCAAATCTCCTTTCCATCATTTGCTTTCCCAGGTTCTCTCGATTCTGAATCATATAACTTGAGATGACAAAAACACTCCTTCACCTACTTTGTTTCATATATCATCAAAGCTATGACATCAGTTACTGGCCTGACTCATATTTCACTCAGTGAGTCTGTAGGCACATTCAGTGCAATTTTTTGGAAACCCATCCACAAGTGACAGAATCAATCTGTTTCTGATATCTGAGACTGGTAATTTGTGATGCTGGTTGAGAATCAGATCTGAACACATCACTTCTGATGTCGTATGCTTTTATCAAAGCACTACATCTACTCGGCAGGGAATGTTCTGTGCGGCAGTACTCACTTTATCTCCTTCTGGGTCTCAACACTGGCCAGGGCTGATTTATACAGAGCTTCAAGGTTCTGTAACTTCCTGCCATCCAGCGACGAGTGTCTGCGGGCCAAAGGTGGAAGCATGACTGGCCCGGAGAACCTGCGGCGAATGGCATAGCTGGGGCGAGGGTCCAGTGCATTGGTGGTAAGGGACAACCTTCTTCTCTGAATGAAAAATTCAAGTTATGAGTTAACCAGGCAAAAACTGTTGAAGTGCAGAGTAACAGCTGTTCTATAAAATATGATTTACCAATTCATGATTTAAATATTAAAGAAACACCAATTTCACCAAACCCCCAATTTTTTTTGCATTTTGTGCAAAAATAATAACTATATTCAATCTCTCTTTGGCCAGGCAAACAGAGAGCCTCGCCCCAGTCTCAGGGGATGGGTTGAGGTTTGGTGAGTTGGGCTTGTCCAGATGCTAAAACAACCACAGCACAGTTTTAATAGCACCACAGCTAGTGTTTACAATTGTCCGGGAAATCTTCTTATTGAAGTCTTACAGTTGTTCTGTGAAGCTGGAGTAGACTACTTCGCAAGATGTAAAGTTAACAGTGGTCCATCAGCACTTCCGGTTACATTTTTTATTTTATTCTGTAAAATCTTAAATATAAATAAATCTTAAATATATTTGTTTACCTCATTTTCCATCACTATAGCTGATAGTTTGATCACTTCAGAACCACATCTTGATGCTTTTAAATATCCATAAAGAATCTGCCAGAGACACAAACAAAAACAATTACTCAAATTGGTATTACAGTACATGACACTTTAAATGTAGATTTTAAAGAAATAAATCGAGAGTTTTAATGGGCTGTGCAAAATTCACCAGCAAACTGTAAAATGTCACGTTATTTAAACTTAAAAACTTTTGTGTCAATCCCTTAATTTTCAAGTTAAATTAAATTGGCTTTACAAGTGAACTGAATTTAGGTTATATTATATTGACTTTTAAAATCTAGTTGCATTTTGTATAACTTGTAAAATGAAGTTTGAGGTTGGTTATTTCTAAGTCAGTTTAATATAATATGATACAATTATATGACATAAAAATTTAGGGCAACTTTTGGTTAGGTTAAAATGTTGCAGTTTTTAATTCAATTGAGTTCATTTCAATTCCCATTTATTAATCACACACTTTTCGCAATTTACATTGTAGAAGAGCATCTCTATAGATAACGTATTGTACACCTGTCATGATTCTAGCTTACGTTTCCTTTGTCTTGTGAACTTTGGTTATTTCCTATCTTTTGCCCTGTTTTGTAGTTCTTTGTAGTTTTTCGCGTTGATTTGTCTACCCAGGTGTGCCTTGTTATCTCCTCTCAATACATTGTTAGCCTGTGTAAAAATTGCCCTTGTGTTTCCCTTGTGGTTTGTCAGTCGTTGTGTTGCTGTAGCGTGCTCCTGTCCTAAGTCTCCTAGTTTGTCTTCGATTACCTGTGTTTGTAATGTTAATAAATTGAGCTAGAAAGTGGATTCTCTGTTTTCGCTTTGTCTCTGCCTCATCTTTACAACACCAAACATAAAATAAATCAAAATCTGAATTCAGGTTGTTTGGTTGCTCCCCATTGCATTGCTGTACAGTTACAGTGAGGTTTTTAGCTTTACTTCAATAGAGCCCTGTAAGATTATCTCGGCAGTTTTATTGTCCATAAGGCAAAAAAACACTCAATTGCTTTGTTCCCTTGCTTTGAACAGTAATAGCATACTTTTCTCACACAATGCGAGGCATCATTCGTCAGTCTGTAGCACAAATGGTGTGGGATAAATCACACACCGAATTGTAATACATGGGGTTTGTTCAAATCCCTGATGAGCAATTACATGAGCAAAACAGTGTGTCGAGTGATCACAACTAACTACATACAATATTGAAATCATTTATATGACTACTTTTTAAAAAACACAATAAATGAAGTCACAGGAGACTGTGTGTTTGGTTCAGCGTTTGGCTGTGAGGTGTGAGACTATTGCAAAAGTGTGAAAATCAAACTCAGCTGACCTCTGACAAGTAAACAACACAACATCCAAGAGTTTCTCATGGGGGACAGCAGGGCTGTCCTCTTCCAAAGATTAAGAACCCATCGATTAGCCAGTTTAGCACCGAGAGTACAAACAATTCAATAGTCTCTTCACTGACACTCCGGCTGAGCTGTCTGCTTCTGGAATCAGTATTTACTTTTTCTGTAATCCGTCACACTTTTGACAAACGGTACGAAGCCACAGCGATGACTAATGTGAAGAGCGGGACACAGTGGGACGTCGGCACAAAACTGTGGGGTTGTTGTGCTAATTGCTTCATGTAAGCTGTGAATCTGTTGTGGCTACAATGAGTCAGTCTCAGAACTACAGACAACTCTTGAACCAAGACCCTGATATCATTGACATATTGTGGTCAGTAGCTCTTGATTTTCTATGCATCGTGTAAACGTTTGTGAAAGCCGATTTATATTAAGGCTTGTGTTGGCCTCAAAGCAGCCTGTCGCCTCAGCACACACATACGACCCACTACTGTTGCCCATCTGCCCAAAAATACACCACGGACACACATGAGATAGAGCAGTGATACACTTGAATCTGTTTAAATCGGCAAAACTACTGTAATGCATAACGTGGAAGACCTGAGATTGTGTTTTTAAGCATGTTTGACATGTGCGTCTCACCCTGAGGGCACCAGCAGGATTTCACTTCATGAAATGCCAGCAGCAAAGTTACAGCCTCTACCACGACAGTATGAATCACATCATGAAGATAATACGCACAAACAGTGGAGTTCAATCAGCAATAGGGCCGAATAAAATATTCATGCACACAGAATCAAATCCTTAATTGAAGGAATCGTTCACCCCCCACAGACACACAAAAAACATTTACTCACAAGGACATGATTCCCATCTCGCATGCTCTTATATAACACTAAAGAAAAGATCAAATTGACCTCATCTGTTAAATTGCAGCAGGAAATATGTCACATGCCAGGTTTCATTTTCGAAAAATTAAAAAGAGATAAAGATTTCTGTTTTGTGTTCTACTGAAAAAGTTACAGCATGCAAGCTTGGATTGATATGAGTTTTTAATGAGATTTTTTAACAATTTGGTGTAAACTTTAAACAATACTTTGCAGCTCTTTTGTATAAACAGAGGTTACACCAATTATTTTTAAGTCGTTTTTTATTTGCAATCGTTTTCCCTGCACATCAAGATACCAAAATATCATGGAAGTGGGCTTGATTTTAATGTAATTTTTAATTGCCTACACAGTAAAAAAACAGGTTACTTAACCCAAAACAGCGTATTTATGTGCTGAGGCTATGTATTTGACTGCTTCTCCCATTTTCTCAATGTGTTACCGCTGCCAGACATAAAAATAATAAGCACAGTTGTATCAAGTGTAGTATCACTGTTGTATCAATTATTATTGTTATTACTAATAATAATTAACTATTTAAATCCACTGAACATCATATTGATTTCCGCTAAGAATGAATTGAGAATGCAAGATGGTGTCAAACTGTCAGCTGCATCTAACATAACATATTGTATATTCACTCAGGGCTTGACAGCTTGGCAGCGTCTGGTGTTTACAAACCATATTTTGCATAAGCAGCCAGTATTATTTTCTGCTGTTAATAGCTGTTATATGTCTAAAACAAAAAGGGTTCTTTAAAAACAGCAAATAATGTCATTAAAACAAGGGTGACGGGTTGAGATATCATGGCTCTGACAAAGAAATACATGATTTAATATGAATATGAAAAGAAGATTTTTTAGAATGAAGGCTGACGGGTTTAAAAACCTTTTCATAAATATCTGATGTTCCATTTAGGTTAATGGACTCAGGGATATAAGATACTATAATATATTTTACGTAGCCTACCAAACAATAAACAAAATCTGTTCCTCTTACAATTCTTTATTTTATTCAGATGTGGTTGTCACCGATTATTCAGCGACAGATCCTCTTTTTACACCTCCATTAATAGTGTGCTCTTAAGTGTTAATTTAGTGTATTCAGTGCTACTGCTTTTACAGTTCACCCACACTCATAGGAAACAGAATTGCGACTGTAGTATGTTTATGAGGTTTGTGGGAGTAAATGTATACAGTATGTGTTGTCAAACTGACACAAATATCTCACTTGGAATAATGTGTAGAGGGCAATGTGCATGACTTGGAGAGGTTCTGGGTAAACACTGTATTTGCAAACAAATGCACTGAATTGCGTTTTAGTTATTTCTATATCTCAGAAGTGAACATTAATGCAGAAATGTATATGAAGTGCCGTTGACGATAAGCTCATGAATATTTCTGGGGATATTTTCTTTTTGGGACAAAATATCTATTTAATCTTTATATAGAAATTGTTTGCTGCAGGTTTCTGTCCACTTTAGTATAAATAAGCCAAAAATGATATACAGCTGCCATACACCCAGATAGCACAGGTACGTCTGTAAGATGTCAAGATCTGGAAACATCTGTTGCATAAAAACATCTATTAAACACACTTTTCAATACACTTAAAAAAATTTTTTTACTGTTTCACATTCATATTTTTGAAATACGGTAAATATTGTTGTATAGCACAATTAAACACAACGTGAAGTTGACCAATGTGCTGTACAGTATAGAGGCAATACGAAAGCAATAGACAATAAAAATAGAAAACAATAAAGCAGTCACATACACAGCGTTCATCACATTCTCCCGCACGAACATTGAGATCAGCATCCAGCTATAGGATCGCCAAACACCACCTCCAGTAAATGCAGTTTCACATGTTTCTTAAAAAAGCCTATGGATGGGGCGAGCCTAAAATGGATGGGCAAGTTATTCCACAATTTGGGGGCTGGAAACGCATAAACCCGATCGCCATTAGATTTTAATCTGGACCTAGGAATGTCCAAAATCATCTGGTTGAGTGATCTGATGGATCTAGTTGGTTTATGTACATGTAGGAGAGCTGTTAAATAAGGCAGGGCTAGATTATGAAGAGCTTTGTAAACCATAATCGGCAATTTCAGGTGAATTCTATATTTCACCGGCAGCCAGTGAAGGGAGATTAGGATTAGTGCAAATTTACAAGAAAACAGAAAAACTATGTATTTCCTTTTTATAAAAATTTTCTTTTTTACAGAAAATATCTGGCTCCCCATCTACTAGAAAATGTCCTTTTTCAAAATTTTTGTACATTCTGAATAATCATCTTGCAAATGTCTGTTAGACATCTGAAAGGAACAATTTCAGGATGTATTGCAGACGAGCAAACAATTAGAAAAATACATCATAAAGGTATAAAATGGATTGAGGGTTCATGATTATATTAACATTTTTGGTCAACTATTATATTTTTTGTGGGAAGGTTTTTAATGCAAGACTGTGAAGACATGAAAGGTCTACGCGAAGGGGAAGGATTGGAGCGTGACACACACACCCTGACAAATGAGTTAACTGTTTTATTAATGATTTGTAACTGTGAGCTCCGTCATATTGTGTGCTTTATTCTTTGGAAAACCCCCAATTCTACAACTGCTTAATTATTAAACCACGATTCTCTAACTGCATTATCTCAAGACCGTCTTATTGTGTCTTAAGTGCTATAAAACAAGAATACGTCATTCTTTGATGTGGAGTGACGCAGACTACTAAATGACAAAGAGGAGAATGAGATGTCAGTTTCACAACAGGTATATAAGTCATATCTGTTTTGTTTTATTTTTATGTTTTGGTACTCTGAACATGATGTCTGAATGGGCTTAATGCATTGGGAGATGAATTTCAAACACAGCAGGTGGCTTTTCAGCACAAGCACATGAGGGACGTTCAACTGGCAAAATGCCTGGAGTGAAGCGGTCACTGAAATATGGCTGATGTATCTGCTGTGTCACCACAGCTCATTTCTGGGCAATCACAGAATTTCTGTTTGGAAAAAAAATTTTTTTTGCATAATGCGTTATTGTGACTGATCATTTTAAAGAAATCGCTTTGATGGAAAATCAACTAACATTTAAAAGGGCCAGGACATACAAATGAGTAAGAGAGAGAATATCAGGAGTGCTGTAATCCACAGGTCTTATAAACTATTTTTATTATACACGGTTTTCATTTTGCTTGTTTGTTTGAGTGTTTCTGTTTTGTTTGAAACCTCTCGGGAGCTTGACAGCCCCAGTCTCCTTTAAAGAAGAGAGACTAGAGGGGACAGAATTAGCATTTTTACTTGAACTATTTCTTTAATAATAGTCTTGCCGGGGTCAACCCAGGGCTGCTTTTGATGGCAGCAACTTGATCTTTTGGATGAAAGTGTTTGCCACGGGCAAATCATCAGCCATGACATTGCACAGCAGGAAGTGAAGGATTTCGCTCGAACACAAATAAAAACAACAGGAATCAGTCACCAAATCACATTTGTAGCCAAAGCCATGAACCAGCTTGCTTAATCGTTTTCCAGTCAGTGACAGGTAACATCGGGGGAAGGTATTCTTATTTCTGTCAAAAAATGAGGTGGAAACATTTCAATCTGTTTTTCTGGAAGGAAGAGAATGAATACACATTTGAATGTGTATTTCTGCCAAATATTAAAAAATCCAACTTTTAAGTTTTGCCAAATGTAGGAGTGCACAAAGCATATGAATGACATCACCCTTAACAAACAAAACGCATTGAACAATTCGTCATAGTTTTGAAACACATAATTTTAACCATTGTTATGTTATTAAGCATTGTGAATGGTTAGTAATAAATGTGTTATAATGCGTATTAATAATCACAGCTAACTGATACTCAGGCAGCACCGAGACACGTTTGACCCTTTGTGAGCAATTAATAGAGAGAAACACGTGTGAACAAACAAAAAGGCAATAAAAGAGCTGTAAAACTTGACTGATGATTTAAGTCTTATATCTGTGACGCCAAGACTCTTTTATCAACAACTGAGTGTGTACAATGGGTGGATTCATGTGGCAATCGCTGAGTGTTTGGACCACTCGATCTGACCGCCGTTTCTGTCAAATGACATTTAACCTAAACACAATTACACGATTGCAATACCTGCTTGGCTCAGTTTCACTGCTCATAATGACCACCTTTGGACCACCTTGCCCAGCAACACTAGAAACCATCGAACAGCAACCACGCAGACACATTGAACACTTAGAATGACATATTAATCTTTCATAAGATTTTAAAATAATCCTTCAGATGGGCATGGATTCATATCAAAGGGACTAATACTGTTCCGCCAATCTTGATTTCTTAGTGATGGACACTAATAAGGTTTGGCTGGTTAGCATGTCTCATCTCAACCGTGTGAAACTACACCATCTGGCTGCAGAATGCAGCTTTCTCAATGAAAAAGCTTCCGTTCATAATGTGTTTACACATATTTTTCATACATATTTAGATATATTTTACCTGCTTATTTTTTACATCATTTTCCTGTGCATTCAGAGTAATTAGTCACATGATACCTACAGCTCAGGTGATTGGCCCCCACAAACAGAGCTTAAGAATACAATCACATTATTTCTGCATGTCTTTCTACACGTGTTAAACCTTCTCATTATTAGCACAAACTTTTACTCATTGCCAGTATCTCAATATGTTTATGAGTCATATTTCCATGCACTTTGTGCCTGTTTATTACATGAGGTAATATGAGATCAAACTGTTCAGTGTTGTTATGATGTCATAACTCCTGCATGACGAATTTACTAGATACAGACCCCCACCCTCTGAGTAAGTCTCCAAAATCTGAAGGTTAAACTTTCCTGCACATTACGTTTGGTAATAACTAAAACTGGTCAACTTTTAATTAATTGTGATCACCTTCATTTGATCGTATTAACACCAGACTGGCATCATTTCTAATAAGCTATATACAACTGTAAATTATTATATTAAACTGCAGTATACATGAAGTTTATATTCTATTCACCCGAAAGACCTACTACATTTTCCAAAATCAATATACTAAATACAAATCTTCCCACATGCTACTGAACCAATGTCACATACTACTGTTTAACATGTTTATTGTGAAAAAGGCCATACTGTTTTACTTACTATTTATAGGAAGTATCATGTATAGTATACACTAAAAGTCTATACTAATAAAACAACCATTGTTCTTTTCTTCTGGAGTGAAATGTTAGCAAACCCCGGTCACTTTAAATATTTCCTTCAATAGAATTTCATTGTTTTGGATACAAGAGGTTTGTGGGACTAAGATCACTTAACTGACAAACTATTTGAGTTTTTCCTATAATACTTTAGCAAACGTTCTTTAAAACAAACAAAAACAATCAACTGATATTTCAAAATATTAATGCAAGGACTAGTGAAGAAAAAAAAAGTTTGACAAAACTTCACATAACGCATATTAAAATATTTTACAAGGAACCCATTTTGTCTTTGTACAGTCAAGCACTTTTAATGAAACTTTTACTAAACCAGTTCATCTTATTAACAAGTTCAATATTATACAAAGTCATCTACCTGGAAATGAAATGTCCACTTAAAGTCACCAGTATGAAAAACAGAAAGAAAGTAGAAAAGGCCTTACGTGTGCATTGCTGTGCAGTAGAAGGGGAGTGTCAGGCAGGTGTGACTGTTCTGTAGATGAGTTAACACACTTCAGATTTGAGGTGGAAGATTTTTAGACTTCAAACTCTGAACCACACACTGATTTCGTAGCACATGACGCCTATGCAGTCACATGCTAGGGAATGTCTTAATGTAAACAGTGAGAGCATGCTGTCTCACAGTTCAAGGGTATTCAACATGCTTTGTCATCTAAAAATGAATTTTTGAGTCATCAGCAACTATCTATGTGGAACATATTCTCTTTAAGAATTCATTTTCACAATGTAGCACAGAGAAAATAATAGGTGAATAAAAATGGTAAATAACAATGATCAGTCACAGCGCTTAAAATATAGACTTTCCATAGAATCTGTTATTCAGAAGATACTTTTTCTCATTTTCTACATTTTTAAATAATAGTTAGGCTTAAAACTCAAATGGAAGTTTTGTAGTATTTTATTTCAGCTTCTTCAACGCAGACAACATACATTATCTTTTGTATAGGTTACAGCGATAAAGACTAATCTATATGTTATCAGGTATCTGAGATAATAATGCTTTCATGGTTTCAGTTTAGAGCATAATTTAGTTTATTTGTAATAATTTATCAACAAAATATTTTCCATTTAAAATTTCTTACAACACTTTGAAAGAGCTTGCTTATATTATACAGAAGCTCAACATTAAATGTCTTTTGAACGATTTGATCGCCATCTAGAGGCTAAACTGGAAACGTCACGCTCCAGTGAGATATTGACTGTCTAATTCCTCTTTGCACCAAGTGCAGGATATTGAGCCAATTTTGGAAATTTTATGTTAATTTCAGCAAATAATCTGAACAAAAGTGACTTGTTAGTGAAACCAACGTTTAATATATAACTGATTATTTATAATCAAAAATTTAAAGTTGGTTTCTTGGTTGTGACATTTTAGGACCAAAATGAGTGACCATAGGTCACTGAAATACTTGGAGTATTGCACGACATAACTAGGTATAAAAAGTGCTTTTAATAAAAAAAACATCAAATTTACCCAAATCCAGATAATTTTACCAGTACAATAATCTACTTTCATTTTACACCTCCATACACATAATGTGTTTTAACAATTGTCTCATTTGTATATTATTTATTCTAAGCAATTTAACATGAAACATCTGAGATTAATTTAATACACAACTGAGAACTCCATTAAATGCCTAGAGCTGCAAGAATTACATTATCTTCTGGAGCCGCAAGGCAGCTGTCTGTAGTTTTGGACACAGCCAAGCCAATAATCTGAAAACCTTTTGAATATTATATTTGCATTTCTGTTTGAAAATGACACACTTCTTCTCTAATAAAATGCGTGTCTCTTCTTTATTTTGGAGGGTAGCGTGCAAATGGGGCATCCTCACTTATCTTGCCCTGTTAAAGGAAAAATAACAATTAAAATGGCAGACAAATATGAAACTTCGATAATGTTCCTACGACCTGATTATTGCAAATTGGTAATATGAATTATGGTTATGACTTGAAACAATATAAGACCCACCATTGGTACATCATCAAGCCTTTCGAACTGTGGACTCCTGGCTCGGACCACTTTCACTATCACAATAACAATAAGAACAGCCACCGTAATGAAGAAAATACACAGCACTGCAATGAGCCCGGGATTGCCTGCCACATCATGCCCCCCTTTATTCTCCAGAGCTATAAAAGCGTATACAAAGAAACATCTACTAAAAAGTGCAAATAATATATTGATAATCATTATAATCTAATCATTACATGTGCTGAATCAGACCTGTGCTGGAGGTTGAGCTGTTTAGTCCTGTTGGAAATGCTGTTTCATTTGTAGATTCGGGGGGTTTCAGAACAGTAGACTTTTGTGACTGCCAAGTAAATTGTGAAGTGGTTTGATTTCTCTTTGTAACATCCATTTGTGTTGTTTGTTGAGCAGTGGTGCTTTTAAAAACCAGCGGTATCTGTGATCCAGAAGTATATTCAGAGCCTGTCGTATCAGTGATTGATCTGTCATCTGTTGATTGAGCTGTTGAATGGTCAGTAGCTGATCTGGTGGCTGAACTGTCGGCGGTTGATGTAGTTGTTGTAAGTGTATGAGTAGTTGATCCAGATGTTGGACTGCTCGGGTTATTTGAAGTTGGTTTAAAAGTGCTCTGTGTAGAGGACACATCAGTAGTTGATCCAGATGTTGGACTGCTCGGGTTATTTGAAGTTGGTTTAATAGTGCTCTGTGTAGAGGACACATCGGTTGATATGGATTGAAGACATCCTGTGGAGACAAATGTTATGGTTTAGAGGTTTCTCTTTCAGGAGACTTACGTTTCATTTATTAGTATTTTTTATTTAATAGGATACTTTATTTGTCTATTTGAAAATGACTTAGAAGACGTAAAAAATACACGCAAATCAAATAATTGTTGCCACACAATAACATTATTCAACAGAAAAATTAAATCAGTACATTTTATGATGTCATAGAAGAAACATTTTAACTGAATGGAGAACATGAACCCCCCAAAGAGCCTCTGTTTCCCAAAAGGTTCTTTTAAGCTATAAAAAAGTGTTCTTCTATAGCATAACTTTAAAAAACATTTTGTAGCACCTTTATGTAATTGTGTAGCATAGCTCACATAAATAATCCCATGATTTTATCCAACCGTTTTTTTGTATTTTATAATAACAGATTAGATTTCAGCACATTTTTGTAATTTTTTACAAAGGTGCATTTTGTGATGCTAGTTAAACCGACTCAGCCCGTGTTTACTCCATTATGCATTTAAACCTTTTGTTTACAGTATATTCATACATCTGTGCAATTTATATTTTTCTACCAAACTCAAGCATTTAAGAATAAAAATTGATGTCTTGACAAATTCAGTCATTGTGTTCAAAATGTTGACTAGTAGTTGTTTGACCTTACGTATGAATAGTACTGTAAGATTACTGATATTGTTTTGTTACTCCAGCATACAACATAAAACAGAGTTAGTTCATGAATTGCTTTATTCACAAATACTCAAATACCAATCCCATTTATTATCTCTTTATAAATATTGATTATCATTTTAAAACTCATTGAGTTTTATTAAAAGTTAAAAAACAGCAATGTGAATTTTACAAGCACATTCTCTTACCTTCCGGCACAGAAATGAGAAAGATAAATACTACACACAAAATCATTTTAGTCATGCTGTGAGACTCAAAAAGCAAAATATCAGAGGAGTCCACCACAGCTAAACTCCCAGAGACGAAGCGTATCCTGAGGAGCAGGATGTTGACGTGTAACAGTAGGTGTGGTTTCTGCCAAACGCAAGGATAAATAAAAGCCCAATTGTTTCATTATTGTTTGCACTGGGATGGTATAAACCTACTGTGACGTTGTAAATAAACCACCACAGTTTCCTCGTATCATATCATGAATGTTAATATCACAGGTCATTATTTGCGTAGGGTAGAGTCTAACGTAATTTGATGACTAGACATCTATAATATTACAAACTTTTAATAAAAAAATTTAAGATACAAAACACTCACAGGTGTTTTTATACATTGTATGGACTTTACATATGCATAATTACTTGAATACTGTGCAAACTGTATCTTCTACTCCTACTGAACATAACTCACACACACAAGCCTTTTTGCAATTTTACATTTAAAATAAGCATAATTAATTTGTTAATAATCAATTTTCATCATGAGTCCTCACACACACACACACACGCGCGCGCACGCACGCGCACGCACACACACACACAATATATATATATATTATGCCTGTTTTGATTTCTAAACTTAATTTAGTTTTGCACTGCAAAAAACTCTTTACACAGCAACACACCTGAAACACACCATTGGCAAAGCTGTTAGTTTCATGCTCAAAATCACACACTGTAAACTAAACTCCAACACTCTTTAAAAAAAAACACATGTTCTCAACCAGCAGGAACATTTACTCAATGTCATAAAAACACTAACATCACATGGAATTACAGAAACTGCATTATTTCATGTGTCATGTCTGCCCTTACGATATCCTACCTGTTGGTTTCTCAAAAAATATGGACAGCATAGATGAGATTTGTCTATATCCATTCACCCGCCTCTCTGTATTATAGCCTGTGGTTTATGACAGGGGTTTAAAACTGAGGCCCGGGGACATCCAGGGGCTTCCAGAAGGATACATAAGTGTTTATGTGCTTTTTTGCTAAATGCATAGTTTCCAGAATGTTTCATATTTGTATATATTTCTATTCTATTGAATGTTGCCTTTTTCGCATTAAAAGTTATTACAGTACAAATGCATTTGAATTGAAAATGTCTCTTCTGGGTCATGTAGGCCTATACCTCCAACAAGTGTAGCCAACTATTTCGTCTTTATAATTTCACATTCACTATTTATCTATTAAAAACCCACAGAAGGTTCATCTTACGGTTATGTTCTGTCCCTCGGTTTACATGTTTATGACAGACTACGGCTGTGATTTATATATTTGCATAACTTCAATTTGCTGTTTCTCATTAGCAATGGAATAAAATACAGGTGATACATTTGTGTTGTAATTCACAATATGAATAGCTGTTCACTTTGACTTTAGTCTTCAAGTTAGGTTTAGAACGTGATGTTATCTGTTCTGACACACAGTGTGAAAGCATTTGTAAATTTGGCAGTTGTCTAGGTTGAGCTTGTGTGTTAAAGAAGTTAAAGTATTTTTAATTTGTGTTAAATTTATGGATTTTGTGTCAAAACACCAAGAAATGTGTTTATTGAGCCTACACAGCCAGATGTTGTGATATGAATGTGATGTTGTGAGGGGAATTAAAAAAAATTGTCATAGCAATCGTAAAAAACTGTTAACTTAAAGCCAAGTCATCTTTAGAAACGTTATTACAGCAAAATAAAAAAAGTAAAATGTTTACAAAGTCACCACAAGATGGCGTACTTTCTGTTTAGATAAACACGCACTGCCGATGACGTCAGCATCTCATCATCCTGATTACGTAATTATGAGGAGCAGCAACAAAGAGTTACAAACATCATGTTGCTTTTTTATAATAACAGAAAACAGGCGTATTTTTTTAATCCTATTTATAAATCTGATATGATATTATCTTGGAACATACTAAACATGACCTGTACCTGAATATAGTGTTCATTAAAAACTAGAGGTCAGTATCACCTCTGACAAAAGCTCCTGGCAAATTTATGTAGATTACTGCCTGGAAAACTATTCTGGAGCGCTACACACCTTTGATTATGTGTGTGTTCAATTCCCTGTGCACACACTTCATGTCAGCATGACACAGATTGCTATCCTGTTGAAAAAATAACAGCTTAGATCAGCATAAATTTCCATGTGGCTCCAGGCTAGTCGTGGTTAGTGCTAGTTTGGTGCTGATGTGACTCCTGAGGCAGGTTGTAAGAGATGTTTTCATCTCAGGACAGTCACTAGTGATACGTTCGGACTGTGCATACTTCCTGTGGGGCCATCAGCCAATCGGCATTCAGGATGTTCTTTTCTGTTGAGTCTGTTGACTGAATGAATCTGATCAGACGTGAATAGAATACAATGAGTCCATCGTCTGACTGTAAGAGACATGTGAACCCTCATCATCCTGTTTCCTGAAAGTCTGGATGATGCAAGGATCTGTGATAAAAGCCTCCCACTGCACAACACTTTTTGTGCGGAGATCTGTGTTCAGTACGGACATGAGCTTTATGTAACAGGCCCCTGATGATTCAGACTAAAGCACATGATAAAATAGCTGTTTATGGTACAGGAGAACACTTCTCTGTTTAACGGTGAATTGTGTATACACACATTCATGTTGCACTGTTTCCTATGTATGTATGTGTTATGGCAACTGTAGGTCGGCCATTTAGGTCAATTCCCGATAGTGCTAATACAAAACCCCTGAACATGCCTGCAGTATCTGGCACCAAGTCTTTAGCAGCAGATCCTGAAGAAGTATGGTCTGGAGTAATCTTTAGGTAGGTTCGTGGTAACATGCACATGAATGCCAATTTTACAAATTCCAGTTCTGTTGCCTTTTAAAGCTCCAACATTAAGTGTTTCATGACCACTTGGCTTGGAAGTATTTATTGTAAGAAGCATCTGGAAAAGAAATGGTCCAGATGTACGCCATTGATAAACCGTGAGCTTTGTGAGCAGCAGCTTGTTCTTATAGTATGCTGACCTGCACACTCATGACGCAGAGATGACATCATCAGAGCAAGGCCTGGCAGAACGTCTTAGAGAGATATGAAAACATTTAATATTGCCCTTTAAACAAGGGGTGGCTCTATATTCCATATTAGCTATACAGACGTTCCCACAATTCAGTAGTATTCCTGAAAGTAAAGTAAAACCTTAAAGTAACTTAACGTTAGTTACTGTATATCGAAAATTACAGTCTGTTTGTTATGCATATTGTTACCATTCCAGTACAACTCAAGGCATGTGAATATTCCCTTATATCCATTTTGGAGTTTTAAGTTTCGGGCATTGCTTTACAGACAAAAACAGCAGAAAAGAGTTATAATAATAAAATACATATAAAAATAAAGGAAGTCATAAAGGAACCGCAGCCAGGAAGTGATTGAAAAAAAAGAACATTGTAAAACAAGAAATGTATGATTTTTTACCTAAATTTTAACCAAATAACCTAAATAAAATCACAATTAAACTCAGTCTATTATTGACAAAATGTATATCACTGAAAATGTCTAAGACTCTACAATATACATTTGACCAGTTTATTATATTATATATATTTATTGGTATAAATTATGTTGAAAAAGTAAATGGTCTAAAATAACTAATAAAAAATTTGGTCTGTAACACCTATTAACACGCCACATGCATTGTGTGCCTTGTGCACTATAAGTCACTTTGGATAAGGATGTTTGTCAAATGCTTAAATGTAAAAATATTTTCATTACCTTAAACACTATGTTTTAACAAAGCATAAATAAAACTGCACCAATGCAAGGTGTTGGTGTAGGTAAGTGGTGTGCAGTGAAGTTCCAGCTTACTTCTCTGAATAATGAAGCTGGACTATAAAAGATGTTATGATAATAATGCCTGGAAATACAGTCATTCTTCCACGGTAGTGTAAAGGCTCATCTGTGTGATCGTCACCGCTGCATAATTCTTGGATTTTATTAATGTCGGTATGGGTGTGTAAACATGCCTATTGCATTGCTTGAATATGCAATCTGCGCTGTCTAGAATTGTTTGTACTGCAATCCTCTGGCCTACTTCTCATTGGATAGGACGTCAGCGGTCATGTGACTATGAAGAAACGACTCTGAACCTTATCCCTGAGCTTAGAGAGAAACTCATAAATACAAGTGTTTGCAGACGCACTCATCAACACAAACACACGTCCATCCTCCTCCTGTACTATTACCATCCTACTTATGTCACTATTTGTTCTGCAGAGTGTCATTGACCGTTGGTTACATGATTGTTTTTTTTTCTTTCCCCATGAGATGCATGTGGACGTCAGAGGAGGGCAAGATAGCCCTTGACCTCACTTTCTATGTGCAGTGAAACGGTAATTTGGTTATATTTTACAATGGTCACATGTGAAGTAAATGCATCAGGATGTACAGACAGACATCGAACGCCAACTCACAGCCTAAATTGAAAATGCACACAAGCTGTACATCCAGGTATTATAAAGCACATGTGCATGTTTATTGTCAGGAGAAACACCCAGTCTGAGACATTCACATGTTTTACACACTTTGAGTATGTGAAGTGTTTGATGTTTATACATGTTTCAAGTAAAGTCTGAAACATGGAATTTTCCTGTAGACAACTTTTAAAAGTATTGTAAACCGCTTTACTGTAAACACATGTTTTTGATGAGTGTTAACTCATATGTTTAAAAGGACAGACGAGTGTTGTAACTCGTGCATGTGACCAATTTGCTCCAAGTCTCCACCCACAGGCACCCACATTTTTAACCAATCGTCAGAGCCTTTTTTACGTTTCTGTTAACAATAGTGACCTTGAGCTAAAAATGATCCCAATTGTTTTTCCCTGTAAGGCCAGACAGGAAAAACCTGGACAGTATCCAACGGACAATCCAGGCCCACCCTGCCTGGAAAATGTTTTGAACTTTCTTTCTTTTTCCACACAACAATAACCTTGTCTGCATGAAGGAAGCTCCTTTATGTCTGCTGTGTGTCTCCCTCGTGTCACACATGCAGTGATTAGAGGCGAAACATTGTCAGACGCGATGGCCAGCGGACAGCCCCACCTGAAAACTGGCGCTACCACAGTCACAGAATTCCACAGAACAACCACCACTAAACATGATTGTTTTATGATACAAATGAATGTCTGACATGGTAAACAATGGGTTGATTGGAAAAACGATAGGAACAAACATTCATGGTTAACATCACATGGGACTATTGGAACGCACCTGTGGAAGCCAGGTTACATTTAATTGAACTTTTTGGACAATAAAAGATAAACGCCAATTCAACAAAAGCATTGCTGGAGCTACCCAAGTCATCTTTGCGAAACCAAAACATCAAAGAATACCATTTGTTTTAGAATCTTGTTTTTAAGGGTAGTTTGAACATCACGAATTGGTACACTTCAGGGGTGGGTTACTCTTTGTTTCAATTTTCACATTTTGGCGAGCACACCGGTGTTGAAAAATTCACATTATATTTAGCGCAGTTTAAGAAATCATTGCATTGCGACTCGTCTAATATGAAATATTCCTTTCACACATCAGTCAATGGCTCCACAAAGTGCCCCAAGCAAACATAAACAAACTCTCCTCGGAGATGGAAATAGGAGCACAGACTGTCAAACTTGGCTAAGAGGGACATTTCTCTCACTGCATGCTTTAAAACACAAACACAAACACACACCCACACTCAATATTGATCAAACGTTGCATGCGCAAACGGGACACTTTGTACAGCTAGACATGAAGCGTGTTTACATCCCTTCACTATTTTTATAGAGCTCTTGTTTTCTAATCATGGATCAAAGCAGCTCTCTGATTGGCTGGATGAGATAGCACCCACGATTGGCTGTGTGCTGCAGCTTTGCCGTCTGATTGGCTTAGACGAGGAGCTCTTCTTATGGTCCGTCCTGTTTGCTGCTGGGAACCCGGGAAAATTCCAGAACAGTGATCCATCTTTCCGTGGCACCGACAACATTATTTCTGTGAACATTTTCTGGGATTTTCTTCCTGACACACTTGACTTAAATGAGCTTTCTCTGCAGGGGTGGTTTTAAGGAAATCACAATGTATGATGCACTTACAATGGAAGTCTGTGAGACACAACATGCACATGGATAAATTACACCCCAATCATTTTTTTCCAGGGATGTCATAAGACAGCAAACACATTAACTTTTATCAATACATATAAGAAGACCAGAAGGGACCTTTGCAAAGACAAAAATCCATGTAGGAATTTTGTCATCAGAAGGCCTACACAAAATGTTCATCCGCCTAGAAAAGTAGTCCCTACACATAGCTCAGTATAGACTAGAGTAATATGCTGTAAAACTAGTGACAATTCACCCAAGAATAAAACATTCTGTTATCATTTATTTTCCTTCGTGTTGTTCAAAACTGGTTTATGGCTAATTTATTCTGTGAGGTACAGAAAAGAGAAATGTCTCTGGTTTTGTGTCCATACAATGGAAATCAATGGGAGTTGGTTACCAACATTCTTCAAAATATCTTCTTTTGTGTTCTGCAGAAAAAAGAAAGTCAGTTTTGAACCCTCAGGGTGAGTAACTGATGACAGAATACACAACGACTCATTACAGAGACTCTTCACTTTGTCATCTCTGTCCCCACCACTTGTTACGCCACTGGCACAAGTTGTTTCTTCAACCCAATTTCTGACATAACATCTTGTATAATATACTAAAGGTTTTCACGTATCTGTCTTTGTGTTTATTTGTAATGCATCTCTAATCCCATTTACCAGAGCAATTCCGGTATACAGCAACAGGTGGCGCTGCAGGACCAGTTTTGTCACCGCTTCTCTGTAGTTTAGTCTAGTGTGCAGGGCAGGCAGCCAGCAGTGGCTGAGGTAAATTCCTCTGGCATTACATCAGATCGCCACTAGACTTTGAGTCATCTAAGTGGTCTGACACTTTCAGGGTCTCCTCCAGGAGCCCCTGCAGGAAACCGGCGGGCTTGACTGGCCAGACGGCTGGCTTCTGTCTAGATTCTCAGCATACTAGTGTGAATGGCTTCCCCCAAAACGGATAAAACATGCCTTTTACTGGTGTGCTATTTTTATATCAGGCAAACAAATACAAATCTTTACTGGGGAGTTTATGTCTAGCAGCTATGCTTTCAGACTGTCTGGTGGTCTAATGGCGGGTGCACTTTTTATGTTTTGGTCACAGAGTGGCTGTATCTGAAGGAAAGTGGCATATTTCGGCACTACTGAAGTGAAAAGTTGGAATGAATCTACAGTAGGAGTATTTATGGCATCACACATTATTAATGAGGCAATGTTGAACCAAGAACAATTTTTACATGTAAATATACATGGGATGTTTGAAACCACATTGCACATGTGAAATTCATGTGACTTTTCTTGGTTATGCTCTGTGTGATGCAATTACTTTAATATTTCAATGTAGACAAATATTGTTTTGCAGATACTAATATCATCATGTTGACTTCCTTCCTGTTGGCTACACGAGTGCCCGGCTTAGATGTTCCAGCTAATTACTTCCAAGCTGGAAGACAGAGAGCGATCTCTTAGTCATTGTTTCTCCTGATACTGTGAGTGACTCAGCGATTCTTGTTTCCTTTGAACCTGCATATGCATAGCACGCCGTATTCCAGCTTGGTTGATCAACAGCCTTGCTCGCAGCCAAAAACACGAGGTCAAAAACATGCTCTAAAACAACAACCACTTTACCCCACTGCTACCCCCCACATCATGTCTTCGAAAGTTTAAGCAAAAATGAGATCATGTTTTGATGAGCTGAACTTGTTTTGTTTGAGTTGGACTGCAGCTGGAAAGCTGTTCCTGTTTTTAACACTCGTCCAGAGACCCCCTCCCATCAGATCACGTGTGGACCACTCAAAAACTATTTGTTTGACAGCGGCTGGTGGACGCGTGGGGGGCGCAATGGGGGAATATTATTTTGGAGGAGTGCCGGTAATGTTTTGTGTGGAGATGTTTGTAAATATGAGGGGGATTGCCGAGTGGTTGCTTCATCTTGTGCTGTTCTGACACCTGTCACCTGCTTCTTGCTGGGTATTGCTCCACTTCAGTCAGATGAGAGACCTCAGACCACAATAAACACAGTGTGATTTCAGTGTGAACTGTTTCCACAAAACCAAGCTGGACCTGGACATGAACATGTGTGTCCACAGACAGGGGTTAATGCACATGTTTTTTATTTAGCAAACAAGAGGAAACATGGTTAAAATTGAATATAAACTTAGTTAAATGCGTCAAACGTGCTTAAAATCCAAATATACATGTTGTAGTCAAATTAACAATATTTTTAACAATATATGTGCTTTTTCAGTTCACAGTGCTCAACTACCACAAAAACATAACTCAAAGCCCACTTTACTAACAGTGATACAAGACAGGCAATGCGAAAAATTCGACTGGACTTGATTTTCTTGTGCGATTTTTTGCCAGTGGGTGTTCCATAACAGAAAAGATTCGGGTTTGCAGTTATTTGTAGAGAATATGTTTTCTGAAACACTGCGTGCACCCACTTTTGGACCCTTTTGTAAAAGGTGTGTCCCAACCATATTGAATACTGGGCCAGCTGTTATGTCTGGCTCAAACAAACAGATTCAGACCAAAAAAGTATATAATTGTGCACTGATGGATTGTGCACAATAACTTTTTGGGAAAAAAACGAATAGGATTGACGTTAAAGATCCAGTGTCTAAACTTTAGCGGCATCTAGTGGTGAGGTTGAAAATTGCAACCAATGGTTCACTCCAACACTCCCTTTCGAAGCACGACGGTGGCTGACACAGGACAAACATGTCAGCACATTTTCACTTCTTTGCCGAAGGACATAATTATTAACAAAACGCGCTCCGTAGAGCAGTTTGTCCGTTTAGGGCTACTGTAGAAACAACATGGTGATTTCCATGCAAGGAGACCCGATATGTAGATAGAAATAACTAGGTAATAAAAACATAACACTTCATTATGTAAGGTCTTTATACACCTCTGAAGACATAGTTATGTATATTATATTGCATTTCTGTCAATAGATCCTCCAAAAAATTACACACTGGATTTAACTTTAACTTCAAATGCTCCTTTTGATTTAGCTGCATGGTTCTTATGACATCTCTCTTCTCATGTGAGGGAGGAGTGATCTGTCCTCACACTTTCACGTCTACATCACAGTATTTCAGACACATGTGCTTCCCCTCCCACACTCTCAACCCACGTGTGTGTGTGTGTGTGTGTGTGTGTGTGTGTGTGTGTGTGTGTGATAGAGAGAGAGAGAGAGAGAGAGAGAGAGAGAGAGAGAGACAGAGAGGGAGACTGATGTTTGTGGTCTAACCTTTAGCTAGGTCTCTCTCGACGAGAGAAGAAAGAGGGATTACTCGTTTGACCTTTAATTATTGACAGCGCGCGAGTCATCCTTTTGATAAGTTACTCTGGAGTTCAACTCCTCTGCTTCATGTACCCCATCATAAAAAACAAGCTTTTATCATTTAAACTAAAAAAAAACTTAAAGTTAGTCATCTGAAGAGGCCTTTGCAAAAATCCTTTGCACAGGAAAGTAAGCTGTAAATGTCATATTATCATTTCTAGAATAAGAATAAAAATGATAATCCTGATTAACACAAGCAATCCTTTAAACAAGAGAATTAAAATGGCTCCATTACATTTTATTTTAAATACAAAGCAATTGGCCTTGCATCAAATGGCCCAAAACTGCAGTTCTTTGGACAATTTGCATCTATTGACAAAAATGCAATATAATATACATAAGTATGTGTTACGAGGTGTATTAAGACCTTACATAATGAAGATCACCTTAGAATGGGCTGTTTCTATCTACACACATCTACACAATTCCCTTTGCATGGAATTCACCATGTTGTTCAGTAGCCCTGAACGGACAAACTGCTCCATAGAGGACATTTCGTAAATACGTTATCTCCTTCAGCAAAGAAGCGAAAACGTGACGACATCTTAGTTCTGTGTCAGCCTCCGTAGTGCTTTGAAAGGGAGGGTGGTGGGGTGGAGTGAGCCGTTGGTTGCAATTCGTAACCTCACCGCTAGATGCCGCTTAAACCCGTACACTAGACCTTTAATTTAAATCAATGCATCTTTTGTCAATGTTATTTCTTTTAAAACCAGCAGTCTGATCACTAACTGAAAATAACAGAGTATCTTCTCATTTTGTAGAAACTATTTATGATTCCTGTTAACAAACAGTATTGGTGTTTACCAGCTACATTTTCTCTTCAGAGCCAGTTAACAGATCTAAATTCAGCTAGTTTTCCATTTTTGTATCAACACGCTGAACTTTGCATTCTTCAAATGACAAGTCATCTTGTGCATACAGACATGCGTGTGTAAAACAAAGCCTGAGGAAGCTTCAGGAACATTTCTCAAATTCCTCTTCATTATATGTGACGGTTACAGAACAATCCGCTCTAGCTGCTTGGTCACCCACCCAAGGATAAAACTATGGAACGCTCTGCTCTTACTGCCTCCTGTTGCACACACAGGTTATTGTTACTTTTGGAAATGTAGACTAATGGTTTGGGAATGCTATCCTCCCCCTGAAAAAATGTGATTCTGGAAAAGCAGAATAATTTTTTATGCTAAATATTCATGGAAGGAATGAATGGAATGTGGTGTGTGGCAGCGCTACACGGAGCCAATGTTGGAAATTAAACAAATACAGTTTGGGAATTTTCCTGATTAGGCTTGGAAAGACACTTTGGGAGACTTCAGTCTGGAATGTTTTGAAGAGACATGAACCAATCTGATGAACCGACAAAAGTGAACAATACCGAGACACTTTGTCTGTTATTACACTGTCATCATGTCTGGTTCAGTCTGAGTAAAATCACGCGCAGGCTGGGTGGGATCAGCCCACATCTGCTTTCATGTTAGTGTGTGTGTATCCATGCGTACAGTACCAGAAAGGCTGGGCCAGAAAGGCTGGGTTCGGATCTGATCCTCCGCCTTCCAGTCCTTCCTGTTTCTCATGAAAACGCAGCTGCCCTCGAATGATGAAACAAGCAGAAACCAGGAGATACAATTTGAATGTGAATTGAAACCAGTTTCTGCCATTTAACACATAGGAGCTGGTCCAGGATTAGAGAAAAGGCCTGAGGCATGACGTGCATTCCTACTGAATATGTATATCCTATGGCATCATACAGTTTGTGTTTGAGGGGTCACCCTGACAGTCCTGGATTGCTTGCTACCCTAAGATATGATAATAAAATAAAAAAACTTGCAGGTTTTGCAAAAAATATTTTATGTAATTCTATGTTTAATAGACTACAAATGTGTGGTGAGATGCTCTCCTGTAATTGATCTTTAGCATTAAAAATATCTTTCATTAAATTCTTTCATTACTTATTGAAACTATCTTATTGATTCCACAACTGTGCAGTTTGACTTATGAGTGAGGCGCAAACCTTGATAAAAGAATGTTCAATACTCTCAAAGCTCTATCAACAACATATGCAATATTCTTCCAGTTGCCACAAAACATAACAATTAAAAATAAAATGACATAAAAGGAATAAAGACAAAAAACATTAAAATAAAATTAAAAAAAATAATAAAATAAAATACAATTATAAAATTATAAAATACAATTATAAAATACAATTTAGGACAGTATTCCAAAGTCGTACATTAGTTTTATGCGGGGAACAAGTAGAAAAATGAATATAATAAAATACAAAAATATACAGTTTAAAACACATTTTTCTACTGATTAATCATTTAGATGTATTAAAAAGAGTTTTACTCATGTTTTGCGTTAAATGACTCTGGGTCAGTGAGTAACTATGAGATGTCTCACAACTGGCAGAATCTTCCTCCCTCTGTTATCACCAGTAGGCATGTAAATCAGATGTAAATCCAAACATAACCGGTTCCCGCAGCCTCCGTTCAGTGTCTCTTTCTCATGTGAGAGAGCTCACGTGGAGTGTTTGGGTCAGTGGCTCTGGTTTGATCATCATATGGAACAGAAACGGCCTCATAAACTTAGCGTCTCTCAGCTGTGTCTGTTCTCAGGTGGCCGGTTTATTCCCGACCTCAGTCAGGACAAACATTCCCGCACCTCTCCCTGAACCTGTCACCTCTAGCCCTCATCTCTGTCTGTGCAAGTGTTTTACTTATAACTTTATGATAGTTTTACACATAATATTGCTAAAGAATGTACACAAAAATGAGTAGTGGGGTTTTATTGTAGAATATTAAATTAAATCCTATAAAAATAAAAACATTGTTGTTCCCTGCATTCTAACTTTCTCAATGTCTCTATAATGGTAAATCTATTTAATTTTAAAGTAATACACTAACAATTCTCACAGTAACCGAGGCCTTCGTGCAGATTTCCATGAATCTCTCCTGCAGCCCAGAGACTCTCATGACCTGCAGTGGAGGTGTCAGAACCCCGGGGGTCTGGATCCATACTGAGTCAGCTTCTTCCCCCTCAGACAGACTGATAGATCTAACACCCCTCCGCACACGCCCACCGCCACCTTAATCTCTCACCAATACACTTCAACTGAGCCCAGGCTGGTGCTAAGAGCGACAAGACGCGTTTGTCGAGGTGTGAACGCTGTAATGAGTAGAAGCTTCTCTTCAGTGATGAAAATCCCTGTGGAGAAAGATAAAGGACCTACACATACTGCTTCTCATGTTATACAAGCATCTAAGATCATTTGGACTATTAGCTTTTTCTGATGTTTTGCCTTTGTAATTGACTTGTAGCTTTTGTGTAGCAATCAGCGCAACGCAGCATTTTGTGTTTTCTGGTTACTAGCATTAGCACGGAACGTGTCATGTCATGTACAAAATAATTCAAATCAATCTGAACACATTAACAACCAAGACAAAAAAAGCAAAACATGTTTTGAAACTTCTTGTTGCTTGACATTTGAAAGACTTCTTATATTAAAATATTGCTTTTCTTTGCTAAGCCTGTCTAATAATTTTGTATACATCGTCGCTGTCCTTCTAAAATCTCGTAGGTCCAAATTCGCTGTTTTTCTGAAAATGAAAACACACTGAACTTTTTTATTGAATCCATATTGTGTTGTCAATGTTAAAAAGCACTTATAAATACTTTTAATTGGTTGCAAAACCCAGTGAAAACATAAAGGGTGACTAATAATAATGATTTATTGAGACAAAAAAATACAAATCACTAAATATGGAGATACAAGGTTTCAGAAGGACAGCAGCGATACGCTATATTTATTCCGATCACACATGATCAAAATCATCAAAGTAGTCCACATCAATTGTGTACTTTAGTAGTAGCATTCTAAAGTCATACAATAACAAGCTTTATGTAAGGAACAGGCAATAAAATACAAAATAATATAACCAATCATCATGCCAAACCTGCACAATAAAGATGCAATCATTTTTTCTACAATGGCAGTCAATGCTGCCCCAGAACTTAAAATGAATAACATTCTTCCAAATGTCTTTCTTTTTGGTGAACAGAACAAAGACATGTATACAGGTTTGGAACAACTAGAGGGGTAAATGGTGAAAGAATACATTTTTGGGTGAAGTGTCCCTTTAAGTGACTCATTCAGACTCTCAATTAACACAGTCTGACAGCAGGAATCCAGGGGCAATATTTTATCTCTTATACTTAAGGCAAAATTTAATGGGTAGAAGTGTCATACGCCACAGTCCGTGCGGGGCTGTGTTGAAACATACACCGTCTGCTAATTTATGTGAGAGGTGACAGATAGGCTGTCCTTCAGGGGTGTCCGAGGTGAGATCATTCACAGCAAAAGCTTGATTTATTTTATTGAAGTCTCACCCGGTCTCAGCCGACTGACTGAAGCTCTGAAGCTTAAATGCAGTTTTGAGGTGTGAGTATTCAATGTTTCTATCACCTTTATTAACAAGTCGCTAATAGTAAATTTCCTTCCGTATTTTATCTTTGATTTTCTTTAAGGAAAGACTCAGCGGGTGCTTTTTTCCTGAATGCATTTTATGACATGTACCCCAAAGATTTCCTTAAGGCTCATTTACACCAAGAACAATGTTCTTCAAACTTGCGCACCGCTGTTTTATATTTTAGATGTGTGAGCCCTTAAAATTGAAATGGATTTTGATTGGCTATCAATGTTTTGTTGTTCATTGGTGGTAAACAATACTTTGAAAGCGATCCAATATTTTTCCTGCATCAGTATTGTTTATTGTTGTGGTGTGGGCTCCACTATACCCCTAAATCTGAAATCATTTTTTAAACTATAGTTATTGTCTGTGAAGTCACTTCCTGATGATATCTCCAGATATGTGTAAATAATATTTTCTAAATGATTTCATATTGGATTTTGGAACTGATATTGTAACGGTTTTCTTTTTGGGGAGGGCATATTTTCAGTAGTGCTGGTATGTGGCGTCCTGCACCGTGGGAGAAGACACTTCACACTTCTGCAGCTGAATGACCTGCAGGGTGCAAGAGGTCGAGAGGTCCACTAATGACGGTCAAATAAACGTCTGATGGGGTGGGAGAGTTAATCGAGTGACCCTCTGAACCGACTGACCTGTGGAGGAGAACTGTTGATTTAGTCTTAGAGTTTTATTACTGTATACGTTTACACAGATATATACAAACTAAAGCGAACGTATAATGTTTCAAGGAGCTCGTGCAAAAGGTGAAATGTATATACGCGTGCATTTAGATGATAAAACAGACAAATCCAATAGACTAACATTAAAGGAGCGAAATAAGACACGTCAAGTGACCAAAATATAAAAAAAATAGTTTGTGAGATTGTTTGATTTGTTCCAGAGGGCAACTTCATGCATCATGGCAAGATTTTTCATGGGCAAATATAAACATGTAGGATTCTTGTTTAATGCAAGGGCAATGGTTTATTCTGTGAAGTACTGATCTACAACAAACCTGCAGGACAGGTCATACAACAAGAGTATTAAAGAGAGTGAGAGGTATGGACAGAGGGCGTGTGGGCAGATGTGAGTGAGCTTCAACAGTGGGCGTCAGTGGGCAGGCTGTATGTGTACAGTAGCGGTGTTAAAACAATGCACTGTTCAGCTTGTCTACTCATCTCCATAGCTGCGGTCTCCACGATGACTCAACCAACCAGTGTGACACACTCACACAATTCCACCTGCATACATACCAACTGTACACTCAAACCCCCCTTCTGCACCCACACGGGTGCAAGATGATACTAACCCACCATCTTTCTCTGAAAACCCCCTTGACACAACTTGAGGCTCTTCTTGGCCTCCTCATAACAAAAGTACATTTATGCATTATTTTGTGCATTTGGCAGATGATTTTATCTTAAGTGGCCTACAGTGCATCAAAGGTAAACATTTATCAGTTGAGTGTTCCTTCATGATGCCCTGCATCCAAAGAATTGCTCCTCTGCACATCTGTATAAAAATGTTTCTTTGCTCGTGGATGGAACTTAAAGGAATAGTTCACCCCAAAATGGTCCCCATTGACTTGAGCATAGTCATTTTTATTCCTACCGTAGAACATTTTTGGGTGAACTCTAGAAATGTCTCAGTGGTCCATACAATGGAAGTTGTTTGGCTACCGACATTCTTCAAAATATCTTCTTTCGTGTTCTGCAGAAGAAAGAAACTCATACAGGTTTGAAATGACATGAGGGTGAGCAAATGATGGAAAAACTTGTTGTTGAACCCTTTTTGTTCTGTTGAATCTCAAACATTCATGTAAATATTTGCTGTGTGTGACTGAAGTTCTGCATTCTGCATTTCACGGTAATACTCATTTTGATCAAATGTTTGGTAACGCACCTTTTTCCCCTAAAATGCACTGACTGAACATGAGAAGTGACATTTCCACTTATTACTAGAAACCGGGCAGCCCATTCAAAGGAATCAACTCATATCAAGAGTAAATCTGAATGTATTGCTGGGACAGAATATCACTGCTTTTATTAGCTCGAGGGTGATTGAATTTTCAGTCTTACTATACACATAAAAAAACCTGATGACAAAAAATGTCTATTCTCACCAGTGCTTTGGGATTTCTTGAACAGCTCTTGTTTAAAATCTCTACATTAGTCAGTAGGTTTGTATAAAGGGAACTTCCATTGAGTGTGTATGATTTAAATTGATTTTACCAGTAGTGAAATGCATGAATAAGACCTTGTTTTCTATTAATAGGCCTATATAGTATGATGTATAATCTCATTGTGTCTGAATGAACTGTTCTTGGATGTAAATGTAAACTATAACAAGTACATATACAAATTTGATGATTAATGTAAAAGGACAAATAATTTACTCAAAAACACATGTAGTGAAAGTTTTCTTCTGTAGACTACAATGTAGAAGGTGCTCGCATCATTTAAATGCAAAAGAATTCAGCTTGAACGTCCCTTCATTCCACCATCATGCAATGGTATTTGATAAACACTTTAGGTGAGATCTTATCAGTGCTAGTGAATATAAAAGATGAAATAACAACAAGCACCTGTTTACACAGTACAAACCCACTGACCCACAGCTCCACGTCTACAGCGGTGTATCTGAACACTTGACAGTTGCCATGTATGTTTACAGTGTTTAATCGCTGGTTGCTAAGTTCCGTGAAAGGGGCCAGATTTCGATGTTTAGGCGGACAGATTATGTATTGTTCTCGCTAACTGATCATTTTCACTTTCTTCCTCATTGTGTTTTCTTCCTCTGGCTTATTCACAACACCTGCCAACATAAGGTTTGTGGAGTAGTACATACACCCCTCCTTCTCTGCATCTGCTTCCCTCTATTTTTCTCTCTTTCCCTCCAAGACAAAGTTCAGGTTGCTGGTCGAGTTAAACATTTCATTTATGATCTACCAGACTTCTGCATTGAGAGCAACAGAGGAAAATGTGCTTCTCCGAAGTTGCACAGTAGATTCGTAGTTATGTTTAGGTGTCAACTCGGTCACAGATGTTTCTCCTAAGACCAATTGGATGACATTAAGTAGGAAAACTATGGATGTCGTCTGCTGGGAAATGTTCATTTGGAAATCTCTCGATTCCTGTCGTGGCGAATCTGAGCATTGTTTGAGACACTGATGGGAAATAGATGAGACATGAATGTGAATTCTTGTTCTTGCACAAAATAAACGTCCGAGAAGCAATTAGGAGCTTCTAATTTGGGCTCTGTTTAATAGTGCTACACACTTATTGCAGATATCTCATCTGCGTCTCTATGGACATGTGTTAAACAGCGACTCAAAAGCACCAATCAGAGCTTTGCGAGGTGGAAATATTAACTCAATTTATCACAGCAGGTGCACTAGGTAAAACAGTGCCATTGATGATTCACAGTTAAATTATCGCTAAAAGAACTGCTTTGTCCCTCATTGACGTCTTTTCAGGGGCAGATGGTGATGATTCAGTGTGGAAAAAAGCAGTGCGGGCAGATCAACACTCACTGTGGGAATTAATTAAGTTTATCCTTGTGGTATCAACTTAATAATCATTACAGTCTGAGAAACATTTGGATATTTGTATCTGCTAAAACGGCTCTCATTTAATGCTACATTAACAGAAGTAGCTGGTTGAATGTTTCATCTATTCCACCACACTGCTGAATGCATGATGAAGACGTTAAAGGCTTCGAATGATTTCCGAAAAACTGCACGACAATGTAGTTATACCAGGTCTGTTGACCTCATTTACACTTAATCACTTTGCATGTTCTTTCATTTAAAGCCACTAACAAATGACAAACATAAAGTAAGAAGCAAACAATACTTGCGAACCGCTATAATATCACAGAATATCACCATTAGGCTGCTGTGAGAAAGCACTGAATATCCTTTCTCTCCTTAAATTAAAGGAGGTCCCGAATGAGGACCTCTATCATCAATATTCATAGGTCATGTTACGGTCTTACTCATATATGGGTTTGTTTAGGGGTCCACAAGTCGGCTCCCAGAGGTGAGTCATACTCAACCAACACTGCAGGCCAACAATACACATGCAGTGATGACATCAGAGCTGCTCTTGCTGACCTCATAAGCACAGGTCTCACGGGTGGTGGGTGTGTGTGTCAGGCTCAAGATGAACTGAGGGTGGATGTTACCCCTCCTAGTCCCTCACCCGAGGGGATTCAGAGGCGGTAGAGGGCTGCTCTGGTGGTTTAAGAGTTGTCCGAAGGCTCCGAAGTTGTAAATATAAGTCCTGCTATCACAAATGAGGGTAGTAAAAGCAAGTCCTTTGATAGCACATTGGATGTCAATGGGTTATAATCAATGTGGTAATTGTGCAGATGACTGGGCTGCAGTGATAACAGACTGAGACTTTCTATAAAAGAGAACAAAGACTGGAGTTGTTACTATAGCAACAGCCCTCCGTGTGTTTTATTGATACTGTGCTGGGAAACTGTTTTGTGCAAAGTGTGGAGGAGATAACAGTGGCTATTCACACACATACAGTATATTTACAAGCATATATAAATGCACTTTTCTCAGATAAACATGCAACAATCTTTATGCACACTTTGTCAGTTAGGGAAGTGAGAAGTCCGTGAGAAATGTGTACATTTTTCACGCACATTTTGCACAGATTTGTGGGGTTGCATGTCGGATATTGAAAACAAATGGGGGACGTACCAAAGATTAAAATATTCTAACATTCATGTAAATGTTTCAAGTTAAATGTATATAACACGTAGATAAAACAATATGGAATAATTTCTTCAGAAAATAGTTACATACACATACAAACAAGCACAATTAAATACATCATGTGCCTGTTGGTATTGGTTCCCCCCGAAAAAAACGTGTTTTATAAGGTTTGTGGTGAATTATTCCCCCTGCCCCGTTTTATCAGACACGGCATATAACTGACAGTCTGCTCTGGTGTCCACACGCGCAGAACAATAACGCCAATGTGCACAAGCGTCAGGTTCACAGCCCACAACGTGCGTAGCGGAGAAACGCGCAGAGCGTCGTAGTGTAGGCGTGGCTGCGAATGTGACGTACGAGCGTCGCTGAGGGGGATTGCCTCGCGAGTGGGCGGGAGAGTTGAGAGCGCGAAAAAGAAAGCAGAGGCCGGGGCGCGCGCAGTGGCGGAACGTTCTTGTGCGGTTACCATGACGCCGATCGCGGGTGATTCCCGCCCTGTCGCGCGATACTGACCTCCAGTTTGGTTTTGTTTGAGGTAAACGGAGGGATTCCAGAGGTTTGTGTGTCTCTGTTGTGGGTGCGAGGGTGGATGTTAGCACTCTCTTGCTCCTAAACAGCAGACTAATGATCTTTATGTCACGGTTAACCTACTGACACGAGTGACCGTGGCAGAGGACTCTGGACTGTTGTTGACGATGCTAGTCAGTCAGTTATACTGGTCTTCCTACACTTCGGAAATAACCATATAGGCATCGCATATGTGTAGCCTGCTCATATGTTTTTGGCAGTGAATACCATTTGTATTACTGTAGTTTTGTTAAGCCTACTATAGCACTAAATAAGCATAATCTAAACTGCACAGTTGTGTTATGTGTGGATGCAGTAAAAACAATGCAGAAATAATGCAATAGCAATAGTTCAAATGGAGTAAACAAGCAATATTAAATAATAGCGTAATAAAATAATAACAGATAATAATAACTAATCACAATGAATCACACCCAGAATAAAAGTTTGTGTTTACATATGTATGTGTACTGTGCATATTCATTTTGTGTTTTGTAGCCTATTTAAAAACATACACATACATACATATTTAGGAAATATTCACAAGCATTTATATCAATCAATATTTAAATCATACATTTTTAATATTTTTCTTAAATATTTGCATGGACTGTATGTGTTTATGAATACAAAATGAATATGCACAGTACACAGAC
Organism: Triplophysa siluroides; assembly: GCA_006030095.1. Taxonomy (NCBI): domain Eukaryota; kingdom Metazoa; phylum Chordata; class Actinopteri; order Cypriniformes; family Nemacheilidae; genus Triplophysa; species Triplophysa siluroides. The sequence goes on along the minus strand of VCII01000835.1, from coordinate 822,030 downwards.
ATATATTATGTAAACACACACTTTTATTCTGGATGTGATTAATCGTTTGGCAGCCCTACAATTAAAATGTATAAATTAAAATGTACAAATTCTAACACTACTACAGTCTATTTAGTTATTATACTTAAGTATAAAGATATTGAAAAGACAATATGCCAACAACGTGTTTAATGTGAGCATTTTAAATACAATTTTGACAAGAGTCTACGACTAAAAACCTCAAGACTCAAATTTGAATTGGATCAGTCAAGACAGAAATGAATTAGCAATGGTCTCGTATAGCAAACAAAGCTGCACAGTTTCTTAACAAAAATGTTTTCATAACAATCTAAGGACTTAGGGGATTCTTTGGTTGAATCTTTTGTATTTTTTTAGGGGTCAGTCTACCTGAATACAACCCATTTGTGGTCAAACTTTACAAAAAATTTTCTTTTTTGCATAATTAGTAGTATTTTAGGGGTAAAATAGCCTAAAACAGCACCATAGATGTAGATGCAGCCTACTTTGCAAGCTTTCCTGTAGCTCAGTGGCTAGAGCAAGCAACTCCAAGGTCATAGGTTCGAACCCAGGAGATTGCACATACTCAGATGTAAATGTATAGTGTAATGCAATGGAAGTCGCTTTGGATAATAGCGTCTGCCAAATGCATAAATGTAAACGTAAACGTACTGTATGTTTACAGTCAAGCCTTTGCATTGGATGCTCATTGACAACCTGCACAGACTCTTAACACTGTTAAATCACCACGGTGATCACCGAATATAAGGTCTTAACATAGACTGTTATACTATGATATGTTATAAACAGATAAACCATACACAAACGGCTTCTAAACAACTTTACACCAAGCGATTGTATTTATTTCGTTTAAAAAGGAGAAAAAAACGTGATTGCATTAGCTTGCTCAATCTTTTGAGGCAAATGCCAGTAATCTGATTATACTGTTTGTTAGCATAGTGATTGGAAGAGCACCTCATGTTACTCTTGCTTGCTTCACGTTTTAACTGATCAATAAATTCTGCCATAATGACACAGAAGAGATTGCATTCTGTTTGAGAGAGAAAAACAGAGAGCTGAAAGGGAGGGGGAATGGAAGAGAGATATTTCGAGATGGTACTGGAAGTCATGTGGTATTTCCACTAGAGGACCCCCTGCTTCCTGTTTTTTGTTTTTGCCGAAGCCCCGCCTCTGCCCTAATATGGTCACTGTTGCGAGTAGAATCCATGTTGCGTCACTACAGAAATTGTGCAGTTCTTTCGTTCTCACAGCCCCCATCTCTTATACACACTGTTTTTGTTCTCTGCGCACTTGGCTGTCTTCCTATGGACCGTCTTATACAACTGCTTGTTCTTTTGTACTGCCAGTCCTGCCCTTTATATTGAAAAGTTCTGTTGTTGGAAAATCAATGTATTATTTAATAAAATAATCATCCCAGCAGGGGACTTTTTTAACATTTATAGGATTTTAGTAGAACAGTTTGCAAGGGTACAAGAACAATGTTGTTTTTGTTCACTTGCACATCGAATTTCATTATTTTCAGCCTTTATCAATTGAAGTCCCAAACGTCCATCTTAAATTATTGGTAGATGCACAAATGCATAGATGCATAAATATTATGCATAAATGTATTATTAAGACCTTCAGAGTGCCACATAGAAAAAATACAATCCCATATATGCAATTAAAGAAAGATTTAAATGTGGTGCACCTAGACATGTAGGGCCTAGACCTTGCAATACGAATGAAATGCATTGATTATGGACTTGTATATTGAGTCATATCTTTTTTTAAATATTTTGGTGTTTTCCACCATCAACTTGACAGTGAGAGTTACTCTAGAAATCGAGTCATCTAGTAAAAGTCTTCTGATCTTTATATGTACGCTACTGACTGTGGACTTTCGTTATTCGTGATATTGCCAGTTAATCACATTGGTCCTGTGTTATCTGCTTGTAAACACTCACTAACACTGTCCGTCAGCATCGCCCACACAATGAGTGGGCACACGATGGCCTTCATGGCTCTCGTACGAGAGACCACAGAAACCTCCATGTACGCAAACATGCACAGACACTAGGATTTTGGGCATCTAATGTTTGCTTTCTTATTCAGATGAGATACGGGGGATTACGTGGACAGGCATGTAAATGAGATAAAGTGGAACGGGCCATTAATGGTGAACGAGCGTATAGAAGATATTCCTCTGTACTTAACAGTCTGTGTTGACCTTTAGCTGCCTTCTACAACCTCATAAACTTTTCCGTTTATAAAGAGACATCTAATTTGCATAAGTTTCTTTAGCATTAAGACCCTTTTACGTGTCTGACGTCAACAATCCCCACTGCACTGAATTTTATGGAGCGTTGCATCTAGCGACAGGATTACCCACAAGGAATGTGCTGCATGGTAGTAACGCTCTTAAAATAATAGCTTTGACCTCATTTGCTGTTAACCTTTGAAGCACGGCCAATGCTTACCAGACAATTTAATGACGCATCTTTAAGTGCACTAATGTATGCTACTATGCTTATATACTACTACTGGCTGTGATCTAGTGTATACACCTGCAATTTCACTGCTGTGTAAATTTTTATTACTGTGTACTTGCTATGTATACATTCATTTTTATACATAATCTTTTTCCTGTACTGTATACTCCATACTTTTCTGTAGGGTTTACTTTTTACATTGTTATTCAGTTTAATTTCATTGCAAATTGTGGCGGAAGCCTGTGCGACTTCTTTACAACCTGTCAAATTGTATTGGTTACATAGTGCTGAGTGTTTGCCTACTTATTAGAATCTATGGGACAGAAGTTATATGTTTCAGTGATAGCCATTAGCTTGCGAACTTGTGAGTCCTGCTGACATCTCTAGTTCTGAGAGATTCACTGTCTCTCACCTCCCCCTGATCCACCTGGGTTGAGTGTCTCGAGTCTGCCAAACACTTTTACAGATGAAAAACAAAATGACTGACTCAGTGTGCCCAGATTGGTGTCCGCATGAGCCTGTTTGTGGGATTAGGTGTTCCAATGCACGCAAGGTCCTTTTTAATTGTGAAGATTTGCATACAACAATCATCAACTGAAATCATGGTGCTTTTGAAACTGTTTGCTTTCCTCTCAAGGAAGAGAGTTTGTGTGTTTGTATAGTGCTGTGCAAGCAGTACACATGCAAATTCTATGCTTGAGGGGAAGTTTTCTTCCATAAAAAAAGTCACCAAGGTTCATCCCAAATATCCTCAAGGGGCGATTTTGGCATATGAATGTAGGGTAAGTATTTGCTTAAAGAATCTGTAAGAGTTGCTGGGTCTTTCGAAGTTGCACATGGGAAACTGTAAAATCCCTGTAATGCAAATAAATAAACATCATTTTTAAAGTTAATTTTTACACCCAGAGTTTTATTGTATGTTTTATACAATATGCAACCTGTGACCTATGATCAGTTCCATCAGTTATGGTGAAAAGGGTCTAATAATACAAACAATCTAAAACAAAATGAACCCAAATTATGACTAAATGTTATTTTTCATCATGCTTCATATTTACATTCCTAACCTGCATAGTTTTATATTAACTTGCTGCAAATTCTTCATCCGTCCACTTATTTTATGGAAGAATAGCATGTCAACATAACTCGATCCGTTAAAATCCATGGAAGTGGAATTGCATGTACCGGCATGTTCTTCCAGCCGCTGTTCTCACACCATTTTGCAAGCACGCTTTCCGCACACACTTTTTCCATTGGGAACCAAGTTTTCCCTGAATCCCAGTATTCTTTTTATGGGCAAGGACATACAGTTTCTGCCTGCAGGCGAGAGCTCTTCTCTCTCTGCCTGGCCTGCTTGACCCGTTTCTCCTGCTGCTATCCCGGAGAAACTGGTTCCTGTTCCTGAATGCGGGCCTGACTGTGAGGATGGCAGGATTTGTGCGTGCGTGAGAGGGAGAAAGCATGAATCATTTTTCTGCTGTGACTGATAGAAAGTGCTTTGTGTGTGCTTAACTGAGCAGGCCTGTTCTGTGACCCTACATTGAACAAAGCTGTTGTACTTTTATAATGGATATTAATACTCAAGATATGCTTGGTATTCTTGGCTCTCCCCAGCAAACAATGCCGGTTTAGGTACAGTCTCTGTAAATATTTCACTTTCTGGTTTTGTGGAATGATAGAGAGTGCACATACATATTTTTAAAAGCAAGTAGAATTTGACATTTTCTTAAGATGCTAGTGTGTTTTGAGTGGGTACCAGGGTGTTGCTATGTGGTTGCTATGGGTTTCAATGATGTTTTGGGGGTTTTGCTTTTGTGGATGCTGACTTACTGATGTCAAAAGAGCTTTTAATGTAAATGTTAGAAATGTACACGTATCTTCTTCTTAACCTGCAAGATTAGCGGTATGCATTTAGGTATGCATTTAGCAAGGACTACTAGATATAAAAAGCAGTTTCACGGTATCTCTTACAAAAGGATGCAGTATATGGCCTTTTTTCTCACAGGAACACTGAGGAAGACTTAACAAACCAAAACTCAACTTTAAAGCGCAAAGTGAAAAAATATGTTGTGCTGGTTCAGTTTTGGTGTTGTCCAACTGCTGTTTTTTGAATCATTCTCTTTCATCTGTGTTTCCTGTTTTGAGTAAGGTTGTGTTGCATGTGCAGGTGGTGGGAAATTTCATGTTCACCTTCCTCTCTCACGCCTACTATTCGCCCCTCAGAAAACACTGCAGAAGCAAAAACATCTGCTACAGCCTCTGGGAGAACAATGAAATAAACTTCGAGCCCAGGACCAAACACAAATATACAGACTGAGGGTTTTTTGTGGGGTTCTTTCCTGAGACTCTTGGCATATTAAACCAGCTGTCTGTCACTGTGGGTGTGAAGCGCTTGAGAGCTGAAATTATTCCCGAGGTAACATGACTCCACCGTGAGAGTGACTCGAGTGAATCACAAGCTTGAGATGATGCTTTCACAAGCCCTGATAGCGTCTTTTTGGATGATAATAGTCTTCATGACGGACCTTGGATCAGTTTTATTATAGTTAACAAAAAACAAAGCAAAAAATGACCTCAAATAAAAAGAAAAGCACACAATTTTGTCACAAATAATAAATGTCTCAACTTTGCCAGCAAATCAGCTCGAATGTCACCTGTCACATGAGCACCATGTAACGCAAATAAACGTAAACGTTGTCTTACTATAGGATTAGCAGACTGTTTGTTTTCATTCAGTTTTGCATTCAAACATGAAAAGAGCAAAAATAAATAGATTAAATAGTGGCTGGGGAGACGTGGGCAGCAGCCAGCTGGTGCTTAGATCTTTTGTTTGTCTGTTTCATTCACTGTTATTCATTGCTGCCCTCCTGCTTTTCAGATACAGCGTTTACACCTGCAGTCACGTCAGGTGGATTTCAAACAAGTTGCAACTGTGTCTAACAAAAGGGACTGGGTAGCCAGTTTCTGTCTTACCATTAATGTCCGCAAACAACTTGCATCAGGGATCATCGGCCACTGCCGAGTCCCACCAACAGCCAAACGAACAATTTGTTGTTCCCGCAGGCCATGAGAAGAGTTGGCAGGGTCAAAACGTCAGCAGGGAGTTGAGTTGATGGAGCTTCTAACGTTCACCCACCAACAGACACAGCTGTGTGCCCCAGCCCCCGTCATTTTTCAAATGTTTATGTAAATGAGACTAACGTCGTCAACTTTTGCTTGGCTGCTAGCGGTTGAAGTCCTTCAGCTGCACATGATTCTACATGCATGCGGATTTATGTTGTTTACTCGTGTTCACTCCTCATTGTGATGTGATGAATCTCCTCTCTCTGTATTCACCGGGGAATTAAGTGGGAATTTAGTGACAATGCACTAGTCCTCATTCACAGACACTTAGGTTAAATTCATATTACATGGTCATAGCATTTTAAACCTCAGACATGAGGCACTTTTACACCGAACCAGCCACTTAAGTCGTTTGACCTCTAAGTTAACCAGGTGTGAGACAACACTCCTTTACCTGTGGCTCAGTGGTAAGAGCAATGCAAGGTTGTGGGTTCGATCCCAGGGGATTGCAAATACCTATGTAAAATGTATAGGATTAAGCAATGTAAGTCGCTTTGGATAAAAGCGTCTGCCAAATGTAAATGTAAATGTACCTGTAACCTTGTTTGCCCTATATGCCGAGTCCCATTTTGCATTTTCTAGATACGTAAATCCCCCACACATTCAACCTGCTTTCCAGTTATTAACAATCTCCACAGGAGCATTGCATCTCACCAAAAATACACCTTTCATCTCCCTTTATGGTCAACTTTGATGTGGCGCAAATGTCCCGAGGTGACACCTAAAGCGTCTAGATGGGCAAATGATCTATTTAGCTGAATGTGATAAGATTCTGTTAGTAATTTGATCTAATTTCACTAGGATATGTATTAAGGAGAGGCCATTTCTTTAAAACAGAACTTTATATTGTATTACTTGATGACCTAGTTTCCAAAAGCAATGACAGATATATTCCTACCAGCTTTGCTCCCTCACATGCTCCTGCAGGCTGCAATTTAAAATTACTAATGATCTGTTAATAAAAATCTATTCATCAGACACATTTTTGGATACACCAGACAGGTTTTTCTCACCAGTCCAGATATTTTCGCATCCATATTTCATTAATTATGACCTAAACACACTTAAAAAATAAAGGAGCTTGAAAGGTTCTTCACAGCGATGCCATAGAAGAACCATTTTTGTTCTCCAAAGATCCATTTGGTCAAAGCTTCTTTAAAGAACCATCTGAAGAACCTTTATTCGCCACATATAACCTTTGGTGAAACAGAAAGGTTCCTCTGATGTGGAACCAAAAGGTTCTGGCATCGAAGAACCTTTTGGAGCACCTTTATTTTAAGAGTGTACCTTGAAGATTTTCCTGATCTGCTGCATTATGAGGTTAATAACATCTCTGCCCAAAGTGCTGATGCTTTAAAACTAAAATGTCAAATCCTTATATGTATGTCCTTTGGATGGCACTCCGCAAAGGAAGAATCCAGTTGAATCACAGGTTGTTTATTTTGAAGGAGTGATGGTGCAGTTGTACACAGCTGAAATATCATCCAGGCCGAGGTACTAATGACACAGCACTTCAGAGAGCTTTTATACGGTGAGATCACCGCCCTTGTGTAAGTGAGATGGAATATTGATGATGCTACCACGTGCTTTTGTTTTCCACTCTTCTCCCACGGTGGAGAGCTTGTACAGGCCGCTGGCCATGTTTGCGTTTGGTTTGTGACGTCTGTTGAAGGGGTAACGTGCAGAGAGTCTGTTTTGTAAACATCGGATTGAACATGACGTGCGAAGAGCTTAGAGTCACAAAATGCCAGTGCAGAATGTACGCATGCACGAAAATAATGCACATACAAGCATTTTGATAATTCTGTAATTGCATGCACTTTGTTCTACAACACATTGTCAAATATGTTGCGTCTTGCAAAAATTGTGCAGAGGTGAAAAAATTATTAAGTCAAAGAACAGATATTGTGTCAAATAAAAACGGCCTAAATAATACCTAAGTATATAACACTTTGGCGTAAAAATGCATTGGAATTGTATTTAAACTTTAAGGAAACAAACATTTCAAAGTTTCTAGCTTCCTGTGCTCGAAATTCTTCCATGGTCAAAAGTGATGTTTGGTCATTTGTACTTCTAGGGACTTTATGCTAAATGATATATGACAAAACGTTGTGATATTAACAAAACCTGGTAACATTTAATGAACCTGATAACAATCTGGTAATATAAGGTTTGTGTTCTCTTGCATGATTATTAATCCCAATTTAATTTATTAATAATTATTAAAGTATTAAAAGAGATGTCCTGTTACCTTTCCAAGTAATTGAACCAACAACTTTCATCTGGTAAGGCTATCTAGAGAAGAGATGAGAATGTCAGAATATTTACTTTTCTAGCCTCTTCTAACTGCATTTTGCAACTATACCCACAACGCCCTAGCAACCTCACAAAACACTTAGCAACGCCATGTCAACCACCCACAAGCATCGTGGTGATGACTTCTACTCCAGCAAACACAACTTAATTCTTTCAACTCTTTTGGAAATTAGTTTAACAAATATAATTGCATTAAAAAGTGACATAAAACCAAATGAATTATTATGCATTTTATTTGCTTGTACATCTATTCCACGATTTGCTATGAAAGGGACAGTTCATCCACAAATGGATTTATTTACCCCCATGTCATTCAAACCCTTTGTGACGTTTTTCCATCTGCAGAACAAAAATTAAGATATTTTGAAGAATGTCGGTAACCAAGCATCATTGACTTTCATTGTACGGACACAAAACAACTTTTGAAACATTGTTATTGTGTTCCACAGACGAAAGAGTAAAATACATGAGATGAGGATGAATAAACGATGACAGAATATTCATATTTGGGTTAACTATCCCTTTAATCAAAAATGCAAAAGTTAACTTTTCTCTCCTGCAGTAAGCACGGCCTGTTGTCACAGTACCACCCATACACACATATTGCTGTAGCCTCATTGCTGTATTTTCCTATCCTGATCCGATCGGCACATCACTGTCCACCAATCACAGGTGATCTCGTGCTCCACTGATCTCATGCACTGACTCACCAATCACATGATTTTAAAAAGAGCCCCTCATCCCTTTCTGACCCTCCCTTTCCTGCTTTTGCTCAGCTCTCTCCGTTTCCAATAACACAGCGCCTGCTCTTCCGGGAAAGGGAGAGAGAAGCAGAGAGAGTGTGTGAGAGAGCGTCAATTCCCCTTTTTTCCCTGATGATGTCAGACTACATTTGCGTTGCTGATCTCAACGCTGGAAAAGTTGGCAGCCTGATCCAACTGAGTCAAAGTGTAAGAGAGTGTGTGTGCATCTCTAAAGCGACTTCATTGTCTTTGCCCGCTACAACACTCACACTTGTTCATGCACTTGCTTTCCATTTATGGTCAGTGGTTGCTCTACACTGCATGAAAAATCACACAAGCGATGGAGCTTCCCAGCACCAAACACAAAAGCCTCACATGAGCTGCTGTGACACAGTTAGCGGCGTGGCATCAGAAGATCTGCTGTCATGAGGAGCTGACTCATGATGAGCTCATGAGGAGCTAAGCACCTCACTTGCACCCTCCCAATCTCCAGATGTTTCAGCCTGCGGGTTAATCACATTTATGCTGATTTGATTTACAGCAAGTGATATCAGCTTCAAACGTGATTGCTTGCAAATCTCATTTCAGCTTGAAGTGAAGTGTGCTTTACCAATGGCCGTTTTAAGCAACAGCTGATATTTCCTAAATCTCTGCTTCTGTTCCTCAAGTCATTTTCATATCAACCTACTTGTGTAGACATGAACTATACCTCAAATCATAGCTTGCTGAGGAGGGAAAAGACACTCTTTATATATCTAAATACAGAACATCATATAGAGTAGTGGCAATAAGTATTGTCTGGGTGGAGCACATTTGTACTATATATGCTTTTAATGCATCCCCGGGATTGTTTAAAGGTCAAGTGTATGAAATGAAGCGGCATCTAGGGGCGAGGTTGTGAATTGCATCCCTCGGCTCACTCCACCCCTCCCTTTTGAAGCAGTATGGTGGCCGAAACAGAGCTGTAATCACGTTTTCCTTCTTTGCCGAAGGAGATAACATATTTACAAAATAGATCATTCGAAGATAATAAAAACATAACGCCATTATACACCTCTGAAGACATTGTTATGTATATTATATTGCATTTCTGTCAATAGATCCTCCAAAAATATACAGACTGGACCTGTAAAACAATTACAATACGCATGGCAAAAAATTACCAAAACACAACGTTTAAGGTATTTATCAGGCACAATTTACAATAGTTAGATTGCAGGCAACGGCTGATGAAACTGCTGATGAAATATCCTTTTTCTTTGAAATGTAATTTCTTTGAAATGTTAGAAGTGAACATTCCCCCCTGTGTTTTTTAGTTCCTGTTTCTACCCGTGACGGGCATGTGGCCCTGCACAAACACACACATTCACATCTTCCTGTATTGGGAAGTAGTGTCACAAGAGAAGCCTCACTGGTCACAATGACCTTGCGAATCCAAGTTCGTACCAGAACACACATGCGCTACACACACCACGCGAGTGTCATTCCGTGCCTGTCTGTGTGTGACAGTCACAAATCACATGCAGTCCAGAATAATTTATTCTCAAGGCAGACAGACTGAGCACTTGATGTTATCCGAATATATTTGAATACGTTCAGTTCCTGCACAAACACCCAGTCACGAAAGAACCAAAAGATGTACCCGTTGTGCACTAAAGCACACCAGAAAATGTTCTTGGACTGACTGTAAGTCATCTGCTTTGGGGATTTATTTTTAAAGACGGATACAGATCAAACATCTCACAGTTGGATCCAAGGTTTATCACATTTGCACAGGAATTTAAATCAGACTTTCTCACAGATCTTTCTCACAGTACTGTGCAAATTCATTTTGTAGTTATAAACGCATAAACACACATGTATAGAATATATTTACATTTATTATAATAATAACTGATCATTTAAATGATCATTTTAATATGTCATTTATTTTGATATTTTTCTTGAATTAATGCATGTATATGTATGTTTTTATTAATACAAAATGAATATGCACACAGACTTATATTATGTAAACACAAACTTTTATTCTGGATACGATTAATCATGATTATTCGTTTGACCGCCCTTGTCAAAAGTATTCACAGATGCACTCGACCATGCACTACTTACCTGTATACATTAGCATCTAGATCAAATTCATTATTTCCCATGTTTAGTTTCCTACTGCTGTCAAGACAGCTGCTGATTTCAACATCGTTCTCTTTCTTTTTTTACAAACAAAATCTAAAAATAGTGCGTTTTCCAAATACGTTTCTCAAAAACGCTCCTTCTTGAGTACTGATAAACCTGCCACATACCTTTTTCACAATAACATACTCTTATCTATTTTTTTCCACTTTGTCTTTCCACTGAATTGTGCTGGATTTACCTGTGTGCATTTATATGAGAGCAGAGCAAAGTCCACCTCACGAAAATTGGATAAGATTCTGCATAACGGAAACAAATATTTATCTCATCGCAAAGACCCTTGTTCCTTCGACAGCATACACACTAAGTGTACATGTAAACACACCCCATGGTGTTTTTTTCAGCCGTTTACGCCTCTGTGTACAGCTTTACTAAGAATAGGAGTCTTATCTTATCTAAGGTTCCTTTAGTGGAATTCCATCTTTTTCCATTTTCCAGGTGGTGATTTTCTCAGCTTCTGGGTAGTAAGACTTACAGGAAACCGCAGAGATCCGTTGATACGAATGTGTTAAACCCAGTTGACAAACAGGTGTGGCTGAAACCGAGCTGTGAATTGGAGGTCAGTCCCCTTTCACCCGGGTGGCCCCAAATCTCATTTTCCTGGGGTCCTGATCCCCTCTACTCCTCCCTCTTCACACACACATTGACCACATACACACTGCAAGGTTTTAACGCATTTAAACAGCAGGAGAAAATCTCAACATGTATGGAACACAGGAGTCACACCTGGAAGTAAGTGTACAGAAGGTGGTCCAGCTACATAGTTGCTGGTCCCCGGTAACTTTGCATTTGTCCTCTGCACCAGGCGATCGCATGTAAACAGTCTCATCCTGCCCGGCCGCTCCCTGCATGCCATTCTGCACCCATGCAAGCACATGTCCTTCTTTCACTAATGGAGTTGTTAAAAGATTATATCATGCTCTGTTCTTGTCACTTATTGTGGAAGATTTATGGAAGGGGAAGTTTGATCAAAGATCAAGGGTTCGTTTGAAGACAAAACCAATAGGACTGCAACATGTACTCAATAATCTGTGCAGTTTGCACACGATACAGTATGTACAGACTCAAGGGCCGGTCTTGATCATGTATGAATATTCACACTAATCTGAAACAGGGTGAATGGAGTGCTGGTGTTTGTTTAGGGTACAGATCAAGTTGAGATATACAGATGTCCTACAGTCAGTGTATCAGTTTGACAAAGTGTTTTATGAATGTGCGTGTGTGTGTGTATATGTGTGAATGAGTGCACTGATAGGACCATTTCTAGGAATCAGTCTAGGAATACGGTGAAGCAGAATCCACCATGGCCTTTTACCTGGAATGGGATTCTGAGAGAAAGGCAGATTCATAAAAGTACACTTAGATAGGCACAGTGTGCTCAGTTCTCAAAGTGGACAATGAATTTAGCAAAGGGGATTTTATTATAAGTCAAGACATAATTTGACATGTTGCATACAGAGGTTCAGATGAGGGTACGGTGTGTGCGACTGATCCAGGGTTCAGGTGTGATTCTGCAGGCATCGCTCTGCGGTCTGCAGCTTTGTAGGGGTTTAATTAGGCCAAGAGAATTAATCTTCCACTATCGGCGAATCTAAAAATAGTTACCGCATGGAAACTCACAAAACAGGTCAGGCAGATGGATAAAACGTATTTGTAATTAACCTATGAATAACATGAAAGTAACTAGTTCAGGGGTTACCAAACTTTTTTAAACTGGGATTTATCCTGACTGGTAAAATATAGACTCAACAAAATAGAAATATGGGGGAAAACACAAAATCTTTCCATATTAGTAGAGAATGAAACATTAAAACATCTTATGGTACGTTTGCATGATTATCATATTTGAAGAGTTTGGTTCCAAAATGTCTTTAACATAGTTGAAAAATCATGTTTTTTTATTGTGTATTCCAATTAATATCAATTATAAAAACTGCAGTTGGTTTGATTTGATTCAAGCCATTATAACAAAAAATACAGCTAATGGCTGGAATACACTACAAGACTTTTAAAACCTGAACAGACTTTTTTAACCAGACATCATACACTTGCAGACTTAGACATTCACTAACTGATCAAATCTGCAGACTGGCACAGACTTTCTGCAACAAGTCCAGACTGAAAATCTGTGCAACATCTGATCAAAAGTCTTGTAGTGTATTTTAGCCTTAACTAACACACACAAAAAAAGTGTTATCTCATTTTGGAACCAAACTCTTAATTTGTTTATTATTCCCCTTGATATTGTAACTCCAAATATGAATTTATTATTAATCATTCTTATTTTAAATGATATTCCCAAACAGCACGTAAATACAAAACAGACCATGGTTGTGCACTTATATCCAAAGATAATAACAAGATGCGCCACTCCCATTACAGTCTCTGAGTCCCAATCGGCATACTATTCATCCCAAATAGTATTCAAATTAGAAGCAGTATGTCCCAAATCATAGTATGCTGAAATATGTATTCTGGAAGTACCTGTATGGTCTCTACAGTAATATTCATGGAAACTCCAACGGCTGATATTAGCCACAACTCACCGCAAATAGGCCAGTAGTTTAGTGACACTTCACAGCATTAAAATGTTTGATAATTGACGCTTCACTGAATTAATAAATGTAAGTATACAGTAAATACTACATAAGAAATGTGTGAATGAATACTTAGATGTAAAGAAGTGCTGAATTTTGATGATCGCGACTGTTAACAATCGCAGTGTTGTCAAGGCAACAGCCACCTTCCAGTAGAACCAGAGCCATTGAGAGAGAGAGTTGCGTCGACTCTGTTGACTCCAATGGAACAGTTTTTTCACATCAATGGCGGTTCATGGAGCCTCTCAATAGTTCCCGGAAGTTATTAGTAACGCACAGAGCTGCAGCAAAACAGACCGATTGTGACAAGCTTTTAACCCATTTAATGCCGTAATTCATTTAATGAATAAAAAATAAAATAAATAAAGTGTTTACAGAGAAAATATAACTTCCTGGAACTACCTGAAGGCTCCATGAATCACGTGACACGCAAAAATGTGGAACTTCCGTTGTCGTGAGTCTCTCTCTCAACGGCTCTGTGTAGAACGATCCAATCACCAATAGTTAAAAATTATTCTCTTTGGCCGAGCTTATGTGAGGTGCTTGCCAGCCTGTGTGCATGCGCACACTGTAAACAATTTCCCTGTATTTGTACAGTAATTTACCGTACCTGTACTGTTATCTATTTTACGGTACACAAAAGGTACACTTTTATTACTGTAAAGCTACAAAACAGTACTGTACTGTATTTTGGTATTTTGGTCTATTTGTACTGCATTTTTGTAATACTGTAACAAATAATATTATATATTATAAGTAGTTAAATATACAAATCAATAGTTATTAATATTGTAAAACAATATATTTTAGAATTACATTATGAATCAAAAGGGAATCCAAGCAATGTTTGTATCAAAAATAGTTTTTATTAAATAACTTAATTAAAACATTAAACACTTCAAACATTTTAAAAACTGTTTAAAAGGGTAACTGTTAGTCGAGAAGTTGCATGACTTGCAGTCGTAGCTGGACATCCTAAATTTGGGATGACTTGCCTGGAAACTTTACAGATGAATCCGGCTAAACAAGCAATGGTGAGACTGTAACACGAAAAGACACATATAACAAAATCTGTTCAGAAATAAGTACAAGTTGTGCAGGAAATGGTGAAAGAAAATTCAGTAACACTTTGCTATAAGGTTTTATTTAACATTTGTTAATGCTTTAGCTACTATGAACTAACAAATAACAATATTTTTTACAGCTTTAATAATATTCGATAAGAGACAAATTGATTTAAAATTGTATTAGCAAATGTGGAAATGTATTAAGATGGATAATGTTAAAAAATGGAACATTATTGTAAGCGTTTCTGAACATATTTTTATATATTCAAAAACAAACAGGAATTTATCCAATAACAAAAACAGTTATTTTACCTGGCTTACCTTTGTGATCACAATTCGACAGAAAATAAACGTAGCCAAAACCTCATTTATTAAGATGTGAAAAGCGGGTTTAAGCAGCAGGTATACACCATCTATAGGTTTCATTTCTGAGGGTGATGTAGAAATGCGGTATCGCACAGTGCATTTTCACAGTAACGTGATGCTAAATCAATTACGCAATTTATCGCAATTTAAGCTTAGCAAACCAAAGTTATGTTACAGTTCGTATCAGGTTTAATCATTGATTGAAAATATTTAATTGTGCTTTTTGCCAGTGCTTTTAGAAATACCTGCTTTCCACCATTCAAGGAGATAGGACTGTTGACTTGCTATGACGTAAATACCTGCCCAGAGGCGTTGTAAACATGGCGGCCAAGTGGCACGACTTCCGTAAGCGGACTTTGACTTATCAGCCAAACAATCTCCTGCTATCTGACTACTTACTTCGTGGACATAATGATATGCCGTGTGGGCCAGACTTTAGCCTTCTTGTCAAAGGTCTCTCTGTAGGAACAGGCTTGTACAGACATGCCCTGCAGTTAAAGCACTTTTTCTAATATCATAAAATCCTCGACCTTGAATGCTTCATGCTTTTTGAAGCTCTTGTCATTCAATTTTCGTTCTGAAGTCACCTCAGACCTGGGCGTAACCCTGCAGGGCCGCGTTAGCACTAGTCCAGAATGCCCTCTGGTTTCGGCACTCGTCTCAGAAAAGCCTGTGGTTATTATGATCCGCACAGCGGTGCTCCATCTGCCATCAATATCTCCCTTTTTTCCCCGCAGGCAGCACGCTGGATTAATCTCTCTTTTCTCCTCAAACACATTCGGAAAGGGCATGAGAGGGTACTTCACAGCGTGTGCTGCTAATTGCCTGGTACACCCAGTACAGAAAGATACAAGGATGGGAGACACTTTTGCAGGTACTGTATGTCAAAACGAGGACATATACTGCCGCCAAAAAAACTTCTTTGATCACAGTACAATGGCACAATGGGACTTAACCATATCTATTAATTCAATAACATGCATAATAAGACTTTGGGTGTATTTGCGTCTGCATATCACACACGCATTTAACTTCAAATCTTTTATCTTTCATTCTTTTGAAGGTAAAGCTTAAATGCAATAATTTATATGAAATTTGTTTTGTACAATCAGATCTTTGGAGATTAACTGGCATAATTATACACCTTTAAACACCCTATTTTAAGTCTTTTGCGTACCTAATGACACCTTACCGCCCATCTGTTGGCCCCATCTGCTTTGACAAGGTCCTTAGTGTAGGTATATTACACGATCTTAATTACCTGTCAACATTGTCTGCATCGATGAAGTTAATGTTCATCTGATGTCAATCATTGGGGAGAGCCTCTGTATTTGCTTCTCTGTTGTTGTTTGTGTGTCACTCTGGGTTACGGTTATCTGTGGGACAGGTGAATGTTTCACCTGCCTCGCTGTTGCAGGAGTTGAGTGACACTGTACCTGTGTTGCCAGTGGCGTCATTTTTCACCACCCTGTGGGTGTGCCAGTTACCTGGGACATAATGGTTCCTATGGGTTTGATTTACTAAACACAGCTTTTTTTTAAAGACTTAATTTATAGTGACTATGTAAAAAGACATCTGTGACTGAGGATAAAACACAAGATTTTTTCCGGGCCATTATTGTGTAGACCTCATCGGACGATGTCAACAACACTGGTTCAAAGGTCGTCTAAAAGAACTTCCTGTTTCACAAACTTTTGAGCAAAATACAACTAACAAAACATGTATAACTGATTTAAAATGTTTAAGGAACATTCCACTTTTTTTGGAATAGGCTCATTTTCAAACTCCCCCAGAGTAATAAGTTGAGTTTTACCGTTTTGGAGTCGATTCAGCCGATCTCCGGCCCTGGCGATAGCACTTTTAGCATAGCTTAGCATAGATCATTGAATCCAATTAGACCACTAGCATCGCATTCAAAAATAACCAAAAAGTTTTGATATTTTTCCTATTTAAAACGTGACTCTTCTGTACTTATATAGTGGTATAAGACTGGCGGAAAATGAAAAGTTGCGATTTTCTAGGCCGATATGATTAGGAACTATACTCCCATTCTGGTGTAATAATCAAGGAAGTTTGCTACTGTAACATGGCGGCAGCAGGCGCAGTAAAATCCGCAGCGCATGTGGAAATAAACTAACTTTCCTCATCATATCCAACGTGACCAACTGCTTGCACAAGGAGCGTGATATCAACTTATTAACTCTGGGGGAGTTGGAGAATGAGCCTATTTCCCCAAAAAGTGGAGTGTTCCTTTAAACACATACACAGTATTTAAGATGTAATCATATATGTAAGACTTAAAAAGTACTAATAATAAATTAATTAAAACTGAACTGAGAAGTGTTTCTGGACCAGTGTTTACATTTTTGCAAAGTGGTCTATAAAAAACATTCAAATGTTTCTGTAGTAAAAATGACATATACAAAGGCCATTACAATGTTGAATTTGAATCCAAATGTGACTAAGGCCTTTTATTATTATTGATCTAATTTGACTCATTTGTCATAACTCCCTGTCATTTTAATGTGTACAGTGTTTCAGTATCACGGGTTGCTCATATTTATTACCAATAAATGTATTACTTCTCTCAAACAGCAACCTGTCATTTCTTCTGAATTGTGCGATACAGCTGTGACGTGCAAATGGCTGGCAAATAGCACGACTGTTACTCGTCCAACACACACAGCATAAGTTCGTTCGGATCTGTGGAGTTTTAAAGATCTCCCGCGCTTGAGCTT
The DNA here is from genome assembly GCA_006030095.1 of Triplophysa siluroides. Classification (NCBI taxonomy): domain Eukaryota; kingdom Metazoa; phylum Chordata; class Actinopteri; order Cypriniformes; family Nemacheilidae; genus Triplophysa; species Triplophysa siluroides. Next base: position 804,401 of record VCII01000835.1, on the reverse strand, counting down.
TGTGATCTCTTGAGAAGAACATCTGCCAAGGAGCTGCTTCAGAATGATCTGTAAGAGTTCATAGTGCTGTACATTTTTTCACAAAGCAAATTATTGGATATGGGCACTTGCATTGCTCCAAAAATCTCTTCGATCACCTTCTCTTTCACAAAGAAACCCGTTTGCTGTGATGTATATTAACACATTCTCAAACGGTCAATGCAAGACCTATTAATAAATTTGACCTTTGAAGGTTCTATCATTTTGAGCGTTTCCTTGGTAACTGTAGGTGTGAGTCTGGGTTGTCATGTGACTGTCTGTTGTTGTGTGTGGTTTCTGTGGTTACCGGGCCGGTCAACAGCAGCGGTGGTGAGACAGAGGTCTGTCCAGGGAAAAGTGCTGAGTCAGAGTTCCCACACACCCAGTCTACGGTTCGGTTCGGTTCCCTTCAGAGTAAACAGGACTCCACGGCTAGAAACCGTGACCATTATAGCATGCGGCCTGTAACAAGAGGGAACCCCGATCTGTAGAAAAACCAAAACTTCGGTCAACCATCCCCAAACAATACTGATAACAAACAAGGCTCGGTGAAGAATATTGGTTTAGCCGACGTAACGGTGTAACCATCTCCAAACTTCATTTTCCGATTTCCTTTTATCACACTTTTCAACTTGACGTTGTAAACTGTAGTTTCTAAAGTTTCTAATAAAAAAATATATATTATTTGGACATTTATGGTGTAGAAATGTTTTATGAATCTCATGTGACCACTGTTATTGTTGATTTTATGTTTGTTTACATAAGTTTGATAAATGAGGCCCACTGTGTCCTTTGGGTAACCCTGGGCTATCTTCTTTTTTTTCCGTGTTTATCCTTTCTTTTTCCTCAGTTAAAGCCATTTTGAAAGGTGGATCGTGACGCTTTTAACCTTGGTTTGCAACAAGGTTAGCACCATTTGTGCATTTCCGAACAAACACAGTGTTAAACTATGTGGTGTTAGAATGTTCGTTGTTTAGCAACAGACAACCAATCATAGCTGACCTCACTGCCTACCTCATTAAATATCTGCACGCTTCAAACTTCCCAGAAAGCATCCTAAAAATGTTTTAAATATGACACCTGAAAAACAGGATTACTCCTCCTAGCGTGAACATTGTGAATCACGACACAAGATCATCTGGTATTCCATTTAACAAAATTTTTACGTAGATCAACACGGGCTGGTCCGGCAGAAACCTCCACCCTGTTTGCACTGAAAACTCCTTTGAATGCATTTATTACATGAACATCCTGCAATACAGGAAAAATCTATTCAAAGAAATTTGCTTTGCGTTAATATGTTAGCAGATTCTGCTAAGATTTATACGTGTGAAATTCAAGCTTTCCCGGATTTTTGGAGATACAGGAATTAAAAAGGTCATCCAAGTCTCCTATCTGGAATTGTGCCATTGAAATGAAACGGTAGTGCGCCATGTGTTATGAACGTCGAGCAGCTGACTGATTTCCAAATCTCCAACTTCCCCTGCTAAAATAGTCTCATGCCAAAAAATAAACATTGCACTCCAAGAATAACCAAATGCATTCAAATCTAACACTGTAAGGTAGTTCACAGATATATTTAGTAGGGTGTGTGAGAGAGAGAACATGTTCTGTCCACAACAGTACGGTTGGGTTGTTGCCAACAGTCTGTGCGGCAAAGTACAGTACGTCTTGCCGTCAGGAAACGGCTATAAATATCAACCAAAAGAACAGCATAACGGCTGGAAGACGGCGGCATGTTTCTAGAAGAGGGTGTGTTTGTTAATGTTGCTAGACGTTTCTGTGTTCCCTCCGGGCGTCCCTGGGTGATTCTACGCAGTTGCTTGTATCATGCACGCATTCGCAGAAGGGTTGATCTAAAATATTTATTTATCGCTATAGCAATGTATTATTTGCTATGTGTACATGCGTTCAATAGAGATCGGCAAAAAGTAGTCATTTTGCACTCTGTACAGAGAACAGTGAACTACTCCAGTCCTAGTGACTCACGTGTTGATTTGTGAGATTATTAAAGAGTTCACCACAAGTTCCAATAACACGTTGTGCCTGGCAGAACTGTCTGAATTAATGACAATGACCAGTTGGTCGCCCTGTACTCTTTTAGCCGTCAGATGTCTCTGTGATTAAATAGAATGCCCTAGATGACCTAGAAGGAGTTCAAGTTTACACGTAGCATGAAATAAAAAAGATAAAAAGCATCCTAAACTCGGCAGCTATGAGATTTAGCACCTGCAAAACTAACAGTATTGCAGTTTATTTCTTTGCATTTCATCTTTCAAGTGTAAAACAGTACGTCGCACAACTCTATCTTGACCTATATCTTATGTTGACTTAAAACGTTTCTTGCAGCCAACAGACACCTGCAGGAAGAAATGCACCCTATCCAGAAACGTGTAGAAATATCAAGAATCTTCTAGTCCATTTGACAGCAAACATGCTTATCTGACAGCCTGCGGCTTGTTCCTTATGAAACACAGGGCACACCGTGAATTCCTGACACAGGAATGGAATGTCTCGACTGAGTTTTCTCCAACTGTGGGATTGGTTCATTACTTGAAATAAAAAGTGCGGAGAAGCACAGCGAGTGCTTTGATGTTCTTTTCTCTTGTGTGTGTGTATCTGATACAGACTCTACTGCCAAAGGCAGAAACACGCTGTGCCCTGTTTTTCCACTCGGCTTCAAAAACAAAGAGCCGTATACTGAACCATATCTGGGAAAAAGGAAAACAGAAAAGTCTTTTTCAAACCCTCCCTTCTCGGTTTGCAGCTCTCTCACACACAGACACACATTATTCTGTTACGTTGCTAATATTTTCCTCCGTGCCGTTATAGACTTATACCTTCACTGCTGCAGTCCATCTTAGCTTGCAAAATGCATGCACAAAACCATGCACTATCCATGCTTACTGCAGATTTCTGCTTATGCTTTAGAGTCTGAAGCAAAAGCCGACGTTCTGAAGTGTTTTTCATGTGCAGGTGTGTGTGAATGTACTGTATTTGTATGGTTTTACCTGAAACTGGAGGGACATTGTGGTGAAACCGGCAACAAAAGATGACCCCATTTCACACATAGCATGAGGTGCACATGCTTATTTTCCCTGAAGGTATACTTTCTTGGAAGAGGTTAAGAACATGTCGTGCACACAGGTATATTAAGCTCCTCCCAAAGTCTCTGCAGTGAGAACAATTTGTCATGGCAAGCTTAGATTTCCATGTGTTGCTTTACGCTGAAGCGTGTCAATTTTGCTGATACAAATACAAAATAATGTTATTTAAATACGTTTCCTCAATGCTCCCTGCATCTATCGTTGGTCGGTCTAACAGGTAGTTTGAACGCATTGCATTGGTTGAGCCAGCGTTGCTGTGTCGGACTGATCTGATTGCTCAAACGAGCAAATCGATGTTTTGATAACGTTGTTGAGCGTACACACTCCTGAAAGTCCCAGTTCAGCCATCTTGGCAATGCCCTCGGGCGGCTTTTTTTCATGTAGTCATGGAAATTCATTGATATTAGCCAAAACATCTTGTTTCCTTTCTGCTTTAACTCAAAGCTAAAAGAATATTTGCGAGATTGTTTTAGCGAATGCCTTTTCAACCGCATGTGCATGCATGCATGTGTATTTTCGTGAATTTTGCATATGCATCCGCATGCCGTTTTGACACCAGTAGGCTATATGCCAAATAGCACATTTGACAGCTGTCCCAAAATAAAACACAGTGTACAGCACTACTCTCCCATTAAATAAGCACGCTTCCTTTCCAAAACATTGCACAATAGCTGTGGCCTATGCACAGACTGTGGTGGTCGGAAAGCCCTCCCTTGCATGTTGTTTTGGCTGATACCTGCCGTGCGACTGGCCGAGACTGGATGATTGTAACCTCATGCCTTTAAATGGAACTCGGTGGAATAGGAGAAGACAGAATGTTCCAGCATACACTGAACTTTATTTACTACAGTAGATCTGGTGGGGGCATGCAGGCACTAAAGGAAAGGACAGCGAGAGAACTGCACATTAGAGCGACTGTGTTCATTATGCGGTTTTCGCTAAAAGTCTTTGCAGCCAGTCGTTAATTTACTTTAGATGAACAAGATGTCTTTTTGCAACGCCGCCAGATGCACAACCTGTTCTGCTGTTCACACTGACTGTTACATTTCCACGTTCATACGGAGATCACGTTGTCTAATAAGTTGCCTCTTCAGCTGGCAATAAAGTAACCAACGTTATTTACGGCCTGGAGTTGACAATGTATCATGCATTTAGGAGCGCAGAAGGACAAATTGTTTGTTTGCATGTGACAAGGGGAGAGTGCCTTGTGCGTGCAGAGTGGTATGTCTACAATGCAAATTGCTCAGTGTGGTACACATTAAAGTGATGCAGTTTAAATAGTGTTGTCTTACTGTAGAAAAATATATTATGCAATGCATTTAATGCATTCTGCAACCCTTAGCTCACATGTCTTTTTTGCCTGAAAGTTCTTTTAAGCAGTCCATAATGTTCAAAGGCACTTGACTGTAAAGCTTTACGAAACACATACCCGGTCGCCGGTGCACGTGCCAGTTTAAATGATTAACTCCTGTCACAGTGACCTCTGTTCAGACTGCGTTATATAGAGGGCAGAGTGAGCTGGAATTTAAATGAGAACGGATCGGCCTGTTTGGAGAACGCTGAAGTCAGCTGCCACGCACTGGACTCTGATCAGAATGTGCTGGTGAGATCACTTGCTCCAGCGATCCCGCATTCCTCCCGTGTTCAGTCAGTGCATTCCAGACAGGGATGCAGGGACGCCTCTCATGACCGGTCACAGTCCAGCTTATCGTGGCTTTGTTCTGACTTCACTATAGCATAGACTGGACTCGGATCAGGGTTGTGTCACTATACTTAAAATAGAAACACTAAAAGCTTTTCTTCTCTCTCTTAACCCTGACGGATTTATATAGGTGACAGACTGTATATGGCCATGCCCCTGTGTGCATGATCTCAACTGCATGCAACTACGTCTGTGCATTGCACACATGTATGGGCATCACAGTCAGGAGATTTAACCCAAAATTAAATAAATTCGACTAATCGGCAAAATACATATTTTTGTTAAAAACTATAAAGTGTATCTCGATTAATTATAAATATTATTATATAATATAACATCATGTGATTTAAAGCATATTATGAGAAATTGTCCTGGTACTTTAACCAGAACTTCAGTTACTGTACAGTTGCATATAAATGCATGTATTTACTCATACATGTATAGCAATAAATACGAAAAGAAATAGAAGAAACGCTCTTGACATTATGAGTAGGTGATACTTTTGTCTTTGTAGTCATGCTGTCTGATGCGTGAGAATGAGTCACATGAGGCGGGTGGATCATGAGAACGCAGCGGGATTGTCCATCTGTCTGCAGCGTCGCGCCGCGCGTTCGCAGCTGTTTAACCTAGAAACCCCGAACGCGATTGGAGCAGTAAGCGTTGCTCAATCGACGCCCAGCCACGAGGATTAACGTCTGGATAATAAATGCAAGCAGGTCGACTTTATGTGGCGCTGCGCAGACCGATCCACGTATGACATGAAAACAGCGCGAGAGCGCAGCTTTCGGACACGTCCATCGGTTTGCGCATCGCCGCATGACGTCAAATAAGTACGAAATAGTATTGTGACGATCCTCGACAGATTCATTTAAACGCCACCGACACTGAGCCGTTTCCCATTGTGTAATGTGGACGATAACGAAATGCGTTGTGTTGTTCTCTCTGTGTGAGCGTGAGCTTTGGGGGTTTTGCATTGCGCGTCCCTGCTGGTGATCTGAGATCAGACTCCCCCACATCGTGATGCATCCAGTGAGTCGTGACTAGAGATCAGTTCCCACATCTCAACCCCTCCACCCCCTCTGAGCTCCAGACTAAAACACTCCTGAAGTGACTTTCAAAGCAACGGGTCATCTAATCTGTTTGCATTGCAGCTTTGTTTTATCAAAGACAGGGTAACCAAATTTCTTGCAAAGGATATTGGCCTTTTCACATTGCCATTTCCTCCAACACTAGTCTGTCCTAAAGAGCTTTAAAAGTTTTTATATGAATATTAATTTTAGATAATAAAAAGCATGCATGAAATTGCATAAAAGAGTGTCTGTCGCTATCCAGCACGAAATGAGCCGATTAGTTGAGAGGTTGATATTTATTCTTGTAAAGCCACCGGCATGATACCAAGGCTCAGTTCTGCAAGTCTTGTGAGAAAGGAACCTTTTAGTGCCTCTTTAATTCTATCCCGCCGTGTTCTTCAGTCCAAAAATAGTAGCCAACCTTAAAATTCAATTCAATTACATTTTAATTAAATTTGTACATTGCATATTCGCCGGCAATAAATAACCATGTCATAAGACTTGCATAAGATCTGCATTTTAAATGCTCTCGATTCGTTTCAAACTGAAAGGCAATGCTTGCAGTTAGCACGGATAATAATTTAATGTGTCCCTCAGTTTATGAGAGCAAACAAATTGGTGGCTGGAGCACAAGGTCGGACATGTTGTGCAGTGGCTGTTATGTCAGTGTGACCGTGTCCAATTCCAGCTTGATACCCCCAGCTCCCACCTATCTTGACCTGTTTTGCTATCATGCCAATAAAATGGCATAGCACACCAGAACAAACATCAAGTCATCGTCGACAGTCATAAGTCATCATAATTCTTAATATAAGAGTGACGTTTACATGAATACCAACTATTGTGTATTTTACATAGAACATTCCTTAATCCTTCACAGCGGAAATCAGGGTAATGTGGGAAATTCACACCTCAACGCTTCTTTATTCCCTGCAAGATCAGCTTTCTGAGAGAACATTATCCGTCCTTCCTCCCTCATCTGCGGTTCTGTGTCTCTTTCCTGTAGGATGAGGGGCTCATAATGAAAGAGAGAGAGAGGTCTGAGCGCTGGCCTTGGATGTGCCTCCGCTCCCTATTCTTTATCTGGCCTCTGTGGGCACTCTGCGCCTCATTGTCATGCCGGTCAATGCTGAGTCCTGGCTGGCCGGTTTGTTCTCAGGTCTTGCCCTCTGCTGTGGGGTCTGTACCGGGACAATGTGCCTTTGTCATACGAGCCGTGTTCACTTCCTGCACCGCAGCCTCTCCGCTGGACAAGAGCGAAGACAAATTATTCCCATGTGTAAAATGCATTACAGCGCTCGCTTAACAATGGTATTAAAATGCACAATAGATCTCAGGGGATTTTTTACTGTCCTCTTTCTTTATCAACGCAGGCAACTTCATTGAACGATTCGTCTTAGCCCGGTTCCCACACACACATTTATCTCCTCCGAAATTCAGAGTTGTGTGTTCCACCAATAACGTATCCAGCTGCAACCAACCATACAGCCATTTCCTCCGACGCTGAAGATGACCGCGTTTGAGGTTTTGCCAGAAGTTGGTCCTGCAGTTTCACACTCACTGACACCCATTTTGTTTAAAAGTTGACGGCTGCTCGGATCACTCTGTTGCTGCAAATCACCTCTTGGTCTTTATGGCGCTCTTTAACGGCATGGTACCGTCAGGTTTAGTACGACTCGGCTCGGTACAGCTCATTTCACTTCGGCTCACTTTTCTTTTCCACAGCAGTTTAGTAGCGCTTCAAAGTGGGTTGGATTATAAACTTATCGCCATTGTTGCGCCGTCGCATCATTGTGAACGTGACAAACACACGCACAACACAAGAGTAATGCAGCATATCGATGGCGGGTCAGCAAAACAAAATACTGCTAAAATACCAGAGAGTTTGGGAAATCTTACAGCAAAGAGCAGACAGCGGTCATTTGGTTTGGTCGACGGCACACGGGGGTAAGCTACAGTAGCATTTAGCATTGCAGTCTCAATCTCTATTTTACTGTCACGAACCATATAACAAAATTCCAATATTACGTATTAAAATGCGTATTCACGTGTTTCAAATCCAATGAGGCTGGTAATGCAGTACCGCGCCGGACCGTATACAGCGGAATGCGCCAGTTACTCGAGGCCCAACTAAATACCACCGCTGCATTAGATTCATCTCCATTCAGAAGCAGTTTCCATGTAAGGCTAGAGGTTGATTTATCTCCTCGAGCACCCGTTCCAGTGGAACATTCTCTGCTGTCTCTTTTCTAATACTCGCCTTCCAGGAAACAGGGGTCATTTGGTACTTTGCTCTTTTACTCCACACGCCGTGTGGAGAGAGAGACCAGGATCCTGTTTAGAGAAGATAAGGGCCAGTTTACAGCTCCTCATGTCAGACTTGCCGCTTGACCCGACTGATGGAAGCTTCTCACAGCACGTCTGTAAATGTAATTGGATGCTGGAGAGCTTTCAATGCAGGACTTGACCAAAATTAACACAGCAACTGCAACAAAAATGCCATCATTGTAAGAACTTGCTTATATCATGTTTTAAAAGGCTACGGTATAGAAAATGAATCAACAATGTAAAAACTCAAGAACTTAAAACCACAGATAAATAGATCTAATAGTGGTTCTCTTGTTTAGCAAAGTCAGGACATTTATGCACCTAAAAGCAGTTTTGAGATTAACTATCATATCCAAACAACAGATGTAGCTCATTTACTGACGCACTGTTCATACGGAGAATTGTCAGATCAGAATGTCAACAGACATATTCAGCTTTTTGTGGGTTGTTGGCCAAAAGGGTGTAACTGTGTATACGATTTACCCTTTAGTGAGTGCATTCTTGATGCTGTGTAAGCTCTTGCCCGTGGGAATTTCTCCTTGAACTTCCCTCAAAATATGATTTGCACAGCCAAGCGACTTTGGCTCTCACACAGCCCACACCATGGGTGCACCATCAACATGGGTGTGTGGAAAACGAGTGGGAAATGAGGGCGTATGAAACATGAAAGAAAAAGATAAGATGAGAACGCCGACTCAGAGGACGAATTATGTTTAATAGATGTAGGACAGTAAAGAGCTTGAGGCATTTAAAAGGAGCTTGCACAAATAAAAATGTTCATAAAATACCCAGATTGCTACCGGGGGGTTTTCAGAACTTTAAGAGATGCTAAACTGGTTCAGTGTCATAAACATTGTGCCAAATGAAAGTGGAATTAAATGGGTGAACTGAAACCAAAACTCCTCAACAAGACAATTTCCTTTATATCACATTGGTTGTGAGCAGGCCAGTTTAACCGGGAAGTTTCTTTCTTTCGATTTTTTATCGCATTGAATGCCGTGGACTCTCCATCTGCAAGATTCAACCCTTTCGAAATTCTCCAAATTTTTCGGAAGTTTCACTTACTAGTCTGACAGGTTCTCTATGTGAACCAAATTCTGCCGTGACGCCCTGTTTGTTCAAGGTAATGTCATTGATGCCAGACATCAGCCCTTGACCTGCTGCCTGCGTTAATACGCTCACTTTCTGTCACTGAGGGTGGAACAAGGCGTCAGTTTGCTCACGCTATGAGGGAATCCCTCCCTTCTATTTTTAGCAGAAGGTCTGTTCAGGTATTTGAGATAATGACTGACATGAAAGAGATCTTAATTAGTAGTCTCACAGTTTAAAGCGCAATAAAGCCGATACTGTATCGCAGCTGAACAGTGTTTATTAATGCATAACTGCTAGAATTGCTCATACTTATGGGCTTCAACAAACTCCTAACCCTAAATATTAAAATTGAATGCATCTCTCTGCGTCATTCATGCTGCAGACATGATTGGTATCGCAGACGTTTACCTTGCAGACACAGGTGAAAAATAGACTCGCGTTGACAAACAGACAGAACACTTTTAAAAATAAACGTTCTACACGATGCCATGATAGGGGAAGCATTTATGCTGAATGGTTCCATAAAGAACCTTTAACACCCACAGAAACTTTCGGTTTCACAAAATGTTGTTATAGAGGGAACCAAAAGTTTCTTATAAGAACCACTGAGTGAACTTATAAAAAACATTGAGTGACTGGTTCTTTGGGGAACCAAATATTGTTCTTCTATACACTCTAGAAAAATGGTGCTATGTAGTAATCACTTTAAGAGCTATATAGAACCATATCTTGGTGCTTTAGTGTTTTTTTAGAGATTCTTTGGAATGTGATAGCACCGCTTCTGTATAAAGAACCTGTTTAGACCCTGTATGGTTCTTCAGCGGTTGTATGTCACCTCAGTCATCCCAAAAGAACCACCGAAGCACCAAGATATGGTTCTACATAGCACTTTAAGTGGTTCCCCAATGATGGCGAGCCAAATACCACTTTTCGTACTATATAACACAATTTTTTCATCAACACCTAACACAATAACCCGCAATCCTCTTGCTATCCTTTTACTGTTTTTTGTTTCTTTATTATATTGTCTTTAAGTATTGTATTTGTATTAGCTTTGTGCACTGTGTTGGGCAAACTGAGGCCAGTTCTACGGCACTTGCGCATTTCTGCCCTTTTGTTGCTCTGATTGCTTTCATTGTTATGCCCCATTTGTAAGACGCTTTGGATAAAAGCGTCTGCTACATGACTAAATGTAAATCTACCTAAATATTCTTACTGAGTATCTTTAATCTTGTCGAAAATTTCCATTTGTTGCCAATGAATATCTATGTCTCTGTACTTTCTCACGTGCCTGTGTGTGGCGTGGTGGAGGACATACTGTAGTTAGGAGGGTGATTTATATCAGCTGAAAAGAAAAACTGCTGACAGCTCTGGGAAACCCTTCCTCTTTCTCACTAGCACTGGCGGCAGCTGGGAAAGTGTGTGCGCGCTTGGAGCAGAAAGGGAGTCCTGCGTGTCCGCCCAAACGAATGGCATGTGCTGTGGGAAAGTGGATGATCTGTACATTGAAGTCTTGCTGTTCACATAATGAAAACCCTTCTCTTCATTAATCAAGCCAAACTCTCATGCCCGGGCGCAGCACGGTTTAGCATGTGATTCTAGTATGGAAAGTATGTACTGCGTCCAGCCCGTCTCTACAGTGCAGGATTCCCACACCCTACAATCAGAATGCTTTACCCTTGTGAAAGGGGTTTGTATGTTCTGTTGCCCATGTGCTCTGTTGCAATGTGCTGTTATTATAGTCTTTGTTTTAAATATGTTGTGATACTTTGCACGCGGCGCTTCAGCTTGGTGAACACACGTCTGGGATCCGTATCTGTGTAATCTTAAGAATCAGTCAAGAATATTGTTGAAAAAGTGCAATCTTAAGGCTAATGATTCTCTGCTGTAAGTCTTTGAGGGTCAGGGCGGGGTGAGGAGCTCTGCTCCGTGACCCTCAGAGCCCCCCGTGTCGCCACTGGCTTCCTGTTCCTCCTCATTAAAGCACAGGACATGAAGGAGAGCAAGTGGGTGGAGAACACATCAGAAGAGGGAATCAAATCCCCCCCAGCCTAGTTCCTGTGTTTCTTCTTCCTGTCCTCTCTCACACTCAAACCCACACACATGCATACACACATCATTGCTACAGGGCTTCACCTGATCTCAGCTGTCTCTTCACTGTAAACCCTTTGCTACAGGAACTGATGGTCAATCTGCCCCAAGCCATCCTGGAAAAGGTGGTCCTAGTGGGACCAGCACCAGGAACCAGTAATGTCAGTGTGGGGGGGACAGTGGGATGATGCTCAAGCATGTTTTGTTGAACAATGATTACTCAGAACACGATGGTGCCAAACAAGATCATTTTAATTATATACAAAAGAAAAACAAGACTGCGGTGAGTTTGGCTGTACAGTATATCCGTGTGCCAAACATGAAACCGCAAACCTGTTTTACTTTTGGCTGCATTGTTATTAAAGTGGTCTTGTTTGGCACCATCTAGTTCTGCGTAATTGGATTTCCTTTCAAAATCTGAGCACAAAGTGGTCGCATGACATGCATGTCACTAACAGACGTGTTCACTTCACTTGAGACAAATCTTAACACTAGAAGCATTTTGTGACTTTGGATTTGCATTTGGAATGTAGCCTATGAGTATAAAGTGAGTCAGAGAGCATGTCAAAGTGTGCAAAAGGTGTTTATTCATAATGCACATGTGGCAGGATGGTTAGTTTAAACGCATTACGCTGACGTTTATTCATCAGCCCTTTTAACCAAATGCTTTTGATGAAAACACCGATCGCGTGCTCTGCATTCTCAGTTGATGACAGTTATAAATGAACATGTGTGCAAAGCTTGTACATTATATTCTCTTTGCGTGCGTGCAAGGGTTTGGCCCCATTGATCCACCTACAGGTGTACTTTAGTGGATCGGTTGCGGTGACTCATTCAGTTCCGGGATCCTGGGTTCGGGAACAGGAATGTACTTTCTTTATATAAACAGGTTTCAGTCGCAGGTTTATTTGTTTTTAGATCCACCATTTCTGCTGATTGAAAGTTTGAAGTTTCATCATAGGCCTACATGCTTTGGTTAGAGAAACATCACATTTCAAAGCAGTGCAAATAGAGACTTCACATAAAATGAAAAATCTCAGATGAGCTCTCCTTTACGTATCGAATGCTTATGCAGTAGACGGTAATGGACTTGATAGGAGAGCAAATAGAGACAGAGGAATACATTTCTACTGCAGTTGCTATCAGTCCTGTCGTTTGTCCAGGGGAGATGAGAGAAAACAACAGTTTACTGTAGTGTGACCTCTCACCTTTCACCTTTCATGACCAGCAGCTGTTCTCTAAGTGCCAAAATCTGCTGTTTGTAAACAGGTTTGCCATGAGAACGTTTCCTCGTTCATTATGGGTGTCCGGAGCTCATGTTAGCTCTTTTCTAAGAACTACATATCGAAATACTTTTCAGTTGCCATAGACATCATAGACACTCGGCATAAGAGTTCTCCAGATTGTTTCTTGATATGGATAAATTCATCTACCTCACCCAAACACTCCCTCTTCCCTCACCTGAATACTTGTCGTATAAACAGTCACCAATGCGAGTCTACAGAGAATTGAAAAGCACAGGATGCGCAGATTGACTTTTAACCCACATATATTAGACATCAGTCATAAAGACAAAATTGCAGCTATTTTTAAATGGTTAATCATCTCAGTTGAAATCATAAAACAGATAATGATCTCCACTTATGATTGCAGGCTTTGTTATGCTAGATCATATTTGACTTATCATAATTAGCAGTGTTTGCTCGACACGATTACTGCTTTGATGTAACTGTTTGCACTGGAGAACTTGAATGGCATCAAATAGACAAGTGTAGTTCATTTTCTTTTACATTTAAAATGGGATGGTAGTCCTATCGAGTATCCAGGGTATCACAGACACAGCAAGTTAGGCCCGAATGAAACAACTTTTTCAAGATTTGATTTGTCACATACACAGTTAAATAGAGAATATACAACCAGCAGTGAAATGTAGGTCAGGTCAGCTCCAAAGGCTTATAGCAATTATTATAAAATACAAACACAAAAGAAAAACATTTATAATATAAAGATAAATGTGCAAGAGAATGTGCAAACAGACAGTAACACAAGGTGGCAACAAAAAAAGAGCAGTCAGTGCTTTGTGCAAGTATGTCACCATTGGATGTTGAATGTTCCAATGAGTGAGGTCAAATGATGATAAGAGACCGAGTTTAGGAGCCCGGTGGCCTGGGGAAAAAAGCTTCTTCTAAGTCTCTCTTTTTTGGCCATCAGGCTACGGTAGCGCTTACCAGATGGCAGCAGGAAAAAGACAGTTACCGGGGTGGTTGAAGTCTTTTATGATTTTTTAACTTTGCATTCACAACACTCTAGCAACCACAAAAATTGCAAAGCAATGTGCAAACAACAGTTAGCATCACATCACCTCCTGGCAATTACCAAAATTCCCCATAGCAACCGATTAGCAAAACCCTGGAGCCAACCAGAACACTTTATAAAAACACAATAGCAACACCCTAACCAACCAGGACACCCTGAAGTTGCATAACAATGTTTTAACAAGGGTTTGGAACACCTTAGAAAATACATAACATCATGGCAATCATAAAAATCACCATAACAACCTGTTAGCAACACCCTAGAATCACCTTAGAAACACCATAGGAACACCCTAGAACCACTCCAAACAATATTCGAGCAACAGCAACCACCCAGAGTACCCTAAAATTACACAACCATTTAGAACATTTTAGCAACTGCATCACATTCTGGCAACTACCAAAAATTACCAGAGCAACCAGCTAGCAAAACCCTGGAACAAACCAGAACACATTAGAAACCCCATAGCAACACCCTAGCAACCTCCACGAACACACTGAAATTGCATAGCAACATGCTAACAATAGATTGGAACAACTTAGCAACTGCACATCCTGGGAACCATCAAAAATCACCATAATAACCAGTTAGCAACAGCCTGGAACCAACCAGAATATCTTAGCAACACCATAGCAACCAGCCAGAGCACCGTAAAATTGCAAAGCAATGTGCTGGCAACCGTTTAGAGCATATTAGCACAGCAATATCCTCCAAAGAATTACCATAGCAACCCGCTAACAACAATCTAGAACCAACCAGAACCCCATAGAAACCATTAGAACCACTCAGAACTGCTAAGAAAATGCCTAGTAACCAGTGTTGGGTAAGTTACTCTTACTTTTTGCAGTAGTGTCATTAGATTACTGTACAATTGACTCTCTCCAAAAAGTATTTAATTACTTATTAATAATTACTTTTTATATCCTATATCAACCTTGTGCTAGTAACGCACTTTCAATGACTCAATACACTCTGTTAACTGCACAGCAACATGCTAACAACCACCCAAAACATCTCAGGATTGTAAAGATGGATTTTGCAGAGGCAAGCAACGCTCACATAAAAGTGTTTTTTTTCTAAATGAAATATAGTCACGAAGAAGCATGTCAGATTGGAAATGCTAGCTTCTGCTAATTTCTTTGGTGGGTTGGAGCAGTGATTGTGCCTTTGTGATCCTAACAGTCAGTCACAGATCAGACACGTGACTCACACCTGCAGCTTACAGGAAGCCAGGGGAAACTTACAGGGGTCTCTCTTTCATGTCTCTTTGAACATATAGTCCCGTGCAAAACTGTTGTAGTGCACACACGTTTACTCATGCACCAGCTGCGCAGTGAATATTCATAAACATGACTCAGTGACAACTTCTATCTGACACCTCTTTCATTTCAAAGAACTCCTGTGATCTGTGCTTGGGGCCACAACTGAGAAAATTTGATTTCTTTAGCTCTATTTTTGCCAACACTAAAGCCCATGCTGGTGTTTCATAGTTGGAATTGGTCTTTGAGGAGTCTGGCTGCACATCAAAGCTTAATAGCAGACAGTCAGATGGAGTTTGATAAGGAGCCACGAGGCCCCCGTGAACAGCGTTAGTCACGTCATTTTGCTTTATGATTTTCTTGTTTTAATGATAACTATCTTTAGAAGGCATTTAAAGGCTTAAATATTCTCACAGCTGCAGTGTCAGTTGTGTTATTTTTCGACTTTTCACCACAATGTCAAAAGCTGAAACTTTTAGTTGGAGTATGTTAATGAGATAACAGGAACTGATCGTGAATATAGTCCTCTGATTTATTGAAGCAGAGAATGTACTATCACCAGATAACTCACCCGTTACTCATCTCCAACCACATTAAAATGCAAAAAAAGTCTCACTAAGTTTCACTAGAATAAAAAGTTTATCATCAATTGATCACTTCGGATGATCGTGAGTCACTGGTTGGTGGCATATTCAGATGGATGCTGCAAGTATTGATCGATGACTTCATGGAGAATGGATAAATGATTGATGATCGGCAAAGGGTCTTGAAAAGAACTTAATGCATGAAACCGATGATTTCTTTAGAGCAGTGGTTCTCAAATGGGGGTACGGGTACCCCCAGGGGTACTGCAGGGGGTACGTGAGAGAAACTGACATTTAGGAATAAATAATGAAAATCAATAAACTATGATAATAGTATTTTTATATGGAATTAGCACTACACAAAGATGCATAAAAAATACATTTATAAATGTAGACATAATAACAGTTTGACTCTCATTTCACTGAATTTTAAAGTAAAATGTTGTTGTCTAGTCAAGGGGCACTTGGCTTGAAAAATCATAAAAGGGGTACTTAAGCCAAAAAGCCAAAAGTTTGAGAAGCACTGCTTTAGAGGATCACATATCTCCATTAGGATGAACATTTTTTGTCAGATCTGGAGATCGAGAGATATGGATAATGGAACTCGTTTCTGAGAAAAGAATGATTTCCCTTTGCAAAGGTTATTAATTTTACTCTCTCCCTTGCTTTGTGTATGGGTCTGTTTACATCGCCATATGCTCGAGCATATGTGAGCAGCACACCTATTCTTAGCATGTGTGATGTATTTATTTGACGAATTGGATAGCAATGCAGCCGTACCTTGCGTGTCTTTGATGAAAATAGCTTCAATAAAAGCTGATGAACCATTAGTCAGATGCTCCTTACATAAGCTGCCGGTGCTGTTTGTAGGAGGCGATGAGCCTGTTGTGACATGCGATTTGTTTTCTCTTGTCTGCTGCAGTCACTTTACCATAAAAAATGTTTTGGCTCAAATTGGAGCGTTTATAAGATGCAAAGTGTTTACTGAGGTGGCAATGCACTGTAAATAGATTCTGAGTTAAAATTCTGTGTGCACACATGCCAGAAATGTTTGTGAATTTGCCCCTGACTCCTCAAATGAAAACATTCATCAGGGACTTCCAAATTTCTATTTTAAAGAACAGTTGTAATGCATTCAGTGGTGACTTTCACTGAGACAGATGTTTGGAAATCGATACAGGTCAGCTGAGATGCTGATCTGATGTCTGTAGCACAGGAAATCACGTCTGAACAGAGTCATTACCAGTGTCTGACAGTTCAGACGAACATCAGCATTAGAGCTAAACAGGGTTGCTTTTTTTACCGTGGCAGTCTATATTCTGTTTACACCGTCTGGAAAGTCTCGCCCCTCAGCGGTCCTGGCACGGGTGTCTGGGTTTTCCCTTAGTGAGTCACAGCTGACTGATAAACTTTCTTTCTCCCCTCTACCCCTAGTGATATTTAACACTTTTTCTGCATCTCACCACTTTCTCAGCAGACCAGGGTGTGCCGACGAGGAAGGGAAAGAGACAGACGCTAAAGTGAGTCGTATGGCTGAGCTGCAGTCTAGGAGACAGGGAGGAAACGGACAGACACAAAGACAGCCGCACACACACACATTGGCAGGGCTTTCGTGACACTGTCTGAAGCTGTGCAAAACCATGCAAAACACATGAAAATATTTTGCAAATGTGATTTAGTTGCGAAATTCTTACCTAGTGGGCTTACACATAGTGTTTCTCCAAGAAAAAAGTTGACCAGTTACTTGAAGTTGTTTAAAAGTGTTATGTCCATGGGGTTAATTTTTATTATTTAAAAAAATGTGTCATATTAAATATACTTTATATAGATCATTTTCTACATTTTAGTATGAATCATTTATTGTTACTTTTCAGTTTCTTTGAATTCAATTCTACAACCAATGATTTTAAATAACAGTAAATATCACAGAATATTTATTGTGCATCGCTTCCAAACAAGAAAAAGCTGTCTTTTATTCCAAATGTTTGCAGAATGTCACGCCACTATATTTCAACATTTGCAATTTCTTTCGAAATAATTTTCCTATAATGCATGCATGTCCATGGACATTGGAGTGGTTCACGGTTAATAGTCAACTTTAAGAAACTAGTGAAAGATTGAAAGGTATGATGAGACAAATTTGTCTCAAGAAACATTTTTAATGTCAACTTAAACCATACGTTTCAGTTAGTCAAGCAGTCAATTTGTCTGAATATGTTTCATTCTTTATCATCGTGCCCGAAACATCCTACACACTCACACACGCCCGTCTGAGTCTGCAGACAGACCGTGAGTTACCTCCTGTACATCTTGATGTTTGTGTAGTCAACACCCAATATTGAGTCAAGGCTCACGGGTCGCAACTGCCCTAAATGTTTGTTTTTGGAAATTGAGTGAAACAGCATGAACCAAGAACAGAATGTTTGTAACTCTGCAGCATTCAGTGGGAGTACTGTGTTACTGTGAGTATCTCCCCTGCCCGAATGATTATCTATGGCAAGATGATCTGTTGTGAAACGATCTGGCGTGATCTGTGAACTGATCTCACTGCAGAATAAACATGCTCATGTATCACTTGTTTTTTTTAAAGTAGTGTTTTGTGTTTAAGAAGAAACCGGAGGAATTTCAGAAATGGCAGTCAGTTTGCTCGGGGGGATTGGCTTGGTCCATTGTGTGCCGCCCACCAGGACATGCTTTTAAGGCTGTGTAGGCATACTTCTTTGTTTTTAAATGTAGGCAGCAAAATCATTTTGCCTTCTCGAATACCTTAAGGCAGGGGTTTTCAAACTTTTTCAAGCTGTGGACCCCCTATGATGAACCTTTTTCTGTATAAAAAAGCATTTAAACTGTAATAGTAAGTGTGATATTCTAAAGACCATATATTGTTTGTAGAAATGAAACTGTATTCATCTTCAGAAGAATTTTAAGACTTTTGCTGTCTTTTTTTTTAATCTGGGTACCCCTGGTTGGAAAACTCTGTCCTAATGCATGAGGGCAATCCCAGAATGCATTGCAGTGGGCTTAATGGAAAACAGTATTCTTTCAAGATGTTGATTATAAAAGTACTGAGATTTAATTAGAGAGAAATGCATCAATAAAAAAGTAATGTGTGTATCGCATATGTTTTTTCTTTTTAGCGTATCACATTTTTAAGCTTTGCCTTATGCTTTTATCCAAATCGACTAAAGGCTTAAATACACTACAAGACTTTTGCACAGATTTTCAGTCTTGTTGCAGAGAGTCTGTGCCAGTCTGCAGATTTGATCAGTTGGTGTGTTTATCTGAAACTTTCAAAAACTCTGCAAGTGTATGATGTCTAGTTTAAAAAAATCTTGTAGTGCTCTTCCAGCCGTTCCATTCCATTTAAAGTGCACATATTTTTCCAGTATGTGTGTTGCAGCAAACCCACACCCTTTGAGGTTTTATCTTGGTATAATGGTGCATTCGAATCCAACTGGGTATTAAGAGTTTCTTATTAGCGTTTTCAATCTGAAATGTTTATGTTAAACCGAACACCTCGACAGACCAACCAAAGTGGTTATTTAAGTGAAAATCGTGGGATATTCAATGCATAAAAGCCAGCAGCTGAGCATGTGCTCGTAGCCAAGTAGACTCTCAGAAAAGGAAGGAAATACACACAAGCAAACCGATTAGTGACCTCTGCAGATCTGTGACAGGAAGAGGAAACTGAGTAATAAAGTAAGAAGTCATTCCCTCCGCATAGCAGCACCGCTGAGCCTTTAACAATGTATAGACTACTACACTAATTGTTGTTTCGATCCGCTTAAAGCACTCTCTGTTGCTCTTTGCTGGATTTGAAGATCTAGATACAGCTTGGCAGTATTTCAAACCCTGCTGTATGAGTTTATGACAGCCGCAGTTCCTCATAATGACTCTAAAGCTTTCCAGGGAAATAGTTTAGAGTTACTTTGTAAAACGTCAAGGCATCTTTTGCCTGAAGTGACGCACAGCCCTACAGGCTTGAGAAAGCTGATGTCTGGTCTCTGCATTGCTGGATCCTTGAGTTTCTGCTGACTCGCAGCATGAGATGAGTGTGTTGGAGAATGTGTGTGGTCAGCGGCAGGTGTGATTGCAGGGTGACACTGGTAAACGACAGCAGCTGCATGTCCTCTTTAAATAATGGGAGGTGCATGGGATATGGTCACACCTGGTTGTCCAGGTCCACACGAAACAGTTACACCATGTCACGTGCATTTACATTTAGTAATTTAGCAGACGTTGTTATTCAAATCAATAAAGAAACAATTTATGCAATTTCTCACAAGAGCGACTGATGGATTACAGTTGTAAAGTTTATCCCATTGACCTTCTCATTGATTGTTCTCAGTTCTGCTTTCTGTGGAAGAACTCATTCATATGAAAACATGCAGATACTCACACTGATACTCCATTTAAAGGAACGCGTCTCTGTGAAAGCCTTTCTTAGACTTGCATTGATTTTGAGAGTTTAATAAGTCTCATCCAGAATAGGTATACGGGTGAAAATAGCAACTAGATGCATTTTTATTTAATAAAAAAGGGTTATTTGACGAAAGTGGTCCTGACTGAAATCCCAGTTAAAGTGAAGTCAGACTGTTTTAGAGTCCAGCTCAGTACTTATTCTGAATTTAAGCTTCATATTTTTATAGGATAATGAAGAGAAGCTCTTTGGCCGCTGCATTCAGATCACCACCTTTTCCCGGGCGGGTTTGAGCACTTTGGTCCGAATAGACGTTAGGGAGTTCTGGGTTGAGTCAAAGTCTGTGGATGAACAATATGATTTAAATATGGACCACATTTCTCCACTTAGAACCACCGAGACAATGATTGAGTTATTGCGGTTGTTTTACCGTGGCACCCTTTCCATTTCAGGCCCGTGTGTAAAGTTTATGCAGTTCTAGCTGGTTATTACTGTTAAGATGGTCGGGTGGGAGCAATTTCTGTCCAGACGCTTTTCCGAGCCTGTGGTGTTAGTGAGTAAGCCAGGAATCATTTTGTGTGTGAGTGTCCATAAATAAGCAGATTAACATCGTTCCCAGTCGTAGCAGCTGTACGTAAACCTGTCTGGAATGTTCTGGTGCTTCTTTTTTGGACATTCTTCCTCACCTTAAAAAAAGCAGCCCTCCTTCGGAAGCCATTGGAAATATGCTAAATATATACTGAGGGAAAGCGAAGGAGGGATTCTGGTTCCTGGAGTTTCGGGTAGCAACAGCAGCAGTTGTGGGGCAACTCAGTGAGTCACTTTCCAATGCTTTACTTCAATACCCCCATACACGCAAAACTATACACACACACATATACATTGCCCCTCCCATTTTCTCTTTGTTGGTCAGAAAAATGGGATAACAAGTGGGTGTGCACGCGTAGCAATGGGGTCGTTGCTATTTTTAGTGTCGGTAAGTTGCATTAAGTCAACTCTGCACTTGAGGTCGGGGGCTCAAACTCTTTGATCATAATTATAACCCACAAACTCTGGACGTATGGAGCTACCAATTCAAGAGCAAAATATAAATGTAAAATATAAAGCCTTTGCAGCGATTTTGTCATCTTGACATCTTTTATGCAAGTGGAAGAAAGGCCTATCCTGCATTTAGTGGTTCAGTTTGTGCCGGGCATTTACGGTAACTGTATAGACGCTGTAGTTCTGAGAAACACATCAGCATATGAATCGAACAGGGATGGGGAGTAACAAAATGCATTTTAACTAGATCCTGGCTACTATACTATATAACTGAGTTTTCGTTTTCAAAACGTCCAAACGCTACCCATCCACACTGAAACTCTTACATCCATGTACTGCGCATGAGTAAAACCCAAGACACGTTACCAAGTGTCATTTCTGTCAGGCGTTTATTTACTCTATGCATTATTCTGCGACTTTTTTTTCCCGCAGAACATTAAAGAAGATATTTTGATTAATTCTGTCAACCGGCACCCACTCACTTGCACTGGTTTTGTGTTCATACAATAGAAGTGAATGGGTGCCAGTGCAGTTTGGTTACCAACTTTCTTCAAAATATCTTCTTTTGTGTTCTGAAGAAGAAAGAAAGTCATACAGGTTTGAAATGACAAGAGGGTGAGTAAATGATGACAGAATTTTAATTTTTAAGTAGAAAAAGGTCCACGGGAATGAAGTGCACAATGCATAGCCATCTAAAACTAGTTGCACAACTCTGCAGCTCAAATAATGATTTTCTTCCACAGAAGTATTAAAGAAGTGTGTAATTTATGTGTCACTTGCATGTCCAAATAAGATTGCAAACATAATAACACTTTTCAAACAGGTTTTCTAAACACTTCAAACAGTCTAATCCGTCCTGACCTCATGCCATTGGTTGAGCCAATGTTGCTGTGTCGTTCTGGTCAGGATGGTCAAACAAACACAGCATGTTTTGATAATGCCACAATGTTTGCACTTTTTTTGGGGGAAACAACCTACGAATTGCTTACAGTTGCTTTCAAAACAAGAAAAGTTTTGAAAAAAAGGAAGAAGTTTACTTGACTACCCTGCTTTCTGTTTTATTTATATCGGTAATGTACCATTTTTGTTTAGCTCTGACAAATGTTAAACGTTCACTTATTTGGAAGCCACGTTGGATTAAAGCGTCTGCGAAATGAATGCATGTAAATGTCTTTAACACGTGCTTTGAAAACATTTGAGCTGCACATTTCCGCTTTCAAACCCTTCGTAAAGTCTAGACAGATTGGACCAATGAAGTGCATTACTGTACTGTACATGTGGTTTTTGTTTGTTTTAACAAGCTAAGAGATTGAAAATGATTTTCTGTGATAATCAAATGTTATAGATGTTGTCTGTGATGTACAACCCATTCGAAACTGGTACATTCAAGTAAATTCATGAAACAATATAAAAGCCAAACCTTCATCTTTGTGTGACTGGATTTTTCTAAACTCATTATTGTTAATACATTAAATATATTCTGTTTTTATTCCGCGCGCATTGAAGTACAATCTCTCATCTAGATGCGACTAACAGATTACCTGCATGTTAAGAGCATGTTAATGTTAATATGCAATGCGAAAACCACTGTGCCTTAAATCAGAACAGCTAACAGAAACTGTCTCTGTATCCTCCCTTCACAAAGAGCTGTTTCTGTAGTTCAACTTTAGCCACCACACCCTGCGACTCCCACAGACTCTCTCTCTCTCACCCCATTCCACAGCCCACCCAACCCCTCCAACCAGCTCTCTTCTGTGGCTGGCATTTGGGACGGGTGAAGTTCAAATGGGCCCCACTTAAAAATTCCTTTCAACTCTGTGGGTCAGTCAGACCTGTTGGCGTAAGCGTAAACCTCACTCTGAAATGTCTGCATGAAGGCCTCGTGTCATGAAAGGCTTCCTGCCGCTTTGCACGTACCTTTCAATTAACTGCCACCTCAAACAAAGACTCATGCACATGGGGCCAAACAATGGCTGCTCTTGTGTAAGTGAAGCCTGAGGTGAAATTCCACTGTTTGTTAATTTCGGTTAAATGAGAAAGAGCTCAGCTGACCACAGGGCCAGCGGAGGACACTTGAGGTGCGCGTTCATCTGAGCGGAGACATGCTGTGTTTGCGTGATTGTAAAAGACTTCAAAAGAGCAAAGTCTGAGAGTTTTGCTTCATTTAAACAGTATACAACCATAGACAAGACATGTTTTATAAAATGCTGTCATTCAAGCTAAGGAATGCATTGGTTGTTTTTTCGTTTTGGACAAAACCCATCAAACGACATACTGAAGCATGACCTTTGTTTGCATGCACGCTTATTTAGACGCCTAAAGGGTAGACTTTGTGTGTTTTTGGTTATCTTTGCGAGCATGAACCCATACCCTGCAAATACTTCAAACTGCACTGCAACCAACTGTACTAAATCAAATGCATGCATGCAATGTGAAAAACAATTTAGAAGGTATTGTCTGTGATCACTGTCCATATCAAAATACAATAAGCTTCAAAACATAGCAATACTGTGATCCCACAATAAATGAAATGCATGCATGTGATCCATGTAAAACAGCATGCAAGTTGGGAGACCCGACTGTTTGGCGTTGTCAGCATGGATGAAGCCTGTTGCTTTAAAATACATAAAAGCTCAAACTATACCAGCACTACAGCCTCATTTTGAAGATATAAGACTGACTGAAGTGTGAAGTCATAAAAGGCAATTCAATTACCAGTAGAAAATGTTGCCATGTTGTGCTTGTTAAACTTTGAATAAAAGCTCCACCAGGAGAGAAATCCTCCCTTGATCTCCCATGACTTTAAACAGAATACAATCCTTTTTCTCGGGTAGAACGTGCCAAAAACGTTAAATGAGACCACCCGTGCATCAGGGTTCCTTTAATTGTTAACATGTTAATACTCTGTACTCTCAGCAGAGAGTGCACGCAGTGAGAAAATTCTGGCTCGGATTCGATTCTGTTTCTTATCTTATAAATATCTCGGCTGGATGCAATTGGTCTTTCAAACAGTGATTTTGGAAAAGGCCATTTCAAACGCTGCGTCTTACGCAACACATGTTCTCCGGATGCATCTTCTGACGGCCCGGCACTTCAAACAGCGGTGAAGCTGAATGATTGAGCTCTAGAGGAGGTCATGACTCATGAGGACGACGGGTAGTGCTCGATCTCAGACGTCTGCCCAATGCTTCCAAAATGAGGCCCAAATTAGCTGCAGCTCTCAGAAGATCTCAGAAGCGCAGGCTTATAATAGGAGGCTTTACAGCACCGTTATCAGTGTCAGTAAAACAGAACAAGAGATTACAGTCGGCCTGAATCAACCTGCAGTACTGAGACGTGATGTATTGTCCTGGCAACAACAGAGTCAGGGGTTGGATTCTCAGAGAACACAAGCTGAACACAAGCTATAATGTATAACCTGAATCAACAAAAGTTGCCTTGAATTAAACATCTATGAATGCATGCATGTATTAACAGAATTATTATATAGTTTTCCATGTGTGTTAAAATGTCCAAAAAAGTGTACACATGTGGCACTCTGTACAAAAAAAAATATTTAAGAGGTTATTCTGCTGGAATATTTGGGTTTTACAGTACATGGTTCCCCAGAGGGTTTTTTTCCCCACATTTTTTTAAATATCTTCTTAAGTGCTCAAAGGTACAAATACATTTATATACAGTAGGTTTGAGGGTGAGTAAAAAATAATTTTCATTTTAAAACTTTCAATAAATAATGTTTTAATGAAAATGTGTGTCTTTTGTAGCAATCTTTTTCTATATTCAATAAAGCTTTTGGCTTTGACATTATACAGGACTGCTTCATATTGCAGACAAATGTTATCGATTCTCCGCTGCACCAGAACTGAGAGGTCATTTAAACAGTTGCAGTTGTGTTGATGTAAAAATTGGTTTCATGAAGAAACACAGCCATATGGATTCATATGGTGAGCAGAGGGTGCGGATGGAGTGGGTGGTTATATTAGGGGGTAAACTGGGTGGTAGGGGGCTTTGAACAAGTCTATAATTGTGGCCGTACTGCAAGGTCCAGCGCTGCACGCTCTTTGAAAAAGAAAGGCTCTGTCGGGCTCAGCGTCAAGTCACGGGCCAATCTAAGAGAACCACAGGAGGGGCAGGAGAATCCGTTTTGGGTTTTATGTCCATTACAGAATCAAGCCCCTTATTTTAACTACAAGGCCGCCACTCCCCGGGATATAAATATAGCCCTGCCAAGCTAAAAATATTCCAGCAGGCCGTTCTATAAATAGCCCTGCTGTCTGAACTAAATACGGTCAGCAACTTTAAATCAGCCAGGGCTTTTGCTAGGGGAAGAAAAGACTCTCTGTTTCTGATACTGTCCCCCCTCCCCACTTTCTCTCTCTGGCTTGACGTCAGCACACCCCAGCACTTTCGACTCCAGCCACCAGTCTCGTTCAGGCAGATTTTAAAGTACTTACACGTGCTGCTATTGTACAGCGGCGTGACGCCTCTCAGGCTAGGCATGCATGCACCGTTTTTCCAGCAGTCTGCGATGAACACACAGCAAGCTATTGTCTGGTCAGCTGTGCTGCGAGTGTGCTGTACAATAGCACTTATTCTTAGCGCTTACCCACTCCCAGTTTCCACCGTGATCGCTGAAAGTGACAAGTCACACATCAGACCTGAAAGTCACCAATGAGTCAGTTAAGTCCTGCAACAGTCAAGTTTATTCCTCATGGCCTTTAACGTTCGTTGAAGCAGCACCAAATTACTGTTCCGAGTTAGCATGTAATATATACTGCAAATTCATAACTATTAATTCATCAATTTTAATGCACTTAATTCATAGGACGATTGTTTCCCTTGAAAAACTGTGTTTTACAGGTTTTAATGTTTAAAAAGTTTGTTCATCAAACAAACCAATACGCAGAAAATGGCAAGACAAGAAAAGCGTAAAAGACGCAATTATGACTAAATATTTTGAGCTTTGACATGACTAAACTAGTTCAGGTTGTGAAATGTCTAGTCCAAATAGAAAAAAGGAGTTTTACCTAAAAATAGTTTGATAATGTTGACTTAAGGTTCACATGCAATTCAGAAAGGTTGCCTTTTATACCAACAGACATTTTTATACTTCTACTTTATGTATTATTTTTACTTCTTTTTCCTCAACTTGGACACTCATAGTTGACCCAAATACAAAAATTGCATTCTCAGCAAAATCCTTGTTCCTTGAATCCGAGAAGCCGTTCTCTTAAAAACTCGGTCAGCATCTGCTGTAACCCAGTAGCTGGTAGCTTTCATTAAGCATGAGCGGTGCGTTTATAGTGGTGAGATAAAGTGCTGATTAAAGACTCTCACAGCAATGAAAACGCGAGAGTTCACAAGCTACGATTTTACTGTCTGTTTCACTTGGTCTGCTCTGCAGGATGGGTCATAAAATTGGCCAGAGTCACATCTTGCCAGCCTTTTTTTGTCCTGCTCGGGCTGTGGGTGGGGGTGGAGAGAAGCGCTACCGCTGGGCTGAATGTACCTGACGACCTCAGAAACGGGAGTCAAATAGAAACAGACTGGGTGGTATATAGTCATAACCGCTCACACACAGATCAAGGCTTTATGGGAAGGGAAAACTTCAGCCGGGGCCATGGAGTCTCTGCCTCTGCAATGCTTCTAAAAACAGCAAGCTAGTTTCCCCCTGTTTCTTTTTCTGCACATTTGTGTAGGTGTTTCAAGTACATTGCTGTGTATATTGTTCTCTATTGGTCATGTTTTGAGATGCATGAACAAAAATATACTTAGGCTGTGTAACCTTGTTGTGTATCATGGTACTTACAGATATACTTACTATAAGCACAATGTGTATTCTTTCTATTTATTATTATAACCATACTGTTGGCTTATCTGTAATTTACCGACTGGCAAGGTGACATTTTATTTAAGTGTATAGGGGAGAATGGGACTTGTTGTCGCAGAGGGATGTTATCAGGAACTATTAACTTTTAAACTTAAAGTTAAATTGCATGAACGCTAGTTTCAATAAACACCATTTTTGTGAATTTCTTCATCCAAACAAAATTAACATACTTATAAATTCCTAGCTGTTGTTTAATTACTGAACACAAAGATAATGCCAGATTTGAGGGTGTTACCTGTTTACCTGGTTAATATTGTTGTCACGTGTGTTTTACATGTTATATTTGAACTTAAATTCACAAATGTGTTTGCAACAATGAAACTGTTATTTCTATAATGGTCCAGATTTGAGACAATTATAGAGCTGCGTGTCACATCACGTTGTAAAAATAACTGTTTCAACAGCTCACCGAGCGCATTCGCGTGATCACGACGAGGACGAAACAGCTTGATACATTCTAGCACCTTGTGGGAAACAGCTCGTGCACTTCTATGGAAACAGAGCGTCTATTTCCGCATTCCAAGCATACCGACGGCGGGAGCGCTGGGCACGACGCACCCATCAGCGAGCTGATAGATGTGCGGTGCGGCTGTTCGATTAACCATATAGAATGTGGTGTTTTTGCAAGAAAATAATGTCAAACAATATAATAAACAATTATATTTGGCTTACGTATCGCGAGAAGAAAATGCTCACAGATTTGCCCTTAAATGGCCAATGACGTTTCCGGGATACCAATGCGTAATCGGAGACAGACTACGTCAGACGCAAAATCAACCCAGGGAATGCCCAAGAAAGCGTTTGATGCCTTTTATCGCAAAAAAGGAGAGTAATTTTGGAAACGTGTTTCTATTATTAGCACCTGATAACAAGTATACTTTTATATCGAGATCACTATTATATGTCGACTGTTGCTGATGCAGTACAAGCATTTCTTGTTCCAGATAAGCAGTTAAGCCTATCTTGTTCTTTTCAACTATGACTATGGTAACCTTTCTGATAACGCAAACACACATACATGTTGCAAAGGATATGTCAAAGTAAACATTCTTACCCCTTTTAATTATTATAGGCTAAAAAATAGCTGTGCCAGCTTAAAAAATGTTAATAAGCTATTTAAAAAGCAGAGTCCTGAAGACTTTCTTCTGTTAGATTAAAGGCGTCATATGGCGAATACGTGTTTTTCTGTGTCTTTGGTGTGTTATAAGTTGCCCATGCATGCATTAGACACGTAAAATTGCAAAAATAAAAGTGTGGGGAAAAAAGGTGCATTCTATCTAAAAGCAAATGCTCACCCAGACGTGCCTGTAACCACACCCCCACAAATCCACGTCAGTTCGTGGTATCATTTCACTAAGACCGCCCAAGTGTATACGCAAGTGAAGTGGGCGTACCTCCCAGTAAAACTGCTTTGGTACATGACATTCCAAATATGGTAAGAGGCGTTACACTTTAAAACATTTAATTACATTTCCGTCACACGCTTGCAGTACTCGACCAATCACTACGCACTGGTTAACTGGCCAATCATAGCACACCTTGCTTTTCAGAGCGATGAGCTTTGTTCAAACTCTGCACGTTTTAGAGAGGCGGGGCAAAGAGGAGATACAAACATGCATGGTGTGTGGAAAATACAGCATTTTTTAACCTTAAATCGTGTATACACATTGCATTACATCTGAAACAAACGATAATATTCGTTTTAGCCGTGTCATATGACCCCTTTAACAGCTATGGGCAGCAACCCAGGCCCTGAAGGGTCGTTTCATGAATTAGGCTACCATGCATGCCCTTGAGCGAAACACGACCTTTGGTTGCTCCAGAGAAATTTTACCTGTAAAATGTGTACTGTAGGTCATAAGGTTGCTACATAGTAGATTGTGTTGCATAACCATAGTAAAAGACATTTAGTTCAAACACCTGTAATATAACCCCTAATAACATGCTGAAAGCTACTGTATCATGTTATCAAATAGAGACTTTTGTATCTTCTGGAGGTTATCCAAGCGCTAGTTCTTGTCTGTTAATGGAGGGGTAGAGCTTGCCAAAGTAGACAGAACTCAACGTGAGGAACTTGCGAAGTCAGGTGTCGTAATCAGTTGCGTTTGAGTACAGATATGACGTTGATTCCCGGAGAGGAGGATGCGAAGACTATCCTTTGGCAAACTATGTGATCCGTTTACCCTGCTTACCACCTGCATTAGGACTTTAACATTTTAATAGATGTATCTGCACCAGTGCATTTCCTCCTCAACCCCCCTTGCTATGCAGTTCAGAATAAAATGAAGAAATAACTGAACTTTTGACCAGTTAAATGAATCTAGAGTATTCTTTTGATGTCATATGAGACACATTGGCAGTGTCACCAACCTTACACCCCAAAGCAAAACAACAGTCAAATGTATGCAATTCTCAATCAATAATTTATTGTAACAACGTTGCATTGACAATAACATAAATGCATATATTACTCTGCTTAAATTACTGTAAATAACCTTAACAATTCATAGTATGCACTTAATAGCTCGACAGAATTCATAGTTCCACAAACACTGCATCTCTCAGTACAGTCTACAGAAGCAATTGCAGTCCATTAATAGCTCAGCATACAGGTTACGGCAGTTCATGGTTGTCCGGCACCAAAACGGGATTTTCATTCGCCATTTCCAAAATACATAGTCCCACAGTCAGCGATAGTGAACCATAGGCATATACGCTGGCGCTGGCGCTGACGTACAGTGGCTTTCCAACCCATTGCACATATGAAACTGGGGACGCACGCGCCCACGCCGCCCGCCTGCAAGTTCTCCATCACAGCTCGCACCGACGGGCAGTCCTTTACAGTTCATGTTCCCACAGCTCTGTTCCTCCCGACACCAAAACGACCACCTTTTTCCCCCCACGGAGGATACGGTAAGTTGCAAGGGCAGGATGCAATGTGCCGTTCCGAGAGCTCCACTTTCTCCCTCTCTCAGCCCCGTCAGAGGACGCAGCGGTCAACGGTTCCTGGTGCAGCGCACGTTTGCTTTCGTTCTCAGAGAAAGACTCTCATCCTTTCATCAAATAGCGACAGCTTGGCGAGTTGTTCAGCGTTCTTGCAGGGACAGATAAGGAATCCATTGGTTTTTGCAGCGGCTCTCTTCGCAGTAGTTCCCCACGTCCTTTAGCGCCTGGCACTTCAGTGGTTGGCATTGAGCGTTCTGTGGAAATGCATGAAACGCAAGGTAAGTCATCGTCGTGTTGGCGCGTTTAAGATGCGATTAAGATGAATCCGAATGCATTTCGCAAATGATTTCACGGGTCTACTTACGGTGACTAGGAGACAGTGGAAATCTCTCGGCTCGCTGTTGTCTACGTCGGTTGGCTCGCCGAGCACCTGCGCGAGGCGCCTCAGACCGGACACGCGCAGGATGTTGATGTCGTTATCGCAGCAGAAAGCCTGGATGAGCGTAAAGTGAATCTGCAGCGCGATATCATCATGGTCTTCTTCATCGGTTGCCAGCACGCAGAGTACCACGCAGTCTGGATCTCTGTGGATCGAAGGGACATGCAATCAGTCACCCGTCTGTGTGCTTGAAGAAGCACGTCAATGGAAATTGTTTTCCGTACAACATTCAAACACGTGATATACTTACACATTCATGAGTTTTGCAGATTCATAAACTCCGACTGTCAGACAGTCTTGTCTCTGGGCTGCCACCAGCAGCTCTTCTAATGCTTTGCTTACAGTGTCCATTCTGTAAGAAACACGCGAGTGGTTAGAAACCATCGACTCTATACAGTAAGATGTCTATCACGATTGAAATTGGATACGAGTAAATGCAATCAAATAAAACTTACTTTTTATCAGTAATGTTGGATCCGACGACTTCTTCCAGAGTCATTTTGTTTTCGAATAAATGTAATCCACAAATCTTCAAAGAAGCTCCGCAAATGTGTAATTCCAGTTCAAGTGTCCTGTCAAACGTATAATCCTGAATTCGCTTGGAGTCGTAATCCTTAGGTAGTTTCTCCGAGTATGTGAAGTTGCATCTGCCGTTGACGGGCGAAACTCGCTGAATTTATATACCTCTCTCGTGTGGGCGTGGGTCCGTTTAGCGCTAAACTCTCTCATTGGTTAGAAATAATCTAGCTCTCCCTCAACCATTGGTGATCGGGGGAAACTACTGCTTGCACCCACGTGGGCTGTTTCGCGGAACCTTTCCAAACAACTAGCACATCGCGCACCTTCGTATTTTTCAGTTTGTTGGAAAATGGAATTTCCTCGTGGAAAAGATGGCGTCTCCCTGTTGCTTTGTGTGCTCACATTGCAGTTACATATGAAAGCATTGCATCTTGCACATCATTTAATAAAGCCAGCATTTGACTCGTATTTCCAATTTTCTCAAAAGCGAAATACAAGAGCACACGCGGGTCTAAATTGCATTGCGCACGTGATTGTTGTGACTCCCCAGGTGCACATATTTGCACAAATGATAAAAGGTGATTTGAGGGATTTTTTATCAGTTTTGGCATCGCACAGGTGATTCAATTCCTTTGCAAAACACAATGCGTCTGCAGGAGCTCTAGAAGGCGGTAGAGTTTCTGTTACCTGGAACTTTCATCAGCCAGGCTGTTCCAGTTCCACCGGCTAATAATAGACGGTAGTCACAGGATCAGAGCTGTTGATGTTGTCATGAGACAGGTTGTTGTGCTCGGGTTACGAAACCATCCAGCTTGCAGAATCACTGGGGTCAACATCTTAAGGGGGGGGGGGGCAAATCGTTGCTCGACCGATTTACTTACGTCGATTAAAATACGTTCATAATCAAATGACTTAATACTGCCAAAAGGGTGCATGTGCATAGACCGCAGCCCTTTACGGTATTGCCATATGTCTCACATATTTTAAGTATTTGGAATTGTAATGACTTGTCCAAACAATCTATTCAAACCAATTGAAATAAATCTGTTGCGCCATCTGCAGTTGGTGTGATAAATGATAATATATATATAAATATTTAATAAATCACAGATGGAGTTTGATACGACACGACCTTTAAGGTTTTTAATTAGTTGGAGTTAATAAGAAAATATTTAAAATAAAAAAATTGCCCTATTCGCTGTTGAGAATATTTGCGGCTCATTTGAAGCGGTTCATCAATCAGTAGCACAACCTGCTATCCACGTGTGCCACCTACTGTTGAACTGTAGTATAACAATTTACAAGTATTCCTTATTATTATGCAGAATAGAATAGAATGGAATGTCGTGTTATTGTACAACTGTAGGCAACAATAAACAATAGCGTTTATAGCCTATATAAAACTTGAATATTGCTCAAACCCAGAATAAAGAATTCATGCAAATGTAATATTCCAGGACATTTGTTAAAGACAGCACCCATTACTTTCTTATGCCTGTGCACGTAGTTTCCATCAAATGATCTGTCGGTAATGTATCTTTTTGTGACTTTGTGTGTGTGTCTTATTAGCGTTTGTCAATGGTTCTAATTCCGGTCTTGCTGAGTGGCTGACACTTACAAAGGCAACAGTTACTGAATTTGTAATATGGTTGAGCACACATTATCTTGAGCGTGTTTATTGGCTGTGAAAAACGATAGATAATTAGCCGGACTTTCAGACAACCTTCATCTTGGCCACGCACACAAGTGAGAAAAAAACGTGTCTTTAACGCGGGGGTTCTAATATACAGGAAGCCTAGCAGGGGGTTCTGCAGTCCTGCACTACTGTCTCACGGATCCCTGTGGTAGGACTACTCATTCACTTGGAATACACTTACACTTAATCTTGACACCTCCTCCCCCGAATTACACACAAACGTCGGGTCCGTGGTCGGTCAATGGTGGGTCCATGGGTCGCAAAGTAACTAACACACTCATTAAACGTTTAGTACGGTTAGTAATTGAGTAATTAGGAAATATTAAGTGGAAATAAAATGGATGTCGGTTTGGGTGAGAAATTGTAATTTTTTAGACAAAATATTATTAATGTCCACACGCATAGGCCTAATCATATTGCTGTTTTGAGCTAGAATAAAACAATGCCTTTAACATTGAAAGTACCCTTTGAAATGTATTTAGAAATGAGCGCGTAGTAGGCCTATAATAACCACAGCATACATACAAACAATAAATAAATAAAGGTAATTGTCAGCACTGAAAATTTGTTAATAGGTCTAATAATAATAAACTCATACAACACATCTAATCTTGCGTGTTATCATTACTATTTAAAAAATCTTAAATAATAATAACCCAAACCAGACTAAATACGCGGAGGATTTGAAAGGACGACATAACATATGTTCGACTTCAAGCAGCGGCATGTGACATTAAAGTACCGCGAGAGTAGCGCTTTTCTGTTGCTCTCGCGTCACTTGATGTAATACGCCGATCGGCCTGCGCAGCGCCGCATGAAGTCGAACACACCTGCTAAAGAACACGTACAAGAGACCGCCCAATAGACAGCTTTCTTTAATTGTGACGTAGAAGCTTTAAATGAGTATTGTAAAAGGAATCACCTGCCCTCAGGTGATGTTTGGCGGTATACTAGAAGCGACGGGAAGACGCCAGGTAGGTCGTTTGCAACTCTGTTAAAGTTTAATGGTGTGCATGCGTCCATGTGAATGTTAATTTCAAAATAAATGTGTCAACAGTATGTCCTCACCCATTTACTCGGACATTTTCCACTGTGAAGACACCGCACCACACCTGCCAAAGGGGCCCTTTTCATATAGCGATGATGGGCTGAATGATAGTTTGGATGGGTAAGGCACTGCTTGGGTAATATGATTGAAATTGTATAAAATGTATTATATGTTTTACAACCAAGCACTATTTAAATGAAAAACTTGTTTTGTGTGTTTCTAAAATGACCGTAAAAACGATATTCTAAAAGTAAAGCCAGACAACTGTTTTTTCAACTATTACATGTTTGTGCAGGAGTTCAACTGAATTGACGGATGTCTTTGAGGAGGAATGCTTTGAGGATGAACTTTGGACTCCACCAAATGAGAATTTAAAAGAAAAAATAGCCACCCAGCTTGAAAACTACCTTTCTGATCAGAATCTGTCAGAGGATGCGTTTCTGCTAAAACATGTTCAAAGAAATAAAATGGGCTACGTCAGTTTGAAGCTATTGACATCTTTCAAAAGGGTGAGCTCCGATTTATCTTCTACTCAAAATAAAATGACAACATTGTAAAATGTCTTTTTCAATAGATTAAAGATCTCACTCGTGACTGGCGGACTACGTTGGCGGCTGCGCGAACCTCTGAGCACCTGGAAGTGAACGAGACTGGTACCAAGGTGCGACGAAGGACGCTGGTGCCCGACTGGCTCCTGTGCATTCCCACAAGCAAGCTACTGCTGGCCTGGAACTTCCTGGATGAGGTTTCCCCAGTCAAAGACGGGATGAGTGGGTCACCTGGTTTGGAGCATTTAGGCATCATGGAAGCGGCAATGCGGGTGTTTTCTTCCTACGGCACAATTTCCTCTCTCCGCATTATACGCCCAGGAAAAGAGATCCCGGCAGAGCTGAAACGTTACTGCAAAAAACACATGGAAATGGGGCGCAAGATGTGTGCTGTGGTGGAGTACGAGTATCTGGAAGGTGCCCGCAAGGCCTACGAAGCCCTGAAGGCAGAAGAACAGATGCAGGGAGGAAAAGGGATCTGTGTGGCCCTGTTGGGTAGCCGTGGAACTCGTAAGCCAGGGTGGAGTCAAAGCCTAGCGGAGGATGAATGTGAGGAGCATATCGACAACGATAGTTTGAAAAAGCCAAGTAGAAAATCTAGGAAGTTTTTTTACTCCTTGGAGGATTCAGCCCTTTGCAGCTCTTCCGAGTCTGATTTTGCCCCTGCGTCTCCCCGACCCAACCGCAGGGTTTCTCGCGCCCCCAGGCCCTATATGGCAGCCCCCTCGCTATCCCGCGGATATCGACTTTCCGGTCCGACCCTTACAGGAATCCCCTTGGCAGTCCTGTAGGTAGCCCCCTACAGCCTCGCAAGCTGTTTCCGTGCAGTCATGTGTCTTCAACTTTGGCCACGCATCATTTTTGCAGCACGCCCACTGCACCTGTTACCACCTCCTTTAGTCGATGCAAGAGCTCAGGAGATCTCTCGCCAGATGACACTGGGTTCATGAGCAGCCCTTGGGTCCAAAAACGGAAACACGCTGCCCAGGTCATTCAGCCCGAGATGGGTAGTTCTGTCTCACCCAAGCCTCTTACAAGATCTTTGAGTGTCCGGGTAGTGCGCCAGCCTGTCGGCCCTGATGGGAGCAAAGGTTTCCACAACTGCATTGGTAGGGGGAGGATGCTGCTACCCTAGTGCTCACCCACCGTTACAGTTGCTTTGTAAGGTCTATTCTTCTGCTGTGTCATCACAACTGTTTTCTGCAGTTCAAATTTGTAGCACTTTTAATGCAACATAAATAATTCATCAAATATAAGTAACTTGCTATTAATGAAAAGTCTATTGTGAAAATGTCTAAATAAATAATTGAATAAAGATTTGTATTCAAAATCAATGATGCTCAACTAATTTCTAAAGATTTTTTGGGGTAATTTCTTGCCCTCATGTCATTGCAAATCTGTACGAATTCTATTCTGCAGAACACAAACATATTTGAAGAATGTTGGTCACCAAACAACATGACTCTTATTGACTTCCAATGTATGGACTCAAAACCACTGAGACATTTCTCCAAACATCTTCTTTCGTGTTCCACAGAAGAGTCATATACAGGTTTTCAGTGATGAGGGTGAATAAATGAGAGAATTTTGGGGGGTTGAACCCTTTAATAGTATACTTGGAAAATAATAACTGAATTTACTGTGCATCTGAGGGAGCATAACACAAGACTTGGCAATGATCAATAACAAAATAATTTAATTTTCTTAGATTAAATAATTACATTGACCAAATAACCAAGAGTATTTTAGGCACCATTTTACCAGCAAGACTGATATGACATGCCCAAGTAGTTACCATGCTGCAATGCAGAATGACATGTAACTCTTAAAACCAACACTAACATATTGCGTAACCACTATATCTTAACAGGACAAATGATCAACTGGACATATAACTGCACATAATCTAAAACAGTAATGCCCCATCATCAGTACAATCCAAGTCATTCACTACATTACTTGCACTTTGTAAACAGTTTATCCACATATAGCTTGATATAAATATGGCAAAATATAACAGACTTGCATAGACTTATTTCTGCTAGGCCGAATTACAAGAACGAACAAAATGAATCTGGAGAAAAATCTATATCATATCAACAAAACAGAAATGTATAGACAGTTGTCATTCGCTGACATAACACGGTTCATTCATCATTCTGGTCACAGATACAATTGTAAAACTGTTATAAAGAGAACAAAAGCAAGTGCTTTTTGTCACTATTTAACCACCGATGGCCTGTAATTTTGTTAGCAGTAAGCCTATCTTTGATGGAAATTGCTCCCTGTTTATCTGGGGGGCACTATTTTGGGATGCTCTCAGAACAAGTTCACTGCATAGATCACTTAATTATATACAATGCACCATAAATTGCAGTGTTCATTTGGTATACAGTACACCACTATGACAACATCATACTGTCACTTATCAGCAGTTTTGCGGTTCAGTGCTTTGCACAAGGAAACAATGCTTGGTGGCTATCTCAGTCTCCCATTGGTTGATTTCTATCCTGTTACTTTTGAATTTCAGTCCCGGGTCCTTAAATACAAGCAACTAGAAACAACTTTTCATACAAATGTGTGAAATACGTCATGCAAGCTTAACAATATTAATGCTGTAAAAATGCTTTACATCAGCATACATGATTTGTAGATTATTCATTGCTGAAAAAATTGTCTGTTGTAAATTGGACAGTAGTTGATATTCAAACAGGGAGCAGTTGCCAAAACAGCTACAGTTCTATCACGACCCTTCTCAAATTGTAACAGTAAATTGTGAGTTTTCCCAACATAAATTTAAAAAAAGGTTACCGAATGAACCAAGATGCAAAAAATTCAACAAAATGTTACAGCACTTGCAAATAGTTAAAAGGGGAGAGAAACCAAGTTAACAATAAAAAAACAACTTCATTTTGATTTCAGAGCGCTTCAAATCTGAAATATGCTGTAAAAACAACATGCATCATTTTGCATGTATGTTCAGAATAAACCAGATCAGGGCAAACATCCTAAAAACTCTCATTTCACTCGCATTCTATTCACTGAGTACATTACCAAATGATGACCAGACGGACATTTATTTATCACACACAGGCCGCTAAACCTGAGACAAGGACCAGTTCAACTGTGACTCATACAGTGGTCCCAAACACAACCCCATCTAATTCCTGATCATCCGAGTCATCCTCGCTGAGTGAGAAGTCTTTGTGATTGGAGAGGCGGCTGGGGCTGCAGTTTGACTCTCCGTCAGTGAGCGAGTTGTTTGTTGTGGGGTTCCCCAAGTCACTAACAGGGCCCATTCTCTCAGCCTCGGCTATCTGGGCCAGCATGCTGTCCAGTAATGGACGGCTTTTGCAGATGTTGTCCAGCAGTTGGCATCGATGTTGTAATTGTCCAATTAGGGAATCTTTTTCCTTAATGGTTTGGTTAAGTTTATGGATGGATTCCTCTGAGTGACAAAGCTTCTCGTGGAGGAAGGAAATCTCTCTTTACAAAAAAAGGAAATTGTCAAATGAATAATCGTACAGACAGTCACTGTGTAATGTAAAGGCCAATTATGAATCATTGGTCATTTTGTTTTGGAACTACATGTAATTAAATAAGATTAGCAACAATGTTTATATTATAGCAACATACATTTAACACGTATAAAAAGTACAATGTTTACAAGGATCTTATGCTGACACACACGAATATCTACTAATATTAAATGACATGATCAGATATCTACACAGCAAAACGAAAGAGTAAAAAGATGATTTTCCTCACCTGTCTTTGGTCTCTGTGATTTCTTGCGTGGCAGCTCGGAGTTGCTCATCTTTGCGGATGAGACTCTCCGCCTGCTCCCGCACGGTTTTCTCCGCGTCCTCCAGCTTCTGCTCCAGGTTGGTGACGCGCCCGTGCAGCGCAGCCAGATGCGCGTTCGCTTCTCTGATCTGCACCGGCGACGGGGACGACATGTCCCGATGTCTGCAGCTCGGTATGAGGAAAACACGAACCGTCCCTGTAACCTCCTTAGGCACAATTCTTCAGCGTTCGTGGGCAGATCATATTTCCTGGGCCGGTTCGGAAGTGTTCGGACTGAATCTAACTCGCGTGCATGATGCTACAGCGCCGTCACGCCTCTAGAGGCTTCCTCACATCTGCGCGTCTGTTCTCCACGGAGAACGTGTTTTAAAATGCAGCGCGAGATTTATGACACTGTCATATAAAACCAAGTGTGGTGGTTTTTGTAGTTGTTTTGCAGTCCGCTGACGTGTCATCGACACCAAACTTCAACAGCGACCTGTAGCTGCTGACCCGGAAATAGAACTTACGGCAGCCAACCAATCATATTCGAGCAAATTGTACAAACAATACTGCACTGTATAATATTATGTGAATACAATTTTAGCTATGTTTTTTTTCCGAATTTCCTGTTTATAAAACCGTGGGTTTATAACAATACCGTTATTTATTTTATGTACAACTCACCCCCCCATATTTATTACTTTTGATAAAGAAAAAAAGCTCTCTTTTTTTTTCGTTTTATTTTATTACATTATACTCGGGTTTTTTTGTTATACTATTACAATATATAGTATTTATTTGATGTAATGACAGCGTCATATTGTCCGTTTACATTCTGTTCTATTCGATACATGAATCTGGGATTTGTAGTCATTGTGGATTGTTAGAAACAGTTGAACATGTTCTATTAAATTGCTCATCTTATGAAAATGATAGAGAGTCATTTCTGGAAGAGGTAAAAGGAATGGCAATTGAAAGAATTTCAATTAAAACACTACGGAATAATGGATCAAATTCATATAAAATACTCTGTGCTCTAATGAGATTCCTAAGAAAGGTCAATATGTTTAATATAATTTAGAAGATGCTGGAATTGAATTGAAAAGTAATTTATATTACCTTTTTTCTTGTTAAATATTTAACTCTCCATCCGCATTCCGTACTCCAGTCCGGTAGGTGGCGGAAATGCACCAAAAGTTTGTATGCCACCCGCCAGAAGAATCTAAAAGAAGAAGAGCTCCACCTCTCGCGATGTTTCGGTCGTGTCCTTGATCCTGAGGCAGAAATGGGGTACTGGGATCTAGAGGAGGGCAAAGACTGCATTGAAAAAACATGGATTACCACGAAATTAGCAACAGCAATCGGTCAGTCTGATAGATATTTGTGTTTCAGAGCCTCTAACTGATCTCTTGAGTCAGGCGTTAAACAGAAAATCTGCTTGTGTGCGCTCAAAGCTAAGTTGCTAGCATAGACGCTAGCTGGTTTATATACAATGCACTGTTCTTATAATTTTCGTATCATATTCATATTTTAGCTATATTTATATTTAAAACATCTGTTTTTTACAAGTTTTATTGTCTGTGGGTGTTTTTCTGTTTTGGTTGTTTTTGTTTGCACACAGATCTACTGTCACTGAGTTATATATTTAGTGTAATTGTTCCTCTACTGTTGAGTTTTGTTAATACATGGCTCTGATGCCATAGTGATAAAAAGAAGAGATTGGAGAAATATTACTATAAATGGTTAAAAGTGCAAAATATAAGAGCTGTAATACTGTTGTTATTGTTCTGCAGGTTTGGTCGGTTCTGCCTATCACATAGTGGCATACCAGCCTGAGACAGCTGTTGAGGCTCTGACCAGAGCAACATCAGGCACTGTCACCATGGGTAAGAGAAAAATCATGCTTTTATGGTTATAAAAAAATAATGCTTCTGTCAGTGCATTGGTCTGCTTGCTTTTACTTTTCATCAGATAATCTCACATGATAATCTCTTTACAGCTGCTTGTTTCATCTTTTACAAATGTTTACATTTTCAAATTATTTATGCATTTTACTTAAGAGTGGTTGGATAAAATGGTTATACCATTGTTTAAAACAGATGACACAACCACACTTTGTTTAAGATTACATTTTCAGCAATTTTTCCACAATTATATGAACAGATTTTTTCTGATGCATTATTTTAGTATTAACTAGTTATTGAATTACACCTGTGTTAAACATATTTGAAATACTTGGTTAAAAAATGTGTTCCTGTTCGCTACCTTTTCAGCCGCCATGGGTGCCATCTTTGGAATGACCACTTGTCTGAGCGCACAGGCCAGAGATGCACCTGATGACCCAACAAACTATTTCATTGGTGGATGTGCTTCTGGTATTTTCCTTGGGGCACGGAGTGAGTATATCAATCCAACACAACAATATGATTTTCATTATTTAATTATTCAAAAGATATTGTTGTACAAAGTCCAACAGCTAAACATCTCAGTTTCAAAGTTCTCTTTCTTTTTACTTTAAGCACACAGTGCTATCACAGGTACCACAGCATGTCTGGGTCTGGGAATGGTGGCTATGCTCACCAAGGTTGGAAAAATGGAGGGCTGGAGAGTAACAGGACCCCCAAAGATGTGATCTCTGAAGTCTCCCCTAGTATTTGATGTTTATATTGTATATTGCTTAAATAAATGTATTGAGAATACACTTGGAAATCTGTCAATCTTGTAAACACACCACAAGGAGTCATTGCACCATGTCACTGATTAATTGGACACATTGTTTTGTCATAAAAGCAATGTGTTTGTATTCATGTGCATATTTGATCTTTCATCAAAGTATGTAACACGAGTCAGAGCCACATACCAATCTAATAACAATCTAATATTGAAGTTCACTTCATTATTAGATGAAGTACTTTACTGAAGCACCAAACTTGAAGGAGCACGTACAGGATCTCTAACAGCAATTCTGCTTTTTTGACACATGTTTAGTGACTTTGAAGATGTATTTTAATGCTTTAATTATTAGAATTATGGTAGTTAACCATAAAGAACCTCTATCTGGTAGGTAACCGCCCATCTATCATTAGCTAGTGGGATCACAATAAAGTTAATAGCCATCAATGAGGTTAGAAAATGCTTGCTGTTCATCTCATGAATCTGCTGCCGCTCATTAATGGTAACTAGGAAGTTATTACCGCAGACATTTTAGTCTTTTCATTCTGTATTATATTGCTTTTAAATCACTTGTTACTTAATTTACCCTAAAGCTTATAGTAATTGCACTAAATTGAATGTACACACCATTTCCTTTTCATTTTCCCCTGAGAGAAACAACACCTTTTTCTGTAGGTAATTCTTACCAGATTTGTATGGTAACAATTATCTACATTTTAGTCATGCAACATACATGAAATGAAATGTATGAACTTTCCTTAAGATTCAATACATTCAACTATTGCAGCGAGTTGTATCAGAGTACACACCAAATTTGGTAGGTCATGTAATAACTTAACAGCTCAAGAGCAGAGTAGCAGGGCCAGTTCTTATTGTAGCCACAAGGTGGAGCTGTTACCCAGTATTATTGCAAATGATCTGAAACCATTCAAACGTCCTCAAGTGAACACAAACTGACCAACAGTTTTCGGTAAGTTCCTTTAAAAAAAGTTGTTAAAAACATTGTCAACATTGTACTTATAAGTCATTATTTACACTGTCTAAAAAGCCACTGCATTACTACTTACAATTTACATGGAAGATAGAAAAATCATGAAATCTATTTCTAAAGTTGACACAAAGAGGAGTGCCTAAATATATTGTGAGAATTTTGAGTTAATGGTATGCCCAGACAATGCAAATTAAGTGGGGCATCAAATCTCCGCTCCTTTCGGGGTTAGTAATGGTGTGAGACAAGGAGGAATTCTGTCCCCAGTCTTGTTCAACCTCTATATGGATGATTTATCTAAATATCTGAAAGCCTGCAAAACGGGTTGTATGATATTAGTGAATCACATCATGTATGCAGATGATCTTGTTGTGTTCAGTCCAGTGCTGGGTGTAACTAGTTACTAAGTAATTAGTTACTGTAATCACTCTTAAAATGTTGTCCTTTAATTGTCCTTTAAAAAGTAAAGTAAGGGATTACTCTTATTTTTCTGTAATTTAATTACAGTTATTTCTGATTTAATTGAACTAAAAACTGTGTGTCATGTATACAATAGTGGAATTGACATAACAATTCAAAGTCTAACTTTAAAATGTATGCATTAGTGTATCTTTCTCACATTTGTAATACTTTAGTCCGTTAATAAGAGTACTTTATGAAGTTTTATATTATTTGTTTGAATTAATAAAGAGTCACTTAACTAATCAAGGTTGATAGGATATAGAAAGTAATAAGTAATTAAATACTTTTTGGAGAGAGTCATTTGTACAGTAATCTAATTATTCTGTTGAAAATGTAATTTGTAACTAGTACTTTATTACTTTTCCAGAGTAACTTACCCAACACTGGTTCAGTCCCAGTAGTGCTGGTCTTCAGCAGCTCTTGAACATATGTTCTGTTTATGGCTTTGAACATGATATTATATACTGTATAATGCTAACAAGAGTACTAGATTTGTAAAACTAAGGAGGAGTATAAAGTTCCCAGTTTTAATATTGTCTGATAAGAATCTAACGGTGGGTGAGAAAGTAAAAATATCTTGGGCATTTCCTTACTGATCATTTGACAGATGATGAGGCCACGTCGAATGATGTACTGTATATACTGTAACATACTTTTACGTAAGTTTGGTTTCTGTTGTGATAAAGTGAAAATATGATTGTTTAAAGCATATTGCACACCGTTATATAGTGCACACTTATGGTCAAAGTAAAGCTTGCAAACGCTTCAAGTAGCCTATAATGATGCAATGAGAATTTTTTTAATTTAAAACTGTTTTTATGTGGTTTATGTCATTTGTTGATGATGATGTAGTCATAAATAAAAGGGAAGCATTTTCCTGTAACAGTCAACTTAACCGTAGGCCTAATGCTTTACACCAAACACATTTATATATACAGAGGTTAGGCAAAAACATGAACACCCATTATTAAACAGGTTATTATTTTGTAGGCTACTGTAAAACAAAAAACAACGTTGTGGTTTTCTTTTGATTACTATATTTTGTCGACGTGCCAAAACAAGGTTTTGAACAAGTTGTGCCATGAACAAGTTGTATTCAGCAGCTGTTATACAGAAAATGAGTTTCCACTATTATGAGAAGAGTTAGCAGGTTCCCTGCTCAAACATCTCTAAAGCGCAGACAGACGAATGGTACAAGAACA
Organism: Triplophysa siluroides; assembly: GCA_006030095.1. Lineage (NCBI taxonomy): Eukaryota > Metazoa > Chordata > Actinopteri > Cypriniformes > Nemacheilidae > Triplophysa > Triplophysa siluroides. The sequence continues at coordinate 761,173 of VCII01000835.1, read as the reverse complement.
GCCCACTGAAGACTATTCAAAAGTTATGAATTATTATTTAATTAATAAACACAATATAAAATCTACGTGAGAAATGTTTACGTCTAACAGCGTATTAAAATAAGAGATCACCAACTTCACACACTGGTGTTCACGTCATTTATATAGGTAGACTAAACCTGTTACAGTTAATAATGGTGCAGTTGATGAGTTGAAACAACATGAGAAAGATGCTTTATACTGTATATGGGTCTGAGCCTCCATTAGAGCCGTTTCTATTTGTTTTATTAAGGGAGTATTTATAATCACCGGTGTCAGGGGTGGTCTTGTCTGGCAAAGAATTCTGAAAGTCAGAGCTGGAAACATGAGAGCGTCCTCATATATGTTTGTTAAAGACCAGTACAGCCCCATTATAAACCAGTAGGAAGACCGTTCCAAGGTGTTACATTTTTATTGGTGGCTTGTTGAATTCACTGGAGCGTATTTACAGGTGATTAGCACAGCGGTTACTGAGACGCTTTCAATACTTAATGAGACGTGAGAACCAGCTGTTTGCACTTTATTTGGATGGAAGGAGTGAAAAACACGAATCCTGGAGGTTCACTTTGAGGTTCGCTTTGGAGCTTTTCGGTGTTTACAATCATATAGATGAAAAAATGTCAACTGTAACAATGAGGCGAAAAGCATTTTTGTCATCATTTGGACCCTTAAAATCATATACAGTATACTTTGAGCGGGGGGGCTGATGTGGAAAAAAATTATGGAGTGTCTAAAAGATATACCGAGTGCAAATAGCTTGTTAGAAACTTTTTACATTCCGACCAACAGTATCGGATTGTACTAGAGAAAGAGTAATGATGACAACAATTTGAAAGAGCGACTCCCGTAAGATGTAAAGTCTGTAAAGATTGATGCCGGAGACCCGGGTTCGATTCCAGCCTCTTTTGCCTTTTTCCATCAATCACATATCAGACCACAAATACATTTGCTGTCAATAAAATTAAGAAGGTTGAAAATTGGTAACAAGTGTTTAATCATAACGTTGAGGATAAAGTTAGGGCTTGGTGTAGTTTCTCGACCGATTTCAAAGCTTGACCAGCATGAGTTTTCACAATTCCTTATGACTCACAAATAATACTTTTTTAGTTTTTTTTAATAGTCATTGGAGACAGAACATTTTGTACTCCACATAGATTGTAAACCATTAACATCGGCTGAGAAATGTAAATGTTATTGCGCGGCATCCATATATGTCTATGCTCAAAACAATGTGCTGATATTTTAATCATGACACAGAAGTTTCAAAGCAATCTCTTTTGCGCACTCAACGGCCTCAGATGTACAAACTTCTTTGTAATAATATTTATTCCAGCCCTAATGGCCATTTGGAGTCACTTGACAGACATCCTGCTAGTTTAAATACAGGCGCACTTGGGCATTTCATCTTGTGAGGTGACAATAAATTACAGCACGGATTGAATTTGTCGGAGCTGAAATCAGGAAGAAAACACATAAGGAACTGATGAGAACCTCCGTCTGTTAATGTCTCCGCTCATGGGACTAATTGCGGCTGTTGAAACTGGGTAAAGCTTGGCTCTGGTTGTGACTGTGAATGTACTAATGAGAAACTGGAAACTGTTGAATTCAGTTTTTTTAATGAACAGATTACAACTGCAAATAAAATGGACGTGATGTAAAGAATTAAAATAACATTGATGCACTTCTCAGAAGCAGGAGTTTTTTATTTGATAATAAGCTTCCTATTCCAGTGTGTTATACATGAAGTCAGCTAAAGAAGCCATTTATAGGTTGGAGCTTTTAAAGGGATACCCTAAAATGAAAATTCATAGATGTAAATTCAATGCAAGTGAAATGGTGCCGGTTACCGACATTTTTCGAAATATCTTCTGTTGTGTTCTGCGAAAAAAAGAGTCATGCAGGTTTAAAATGACAAGAAGGTGAGTCAATGATGACAGAATTTTCATTTTTGGGTGAACCATCACTTTAATATTGCTTTTGCTGTTTGATCGAGCAGGGGAAGTCTGTAATATCTCGAGAGATCTATCTGTCAGTGTTATCATTCATCTTAACGGCTGTAAATAAGCTCAGCTGACTCATGCAGCCCAGGAAATACAGTTTGCGACTTGGGTGCTGAAATTTTTACTTCAGCGCTGGACACTAAGAAATATATTTTGGCTAAAAACGAGCTCACCAATGGCGTGAGTTTAAAGGTTCAGTGTATGAAATTTAGCGGCATCTATCGGCTCACTCCACCCCTCTCTCTCGAAGCACTACGGTGGCTGACACAGAACTAAGATTCCGTCATGTTTTTGCTTCTTTGCCGAAGCAGATCATGTATTTACGAAAAGCGCTATGTAGAGCAGTTTGTCCGTTCAGGGCTACTGTAGAAACAACATGGCGAACTCCACGCAAGGGGACCCGCCGTGTATGTAAATAGAAATAGCTCATTCTAAGGTAATAAAAACATAACACATTATGGATACCTCCGAAGACAATCCTCTGAAAATTACACACTGGAGCAGGACTGTCGGTTTCTGAAGTTTGGGAAACTTGTTTGGAGAACCTGTCTTCTCCAGTTCCGCTTCACGTTTAAAACCAGCCAGTTATCTGATAGATCAGTCCCGCAGTTTCCTGTGCTCTTCCTTTCTATTGACTTTGCAAGAAAAACAAGCTGATTTCAACTTTCTTTTGCGACTCTGTTTTTATTGATTACCCCTCTGGCTCCATTTCCTTCCTATAGAAAGCATATGTTGAAACGCTAGTTCATCTTTAGCAGAACTGCTGAATTTTAAATCAAAATCTAAAGATGATATATCTGTTTGTCCACACATTTATAGCCTTTACCGCATTTGAACATACGAATGAACACCTCACTCAGCTTTTTTTAATGCCGAAATGTCTTCTGTCTCAGCGGAAGCCCCAAAACAGTTAGCATCGACCCAGGACTCTTGTGCGTCACAGGCATCATTCTTCTGTGTCAAGGGTCCGAATCGGCAGTTTCTGACTGCTCTGTGATAAAAGAGAGTGAGCTACTGTAGATTCTAAACAAACCTTTTTAATCTCAAAAGATATATGAATCTGTCAGTAATAGAGGAGCCGATCTTAAAAAGAAAACCATTTGTGATTTCAGAGCATGTTAAAAGCTTCTCTCCATTATTGCTGGCATATATGTATACTGGGACTCATGGGCCTGTCTGGAAGTGTGTTTTACTATAATGACAGTGGGCTTTTATACAACTGGTTCCCCACAGTCGCACACTCGCAAAGAAGTGACTTTAATGAAAAATCTGTTGATATAGAATGAAGATTCATAGCTGATCGTGTCAGCCGAAGATGGTCTGTAGTGGCTGTGTGATGGTCAGAGTTATTGACGTCTTCCATCTAGTTAACATAATGGACATGATGAAATAGATGCCTCAGCTAATGACGTCGAAAGCGTACATTTACTGAATTTAGAGCATATTCATCCTCATTAAAAGAAAGAAACGCTTGAAGATTGATTTTAATAGTGTATCATTAAGGCTTTGATGATGTAAGAATTACGCAACACAGCGTTTCATAGGCATTTTTCATTCATCTGCAGTTAAAGGGACAGTTCACCTGAAAAAACAAATTCAGTTATTCATCCTCGTGTCATTCACAACCTGTATATGACTCTCTTTTTCTGTGTATGACACAAAAGAGATATTTCGAGAAATGTTTTGTGTCCATACAATGGAAGTCAATAGGGCGATGTTGTTTGGTTACCAACGTTCTTTAAAATATCTTCTGGGAATGACATGAGGTGGAATAAATTATGAACATTTTTTTTTATTTAAGTATTATCCTTGTCTCTTGTTAGAAGCGGATCAAGTCGCAGGCCTCATAGGGCGGCAGTATTTGGCACCGTATTTGGTAAATGACAGACGTATGCTTCATTTCTCAAATATGTAACAAAATTGTTTAGTTTAACAATTGGGGATTGACTATTTAGGTCAATGAGGATAAGATCACAGTTTGCTGCCTGCTATTAACACCAGCGTATTATAAAGAAGTTAATTTAGATTCATGTTCACATTATTTATAAACCTGTATGCAGGGTTGCCAGATCTGCGTGACAGAATCTGCCCAAAACTAGCCCAATGACGGCATAAAAAATCCCCCAAAACATTTCACACCTATACATAAAATACATATTTTACAGTCAATTTTGTGCATCACATACAATTTGAAAATGAAAATGTACATACAAAATGAAAATTCTGACATAATTTACTCACCTTCGAGTTGTTCCAAATGTGTATAAATGTCTTTGTTCTGATGAACACAGAGAAAGATATTTGGAAGAATGATTGTAACCAAACAGATCTCAACACCCATTGACTCCCATAGTAGGAAAAAATACAATGGTAGTCAAAAGTGCCCCATAACTGTTTGCTATTGTGTTCAACAGAACAAAAAAAATGGTCAAGTAATTTTTCCTGCTATGGGAGTCAATGGGGTTCGAGGTCTGTTTGGTTATAACCATTATCCCAAATATCTTTCTCTGTGTTCAACAGAACAAAGAAATTTATACAGATTAGGAACAACTCGAAGGTGAGTAAATGATGACCGAATTTGCATTTTTGGGGAGAAGTATCCCTTTAAACCAGGAGTGAGAAATTTATGAAGTGTGTTATAAAACAAAAGCACGCCGGTCCTGAATAATTTACAGAGTGCTGAGTGTGGAGAATCCAATACACTGAAACTAAAGTCCCAAATCTGATCACTCGCAATACACTCCCAAAACGCATATGTGGGATGCAACGTCTGCAGAAAACGATGAGGCATGTCTCCCCACGGGTGACACTACGGCTTTTGAAGGGCTTCACATCCCGACTGGTGTTGAAAACATGGATTGATTCATAGGTGTTTATATTCAGTCCTGAAAGCTGACATCTTCTCCAGAACCCTTCGTATCAGCTTGTAACCCTTGGAGAGACGTGCTATCTCCACGCTAACATTTCTGCAAATTGAATTACGAAAGTACAATAATTTTCTACATTTGTGCTTTGAAAAAGCCAGAAGGATCCTTTCTAAACATTACTCCGAATTCAGAAACAAGGTGTAAATCTGAACATTTGTCGACTAACAGAATAGGGATACAGTACAAAATGTTAGAACAGATGTTTCATTTGAAATATTCCTTATCATCACTGCACTGGTGTCCAAAAAAGTTTTCAAAGATTAATTTGAACTGAAGAGATGTCACATTAATACGTCTCTTGTTAAGATAATTGTAAATCTGTCATCATATTCTCATGTGACAAAGAGATTCCACACTGATACCAAAAACATCTGTTCACGATATGACTAACATGAGCTGTCTGGCCACGTGTACAACACAATATAACTATAAATCTGACATTATCTCTGAAAATGCCTGTTGAGTCTGTTGGAGAGCAAAGCTGAGAAGCATCTATAGATACAATCAGGGTTTCCAGAGAAGGTTCTCAAGGTTTTGTGTGATACTGAAATTATAACTGTCAGATTTGCAAGGAAAACTGTATAGAATGATTTTTATCTCCACACAACTAGAGCCACTGGAGTTTGTTTCCGTATTGTTGGCGTTTTGTCATCAAGATCGGGAACGTCTTGAGGTTAAGTGTGTCTTTATCAAGAAATTGATTATAAAAGATTTATCCAGACAGGAAACAAAGCAGTAACTTCTTGTTACCACCCATGATGTTCTTACGTCTCGCTTTGGAGACAGAAAACCTTGTCAGTATGAAGTATGTTGTAAAAATATGTTTTATTAGACATATTTTGGACGAGGGAATGTTTCAAAAAGTGAAAACTTATTTAATAATAAAAATAATACATTCTTTTAACAATGGCCATTTTTGTAAAACTTTCATTTGTAATTTTATAGCTCTCTTGAACTCATGTTGACATCTGTGTTTGGCCCCATTAAAACACATTTATTTAGCACGCATAGCACAGAGATCCCAATGTTGTTGGCGGCATGGTGAATTGGCTAAACATGCGTAAAATCTTATTGGCTAAATAATCTTTTCTCACAACCATTTACATATTTTGTATAGTACTTTACAGGAAGGTTGTAATTTGGAAAATCCTTTTTGTTAAAATGAATGCATTAACCAACATGAAGTAATAAGCATTTACTTCTCATCTCATATTAATCTTGAGTATCTTTAGAGCAGTATTGCATACTTCGTATCTTCGAAGAGTATTTAGTTTGATCACATTTATAAAAGATGGATACAGCTCTACGATTGTTTCTGAAAACATACGGCACGTGTGGGGGGAGGGGTAGGCTGAACCAAAGCACGTGTGTCCCATTGTTAACAAAACACCGACATCAGTTTCACTCACCGCATGCGGTTCATGTCCGGCATCTTTTACCGCTGGGACGGCTCCATATATCAGTTTCAAACGATCTCCAAATCCAGCGTTATATCCACCGTTTATATAACATTCATCACCCAAATGTAGTGAACTAACAAACACCTTAACTTCACGCACGTATGCTCTCTCTCTCCTGCACACAAGTGAATGTGACGTCTGCGCATGCTCCTACTTCTGCTCTCCTTTCGGCCGCATGCTTTTCCTGGAGAATTGTCCAATAAGGGACTAAGAAAAAACGGTTACGAAACTGTTTTATATGTTCGGAAAAAACTTTCCGAAACCGGTACGATCGCTGGGGGAGTCTATCGAGCACAGAAATACTACGTAATACGCCCAACTCGTTTTTTGACAAGTTGACCATGTTAGGCATGAGAAGACAGCACGTTTAACATTGTGAAGAAGTCCGAATGCATGAAACACCGTTGCAGGGCCGCTTTAACATCAGCATTTATAAATATATGTTAATGTTTGTCCCTGTCAATACAGTTATTTATGTCAGTTCATGGTGCGTTAACAAATGTTAACATTTACAATGTTTGATTTGAATAATGTATTTGCAAATGCTGAAATTAACATGAACTATGATGAATAAATGTTGTAGAAATATTGTTCATTGTTGGTTCATTTTAGCTAATGCATTATGTTAACAAATACAACCTTATTGTAAAGTGTTTATAAATAATGATTTTCTTTGAATGCACTCCATCAAAATATGGAAACAAACGGTTGATGTGCGTACGATTTGGCAGTGATGATGTTAATAAACCAGGACCAGTTTGACCCAAGATTTATATAGATGTTTAATTGGGCAGTAAAATATCTTCCCACTAAAAAAGAACAATATAACCAGAACAAGTGTATTTCACTGCTTCTCATTATTAGAATTTTCTCACCATATTTTTTAGCGCTTCCCTACTGCCATCTCAAAGGGAAACTCTGCCAAAAAAAAAGATCTGTCATCATTTACTCACCTTCAAGTTGTTGCAAACCTGTATACATTTCTTTGTTCTGATGAACACAGAGAAAGATATTTGGAAGAATGTCAGCAACTGCCAGTTCTGGGACACCTTTGACAACCATTTAAAAATGTTCTACTATGGTAGTCAATGATGACCCTCGGTTGCAAACATTCTTCCAAATATCTTTCTTTGTGTTCAACAGAACAAAGCAATGTATACAGGTTTGGAATAACTTGAGAGTGAGTAAATCATAACAGAGTTTCCCTCCACAAGGGTGAGTATTACGGATGTTGCCTTGTCATATGTTAGACAGGTTGCACATTCTATTTACACTATTATTGTTTTGCTTGCTAATGTGGTGATAATTATGGGCCCTGTTTTATCACTTGTAAATGCATCATCCAAACATTTGTAAGCTCTAATTGGCCACAGTTATTTCATTAGCAGTCTATATTAGTCCTGAAGGCTGTGTTTTTCTAAGCGCAGATGTTACAGCTGCGCTTGTGGTTTCCATCACAGCGGTTTCCTCCACACTGGTGTTTACATCACAGCGGCTCTCTATCCAGCCTCACCTGCTCTCTGTCCTCTGGCCAGTGCTCAATGTGACCCCTCATTAGAGAGAGGGAGGTCCGTGTCTTCATCTTCTTAATGGATGATAAACTAACAGCGGTGATTAACTGGGCTGGAATGTAAAATGGTTCGGGACTCCAGCTACAGTGGCTAACTTTTTTCAAACCACAACCTTCTTATTTCATGGAATTGTAAACACACAGCATTGAGATGGATTCCTGTTTAGTATTTACTGTAGTAGACCACACAAAGTAGAGTTTCCCCTGCTTGAAAGTGAGATTTAAAGGAACAGTTCACCCAAAAACACTTGTGCATCATGTTTCTCTTATTGTTTATAAACAACCCTTCTGTAGTGCTGAAAATGACACAAATGTGTTTTGGCATGTAAAGACATGTTGTCGCTTCAACATTAATATTCATCGTGTCTCACTTTTACGTTTCGGTCAATTTTTCACTTAAGAATTTGTCATATGGCTTGAAAAGTCAAATGGATGTTACCTTTTTTAAGCCTGAAAGAACATTCAGCAAAATTACTCTTCACTTAGTGAATAAGTTATGTGGGATAAAAACAATTCAAGGGTCAATGAATGACGACAATTCTTTGTTGTTTTGATGTTTTTTTTCTTAATTTACCTTTCATTAAAAAAAAAATAATTGTTTCTGTATCTTTATGTGACTCAATGATGGTGAGATTTGATCTCTATATGTGAGCAACACTGCCTGCAGGACTCAAACCCAAAGGATTTTCTTTTTTGCTAAGATTTGTTTTTTTGTAGCTCTGGAGAGTAGCTACTTCCTAGCTGTGTTTTATTTACATATTACCTTTGTTTCCTACTTGCTTAGGAGAAACAGAAATAGAAATAGAAAGGAATTGTTGAAAATGTTACTATACTTTTTTTTATTCAAATAAATACCTTGAAAACATTAAACCTTAACTTAAAGTCTGCATATTTTTGACATGATTGCAGGCTCGTCCAATCTGAGATTGTTGAGATTGCATGATTTTCCTGCTTGTATGGCACTCAACACCAACATCATTTGGTGTTCATATCCCTTTCAAATGGACAATGCTCAAAATAGCTTCAGTCTACCAAAATGGTACAAAACCACTCCCCAGGTATCACCCCGAATTATTTTCTGTGGGAACTGTCAAGAACCATCATCACTTTCTTTATAGATTTCATTTGATGAACAATGATCTTTAAACATGTTGACTCAAGACTCGTCTGGGAGAGAGTGGTGCTTTAATCCAGCTATTTGACTTTGTCTGAGGCGTTTTATAGGGTTGCACTTGAACATTTATGGGGCTTTGACATTCGTTCTGTTTTGGAGCTCAAAGGTTTTTTTGTGTTTTTAGAACAGCTGTCAATCATGATGACTTGCTAAGACCACAAGACTGTAATCATTAGTAAGCCTCCAGGGAATCAAAGCTTAGAATTAATACACCCAACGTACATCATTCCTAAAGATTTGCACATCCTACACCCAGTGGCAGCGCTAGGGGTGGGCTAAGGGGGCTAATGCCCCGAATGTTTTATTACCATGCCATGTACGAATCCCTTAGGGGCAGTTTACATTTTGCCTCTTTTGCGTGTCTACCCATGGGCAAATGTGCATGGGTCCTTCTTCTTGGAAAAAAACATTTATAATGTAAAAACAACACCATTCATTTAGCAGCTTCTGTGCGTAGTGAGTGAGATGCATGACTAGCATTTTCGTGACGCTATCTGAGCGCAAGATGGAATCCACCTTTTGCCGAACTACATTCGCATCACATATCAGATCATACAGGCATTTATTTTCCAACAAAATAAAGAAAATATTTGAAAATGGCTAACAGGTTTATAATAAAGTGTATGGTGGGGTTAATGGTAGTAGAGAGGTCTAAATAGTTGTCATCTATTTAATCATTTTTATACATATAATCATTTACACTCTTAGTATTATTGTATATTGTCTCGGATTTCCAAATGTTTTTCCAAACATCATCTGAAAAATTGACATTGAAATATACAAATTATAAAAAATTTGTTTATGTGTAAAAATTAAATTAATATTTAAAATGTTTAAATGTTATTTAAATTTGCACTGTAAAAAATAACACATTTTAAAGAATTTTCAATTGTTTTATTGTTTTTCAAATAAAGTGCAAATGTACAGTTTGGTGTAAAATAATATGAAAAACATGTCATTTTAAAACATTGTTATAATTTTCATTTTTGAACTAGCACCCTAGCTGCCAGAATATTACAGCTTTTTAAAGTATGTTCATTTTTATAAATACCTGTATGTATGTGTGCTATATAGATATGCAAATATAGTAGCTCACTAGTCAAGTTCACTTTGACATCAAAAGTGCTGTGATATTAAATGGCGCAATGTCAAAACGATTTTAACTCACCTCCTTTCACAGCGGCATTGTGTCGCTCTTCAGCATTTTGGCATGAACGTTAGGGCTTGAACATTTCATGTTTTTGCCAACATGATTTCCCAGAAGATCAAGTTAGGAATTTCATCAGTTGCATTGAAATGAATAAAGAGCTGTTGACACATTGCACAAACATGCTGTTGTTACACTATATGTGTTATCACAATAGAAGCGTAATAAACTGCGTAATCCCAATAAAGCATGTGATACAGGCTAAAGTTAAGAACGTTTCAAATAATAATAAAAAAAATACATATAATAATGCTGACGTTTAAGGTTAGTTATACCTTAAACGTTCATTATTCATATTGTTCCATTTTAAGTCAATATTTTATAATTCAAAATACCAACCAGAATGTCTGAAGAATATAAATCCAGTGCAGTATGACACAAAAAAAAGTTTTACAGGATTACTGACAGATTTTGCAAATTGTCTTGCATTTCTACCAGGGACCTCAAAATATCCAAAGGCTAAAAGTAAACGTCCGCAATGAACAGTGGGTGGAGCTTGTGTGTGTAAAAGTGTGGTTTATTCACTACGCCCTCTTTCCTCTCTCTCCACCTCTCCAGCAGTACGAGAAAGTCATCTCTAATGTCCCGGTGCTGCTCTCAGAGTCAGTTGCTCTCATGCCTGTTTAATTCAGTTCAACGGTCAGGATTGTTTCTTTACGTGGCTCACCGGGTACAAGCTGCCAAAGGCTTCTAATCCTCCAGTGTGGAAAGGATCACAGAGAAGGTGGCATTTACTGTCAGCCAAAACCTGGACGCGTTGGACTGGTACCTGACTCTTGGACCTGTTTCTGTTATGAGATGTGGGACTCTTTTTACAGCTTTAGATACCAGAAGCGATGGTGATCTGTTTGATGAAAGGTCCACATAGGAATGGGCAGTTTTGGCTTCATGGCAACATGCATGTGCCTCTCTGCGAAGGAGTATGACAGGATTTGGGCTTCTGTAGGGACTTGCGATCAGCTTTTCACCTTTATGAATCATTCCTGAGGAATCTGTTAGTTAAACATCTGTTTTCAGCTGATTTGCGCGAAGATGTAAATGAAGAACCTGCAGAGTAAACATTTAAAGGACTGCACATGAACCGCTGCTTCTGTAAACAGATGAACAAGTGCTTCCAAATTCCTCTGATCGTTTTAAGGAGGTCCCGGGTGTTTTGATTGACAGATGGTTGGCAAACACTTGCCCTTGTTTGCATTGAAGTGTAATGGGTTTTATTATTAAGGTCCGTATTTGAGGCTGGTTACACTTCACAGTAGAACATTTTGTTAACATTTGCAAAAGGTCTGTTTATGCTTTGCCTCTCAGTTTGGTTGCCTGCAAATGCCTGAAGTCAGAATGGGAATCTGGGGATATTTTTTGCACCTTCAGCATCCTTGGATATCGACAGGATCTAGCAACTGATGAATTTTCTCTGGACACTCTTCAATTCATACATATTACGACAGACAACTTTTTAGGGGCTGGAATATTGATCAATGACGTACCCAGAGGTCAGCTGAACAGACACGCTGTGGAGTCTGGATAAGCCGGGCAGACGGTAAGAGCGCATGTTGTTTTCTCAGTTTAACTACAGATTAGGACTTTTACATACAAGAACATTATACAACAGTTAACATGACAGAACGGTGAACAATTCTAAGTTAATGTAATTTCTAAATATGTTTCAAAAGTCGTACATGCATCATAAAAACGTTCTTAAATAATTGTATACGTTAACTTACTGTATATTAATAAATGCTGTAAAATATTGTTCACGACATGATATCTACAAGTTTACACCCAGTGTGTTCGTAAAATCCATAAATTGTATAGTAAAATGTTACCTTTATTACAATGACTTACACCGGAACGATGCAACTTAGTCTTAATTGAGTAAAATGGGTACATTTTCAGGTTTTTTATTTCCTATATTTCTTTCCTGGATTGATAAAGGACTAAGACCCTGTGTAATAACATTCTTTCAACCGAATGTCTTAAACTGACTCCGTTCCAGTTGCGGACAAGCTTGGTTTGCCTTAAATGATGTGAGGCAGAGGAATGGCAGATAATATCTGCATTGACAGTCTATATCATTTACATCATTCCAGCTAAACTAGTTGAGACATCATGATGTCCTCTCACCTGCTTCACTGTTGACTTGACCTGCTCTTTCAAAAAAAACTCAAAGCTGTTGTCAGAAGTTCAGATTTTTTTCTCTGAAGCACCTCTAGGGCCTTTTTCACACCACGCACACACACCAGTGATATGTACACAATTGCGTATGCATACAGTTGTGCACCCTAGTTTTTCAGCAGTATGTTGAATTTAAAAATACTATTTAATGTTAAATCAATGTTAAAGGTCCAGTGTATAAAAATGAGCAGCTTCTAGTGGTGAGGTTGTGAATTGAAACCAAAAGCTCAATCCAACGTTCAACGTTAACCAATAGACTGCGTTCTATTTAAGTTGCATTTCTTTACTCCTTATCAGCTGCCACCTCCATCCCCATCTCCTCCGTTTCTGCCTGTATCTGTCGGATCATTTAATTTAATCCTGTTACGCATCAAGAACCGTTCTGGTTCCCCGGGTGGTGGGGACATGTATTGCTGCGCTCCCGCTATGTCCATGCAAGGCTGCATGGACGGGCGGAGAGTTTTCCCAGAACAGTTTCATTCCGCCAACCTTAAATATATGCTATTGTTAAATATTTGACGACAGTGGTCCTGACAGAAATGTATTTACGGAATGCGCTCTGTGGAGCAGTTTGTCCGTTCAGGGCTACTGTAGAAACAACAAGGTGATTTTCATGCAAATCGACCTGCGGTGTATGTAGATAGAAATAGCTCATTCTACAGGAATAAAAACATAACGCTTCATTATGTAAGGTCTTTATACATCTCTGAAGATAAAGTTATGTGTATTATATTGCATTTCGGTCAATAGATCCTCCCAAAAAATGACCTTTCAATTGGTTGTTCTCAACGTTGTTTCAACATTAAATCATTTGTCTTCTCATTCTCATTCGTTGCTGAGTCAGATTTACCCAACAGAAAGTGCGCTGTTCATAACATAATACACTTTAGTTATACTTCATAAAATGCTACGCTTTACAAGACTGTCTGTGTCCTACAGTTGCACCTCCTCTTTAACTCTTACGAACTTTCTGTTAAGATCTTTCGCACTGAGTCGGAAAACACGTTTTTCAATTCCGTCTTTCTTTCGGTTGTAATTTCTCAGTTTGTACTAAACGATTCCATTAGTGGACGTTGAAATTGAATGCTGCTGTGGTTTAAAGGTCCAATTAGATTAATCGTTCAAAGAAAAGCCCATCTGAGTCATCCATCCATCCATTCATCATTGTCTGGATGAAATAACATCTGCCCGCAGAAGTTTATGATAGACAGCCTAAAGAAACAGAGCTTCATCTGAGCTCATGTTCTGCATCCCAACACATCAGAGAACAGCAGCTTCTTCAGTCTGACATCCTTCTACAAACTGGTCAAATGTGTTGTTGTTGTATTAACACCCGTAGGGTGTAGCATTGTGATTTGACATCCTGTTATGATACAGTGCAGGGTGTGGAAATGTTTCTCAAAGACAAGAATTTATCCTAAGCATTCTCTTTGACTTCTGTTCGGTTAAAAATGGTCATTCTGAGATCAATGATAGTGAATGTTTGGGTGATCGATGAGAGTGAGTATTAATCTTGAACCAGAGTGATGATGACGTGGGTATGATGGTGTTACTACAAAGTTCACAGAATGAAAAAAAATGAACAAACACCTATAAAGAGTAAATTTTTTAAATCAAGCTTTCTTAATTTTTTCCGCAGCTGTATATACATTTTAAATAAGATGGATTAAAATCATTTGCTATTCACAATGCTTAACATTATTTTATATTAAATGCAATTCTACATTCTGGTTATATGGCTTTGTAAACTCGATATATTGTCGTTTTCAATACAACTTATTGACGTTGACGCATTGAATCACCTTGACTTGGAACATTTTTCATGTGTATGTAAAGGTCTGTCGGGTGTAACTAAAAGAAACACCCTAAGCATAATTAAACTAAATGTTTCCTTTGGGAGCTGCTTCACAGATCCGGTTGTTTGGCTTCCATATCATTTGTCTTTTTTATAAACGGTGCAATACTATCCACAGTAGTTCATGCATGTCTCATGAATCTTCCACACATTTGCAATTCATAAACATGATCGCAACGAAACTCTTAAGTTACATTCACATCCCTTAACTGTAACAATAAACAGCGTCCTGAATTTCGGCCATTCACAGTACAACTGAGAAACATCACGGTGGCTTTGAGTCATTAAAGAGTCATTTTCAATCAGTCCTGATGCTGTTGTGGCGGTCAGCTGAACTCAAGCCCAGAGCTGTGGGGTAACCCAACACAGCAAATCACAGAGTCAGAGAGTCAGAAGCCAGAGCAGCAGCATTGATTTCCTAATGCTATTTAGCACCTAAACTTCCTCTGACTCGGCAGATAAAGAGAAACATCCACCTGCTGTACAGTCACTTGAGTCTGATCTCACAGTGTCTATGAAATGGAGTAAGAACTTCATTTCTCTGGTCAATGTATTGTCTGTCAAAAGTGTAAATCTCTGCAGAAGTCGAGCTTTATGGCTTAAAGGGAAAGTTCATCAAAAATGAAAATTCTGTCATCATTTCCTCACCCTGAAGTTGTTCCAAATCTGTATAAATGTCTTTGTTCTGATGAACACAGAGAGATATTTGGAAGAAAGCTCATAACCAAACCGTTCTTGGCCACCATTGACTACCATAGTTGGAAAATTACAATGGTAGTCAAAAGTGCCCCAGAGCTGTATGCTGTACATTCTTCAAATCTTCTTTTGTGTACAACAGAACAAATCATTTTTTTTCTACTATGGTAGTCAGTGGTGGCCAAGAACTGTTTGGTGACAAGGATTCTCAAAATATCTTTGTGTTCATCAGAACAAAGACATTTATACCGATTTGGAACAACTCAAGGTGAGTAAATGATGACAGAATTGTCATGTTTAGGTGAACTGTTCCTTAATGTGTGTCAGATTATGTCTGTTATTCTATATGCTACTGTACTCAAACCTGTCAAACCTTTAGTAGTCATGAACATGAACATTTATAGTATCTCCAGGAAAACAGAATAAAAATCTTGATGACTCATCCTGCACTACAAACATTTTTCCAACCAAATGCACTCTGGAAGCACAACCAGCGGCATACTTAATTCACGCAGAGCTGAGGAACTGAGACGATGTGATGTGCGTAAGATTGTGCTGTTTCGCTGATTCCCAGACCTTATAAAACTGAATGTTTAAAATATTATTTTGTTTAGAGTGAAGTTAAAGGGGTCATATGGCAGGAATATGTGTTTTCTGTGTCTTTGGTGTGCTATAAGTTGCCCATGCATGTATTAGACACGTAAAATTGCAAAAGTTAAAGTGTCTGAAAAAAAGATGCATTCTATCTAAAAGCGAATGTTCACCCAGACCTGCCTGAAACCTGAATTTACGTCATTTCGTGGAATGACTTGACTAAGACCGCCCAAATCTATACGCAAGTAAGGTGGGCGTATTTGTAAATCTCATTCGATCGTCGCCACCGCAGCCATGTAGTGGAGACGCTGTGTGTTTCGTTGCGAAAAGAAACCCTCTTTGTTTGCCCTTCCAAAAGATGAGACAACTAAAAGTAAATGGTTACATTTTATTTACAACACTGTTCCAGAACAGTACAATCCGAATATTCAAGTGTGTGCTGCGCATTTCACTGAATAATTGCTTCATTAACTTGAGAGAGTCAAGGCCAGCTGTTCACGAAAGCTTTTGTTAAAAAGTGGGGCAATTCCAACCATAACAACTTCGCAAGGACAGTCTGGCGCTTCAGATTCGCAGCTTGTAAGTATATTTTCATTGTAAAAGACTTTGTTACGGACTAACGCAAGCTGAGTTTGTCGTGTGTTTGTAGCGCATGTTGTTTCTTTGTGTGATCTGCAAATGCAGACATGAGCGCAATGTGAAAAAAGACAACATAAGTCCTAATAATCAGTAATTATGATCCAACTAGAGGCAACAAATGTGGTGTTTATAATGGGGTTTGTTGTCTTTGTTGAGTCACGACGAGACGTGGCGTAACACTGGTTGATCACTAACGCCAAATCTTTAAAACTTTGTGTATAAAAGGTGAAACCGTTAGCTAGTTTTTAACTATTTATCATAATATAAAAATAAAAAAAATTACCAATCCTTTACATCCTGCTCAATTCGCGCTGGCAAAGTTGATGTATCGGCTTGATCATCTTAATTTTCCGGATCAGATTCGGGCTCGAATTGATATAAGGAAGTACCGATGACATTTTATCACCTGTCAGTACAATTGCTTGGGAACCTGATGTCCCAAATATGGTAAGAGGCGTTACATTTCCGTCACACGCTTGCAGTATTCAACCAATCACTACACACTGGTTAACTGGCCAATCATAGCACACCTCGCTTTTCAGAGCGATGATCTTCGTAAAAAATCGGCATGTTTCAGAGAGGCGGAGCAAAGAGGAGATACAAACATGCACGGTGTGTGGAAAATACAGCGTTTTTTAACCTTAAATCGTGTATAAACATTGCATTACATCTAAAACAAACAATAATATTCGTTTTAGCCGTGTCATATGACCCCTTTAACATCAACTGGGATGGTGGCGGGCTAATGGTTAAAGATCCGGGCCACTCACTCAAAGTTGCATGTCTGATCTCGGGAAGATGTTGAGCCGAAAGCTGAACCATTGTTCTTTAGATCATGGCGCTCATCAGAGGTTGAGATGTATAAAATCAGCATACAGTATTTTACTTTAAGTAAAACACATCCCTTTAGGCACTGGATTATAGTAATGCTGAGGATCACACCCTTTGCTTATGGATGAAGTAGTACATGTTTTCCATACGTCTGTTGCTCACATGGCAGGTATTAACGTGAATGCCTCCATGAGATGATTCAACTTGTTTTAAATCCTTTAAAAGCTTTCTTAAGCTCTTAAATGGAATGTAAATGTTTTTTACATTCACTGCAAGAATAGCATTTAGACCTACAGTTTCCATGTTGTTTTTTAAGCATGAAACTATGAATAGCGTAAAAGCAGGTATATTTGACCCTCTTTGCTATACCTTCAATGTCGTCCGACCTTTTCACATCGTCACTTTCTTGCAACAAAGTAAATAGTCTCAGGGTGCTTATGGCTTAGATGTTAAGATTAACAGGTGTATTAGACTGATTGCCATATCGCACAAGAATTCGTAACAATAACTATATTTACTATTTTATGGTGGTAAATTTGTGTGAATTTGTGCGATGTGAGTCTCATACAAAACGTAGTGGTAGTAAAAAGGCAATACTGAAGCTCCACCCCTAAACTAGATCATTATTGCAGTGAAAGCAAATTGTACTAAACCGTACCAATGAGATTGTAATTCTTCCGATACCATTACCGATATCCGATTATTCCGTGCGATACAGAGCACAAATTCATTGCATTTTTCTGTCCACGTTTGATTGACAGGATATATCCGCCCCTGATCATTGACGGTTTTTAAACTATCGGCTGACAGTGTGAAACATTGCTTTTATCGACCAATACCGATTGTTGGCCAATATATCGGTGCATCTCTAATACTTGCAATTGTCGGCATTGATGCTGTTTCGTGCAAAAGCAGTTCATCAAAGCTAAATTCACAGTGAAAAGGTGAAAATACAAAAAAAGAATAGATATTATTTTGCTATCAAGCTGAACCACCATTATATAGAACAGCTTATTCTGGGTCATTAATATCATTGAAAGGATTTATTTAATTAGACGTAAAACTTGTCAGACCTGAGAAATAAACTACTGGGAAGTACAAGCATGGGACAGGTAATAAAGTGTGTTATGTCATAATTATGGTATCAAGTCTTTATTAAAAAAGCTTTTTTTACCGCAGCCCAACACCCCACCCTCTTTTCCAGTCGCACCCTTGACAAAACAACACCCTTGACTCCAGTTGTCTCACTCATATACACAAACAGTCAAAATATGAGTATAAATATCTATCTGACAAAACGAGATGACTTCATCAGTGCAAGAACAATCCTGCAAACAGACATCCAGCATCACAGCACGTGATGGAGGTTATTTTCTATTTTCTCTCAAGCCTGAGAAACGTGCTTATAGGAAAGGGGGCTCTTGGGACGCTATTGTAGCCATCTTGTAAATTTCGAGTGCCCACTTGACCAGACAATTTATTTCAGAATGTTCCATAAACAGTGATCAGCTAATGTTCACTTCCCTTGAAAGAGTTTAGAGTGCCATTGCTTCCAAAAGGACCCACAGAACAATCGTGTGTTTCCTAATAAGGAGACGGTGTGCTTAATAGTGTGATTTGTGAAGGGTGTATCCCGGTTGGAGTGCTCCATGTGTCTGAAGCATGAGAATAAAACAAAGAGACAGTATTTCTATATTTCATTTGTTGGGTTATTAGTTATGGTTTGTTTAGACAAGACTAAAATAATACACTGTTTTTCTGTAACTCACTCTCTCTCTCTCTCTCTCTCTGCTGTGAGTATCATGAACCGCCATACGGACATTTTCAAATCATGACTTGCTTTCTGAAAGTAAAGCTTTTCTTGTTTTAAGCTTCTGTGGAGGTGTCGGACCAGTAATAAAAAAGCTTCTATTTCACATAAATGCTCATTTATTTAATACAAATGATTGTATCACAATAAGTTGATGACATAATTTGATATATTAACGCAAAATATACACATACTGTATTAATGAAGATGACCCATTACCTTCTATTGTTCTTAAACTTGGGCGTGTGATTTGGTCAATGTCCCCACAAAATCAAAATATTTTTGTTTGCCTTTAGTATGATAAGGATATCCAAACTAGTGTTTTCCAAAACATTGACCAACATTGCATCTAGAAGAAAGAAGCATTAAAACGTACAGTCTCTCACTTCCACCAAAATGGATCAACAAGTTTTATGACATTATTGTGCACCTCAGCTTCTAATCAGATCTCTTAATCTAGAGAATCCAGCGCCCACACCTGCTATATTGGCTAAAGGTCAGGAGCCCGTCCATACTGTTTTCTGTTTCATGGAAAGGACATCACTGCATAAAACAAAGCTGCAGATTTCAAGGCTTGTCAGTGGGTCTTTAAAATGATAATAAAATCATCTCAGCTAAATATCTGCAGACACTTATAAGACACATATGAAGAGCTTATTTGCAAAAATAGATAACTCCGTTTTTTAAGAATTCTGAAGTCTTGTTTTCTATGTTATCATGTTTTTATTGTGTTCGTATTTGTGTGTGTTATTATTACTTAATCAAAAAAATGCAACAGAATAAAAAAACATAATTTTTGAAAATGTGCTTTTTTAATTTAGAATTTTTATGTTTTCGCAATTGAACGCTTCATATGTTTTGCTATAATTTTAATCAATACAATGTATATAGCAGAGTCTAGGTTCAGACAATGAACCCGTATAAACAAATGAATTCATGAATAAACCGCTGGAGAACTGGTCAAGTGCTCTCAGAAACTCAACTTGCTGTTACCACTTATGTCCCTCTCAAAACGCATCTTCTGTTTCTATAGCATGTAGGCTAGGTACTGCCAGATAATTCATATCTTTCCTTTTCCATGGTTTTCTGGATTGTATAAGCAGAGGTTAGTATTATCTAGTGCATTCTAATAAGGTCTGGTAAAGCGTTTGAGAGACTGCAGCCTGCTTAAGTTCTTAGTCTCTGTAAGATCGGCATTTCCTGATTTCAGCTGCTGAATTGTTTGGGACCTCCAGTCGGCCCTACAGAATCTAAGAGATCAATTTGAGATCAACAAATCAATTGTTTAAAACGGTTTAATGTTTTAAAG
Organism: Triplophysa siluroides; assembly: GCA_006030095.1. Taxonomy (NCBI): domain Eukaryota; kingdom Metazoa; phylum Chordata; class Actinopteri; order Cypriniformes; family Nemacheilidae; genus Triplophysa; species Triplophysa siluroides. The sequence continues at coordinate 740,911 of VCII01000835.1, read as the reverse complement.
GCAGGAACATCAAAGACATGTTGAATGGCACAAACAACTACAAGCATACGACGTCATGCTTTGCGTTCCATTATGTGTCAAGTGAAAGAAACATCTATTTATATCTATTTAAAAAAGAGACGGTTAAACATTGCAGTTGAAAACAATGAGACACCATGTACAAACTACTTTTTAAGTAAATGTTATCAGGCTTATAATTTAAGACGGGAACCTTTATACACCACAATATTATGTACATTATCATGTTGTTACTTATTGGACACTTGGACACATATGTTTTTCTTAGAAGTACCTTTGAGAGGTAATACAATCATACTGTACCATGGTGTTATCATCCAGTTACTCTATTCATGTAGCTGAACAATGAGGTGGAATAAAGGCGGTGGAATAAAGAGGAATAAACATACTAGGCAGATGTGTGTCCAGAGACCAAACAAAATCAAATAAATAGCCGGATTTATAAATAGGGAAATAGCCGAAGTAGAAACAAACTGATATATTTTTCCTGTCTGTTGTCTATTTGCCAAAGCAAAACACTGTGGAATAAGTCGACACAAAATCTGTTTTGTTCTGAATTTCCATTTATTTCCCATTTGATATAGTTAAAAATAAACAAAAGCATCCTGGGGCCACATGTGACAGTTTCTGATGTTAGACTGATGTTGTTTTTTTCTTTTTGTGTGACATTGTTCCTCTTTGGACGGTCCACACCTGTGTGCTCGGAAAACGTCCACCGGAATGAGATCAACAGAGGAGAGCCGCATGGCAAAACCACTTGTGCAAACATCTGTGAATGGAATCTGGCTCATATGTAGTTGAAAGATGTAGAAAACACATCTAGGATGTTTTACTTTTGGCTGGGTATTTGTTGGTAAGTCCTGTAACTGTTGAGCCACCTACCTTGAGACATATTTGACAATAACAACACTGTCAAATATCGATTTCAGTCACGAATCAAGTTGAAAATATGTACAAGTAACACAAAATTTGGGTGGAAGGTTTGGCATGCTCCAGTTATCTCCTGCTGGTAGCTGTAACTGCACTATTTTGAAAACAAGAAGCCATGCACTGTAAGGCAACAAATATAATTTTTGAGTGATGAATATCTGTTTGTTCTTCAGGGGCCCAATGCTTCTCCTCATTCTAAGATGAAGTTATGGAAGTTTGCTGCCATTGGCCTGATTCTCTGTGGTGCTGCGCTCTCCCTTCTCATCTTTAAAGCCACACCCTCTACCAGAGCCCCGCCCCCTCCTGCCCACCGCAGAGCTTCATCCTCATCGTTATCATCCTCGTCTGCATCCTCCAACTCCTCGTCCTCCGTTGGGACAGGTGGACGACAGCGGAGGGTCAGATCTGCTGAAAGTGGAAACTCTCTCATCACAGAATGTAAGACAGAGATGCCTTAACAACATTTACTTCAGACTTATGTAAATTCAGATGGCACTAAAAGAAAACCAGAAGAGCATAGCTGTTATCTTAGATTACATACATAACAGCACATGAATCATGCAGGCCTTCCAGATTTACATGAGATAAGTCTAACCGAGCAAACATTTTCCTGGGGGAAATACACGTTGAGCGAGGTACAACCTAACACAGGATGAATTGTAACGTGGACATCTGCATAATTTTACAGGGATGGGCGAGCTGTTTTACTGTCAGTGAAAAGTTTTGATGTGTTTTCATGGAGATACCGAACAAGGAGCATGAAAGTTAATTTCTTCAATGTATGTATTTATTTCTGAGTGGTTTATTGTAAAATAATGCTACAACTAAATCTTCAAATTTATAATGATGTAATATTCCAATATGAAAATAATGTTTACACAAAAATGCAAATTCTGTCATCATTTACTCACCCTAAAGTTTTTCCAAATCTATATTAATTTCTTTGTTCTGATGAACACAGAGAAAAATATTTGTAAGAATACTTGTAACCAAACAGTTCTTGGCCACCATTGACTACCATATACTGTAAAAAAATTCTGGCAATTCTTGTAAATTTGCTATCTTTTTCTGTAAATGTACGTTTTTTGACCGTATTTTAAAAATTTGTCAAATAAATTACCGAAAAATCTATAAAACGAAGGGGTTTTTGTAGGGCAAAGACTAAAGCGACTGATAAACAACCAAGAGCTTCTAAGTACACTTTTGTGTGCTCGGAACTCAGAACAATGAATAACACAGCCCCGCCAGGCTGCCCGTCGTCTTTCCATGGCTCTCAAAACTACTGTCAGCTCTCTTTAACTATCGGTGCAGAAAAACGAGTGGATGGGAAAGGGTCTTGGTCTTGTATCATATTATGTTAGCTGCATTTATAACAAAGAATGGCAAAGATGGAGATGTCATGTTAATCCACACATCTTTGTCCTCTGCTTGTGACGTTCTCTCTGAACTGAAGAATGCGCTGAATAATGCAGCCATTTCATAATAAGAGTCTTAAAGAGGACTATAAAGCGATCTCGTACAAATTACATAATTACTCACAATTTTTTTAGGGGGGCTAAGCTAGAACTTTAGGGGGGCTAAAGCCCACTTACAAAGTGCCTAGCAACGCCACTGACAACTGCCAATATTTTTTTTTTAAATGCTGCACATTTCTTTGTAAAATAAAAATATATTTTATCTCAAATAACAAAACTAAACAGCAATTTTAAAACAAAATCCTAATCAAATAAAAAATATATATTCAAACTAAAGTCTCAGAAAACACAGCAGTCCCTGCTCTTCAAAACATGTCTTGCGATTCATGTAACATCTCAACCGACTTGAATCGTCAGATATTATAATTGATTTTAACCGGCTCATGGTGGATCGTTACATGTCTAATGCTATCCCCGAAAAAATAATCCTCTGTTTTTTTCTTTACGTCAGTCATGGAAATGTTCCAGACCTTCACAGAGGGTGAGCTGAAACAGATCATCAGATCTTGGTGGAAAGAAAAGCCCGCAAAAATGCCCTTCAGAGCAAAAGAACTAAACGTGCCAAGAAGCGCGGCAAACCCTGCTCTTTACGAGACGTGGAGGTGACGGTCAGTCAGCTGGGTCTGGGATACATCAGCGATGAAACGATAGTCTTCCATTACTGCAGCGGAAAGTGCACCGCCAACCGCAGAAACTATGACCTGACGCTGGCGTTCATGAAACGCTCACGGCTGCTCACGAGGGATCAGAGGGAGAAAGCTCGGCACAGCCCCTGCTGTCGGCCCATCGCTTACGAGGAGGATATCTCCTTCCTTGATAACTTCAGTGAATTTCACACAATCCATGAGTTTTCGGCCCAGGCATGTGGATGTGTATGAGGATCGTAAACTTTGAAGCACCCATCGAGGACAGGAGGAGAAAGATGTTTATTTATTCAAAACATATTTCAAGATGGAAAAGACAAAGAACCAAAATGCTGCACAGGAAGAATTCAACACATCCGGATCTAATGATGTCTCTAATTTGGGCTTAAAGGGATAGTTCACTAAAAAATGAAAATTCTATCAATATTTATTCACCCTCATGTCATTACAAACCTGGATGACTTTCTTTCTTCTGTGCCACACAAAAGAAGATATTTTGAACCAAACAACATTGACCCCCATTGACTTTCCTTGTATAGACACAAAATCACTGAGACATTTCTCAAAATATCTTCTTTTGTGTTCCACAGAGTCATATACAGGTTCGGATTGACATGATGCTGAATAAATGATGACTGGTGAATTTTTCATTTTGCTTGAACAACCCCTGTAAAGCACTGATTTGAGATGTACTTCCTTGCCTTCAAGAGACATAAACACAGAATGAGGCTTGTCAGATTTTACATAAACAATATTCAAAGTATATTCAAAACAATAACTGTTATATTGTTGTTGCTATTAAGACGCTGCTGTATATGTTGTTTATAATGCCTTCACAGGTCGACTTTCAAATAGCTTGAAATGTTGGGTGGATGTTGTGTAAATGTGTAATGATGAAATAATGCGTTTATATGGGCATCGGTTAACAAAACAAATGCACAATGGCACATCTAGAGTAAAAGGGTTCGCATTTCAGAAACCATCAGATTCATATGATTTTATATTCAGTCTCCATATTAAGCATCTACCTCAGCGCTGATAGTCAACATGATTGGTCCACATGTTAAAATTTATATTTCAAGATATTACTGATGGGTAAAAAAGCTTATAATGGGATAGTGGACCCGAAATGAACATTCTTTCATTGTTTACTCAATTCAAACCTGTATGACTTCCTTTTTTCTGCAGAACACAAAAGAAGATATTTTGAAGAATGTTGGTAACCAAAGAACTGCGGTACCTATTGACTTGCACTGGTTTTGTGTCTATACAATAGAAGTGAATGGGTACCGCCATTGTTCGGTGACACGCGTTCTTCAAAATATCTTCATTTTTGTTCTGCAGTAAAAAGAAAGTCATACAGGCTTGCAATGACATGAGGGTAAATAAATGATGACAGAATTTTCATTTTTGGGTGAACTATCCCTTTAATTCAAACATCAGTATAGGAATGCAAATAGAATTTCTATTAGATGATAATATTATTTAATTTAGATGCATACATTGAATAACTTGGAATCATTGCTTCCAAATAATGATGATAACATCTGTTCAGCATTCCTTTACGTTCTTTGGATATATATCACAGTATTTTGAAGCAGTACTGCAATGTCTCCACATCTTTACAATAATTCTCATTTATGTTTTCAACATTTGTCCAAATGTCTGCATTTTGCTTTGCCAATCGAATGCTAAATAATACTTAAGGCTCATTGTCACGTGGCTTTAATGGCTACAGATCTTCACCCTCAGCCATTTCTCCATTTCTCACAGTAAACAGCACAACAGAAGAAAAGTAAAGCACCATGCTGAATGTTCACATAGAGCAATACTCCCAAAACAAAATTTCTATTTCACACTAGTGTGTCTTTGGCTCTCCTGTATTGGCATTCAATGGAAACCTCTCAGCAGAATCAGGTGTATTTTGAGCGCTGTGTCAGAAAATCCATGCCTGAGGTCTTTCCCTAGTTAACCCGACCAAATCCACTTCATCCTATAATAGATGAGTCTAATCCACTTAGCTCCTGTCAAGCGTTGGACCAAAATACTAAGGAACTAAGGTGGAAAGTATAGGCACCTGCAATACCAAATGAGGCTAGAGTCTTTAAATGAGGTTGCGCTCTGATTTGTGCCCTTCATTGAACTGAAATACTCTCCAGTAATCAGGTATTAAATACAGATACTAGATAAGACGAATTCCATGTTTCACACTCCAATACATAATAAACCCCCTCGCTTCATGTAACAATTGCAAATGTGATAAAAGTGGCCGATTCTGTTTTCTCTGAGATATAAGAATTGGGAAAACATCTTCTTGATGGGCCAAAGCATCTATTTGAGAGTTAACGCAAGTATTTTCCTTGCACTCAGGAAACAGATGAGTGGCCCTTTAAGCCCGATGTAAGTCTGATCAGTTCATTAGAGTAATTACAGTCGAGAAGTTAAGCCCTAACAGCACAGGGCCTTAAAACTTAACACGCCATGTGCTTAAAAATCTCTTTGTGCTACTGTAACAAACTTTCAATCAAAATTGCATTGATTCATTTTATGTTTATGTATATATTTAGTTTTTCATATAGACAAATATATATGTATATATAAAACTAAAGCAAAGGTTTATGCAATTCACAAATGTAGTTTGACTGTGCATGTATATGGTTGTAAGATTCGCATGCCAGGAATATAAAATGCCCAGATCTAATACCCTGCATCCACACTCATAATCTAATAGCATATGCGTTCAAAAGGAAATAACTGGAATCAGACCGGAGAGAGATCATATTTACTTCTTAACTTTCTTTAGCGTAACTGCAGTCTGCCCATCCATATGGCCTGTTGATCCAGTGCGCACACACACACAGCCTTTCAGTTCAAGGATTGTTGGACACTGATGACCAACTGCAATACTCATTGATGCAATGCATCTATATAACATTTATAACATATGTATATTTATTAAAGTCTAAGTTATGGTTTGTTAATTTATTTAGATGTAGCATCACGGATGTATTCAGAGCATATTATTATTTATAGAGTTTTTTGTGTTTCTGGTGCCAAATAAGATTTCATATGTATTATATTCATATATATAACTGTTTAATAAACTGTTCAAAACTTGTTCTGTGTGATTTACATACGTACAGTATGTTGTCGCAATTGTAACTGTAATTGTAATTTCGATTACTTAAGCAGAGCCATTTTTTCCTTGAATGACGTATAATGTTTAAGATATTAGCAGTTATGTGCAACTAAAGGCTTTTTACACTGCACTTTACTCTTTTTAACCCCATGATAAAGTCATATTTTTCACACTTGTCATTCCTATTATAAAAACGCTTGAAATCTCAATAACTAATGAACCATTTTCAAACCTTTTCTAGTGTGAAAAAGGATGATGTGGCCTTATTCCAGTTGACTGAACTGTCTGTCAATAGATGGACGCAAGAACAGTTTAGTTTATTTCTCAGTTTGTCTTGAACATTGGCAGTTACGGCAAGGCTGTCAACATAAAAAAACAAAAGCAAACTTTTAGCCATGATGAAAGAGCAGACTCTTCATGAAAGGGTAGCCATATTTAAAAAAAACCTTTTTTAGGTTTCTGTAGTAATACAAACTTTTCTTTTCCAGTCTTCTCTTGTTCCGACTGTTGGATGATGGATGTAAGTTAAGAAACATACAATCCCCCTCTGAGACAGAAAGACCACTCCTGACGTATTCCATGCACACCAAGAATCATTGACAATAATATACACTGGGCAATTCCATGAAAATGTCAACCTTGCCGTGAGAAAATAAAGTTTTTACCAACGGTTTTTACTATGGTAACAGCACAGATTTTAACATTTGGTGGTTCAAATACCCCATGTGAGATCTATCTTCAAATTTGTAAAGCATTTGTTTTATTTTTAGTGCATGATTTTTCATAGTCAGGTAAGTGGCATTTTCAGGATTGTCACATCCATAACGCAACATATTCCTCATAAATGGACACGTGGATATTCAAATAAAGTAACTATTTTATATTCCATAAAGAGGCATCCCTTCTCCATTCATTGGGTATTATTGCTTCAGGATTGTGCATTTTATTTCACAGAAATCCTACAAAGTTTGTCGTCTCCCAAAAAACATGTCATTTTTTTGTCACATCCATAACGCATGTTTATTTCCCTTTTTTTAATATAGAAAATTTGTTCATAGACTGACATTTTTTGATGTTTAGACTCTATCAACAAGGGTTTAGTAAAATATAAACAGATGGTGCAATTTATTCGTAACAAATTCATTCTCTGAGCATTTTTGTGTCACGTCCATAACGCAAAATGTCACGTCCATAACGCTGGAATTGCCCCACTGTAAAAATGCCTTAAAAATAACATCAAATATTTTTACGTGGTTTTCAAGTATTTCCTAAAAATGTACACTCTTTTTCTGTAATTTGACGGTCTTGTACTGTATTTAAAAAAACATGAATAATCTTAAAAAAAAATGAAAATTGCAGTATTTTTTCATTATTTATATAAAACCAATATCTTATAGCTTTTTCATACAATAGCATATTAAAGAAGGGCGTTTTTCTGTCCTGAACTGACTGTATCATTTATTTGGCTCAAAAGAGTTCAGACTTGGCTTTATGCAGACCAGTCAAGTTCTTCCACACTAGACTGAATCAATCAATCATTTCTTTTTGAATCTTGCTTTGTGCACAGAGGGAACTGTCATGTTAGGATAGAAAAGGGCTCTGCCCAAACTGTTGCAATAAAATGAATAGCACATTTTCTCTAGAATATCATTATACGCTGTAGCATTAAGATCAGTGCTCATGGAAATGACTAAAGTCAAATCTGTTCATAAGAAGAGGCCGTCCCAATACTTTTATCCATATAGTGTATGTATATGCAACGGTATTTAATTATCCTTCAACTTGTGTAACATTCAATAAGCATTTTCTAGGGATTGTACATTATTTAAACATAGAACATGAGAAATATCACACATTAATATTTTGTATAGTTACACTGTGTGAATTATTACACGTTACACATAATCATGAATTAAAACTTGACAAGGTTAAAATGATGTATACAGGCTTAGTGACTATAAATAGCTATTTGTACATTGACACAAACCAGAATTAGGACTCAGGAAACAGCCATTGAAAAACATTTGTTGACTATCAATCAGGATATTTGAAAGGACAGAGAGGGGTTTCCCTGCTTTAGGGGTCTGTCATTGTCTATATAGCAGTTTTAGCTCTGGTGCATTGGGCCTGAGTTGAGAAAAGCTTTTAAAAATGAAACAGAATTAAATCAAAATAAATAACAAAAGTAAAACAATAAAAGTAGTAAATGTAAGTAAATAATAAAAAGAAATGTCCAGTCACAAACGGCAGTGTTACCTTACATTAGGCCACATGCCTTTTAAAAGCAGTCATGATTTACCTTTAAAGCCTGTGAGAGCCATTTAAGTCTTAAAACTTCTATTTTTATTTGCTTATCTAAAGGTAAAATTAGATTCCCTTCCCTTATGTGGTTGTGGCTGTGTGCTGCGAGAGCCCTACTGCATTTTATACAGTAATCTGTAATATAAATTAAACAATCCAGGCATAATTTCCAAACATTTCAAACACAAGAGTGAAAGTAGGCTACCATACCGAATAAGCTGGTTCTGAGAGCCCTCTAATGTCTCTTCAGAGAAATGCGCTGCTGCCCACACCCAACTGACTTCAGTTCACAGGACACGTCCATGTATTCTGGCGAGCCTGCAGGGTGATCAAACAATGACCTGCTTCCAGGAACAGATCAGAGTCATGTGGATAGTAAACCACTTTGACCTGTGAGTGTGTTACATTATATCCTTGATACAAACATCATCTATCACTGCCAAGCCTTTCTGTTTGGTTTGACTCTAATTCTATCATTATAAAACGTCGTAGTCTCATTTACCATCTGGGTGGAGAGACTAAACATCTCGTGAGTCATTATTTCCTGTAACAGAGCAGGTTTAAAGTACCTGAAATGAAGGGTTTCTTAACTTAAAGTGATGATCTAGGTTAAGACTCTCCACCGCACGGCCATGTTTTCAACTCCAACACACATTATGCACTCAGAAAATCTTCCCCGGAGTTTAATTTGCTGAAGTAATTTGCTAATAGACATGTGCTAAAACATTTAAGAAGTAATATACAAGTAGCGAATACAAATTGTCTTATTGAATGCGTCTATCAGCCTATAACACCGAAGTTAGACAAAAAGCACCAGTTCCACTATTTTCTTAAATTTTTTAAAGGAGCTGTATGTTTATTATATATAAATTAATATTTAGTGCCAACCCGGAAAGCTCAAGTAAATAAAATAAAGAAATACAAAAAATGTTGCAAAAGTTGAGCTGATCTCTACTGAAGAAACACTGTCGTGAGTTTTTCAGAAAACATTTGTTGCTCACCAGATTTGTTGAAATGGAAACAGTGAGGAAACCTGCAGTAAGTGCTGAGAGATGCTGCACATGTACATATTACACTCACTGTGTTCATGTATACAAGCGTGCATTTCAGTGATCTGGATCTGTAAATATTTGGAACGAAGCAAAATGTGGTACTGCGACTTTAACCTTCATGTTGGAAGAGCTCTATTTGAATGAGCGTTTGCACTCAAATTTCTTTTATCATTTTTGTAATTATTTTCAAAAAATAATATGTAGAAAGAATAGTTATTTAAACTATTGTAAGGGTCTGTTAAGAGAGGGATTGGTTTAAGAAATAGCTTAAAGTAATTTCCATTCAATAATGACAACCATTTTTTTGTATTTTTAAAACTCTACGTACTACAGTAATATTGCAGCAGATCAATAACGTTTCTTATGTTTAAGCTATTTTTTAACTAAGACACAATATCACTAGGTATTTTTCCCACTACAATGTGTTAAATCTATCATATACAGAAAATATTTAATATTTTTAATTTACGATATTAAAATTTAACTATCAGCCTTTAACATTGCAATTAACATTTTATTAGCTTGTCTTCATATACAATTTATTTAAAATAAAATGAAAGATTAATTTGACTGACTGCATTATTTATTTTGTTTAAAACCCTTTTTAATAGATATCGCAATAATATCATTATTTCATACTATTTCGGTCATCATAACTGTGTAGTGAAAAGCCCTTATGTCATCAGAAACATTGTCACGCAAATACAGTCTAGTATTGACAGTGATAGTCATTTTGTGTTTGGCAAAGTTTGCGGCTTTTGAATTTTGTAGATTATTTTTCCACGTTTCTATGGTATACTGGATATCTTAAGTTTGCATGTCTTAAGTTTATTGGCAAAACATAATATATGCAAAGAGTCAATATTTACAGTGTTTTTTACACCCTCTGTAATTGGCTCTGGCATGATGGATATTAGCTTCTGGGCAAAATCCTGACTGATGGCAAACCACAACAGCTTAAGCAGCAAACTTTGAATTTAAGTCACTGCCAATACTTTTGGCCATGACTACTGCACTGAAATTATTCAAGTACTTATTTCCTTATTCAGATCATTATTAACAATATAATTTCTTCTGTTGTCAGAAATAACACCATGTATGCATAACACAAATGTGTTGTTTTCAGACTGTGCACCATAAACGCATCTTCACACAACACATGTGTGACTTCCATGGCATATTATTGAAGACTTTCTACAGATGGAACTGCTTTATGTTGTTTTGTAGCTGTTATGAGACACTTTCAATTCTCTTGAAAGGCTGAGGGGAAAATATTCCTCACAGTTCATCTAAAATCATGTTTTCCTCCGGCGCACACACGCAAACTCTGAACCAGAACTCTCAGCCCACCAAAGCAGAAATATCTCACCCTCTCTGTTAAAATAAACGCAAATGACGTTGTGCAGAATGAGTGACGAGTTTCAAAACTGCATCTGGAAAAGCTTTAATGGAAAAGAAAGAAGCACCTGATGAGACTGAAGTGGAGCAGTTTGCCTGAAAGCCAAAACAACCTGACAACATTCCTGCTATTGAGACTGGCATAATTCTCCTTTCAGTTTTCTCTTTTCAGGAGGAGAGGTTTGTTCTCATTCAAATAACCACAGAATGAGCCCAACACTTGAAGAACCTGTTTCAGTCAACCAGAAATCTATGCTTAAAGTTTATTAAAGGACAATGACCGGTAGCTAAGAACAATGACATTTTATTTATAAAAATATATATATCAGGTTCCTAATTCTGACGAATTTTCTTAATTCATTTCAGAGATGCAAAAACACCATAAATGTATTTAATTTGTAAAGTTAATGTAAATTTAAACCTGGAAAAAAATAAAAAATTTGGATTTTAAAAAAGTAATTTGCTGCAGCATTATAGTTTACTGATCAAAATCGTGCGCACACTTTTGACACTCATCATAAACACTTTCGAAGGTCAAGTCAGTTTAAGTGTATGATTTAAATACAAAGTTTCAAAATTTCAACCTCAAAAATAAAAATTTCACACAAATGTAAGTTATACAATCTTAATGGAAAAAATGTCGAAATCTCTGTGAAATGCACTATTTGTTGCTCTTTTTGTGTGTGTAAATTTGTACAGTTGTTTTTAGGTAAATTTAACTAAAAAAAAATTGCGCATAAACTCAACACAAAAAATAAGTAAAATTGACTTTAAAAAACGGTGTTAAAAACTTTAAGTAAGTAAACATTAAGTAAGTAAAGTTTACTTAAAAAAATGTTTGCAAAAAAATTGGTGTAAATCCTACACTGTAAAACTTTGCTGTAGTTTTTGCAGCAGGTTTGCCAGGAACTTATTGTAGATTTAATTACTACTAAATATACTTTCCAATTAGTACTGTTTTCAATGACTTTAATCAAAATTAAAACACTTTGACTTCTGAGATTCAAAATGAGCAAGAAGAGACTGGCATTAGCACAGCAACACTGCTAAAAAATGACATTCTTCCTAAGCATTTTTCTCTTGTTTTCTGTAAACATTATTTAAAACTTCTTAAATTACGATACATTTACATAACAAGAAAAGTGACCCAAGATATTTGGTCACGTTTTATGAAAGAAAAATATATAAACTAGGTAAGTTTATGCTTTAAACAAAATTGTACATTAAATCTACAGTAAGTTACTGGCAAACCTGCTGCGAAATTACAGCCAAGTTTTACAGTGTATAGTTGCTTTTTTACAGTGCATAACTATTAAAAGAGCACAGAAAGTGTGTAAATGTCAGAGAAAAGACAAAAAGAGTCACATGTGGATAAAGGTGGAACAACTTTATAAAAAGTTAAATATGAAGGCTGTACAGGTTTCCACATGGCAGAATAATGTGACTTTTAAAAGCAGCAATTTTCAGTGCCATAACAACTGTGTTCTGATCATTTTCAACTGTAAATATTAACAGTCCTCTGAGAGGAGGAACAAAAACAAGATTTTTATGCATATATTTGGGTTTATAATGGTCTGTGGAAAACATCTTATCAATCATCTGAAACCAACAAACCCAAATGTGACAAACAAAACACAATTGAAAAAGACCCAATTATTCCAGTGAAGTTAACAGATGAGCCCAAGACCTTGTAAATCCCATCTCAACACTTTCACCACAGTGAAATGACATTAAAACCACAGGAGCTGTACAATTGTGTAGAATCAGACCAAAAATCTGTGAGGTCTACACAGACAAGCCAAAAAGAAACAAACCTGTAAACCATGTAAACCTTCTAGTTTACATGCTTCATATTGATGGGAAACATCTCATTTAGAAACTCTTTATGGAAATGTACATTGATCTGTGGAACAAATGTGTTAAGAGGACAAAAAGTACCACACAAAACCATAATGAAGTGCTATAGATGTTATAAATAAACACGACAACTGAGCAAACAAAACAATACTGTATACTTTAGCTCTCAAACCTAAATGCTTCTTGCTAAATTTGTAACAAAGGCCTATGTAGCGTTTTGACCAACATATCTACATAATTCTTATTTTAAACATACGTATTCACATCAAAAGCATTTCAAAACAGTATCCTACTATAAAACGACTAGTGAATTTAACACCTTTAGACCGCAGGATTCATGGAAACGCTTTAGTACGGTGTTTTTTTACATTGTCAAACGCCCTTAAACTTTACAAAGGGTTCCTCTATCTACATGACTGGTAGGATGGAGAAACACAATTCCTTTAAACACATTTCAAAATGTGTGAAAGCAAACAATTACATGTAGCATTGGTCATTTTCACGACAATATAATTTGCTACAGATGGCAGTGTATGATGGATATGGTGTTTAGCAGCAGATTGGAGGAAAGCCCTTGTTCAAATACACTGTGTGAGAGTCACAAGTTTGTGTATTTGTTTGGCAGTAACGTGCCTCACAAGTCATGTCTGATTCACCATCGCCTTTGATAACTGAAGATCAACCCGGTTATTCTAGAAACAGTATTATAGTTCAACTGCAAAAAAGACGCATCTAGGTCAAATTAACCCAAAGTCAAAAGAAATATGAAACTATACTTATAAAGAAAAGGAAGCATATATTTGACTACGATTTTTGCATTGTAGGGTTGATTTCATCGAGACATTTTACCCTAGAAGTTCTCATTCCCAAAAACATATTTCTCTGACCTCTAAACAAATGTTAATATTTCAACAGTAATGATTTTTTTATTAACCTTCACATTACAGTAGGCATCTAAGACAAAATTGTTAAGGATTCTAAACAGGCTTCATATCATTTATGAAATGTTATGTTATTAATATATTTATTATTAATAAATTACGTTAATTAATCATTTATGAATGTTTTGACTTTGGGTAAAATATGATCTGGGCATCTCTTGACATTTATGTTACCTTTTTGAAACAATATTTTGATAATATTGCTCCAGAAATGGCAAAAACTTGCAAACCTCATGTTTTATAAGACAAACCAATCATATTTTTTCTCATGTTGTGACAAAAGCTTCAGAGTAAACAAAATATTTAGGGTGAAAAACACTTCCTTTCCATACACAAAACATCTGTAATGCTACAGTAACAGACACTAAAGAACCCATTCTAATAACTATAATTATGATTAATAATTCACGTCTATAATAAGTCATTTTACTATAAAACTTTGTATGCTAAACGTATATACAATACTAACTCTTAATATACAGGACATGTTCATAAAAATATACTGTGTGGGAAATAGTACTATTGCATTTACCGTGTTTACAGTAGTATTTATACAACAGTTCCATGTGTTTGAGAGGTGAGGTTTACTCTTCATATAACCAGCAGTTACACCATCATGACAAAAAATGGGCAATGGGATGTTACAAAAACAAAATAAATAAGGTCTACCTCAAATCACAGCTTCTGATTCTAGTGTATTTATAGAGCTGGAGATAAGTGCGTGAGCGCCTGCTCTGTTTTAATCTGTAACTGTAAAAGCGGCAGAGGAATGCCTCTAACATCCCATCATTTAACTGAGGTCATTCTGAGAAGTGAGGGATGATTTCACTGATGCAGGTGGAACGGAGCAGAAGAGTGAAAATAAACATCTCCTCTCCCTCCTGTTTCCACTCAGACCAAGATCAAAACGCACACACACGGTATGTGAAAGAAACTGTTCACGTTTGGAATTATAATGTGCCCGTCAAATAAAACACAAAGTCTTGTGTTCTCATCAATATGATGATGCGGAGAGAGTTTTATGTGTACAGTCTTTAAAAGTTTTTTTTTGCTGTTAAAAATTCAATAAATAAAAGAAAATAACAATGATATGAGTACAGTGCAGTCGCAGGAGCTTGGAGAGATTCACCTGCATAGTTAGCTTTTTTGTAAGGGTTGCAGTGTGGAATTGTGGGATAGAGATAAGCAGCAGATTTAGCACTTTGTGTCCCCTGTAACTGGACACACACCTGCCTCTGGATTACCTAATGAAAAAAAAACAGTTAAAAAAATGAAAAGAAAAGTCTGATACTTATGGATATATAGCACCGACTACACTCTTAAAAAGAAGTAACCTTCTAACAGAACCTGTTAATGGATGGTGTGGTGGTAAAAGATGACCCGCACGAGGTAAGTGTAACATATGTCTGTTTTTGTTGTTAGTTCCGCAACCACTATACAAATAGTATAATTTTGTTCAAACCATGAGCATCTGTAGCAGCAGAAGACACAACAACATAATGCAACAAACTTATCAACTAACAATGATATGAAAGATCACCTGATGCAGGTGTTGAAGCAGCAGGGGGCGTGCGGGGCTCATCGTCATCACTGAAGCGGATGACCTCACACTCAGGGAGAGCCGGCTGTCCGTCTGACTCCTGCCCGCCGGTGTTCCGAAGGGCCAGGGTACGATGATGTAACGCCGCAAACAGCTGTGCAGCATCCTTAGAGCTGGACTGAGAGAGAAGACACCAGGCCACAATTACGACCCACCCTGTGGTGGTGAAAAGGGTATTGAAAAGTTGATTTAGTGTTATCTTACAGATATGAGGAAGACTTTGACGCCCTGCTCCTCAGTGTCCATGGCGGTTATTCTGATACTCTTCTCGCTGGATTTCTCCAGCTGCATCTGAGGCCAGATTTTTGTGTTGAGAATCACCCGAAGACTTCCCTGAGTACGCATGACTGTAACCCACAAATGCAAACATAGCTCGAAGTAAAACATTACTGATCAACTGCACATGAACTAATCGTATTTATTTAAGACTCGTATCTGAAAAACAGATGTCTGCTTGGGTGACAAACAGAAGCATTAGCGCCCCCTTGTGTTAGTCCCAACATCTGCAGATATCTTTGTGAATGGATTATTAACATTTACAATGTTATGTAAAATAGTTATTATTATAAATATATTGTTTTCAATGTAAAATTTAAGTAAAAGACAGGATATTCAATATGATAACATAGCCATTCAATACCAGCACGGAGCCAGACCTTAAGTGAAGTGAAAGTGACCTATTTGTCAGTTATGGTGACCCATACCCGAAATGTGACCTCTGCATTTAACCCATCCGGAGAGTAGTGAACACACACACAGCAAGAAGTGAACACACATACACCCGGAGCAGTGGGCAGCTATCACTGCAGCGCCGGGGAGCAAGTGGGGTAAGGTGCCTTGCTCAAGGGCACCTCAGTCGTTACCCGCCGGCCCTGAGGGTCGAACCGGCAACCTTCTGGTCACGAGTCCGACTCTCTAACCATTAGCCCACGACTGCCTTAAATGGATAGTCCACCCGAAAATGAAAATTCGGACTCACCCGAAGACTTCCCTGAGTACGCATGACTGTAACCCACAAATGCAAACATAGCATTTGTAGGGTAAGTAATTGATGACAGAATTTTCATTTTTGGCTGAACTATCCCTTTAATGTGAGTTTGCAATAGATTATAGATTTGTTTTACCCAGTCTGGACTGCAGGGTGCCATATTCAGCAGATGCCATATCGTTCAGTCGGAGCACTCCACATCCTCTCTCCACCCACGACTGAGAGAAAATCTCAAACACAAACAACTTACACTGCATCTGAAAACACACACAACACCTCGCACCATCATCCCACATGTCTTAACCACGCTGATCTGTAACGATGGGATCTGAGGGCTGCTCTCACCTGTAGCACGTTACTCTCAGACTCCTCTCCTGTCTGCACCTGCACTCGCTCTAACAAACACTTCTGGGGTTTGTACGCTTCGTGGCGTGCTGCGGACTCCTCCAGAGACTCTTTTGTGTTTTCACCTGCATAACATTACAAAATCGAAAAACAAGTTAGATATTTTCTACAAGGTTTTTATTCTACATCAGGGGTAAGTGTATCATGTGACATACCCTTCTCCTGAGTCTCATCTTGGTGAATCTGGCCGAATAGGCCGACGGCTGTTTCTGCCGTCTCTCTGCTGCCCCCTGCTGGTTCCGTGCTGATTTTTGGCATTGCCTGAGAGATGAGGGCGGGATTGACGTATTTGATCATTTGTAATTTAACCGGGCCAAATTTTGACAGACACGTCAATGACTAGAAAGGAATTTACTGCTTTACCAAACACGATCCGACATGTTCTGGCCGAAAACAAATTTTGCACTGTTGGCACGGCTGTCGTCAGCTTTTTGTGTGCTATGGGAAACAATAATCATGCCAAAACTAGTTACAAGTTTCAGCCTGAGGAGACCTGTATAACGCTCTTAAAACAGGATAAACATTTACCGGTACCTGCATGTGATGTACTGCAAGAAGTAATTTGTTTCCTCAGAATGGTCGGCTGGAGGACAATCTTTATCGTAACACTCAGGAGAATGACTGCACACCTATCCAAGAAAGAAACCGACATATACCTTCAATAAGACAAACAACTGAAAAACATTATAACGTTTTGAATTATTAAAGACGTCAACAATAACAAGTAACTGTCAGTCAAACCTTGGCTCTTTCATTCATATTTTGTCCAAATATAAAAGTTGTTTCGATTGGATCATTATGTCCTTCATGTTTGTCTCTTGTTTTGTGGCCAAACCCTTTGCTTTTTATCTTGAAAGAACGAAAAGACAAATTAAAGTTGAACATTTGTCACTCTGCTTGTATTTGTTCAACTTTGCAGTATTCGTGTCTCCAGAGATGAAACTAAAATGACTAGGTCAGCCAAACAAAACTAGATGTCTTGTTTTTTTTGGAAGCTAAAGTCTTGGAAAACAGCACTAGATTCATCTGGCCTGTGTTCAAACATTCTGACACTGACATGATGTTAAATATCAGAAGCCCAATTTACACATTATGATAGACACGGAATAATGTTTGAATGTCTGTTCATTTATAAGTGGATTTGAAAGAAATAAACACGCTTTATTTTGAACACGTGATTTGTTAGATCTCAATTATTAAAGATATTTGTGTTCGCCTGGTTCCTAGATGTCAGACATGAATGTGATGAAGGTCACTCTGGGACTCTTGGACAATGGTGTGAATTTGGTCCAGGTGGTGATAAAAAGTCCCTTCCAAGAAAAAGTCTACTAGCATCTGTTTGTTTTTAATGTAGTGAAACTGATATACTTGAAGTGTGACTTAAGTGTCCAAAAGACTTTATTTCAACCCCTAAAACGCACTTTTTGTTATTGATGTCAACTACTGTGTTCGTGTCGTGGCTTACAGATGACAGCTGGTTATCCTGCGTAGCATCAGAAGACGAGTCTGTGGTACTGTCGCATCCTGCATCTGAGGACTCCTTCAATCCATTTGAGCTGTTGATCTGATCTGTGTTTAAGTGGAAATAAACAGATCTAAAAGGATTCTTTGACAAACTTAAATGTAGTTCTGTTTTGCACGTCACGTACTCACCGCTCTGAGGGGGGGTTTTGGCCGGAGGGGGCTGCAGCACAGACGGTCGCAGGATGCTGCGCTGGGCTTCTTTGGGTTTAGGACTGGGGACACCTGAAAGAAATTATTTAACAGCATGGTGACTCCAAAAACACCAGGCCCGACAGCAATTCATCCCTCACGCTGTCAGGACATGAGAGGGTCTTAAATGCAAGGTCTTAGGTTCATAAGCTTGACAATAAACAAGCTTATTAAAAGCAGATGCCAGGGACCCACCAGCACTTGGTGCCTGGCCGTGGATCAGCGTTGCGGGCTTCAGGTGAAACCCCACCGTCTTCTCCTCTAATCAACAAAGGAAACGTTGAGACAACATCAATGAAGTGACATAACAGCAGATATGGAACTAACAGATGTGGGCTGATAAAGGTTTGTATCATGTTTGAGTCTCACCAGCTTCAGAGTCAGAGTTTGGGCTTGGTGAATGACAGAAATCGGACGGCATGAAAACATTGTTCTTAGGAACTGCAAAGAGGGAATAGTTGTTTAAAATAAGAAGTCCTTTATCTATTGTATTAACTTATCTACTTGATAACTGCACAGCTCTCTGAAATACTTGATTCTGATTGGTCAGTCGATGAGTATTCTTTATAAATATAAACTGTATTTATTTGAACCGAATTTCCTTTTTTTTATAAAAATCCAAAATGTTTGCCTCTATAGGGCCGTTCACATTATAAAGATAACTGTAACTACAACTACATTTGCGCCCACACCCACACCGGTGGACGATAACAATAACGTTGTGTTTATTTTAAGCCTGCAGGCTGCAGTGTTCTCAGTCATTAAAATGAATGTTGTAGATGACCTGCTGATGCTTTCGTTTTCATTCCCGAACGTCTTTTCTCCAAAATATGACAGCAAAGGCTGGATGCTCTCTCTGAAGGCTGAAGCTGCGCTCATGTCCGGGACGTTAAGCATATATTTGCAAGCTTGCTGACTCATAAGCATTACATTTATAATATCACGCCGTAAACACACCGCTTTCCGACCAATACAGTCTTTAATTCTGACATAAAAGCTGTGTTGCGATCAACAATAGTCAAACATTATCTGCCAGAAACTGTTTGACAGTAAGTTTAATCGTTCATCAGCTGGGAAAAAACGTTCTGAAAGTAATCCCAAGGATATTGTTCTCTTTATCTTTATTGTTATAGTTATAGTGTGAACCCCGCTATTCCTCTGAATTTTTATAGTTATCGTT
Source organism: Triplophysa siluroides (assembly GCA_006030095.1). Classification (NCBI taxonomy): domain Eukaryota; kingdom Metazoa; phylum Chordata; class Actinopteri; order Cypriniformes; family Nemacheilidae; genus Triplophysa; species Triplophysa siluroides. Next base: position 721,270 of record VCII01000835.1, on the reverse strand, counting down.
ATAATGTGAACGGCCCTTATATCACACTCTGTTGTTCAATTCAAATCATAACAAACTGGCATTTCCAGGAAAATCATACCTGACAGCTGAACTTATTAATCATCATTATAGGCTTACTGATGCCAACAGAGATAAGATAAGGAGATGCACTTGCTCAATTCTGATTTTGCTTTATTTTGAAACCCAAAAAGTTAGATTGGCGCTTAAAAAATTCTAATATTTTTTCTATTTCTATAGGTTGAAAATGGAACAACTCATGATCTTGTTATATCATCGACTGTTAAATCCACCTAACCGAGTAATCCGAGTACAAGGAATGTCAGGATTACCTGAATTTGCACGTGGGAATTGTGCGTACGGTGACGTCCTTTCTCTTTTTGCAATATGGGAGTAACTGCCATCATCTTTATCAGAGTCTGAGGCAAAAAGCAATATAGACTTTTACTGAGATACTAGAAAGACACTTTACATCAATGTAGACTTTCTGTAGACTACTCACCTTCTCCATCTGAGCTCGACTTTTCTGCAGACCTCTAGAAACAACAATTGAGAATCAGTTTTAACAATGGGCAGGTTGAACGGTACAGCAAGATTCATTCTAGAGTACTGAATCACACAAAATTTCCGTCTTACTTTTTGTCCTTTATCCCCTTGGAACACAAACACAGGGGGAGCAACAGCAGGTCTCTCTGTGAGATTAAAGACACTTTGTCATGACGAGATTATTTGATACATCTTTAAACAAAAGCATCATTTTTAACAAATGAAAACATTAATACAGTTTACGAATGGGTGAATAGGATGCATTATTAATTCAAAGCACAAGTAAACATGTTACATTTAACGAAAGTCAAAAATAAGCTTGGGTATCAGCTCTTCTGTTTTTATGAACATAAACATGACTAACCATTCTCATCTGCCATGCTGCTGTCGGTGTCTTTCCTCAAGATGATTTCAACCTCCTCTGAATACAGTATGACCATCAGAAACAGAAGCCTTCACAAAATATGATGACAAATGCATTATTATTATTATTAGTTGCAGTTATAATAGTATTAATTTACTACAAAAAAAATGTCATTTGGAACATAGAAAGCAGAGATACTTGTGCAACGTCACAGCACATCTTTTATATTCGGTTAAACTGAGGTTTGCATTTCACACATACAATTTAAAGGTGAGTGGGTTCATTTTCTCGAAAGTTTGCAAACATCATTGTTCTTCTAATGTATTATTATGCACAGTAAATAAACTCGTTTTCATATTATTTAAGCAACCTGCATAAAATGATGCACTTAAACTTGTACACACAAACAATATGTCAGTATTTACTCACCCTCATGTCGTTCAATACCTTGATGGCTTTCCATGATCTTGTTTTGGGTTACACTGGGAGTGAATGGGGGTCGTCTTCTCATCCTCAACAGCGCACACAACTTTGTAAATGAACTGCACGTGCTGTATATTTCAACTGTTTTAAAGGTATACAAACGATTTTGGTGTAGAAAAACTAAATATAATCCGTTATTTTATTTATTTATGAAATATAATTCATATCTTTTTTTTCCTTGTTGTTATTATTATTATTATTATTTTGCTGACGCATCCCGGTTGTTATGGCAACAAGACACTTTCGTGAATGCATAAAAAGACCAAAAACATTTTATTTTTCTAGACCAAATCCATTTGCATATCTTTAGGGCACCTGAAATAGACGGCATGGGTCGTGTGGAGGTATTTCGTTAAGTATTTGTACTTAGAAGTTTGAGAAGAGATCCCATTGACTTCCATTGTAACAAATAACCCCAAAACAACACATTACAAACCATCAGCGCTTTGTTTCCAAACATCAAAAGGTGGGTGTACGACACGAGTAAATAATGACACAATTTTGGTCTCTTTAAAAGTGAACAATAACATACAAAGCTAAGTTTACAGTGGGTACACGTCACTGATCTCTACAATGCACCAGTGAGTTCAGATGCTAACACTGCACGATTAACTCAACACGATACACAAACACACACATTCCCTCAACTCCAAACACTCGCATTCTTCACAACATCATTCAATACAAGTATAAAACACGTCATGAGTTCACACTTGTGTTTCTGCTACCAGTTACCCTCAGTTGTCAACTCCGCCATCTTCCTTCCGGTAAATACCCACAATCCTGTGCGCGGATATTCACAGCGACGCCACGCGACCGTCACGCGTATAGCAGAGTCAATTTATTTTTGTTTTCTTTGTACAGACAGACTGTTGCAGGCAATATCTTTTCTACACAAATATAAATACTCTTTAATAAAAATCATTTAATAACCTTGCGTGAATACAGTAGAAAATACAATAGTCCTTCGCAATCGCAAATGAACATATTAAAACCTGACCTCACTAATCTTATTGTAATTACTTAACTATTATATATGTTATTTTTGCAATTGAAAATCACTGTGGGAACAAAATAAGTCTAAACATTACATGGAAATAGTGTAAAACAATCCAAAGCAACAAGTCAGAGGAATTCCCTCGTTGTAGTTTATTTTTCATTCGAAATGTGACAAAAAGTCAGAAGAACCAGCTTACATTATAGAGTTTATACAAATCATTTCATTGTAGTACCAGCTCCAACTATTTAGTAAAGACAGTTTTCATTTATGGCAATCTACCATACAAATGTATAAAACTATGACTAATATCTCTCACTTTCAAAAGACGAAGGCTTTTAGTGAAAGTTCATAATTCCCTTTAATAGATGATTTACATTTTTAAATCATTCAAACCATATCAAACATTGTATACAAAAACATGGTTTAAGGCAAGTGAGGTGCTGATAATCTATTTCGGATCGTTTAAATCTTGATACGGTGGCGCTCTGTTCCCATACAGACAATAATGCTGTATTATAAACACAATATCAAAAAAGATGGAGAACACGCCCAATCCAAACTTTGTAGGGTCCCCAAATATAAACTTCCATTTATCTGCAAAGAAAACACATTAACAAATGAAAAGAGGAAAGACTTCCTAAAACTGGGCATCACCCATTGAGAATCACACGTAACCCAACTTTTGAGTCATTCCGAAAACAACAAACCTGGCTGTTCAGTATTCAGATATGAGCTGTGAAGCATCTTACACTATGAAATATCTTCTAAAGTCAGGTTTAAATATCAAACATGTTGACATCCTTTGACTAAATCTGCAGACATGTTCAGATTTACAGAAACTAGCACTGACTTGCCGTTACTGCAAATGGGGCAAAAATGCAACCTTCTTGTTTAATTTAGTATATGAAAGTGAATGGCTAAACTACTAGAGTTTGTGTTGTCTCACCATTGTTAAAGGCCTGAAGAAACATCTGAATCAAACTAAAGCTGCCGCCGGCGAAGTCCAGTAGAACGTTGCCAATGCTCCATCCCTCTGTGGTCTTTCTACGGTAGTTCATATAAGCCTGAAAAATATGACAGTATATTTATGATATTTATTTACTTCAGGTTTATTATATTGGCATATTGATTTCATATCATTCTAATTAAACGTCCCTGATCTTACTATGCAAGTACAGTCCATTCAGCAGTATTCGCAGTATGCGCATGAATAGTATAAAATGTTACCAAATGTGATCCACTAAACTAACAAAGTGGTCTAATGTGCGATCTACATATCTATGGTAGCAAATGCCATTTCATGTTGTCTTTCATGAATGTTTTTCGTGCATTGCATTACCTGTGGAATGTATTTTACAAGTGTGACACCCAGTTTAATATAGGAGAAGTAGTACAGATAATCCAGCCAGGTGATCTTCTGTGCCACGGCAACAAAGAGGGAGACAAGCGCAAAGGTCCAGCCAATCACCAACAACCCAATGGCCACTTTGGACACCTTTTGATCCCCTCTCTAAAAGATATAAAGCAGAAAGGTTAGGAAGGTTTAAAAAGCAATCCAAAAGGAAAGCATGACATGGTTAATATTTACCTCATAGATGGCACATTGGCAGATATAGACGAGAGTGAGAACTACAGCATGAAGACTGAAGAACACATCATTGGCGTCGACCGGAATGACTCCATTGGGATCTTTCTTCAAAAATTCCTCCTGTAGAGTGTGTTAACGGTGCATTTATTCAGTTTGGATCATGAACGTTTTTGGTTCTTAAAGCCTGTCAATTGCGTAACTTATTAGCAAAATAAAATCATATAAGTAGCATACTTTATTTCGCATTAGACCTTCACCACCTCACTACAAGACCAAATAGAACAATAGGCAGATTTAAAGGGGTCATATGACGCAAACACGTGTTTCTGTGTGTCTTCGGTGTGTTATAAAAAAATTAAAGTGTCTGAACAAAGATGCAATCTATCTTAAAGCGAATGCTCACCCAGACCTGCCTGAAACGCCTTAAATCTTGTATACACATTGCATTACAACTATAACAAACTTTAATATTTGTTTAAGCCATGTCATATCACCCCATTAAAGCAAATATTACATTACAGGTGTTACAGTCAGGTGCTCTCACCTGTATATATGGCACCCAGAACAGGCCAACATTGAAAACGCTGTAAGCAATGAATCCAGTCAGGTTGAGACTGATGAAATCAAAACTGAGGCCCACCACACTGTGTGACCAAAAAAAGTGTTATTTCTCAAATAAATGTATATTCATTCATTCAGTTTAATCGCAAATAAAAATGATCTTTACCTGCGTCGTTTCCAGTTCTCATATGCCTGTGGGTAGAATGACACAGACCAGGCCAGGAAGTAAATCCAGCCAATAATCTGGTTTATGATGAAGAGAACGTTGCTCCTGACAATCAAAAACCTAATTCGAGTTTCAAAGCTGAAAATAAAAGATTGTATTAAACGCTTGAACATTTCAGACATCCACAGCAGAGGTTTTTAAGGAAAAAAGTGTGACCTAGAAATGAAGTTGAACTCGGTAACCGGTAAGGTTTTAAAAACTGAACTACTTTTAAACTGGCACAGCGTTTCATGATGCAAGTGCTAAAAAATGCTATAAAAACGAGGCGTAACAGAGAGAATAATAATGAAAGCAACTAAACAGTAAAATGCGTTGTTCTTCTTGAGCCATGCACCTGTGAGATCCTGTAGCGTGTTATATTACTTGGATGGTGTTTGGTCAATTTTGGCCTATAAAACTGGGCCACAGACCAATAAAGGTAGTAAATCCTTAATCTACTGTCAATGAAAGACAAAAAGTGTCAGGATGGTGTTGACTAAATAATGTGTCTCAGTGAGGATGTGAGAGTGGCGGGCCCTCTAGCTGTTATTTTAAGGACACTGAATACATCTCTTCCGTTAACACACGCACACAACATCAACAGAACCTGTTTTGCAATAAGTTGATGCAAGAGCTCAACTGTAATGCTTTTAACCGTTTATGTGTCCATTTATGCCTGAAAACCACATGGCTGAAAAGAAATGATACATACACCAGATCACTTTTTTATTTAATATTTTGATCAACTAAACAGAGATTAAAAGAATTGAATTAACAACATACCTTTTAACGCGTGTGTCATTGCTGTACAGGTCAACTGTAACCTGACCGACTCCCTTTGCTTGCACTTCAAAGGATACAGATGTGTTTCCTTTTGGCACGACAACCTGTCAAAGATCACAGAGACATGTAGCCATTTACCCTTGCTTAAATAGACAAGGGGAATATTTGTCACATTCAAATGAACAATTAATCTGTAAAACATCCCTTTGTGGTAAATAAAAGTCAAAAGAATCCTGTAGGTTAAAATCTTCCTGATTGGCTATTTGATTCAGGCTATAGTGACACCCAATTTTGTCGTTAATTTAAATATACTTCTAAAGATGTATTCAAAATGTTGTATGTGTGTTGCAAAGTTGGGCTTGGAGTGTAAACTGAAGCTCTGCTGTGAGGTTAAGATAGCTTGGCAAAAAATATGATACACAACACATGTGCAAAGATGAGTCAAAACCCTGGAGAACTGCTATGGTGGGAAACAAACGAGGATCAACAAAATATTGATTCTGATAACTCTAGTCGTGTGATCAATGTATGTTTTATCTCCTTTGAGCTTTTTGTTTGCTTTTTTAAATTAAAATAAAAACCCCTGATGCTCAGTATTTTGCCTTTTTTGTCTTTTATTTTTTCAATTTTGAATTGTATTTTCTCCATTTTAACCATACATCTCATATTTAATATAATAATCTGAAGGGTCATTAAAATGTTGTATATATTCACTACCATTCTTAAGTTCAGGGTCACTCACACAAAACTAGAGAATAAAACAAATGTCACTTCGCTATTTATGTTGTGACTATAAAGTATAAACACAATTTAAAATCAATTAAAACTATATTGTAGCATCTTTAAATAGCCACACTTAGACCTAAACTGTTGCATGCTCTTACTGCATCTCACTGAAGACTGACATGGAGAGGAAATCGTTGAATAAGGTCGTATTTGTTTTACTGCACACTAAAAGTAGGTTGAAGCACTGTAGGCGCATGGACTACTTTAATGATAACTTTGTGCGTTTTAAGTGTACATTGCATTGCTGTCTATGGGGGCTCAGAAAACTTTAAGCCTTCATCTTTTAATTTGTGTTTTAGTTTTAAGTTCGGTTGTGGAACGAATTTCCCTTTAAAATTTTGGAAAAGATAAATTAACATTTAATGTTACAATAATAAAAATATTAGATTTAAATACAAATATTAAACTTTTAGACATAGAAATAATGTTTGTTTATCAAACATAAATGGGGCAATTGGATTACTTATATATGAGTTAACTTAACTTTTTATGTGCAATCCAAGTAACGTTAGTTATTTGTGTTAATCCAACAGGTTTTTATTCAAATGTGTTCAAATCCGTCCTGTAATAAGTGCACATACAGTACCTCATCTGGTAGTTGAATTAGAGAGGAAACATTTCTGGACTTAAATGTGATGTTAAAATAAACTGTTACAGATGTGTTCAGCTGCGAACTGTCGGAGAAAACAAATGGATGATATAAAAATGATTCATGATGAGCACATAAATCGGATTTTATGAGTTTAGACTCTAAATTGAAGCCACACATGTGGATTATCATACCTTAACGTAATAGTGATGTTTTGTGAGGACTTTTCCTGTAGATCAACTGTTGCTGGCGCTTTAATTGTCACTTCTGCGTCTGCAAATATTGTAAACGTATTTATTAATATTAATAAAAATACTAACATTCACTGTTTATCTTTGTGCCATCGAATGCTTATTTATATGAATGACATTGTACTCACCACCAAACGTCGAGCCCACAGAAATAGATAGCGCTAAAAGAAACAGTACCTGCTTCATCTTGATTTCATATTTTTTAACTTACATGTGCATGACTGTTCATGTTTACAGGCATAAGTCAACAGAGCTGTGATAAAGAAAGTGAAAACACGCGACGACTGCTGAAAGTTAGCGTTGATGAATTACAGATCTGCAACCGTCATTCTAAAAGCTATTTATGTATATAATACAATGCGCATTCAGTCGATTAAAAGAGGAAACTAAAAGAGGAAAATCTTTACCCTCTTCTTCCGCATACAGGATCACGTGATATACGTCAGCTGACACGTCAAACTAACTCCTTCGACTGCGGCGCTGCGCAGTTTGACCGGCGTATGACGTCAAAATACCGCGAGAGCGATTGTTCAGCAGTTTTTCTCAGGTAGATCTGGACTTTCACAAATGAAGTGGACCACAGGACTGTTTACCTTTGTATTTTTCACCATTGCGCACTGCACTGACCACCAGAACAGCCAGACACGAACAGTTTTTTCAGCCTGAACAATTAAAAGCTCTTACTACACACTGTCCATCACAGTGCACACTTGCACATTGCAGTATAGCATCTGGAAAATGTTCATTGTAAGAAAAAAATTGTCAAACCTGTAAATAACACATCTGTACACTCTTTAAAAAAATTAAATGTCTTTTTGTCTATATTTTTTCACTTTTTGTATATGGTGCATTATTGTTTTTATTTAATTCTAATTTCTTCTACCTTAATGTATATTTGCACTACTGTATGTTTGCACCATGTGTAAACTTTCTTCTGCACTAAGCTCCTGTGGCCAAGTCAAATTCCTTGTGTGTGTAAACATACTTGGTAATAAAGCTCCATCTGATTCTGATATTGTTCTGTGATTTATTTACAGATCAACGGTCTCTTGAAATGAATATCCCACAGATCGTAATGTGTAACTGTACTATTGAAATTAATATGTACCATGCAAAAAAAAGTGCAGCCTGGTGCATTTTCAATCATTGTCAAAACTATAGCCATGCCATATAAGTAAACTGTTGACACATGGACTTGTCGGATGGTTGATTTATCTAAATATTTATTATTGCCAGATGAACAAAAATGTTAAGCAAGTCATATCCATGGTGTGGTGCTCGTTTTAAGAAAACCGCTGGTTTGAAAAATTTTAAAGGGATAGTTACAAAAGCGACTAACAAAATAGAAACAGATGTTCTTGAAATTGACATTCTTCTACAGAACTATAAAGCGTTTCTTAAAGCGTAGCAGTTTCTGCCATACTCATGTTAATCTTGGGTACGTATACAGTAGTATTGCATACATCGTATTTTCGAAGAGTCTTTAGTTTGATCACATGTATAAAAGACATATATACAACTCTACGATGATTTCCGAAAAGTGCTCTCTTGCTGGAGCTAGCTGGTTGACGTGTGGATGCTCCTTCTTCCACTTTCCCTGGTTGACACGCGTGGCCGTGCTTTTACAGGAGAATTTGTAAAGGAAAAATTATTACAGAGCGGATTAAAAAAATATTTTTTTGAGAAAAAAACTTTTGCTGGGGGAGTGTATCGAGCACAGAAATACTACGTCATACGTCCAACTCATTTTTTGACAAGTTGATCATGTCAAGCATGAGAAGCCAGCACGTTTAAGGCCGTGTTCAGACTTGACTTCTTTTTCGAAGCTGCTAGCATCTGTTTTACCTTAAAATCCTATGTAGTAAACCGTGTTTTCAAAAAACGTCCTGAGCGCTTTTCTAAACGCCAGCGCCGGCATCTTTTTCTGCAGCTCAGGGCGTCTTTTTAAGTTGGAAGAACGTTTTCTGAAAAAAACGAGTAGTGTGTCATTCCCATAACAACATGCGAGGGAGGTGATTGGTCGAGCAGGATCAAGCTCGAAAAAATAAAAGGGTTGGAGCATAGTTTTGTATAAATGTAAATTGAACTTTCAATAACTTCTGATTGCATTTCTATCGAGAAATTTGTATTATAGTTTTTATATATGTGATTAGTTTTAGCAAAGACGCTCTCTGTTTGTAATTCAAAAAGACTTCCACTACGCTGCCTATCTGTTTCTCTGGGCTGCCTTCGTGCACAGACGCTGACGACAAAGTCATGGCGTTCGGCTGCTGTTTGTAACCACATGCTGCTAGCGTTTTCTTTACTAAAAAAGCACTTTATCAACTTTTTCTTATCAAAAAAGACGTCAAGTGTGTTCACTGCCTTACAGTGTAAAGAAGTCAGAATGCATGAAACACTGCTGCACCTCCCCTTTAATTGTTAGTGTTTGTTACATCTGTAAGATTATTATAGGACATAAGGGAAGACAGATAGAATGATAGATTGTCCAAATAAAACGATTAGGATATCCATTCCAAAGATCAGTGTTTCTGGGAAACATAAAGTGTAGCAAAGTAGACTGACTTGGCAAAACAATGTCCATATTTAAAATGTCCAGCTACAAAGGTCATGCAGAATCCTGGCAATGTCTGTAAGGACTCGGGAGCGAGCTCCAGTAATCCAAGAATTAGATCATGGCCTTGTCATGTATATGGTGCAAGAAGAAATATGTTGAGTCGCTACATGCAGCGGAACTGAGCTGTTGGCAACTGGCAAAGACCAACTCATGCCAGGCATAGCACACAATGTTAGACATTTCTGGCTGTTATCTGCCTATCAGCTATGACAAGATGCAGGCAAAGGCATCTGCCTATTGACACAATGCCAAAATTCTAGTTTAGTTCAGATTTAGGTCAGCAATGAAAAAACAACCTCATTCACGGTGTACAGTGAATCATTTCTAGGAATTTCAATCACGGGTATATATAACAAGACTAAGTTGTCAAAGCTAGACAGTTATATAGGAGTATGTCAAACGTACACATGGGGTAGAGCGGTGTGATGTCTAGATTTGGTTTACTAAAGTGATGGGTCATATATAATGAGGCCTCCCAAAGGGAGCCAGCAGTTCTGTTACATGAACACTTAACATGCCCCAATGGACATTTTCAGAAGTGTTATCAGTATGCTTGTGAATCCCATTGCACAACATTAGATTTTTTGTCTTTATTTGTATTGGCACACAGATCCAATAAAGTACAAAAGCAGATGTTTAGAGGGAAAAGGGATTTGGCAAAGATTTGGTATTGTGCAATAATGCAAGTCAAGCGGGTCGAGCAATGGGGGCTATAAAGAAACTCCCGACACCCACTTATTCCATCCTCCATATCTCTCAACTGACCAAATATAGTGGTTTGAGATTTTACAGACATCCCAGTGGCTTCCTGTTTATGTTTGTGGTAAGGGATTTTTCAATTTGTCCGAATACAGAAAGCCCATCGACTGTCCTCTGCAGACCATCTAGCAATGCAGAGTGTAAAATGTGGGCGAAATATGAGGGGGGCGTGGTGAAGTCTCAGGTTGAGTTGCTATAAAAGTGTTAACCGAACGGAGGAGGAGAGAAGAGCAGCTTTAACCGTGAAGAAAACCATTATTCTTCTGAGAACGTTGTCTGAGGTAAAGATCACGCAGTTTATTATTCAGCAGTCACATGCTTTTTGAGCTATAGGAGAAAATAGATGCATGATCAAATAAGAATTGTTCACACTTAACATTTCAATGTGATCTTTGAAGGTTTAAAGGAGACGAAAGATTCAACCATGAAGTTTCAAATTGTGATTTTTCTTATGATCTTGACTTGCATGTATCCCAGTTTGGCTCAAGGTAAGGATATGTTTTCCTTACTGAGAGAACTTTAATAACGCATCCAGTTATATTATTTTGTTGTTTCAGAATCAGAATTTGAATGAGAAGGATCTTTATTACCAGTATGTTTAAAAACACAAGGAATTTAACTTGGCGACAGCAATTTAGTGCAGAAGAAGCTGTACACATGGTGCAAACATAGATGAAAGAGATTAAATATACATTTAAATAGAAAAAAAAAGAGAATTAAATAATAACAATAATGCACTATACACAAAATGTGAAAAAATATAGACAAAAAACAACATATACTTGTTTAAATGAATGTGCAGATGTGTTATTCACAGGTTCGTAATAATAATTAAAAAGCATTGTTGCAAACATCATAACAACAGTAAACTACATGGCATCACTATACAGTTGTCCCAAAATATTTATGTCTAAAAGCATTCTAACAATATGAAAAGCAAGCTTATAGATAACAAAATGTTTGAATTCAATAACATTTTAAAGAAATGATAACTAATATTTACGCTTTGGATAAAAGCATTTGCTAAATGCATAAATGTAAATGTAAATTGCAAGGTGCAACGTCACCCAGATTTGCCGATTGATGATCTAATTGTACCAATTTTGTCATTTTACCAACTGTCCTTTTGATTTATTTCTAGGATCCTACGAAAACTGCTGTTTAAAGTACGTTGTTGGCATAAGAAAGTCCCTCAGAAAAAATATTTCTGGTTACAAAGTGCAGAAAGCAGATGGAGGATGTAACATTCCGGCTATTGTGTGAGTATTGACTCATAAGCATCAAAGACTTCCTTAAAACACTTCAACACAATCGCTTGGCACGCTGGAATAACACTTCCAATAAACTACAACTAAACTGCCTTCTTTTTCTGATTTCCTTTCTTGTCTTTATGAAGGTTCCAGCTGAAAAAAGCAAGGACCCTGTGTGCTGATCCAAGACAAAGCTGGGTGAAAAATCTGATCATGAAAATTGATGATTCGAAAAGTGTGTAAAGACAGCTGTGCAGAGTAATCCCTCCGTGAATTTATGTAACCAATATGTTGGTTTTATAACAGCAATACAGCCATGTAACCGCAGTATATCCTTTTGTTTCACTTTCATGCTGATTCATTATTTCTTCAGACTATGAATTATCACTATGCAGCGGTTCATAATGAACTGTATTGTATTGTCTTCTGTTTGAATGTATAAGCACAATGCAAATGTACGAACTGTGAATGTTTGTTTTCTCTGTTCCACCCCAACAAGATCTCTTTAAAATTGTAAATATATATTTTTATAAACATTTATGTTGATTATAATCTGTAAACTGTGTAGCCTACATGTAAGTGTGTGTGTGTGTGTGTGTGTGTGTGCGTGCGTGTGTGAGAGTGGCTGAGAGTCCAGTACATTTACATTTAATGCACCTTTTTAACTTGTAATAAAGATTCACAATTTTACATTTAAACTTGTTATATTTTCTTCATTTCAACTATATTGTCAAGTTTTTGATTCTACACAACACACATTTAGCATCCTAATTCAGTGCAATTCTTTTTTTAATTGTAGTTTCTCAGCTTGATTTTAAAACTTATATCAGGGCAAATGGTCTGCACAAAAAATGACACATGTACGTGACTGTAAAAAATCCCTTAAAATTAAAGTATGAACTGTCTTAAAGCATTATAATAAAATAAATCAGCTGTGTAAACATGTTTGTTCTCGAGTGAGAATTTTTGCCATTGATTCAGGGGTGCCTTATCTTTGCATCTTTCAGGTGCCAGATATCATTGTGGGGTGTGACAGGTAAAGTCTAAACTTGCTGGGGGGAAGAAAAATGTCAGCGTCATATTTCTATCAATTCTATGCCAAATAGCTGCAATTCAAGCGTTTTGTATGCAGTCTTGTCACTGCGTCTGTTTAAACATGCTGTGAGGGAAAAAACAACCTGTGTCTGGTTCAATGATAGATTGAATGCACATCTGACTATATAAGTGTATCTTCAGGAAAATTACAAATACGCTACAATCATTATAAAGCTAAAGACATGAAATCACCTACAGGCGATTTTAAAGTCTCTGACTCGCCTAACCAGCATGTCTGTGGGAGAATCTGAACCCATTGAAATACTGAAACACACAACACCACAGAAATGTGACCCGGGAGCTGGGACACAATGTTGAATTTTTAAGCACAAAGAAAGCAAATGCTGATCACTGCTCTCAACCTCTTGAGATGATAAAAAACATCATTACAGTCCCAAAAGATTTACTCTATTTCAGTAGTCCACTTTAAAAAAATGTGTAGATATGTCAACTAACTACTTTTTCTAAGGTAAGTAAAGTTATAGCATTAAGAAGGTAAGGTTTAACATTCATTACGGCAAACGGCAATATAGGCCTGAAATGGTTTTAAAATGATAAAACTGTAGAGTGATCCTGAGACTAAGTAGTATTTATAACTAAACTACCACAATTTATTGAGGTGCCCTTGAGCAAGGCACCTTACCCCCACTTGCTCCCCGGGCGCTGCAGTGATAGCTGCCCACTGCTCCGGGTGTACGTGTGTTCACCACTTGCTGTGCGTGTGCTCACTACTGACTGGATGGGTTAAAAGCAGAGGTATATTTTGGGTATGGGTAACCATAACTGACAAATAGGTCACTTTCATTTTCACAATTCAGAGTTCAGTAGTTACCGTTCTGACACACAATATGTCACTGTCATCTCCAGCAACAGCTCCAGACTTGTTATTTCCTTCATTCGGATGACTAAGACAATAAAGATGGTTATGTTGGCCAGTAGCCATGAGAAACACCAGCTCTCTCAAATGGATTTTTAAAAGTGTCTTCTTGCTACATGGACTATTTCACAAGGTATTGGCTTGTCTGGGTTTGACCTAACACATGGATCTCAAACAGGCTAAATCTTTTATAACATTCAGTTCTGTGTTTCATTAAGACAGCAACCTTGGTCAGTTTTCTCACGGATTCTTTTCATTCAGAGAAAAACATCAAATATACATTCACCAAAAAAGAGACATTTCCAGTAAATCACATTGTTTCTTTTGCTTTGGGATCACATTTAACCCAAGATGATAGGCACGTTTCCTCACGTTTTTCGCATTAGGCCATCCATGTGACTCCCTATTCTTAGAATAAAAAGTTCCTCATGAGCTGAAACATGATCTTCAGCTTTTTAAGCTCAACATCAACAGATTGTAATGAATCTAAACAAGGCATTGAACAAAGATATGCTCAATGATAAATGTATGTACCATGGCTCAAAATCAGTCCTGTTTTTTAAATTTTAGAAAGTGTCATCTGGGTATTCCAAGCAAACAGAAAATACTGTGCATATTACATTCTCCACATTGCAAAGCGGTGTAGTAGAATGCTTATAACAATGTGAACTCAAAAACAGATAACTAGAATGCATTGATTTTGTGACTTGTTCCCTTATTTACATTTTTGTCATTAAAACAATCATGTTTTAGATTAGAAATAAGATAAAAAAAACACAAATACACAACGACAACCTTCAGAGGTGATTTTTTTCTATCAAAATTTCATAATAACAATATTAAATGGACAGTTCACCCAAAAATTAAAATTCTGTCATCATTTACTCACTCTCGAGTTGTTCCAAATCTGTGTAAATTTATGAATAAATTAATAAGTGAATAATGTGTTCATAAATAAATAAATATTATGCACAGCACACAGATATATATTGTGTAAACACAAACTTTTATTCTGGATGCGATTGATCATGATTAATCGTTTGACAGCCCTAGTATAAAGTAATTTTTCCTACTATGGTAGTTAATGGTGGCCAGGAACTGTTTGGTTACAAACATTCTTCCAAATATCTTTCAACAAAGATATTTATACAATTTGGCATAACTTGAATTTTTACTGGACATATGTGAGCACAAAGCTATGAAACATAACAATTCCCCTCGTGTTGTTCCCCCTCTGTCTGCGTAATGAAAAGCAGCTTTGAAAAGCATCAGTTACTATGGTTTACGTCAATGGGAGACGACAAACAATTTGACTATTAATTGTGTGTTTACACAGGTAGCATTATCTTTATTCTGTATCAGTTTATATCAGTGATCTGTGTTATCTTTCACTAGTCATAAGATGTGCTATTTTGTTCTGCAGCATGTGTGAACAAGTTTGCAAGGTGGGTGAGTGGGGGGGTCGAGTAAAGTATTGCAAAATCTACACCTCTGACCAACTTCCAATCCCAGGCGAAAACCATACACGCTGCAAGCACAAACTAGCAGTGTACAAGAAGAAAACAAGTGTTCTGAAATTGTGGTGAAACGAGCGCTCATGAAAGAAGAAAGATACAATGTGTTCTGAGGACACTAAAGCTCTGCCACGCTTTGCACATCTAAGAAGGATCTGAAAGACTGTTTACTCAAGAGTTCTGTTCCCAAGATCCCTTGTGAGAGATGTTTATATTTGAGAGAACTTCTCTCACATGCTTATCAATACTGGAAAAAATAAAAAAGATTGTATAGAAATCCTTTAGAGATTATGTCAATGTATTGCTTGGCCAGAAATGCTCAGTACTATTCATCTGGC
This sequence comes from Triplophysa siluroides, assembly GCA_006030095.1. Classification (NCBI taxonomy): domain Eukaryota; kingdom Metazoa; phylum Chordata; class Actinopteri; order Cypriniformes; family Nemacheilidae; genus Triplophysa; species Triplophysa siluroides. The sequence continues at coordinate 705,667 of VCII01000835.1, read as the reverse complement.
CCCACACTCTTTTTTTGTAAGTGTTGGATTTCTTGTTCAAATTTAATTCAAATAATGAATTCCTGGGCTCCATTTAGTAAAGTAAACTGATCATTTTAGATAGCTGCATACCAATAGCATTACTAAGAAACAATTATGCACTGTTTAAAAAAATGTTTGTAAGTGCTGCAGCTGGGGCGCCAGAAATAAACCATAAAAAACTGTTTTTCCTTTGTCAAAGGTATTTTCTGTCATTTGACATTTTTTTAAAGTATTTTTTAGTAAAAAACAAAAAGAAATTACAGAAACATTCTGTAAAATTAGTTTTTTTTTTCACTGTAGCTTTATTTTTCTGTAAGATGATTTGATTAAAACTTTTGTGAAAAGTAAATGTAAACACGTTTTGTGTTAATTCATTATTAGACTACCTGATCATTTTCTATGATGTTTGCTATATAAAAGATATAAAGCAGATATGTTGAAATACATAATAAAATAATTGTTTTCTTGACATACTGTTTGATCGGGTTATTCAGTGGAAAACACTTTAAGAACATGTGATTGCATTAAATATAGATACTGTCTTAGCTAGATACTTTAAAACATTTTTTAGAATTGCTGAGAATTATGTTCAGGTGATATTTTACCCCCCAAAAAATATGAAATAACATTTTGTTCAAATAAATATTTTTCCAGATTCAGTAATGCATCCAGTTTTCTTTTATAAATTCATGTAAAACAGTACGTTTTACGGTGTTACAAATTCAAGCATTAATGCAGTACTAAAATCCTTAATGTTTAATGACATTAGTATAAAATATATATGTATAAATAATATACAATATTATTGGAATATTATTATAATATAAACAATATCAAAATTTTTGATAATAAACAATTTAAAATATATATTTTTAACATTGTAATTATGGAAATTAAGAGGGACATGTGGAAAAATATAAATAGTGTCACACTAAAATATGTCCTGGACCAATTCAAACTTAAGGAAATTCTAATAATTTTACAAGATGGCTAATTCATTTAATTCGTACAATCTTATTGTTTTACGTATGATTTTAGGGGTGTCGCTGCGTTTTCTATTACTTGTGATTCACATTGTACAAATTCACGAATTAGCCTCATAAAATAGTTATGAATTCTTGAGATCAGTGTTAAAAATGCCACCTCTGGGAAGTGGACTCTCCCAAACACCCCCGCCTCCTTCCATCATTTGGACTAGGTAGTGGCGTTCGGAAAGGTGTTGTTTGTAGACAAGCAGCGTTATAGAGTTTGTAAAGTTTGAATAGTTCGTTAGTCAAGAGTGCCAGTATTCAGAGATTGTTATTTACACACACACATTTACAGTCAAGACCAACTGTTCAACAAATCCAAACCAGTTCAAACAAACTTGATTTTTCAATCAGGTTGCCTGGAAAGTATAAACCTCATAATATTAATTAACAAAAGTTTTTTTAGTAATTATTTAATCAAATGTCACATATGGTTCTTGTGATTAAATAAATAAATTTCAAATTTTACCATTTCAAACCAAACAAATGAGACAAGCACTTTAAAGCAAATGATTTATTGTCTGTGATCTTAAAAACATGAGGTATGTATAATGCATCACAGTTAATAATGTAAATCTCATTCTGCAAATTATTCTGTGAGATTTAGAGCATTTAGAGGATGTGATCTGAGTTTATTGTACATTTAACACTAACAAATTGATGTGATATCTAAAAAGGATTTTAAGATTACTATTATTATTAAACACTATTAAACACTATGGCTGTAAAAAGTGTCTAGCAGATGTTTCTATTCAGGTTCTATTCATGATACCAACGTTCAATGGCTTGTTTCTGAGGTTAGGACAAATGCCATAGAATGCCGTGAGATCAGCATCACATGCTTTTTGTAAAGCATTGCACTAATTAGGATTAACAACCGCTCGATTCTAATTCACAAATAATCCTTTACGTCACACACTTAATGTAAACTCACTGTCCAAGATTAGAAAATAATCTCTTAGTAGATATTTAAGAGCTTAGTAGTTCTTTGTATTCTGTAAGTGACAACAGTCTGCAGCCAAAACCATCACATTGTGCATAGAGAGCCGGTGAAGGACATTTAGAAATGAAAAACCACACATCCCATCTCTGAGGCTTTTGAAAAGCTGCATACGGACTTCATTACAGCAGCCAAGAACCAACGCTTGTTAATTTAAACACGACAAACATTTACTGTGTGTTTGACACTCTAATACAAAGCTGCACAAGACTCAGACTAAACCAAACCTTCTCCAACATATCACTGATACAAAAACGTATCAAATGTTTCCCTAGATGTCAAGAATTTGTCACATTTCCAAATACACAATAGACCTACTTCAGAACAGCATGTTTCAACAGGACAAACAGAAAACAAATAGAAACCAACTCTATTAGGATCACATGGAGTCAGTTCATGCACTTATGTAATGAAAATAAACGTGCATGACGATGGCTTTGTTCTGCATAATATTTATTGATATGTACAGTATACAGTATACCGGTTGTTGCATGTGTTATATACAGTACAACACAATTTACCAGAAGTTTTAATCCTTAAATCTGATTGGTTGAGAGGTTTTCCAAAAGTGCTGATATAGGACAAGAACAGCACTGGGATCCTTTACAGTATATCACTCCACAGTAGTTATTATATAAACAATTTTACGCTTCATAGCTGTGCTATTGTAACACATTATTGCATCTGTGATATTGCTTTAATATGCTATATACAGTATTTACACATCTACATTTAGTGAGATGTCATGAAAGTCTGATAACATTTTTTTATTTCATTTTAAATTTCTTTTTAATCATATTTTTATTTAACTTATTAAAATGTAAATTTAATTTAAATTTTAAATACCCATTTCAACATTTAGCAGATTAAATAAGGTCACCCTATATTGTGCCTTGGAGGTGACATCAACCTGAATATTTGTATATCTACAGTGGACACCAGAAAAATGACTAAATGTAGAATATTCTTTGTAAAATAGATTTAAAATACCATGGCAATATGACTTTTTAGATGTGCAACAGTGCAATACATCACACTTGTAAATTCTTAACATTCTGAAACACACATGAGCCACACATATAACATTACTCTGGTCTTTACAGGACATTGCAGACTGCAGATGCATCGTGCTTGGCCATTGCATTTCTTGCCCAAGACTTCTTGGTACCAAAATCATCCAGACAGAGGGCTGAATATCCCACCGCCTCCACGGACCTCCTCTTCTGTATGCGGTGCAGCAGAATACGGTATGCTCCTGTAATCGGGCTACGGGAGTCTGTGCACGTATTTTTCTGCAAATGTGCGGCGCTGACACCAAGCTCATTTAGAGACGATTTCACTTCCTTTTCCTCCACGCACAGACTCTTCTCGGGGTCAGCGAGGTGATTGGGTGTCGCGCTGAGCGCGGGATACGGTTTGGGGTATTCGATGCCCGTCAGCCAGGAGCAGACCATCAGCTGCGAGGCTGTGGTGCGATCCGCGGGTACGGGTCTCAGCATGCCTTTGATCGTCAGTTGGCAGGGGTCCGGGACGTAGGACGGGATGCTGTACGCCCCCTGCAGGACGCAGCGTTTAAGACGTCCCAGGTTGTCGGCGTAGAAAGGCATGGTGGCAGTCACCATAAAATAGAGTAAGACGCCCAGTGCCCAGATGTCCACGTAACGGCCCACGTAGCTTTTGTCTCTGAACAGCTCGGGCGCTGCGTATGGCGGGGAGCCACAAAATGTGCTCAGAGTTTCGGTCGGCTCGCAGACAGTACTGAAACCAAAGTCGCCCACTTTGATGCAGTAGCATGTGGTGTAAAAGATGTTTTCTGCTTTCAGGTCACGATGGATAATGTTGTTTTCGTGCTGAAAAAATAAATTGCATATATTGATCAGTTAGAGTGATTTGTGTTGCAGCAACTAAATACAAATTAAACTGGTTTAACTCTCATCTGACCACTTGGGCACTTGCTGTTTTCAAAACCTAGTAAATGTTCTCCAAAGTTATTGAAAAAAATTCTTGCAGTAACGTTTAAAGTGCATTTGATCAAAATTATAGTAAGTAATTGCAAATGTTCAAACAACATTATAAAAAACATAAATAAACGTTACAGAAAGCTTCTTAATTCCTGTTCTTCCGGCAAATGACGGTGACGAAATCACCCGCTAGAGTAGATGCTTTCCTATTGGCTGAAAACGAAAAATGCAGCATTCGTCACCGGAATTTACGACACGCCTCCGTCATCTGCCGGAAGAACAAGCCTCTGGTTCACATGCATTCGAGAGATGACGGAAGCTAGACATCAACGTTAACAGTGCTGTCAATATGGATATTTCTCTCGCATCGATTCACTTCAGAAGACCTTGGTTAAGACCACGGAGCCGTTTCGAGCAGTTCTTTGATCAATGGATGCACTTTTTGGAGCTTCAAAAAATCAACACCCGCTCACTCCCATTCTACCGCTTGGAAGCAAAATGATACGTGGTATCATAACTCACTGGATAATTCTTTCAGAAGAAAAACTTATTCAGTTAGGATACCTTGAGGGTGAGTAAAACAAAGGGAAATTTTGATTTGGTAGTGAAATATCCCTTTAAGATATTCTGGTTATATGCAGTCTAAGTGGTATGCAGGAACTTGTTATTGGCAGTATGTTAGAACCAATTTATTAATTTTTTACTCCCTATATGGCATGGATCCTTCCTTTCTGCGCCTATTTATCAGTCGTTTATTAGTTTAGAACAGTTATAGTATACCTAGTATAGTAAGTTATATTACACCTTTATACAAAATATAGTTTTGTAACTATATTGTAACTCACAATGAGAAATCCAAAACTCAAACAGTGCAGTAAGAGCTACATACCAAAGTTCAGATCACTAGCTCTACATGTGAGGCATAACAATTGTGATGACGATGCTGTTCTCACCATGTATTTGATGGCTGAGATGATTTGGGCAAAGATGAGCTTGCTTTCCAGGTCGGTCAGGCGCCCCCTGGTGGTGATGCGAGAGAACAGGTCTCCTCCACTGCCATATTCCATGACAAGGTACAAATGCTTACTGGTTTCAAGCACCTCATACAGACGCACAATGTTCGGATGGGAGAGTCTCTCCATACAGACGATCTCTGTGGCAAATAAAGTCTGAGACCTTGTCAAGACGCATCTTGTTAGAATCTTCACAGCAACACGCTCTGTGTGAGAGAGATAGAAAGATATCAGCAGCGCCAAAACATAGTAATAGCACATGAGATATGAATCGTGTGTGCCAGTTTTTTTCTAAAAATGTCTTTGATCTCCCTGCTTTATTAGAAGCATTTCCACCTACACACCAAAAATATGACAGATATTCAGAGAGTAGGTGTTTTAAATCTGATAAGATTACACGACTTGACCGATCAAGTGATATGAAATAAATAAAAAATTTGACTTCATACTTTTGATTTCAAATGACCTCGGCACCAAACTTTACTTCAAACTACATAAAAGACAAGTTAGTTCCTGTATAATTTGTTTAAGAATTTGCAGATGCCACTCAGTTATATTTTGTCTAATTGTCTAGACACAGTGAGTCATCAAAAGTCACCTGAACTGAAGTATTTAACAGACCGAAGCCAGATTTTCTTACCTTTGGTCAATTCGTGAACGCCCAACTTGACATGGGAGAAATTTCCGGTCCCTATCTCTCCTCTGAGCTCATAGAAAGCGACCCTGCGGCCCAGCATGATGTCATTGATGACACGTTCATTGTGGGACATGTCATAGACGACCCTCTCGAAGGCTGTCTGCTTTGATCTTTGCTCTGCGGTTAAGGCAGGAAATTTCGGTGTCCGTTGTTCTGTCAAGGTGGGTTGTGTAGGTGGTCCGTTTTTTTTTCCTCCATGTCGTTTCGTCCAAATATTTAGTGTTTTGGTACCTTGGATGGGACAAATAAAATGGAAGAGAACATGGTGAATTGATATTTGAATGGGGATGACAACTTCCATTTCAAGAAAATCAACAGTCACATATATCACACAACACAGGAAATGGGTTAGAGATTTTCCATCATAGCATAAATATTTATAAAATAGATTTCTTTTTAAATTACAAAAGGTACACCAGTTTATTTCTTGATATTTGGAAAACACACTATAATGATATTTTTTATAAACTACATTCAACACTGTTAAAACAACCGAAACTGTCAAAACTATGAAGTTTAACTTTAAAGTCCCAGTGAAATAAAAAATTACTATTCTTATTTTTTCATGAAATATCGCAGCGCTTAGAGAAAATAGCTTATCAATGTGGGTCATTTTCTTCCTAAAATTCATGTACCCTCATAATCTTCAGTTAAAACCTGAAAATGCACTTCATCTCAAATGAGGTAAATTAGACGGCTTGGCCGGAGCATCTGTTAACTCCTCCCCTTCAACTGTCAGTCTGCTGCCAGTTTCATTTCAAAATCAATCCAACCGCTGTTTTTACACAACCAATGAATTTGCAATAAAAAACGCAAGCCACGCCCACTAATTTTCTCCTTAGAAATTCATTTTCCCATGTGTTTGCGTTTCATTATAAATTCATTTTGAAAGTCACATTTTAAATATCCTTTTCCCACACTGTCTGACTTGAAATGAAGCCGAGATCCGTATTGAATAGGAAAGTCTCTAAGCAGGCTGGATTAGGAAAGTGCTTAACACCATGCATCACAGGTTGCAGACTCAACACACTTCTAAAAATACATCACAGGATATCCACTGAACTACTTTAAATATCAGTAACGCAAAGGCTGTTGGTCTCGTGTAAATAAATCCCTAAAAGCATGACATCTACACAATAATCTTTAAAAAGTGGTAACTAATAATAAAAAACCACTGGTAAATTGACCCCTTACAAACTTATTTATAAGATTGAAAAGACTGAAACTATAACTAATACATATTTACAGCAAATCAAATGCATTTTAAAGTGCATTTAAATCTTCTTTCCAATGTTCAAAAACTAACTTGTTCTGACAGGTATATTGTAAATAAAGCACAAAGGTGTTACATGAGAATGTTTAAAACAGTAAGATATTACACGTTCCCTTTCCAAAACAACAATTTAAGGGGTAATTTATTGCTCTATATATATCCCCCTTTGTTCTGATGTGCTGAATACAATAGTTCTTGTAAATGTAAAGCTTTACCTGGTAGCTGTAGATCCTTCATGCTGGTATGGTGTCTGTGTGAAGGAAAGAAGACAGAACAGTATCTCACGCTGCAGTCTTTAAATCCAACAGATTAACAGCGCCAAATCCCATTAGGATGTAACAATAACCAGTAACCTCAATAAAGCTATGAACATGCTGTGTAAACTCAGACATTGATGGTTAAGATATAGACTGTCTGGTACTTTAATAGGGGAGACTGGGGCTCGTTGTAATTTGTCTCCACAAAAGATTGTTTTCTAGCAGTTGGTTTAACAACCTCAAAAACTTCATCACTCATCAATATTCATTATTCTGCTGTAATAAAACCTACAAAAGGGTTTTTAATAACAGACTTCCAATCAGAGAACTTCGCACTGAGTAGATTTAGGAACTAAATCACGAGCACACAATACATCATGGCAATAAATGATTCCTGCATAACTATTGATTCACTATAAGTTTGTGTTGTTTACATTATGCACATACTGGCCGATCGCCAACAAAACACAGACATATGATTTAGTTTCACTTACCGGATGCGGTTCATTTCCGATATCTCTTAGCGCTGGGACCGCTCCATCTATCAGTTTAAAAAAATCTCCAAATCCAACTTTATTTCCACCGTTTATATAACATCCATCACTGAAATGCCTTTAACAAACAAATACACCTTGACTTCTCTCTCCATCGCAAGACGAGCTGCAGCCCCACAGCCCAGCCAATCTTGATGGTAGGCGGGTCATGCCCAGTAAGGGACTAAGAAAAGCTGTTATGAAACAGATTTTCATGTTCAGAAAAAACTTTCCGAAACCTATATGAATGCTGGGGGAGTGTTTCGATCACAGAAATACAACGTGATACTTCCAACACCTTTTTGACAAGTTGACCATGTCAAGCATGAGAAGACATCACGTTTAACATTGTAAATAAGAAAGAATGCATGAAACACCATTGCATGGGCCCTTTAATTTAATATTGCATTATAAACTAGATGAGGTAAAAGTATGTGAACAAACTTTATGTTGGCTTGAGAAAGCCTGACTTGAAAGTAAATCAATCAAGTAAATTTAAGTCAGAATATTTTAAGTTTAAAGTTTTAAACGATAGATAGTCAGAAAATATAGTCTCAGAAAAATTGGAAAGTTGATAAGTTTAAGTGAAACATCAGTATGTTGGCTTTCTCATTACTTAACACAATTCTGTGTTCTTATTACTGTGTATATTAAATAATATAAACTAACTAAACATTCATTTTTATTTTAATAGTTTAATTGGAAATCAGGTAATTGATTGCTCTACATGATATATCTGGGGTAGTGTTGCATGGCATACATATTTAAGCATTACGCAAAGTATTAAGATAACTTTTTAATTCATATTTACAGACCACTTCGTTTGTGAGCTCAAGTCTGTGAGTTCAAGTTTCATTCATGCAGATGAGTTGCATTTAACCATAAAACATATACTGCACTTAAAAATAGATGAAACCTTTGTATTACCTTTGTATCTGTTTTAATGATGCCATCTAGAAACAGATACACTCATCTCAGAACGTTACATGACCATAAAAACTTTATAAAATGGTCCTGGGTGAAATTTTTCTTTTGGCTTTGACCTTTTCCTAACGCACTAAATAACTTGCCATTTAAAAATCAGCGTTCCCTAAAATAACACGCTGTGTTTACACTTGTTTACACACTGTGCCAGTGACAGTCGTTAACCTAAAGAACGGAACAATAGGGAGGCTCAGAGATGACGTATTTTTTTATGCAAAACCCGGAAGCAAGTTGGCATTTTAGGTTTTCCGGTTCCATCGCTCCAAAGTTTTAAATGGGTTTTTGGTAAATCACCCGAAATAAGGTCTGTGGTAAACAAAACTTAAAGAATATTTTTAGGTTTTATTCTATGTCATAAAACACACCGATTATAACCCTCTTGGGATTTTTAAAGCCTTTGTGTCTTAAAAACGGCGGTTGCTAACAAGTTGCTAAAAGCGAGTACTTTGGGGACGTCAGATGTCATCGCGCATATAAAGCCCACAAATAATGCAACATGGCGCAAATGCTTCTCGCTTGGTCTATGATCTAGAAACACAACTTTTCTCCACACTCCTATTTTATTTGGAATAATCCAAATATTATTTTCAAAAATAGGTCGCTATTATTTCAAAAATGTTATTTTAGTCCGTGATCTGTTTATGAAAATTGTCACTTATAACGTGTAAACATCATAAACCGTTGTTAATCACAGAGCTTATTCTTCCTAAAGTCTGTGAAAATGCATAGGCCTTCGGTCGTTGGAACCAGCGTTGCGCTTACTTCCGGGTTGGCCTACAAAAATACGTCATCTCTGTACCTGTACTGGATTCGACCCGCTAACATGACGTCAAACTCCGTCGTCCTCCCCCTACCCCAGCTTGTGTTTACAGTGCGATTTGGCGGGAGAGGAACTGACACGCCGCTTTGCTTTCGCTTGTAGAGCGCGTGCAACTCCGATAGCCGTGTGCGTCAATGGCGGCGACAGCACCCGCGGCTCCCGCGGAGTCTGATCTGGACCGGAGCGGAGCCGAGGACGAGCCTCAAGCGCCCGAACCTAACGAGGACGCAGGGAACGCGCACGGCGGGCCCGCCGCTGGCGCGCAGCAGCAGCACCGACTCGCCAAGTTACCGCTGTCACGCATCAAAGCCCTGATGAAAGCCGATCCGGACGTGAGTCTGGCGAGCCAGGAGTCCGTGTTCATCATCGCCAAAGCCACGGTGAGCGAAAACTCGCGCATGACGGCGGATTCAGGTCCACCGTTTGCTCTCTCTCTCTCTCTCCCTCTCTCTCTCTCTCTCCCTCTCTCTCCCTTTACACCTGTCATGTCTGTTATTTATCCAACTACATGTCATTGTCAATGCAATCACATAGCTGTCAATATAAAACTGATGTCATTTTCAGCAGTGTATCGCGAGGTGGTAACGTTACTTAAAATATTAAAATAGACAAAATACATAAGATAAGGTAAATAAAAAGTTATACAATTAAGATAAAACTGATAGCAGAGGTTTCTGCTATATATAAATATAATGGATCAGCTAATAAAGCAATAAAATGACCATCTCCCAGCCCTTTTGTTTTTAGATGCTTTATGTTTCATATTATTTGAATGTCTTGTTTACATTTTGCATTGTAATTATGAGTGTGTTGTCTTACTTGACTCTCTGATGCGGTCTGTTTGGAGAATCTCTCTTGACAGTCCTGCTTCTGCCTATATGTACTGTGACATGTCTTGGTTAACAGAACAACATTCGTCCGTTTTCTCCCTTCAGGAGCTTTTTGTGGAAATGATCGCAAAGGATGCTCTTGTTTATGCACAACAGGGGAAGAGAAAGACACACTTCAACGAAAAGATTTGGGTGAGCTAAAATCAGATCTGAACATGATTCAAAAAAAGATTTTATTGGAAACATCAGCCGTTTCCATGCTGTAATTACTGGTGTCTTTTGTTTTGGCAGACAATGCTATTGAAGCAATAGATGAATTTGCATTTTTGGAAGGTAAGCGAATCGTGGTTTTATGTTATTTGCTGCTGGCAACAGTATAAGGAGAGTTTCATGGATCTTTGTGATTGCGTTTCTTTCTTTCTTACTTTAAAACTCATCATCCACGCATTGGAGGCAGATAATATGTGAAATATTATATTATTCGTATCGTTGACTACATCATTAATCATTCACTCTGAGTCAGTTGAAAGGGATTTTTTCCGCTTTCAATTTGGTTTCATCATTGTGATCCCTGGTAATAACAAAGATGACTATTAAATAACCGTAATCCATCATTTTTAGAGTATCTTGAAGCAATTACAGCTTGTTATGATTATTTATATATATTTTCTGTATTACTGTTGTCTTAGGTACCCTGGACTGACTGGACCAGCTCAGATAAAGTTCTGAAGGTCCACTGGTTTACAGTATGTTGGTTTAAACGCACAGAGACAAGTGTGGAAGAATGTGTGTATTTCATTGAAATGTTGTTCTGCTTGGGTTTTTTGAAGTTGAGAGATTTTCCAAGTTGTAAAGTGCCAATTGTATGTTTCAATATAAGAGTTATATAACTATGTTTTGTTTAAATAAATGGAGGTCTTTGATAAGTCTGAATCAAATTGCTGCTTTTTTTTGACAGTGGGACCACTTCCATTAGTCTGGAACTCAAGCTTGTATTGTTTCACCTATAGTTACAGGTGAAACTATACAATGTGATGGACGTAAATATAAAAGATAGCACATTGCATGTCAATAGAAAATATAGAGTGACGTGAGCAGGACTTTGTTAAAAATGTGGTTTTAAGACCTGAAAATTTGACAAAAAAGGTGTGAGTTTGGTTATGAAATGCAGTTGTCGCTCCTGTAATTAATCAAACTCCGTGTGATCGCAACCATAGTAAGGACTAAAATACTTTGGTTTGTATATTATAATATTTTTCTGAAAATGTGTGTAGAATGTGTCTAAAAGCATTTACAATACATATACATTTAGTAATACAATACATACAGATTTCAATCTGACAAACTTTACTAAAACAAAATGTGTGCTTTGCAAACCTTTAAATGCAGTATCTTTTTCTTATAGACTAATTCCAAACTTCTGCACACCTCAAAGAAGCTTGCAGAACACAAGATCAAGGGGGCGAGGTTGGATCCAGATCCAACTCCTCCCACTTTATATACCTAGCCGCAATTTGGAGAGTATCGTTGGAACCCGTGGTCCCCAACGTTTGCTCTTATCAGTGTAATCATCATTTAGTGTTCGCCTGTAAGTAATGATCACACTTATGTTAAACCTACCCTAAACCTAAATAATAAAATATGTTATCAAAAGTACAAACCCTTACCCTAAACTTAAATCTAATAAAATATGTTATTAAAATACGTTGATAAATAAAGTTTGTCTTCAGCAAGTTTGTTTTTCTGTCAAAAGAATAACTTTAGTTAAGTATGCACAAGTATGACGCAAAACTGCTGCAAAAATCTGTCACCAAACAAGACGCAGTGGAAGGAGCTGGATCCAGTGTAGACCAATCACAATTCAATAGGAGGAGACTGAATCAGGATTCAACCTTGCCCCCTGGATCTCGCGTTCTCTGCAGTGAGGAGCTATTGACATTTTACAAGTTATAAATAACAATGGTCTAGAAGCACCCAGGAGACTGTACATCTGGCAAAATGGTCTACAGCAGTCTCATTGGGTCTTATGTTGCAAATACTTCCCACCGTGGTGTGAAATATGCATGAGATGTCATGAAAATAAACAAACTGCCGTTCATATTCTGAGGCTTGAACTAGATTAAATAAATGGACTGTCTACCTTAGTTTACATCAGTGCCCCCCCCCCCCTTCTGTAAAGAACCATGTTTTCGTCCCCCACCACCTACATATACCAACATAAAGACACTCTCATGATACGTCTGTTACCTGCAAACTCATAAAATATTTATTGAATTATATTGGTTTGACTTCAATATAATATGATTTTGTTTGTACGTGCAGACAAAGTAGAAGCACAAATGATTTTTTAAAGCAAGCTCTTAACAACAAGCAGTAGATAAGAAACTAAATATATAATATTAAAAAAGAATGCCTTGTCACGCCCCCCTTGTAAAGACGTTAAAGCCCCCAACCACATCCCCCCCCGTTGGGGAACCACGGTTTTACAGGCTGAGATGGTCATTTTCTCACTGTGTACAGCTAACTGTCCATGATTTTGTGGTTATTCAGAATGCGATATCCTATCCAAGGACTGAATTAGCAGACTAGACGAAACCGCAGACAATGGTGGCAAACAGAACAGAAAGTGTCTCTCCTGAGATTTAACTAAAGCGTGTCCTCAGGGAACAAATGTCTGCTCTGAATGGCCAGTCCTGGTGGTCTCGCAGCATGAGCGATGCAGTCAATCCTGCAGAAATAAATCAGCCCAAAAAACTGGAAAATAATATTCGGTTGGTTCTTGATCCAGAACATAACTTTAATTCTAGAATAATTGAAACAGGTCATTAGGTCTTTTTAATAACATGAGTATGACATGCATGGAATTCTTTGCATAGCTGCCCTTGCATGCATGGGCTTTTGTTGCATTCTTCAATGAACGGATAATAGAAAATGGCAAAAACTCCAATGGACTGCACATTTAGAAGGTGAGGTTTTATTATTATTTGTATTACTAATATTCCACTAAAAAGGTACCTAGTAAGGCTGTCAAACGATTAATTGCATCCAGAATAAAAGTTTGTGTTTAATTTTGTATTTTATAAAAACATACACATACATGCATAAATTTGAGAAAAATATAAATGTTGAAAAACATTTATATGTTATTTAAATTATTGGTAAATATAAATAAATATGTAAAGAATGTAAATATTTCCTAAATATGTATACATATATTTGTATGTGAATAGACTTAATATACAAATATATACAAATAATATGTACCTAGACAATATAAAGAGACCAGATTATCATAAACTGGGTTTCCATCCAAATATGAAGTAAAACTTTTCAAAGTTAGCAATAAATAGAAGTGAAATAGGTGCATGACGATAGCATTGGTAACCTATAACCAATAGTAAATAAAACAAAACCCAGAAACCTCAAAGACATCATTAACGGAAACAGCTAATAAGTCACATTGATTTAATATTTGTTATGTTAGACTTTATTCATGCGTTTCCATCTCCCGTAATTGCATTGATTTATCCTTACAAGTCAAAAACTCGCGTAAAAAGCATAAACTTTGTTTGAGAATTTAAGGATTTTATTTCAAAATTTGGCATTTCCATCATTTGTTTCTTCAAAGCGTGCGTAATTATATGTGATGGAAACATAGCTATAGAGATTTTGTTTTGCGGTGATTTGGGCAACAGAACTACTTGGCAACCGCATTGCATTGATCTGGCAACCACAAATTAGTTTTATGACATAAAAAAAGTAAACATTTTTCTTTAGAAAATGCACAAATGTTTCTGCAAATTATTATTTATTATTTACTAATTAACTTATTACCATAAGGGTGATGGAACTCGTTTCACTTAAACGTATTGAACATTGCTACAGAGACAGTATGTTAAGTGACGAGGATACTTTCTCTTTTGCAACCTTCGGTCACCTCGATTGTGAATATTGGTAACATTGGAATTTGAATTTTTTCCTCATACTTCATCCATTTGAATAACTTGGCTTTGTAACTTGTGAACGTTTTGTTCATTGGTCTGTTTCTTTGAGCATTGGCTGGCATGTTTGGTTCGCCACGCTGTGCGGTGATCTCTTAATTGTCAGACAGATATGCAGGATGGTTTGTGCACACGGGGAGGGCATATTTTCACAGCTGAACTCTGGCATGCCTCCCCACCCGCCCCGGACACGCAGATGGCATATTTCCGATCGAATGATCTCAGGTATGCCAGAACCATAAAGTCCCGACACACTTTCTCCACATGACTCAAGAACTTGACATGAGGACGGGGCTCTGAGCGTTTGCACACAAGTATCCGTATTGATTCCTGATGTTGCATTACTTTGAATGTTTTCTCATACTCCACCCTTTGTAAAACAGACCTCTGGACTTCATTTATTCCAACTCCAACATTTTTGCGCTGAAGTAAATCAGACGCGTCTAGGAAAGTTTGTCATTTTATTGTAAGGTGCAGCCTTTCGTTTAACATTCCTCCTCAAGACTATGTTTCATTTCATCCCTTGCTGTTTGAAAGATTTTTACATCCATGTTTTATCGAGAGCATTCGCGCCGTAGATTCCCAAGCGAAATGAAGCTCTCCAAAAACTGCAGGGATTACGTCATTTTGCAATCAGTTACGTAGCTTAATGTGTTAATTGGAGAGAGTTGAGCATTTCTCGACAGAGAGGGGAGAGGCTACGACTGTGAAAACAGCGAGCGAGGGGAGAGCGAGGGAGACTGTGGGTGTGTTGGTGCGTGAGAGGAAAAGAGCGAGAAAGCGTAGGGGAGGGAGAGAGGAGAGAAATAAAAACAGCACAAGAAGGACAGCAGGCAGAGCGGAGGATTAAATCCTTCTCAGGCTCCACCATGTTCCTGCAGACCGTCTCCATCCTCTTGATCTCTGCCGTGCTCTTCGGCTGCCTGGAAGGTAAGGCGAAACTCTTTCTCTCCCTTCTGGTTGCCATGTCGGAGTGGGGCGGTAGGAACCAGATCTCAGTGGGCGTGAAAGAGACATGATGCTTTGATAGTCAGCCTGGTGTTAAAGCTTCGGATGCTGGAGTTTTGTGGTTGTTTGAGGATGCTGGTGCAAGATGAGAGATGCACGAAGTAACGGGTGGCACACAAAGCAGTCCGGATCTGTTTACGACACACAGTTTCCTCCGTCAACTCACATATTTTCATCACTTTGCTAAATTGAATTCTGCTTTTTCTTAACGCCAGGGAATGGTGTCCAAATGCAGAGGGACGTTCAGTGTTGTATGCAGTACTCTCACGGCAAGGTCCGGACCAAAGATGTGCTGAGGTTTGAGGTGCAGACTGAGGGGCCGGACTGCAGCATAAAAGCCATCATGCAAGTATTCCAGGCATCCCGAAACAATCGCAGACACGCAAAATATGCCCTATTAAAGCTCGCAGGCATTGCCGTCTAAGCAGGTCAGATTTTTATTACTGAGAGTGTCAGGCAAGCAGAGCAAAAGAATGCAATCGGGCCGGGACGGACAATGCCCAAACTGTTTCTTCGACGGGGCCAATTTGGCCCGGCTGGCTTGAAGCATAGCAGATTAAGAGATTTAACATTTGCTCAATGTAAAGAGAGAGTCTGAGAGCGCTGATGTTCTTGCCTCTTGGAATCACGGCAGATTGTACACCAAAAAGGCGGTGAAGTGTGCCGATCCAAGAGATAGGAAGGTGAAGAGGTTACTACGGAAACTGTTCCAGAGGCAGGGAGCCAAAGCCCGCAGGACCATGTGGCTGAATCTCCCTGTGATGTCTGAGGTAAGATTTCAATGGGTTTACGGATGGTCATCGGTGTTCAAACTAAACTTCTGCCATGCGGTTAAGTAAATAAATGTTTTGAAATGCCTTTTTTCTGTTTGACAGGTCGCCATTGTTGATTCTCAAAAGATGAACAAGGTAATGATGATCACTCTTAAAAATAAGTAAGATCTACTTTTACGGTCTTAAAAAAGGGGCTTCTCATTGATGCCGTAGAAGAAACATTTTTGGCTTGATTGTTTCATGAAGAACCTTTCTGTTCCTCAAAAGGAAAGAGGGGGTTTTTTAGACTATAAAAGGTAAGAAAGAAATAGTTCTTAAGAACCTTTGAGTGAATGGATCTTTAAAGAACCAAAAATGGTTCTTCTACGGCATCAATGTGAAGCACCTTTTTTACAGATTATAACAGAGCTCAACAGTAGCGATGAAGTAAAACTAACATTTATTTTTCACAAGAGAAAAAGTGATGTTTAGCAGTAAAAAATCTGGCCTCAAACCAAAATTCTCAAAGTACTAAATTTAATCTTCTAAATTTATTTTGTGGGTTTAGGCTAAACTTTTCAACGGACTCAGTTGAAAACAGTCTTTTGCCACAAGTGCTAATTTGCAATGGTGCCGACTAAAGAATTTATAATTTGCAATGGTGCCGACTAAAGAATTTAGTTTTCACCAAAGCTTTTCACTATTCTGATAGGTCAGATGTCAATATTTGGTGGTTTAAATACCCATCTGGAGTCTCCTAATGCAATTTTTTCGTGTTTTCCATAGTCAGGTAATTGAATTGTCACATCCGTAACGGTCCATATTCCTCATTAATGAGCACATAAAAATTACTTTAAACAAAATAACTATTTTATGTTCAATAAAGAGGCATCCCTTCTCTATTTGTTGGGTATTATTGCTCCTGGTTTGCACCTGTTCATTCACAGAAATCCTACAAAGTATGTTGTCACACCCATCCCTCATTTTAAATAGACACATTGTTTCTGATGTCTGGACTCTTATCATCATCATAACGAACACATTCTCTGAGAATTTATATTTCAAGTTTTGGCTAAAAATGTCATCCATAATGCTAGATCTGCTTAAACCTTTTTTTAAAGTTTATACATCTTTTAAGGCAGGCATATAATGAGCTGTGAGGATGTTAAGTGATAGGTCAGTGTTATCAGAACACAAAGGAACTTATTCGTTTTCAAATTCATAGTGAACTACATTACCCATAATGTAATGTATTCTGAAAGGAGATCCACCAATCAGAGATTACAATGAAAGAGCTAAACAATGACCCATGAAGCATACCAGATATATTACATAACTGTCTGTCTCTCTACTCTTGAACAACTCATGTTTTTATAAATATTTACAGTACATATACTCCAGTCTAAATATATATATATACTCTTATTTTCAACTCTCCTTAACTCTTATCGTCGACTCTTATTTTCAGTTTGTTGAGTCAAAAACAGACAAACCCAGCTACTAGGTAAAATTAACCCAGAAAAGTTCTTAACTGACCACAAAATGGGTTAAAACAACCCAGCATGAGTTGATTTATTACCCAACGGTTGGGTTTGTCCCTTTTTGACCCAACGCTGGATTGAAAACAACTAAATTGTAGCCATAAACCTCAAATATTGTGTATTTGATAATAATTAATAATGGAAATAAAGTAAACATATTTGTATAATAAATAAATAAGTACTTCATTAAATGCAGATGACATACTTTTATACTTATGAGTGGTTTGTTGTGTAGTTCTTTCTGAATTGATTTGATTACATTACAACTGTAACGTTTCTTTGAATGAGTAGTTTTATAATAATTTTTATTGAATATCTTAATTAATTCTTTAATTAATAATCTTAATTATGCAGTCTATCTTTGTCTTTCAGTTTTCACATTTTATATTGTGATGATTCATCTTTTAGTTATAGGTTCAAGAACCTGTTTTGTCTATTTTTTACGTCAACATGGTCACAAATGTTTATCGTTTCATTTTGTTTTTTAGACCAAGTGAGGAGTGAGGATGAAAAGGTGGTCCATGAAACTCCAGCCTTCTCTTGCGTGTCACTGTTTTCTTATACGTATAAGAAAATCTACATAGACTCATAACGTTCACTACCAATGTTATTCAGATATATTGTGATATAGACGTCCTCTCAAATGACTGTTAATCTATATGCCAAAGTATTCTAATCTGAGACTGGTTACTATAGGGTTGTTCATCTCTGCAGCTATGTATAGTCTCTACTTATACTCTCTTCTGTAGAGTCCAGTAAACTGATGTGACTGTTCTCCACCAATTTATAGTGCAATTACAGACTCTTGTGTATGTTAAAACACAACTGATTTTTATATATAAAAATACATTTAAAACACTGAAAACTGTGTTGTTGTTTTTATTGAAAGAGACTGGGTCTATTGGGTAATTCTTTTTTTAATTTAAAAAAATATATTTTCAAAATAAGATATTTCTATATGGACAAAATGCCACTAAATATTTGTACAAATTGTATTTTATTATTTTTATGTATTTATTTTTATGTACTTACAGTATCTAAGGGTTTTTGTTGAACTGTGCCAGTAAGTGAACTTTTGTTAACTGTTGTGATTTTATTATTTAGGCCTTTAGTTTATGTCCTACCACTACACACCACTAGAGGAGGATGCTTCTGTGTGTTATAAAGCAACACTCACTGTTTTGGGGTTTGTTTTGACGAGAGAAACGCTGGAAAATAAATAGTGTTAGTCCTGAGACATTTATTTTTGTTATCACCATCCAGGCTGTAAAATATCCATGTACTCAAGCCAAACATGCTTACACCACCTAAGAAAGGCTTAGAACAATAATTGTGTCAAATAGCGTCTATTTATGAATATAAATAATTAATAAAAATCAATACAATCACATTTTCACAGAACAGTTTGCATGTAAAAGTACAGCATCCCCCATGACCATTTATAGTCTACGGTACACGTCACTCAGACACTGACAGGTGGGGTAGATATTTTCGCATTTGGCCCATAGATCAGTTTTAATCACATTCAACACATTCAAGTAACTAAACTCATCACAGACACATCACAGCATAAACGGTGAATAAGAAATAAATACGGCACAAATCATAAATTTACCAAAAAGCTTAAATAATTTCATTAAAGGGATAGTCCACCCAAAAATAAAAATTGTGTCATGAATAACTCACTCTCTTGTTGTTCCCAACAGGTATACATTTCTTTATTCTGTTGAAGATAAAGAAATTGGATTAATGCTCTTGGCCACCATTGACTACCACTTCCCACTATGGTATTCATTGGTGGCCAAGAACTGTTTGTTTACAAGCATTCATCCAAATTTTGTCTTCAACAGAACAAAGAAATGTATACCTGTTTGGAAAAACTAGAGAGTGAACTGTTTTCTTTCCTACATTCTTCAAAATGTCTTCTTTTGTGTTCAACAGAAAAAATATATATAAAGCAATCGTTCCTACTATGGTAGTCAATGGGGTCCAAGAACTGTTTGGTTACAAGCAATTCTTCCAAATATCTTTCTCTGTGTTTATCAGAACAAGGTCATTTATACAGATTTGGAACAACTCGAAGGTGAGTAAATGATGACAGAATTTTTATTTTAGCGTGAACTATCCCATTAAAACAAACCACTCCTAGCTGATCATACTTTCTCTAATGGCAACATTCAAAAATAATGGCAGACTATCATAAACATAATAATACTAATATAATACTAATAATAATAATAGTTTAACTGAAAGCCATTTTAGGGAAGGGACTATACTTATACATTCTTCACAGTCTCAATCACAACACTATAGAGTAAAACCCCAGTATTGTATAGAAAATGGAACATTGAAAAATTGCCTTAGTCTCTACATGTGAGTCTGGCATCATGTGTATGAGGTAATACAGTTCAAACTTCTAAAAGACATTGTAAATATGCTGGTTTAATAACAACATATATCTGCATTTGAAAATACTGTTTATACTTTATACAAAGATGTATAGTGTTTAAAACAGTCTTGAAGTATTATGTATAAAACTAGCATAGTGATCTCATTGGGTGCTACTCTGCCTTGGACGTAATTTACTTCAAAATGAATGCAAAATACAGACAAATAAAACCACAAATCTTCATTGGAATTGGTGTTTCATTTAGTCACATTCTGAACATACTGATATGTCTATGTTGTTTACAATATTTGATTGAGCACAATGTTATCTTTCTGTTCTATATATAACAGTGCTGAAGGTTAGTTACATGGTGGTTTCACTGTTGCGGTGCTTCAGAGAGTCGTTCTCCTGACAGATCAGCTGGTACGGCTTTTCGTTCTCCTCGATCACAGAGTTGCTGATTTCAACATCTTGGTTCTGAAGTTCCAGTCGTGACAAGTGTTCAACGATCCCAGCCCCGAAGGAATCCCCCAACACATTGGTGGTGGTCCTGAGTCTGTCGCTGCATGATCACAAAAACATAGCACTTTAGATGTTCATCAAATGTTCATAGTTATTCCTTATAGGCCTAACTTTACAAAAATGAAGAAAAAGATGCTCGGCTACATAAAATAAATAAATAAAACCATTTCTGGTTATTTGGTCTTTAGGTATTGCTTGGGAACATCCTTCAGCTTAAAGTCCCAGTGAAATTAAAAATGACATTTCCTATTTTTTTCATTAAATATTGTAGCGTTTATTGTAAATAGTTTATCAATCTGGGTCATTCTCTTTTAAAAAATCGTGTGCACTCATAATCTTAGATTAAGATCTGAAAATGCACTTCCGTCCTGTAATGACCATCCATCTTAAATGACGTATATTAGACGGCTTGGGCGGAGCATCCGTTAACTCCTCCCCTTCAACTGTCAGTCTGCTGCCAGCTTCATTTAAAAATGCAAAGGTTGTTTTTATACATCCAATCAAATCGCTGAGTAAGAAGAAAGCCACGCCCACTATTTTTCACTCGAAAATGTGTCAAAAAACAGAAGTAAAAACAAACGCATCTTACAGTTCACTGGGGCTTTAATTTTTTGCCCATTTTATCATCAAGCATGAGAGTCCTATTGCTTACAAGCCGCACATTTGGGGTATCTCTAAAACACAAAACAACTTGGCTAATGCATCAGATTTTAATATTTTATAATGAAGTTCATTTTGACTGATAGTAATACTGATGCTTGACTTAGCAAACAGAAAAAATTAACTTTAGCAATAAAGAACTTTTATCATGAAGTCTTGAGTTACCAAAGAGACTGTTTTTAATATAGTGTTTGTTTTCACAGAAGCACAATAATGAAAGTGCCGACAGCCATTCAGATTAGCGGTCTGCATTATGTATCAATAACCTTTGGAAGGAGTGCTCTCAACTGGAGCCGCACGCTTCAACGTGACATTTGAGAGAGACTCACAGGAACCAGTCCACTGCGATGATGAGTGTAATGTCCTCTGTGGGCAGTCCCACCGATGTCAATACTATCACCATGGTAACCAGGCCAGCCTGAGGGATGCCTGCTGCTCCGATGCTGGCTGCGGTCGCCGTGATACTGGAGGGAAAATGAGGGCTTTTTAATACGCAGCATGATAAAAATGAGTCCACGGGGGATACGGTTGTAATGAGAAGAAAACTGGCAGAATAATGTAGTTCACCACAGAATATTTTTAAGTACTGGAGTGTGTAAATTGTACTGTTGTCTAAAGGAACGTGTTCCTGCCAATTGTAGCATTTCGAAAACTGGTCCGAATTTGATTTAAAGACATAATTGCAGATGTGTTTGTCGTGAATAACCTGATAGTGAGGATTTGTCCAAAATTCAGGTCCATATCATTGACCTGGGCGATAAATATGGCCGCTACTGCTTCGTACAGAGCTGTGCCGTCCATGTTGATCGTGGCTCCAACTGGCAGAACGAAGCGCGTCACTCGTTTGTCCACATGATTGTTTTCCTCAAGACAACGGAAAGTGATGGGCAGGGTGGCAGAGCTAAGAAACAGAAGAATGTAATGACATCATTATCCTCACATCGTGACATCAGGTGCAGAACTTGTTAAAGGGATAGTTCAGCCAAAAATGAAAATTCGTTAAGTCCTTTAGTCATTACAAACCTCTAAGACATGAATACAAAAGAAGACATTTTGTAGAATGTTGGTAACTGGCACCCATTGACTTCTAAACAATAGAAATAAATGGGTAGCGGTGTTGTTTGGTTACCAACATTCCTCAAAAATATCTTCTTTTGTGTTCTGCAGAAGAAAGAAACGTATACAGGCTTGACATGAGGGTATGTAAATGATGACCGAATTTTCATTTTTGGCTGAACTTTCTCTTTAAGAAAATGCAAAGTTACCAAGATGCTACAGTATAACCACTGTACCTTGAATCCGGCACTCAGTACTATACTTTGCACAATTCCGTATTATATTGCGTAAATAACAAACAAACAACTACAGTAAATAGGCAATACAGTTCATTGGCTGTGAAGTAGCTTAAATTCTACAGATTTGCTCGGGTGTCTAAGGATGCTCTTCCCACCTGGAGGATGTGCCCAGCGCAGTGATGAGAGCCTGCAGCAGACCACCGATAAACGTGAAAGGGTTCTTCCTGGTCACCACAAAGAAGCAGAGGCAGAACGAACAGGCCGTGGATCAGCAGCCCGACGATGACAGACACTGTGTACATCCCCAACTGTCCTCCCATCTGCGCAAGGTCCTTCATCTCTACAATCTTCCCCGCGATCAGGAAGAGGATGCCCACCGGAGCGTACCTGCCCGAGTGACCCAAAGACCGAACAATATTATGTAAAGAAACTCAACATACA
Source organism: Triplophysa siluroides (assembly GCA_006030095.1). NCBI lineage: Eukaryota > Metazoa > Chordata > Actinopteri > Cypriniformes > Nemacheilidae > Triplophysa > Triplophysa siluroides. The sequence continues at coordinate 682,641 of VCII01000835.1, read as the reverse complement.
GTACATGTCAACAATTTTCTTTTTATTGTGGAATATTCAATTCACTGGCGTGTTTGTCACCCATGTCACCCAAAATGCACCTATTCGGCTGGTCATGTGGTCCTTTTAATGTTTTCCCCCACCACTAATAACTGCCGTTATATGTTATCATTTAAAGGGACAGTTCACCCAAAAATAACAATCCAATCATTTATTCACCCTCATCTTGTTCAAAATCTGCATGACGTTCTTCTGTGGAACACACAAAGAAAGACATTTCAAGTTTCAGTTTTGTGTTCATACAATGGAAGTCAATGGGAGTCGATGTTGTTTGGCTATCAACATTTTTCAGAATATCTTCTTTTGTGTTCTGCAGCAAGAAGAAAGACATACAGGTTTGAAATGACACGGGGATGAGTAAATGATGACAGAACTTTCATTTTGGGTGAACTGTCCCTTTAAGACTAAACAACAAAATCTCTTTGCAGCAGAGTTATCAGAACTAACCAATCGGACACTAACCAGATAATAATCGCCACCAAACGCATTATAGCTTCATTCAGGCAGTCGAAGAAGTCGCGCAGAGCCTGACCCTGCTGTTTCATGTTCCCGATCACTAATCCAAAGCACATGGAGAAGACCACCAGCCCCAGGGCGTTCACCCCATTAGAGGAACCTGAAACAGGCACCACCTCTTCCACCGTCTCCTGGAGCGTCTGCAGGACTGTGCTGAAGTTCGACGTCTGGAGATCTGTAGAGTTCATCATTTCCGTAGCATTGACCGTGATGGTGATGTTTTTTGGTCAACACGGTTTTCTTGTATAATGTTTTGTACTGGAAAACAAGGAGGTTAGTAACATCTGTTAATGTCGCATTATTTTAAGAGTAAAAGAGGATTTACAAACCTGTTTGAAGCAGGCCTCAACTAGATTTGGTGGAAACATGTTTCTGCAAGAAGAGCGAGAAGAATCAAACTCTGTAATGCTGTGAGATAGCACCAACAATATTAACAAGGATAGTGAACATTGATTTTTTGTCATTTCAAACCTGTATGACTTTCTTTCTTCTGCAGAACACAAAAGAAGATAGTTTGAAGAATGTTGGTAAACGAACAACACTGACCCCCATTGACTTCCCTTGTATGAACACGAAACCACAGAGCACATTTCTCAAAATATCTTCTTTTGTGTTCCACTGAACAAACAGTCATAAACAGGTTCTGAACAACACGAGGGTGAATAAATGATGACAGCATTTTTATTTTGGGGTGAACTTTCCCTTTAACTCTCTCCCCACCTTATCAGGTCCAGAAAGGCGTCAGCGGCCTGCACCGGCTCAATGCTGCCACTAGAGGCCATCGGACTGTCTCTGCTCCCTTTACCCGGCCTGATTATAATCACCATGACAATACCGATGAAAACAGCTATAAATGTGGTCACCATATAGTAAACGATGGCCCGAATTCCCATTTTCCCAGAGGCCTGGCTGTCTAAGGAAGAGATTCCTGCAGAAAGCAAAAACGTGCATTTACATTTCATCTTTAAAACGTATAGTTCATTCCCTAGAGCCAGACTTTTGACCATCAGCATGCATGCATTTAAGGCTGAGTATAATTCTTCTATGACAATCTGCATAACATCTATGACAAATGCATGTAAATTGATGTGCTTCTTATTGTGTGCCGGTGTACCTGTGACGAGACTGGAGACGATAAGAGGAAGAACAAGCATCTGAAGCATCCTCATCAGCAGTTCTCCAGGGAAAGAGAAATACTTCACTTCTCTGGCGGTCAGGTTATGAGGTCTCAGAGCGAAGCCCAGCAGCACACCTGAGCAACGCACCCCACAGGGCACAGACATTTTACATTGTTAACCAGTTGCAACACACACAAATGAGACAAAACACAATTCGCGGTAATGTGGATAACACAGCTCAACAGTTTGGTCCTGACAGAGTTCATAGCGAATTCTGATCGAAACATGTGTGAATGCAGACAAAGCAAATGTAAACGCAATTTTTAGATCTCTTTTAAATCTCTAGAGTAGTTTTACACATGATTACAATTTGAGAGGCAGAAGACTTTAGAAAAATGGGGCAATAAGTATGGAACATTTCCTATAGGGCACTGACAAGATAAAGCCAATGATCAAGGTATGTAACACTCTACATAACATAACAATGATAATAGTTGCACATGCTTTGAAATAAAACATATGTACTGTAAAAGTAAACTTTTTAATTCTCTATCTTTTTCACCATTATCAAAAATCATTCAACAGTCATCTGGTTGTCGCTGTTCTGGTTGTGTTTTCCTAGTTGTTCTCACAGATTTCCTGCTTTACCTAAAGCCACGGCGGCCACAGTAAAGATGACGAAGGCGTTCCGCCGCAGGAAGGTCTTGACGCTCTCTCGTGTGACGCCGCTCATCTTTCTCCTGCCTCCGGACATCTGCTTCTGTATAGCCCTGCACAGGCGCTGCAGCCCTTCGTCGGCACGCTGAGGCTTCTCAGAATCTTCACTCAGAAACAGACTGGTGCTGTTTGGAGGCTTCTCGTTCATAATCAGATCTAACACATGATCCAAAAGGGTTTCATGAGAAACTGAGGCAGAAAACAGAGAAGAGGAGACATATTAGAGAGGATTACCAAACGGGGCATTAATAGGAGAATCTGTAAATTGTTTCATTGTTTATTACTAACAGTTGGTCATCCTAAAGTTCAACATGTTTCATTGAGGACTAATTCAAGCAAGATTTAATAAACATGTGATAGGCATGCTGTTCCGGGACTGACTTTTTAAAAGCTTTAAAGATACATATTATATATTAATACATTGTATATAATATGTCGTTGCTCCAATGTTTCAGTTACAAGATCTTTAATTGCTTTACCAACCCACTCCCTGTTGTAAACTGACAGAATGAGATGTGTGGGTGGGGGGTGTTAAAGAAATTACATTATTACTACTATTTATTCTCTCACTTTTTAATTACTATGCAGTAGTATTGTATTAAATTATGCTATCATTATACTATATAATATGCATAGTATGTAAATTCTCTCCATTTAACATTCTGATTTAACATATTTGATTGGACAACAAAGAACATTTGTACACAAAATAGGATTGTGTTTTTATTTTATGAGACAAAAACTGGTGAATATGGGACAAAAATGCAACAAAGGCTGAATACCTTAGTTAGTCTTGTTAAAAAACGGTGAAAATATACAGAAGTACAGTATGTTAGTATTCTATTTAAAACATCTTTAAGTTTTATTTTGTTCAAATATCTGTCTTGTACTATTTAAAACAAATAGTCCATGCACAAAGAGAACACAAGGGGGCATGGATGACCAGCAAATACACGTTTAGCAAAAAAAGCACAAGACATCTATTTATAAGAAATTCTTATTTATAAGTCTTTGAAAGCAGTCAATTAAGTGGGTTACCTTAATGGTCAGCAAGTGCATTAAAATTCATCACATGCTTAGCAATTACGCACCAAACTCAATCCCAGCTCGCCGTAATGACAAGCAATGACTCTAATGCTTTATTAAAAAAATGTAATACACAATAAATGTCATATTGATGCAACAAACAGCTTAATCAAACATGACTTCCAGATAAACTGTCCACACTCCACTGAGACAGTCATTCAAAAATTCTGTTTTAGAGACACACCAGGATAGAATTATGCTCGTGTGTAGAGTTTTCGCAGCCAGGAACTCATCGCTTAGTGTTAGTATAGTTCAGCCAACCCAACAATTAGAAGTTGTTTTAGCAGTCGGGCAAAGAAACCCTGTGAGCTTGCATTTAAAATGCACAGTTAAATAGGTAAGGAGCAGAAAATCATAAAGATTTAGGACTTCATGGGCTCTTGGGCAGAAAACCTCCAGAAACCAAATACCCATGGCACCAAACCAACCACCTAAACATTGATATTTGGAACAACTTAGCAACTGCATAGCAACAATCTACCACTCACAACATCATAGCATCTTTGAGTTTATCCTCAAAAAACTCTCAATCTATTTAGTTTCTGATTTTACACCTGTCATTAAGAAATAAAAGACAACACAGTGCAATGCTAATTCAGGTTAACATAAGTTAACACAACAAGGCATGATGATTTTCTATTCATTTGTACTAAACCATCATATGATTGTCGATTTACTCACCACTCATGTTTATTCAGAGTTGAGGTGCCGTAGATTTCTTAGTGAAAAGAAATATAGTCTTCTTGGCGGCACTGTTGGCTTAACTGATGCCAGGTAGAGCTCAACACATGTGCCAAACATGAAACAGTTTATCATCTCGCCTGACCTTCAGACCTTCTCTTACCGCCACATACTGGGCAGCACTATAAGGGGTCAATGTCTTTCTTTCAGACCGATCTAGGGACAGTTTTCTCGACATTGATCCACACAAGGCGAACCCACCACTGATCTCAGATCAGCTTAAATAATAAAACATCTTTAAACACCCTAGGTGAGAACCACAAAGGTGACCCCTTTCCACTTAACAGTCAGCAAATAAAGAGAAACCTGATCACACCTGGACAACATCCCATGCCTAACAGAAAACAGTGGATTGGTGTTATATCTGTGAACTGAGCAAGTTTGTAACCATGTCATAATTTTCATTAAGAAACCGATTTATTACCGATTATAAACATTGAAGTAACAACATTTAGTCAATATACAATTAAATAACTTACCCTCGCCGTGCGTAATGATAACAGTGCGCGCTGCAATGGAGAGACTATGAAGCGCGCAAAGACCGGAGACTCCGCGTTTATTCTGCGCTCACTATCAGCCTGCAAAGCCAGAAATATATTAAAACCACTGAGAAAATCCGCCCAAGTGATCTTTGCGTGGGAAGAGGTGGTTAACGATTCTTCCTGTGGGCAGAAAAAAACGATCTGCTTTCCCTAAAGTGCAAAGAATCAACACGTTAATAAAGTCTCATTGGGGGAGGCGCGTTTATTACTGAGTGTATTCCGCCACAACACCCGCTGAGAGTTTATAATAATGCATTCATTTTAAATGTACGAATAAAAGTCAAACAAAATGGTTGTATCTAGAGTTATTTTAAGTTTAATGTAGTCTTAATTTAAAAATAAAATAAATATATATATATATACTGCACATGCTTTAATGCACTGTGGTATATGGCCAAGAGCCAAACATCGTGCGTTTCTTATTACCATGACAACATTCCCGCTCGAGCACTTGTTATGGTCCAGCATTCAGCCCTGTAGTGTGTGTGCGTGTGTGTATTAATGACCTTCTGCTCCAGTCTACCCACTCACCCTCCTACACGGTGTCTTAGGCCTGTTTTACTATGTAAACTCTCACTCTTTTGACTGCTATCTCCAAGAAACCATTGCGCAACCTGTAATTCAATAAATGTTTAAAACATGCAGTGATCGGGGTTAAGGTTTTAACTTTGGATATGAGATGTGTTTGCATTCATACATTTTATGATACAATTCTATTGTGGAAAAGAATAAGACAGTCCACAGCTGATTGCTTAATAAACTGGTATTTTTAATAAATCATGATTTATAATTATGATTCATAAAGATGATATACATAAGTAGGACATAAACATGAACCTGATCACCTAAAGCATTATTTCTTTCATGAAATTACAACCTACCTTGTGTATTATGCCAACTAATTTAAAACCAATAAAGTGTACATTTTATTAGATTAAAGTTAATGTTACAGGAACAATGAAGTTGTTACAACTTCCCTAAAACTGTGTGGTGAAATTACATTGGTATTAACAAATGCCAAATAATACTGTATAATAAATAAATAATCATTTTTGACTTTTTGTGAAATATGCTTGTGTATCAATTCTCGAGAGTTTATGAAAAACGTAAAACATGGCTTTAACATAAAAGAGCAGTTTTATTTCTGAAAGGTGATAGTAGCAGATTGCATTGCTATGGTAACACGATGGTCCTGCTGGAGTGTGGGTGGTATGTTGCATACATGTTCTACATTTAGCTACTATTACACTTTCAACTGCTCACAAACAGGCATGACTGCAGTGCTGTTAAGTTAATAAAAAAATATATGTGATATATATGACTTTGAGTGAGTTCTTGTAGCCTTAAGACACAGGTTCAGCGCGTCTTTTAACATTTTATGAACATACACTTTAACACCTGCAATAAAAAAAACACATTGAAATATTTCAATATTTCATAAAAGACATTTAGGCTGAAATGCTAATCATTAGATACTTGTAAAAAATCTAGTTTCATTGTTTATGGGGTGTTTACAGTTAAATAATGTACTGGAAGACTTCAGATATATTGTAAAATGGTGTTTTCTCATAAAACCAGTAATTTAATTAATGATTCATTAGTGTTGGGCATACCAACAGGGGTGCAGTGACTTCATTATGAAGCCATGAGCAATCCAGTTCTTTGTAATCCAGTTCTTTGTTTCCGATCAGTGGTTTCTTCATAAAGTTTTTTGCTGATGACATCACAATATGTGTTGTCTGGTCTAAGGCTGTATAATGTGCGGCTTTCTCTGGATTTGGTCAGTTTATGGCAAGAGCAGGATTGCAAAACTCATAAACGCACCAGATGGAAAGTTAAGGAAGGTGGGAAATGGTATCTTATATCTTTGGACGAACACTTTGGACAACAAAATTAGAAAAAAAAATGAAAAAGGTTGATAATGATTTTTGGTTCCCAGAATGCATTGCATGAAACTGTTATTCTATAGTTTTTTTCTGTAAAGATAAAGACTTGTTTTATGTTTAATGTTCATTTATCTTTGAACAAACTGTTGACAATAAATTGATAAATATACAGTAAGTTACTGGCAAATAGGTGCATAACTACAGCAAAATGTGTGCTTAAAAGCTAGTGTGCTAAATAGTGATTCAATAAAATGGTGCCCTGGCAATGGTTGGGTTGCGATAAAGGGCATGCAGGTCTCATTAAGAGTTAGAAGTAAGGTCTGTACTGTAAGAAAACCGTACAGGCCCTAGATTTTTTTACATATATATATCTTTTTAATATCTGGTAAACACTTTAGCCTAAATTCCAAAAATCACTAAATTAAAATATTGTCATGACATTTGAGAGTGAACCCCTCATTTCATACAGAACTATACAGTCCTTGACTTCAGCAGATCCACTGACACAAATAAAGAGACCAGTCAACAGAAAGAGAGCTTAAAACTTTCAATATTTTGAACATTTATATTCAATATTGAGTAAATCTTTAAGAAATGGACAAAGTCTTTTTTCCTGACAGAGAGAGACAGAGAGACAAGTAAATCGTTTCAGGATATGTCCTGTTTCTCAAACCACACAAAAGTATCCGCTATGTTAAACAACTGTCTTGATTTATGTTATTATAACCTAAGTGGACATATAAGCTAGAGGCTCATATATTCACATTTTCCTGCGAACATTAGAGAGATGAAAGAGGTCCAAAACTGCATGAACGGACAGCAAAAGGTCAGGAAATAGATTTGTTGCTTAAATGTCACCTTACCATTTTAATCTGAATGTGAGAACACTGATATTTACCCGACTGAAGAGCCAATTACAGATTAAACTGCTGACAACATATTTTAAACCTTACCATTCAATAGCATAGAAACCCACACACATGTGCTAGAAGAGTCTTTTATTCACTGGGAAAGTGAAAATATACAATCAAATGCCAAAATTTTGTATCAAAAAAGTTTTTTAGAAACAAAAAAGTGTAGAAAATATGAAGAAAAAATAAAACATAAGTATTGCTAAATACAAAATTGCAGTGTTATTGTGCCTGGCAGCAATACAGGTGCTTATCTTTCAGATGCGGATGATAAAGCCATAATAATTCAATGGTACCATTACGCTAATATCAGGCTGTGGCTACATTGTTCAATGAAATGCAAAACAGAATTATAAAATAAAAAAAGTGTTACAACCCACAACATAACATAAAAAATGAGTGGTCGTAGTAGAGATGTGTTCTCTGAAAATCTAAATTTCCTGCATCACTTGATTTTGCAAATACTAATAACAGGCAGAGATACACATTACATTCAAGAGTATAGATCAGGCGTAATGGTTTAAAACACACATGAAATTAGTCATGTCAATTAGGGAATGCATATACTGCATTTACTTTCCTATAAGAGAGTAGTAATTATAGAGATGCATATGTTGGTTCAGAGTTCAATACGTTAAAAACATAATAATAACCGAGGTGACTGATTGAAAAGTTCTTGTAGTTCATTATGAGAGTCTGAAATTATTTCTTGGCATCACTCTTTGGCTGAGGGAAGATGTTCATTTTTTTATTAAAACAACATGCTACAAAACACGTGATAAACCCATAACCACATTCATTTGTTTCAATTAGTGTGTTGGTTGTTGCATCATGGAAATGTCTAACTACATCCTCAAGAGATCTTCTAGTGACGAGAAGCCTGACCACGTCTTCGTTCTTCTTGGTGAGTTTTTTTCGTGCCTGATCGTGTGTGACCATTGTCATGTCCCACCCATTCACCTGTCATCAAGATTCACAGCAACCAATAATGAACCAAAGACACTTTGTGCTAATAAATATCAAAGCCTGATAATACTTGATGTTCATCATTCATGAGCAGATCCAGTTTGGCAAATCTAGAATAAAATATAGCTGCAAGCAGCATTTACGGGGTCAAGCCTAACAATGGCTAAAACGGAAATAATTTGGACATGTCAGATGATGTCTGAAATCTAGTAAACATGTTGATATTTTGAAGAACCTTTTTAAACAAACATTGGCCCCTATATACGAAACCACTGAGACATTCATCAAAATATCTTTGACCGAAGACAGAGTCACTCAAGTGGGGCTGCTTAAGTCCATTTTTGAGCCGAATCGTTCACTTCATGGTACAAGCACCAAATTTGGTACAAATGATGTCCAGGACATACCTTCTAATAAAAGTACGTTGCCCAGCTGAAAATCCAAGAGGGCCGCCAGTTTTCAAGATGGCCGCCTCGTCAAACGCCAAAAAAAGGTTTTCGAGGTAGAACTTGAATTAACAGAAGAATGTTAATGATCCAAGCATCAAAATGAATGTATTATGACTGGAATAACTCGATGGTGTCAATTGAATTCCAATATGGCCACCAATTTTCAAGATAATGGCTATTAAATGACTAAAAAGTAGCGTTTTCGCGTTTTTTCTTCAGTTTTCTGCAATGATCTTAAGTGAAAATCTGCAGAATTCTGAGGGATGTTGTTTTTGTGTGAATCATTTGTGAAAATGTGTCCAAACTTTTGACTGTCACTCACCACACACACACACACACGCACACACACACACATACAGCAACACAAGCGTTCTTTACTAAAATAAAAGTACTAATTTAGCAATATAAATGATAATTCATTAAAATTCTGTGGTCAACATTTATTGGTTAGTAATTTTTTATAAGAGTGATGTCAAAGCACAACCAGGGCACACTGGTGACATCACTGCTGTGAGACTCAGCATGGGGTTCAGTGTCAGCTTGTAGTGTACTAACTGTAGTTGTAGTTTACTAACTGTTGTAGTGGTGTACTCACTGTAGTTGTAGTATACTTTAGTGTCCCAAATGCTATCTAATAAGCCCCTGTATAGACTCAACTAGAAGTTTAGTTAGTTGTAGTATTGTAGTTAGATAGCCGCACCTGAATTGACAGGATGTGCCAGCGACCAAACTACAAAATATAAAATAAAAATGTAAAAAAATGGATGTGACCGACAAAACCAAACTACCGCCCAACTGGAAAAGCTTCTTGCGAGACAATGAAACAAGACTGAACTCTTTGGGTTCCTAGCAGAGAAGATAGTGACCTTGTGTCCTGACAATGTCGTAGTTGTGACCAAAGGAGAGCAGCTCTTACAAACAAACCCATCAGCCTTGAAGGTTTAAGTCCTTGCAACCACGAAGAAGCTGACTCCAGAATCTTCACACATGCTCTTCATGCAGCCAAGCAACATAAGTCTGTGTTGAAAGGCATGCGACACAGATATTCTTGTGGTTGCAGTCAATGTTTTTGCGACTCTTCAGGATGCAGGCTTGGAAAAGATCTGGATAGAATTTGGCCAGGGTCAGTCCATTTAGGTGGTTGCCAATTCATGATATGGTGGTGAATCTTGGCCCAGAGAAATCCAGTGGCATGCTGTTCTTCCATGCCTTCACTGGCTGCGATGTTGTGTCAGCTTTCCGTGGTAAAAGCAAGAAAAGTGCATGGCAAGCATGGGAGGTTTGCCCTGAAGTTAGTCCGTCTTCAAAAAGCTCAGCCAATACCCACCTATCATAGAAGATGCAGACCTCAACATCCTTGAGAAGTTTGTCATCACCATGTATGACAAGCAAAGTACTACATGCAAGGTTGATGAGGCAAGACTGGACTTGTTTGCTCGGAAGCAAAGGTCTTATGATGCCATTCCACCAACAAGCGCATCCCTCGTTCAGCATGTGAAACGGTCTGCTTTCCAAGCTGCCTGCATATGGGGCCAAGCAACAGTGTGCAAAATGCAAACTGAAAGTCCTGCCAACTGGGGCTGGCAAAAAGATGGTCAGATCTGGCAAGTTCTCTGGACACCCTTCCACCCATTGCTCAGACTTGTGAGCAGTTGACAAAATGTGGCTGCAAGACTGAATGCCAAGGACGATGCAAATGCTATCGCTTTGGCCTGAAGTGCACACAGTTGTGTGCCTGTGCATGTGAGGGCTAAGAAAATAGAACAACCAAGTTTAAATTGAATGTTTGAGTTGGATATTTGTATTATTATTTTTTAAGTTATGTTGATTCAAGTTCTGGATCGTAAAACATGCAGCCTATGCTTTGACACCTTTTCTGTGTTTTTATACCGTTATCTAAAAAAAAAAAAAAAAAAAAAAAAAATGGGGGAGACAAAGACAGCCTCTACGTGGCCCCCTACAAGTAGCTTACAGGTCCAAAAGCTTTAAGTGAAACTAATGTCTTTGTTTGTGAGTGTTTTTTTCCATTTAATTCGCATTGTATCATCATAATATTCAATAATTTTGATTTTCTAAATGCAGAGTTGTATTTCTCATGTGCAAAAACACATATTTCAATGTATAAACCATCAGAATAGGACTATTCAATCAAAATATAGTTCAAACGCTGTTTCAAACCACTTCGAATGGCGGCCATCTTGAAAAATGGTGGCCACTTTGTTTGTTCAAGTGGGCAACGTACTTTTATGAGATAGTAGGTCCAAAAGCACTTGTGTACCAAATTTGGCGCTTGTACCACAAAGTGAACGATTTTTCATTAATGTGCTCCACTATGTGACTGAGCAAATTATGACAGAATTAGTATTTTTGAATGAACTGCCCCTTAAAGGTGTTTTTGGTTATTGCAGCTTAAGGCAAGCTCACACAACACAACATTTAGACTACCTGACAAGGTTTTTTCTGTCATCATCTTGTCGAGCAGCATGCACACTACACAACAAGACGCCAATGAAGTGCATTCTATGCTAGGTGCATGCTACGTGGTAACAATGCTGTCTGGATTAGTTCCCGATTGGCATTGGCATTTTTGACGAATCCGGGGGTTAAGGATCTTAATTATATGTCTACTACCGCAAAATCCAGCAAAAAGTTATGCATTGTGATCTTGCCTTTACTTTCATTTTTAATGTTTATTTTAGTGAATAAAAGTTATGTTGAAAGTTTGACATTTTCCAGCATTTCTCCCCCAAACTACAAACTTCAGACAATATAGACATTGTATAAATGCAAACTGGGAAAATTAGTAACAGTAACACTTTTTCAACCATTGACATGACAGTTATGAACCATGATTTGACACTTGCGACACTACATTATCTTATGACATACTAGCATATCAACTATTTTATGGTAAAAAATATTAAATTGAAGCTACAAAACTCTGACATTTGTTGAGATACAATCATAAAACAGTGTCCTCTAATGGAAGACATCTTTTAAAAATCTGAGAGCAACTATGAGCGAGGTAATGACAAAAATCTTTCATTTAAGTGCGGAGGCGGAGCTGACCCCGTGTGCTGGGTATGAAAAAAAACGGGATTGGTTGTCCAAGAAAAAACAAGCGCTTTTTAAAACGATCTTTTTATAAGCCTTCACTTTGAAATGATGTACACACTTGCGCACATTATACGTTTATGTATTTTTGTAGCAGACATGGGAGCTTATAGACCAATTCGGATGACCTAACCAACGCTGGTTCATAGGAACTTCCTGTTTCACCAAACAAATGTTACAAATGTTACAAATTACAACCAACAGAATATTTATAACTGATTAAAATCTTAAACAAATATCTTGAAGACTTAATTATATATGTAAGAGTTAAATACTAAAGATAATAATAATAATAAATAAATGAAATAGGAAGAGCCTGTGGATCAGTGTTTTACGGTCTTCTTGCGAAGTGGTCTATAGTGCAAAATATTAGCTTGACTAGGATCTTCTCTTTAATTCGAAGGGACATTTCTTAGAACTTTGTCATGAATACTGGCCCAGGAAATTGGAAATTTTTTCGAGAAATTGGGAAATCTAAAGAAGATTCTGCATGTTTTTTGGCTGGCAAGTTTACATCTCTCACCTGCATGATTTTATCTCCCATCCTGAGTCCAGCCACCTCTGCAGGTCCACCTTTACTCACACGTGTTACATAGATTCCCTAAGACATAATTTTTAAGAGTAACAGCAGGTTACAACCACAGCATGCTGCATAAAGTCCACCTTAACACGTACATCACTTAAACATACTTTTACGCTAAACTAAGGCACTTCACCTTATCCGTTTTTATCTTCAGAGAATGGGTTCTGGTTCGAATCCTGGTCGATTCCTCCTCCAATGCTGAACCCTAATATTAAATTATCCCCATCTCGTAGTTTTTGAATTTCAATTCGTTGCTGAAACAAAGTAAGAAACAGTTTAGATGTGTCATGAAGCAGACAGCATGTGCCACAAAACCCTGCCAGATCTCCTTCTAATGGACTTTTATGGTTACTTACATATAAATGGGAATTGTATTGGTTCTAATGGGAACTAATGACCTCTGTGGGTCTCACTGGTCATGTGTTGGGTTATATTGATGGGATGTTGGAAACTAAGTTTATGTCCTTATAAGGTGCACCACTACCTGCAAAACACACACGAGCCACACCCGTTAAACTCACACCTGAGTGACATCAGATTGAATGTAGGACATTTTAAACCCAAACCATGAATGGAAAAATAGGGATTCTTTGTTTTAAAATAAGTATTAGAAGTGTTAGTAACTTGTGGTCAAACTGCATTACAATGAGCCATCATAACTTTTCCGTATCTGATGCTAGCTACGTAAAACTTTTGCTGGTTAACTTACTTTTTGTGTCCCACACAAACCTATTACAAAGTGAAGATACCATGCCATAGTCGACAAATATATATTCATGTTAAATGTTGAGAAACAAACTTCGACTAACATATATAACCATCAAATACGTATTTCTCGTTTACTCTTGCTAACGTTAGCACTACAGCTAACATTAAACTCACTTTAAAGTGTTGTTAACTTTAGTCAAACCATTCAAAGGAAACTATTCTGGCATCGCTTCGATTGGTTTTGTCAGAAAACGACGAGTTTATTTCAACAACTGTCTCAGTTAAATGTTGTAAAATAAGATATAAGCATTTAATCTAAACCAGAACACAAAAAGCGAAGTGCACGACTGATGCTAGCGTAGCCACACATGCTAAAACTTTGAGACCGAAAGGAACTCACCACAACCACTGAGACAGGCTGACCGGGTATGTACGACATTTTCACAACGGAAAATACAGTTTTATTTCCTATTTATGAGATTCTTTTTTGTGATTTTTCACTATAACAGCGTCCGTGCGATGGGTTCCTCCCCTTTGTGTAGGGGCTGGGCTGGGCTGCACTGCTCACACCCAACTTGAGATCTAGTGAATCTACTGTATACTTCATATCTATGTATTATTCGTCGTTATCATTCATTATTACACAGTTTAATCAGATGACCATATCTTGATGGTTACGTGTTTATATTTATGGACGTAAAATGCTGACCGTGATTTTCACCGTGATTTAGACATGCGCCAGCACTTATTCACCACTAGAGGACGCTGTGTGCACACTTTTCCTCACCAACAATAAAAGTGCTTTTCTCTCTCGTGCATTTGCCAAATGGGTGTGTGGGGTAAGTGGTATTTTATTTTATATTGCGATTTTGATTACATTTTATCTTTACATCTTAAGTGATAAAAACTGTCAATCGAAACCCAGAAGTGTCTTTATCGAAAACAACTTCCATTGACATACCTTAAAATAAATCAATGTGATTTGTCTGAAAATGCACTCAGTAATGTATTTTTTTTGTAAAGTATGGTTAACAACGACTTAAATATCCTTATTTAGCGAAGGCCCTGTCCTGGAACTGCATACATACAGCAAAACCTTAAAAAAGGCCTTAATGGTTGATTATTTCTTTAATAAAATTCCTTTTTCTAGTAAAAAGACTATAAAAAGAAAATAAATAAAATGTGCCGTCTCAACGATGATTGCAAAACGTCTTGTAGAAAAACTTATTTTTAAGTAGTTTGGTTTTATCTTGAAAATATTTTTCCAGAAGAACAAAATTCAAGATTTCTAAAATCTTGGACACCCTTATTACTTTAACCAGAAATTGTATTGTTTAAATAAAGCAACGTTTCAATAACTGTATATAAATATAATAAACCAAGAAATATTATAAGAATTTACCTTTTAAAATATTTTTTGTTAAACCTGGTTTATACGACCAGAAAAAAGCATCATGAACTTGAAACCACTCATCATTTTTAAGCAAATCATCTTTTCACTTGTTTGCAGTTTATTTATCTTCTTTTTTCAAAACACACGTGAAAATGCAACTTTGTTTACAGATGGTCTTACATAAGAGCTTGTATGTTAATCATTCATTTTGTATTTTTAGTTTGCAAAAAACTGTGGATGCTTTCCACAGTCAGCAATGTAAAACTTTATACCAAGTCCCTAACAGAGTAAAAAAGTGAATAGACCTGTTTAAAACAAGACGACGTGTTCAGAATAGCATACTACAGTATGTATTGTGTGTCCAATGCATAGTATTCAAAGTTTGTCCTTTCTGATGATCTGTTACATTCACTAAAATGTGCAGTGTGTAACCAGAGCACAATTTACACAATACTGTATCTCCACTTCATACATGAACAACCTCCATCCTCAAAATAGCCATGTTTATTTCCAAAAGGATATCCGAACGCCACGTTTAACTTGCAAAAATGATAAGGTTCTGTGACATCAAGCATTTACGGCTGAATAATGCATACAGTTTCACATACTATTAAAAAAATAGTATGCAATATACAGTAGAGTGTGGTATACAATATGATAATATTTCATTTCAAACACTGTTCGCCAATGAATTTTCAAGTATATGGTATGTATCCCAACCTTTCAGATTTGCAGTCCTTTATAAAGATTCTTAATGTACATCTACACTAGTTCACTATGCTTTCCGTAAGAATGTATTACAAACACTTTCTTAAAGCTTTGGATCAATGTCACATATCAGCATCTTGTCATTTGCTGATACTGATGATGTGAACCATCAAGGCTCATCTGCATAGGAACATCTTGTCACTTTAGTCATTCAGTATGTACAAGACCAACATCTCTCCACACAGTTACTGTGGAATCGTGGGGGAAAGCCTGAGACGGGACGGGGAACAAGCCTTCCGTGTGTTCATCTACTGTCCGGGCACGTATGGCCAGCTGATGGAGCTTCCGGAGAGCTGCATGTCCCGGATAAGTGTTTCGATGGGCGTCTTGCCAACCAGCCGCATGAAGAAGAGTTGAGAGATGAGGTTGGCGGGCACGGCTCTCAGGGCGGGCAGACGGAGCAGAAGTCTGCCGAAGCGCTGGGGCTGACCCGGATACTGCATGCGCTCGTACTCGGTCAAAGCCACCTGAACTTTCTCCTGCAGGCTCTCGACGTGTGCCGGGTCTGACAGACCGCACGCATCTGCGAGAAACGAATGTTAAGACACTGAAGACAAATTTTCACATTGGACATATTTTAGGCGTAGATCACCACTCACCTGGTGTAAAAAGAGCGATGGCTTTCAGACAGCTGTATTCGGCGGTATCCACCTGCAGTCGCGTCAGCTTGTCCACCTGGTCCTGAAAGACCCGCACCTGGTCCATGAAGGACACGACGCGGTCGGCGGCCATGGGGGAGGAGTGAAAACCAGCAGCTGCTAACAGGGGGGCCGTGTGAAGGGGCAGGGCCGATTGAGCAGCATTCAGGATAAACAGTTCACTCCAGCTGAGTCTAAGAAGGGCCACCTGCTCCGAAACGGGCAGTTCGGGAAAATAGGGAATATTCCGCGCCCACTCGATAGTGCTGAAAGAGCAGCCGCGCCGCCAGCTCGCAGATGTTGTCGATGCCCATGACGGAGCTGTTGGCCCCCGGGAGCTGCTGGCCGCATTGAGCCCCGTAGCGACTGTTGGGGTACGGCTCGGCTCTCAGCAGCTGAGAGATCAGTTCAGATACCGCCTGACCGTTAAAAAAATCTCCGCCCATGCCTGGAGCTCCTCCACCATCGACACCTACCGTGACCATTGAGGCCGGGCTGATGCCTGCATGGGAGGGAGGGATGCGGCCGCGCTGGACCGCTGGGGAGAAGAAAGGACAAGAAAAAGAGAGAAATTTGGATAAAGATTATGTTGCATTGCAATATGTTAAGTTATGTTATATTGGCCTAAAAAAGTGTTTGGTAACGTCTTGGTATTATATACACTCAAAAATTTGTGGGTCAACACATCGTTGAAGCCCAACTGTTGACTTAAATTATCCCAGAATTATTTTTTATTTGACCCACGATTGTCCAAATGTCCATGTTTGTCGGTTTTTGACCAAATGCTGGGTTGAAATAACCTAACATTTCTAGAGTGAAAATAAAAAAGACACTACAAATACTTTGAAGTTTTTTATTTTTCTAAACAGCAAGACAATGTTTTAAATGGCCAAGACAAAAAAGTTTGGACACTGTCAAACAGTAAAACATGTCTATAACCTGTGTGATGAATTACAGCTAAGATCTCTGTAATATCTCAAAATATTTCTCCTACATCACTGAGATTTGATTCAGAGCAAATGGATTGTATTTTTTTTATTTAATTTAATTTATTTTTTTTATTTTATTTTATTTCGAGAAAAGAACCAGAAACCACAGAAATCCAGTTAAGATTCAGAAGAGACATTCACTACAAATTATTAACAGGTTACAAGAAACATAAGGTTATTGACACTTTATTTTGGGGTGTGACGCTTGGTTAAGTGTATGTAATGTGGATAGACCACTTAGGAGAACGTATGCAGCGATGGTCTAGAAGAACTTCCTGTTTCAGGTCTTTAACACAACACGTTTGAACAAAATACTCCCAACAGAACATTTATTACTGAATCAAAATGTTAAACAAATATCTTGAAGATTTATTTATATATGTAAGATTTAAACCAGTTTTCCAGGTCTGAACAAAGTTACCTTCTTTTCTCATGCCGACCCGGAAGCATTTCTTCAGTCGGCAGTACTGACACTGGTTACGATGATGCTGATCAATCTGACACTCTCTGTTTGACCTGTGGAGGAGAGTTTATAGTTGAGTCAAGATAACAACATAATTGTGAGCAAACAAATGAGTTGAAATAGTAAGTGAGAAAGAAATTCCTCCCCAAAATGTTAGCCTTTATTAATATTAAAATGTCAAATCAAACTATAAACAAAAACAAATGGGTCCGTATATCTATTAAACTGTGTGCTGTACTGTAAATTCACAGAGTAGTTTGGTGTCTTGCTTTAAGTTCCTTACAAAGGGAAACAAATTGCACAGAAGTGTGCATTCTGTTCCCACATCACGGTAGATAAAGACACAATCAGCAGTTAATAATGCATGAATAGTGTTATCGTAAACTGTATCAAGGTCTTTCAGTGACTTCGTGTCTGAATTACATGAAGTTCAATATTAGTAAAAAATCCTTAAACTAAAAGGAAATTGCAGCAATAGACATAAGTAAAAATATGACTTAAAATGAAAAAACGCATTTCTTTAATTATTTCTTTTGTGTATTTCAGGGTATAATCCTGCAAATCAAGCTGTACTGATATGAATGTGTCCGTGTGAAAATGTTTCAAGATCGGTCGCACATGAAGAGCTCACCAATGGTGTTCAGGTAAATCAGCCCTTTAACCTTGGCACGAAGGACACAGTTCTGTTCATTCATTCCTAAAGTTCCCATGGTAGCAGGGCTAATGTTACATCAGCTGTGACTGGCCAATTATACACACAACAGCACAATTCTGTGTCGACAGCCATGTATCTTTGTGCAACATCTGGACTTAATTTTTGTTAAATTAAATATAATGCAGAGTTTTGCTGTTGATGTGGATATTTATAGACACACTATGGCAGCTCCTAAAATACATTTTTGACATTTTTACAACACCGTAAAATCGCCAGTGTTAAAAAAGGTCAAATTAACACTCAAAGTGTATATATAATCCACACTCTCAAAGTGTACACTGTAAGAGTTAATTTGACCTTTTTTAACACTGGTGATTTTGCTGTGAATTAAATGCTTTTAATACAGTGTTGAAGAGAAAGTCCAACAACCAGTAAGAGTCGATAAACTAATTTATGCAAATAATGATAGTGGCGCTTAGTTATTTGTGGGCACCATTGCATTAAAAAAACAATCAGTTTGTTTACCTACGTGCATTTCGCGCAATTTATTCTGTCCTGAAACATCAGAAATCATTAACAGTTATGTGAAGAGGGATTTTGAACCAATGAGATTCTACAGTGGGCGGGGCTACGCAAACCAGCTGTGCAGAATTACAGGCAATATTTTGATCGGTCGCTTTGTGCAATAAAATATCACCAACAAATAACTGTCAGTGTGAATGCAACTTAACATGGAGAAAAAGCACTTTTGTTAGGATAATGTGTTAATCAACAGTGGCACGTTGAATGGAAAATACGCAAAATAAATGCCAGACTCCCTTTTAAAGCATCGCCCACAAAAAAGACTAAATATCTGTCGCATTAACATAGTTATTAATTAACATAATTATCTCATGAGTATGTAAATGATCTCTTTACAGACATACAGAGTAAACCGAATGTCATTAAGAGGTTAACAGAGTTCACAGAAAGTTCGGCCAAATTCCTTTGCTAAGCTGTATCTGGATGGAGACCGTGCGATTGGCTGTGGTGCCTGACCAATGACGGAGGTTTTAAGAGGAATTTCATGCATGTGTTCAAAAATACTGTGTTGTTGATGTAATATTAAAGGGGAATGGGTCATTTTTGTAGGTTAAAAAAGCATTGCGGTTAAGTCTTTATGGAAGTCATAGGTTGACATCTTGATGAGTGTAACCAATATAGCTCTGTGGTGCTTTTACAACATCGAAAGTCTGACATGTTTCTTTAAACAGGCTGAGCTTTTTAAGAGAGGTCAGTCAGGATTTTTGTCTGTAAAAAACAATAATATTGCGGCTGCTGGAGTGCCAGAATGAAGTAAAATACAAATTTATGTCAAGTAAAAATGTTTTCTTGTTATTTTACAGCCAACTCGTAAATTTCCTGTCAATTTTTGTAATTACATTTGTTTACCGGATTTTAATAACCAGTAATTCATATCAAATATTAAATAAGTACTATCAGTATTAAGTAAACATTTTTTATAAGAAATGTTATAATATTATTTAAAAAGTTCTTGAAACAAGACAATATACCTTTTCTTGACTTTCACATGCCATTTAGTGCAAGAATCTTTTTCTTTACCAGAATATTTTAGCAGTACCTAGATGCGTCATATCAAAACATCTTGCTTTCCATGTAAACTGATCCTGTTTAATTATTACAACTGGAAAACAACATACTGCTAAAGAAAAGGATAGTTGCAGGAAAGTACAGTAACATCTCACTTGATGTCAGCTCTGTGATGGACAGCGTGCCGTCCGCGACCTCACCTGCAGGTGTAGTTGAGGTTCCGTCTGATGCTCCTCTTAAAGAAACTCTTACACCCTTCGCAGGTGAAAACGCCGTAGTGCTTCCCGCTGGACTTGTCCCCACACACCACACAGTCCACCACACAGGCCTTGTCCTCCTCCACGCCCTCGGCGTCGCTGTTCCCCGCCCGGGGCGAGCTGCCCTCCTCCTCCCCCCGCAGGTAACCCTTCTCGCTCAGTCCATTAGCGTTGCCGTTGGGGTTGACCCATCCCCCGCTCACCATGGCCATCTCTGTACGCCGTCAGGAGAAACCTTCTCACGCGAAGTATTCGGAGTGAATCCCTTTAAGCTGCAGACAGTAAAGCCCGACAAATCAGACCGAGAGAAGAAACAACAAACACTTTTGCGCCAAATGTCATTAAGCAGCACTGTGACTTTTCATCCACTGTCGCTTGTTGTCGTGACCTCCAACTCTGTAAGCCCCCTCAAAGATCTCTAGTGCAATAAGAGGTGCTGAGATCAGACGGAAGAAGGTGCCCGGTTCACAGGAAGCAATAAATTACAAATAAACGCAGCCAGACTTTGGGAAACATGTTCAAGTGCCACTCACGGTTTAAACAAAACTCCTCACGGTTTCACTCGGAAACTCTGACACGATACGAGGAAAGCTTACACTGCGTGCCCCCTAGTAACCAACAAGTCAAACCAGTTCCTTCTGCGTGGGGAAACACAACGTCGTGTTTGGAAACGTTGAGGGTATTAAAGGTCAGATTCGACTCAACCTGCCGCTGTATTTTACATTAGCTTGTTGTTTTGTTAAGGAACGTATTGAAATCACATGTGATATTCTTATGAATAACAATGAGATTATATGGTATTTGACATCAGTAAAAATTCAGTATTATCCACATTCATTTGTGTCGTTTGTAGAATCGTCTCAATGACACGTAACTGAGAAATCTCCAGAACTAAGAGCAATGAGTGACATAAAAGGAACAGTTGAAGCGGACATGTCAAAGTCCGTCAAAACCTGTATTTAAACTACTAAAGAGTTAATTTGCACAAAGCAGAACAAACGCAAAGCCAAACACACGGAGAGCACGCTGGGTAATGATAAACAGAGCTCAGCCCCCACCCTGCCGCTCAAGGATCAAAGTTCAAGGAAGTTCCTCGGTTTCTCTCTATCTTTGTCATGTGAAACAACACAGCCTTGAACACTCATTCCACAAATTTCTCACAGCAAGCGAGAAAAACCTACTCGGCTGTGCAGAAAAACATCTCGGTACGCCCTGAGCGTATGTCTCGAAGAGAGAGAGAGTCTTTTCATACCTCGTTTCCTCGTCCAGACGTATGGTCTCCGTGACCTTAACATTCCCAAGAACCGTCCCGAAGATTTTTTAGCCGTCCACCGCTTCCCATCCTCTGCCTTTCTTCATTCATGAGTAAACCATGAGACCCAACAGCCCGGAGAGACAGATGACCTATGAGTGTCTGTGGTGACTGACCAACAAGCCTCGTTCTGTTCTCTCTCCTCTCTCTCTCTCTCTCTCTCTCTCTCTGTGAGTGGTGGAGAGTGAGCAAGCGTGTGTCTGTGTGTTCAGGGATTTGACACTGCTATTCAAGCCCTCTGGTTGCCATGGCACTGTCTGCCTTATAAGGGTAATAGAGTCAAAGAGCAGTGAGTGGGCTGCAGGCGCTCTACACAAACAACCAGGAATGTGTTACCACACACACGGTTAACCCCTCAAGGGATGACCATCGGTACACTTAGCGCGCATCTATGAGGAAGGTGGAGATCGTAGGAGTTTAACTTCCTGGGTGACGATCTCAAAATCAGAAGATAGTGATACGTGTGTCAGTTTCGCCACTGTCCGGTCATGTGACGTTATTCTGACGACAGTGCAAAACAAAGTTTCTTGATCTGGAGTTTTGCCTTGTGTCCAGGAAAACATTTGTTAAAGTCCCAGTGAAATAAAAAATGACAATGGCTTTTTTTTTCGTGGAATATTGCAGCGTTTGTTGTAAATAGTTGATCAATGTGGGTCATTCTCTTTTTTTTAATCGTGTGCCCTTATTATCTTTAGTTTAAATCTGAAAATGCACTTCCGTCCTGTAATGACTATCTATCAAGGGCGTCTGTTAGACGGCTTGGGCGGAGCATCTGTTAACTCCTCCCCTTTTACTGTCAGTCTGCTGCCAGTTTCATTAAAAAATGCAATGGCTGTTTTTATACATCCAATCAAATCCAAATTCCATTTCACTCGGAAATGCGTCAAAATACGGAAGTGAAACGAATGCAACTTCCGGTTCACAGGGACTTTAAAGTAAGACAGTTTAGGGCTTTCAGAGTATAAACCTTTAATTTATGTTTATTATTTAATATTTTAATAGATGTTCAACAATTCCTATTTTTATTTATTATTTTTCATCATAAAGCTTACAACATTTTGTAGAAATACAAAAAAAATGTTGAATAAGGTCAATTCATAAAACAAATATTATTATTTACTATAAAATAATCATTTTCAGGCCAGCACTTGGTCAGGACAAGGACAAACTCAGCCGTTGGGTTTAATTAACCCAGAGAATGTTTATAGTTGACCCAACAAGGCATTTGTCCCTTTTTAAACCAACGCTGGGCTGAAAATAACCCAGCATTTATTAGAGCGTAATTTTTAGTACAAACGTACTTTTAGGAAATGATGTCATTGAATGACCTTATTAGAACATAGTTTGATTTACAACCCAGTGGCTGCGTTCGTCCCTTTTTGTTCCAACTGGGTTATACTGTAAATAACCCAGCATTTATTAAAGTATTGATTTTTAGATTTCTCTAGAAAAAATTGATGTTAAACATGTTTATTCTTTATACAGTATACTATAGCTATAGCTCATATACATCTTATATCTGATCTAATCTTTACCTAATTCCTTGCTTTTGTCTTAATCTGGGCTTGTGGTGTATTCTGTTAGAGTTCTTAGATATACAGCAAACATCAGTAAAGTAAACTCGTCTACAGCTTTCTAAGATCACTGTCTGTGGAGGAAGCTAATGGAAATCTGTTGTCTACTCATCTGATTGTTCTGGCCTGAATAAATGTACTGAATGTAAGGTATCATTTTTATCATCCTGATAGTTATGATATCCTTCATTTAAACACCCTCTTCTTCTCTGCGTATGGTCTTGTTTCACCATATCTCTGTGATTTTACAGTTGTAATGACCCAGAGGGTCTCAGCTCTTCAGTTCAGGTGTCGAGGAATGTGGTAAGTGGGTTTAAACTTTAACCATTTCATAGGTGTAAAACCATTTGCTTGAGAAACACGCACCCAACTCACCGTCCGTGAGCGTCACGGTGCTCTCTGACGCGTACGAGAGGTCTGTCTCCTGACATTGCGAGACCTTTGACCTTCACAGAGAGATTGAGCGTCAGACACTGGCCAGATCGACGCAGCGGGCCGTACGCGAACATCTGCTGGGGCCACGGCGGAGCGCGGCAGGGCCAGGAATCAACATCCTCAACCCTGAGAAAAACAGAGGAACTGCCCTCATTTGGTGGGAAAGTCACACTCGGCCAATTGTTATTCAAATGAGCTGACCTCTGTATTGATTTTGAGGTATTTAAAGATGTAGCGCAGCAACTAAATATTTAGTCAGGTGTTCCTTTAAACAAAGAGCGAGATTTGAAAACATTTTGAATATATTTTTTTATCAATTCATTAGTTTAGCTGAAAATATATTATAACATGCTAGGTTGTTGAAACCCACAGTTGGGTAAAAATATCAGGGATAATTCACCCAAAAATTACCCAATTCTGTCATCTTTTATTCCCCCTCATGTCAATGTTCTGCAGAAGACAAAAGAAGATATTTTGAGAATCTTGGTAACTGAACAACATTGACCCCCCATTGACTTCCATTTGATGAACACAAAATAACATTTTATTCCTTCTTTTGTGTTCCACAGAAGAAAAAGTGTTTTGAATTACATGACTTTTTATTTTGGGGTAAACTATCCCTTTAATTTAATTGAGTTTCTCCATTCTGTATTTATATATCTCCTTGCATACACCTTCTACAAATGCACTTCAAAATCCATAAGCATCAATAGAAAAACGAATTAATTTCAAGCAAAATAAAGTAAATAAAATGTCCTTTAAAAATGACTGTACTGCACAGCTTATTTATTGTTGCATCCTTTGCAGTCACTTCACAGTTACATGCACTGCCAAATGAATGAATGAAAATATATTTATGTATTTCACATCACGATTCCATACCACAGACAAACCCGAAACCGTCCAGCAATTAAGAGAGGGAAACCGAGACACACAGCACAAGAGGTCAGCTGGGGTTATGCTATAGGCTCTAATTCGCTCAATGAAGACATCTTATTGGTTAAACGGATTACAAACCTGCTGCCTTCTCCGAGGCCTCATGTGACCCGCTTTCACCTTTAAGATTCTTACGCGTCTAATCCATCTCTCAGCGAGGTAGGGTTTTACACGAGGTCAGTGTTTGTGTGTGGCTGTCGTTGGTTTTGGGTTAGGAGACTGATATTCTCATGGTCTTTTGCATTGCTTTGTTTTAATCTTTGATAGTCTGTAATAGGGAGCCGCAGAGATGACGTATTTTTGTATGCAAACCAGTGGCGGTTCCAGACTACTGTAACTGGGGGGGCCAGGCAGGGGCCACTTATGCTTTTAGGGGGCACACTTACATTTGTTGTCATGATTATTTTTCAGTCATTTTTCATTTGAAAACAAGTTCAGCTCAAAATTGCTCTGTTTTGGTGAAATATCATTCCAGATTTAGGGGGGCCAGGGGGGTGGCCAAGTATGCTGACACGGGGGCACTGGACCCCCCTAGAACCGCCCCTGATGCAAACCCCGTAAGCGAGTTAGCATTTTAGGACTTCCGGTTCCATCTCTCCAAAGTCTATGGGTTTTGGTAAATCGCCTGAAATAAGGTCTGCAGCTAACCTCTAAATAATTTCATGTTTATTCTATGACATAAAACACACCGATAATAACCCGCTTGTGATTTTTTTGAAGCCTTATTGTGTCTTAAAAACAGCGGTTGCTAACAAGTTGCTAAAAGCGAGTACTTCTTTTGGCGGGGACGTTAGATGTCAACGCGCATATAAAGCCCACAAATAATGCAACATGGACACAAATCTCTAAAAAAGTAGATGCAGATTCATTCACGGAGTAGTTACTTACCAGGGAACACATTCTTAATAAAGTTTGAAAGAGTTGTCGGAGGCTTGGTGGTGGTGACGTCGATTTCGAGCGACCTTAAGTGTAGTCTGTTTATAGCATCGTGTTAGCTTTTTACTTCTGCCGATTGTATTTTGGCTTCAAAAGTAACATGTCGTGTTAATTTGTAAAGATCATCTTGATAGACAAAACGTGTAAACGTCCTTAACCTTTGTTAATCACAGAGCTTATTTTTTGCGATCTTCCAAAAGTCTATGGGAAAATGCAAAGGCTTTCGGTCGAGGGAACCACTGCAGCGCTAACTTCCGGGTTGGCCTACAAAAACACGTCATCTCTGCGGCTCCCTGTTGTCTTTAATGTAACTGTGACAGATACAAATAAAGAGAAGATTTACTCCACGCATCATGTCTTTCTACATATTGATCTGTGCTAAAAGTCTTCAAACATCCCCAACAAACTCACGCATGCCCTCACAATGAAACATAACTGTGAACTCCAGTGCCCTGAGCTGTACAAGAGCAATCCTTGAGCAATAACGTTTTCCTCCGGGAAGAAAGAAAACAAAGCATGCTGGGTCATTTGGTCGGGGTCAAAGCTCTTGTTTATCTGAATGGCGCTGTGTTTTTCTGCGAAGTACTAAGTGTGAGAGGTGAAGAGTGAAGGAGGGAGGGTCCGAGGTAACAGCATAGGAAGACAGAAACGAAGAGCATAAGCAGAAAGAGAACATTGATGTCTGTAAGAAAAAAGAGCAACGTCCAGTCACCATCCGCTCATGTTGTCCGTGTGGAAGCGTATTTAAATGTGACATGATGTTTGGGGTAAATGAGATGACCTTAACCTCACGGGTCAGAGCCCTGCTGTGTGTACGTGTGCTTTTCAAGCGGGGCGGGGCCTTAATAACCCATTTCCCGATGCTAGTGATTGACAGCTCCTGTTTTGTGAGTTTTTTTCCCAGGCGTTTGAGAATGCCCTGGCTCTCAATACGATTTACACACGACAGACGCCGCAGGGGTTGTCACACCATTGTCTTTAACATTTCCTTTTCACGCTTAAGCAATATTGAATTTTTTCTTTTGGTTGCCTTGTATTATATCTGTCTGTGAACTTGTTAGGCACGAATGAATATTAGTGTAATGAATGTAGTGTAATAATGTAGATGTATCCTCACAACCCAGAGCGGATGTGAAGAATGCTTGGATGGATGACTTAATATATGACTCAATGTTACAAATGGAGAAACGTGTTTTTATGCTTGTTCTTTAACATTTTATGACATCACACAACACAAGTCTTCAAGATTTCTTCAAGAAAATATGTTGTGCATTCCCCTACGCAACTCACCACCATGATGCTTTAGTTTAATTTGGTGGTTGCCAGGGTGTTGCTATGCTGTTGCTAAGCCGTTCTGGGTTGATTCTTGCTTACACAATGCAGCACTCTGTAGTTTCTACAATATTTTGGTCCCAAGATCTTAAAGATCCTGGTCCATCCCTCTTTTGCTGGAAGTCAGGTCATTTTCTATCCATTTTTGTGACCATCCTCTTCAACAGATGACAAGATTTGAGGCATCATTCATGTCCATGTCCATAGCATCCCTTACAAAAAAAGTGTACTTTTAGTTAATCTTATTAAGTATAATTTAAATAAAGTATATTTTGTGTAGACTTTAGTATATTTTGTAGGTATACAAAAATCAGTGTAATAGGAGTATGCACTATTGTGCACCATTTCAATACTACTTGGGACTAAATCGGCACAGTTTATAGTTTATAAAAGTATACTTTTGAGTATACTTTTAAGTGTAACAATACTAAACTAGTTTACAATGCAACTATACTACAAGTGACCATAGGAGTACTGTTAGTTTACCAGTTCAATAAATTTTTAGTTTATGAAAGCACAGCTTGCCGTCACCAGAATTCTGATCACCGCCACTATAAAGCACTCCCCATTTCCCTCAGTCGGTGTCTGGTCCGACAAGCGATACGAGTTACTTACCTGCTCTCCAAGTTTGATCCAAGCTGTCTTCTAGTCATCTTCCAAGCCATCCAAGTCGTCCGTCACGTCTTCACCCAGCACCCCCTGGATCAGTATTATTATCCAAGTCATCAGTCGATGCATATTCATACTTACCTGTTTACTTGCCTGTGTGTGTCAATAAACATTGTTGAAAGTTCTTACCCATCGTCTCCCTAGTGGTTCTGTTACAATTACTGTATAAGTATTATAAATATTAACAGTGCCCCATTTTACACATTATTTTGTACTTAATATACCAAAAATAGCCTTAAAGGTACAGTTTGTAGAATTCACTGCTAAAGGGCGCACGATCGAAACAACAACAATCGCGTAGCTTGATGACGCTGTGGAGAAGCGTGGAATGATGGGATATGTCAACTCCACCGCTGATGGTACCGCTGATACATCAATCAGACGGAAACGAGAAATCATGTTAGCGGAAGTAATAAAGTTTTATAAATGTTGGATATTTTACTGCAAAATTCTTTCAAACTGCACCTTTAAGTACTTCTCAAGATAAATCTACGATGATCTAAGTGTGTAATGAGTAAATTTTGGTACATCATGAATAGAATTATATTTTAATATTCAGGAGACCAAAATTAACGTCTGGCAATAAAGCACAGTAAGTACATTATGGAAGTGTACTTAAATACATTTTAATTAGTGCGCTTTTGGGTACTGTCAGTGCATATAAGCATATTTCGGAGATGAAAGGTGACTGATGATATGGTTCTTTTTATGGTTATTTTAGTTTAGAAGAACAACACAACCACACAGGTAAAAAACACTTTTTTGTAAAGGATACTGGACAGGTTACATACCAGAATTTAATCTTTGGCTTAGGGGCTTGTTAAAATCTCAGAAAAGAGCAAAAATGAACACTACTACATTTAAGTAGTAGTTTTGCCGTTGTATACAAAGTATCAAACATTTTCAAAAGATTTTTCAAGGTAAACAGGCACTAAGTGATGGGTTTATTCAGTACAGCGCTATTGAGGGTCCGAAACATAATCATTATCTTTAGCCACACCGGTCACTAAAACTCTGATCTTCCCCAGCAGGCATGTTGAGGACAGAGTCCTGTGTTCAACGTGACCCCGTAACCCCCTTCATTCAACCGCTCCTGCGACAGAGAGCAAATCCTTTAACCCCCGGGGGTGTGACACTCAACCTTTACCGCAGCTGCAGTCAGCTGGCCCGGGCGGCGCTGAAAGATGAAGATCAGTGAAAAGAGAAGACAAACGGGCGAGTCAGGCTTCTCTGACCCCTCTCTCTATTGTGCATCTCTCCCTTCCCCCCGTTTCTACTGTGAGAGCGACAGAGGGGCAGATCTTCACAGGAAGAGTGATGCGGGCTGGGAGAAGACACACAAGCAGCGGCACACACTGACCCAGATTCTGTGATCTGCCTTTCTCTGAGACTCTCAAGGAAAGCGCTTTTAAATGAAAATGATTATGCAGCTGCTTTGATCGTAAAGGGAGAATGGACAGAGGAGGGAGGGGTGGTGATCTCAATCAACGTGACTGTGAATTGAGCTCTGGAAAGCTTGAACTGTGTTTTTATTCTGTGCACGTTCCTGTTACTGGCAGTTTTTTATACAATAAACTACCAGTCAACATGTGTTTCAAAATAACATCAATGAAACTTATACAAGAGCTTTTGTTTATTAAAACTTTTTTGCACATACGTAGAAAATGACATAGAAAACCATTTACAACTATGAAACAAATGCATATTAGTTGTAATGGCATATAAACTGCAAACCAAAATTTACTGAGTTAGGCTGAAGGGTAAAATTTTGCAGGAAATGTCAGTTCGACGTCATTTTACCTCAACCCAGGTAAACATATAGTACATAAGCTGAAATTTCATGTCTCAAACAAAGATGGCGATATAGACAACTGGGGAAAAAACAAGTGACGTGTTCAGAAGCAAAAGCATCTAAGTGCATTTTTTAATTTTCTTCTAAAATGTGCATTTTTTCTATACATTTTTCTTTTTTACAGATTTTCAGGTATTATTTAAAAAAACCTGTAAATTACAGAAAAAGCCGCAAATGTAAAAGAAAAACGGAGAAAACAATCTTATTTACGGTTCTTTTACAGAATATATCTGTGTTTACAGGATTTTTTTTACAATGCAGGCTTCTTTTTTAAGTTCAGTGATTTCACTTTGTTGGCAATGAATACGTCCTTTTTTCCATTAAAGTGAATTACTTTTTATATAAACATCGGAGCCTGATGAAAATCTCTTTAGAAGAATATGTCACATGACGCTTTTGTATCTGGAGTCTTCAAGTGTTATTATGCAATTAGAGTTGAATAAACACAATTAACCGTACAGTTGTCAGAATTAAAAGCTAGTGTAAAATATTTTATTTTATTGTGACCTCAGCCAGCAATTTAAGAGGTATAGGCTATCAGTATATAGGCAATGTTCTTGTATGACTGAAATAGTGACCCGGAGGGCATTGTGATCCCTAAAGGAACTGCATTTCAGCTTTAATCAAGCCATTTGCATATTGCTTTAATAACAAAGTTTCAGTCAAATAAAGTTTTTTATGGAGAGTTTTTCACAGCACCGTTTCTTCTCTTCTCCACTCCATAGCCTGCACCGTTGCACTCAACTCGGCTTCTTGGGCCACGTGACGTTCGCTCATGACTGCGATTTGCTTCTCCAGGCGCCATAGCTGCTCCTGGTGCTTCTTACGAGAACTCCTGTAGGTGCCTAAGATCTTACTGCAGAGAGAAACATTTGTGAGCATTCTGACCTTTCACAAGTAGCTGTGAAATTGTAGCCTTGTGCACATTTTAAGCACTCGTGTACTAACGTCACATGACCAAACAAGGCTGCAAAATTGAGCAAAACTTAGCTAAAATCAAAAATTACTATTTCAATCTTGGTTGTTGAACATTGTTTAATATTAAAAAGGGAAAAGGGATGCTAAAAAACTTTTAAATATTATTTAAAATATGATTATTTTATATATTGATTAACATATGTAACCTCATGGTAGCTGTTAATAGACCGACCCGCAGTTAACTTCCGGTTTGTGTCTGGCTAGTGTCTAATAATATGACAATTTAATTTATGTTAATATTAATTTGTATTATTAATTTAATAATTGTATTAAATAACGATTTGTTGAATTTTGTGCCATGTTAATTTTATTAAATAAACAATTTGTTGAAATGGTCCTGTTTTTGGTCGCATTGAAACAAACCGTATGGGACATCTAGCGGTTGACCTTGGTACCGCAGTCTAAATAAAAAATACTGGAGAGAAGTTTAGTAAAGTAACGCTTCTTCACAGATACAATCTACACGCACTCTCTTGTTTGTGAATGTGTAGCCTACCGGAAGTTAAGTTGCGGGTTACAAAAGTGCGCAGTAACATTTGTTTATGTTGTCAAGATGAAACCGTAAACAGTCACGTGACATTTGTTGATAGATATTATTCTGTTGTTATCAGCCATGTGATTGTGTACTTGTATCGTAGTGTTAGTCGTGCGATCTCATCTCTGTTGATTCTCCTCTGGTTAGTGCTGTCTGTGAGCGTCGAGTCCAGAGATTCACGTAAAGCTGCCGCCCTCTTCCTCAACGCCTGCTCCCTGACAGACATTCGTGGGTTTAGATTTCACAAATGAATACATAGGAAGGACTAATGTGTTTACAGTGCTCGTCTTTCTTACCTTTGCAGTGCTGCTTGTATCTCTCTTGATATAGATTGATTGCGAGGGCCTGGTATCCCACCTCCACTGCTCAGTTTTACTCGATTTTCAACCATTCTCTACAACAGAGGACAAGTCACGTAACCTTTCTCACATTGAGTTATCGGTGTCAGTGGGACATTATATTGCATAACTGTATTTCAGAGAAGTTACGTATCTGTAACACCTCAGATAACCAGACATCAAGTCAACATCGAAAGGGATGCTTCACTAAAAAGAGATACAATTTTTCATAATTTCCAGCATAACCTCTATGACCTTTTTTCGTCTGTGTAACAAAAGAAAAGGGATTTTGAAAAATCGTTTTTCTATACATCGGGACTGGGGCTGTCAGTCACTTACTTTCCAGTTAACATCAACAGAGGAAGTCTACATTTTAAAAACGTTTTATCTCATATATAGTAAATAGATCTAGTATGAATTTTATCTCATGTGTATTTGAGTTCTAACATGACATTTGTAATGTAACTTAATTTAATGTCATTTGATTTCTCACTAAACACCTGTTGTCTTGATAAGTGCTTTGTTATCGTTTCATGAAGGCAAAGCGATGATGTCACACAATGTTTAACCAGAGGTGAACACTGTACCCTGATTTTACTGCAAACATGACAGGAAATCCTAAATCCTTAATAATAAAGCGAAGACACGTCTTCAAGATATTTTTGCATTTATGTGGTGGCAAATTATGACGGGTACGCTGATTTATCGAATCTGGCCATGAATGAACCGACAGGGGCAGAACAGATATAAACACCTGTTGGGTGGCTCTCCTCTCGCCCAGCTCTTCTCTCAGACTGTCCAACATCAGAGCTTCGGCGGACTCTTGGTCATTCTGGACCATCAGCGTCAACTCCAAACACCTTCTGCCTTTCTCTAGGAGTCTGAGGTTCCCACGTAGCTCTGACATCTCCTCCTGAGCCATATGAGATCGTTTGGTTAAACTTAAATATTGACAGAATTAAAGCCTTACAGGTTATGCTTTATGATCATATATAAAACACTAATATTATATAAAAATGTAAAAGGGATTCTGATTGTGTAGTTTAGTCACGAACGCCCACCCTGACAGTCACCAGCTCATACGACAGAGCAGCTTTCTCCTCTTTAGTGCTTTTGGAAAGCGAACCGGCGCGGCATCTGACCCCCGCGAGCGTGCCAGTGTCAGGGCTGATCATGCCCTCGCCCGCCTTGCCCTGCTGTGGGATACACACAGCCGCCCTGTCCTGCTTCAGCCTGGAGATCCTCTGCAGAATAACACCAGTCTTATCTTCAAACTCTTCCTCTGACAGGCTGGGGAGAGACAGAGAGGGTTTTCAGCTCTAACGTGACGTCCGGTTTATTATCCGAACTGAATGATTGGATTGGTTTGGGAAGGTTATTGCATGTTAAGTCTTTGTAATTAATCTAATCAGGCCTTCCGAATACGATTAAAGGTTTGGACAGCATCCTAATTTCCGGTTGAAAAGGTGCCCAGATTATGCACTATTTGTAGTTACCACAAGTCAGTACTATCTGGTGCCTGAGTGGGTTGAAGCGTGATGTTTTCGATGCACCTACCTATTTGGTGTGCGCTCAGCGGTGACCTCTGGTGCCCAAGAGGAGGACTCTCTTCCATCCGAGTTTTTACCCGGTGACTTTGAGGGGTCAGATGGAGGTCCGCTGAATGCTTCTGTACAAGAAAAGCACTCGGTGTGCATGTGTGCGCATGTATGTGTGTCACAGAGAGTTGCGGCACCTGAGCTCTGTTGTTGTTTGGCCTCGTACATGGAAAGCAGATCACTGCAAGCCTCTTCACACTCCTCGCTGTCAATCACAGAGCCATTATGAGCATTACACACACACACACATACATACTTCATGCCAGTCTGAGAAGCTCAAGGTGTACGAGCATGAGACTGAAATTTCAATGGTTTATAAGGTCAGGGACTGGGATCATATGACTGAGACAAGTGAAGAGAGCGTCCTCGGTTGATTATGAAATATATCAATGGACTGTAACGCACCAGTAGGTTAGAGCCATGTGTAGAGCTGAGCTGTCTGCCTCCTGACGGCTGAGACTCATACTCAGCTGCTCCGATTCTCCTTTCCTTCTGACCAGAGCGCCATTCAGACGTTCATTCCGAGCTTTCAGACGCTCCAAACACCTGCTCATACAAAACAAACCTGTCAGGAGAGATTCCAGCTTTACCGTAAACAATAGTTTGCATATTAACTATACCAATTTAAGAGATTCTTCCAAATATCTTTCTCCGTGTTGATCAGAACGAAGAAATGTATTCAGATCTGGAACAACTCGAAGGTGAGTAAATGATGACAGAATTTTTATTTTTGGGTGAAGTATCCCTTTTCTATATTCATGTAACTAACATATAAAATAATATCATGTTAAAACAACAATATGAATCATATTAATAACAAATAATCATATTATAAATATGTCACCTTCACTATATTATATTTACTTTTTGTTAGCTTATACTTTCCTACAGCTGCTGTGCAAATTGTTTTTTTAAGTTAAAGGTATACTTTGAACGGGGTTTGTCAAAACATTTCGGACCAAGGACTGCTTTGATTTAAAAAAGAAATTTTGCAATAAACCTCTAGTATATTATCAATGACCCACACAGACAGAAATCTCATGAGGACTGAAACACCCTTCAGGCAAATTCAATACATCCTGCATTATTAAATATTTATAAAATAATTTCAAATATATATATATAACATTTAAAATGTTAATATTTATAGACCACTTTGCAAAATGTAAACACTGGTCCGGTTTTAGTTTTGATTTGTTGTTATTTGTTTACAGTATATAATTAAATCTTAAAATTTTTAATGGGTTGTAAACATTCTGTTTGTCGTATTTTGTTAAAAACATTTTTGAAACGTAGTGACTCAAGTTCTTCTGGACCAGCTTCCATCCAAAGAGGTCTATAAAAGTGTAAAATGGATTTACTGCTTATGTGTAATTTGTGGGTTTCCGTTTGACTGTGGATTTACATCACGGATAATATAACAAACAGGGTGGGTATCGGAGGGTAATAGATCAGGGGTTCTCAACCGTTTTGATTCCAATGGGGGTCCCATTGTATTCAACAAAATAAAAAATAAAAACTCACAATTACAAAAACTCACAATTTCTACCCAATAAAATTAACAGGAAAAACATTTCTTCATTATAAAAATGTCCAAATAATAAATATCCTGTTTTTATTTTAATGCTCATTTTGTCTATAATTTTAAATGATTAGTCATCTTGAGCCCCCCTGGAAGTCAGCTAGGGCCCCCCTGTTGACAACCACTGATGTAGAGAATGTGTCTCACCTCTGTAGCCTGTCAATCTCAGACTGTAGCACTGAATGAACGGTGCAGGGGGACAGAGGAGAATCTGGGGTGGACACAGAGCGCTTCCGGGGCAGCAGAGGAGATCCAGGATATGACGGTGAGGAGAAGCAGGGGCTCGGGGTTCGACTGGAGGACAGTGATGGGCTAAGAGGAGGAGAACGACTCACTCCACACAGCCATTTCTGCTTAAGATTCACTGCCTGACAAAGGTTGAAGGTGAAGAGATAAATCTGTCAGTTGTAACAAAAAGTTAGTATATTCGCTTATGCTTAAAAAAATTAGAATAAATGCTACAGGTCAACATTAAACAACATTTATAGATAGTTAGGAATGTCTCGGCCGCCTCAACCTTTTCCTGTAGCCACTTCTTTTCGTCCTCAATATCCGCCAGAGTTCTTTCAGCACCCTTAAGCTCTTCCTGACGGCTCTTCATGGAGGCGCTGAGGTCTCGGTTCTGTTTGTACAGTGAGAGAATGTCCCGCTGATACTGACGTCTCTCATCAGGGGGCAGAGCAGAGGGATACGAGATCCCCAGATCACTCTCCATCTCCTCCAGCACCTGGAGCACATTCCAGGAATATCAGAGAGAGGAGGTTTAGATGTGGTGCAGTACATACAGTATCATGTACTATAGCGTGGATGATGACATCAGCACCTGTGTGGCATGAACCCAGGTCTCTCGAGCTGCAGATAGATGATGGGCCTGGATTCTCTCTGCATTGTGAGTCTGGAGTTGGAACATATTCCTCCCCTGACCACTAGAGGTCTCAAGAGCAGAAAGAACGTGCTGCAGTTCAGACCAAAGCTCACTGCTGCCCCCTGTGGAAACATTTATGTTTTCCGTTTTTTAAATCATTTCTTTTTCATACTTCATTTTATTCTTAAGCTTTACAGAAAGTATGTTTTAGCTATCTTAATTGCATTTTCTGTAAAGTTGCTTTTGAACATTACTATAGAAATAAATATAAAAAAAAATTTGCAAAGAAAAATTAGCATATTGCAGACAGAGTACAGAAGAGTGTTAGTTTGCCATAAAAATAGAAAGTATATTGAATAGTAAAATGAGTAAAACAGTTTTTTACCTCAGTAAACATTTTAAATAGTATTATGTTATATTGTTGTCACGTGACCTCATCCCATTTTAGTTTTTTATCTGGAAAATAAATTATTTAGCGTGTTTATTTATTATTAAATTTAGTTTTTATATATTATATATATGTATATATTAGAGTTATTATAGTTTTGTTTTTAGTTTTTTTTAGTTTTATATTTTAATATTTTTAATTAGTTTTTAGTTTTATGTTAATTTTTGTAACTTTTTTTCATTTTATTATTTATTTGTTTATTTCTTATGTTGCAATATAAGATAAATTAATTTTATTTCAGTTTCTGTTTATTCTCATAATTTTAGTTCTATATAAAACTTATTTTAGTTTTCTGAGGCAACATTTCAATTTTTCATTTTGTTTAAATTTTTCCAATCATTTTTAGGGTAATATTTTATTTGATCTCAATGAACAGAAACGTTTTCAAAGTTTTAAGTTTAGTCAACTAAAATAACTTGTTTTATATTTATTTTTGTAGTATGGACAATTAATGAGCCAAAGAAGATAAGGAAACTATAACACGATTAAATCAAAAAACAGATGTAGCTTTTGGTTCTTTTGCTACACTGGAAACTGAAATGCATGTATTCCTACAAAGAAACTCAAGACTGATTTGGAAATACTGCACCTTTACATATAAGAGTCATAATGATGTGTCCAGTAAAAGGGGATGCTAATTTTAAAGTTTAATAAGCAGCTTTGAGTGGAGAAACAAAAGTCTGGAATGGGATCAATAGTGCAGTAAATAGCAGCCTGTCTGTTTTGATGCAGTGTTTACTATGATTGATGATGAGACATTGTACAGACAGGACATGCCTTCTGAGGTCTTGGGGTTTTTTCTTGGTCTCAGGCTGTGGAGATGTGCCGCCAGCATCCACCACTGTAAGACTGCATGCTGAAGAACTCAAGCCCTGCTGAATAACACACTCACTGACCTGTGCTGGAGTCTCAGATGTTTGCATTTCTCTGTAAAAACACGTGCATTAGATCACAAGAAGCAGGTGACCTGTTATGGTTAGGGACAGGTATTACCGTGGTATTTGCAGGGAGTTCATCTTTCTGTTGAGGTCAGAGATAATCTGCAGTAATGTGTTCACCTCCGTCTCACACTGTGCCAGTTCACAGTCTACCGATATCAGACCATCTGATCCCTGTTGAGTACATGTCAATTGTGAGAATTTGAAGTAGACGGGCCGAAACAGTTATTTTAAAAGAACAATGAGGTCGGATGGGTTGACCCTATAGTGAATTTTCATTGCATTTACCCCTTATACAGTGCATCCAAGGTATATCTTTTTATCAAAATGGGACCAAACTTTTGTGTTGCTATTGAAATGCTCTGCCAATTAAACAACAGGAACACACAACAGAACTACACACAATTTAAAAACGGTGGGTTGTTTTCAACCCAAAAAAGTGGTACTTGGCTCCAAATCATAGGGCAACCACTTTCAGTGCTATATAGTACCTTATCATTAGAGTGTATGAACATCTTCCACTAAAAATTCACATCTACGCTTTCTTTTATTTTCAACATATATATTTTGTCAAATGTGTTTGAAAGCGTGATTATGCCCTTTCTTTCAAATCTCATTTAGGTCGACATTACATTGACTAATGCAGTGACCATATGCGAGCATGTTTTAAGTGCCCAAATATTTGGACATTGCACATTATAATCAAACCCACGAAGAAGCCGTACAGTATAAACAGTACGTGTTGTTGTTTTCTACATCACTCTTTTGTTCTGAGTGGAGGAAACAGACACATCCTGTAACTGCACTTCCTGCTCTGATACATGATGTAGCTCAATGTGAGAAAGGAAACCTTTCTAGTTTTTAGCTAGAATTATCATTTGACTTTATATTAATTTCTTAAAAATATCTGACATAGTTTTTGTTTCAAACCGGTGAATGTTTTACATGGTTTATACAAAGGACCTCATATAAATGAAAGCCGACTCATTTCTTTTAAAACAATTGTGCTGTGGTTCTGGTAAATACAATATATGGAACTCAAGCTGGTACTTCACAAAGTTAACTAAATCCAACATTATAGTTAAAAAAGGTCAACAGTTATTGCATTTTGCATCATATTGTACAATACATTTTAGTGTAGTGTGTATCGTGTCATAATCTGAGAGAATGAGACTCACCTCAGTCATTTTTCTGATTTTGCTGATAAGGTGTTGTTTGTGTCTTTAAAATGAGCTGAAGATGAAGGAAAGCTCCAGGCGTTTGAACAGTGTTCGCTGTCCAGCTGAAAGAGTTTCAGTGTGTTGGATTCGAGTGTGTCTCTGTCTCCACCTCTGCTCAGTAAGCATGTGAGACTTAGCACAGCACGGTCAGATGAAACACACTGCCACTATTGTGTTGAACCTGCTTTCTGATATAATAATTCCTCAGTTCATTCTCTTCGTTGTATATTTCTTGTTTGAGTTTCATTTGACACCTTTGGAAGATCATTTAAGAAATCTTTAAAATTTCTTGAATTTTTTGTAAATTTGATACAAAGATTACAAATAAGTAAATAGTAGATTCCTCATTTTAAAATAATGTTTTGTATTCATCAAAAATAAGCTGCTTAAATCATGTTACATACTAAGTGACTTTCCACATGAGCATTGTGGCTGATGTGTGATGATCGTGCATACATGCATACATACATTACTTGTTACTTGCATACATCACATGTAAATGGCAACTAGACCAAATACAAATAAATGTCTTATGAAGCGAAACAACAGAAATATTTGAAGCAACATTGAATATTATTTAGGAGAAATTAATTTGCATTTTAAGCTCTCACAAACATGGTTCACACATTTTGGAACCTTTAAATGTATGGTGGATATTAAAAAACTTTGTGTTACATGAAGACAGGAAGTCATTAAAAAGAGAAAATGTACAATTTGGGTGAATTATTCCTTTAAGTTCGCTAAATGTAGTCTAATGCAGAATTGAAGCGTCAGTTTCGTTCCGGTCCACTAGAGGCGCTACTAATCACAGACTCTCCTTAATACTCGATACTCGCCTTCACTGAAAGAAGAGAATCAGGAAGTGCTGAAGAAAATAGTTGGACCAGTAAATAAGATCGTAGTTTTTCTAATAAATATATTTTCTGTTTAATGTTTGGTAAGCTAATAGTTTTTTTATTGTACTCGTGCTGACTGTATGCGTCACATGTTTATCAGAGCAGTTCATACCGAGAAACCGCGATTATTTGTTGTTTACACCACAATATTGTAAATGTATTTTAAACTTTAGATTGTATGATAGCACTCTATATATAACGTTAGTCGTATTGCGACCATAATGTAACATGTGGTCAGTGCTTTTTTTTTACTTTATATGCTTTTATCGAAAGAATTGATCTGAGATTTTTCTCTCTTCAGTCATAAATATGATATTTCT
This sequence comes from Triplophysa siluroides, assembly GCA_006030095.1. Taxonomy (NCBI): domain Eukaryota; kingdom Metazoa; phylum Chordata; class Actinopteri; order Cypriniformes; family Nemacheilidae; genus Triplophysa; species Triplophysa siluroides. Next base: position 643,748 of record VCII01000835.1, on the reverse strand, counting down.
ATGTATTCGCAGAAAAACAATATGATAACAGTATGTAACCGGTTAGATTTACATTGTTCCTCCAAATGTATCTTATTGCTTGTGATGCTCGTGAGCTTTTAAGATCCGACTGTGACAGTCTGATGTGTGATGTTGTCAGGTTGACATGGAGACCCCTGAACCCGGTCAGGCTGATGGTGAGGAGCGGATGATTGACCTGAGACCCAGGACCCGATCCAACCCGGAGGGCGCTGAGGACCGGCGCAGCAGCAATGGCAGCTTGAGCAACGTTCTGCCGTCCCCTCCACAGCCGGCTGTGGGCAGTCGAGTAGAAGGGGAGGGAGAAGCGGCCAGCTCTGATAGCCCCCCGACTACTGCCCCATCAATCACAGCTGCTGCACCTGCTCCCGTCGCTGCGGCTTCAAACACAGCGGGCGGCATGTCAGCGATGGCATCCGGGACGAAAGAAAGACCTAAACCCCCGCAGCCCTCCTCCCTGTCCACCCAGATCCCTGCGTCTGCAGAGTTACACCTGCGGGCTCCACGGGTCAACTGCCCGGAGAAAGTGGTGTGTCTGTCTGTCGATAAATACGACATAGTATTTGTATAGGAGAACAAAATTTGAGAGTTTTTGGTTGAAGTCTTTCAAGTTTGTCTTGTACTGTGTCCTAAACAGATCATTTGTTTGGACCTCTCAGAGGAGATGTCGCTTCAAAAACTAGAGTCATTTAATGGGTAACTTTGCATTTCTTTTATGCTAAAATTGCACAGATGAAGTAGACAGATTGGTTTGTAAATGTATATTTTGTAAATGATTCAATTTCAGGTCCAAGACAAACGCTTTAAATATTTCCCAGAAGATGGTCGAGATGTTTGTGAGAACCAAACACAAGATAGACAAAAGGCACGAGTTTGCTCTGGTGGTAGTGAATGATGATGCCATGTGGGTGAGTGGATGAAACAGCAGGCCGTCTTAGTTTTAGGTCACATTGTCTGCGTGTAGTTTATCAGGGATTCCTTCTCTCTCACACAGTTATCAGGATTCACCTCTGACCCGCGTGAGCTGTGCAGCTGTCTGTACGACCTGGAAACCAACGTCTGCGAGTCTTTCAGTATCCTTATTATCAAGTATGGACTAACTTTATAGTCTTTATACCGGTTGATCTATGCTAAATTTGTGAATTTGTCAAAACCGTTTGCTTTCTTAACTGTTACCTGTAGACCTGGAAGATCTCCTAAATGTAATGTGAGTATGTTTTCTCTTTTGCATGTGTATAAATACCGATGTGACACATGTGAGATTCCAATATGATTTTCTTATATCTTCATATATAGTTTGCAGAAAATTGAACTTCCTCAGATGGAGAACGTTCAGACCATTCCGCCTCCCTTTGTAGTCCGAACTCTCCTTATTTTTAGCCGACATGCAGGAATGCTTCAGTTTAACCCCTCTGATGCCATCAAAGTAAGTTATTACTTGCATATCATCAAACCTTGTATCTCCATATTTCATGTTTTTTTTTATATATCATATTGGTCAAACACTTCACATTTGTCTGAGAATTTAGCAAATATTTAACCAATAAAAATGAACAAAAAGAGCTCAGCATAGACAAGACAGCTGCTGTTATAGGGTGGCAGACAGATTTCTAGATTTAATGTAATGTTTAATTTTTTGGAGGATCTACTGACAGAAATGCAACAGAATATGTATAACTATGTCTTCAGAGGTGTATAAAGACCTTACATAATAAAGCGTTATGTTTTATTACCTTAGAATGAGCTATTTCTATCTATATACACAGCGGTTCCCCTTACATGGAGGGTCCCCATGTTGTTTGCAGTAGCCCTAAACGGACGAACTGCTCTACAGAGCGCGTTTCGTAAATACATTTTCTACCTCAGCAAAGAAGCGAAAACGTGACGACATCTTAGTTCTGTGTCAGCCACCGAAGTGCTTCGAAAGGGAGGGGTGGAGTGAGCCGTTGGTTGCAGTTTGCAACCTCACCACTAGATGTTGCTACATTTCAAACCCTGGACCTGATATTCAAATCACCAAAACAAACACACTCCTGCCCCCATCTTTCATCAGCGCTAATGTCCGTCCTGTGCACTGTACACCTTTCTGCTGATTGGCTACAAGGTTCTTTTGGTACTCGCCCGACTCAGTTGTCTAAAGCGTAAAATCGGTTCCCCCGCCATTAACATTATGTTCATTGTGTTCACTTTCTCTCCAGAAAATGCTGCAGTCTCCTTACTTTTTCTTTGATCTTGTTTATCTTCATAATGGGACTGAAGAGCAGACGGAAGACACTAGCTGGAAGGTCATAAGCGTCCCACAATCATCTCTCATAAACTGCATTTGAATAATAAGGCACTAAAGCTCTCTTTCTGTCATTTCAGGATGCGTATGCGTCTTTCAGCGAGTTGGACTCTAAGGGGATGTGTTATCAGTTTGAGGTGTCACTGTGTGGTCCTGCCATCGAGCTGCACAATTGCATGGCCAAACTTCTGTGCCATCCGCTGCAGAGACCCTTCCAGAGCCACGCCTCCTACAGCCTGCTGGAGGACGACGACACGCAGGAGACGGAGGCCACGGTGTGACGTCATCAGTGTTTTTACATAACAGATCAAACATTTCGTGCAACTGGAGTAGTGAAGAGACAATGAAGTGATCTATACTGGCAGTGTGCTTTTCATTAACATTGTAGCTCAAAACCCTACTGTGCAATTGTTGACTTTTACTGTTGTATTAAGTTCTGTTGTTGTTATTAGAATGCTGACCAGTCTTAGTTTTATGAATGTCAATTTATATTCAACATATTTTTTCTGCATTCGGCTACTCTCACAATCTCATTTCTTTTTTTTTTTTTTTACCGATGAGCTATACCGGTGCCCTTCTTGATCCTGTAACCTAATGTGCGTATGGTGAGGGTCACCAGCATCTCGTAAATACTATTTGTTTGCTCCTGGTAAATACAATTAATGTAAATACTCATAAACGTATTCTTTATTATACACAACATTTTGATGGTTGCAGTCTAACAAGTTTAAATAGGCGTAAAGCTGTCTGTAAAAATAATGGGATGAGATATAAAAAAGCATTTGAACTCTGATTTGAATGTATTATGTATTACGTATTTGAAGTTCTTATAGAATGTTGCAAGAATAACGTGATTTATAGACTTAACATCAGGAACATTTATTAAAAGAATTATGGTCAATTTATTGTGAGTGCTAAGGATATGAAATCTACATCTGCTTAATTTCTCGAAATGAAAATTCAAAACCTGTAAAAAGTGTATACATTTCTTCTGCAGAACACGTAAGATATTTTGAAGAATATTGGTAAACAAACAACATTCGCCTCCATTGACATCTATTGTATGAACACAAAACAGAGAATCTCTAAATATTATATATAGGTCATATGCATGGTATGAGAGACATGAGTGAATATATTTTCGAGATCTCTTTAAACACACACATACAAAAATGCCATTGCAGGTGCTGAAGTGTCAGTAAAATCCACAAGAGGTCACAAGAGGACAGTTTGTTAAAGTAGTCACTGTTTGCAATGAATTCCCTTAACAATTTTGATAAATGTACCTGTCCTGTGGTATTATTAACTTGAACTTTGTTTGTGATTTCTTCATAATTCTATGTTTTGATTCTTGTTTTAACGCAAACTCTTGTAACCTGTAATACTATATCCTGCTGTTCCGCACCACCAGAGTTCACAGATAATGGTCGGAAGGCTACATTCAGGTCACTCCTTTATTGTGTTAATAATCATTAACGTTTTTCAGCCTGGGACCTCCTTTATTCTGGGAAGTACTTTGTTCGAGATTTAAAACAAAGTTGGAAGAAAACCAGCTAAATTGTTTTTAAAATTCTCAGAAAGACTGCGTAACCCCATCCATTCTTTGAACCCTGCAGGATTTGGGAGGGCCTACCCCAGCATCTCCGATTCACCTTACATACGTATGCCCATTGAATGCTTTAACCTGGGCAAAATAATCAAATAATACTGTAATTGAATGCACACTTCCATCAATTTTCTTTCTCTGAAATACAAAATAGTTCCAAAAAGATTATAATTTAGTTATTATGTCATTCCAACCCTGTATGACTTTCTTCTGCAGAACACAAAAGAAGATATTTTGAAGAATGTTGATGACAAAACAACATTGAACCCCATTGACTTCCATTGTATGGACACAAAACCACGGAGACATTTCTCAAAACATATTCTTTTGTGTTCCACAGAAGAAACAGTCATATACAGATTTTGAAAGACATAACAGAATTTTAGTTTTTAAGGTGAGCTATGCCTTCAAGCATCCATTCCCCTTTATTGTTTGGCTAAAAGGTGGCACATTCTGCAAAACATGATGCAAATTTGACAAATCTTTCGCGTCGTCTGTGTTTTGCCAATTCAGCTTCCTGCTTTTGTCTTAAAGCTCATCTGCAATCTGCGAGCGGATTCTGCGAGAACGTTTCAGTCACTTTCAAATACCCCCATAAATTCAACTTTCCGCTGAGGTTGGCTTGGCAAGTGGACAATGGCCTGCAGGAAAACCCCTGACTTTCTTTATGGTCTCTCTTCACACTCTACCAGACACGACTGAGGCACGAGCGTCATCGCCGGCCCGGGATCAAACGTGCTGCCGGCCCCTGGACTTCTGGGAGTGTTTGTTATTCATTCCTGCGCGGAGGATGACGGGTCACCATTGTTGTTCCTCCGATTCTAGCGATAGTCTCTGCAGGAAACAATGTCAAATAGGTTGTTTTGATCATGTGTGTTTACGTATCTGATGTGATCCAGGAAGTTTCTGCTTTTGTCGTTTGCAGGAACATTGTTTCTCTTGGCATCCATTGGATAAAATTAATCCCAAATGACAGCAGATACAAAGTTCATTTACATTAAAACACGAGAGAACTTAATTCTAGAGAACATCTCATGGAGACCGTATGATCTTGTTATTTTTTAGAGCTGTGTTATTAATATTCATTGAACAGATATGGGTCAACTGAGAGCAACCAAAGGAGAAGCTCTGGTTTGTTTATCTCTGGAGATCTCCGTAAGGCCAGAATGCATCAAGTATAACCTCATGAGCTTTCCTGGGGAGGACCCGGAAAGAGCCGAGCAGCGGGAAGTGTGTCCTCACGTTTATAAATACAGCTGCCGCCCCACGTTCTGCTAGAACTGTTGACATGCCATCAACCGCACGAGTGTGACGGTCACCGCAGAATATTTTCATAACCCCCTGACCATTGTCATAATAAACACACGGTAGTTTCTGGGGTTTCCGAGTCGTTGTCTCACTCAACGTTGGACTGCAGACATGTACAACAGCTACTCCAGAGCGACGTTTGGTCTGGAGGCCAAACAGAAGCACAAAGCCAAAGGCAAAAGTTGTGGCTACTACATGAGGATTGTGTTTTTCTTCTCCTCTCTGATCCAGTCTCTCATCATCGCCAGTCTGGTGCTGTTCCTTGTTTACGGCCAGCCGGAGAAGTCAGCGGAGGAGAAGAGAGTAGAAGAGCTGGAACTGGCCTTCAACAAACTGTCCGCAGACAACACCAAACTCAGAAAAGAGAAAGCTGACCTCGCAGGGGCCCTCAAAGCAAAGACAGGAGAAAAAGACGCAGCGGACAAAGAAATAGCAAAACTTAGAAATGACCTGAACACGTCTACAAATAACATCAAAACTGTGCAGAAGAACCTTGTAAGTTTTTTATTTGCTTATGTGTGATTCTCACAAAACATGACAGGGGTGTTTTTCACTCCAACATCTTTTTTGGAATGTTGATTATTGCTTAATGATAGTTTTCATTATTGCAATAACTTTTTTACATTTTACTTTTTACTGTGCTTCAGTTAAAATTGAAATTGGGTTATCGGCAAACGTTAAAGGCAACATTAATCCAATGTTTACATTACAATTTAAATAATGTTTTTTTTAGTTATGTAATAAAATGGATGTAAAATGCATTTTATTAATTTTCTTTCTTTTGTGTTGGGGATAAAAATAGCCCTGACAGTATTCCATAAAATACTAACTGGTGAATTATTGCTAAGCATTTAAATCTTAGACAAAATTCACGTATCTTAAACACATTTCATTTGATATTTTACAGGCTCAATGTGAGCTGAATAAAATGAAACTTGCAACTACTCGAAATACTCCAGTCATATGTCCACCCAGCAATCCTCAAAGTGGTGAGTGCACGTCTTAATGAATAAAACAACATCTAAAACCAGACTACGGTGCTTTTGCCGATCTTTGCTTGTTCAGCAGTGTGATCAGACTGGAAGAGCATCCAAGAACAGCACACCAACTTAGTCTTTAAAGGGACAGTTCGCCCAAAAAATTACATTCTGTCATCATTTACTCATTTTTGCTATTTCATGACTTTCTTCTGCACAAGACAAAAGAAAATATTTTGAAAAAAAACCAGCAATGATACCCCTTGACTTGCATTGGTTTTATGTCCATACAATAGAAGTGCATTCATTTTTCGGTCATCAACATTCTTCGAAATATCTTCTATTGTGTTCTGCAAAAAGAAAGTCATACAGCTTAGAAATGAGTAAATGATGACAGGATAAACATTTTTGCGTGTACTACCCCTTTAACTCACCATACATACTAAATCTGAAACATCTGGCTGTAGCATTGAATTTTCTCTTCTCAGGTGATTTAAGGAACATGCAAAATCTTCTGGATCAACAGAAAGCTCTTCACATCATCCTCCAAAGCAACTTCAGTCAGACGGTGCAGTACCTCAGAGCAGAGCTGGACAACGCAGTGCGGGACAAAAACGACCACCACGGCACAGTCATCAAACTGAGACAGGAAAACATCGAACTAAAATCCCAGCTCGATGTCTACACCACAAAATGCAAAGAAGACTTCGCCGAGTCCCTGCAGGGCATCCAGTCGGTCACGAGCGCCTTCCTCGCCAAGATCGACAACTTCTTCCCCCACTCGCTCACGTTTCACCTCACCTGCCAGAAACAGCACGAGCAGATCGAGAGGATTCGCTCTAACTGCACCAGTCTCTCCCGGCAGGTGGAGGACAAGTTTCAGAGCTACCTCGACAGGGTGGGTGAGAAGGTCTCGGCCATTCAGATCCAGAGCAGCCGAATGGAGGTACAGAACGCGCGTCTGAGCGCGGAACTGAGCGCGTGCGCGGCGGGTCGAAGGGAAGACGCGGCGGAGAGCAGCAGACGCGTGCAAGACGCCCAGCAGACGTTTGATAAACAACTGGAGCAGCTGCTCAGAGAGCAAACCAGACTGAGAGAGTCCAAAGATCTGCTGGACGCACAGCTGACTGTGAAGGACGCCACCATTATAACGCTGCAGAAGAGCTGCGTGCAACAGGTAAAAGAACGATGAAGAGCAAGTAAAAAGAGGAAATTAGAGGCAAGGATGCCATGTTTTCATGATGTGGTTTGTGCTGATGTAGAGTTTTGTTCTTTGCTTGTGTAGCCCAGACCTGTTGGTCTTCAAAGTCCGAGTTCAGCTGGCCTGCCGCCCTCCGCGCCTTCTAGAGGTCACTAAAAGTTCAAGGTAAGTGATCACATTCTATTTATGAAGCATCACCATGGCCTACGCAACAGGTGACATAAAGGGATCAATCTGAAGCACCCTACAAAAAACTATTTTATGGTGACTAATTCACACAAGAGCTCACCTGGTTGTGTTAAGGGGTGGACCTTTTTTTATTTGCCTAACCTTCATTTTTTTGTCCAATTTACGTTCCACAAATTCATACGAAATATTTTCAGCTATTTTTGGTTCCTGGAACGCTCCTACAATATTAGTTTTTCGGTTTCTAAGTTTTGTTTATAGTAAGCCACATTTTCTTTTTGGTTGTCAGAACATTATGTGTGTGCATATTTGAAAATTGTGTCATCGTTTACTCGCCCTTAACTTCTTCCAAACCTGTATACATTTAGTTTTTCTGCTGAACACAAAACAAGATGTCTGGACCATAGTTTGTAACCAAACTGATCTCATCCCCCATGTACTGCCATTGTAGGGAAAATAAATACATGGTCAATGGGGGATGAAATCACTTTGGTTATTGACATTCTTCCAAATATCTTCCTCTGTGTTCATCACACCAAAGACATTTTTAGAGGTTTGGAACAACCTGAGGGTGAGTAAATGATGACAGAATTTTCATTCATTTTCAAGTGAACTATTGCTTTAACTAGATTTATTCCTGTCTAAAGGATATGCTGTTTCTCCCTTTCATTTAGAAATATTGCAAAATTGCCCCTCGAAGAGGCAAAATGACATTTGTAATTTGTTTAGTTTATGCAGCTGCACTTAAAGATGGATTTACACACGCAGTTTCTGCCAATCTCATATTAATCTTGAGTGCCTATACAGTAGTATTGCATACGTTGTATCTTCGAAGAGAATTTAGTTTGAGCACATTTATAAAAGAGAGATACAGCTGTACGATAATGTCCGGAAAAACACGAGCTGCTGGAGGCAGGCAGGGGGGACGAAACTACAGCACAAGCACACAATATCATTACATCATTGCATTGTTCCCTTCGTGTTTTTTACATTATGCACGTAGGTGTCGATTGCAAACAAAACAGGCATGTCTTAGTTTGATTAACCACGTGCAGTTCATGTCCGGCATCTTTTAGCACTGGGACCGCTCCATCTATCAGTTTCTATCAATCTCCAAATCCAGCGTTATATCCACCGTTTATATAACATCCATCACAAAAGCCTTGAACAAACCAGTTGGAGTGCTTGGGGAGTGTATCAGGCACAGAAATACTACGTCATACGTCCAAATCGTTTTTTAACAAGTTAACCATGTTAATATGAGAAGCCAGCACCTTTAACAGTGTAAAGAAGTCAGAATGCATGACATAGCATGTTACCTCCGCTTTAAAGGGACAGTTCACCCCAAAATTAAATTCTGTCATCATTTACTCAACCTAGAGTTGTTCCTAATCTGTATAAATGCCTTTAATTCTGCTGAACAGAGAAATATATTCGTAAGAATGCTTGTAATAAAACAGTTCTTGGCCACCCATGACTACCATAGTAGAAAAATGACAATGGTTGTCAAAAGTGCCCCAGACCTGTTTGCTTCCCTACATTCTTCAAAATATCTTCTTTTCAACAGAACAAAGAAATGTATAAAGCAATTCTTCCTACTATGGTAGTCAATAGTGTTTTCATCTTCTCTTCCACAGGGTGGGTGTGGAGAAGCGAATGATCTGAAACTCCAGTCCAGACTTTGGACCATCTTTGAATCTCATGCACTTGACTTTCCTGATTTTGAGCCTTTGATGTCTACTGTAAATAATGTCACTGAAATGTTTTGTTCATTGTATAGTTATATTTAAGTGTCATGAGCTATGAAGTACTATATTTGGCTGTTTGGATTTGAGTTGAGCACAGCTAGAAACGTGAGCCTCATGATACAATGTTAAAGGGACACTTCACCCAAAAATGAACTTCTGTCATCATTTACTCACCTTCCAGTTGTTCCAAATCTGTATAAATGTCTTTGTTCTGAAGAACACAGAGAAAGATATTGGAAGAAAGCTTATAACTAAACAGATTTTGCCGCCCATTGACTCCCATAGTTGGAAAGGTTACTTTTTTATTTTTTCCTACTGTGGGAGTTACAAGGAGCACAATCTGTCTGGTTACAAGCATTCTTCCAAATATCTTTCTCTGTGTTCATCACAACAAAGACATTTAAACAGAACTCGAAGGTGAGTAAATGATGACAGAATCTTAATTTTTGGGTGAAGTATCCCTTTAAGTAATCGATCTGTTTTTAAATAATATTCTTGACGAATTAAAAATTGTTACAGCAATTACATGTTTAAACCATTTGTAGATTGTCCTGATGTTTTTTTTAATCATTTGACTGTTTACTTGTTCATATGTTGATCTGTCTCTTGAAATAAATATGAAATCGTTTTTATCAGTGTGTGCTGCCAACTTCACTGCTGTTCAAACTCTAAAACATAAACACCCAACAATTAATTTAAGCTATACAAATTAGTACAAGCAATTATACAAAAAAATAAAGCATTTGCTCCAAAAAATATGCTCTACAATTAGTGCTCAACATCAATTTGTTATATATTAAAATAAACAATGCACATCCTTTAATCTCTACAAATTACAAATCTTTTAATTTCTAAAAGTTGATAAAATCATAACTAAATTAACTTTCTAACAGATTTTGCATGACCCAAGGCTGTTCTTCCTAAACATGATGGCCTCCTCACCTACCCCCTTACAGTACACCAAAGGCCAAGGAGATTTACGAACCCTTTTAACCTTTAATCAGCAGAAACAACAGCGTCATGAATGAAAGGAAGACAGAAGGTACAGCACGCTGCGAGCAGCGCCTCGCGCCCGATGCGTCAAACGGGTGAAGAGTTCAGCAACAAACTCACATGAATGTTTTAATGAATGTGCGATTGACAGCAGAACAAAGAGCCGTGGGGAGCGTTTCTGAACATCTCCCTTCCTACACGGGCGGTACAGCAGAACAGGGGAGAACACTCAGTTTGATGAGAACGTCTGTTTCCAAACAAAACAGGTCTCCTCATGCCAAGGTTGGTGTGAAGTCATAGCATTGAATAGGGACAGTGGGAGGAAATTTGATTGTTTTTGGAGAAAAGCTGAGATGTGATGACAGTAAGCCTCCCATTTGCAATAAAGAGTCTTATCTTGACTGTTTGCAAGTTCTAAATGGTCAGATTTGCCAAATAAACAACACAAAATTGAGCAGCTGTTGACATTCATACTTAACCTATTTTATTTCCCAATACAAAAGTCTTTGAAAATCACATCCAGAATTTCCTCAGCACCAATTCTACCGGTGATCCTCCCCAGACTGGAAAGACCCAGACGAAGGCCTTCTGCCGCCAGCACCAGATCTACATCTCTGTACTGATGATACTGATGTAGTGCCTCTCTGTGCACTTCTGTAGGTGAGTCCTGTGACGTGTCTGAGTCAGACTTGGGCTGCCAGCCAATGGATCACCACACCTCAGATGGAAGAAAATGGAGGAAAGTGTCATCAATTTAAATTACAATCTGTCTAACATATGTTTTCCGGGGTCGCTCAGTACAACTCACAATGTCTTCAATCTATCCTGTAATACAGTCAGAAGTTCCTCCAGCCCATCTCTAGTATGGCATGACAAAAAACTGAAATGAGAAACATCACCATCCTTCTCGAGCACGGCTCGGATGCTGTGCTTTTGCTCGGTGGAGATGAGGTCACTTTTGTTGAGGATCGGGATACACTGCTGCCTGTCAGATGTTTGCTCCAGGATACTCCTCAAGTGCCCTCTTAGGAAGACGGATACCAGTCGAGGCTCCGAGGGAAGTTGCGTCAAGTCGACGACCGCTAGAGTGAGATCTGCCTGCTCCACCCTGCGGACAACAGCGGATGCTCATTTCTTAAACCTGTTTCCTGAAGCCGATCAACATCTGATGACCTTTGACCTCGCAGAAACAACACTAACAAAAGACGTGTGACCACTCCCTGAACCGGCCTCTCTCTTTGGACACTTAAGTCACACAATAAAGATGTGTGAATTTTATTGCATAACTTGACTAATATTAATCAAACTGTCATTCGGGTAAAAATTATGCGAGGAATTTTTTCAGAACTAAATTCACATTTCTAACTGTTGTGGTAGTGTAAAAACACAGGTGTTGCCCTCCACTATTATTGGCACCCTTGGTAAATATGAGCAAAAAAGGCTTTAAAAATAATCTCGTTTTGATATTTTATTAAAAAAATTCTTACATTTTTTATTCAAGTAAAACAATTTGAAGTAGAGGGAATATCACATTGTGAAAAAAAATATTTTATACGCCCTGGCCACAATTATTGCCAATCCTAGAAATTCTTATGAGTAAAATATCTCCCAAGTATATTCCAATAATATTTACATTTTCTGAGCACACCAAGGTGACTAGAAACATAATGTTGTCCAGTCATGACTTCCTGTTTTTTTATTTTTATTTAATTATCCTTTATTAAGCCAGGAAAATCCCATTGAGACCAGGAAGATGACTGCACAAAAAGTTACACCCACAATCAATTATAATACAAGTCAATTAAAAAGAAAAGTAAGATCAAGCAAAACACGTACAAGACTCCTTTAAAACAGGATGCAAAATGCACAGGCAGATAATTTCCCAGGAGAATAATATTAAGTAACACAAAGCCCAAATCCCCTTAATCATTCATAACAATGGGTAAAACCAAGGAATACAGTTCACATGTGCAGCAAAAGATTGTTGAGCTACACAAAATAGAAAGTGGATTTAAAAGGAAATGGTTGAAACGATAAGATTCCCATTTCCAACAGTAGGGCAATAATTAAGAAGTTTTAATGGACTGGAGATGTTACAAATCCGCCTGAAATTGAATGTGTGTCTATATTGTCTTAATGCCATTAAGAAGACATCAGAAGTCTGCAGTGGTGCGTAAGTCTGTGATTTACCCTGTTACCTTTTTTTAACTGTTGAACTGGACTGTTGCCTGTTGTTAGTTAAGATTATTTTAGATTAATTAAGATTAATTAAATAAGTTTATTTAATTACTTGTTGACTGAGTGCTAAGGTGTTAGCGTTTGTAACTGTCAATCACCAGATACTGCTAGCAACCCTGTCATCTCTGGAAATCTCAGGCTTTCCTCTCCGCTGGTTTAACTCCTACCTCTCTACATCTACATCTCGTTTCACCCAGACGATACCACTGTAGCAGCTCGCATTACAGCCTGCCTCGAGGATATCTCAGCTAGGATGAAATAGCATCACCTCCACTTGATCCCTGCCAAGACAGAACTACTTGTGTTTCCGGCACACCCCATGGTGCAACATGATCTCACCATCCAACTTGGCAATACTACAATCACTCCTTCCAAAACAGCCAGGAACCTCAGAGTCATATTTGATGAGCAGCTGTCCTTCAGTGATCACAAAGACAACGCGGACATGCCGATATGCCTTATTCAACATTAGAAAGGTCAGACCCTATCTCACTGAGCATGCGGCACAACTCCTTGTCCAGGCCCTGGTAATCTCAAGGTTGGACTACTGCAATGCTCTCCTTGCTGGTCTTCCTGCAAAGGCTATCAAACCACTCCAGCTGGTTCAGAACGCAGCAGCACGCCGCATCTTCCAACAGCCCAAAAGGGCTCACGTGACTCCCCTTTTCATCTCTCTCCACTGGCTACCGGTTGAAGCCCGTATCAGATTCAAGTCACTAATGCTTGCCTACAGGACTATCACTGGATCTGCACCGGCATAATTTCACACACTCCTACACCCCATCAAGAACCCTGCTTTTAGCAAACCAGCGGCGTCTTGTATTGCCTTCTCAGTAAACCGCGCTCCCGCTCATTCTGCTTCACAACTCCTTCCTGGTGGAACATTCTTCCTAACTCAGTCCGGTCAACCACATCTCTCACAACATTCAAAAAACTCCTTAAAAGCCATCTCTTCTGTGAATACTTGACAGACAAATGAAAAAAAAAATCTAACCCTCTGTCTTTCTCTCAAAAAGGTAGTGGTCTAGCTTTTGTTGAAACTAGTAACTTTGTATTGGCACCTATTGTATTATTGCTCCTGTATGACATATCGCGTATTGCTCCTTAAACTCTTTGTAAGTCGCTTTGGATAAAAGCGTCTGCTAAATTACTAAATGTAAATGCACCGCAAAGAGAATATTTTGAGTGGCCAAAGACTTTTCAAAGATCACAGATTGAGAATAATAAATTAGTTGAATTTTAGTGTCAGAAAAAATGTAATAAAAATAATGAAACTGTTGTTTGGAATACTGTTCAAGAAAAAAATCTTCTGCTCTCATCCAAAAATACACTCCACCATATTAATCTGCCATACTGGAACTTCAACCAGGACTGGGATCTATGGCCATATGAAATGAAAAAGAGTTTTGTTGGCAGCAATAACACAAGATAGGTTTGGTCCACACAGGGATAAAAAAAGTGCCTCATGTCCAGTTAAATATACCACCAGATCTTCATTGTTGGGGACCTACTTTTTACCAGACCTACATGATCAGATACATGGCATCATGTATTATATCAAATACCAACAGATCAAAAAATGTAAACCCGACTTGCTCTTATAGAAATATAATGGGTCGTGACTCATGGTAAGATCTTCCATCAGCAAATTGGTTCAAAACAAACATCCAAATCAACAAAAAATGGGTCACTGAACACAAAATCAAGATCCTGCCATAGCCATCCCAGTACCCTGACCTGAACACTATAGAAAATGAGTGGGATGAACTGAAGAAGAGGGAGCACCAACATTTGAAGGATCTGGAGAAATTCTTTATGGAGGAATGGACTCGGATGACTCTCAATCAGTGGCGGCTGCTGATCTTTTAAAGAGGGGAAGCTCATTTTCGGCCTAAATCATAAAAATTGTCCATTTATTTATATGTAAATTCTGCCCTACGTTCCTTTCCAAGAAAATGCTCTAATATATCTAATATATATATTTAACTCAACGGGAGGAAATGTGGGAATTATGTTAAACTGAAACAATGAATGTGGTGTGAAATTGTGTGAAATATACGATGAAGGTTGCAGCAGTTTGTCTTTCGACTACACATGCAAAATCCGCGATGGGACTGAGTTGGAAATGGAGACACAGAGTGATACGCGTCATAATCTGAAGACCACGCCCACGCCCACACCAACCGTCTCTTTGCATTGCGAGAAGCTGCCGCCTCCTTGTCATTTATGATTTATAACAAAAAAAAAGAAAAAAGTCTAAAAGCTGATATGTGACAATGTGTATAGCAAACAAGCTAAAAAAAAAACAAGAAATACTTTTTTATAAGCTGTCGACCCCAAAAAACGAGCGTTTTAGGACATAAAAGTGGATTAAAAAGAGATGACAGACCCTCCAATCATCACGCAGACGCTCGGAGTCCGGGCCAGCCCACTCCTCCATTCATCCCAGAGACGCTGAGCGTCCGTGGGCGGGACATAATCGCAGCATTATCCAATGACCGTCTTGTTTCTAAGCACTGAAAAAAACTGTTTAAAGCAGCCCCATTGAAGTCAATGGACGCTGGGCTTCAACAGAGTAATGCACTGTACGCTACGGGAATGAATGAGAAGGAAATCCAGTCAGCCGACCTAAGTAGCTGATTCTGAACGAAATTGTTTTCGTTCGAGATGAACGTGTTTAACGCATTTTTAGTCAATAAAATGTTAACATAATAGTACATATATTTGACCATTCATTTTTTGACAATTATAGGGGCAGTCTTAAAGAAATCGCGACTGCTCTCAATGTATTCTCAAACCTCATCAGACTGAAAAGAAAACACAGTTTTTCTTATAAATTGATGTTGCGGAGTGTATTAAGTACAAGGGTACAAATACAGTAGTTGTATACTTTACTTCTTGACTGACTCTCAAATGATTTGTTCGGCGAATTATCCATCGAATCCCCTCCTAACGTAGGCAAGGACTTTATGTTGTAATGTAAGTCCACTGCGGTTCGCGAATCGGACTAGTGACGACTCATTTGCGTGATTTAGAGTCTAATCACTTTTTTCCAAGCCAATAACTCTGTTGTTCAATCACCTTCGGC
This sequence comes from Triplophysa siluroides, assembly GCA_006030095.1. Lineage (NCBI taxonomy): Eukaryota > Metazoa > Chordata > Actinopteri > Cypriniformes > Nemacheilidae > Triplophysa > Triplophysa siluroides. Next base: position 628,101 of record VCII01000835.1, on the reverse strand, counting down.
TTTACAACTTGGCAGACTGCTTACTTTCAAACACGGCAACATTACACACTGCATGAAATGTAATTTACATGATCTCGTAATATGAACGCTTTAATATCATGTTATGTCATGCATTTTTCATGTGACATTGTATATGCACATCAAACTACAGATTTTCTATAAATATTACATAACAACACGTACATATTGTATAACCGTTTATGTTTATTCATCATTCTTGAAAACCCTTTCACGCACCTAGATCTTAATCTGTGAACAAACGGATCGCTTCCTCAATACAGCAAAATCTAGAGAGATATTTCCCCTCTGAGGGTAATTTTTAGGATGGCAATGTCGGAATGTTAGCAAAAAATGCTTCACTGTTTATTCTCCTTTGCTTTTCCCACACGCATCCCTAAATACCCACCTCTGTCTGGCGCGCCGGACGCCCTCCTGCTCCACGCTGTCTGTGCTGTCCCGCAGTCCTGCCGTGTCGCTCAGCAGCACAGGATAGCCCCCGATGTCTAGAGGGACCTCCACCACATCTCTGGTGGTTCCTGCTGTAGGAGACACTATGGCAGCGGGACGCTGAGCTATGGGATGAGAGAAGATGCCCAGATTAGATGGTTTTAATCATGATAATGACACTTATTTACATTTCCAATAGTTGATATAGTTTTCTAATATTTTGTTTATTCTGGAAAAAACAATTATAAAAATGAGACCAAGCATTCTTGATCCATCCTTCTTGTGCTTGTTTTTGCAGACGTTAAGGTTATATTAATAACGGTTTTATAGTTAATAAAATTTACAGATTTTAAAATGTACAGTCAAAACAATTTACAGATTTTAAATGAGATTTTAAAATTTACAGTCAATAAAATTTACAGATTTTAAATGAGATGTTAAAATTTACAGCCAACGTAATTTACAAAGTTTAAATGAGATGTTAAAATTAATAACAATGTACACATTTTAAATGAGATAAGAAAATGTAGAGTCAATAAAATGTACAGATTTTAAATGAGATGTTAAAATGTATAGCCAACGTAATTTACAAAGTTTAAATGAGATGTTACAATTAATAAAAATGTACACATTTTAAATGAGATAAGAAAATGTAGAGTCAATAAGATGTAGATTTTAAATGAGATGTTAAAGTTTACAGTCAATAAAAATGTACAGATTTTAAATGAGATGTTAAAATTTATAGCCAACGTAATTTACAAAGTTTAAATGAGATGTTAAAATTAATAAAAATGTACACATTTTAAATGAGATATTTAAATTAGATTTTAAAATGTATAGTCAATAAAATTTGCAGATTTTAAATGAGATGTGAAGTTTACAGTCAATTATGTTAAAATTTACTGTCAATAAAAATCTACAAATTGATATTTAAAAATGTACAGTCAATAAAATGTACAGATTTATAATTAGATTAAAAAAATTACAGTCAACGAAAATATACAGATTGAAAATTGTACTGATTTAAAATTATATTTTATAAATGTGTTATCTTACTAAGTTACTATGTTATGACTATTACAAACTCGTACGTTAAACTAATTAATTTTTGAATTTGAGTTTTTCGGGGGCCATGAGACATTTTGTTCTTGTACTTTCACATCTCAAAGAGGAGGCCAGAGAGAATAACCAAAGGAAAGTCAACACATTAGAGATGTAAGGAAACATAAATAAGACTGTATGTATAACACAGGAAGGCAGGCATTATATCACTGCCAGCTCTCTTCTCTATAGGAGTGGGCAAATCCTTTACTATATTTAAGGTGTTGTGATTGCTAGCACACAAAAACAACACAAAGTTCACATCCTGTAAAATCTCTGGTTTAGGACAAATAGCTACAGTAAGTAAGTACATATGCAGGCATGTATACATGTTGTTTTCTTTTTTGGTGAAAATATCTCTAGGAAACATCTCTGTAAAGACGTGGCCTAAAATAACACTTAAAAACAAAAGAAAGAGAGCAAAGACCTCTGTTACTGTAGGTCAGAGCCAACAGCAACCCCTCAAGTTCTGACATTCATGTATCTGTACATAGATATTCAAAATTCAGAATAAATAATTGATAAATATATAAATGAATATAAAACTCGCATGTTTAATTTACTATAACAGGAAGATTTAAGGAGGATATTTTACTCAAAAATTCTGTCATCATCAATTCACCCTCAAAAATGATACAGTATATTTTGAGAAATGTCAATGGGTGTCAATGTTGTTCGGTTACCAACATTTTTCAAAACATCTTATTTTGTGTTCTGAAGAACAAAGAAAGTAATACGGGTTTGAGATGACATGAGGGTGAATAAATGATGTACGAAGTTTCATTTTGGGTGACCTATCCCTTTAAGGATGATCTATGCATCATAATGTCAGCTATGATCAAGAACCCAAAAACATGAGTAAAACACCAAACTTTTGCAAAAGTTTGTCTTTTACTCTCCTGAACTGCTGCCAAGCACTGAACCAAAATAACTGTGCATATATCAGCACAATACACCAGTGCTCCGTTCTGCAGATGAAACTTTGACAAATCATTTCACCGTTGAACCGTGGACATGTTCTATTTTCTGCTGTTCTTGTACATTCAGGTATTAAACTATATTTCCACATGTGCGTTGGAAGGAAGAGGCCAGTTTCATCCAAGTGCTCTTTGTGTGAACTTCCTGCAGTAGTTTATAAAACTGACTTTTAGGCTGTTTGTCATTACGCTCAATCCTCAAGGGAAAAATAAGTTAAATCTAATTCAGACTGTAGCATTCAGCATTATTTTATCTCCATTTGTGGCTGAATTTACACTGTACAGGAAGTGACATCACAAAACGTTCAGCGTTCCAGCGGAGCTCACAGCAGTGCAAGCCAGAGCCCAAACAATCACAGACCTGATGAATGTAGGGTAATTCAGGGCAGGAAGTTCACGATATCCACACATCCCCCTCAGCTACTGGAGGTCAGAGGTCAGAGATAAACGTCACTGAAGGTCTCGGGTCTCAGCTCATGAGTGTATGCGTGTGTTAAGATGCATTTACCACATATACTAACCTCCTGCCATAAGACAACGATACACTTTTGACCCCTAAAATCTGTTTTATTCAGTTTTATGTTTAGTCAAAATACAGTATTTCGATCAAATATAACCACAGACTAATCATGGTTGTGTATCACCCTTAGGGGGGTTATGATGTTGGCTTGTTGGGATAGGCCTTAAAACCTACTTAAGTCTAAATTTCTTCCAACATTTAGAATAGGTTTTCTAAGCTAACATTCATCAAGTTTAGCATTAGCCTAATTGTTTGCTTGTGACATTTTATTAATTTATAAAGTTGACATGAAATAAACAAAGTAAATATATAAAACGTTTGTAATAATTGAAATGCCCTCATGTTGTTCCAAACCTCCCATTATTACATTTACATTCATTTTTCATGATTAAGTTTTACACTAACTATATATAGTTGAAATGAAAACCATAAAGACACGTTCTGGTATTTTGCTTGAGTTGGTAACTATAATCATACAATACAAATTCAATTTTATGAATATGAACATAATATAAAATTAAGTTTGATTATGGAAAATACAAGAGTAATGTAAGCACCAGTATGTTGAAAAGTAAATCCCTAAGAAAATAGTCAAATATACACTCATTAGACAAAATATATATTTAATATTTAATATTTTTTAAATATTTTACTGGTGATACTGACAGTGTGTACTGTTTTTGACTGCTTTCAACTAAGTGAACTGCAAAAAGTGCTTACTGGCACAGTGACTAGGCGATGCCATTTATTTAAGAAAATTCAAAACAATACAATAAGCTTTTATTTGATTCCATACAGCATTTGCGCATAGCTTTACAAAATGTTAAAATAAACTTTTTTATCTACCTTTATCTAAATAATAATAATAATCAAATATTCGTTTTATGAGCTCTATTTTTCAACCACAGTATTAATGAGAAAGTTTTATTTTATTTTAAGCGTTATTTTGAAACAATGAGTACGTAAAACATTTTTATTAGAAATATTTTTTAGTTGTTATTTATTTACTTCCTATTAATGTTGATCACAATTTATGTTATATTAAAATAAATATGAATTTTGCTTTTAAAAAAAGTTATTTTTCAGATATTTGTATTAATTTATTTTGTATAGTAGGGGCGCAATCTAAAATCTTCCCTAGGGCACCAACAGAGCACATCCAACATATATTCTTTTAAATCTAATGTTTGATGACAGTACGTAGGTTAGATCTTACTGAGCATGTTGAGCAGGCTGCTCTTCCCTGCGTTGGTGCTTCCGGCAATGACCACCTGAACACCGCTGCGCAGACGTTCTCCTCTGCGCTGATCTGACAGGTGATTTCCCATCTCTGTCTGAAGCTGACAAACGCCTGCATCCACTAGTGCACACAAAACCACAGCACGATACACATTTATCAATCATTTATATCACAGTTTTACATTTTTACATTTTGTAAACTAAAGTGCAGTGCTTACATTAAGATGGGGTTTCCCTTAATAAAAAAAAAAAAAAGAAAATTCATTCAACATTTACCCTCATGTCATTCCAAACCTGTATGAATTTTTTCTGCACAACACGAAAAATATATTTTGAATAATGTCCGTCACCAAACAACATTGACCCTCATTGTCTTGGACACAAAACCAAAATATATTTTTTGTGTTATACTGTAATTCTCAGAGGAAGTAGATGACTGTGACAAACTTGTTCCTTGACGCACAATGAAATCCCTCAATTCCCAAAAGAAATAGACTCTAATTTCATTCAACACCCAAACATCTGGCCTAAAATGGGTCATCTGATGGCAGGGGCATTAAACAAACACTTCATAAAAAACAGCACTGATGACAAAGAATTCCTGCATGCAAGCTCCTAAAACTTAAAAAAAACTGCTGTAGGGCTGTATGACCATGCTTTGCAACAGGTCTTAAGTGGATTTAAAGGGATAGTTCACCCAAAAATGAATATTCTGTTAACTCATGTAATTTCATACCTAAATGAAAATAGATTTCTTTGTTCTGATGAAAACAGAGAAAGATTTTTGGAAGAATGTGAGCAATTTTCTGTTGTGGAATATCCTTAACTACCATAGTAGGAAACATTAGATGGTAGTGAAAAGTGCCCCAGAACTTCTTCAAAATATCTCATTTTGTGTAAAACAGAACCAAAAAATACAATATGCTGTATATACAATAATCTTTTCTACTATGGTAGTGGATGATGTCCCAGGACTGAAAATGGCTAACATTCATCAGAATATCTTTCTTTGTGTTCAACAGAACAAAGATATTTATACAGGTTTGAAACAATCTGAGGGTGAATAAATGATGACAGAATTTTCATTTTGGGGTGAACTATCCCTTTAATTCGAATAGATTTTGTTTTCTGTACAATTTGATGCAAAAAGAAGTCTCTCCGTATTGTGGGAATCATTCAGTGCTATAACTGATGTGTACGAGGAGACGTACCGTTATTTAAGATCCCGTCCTCTATGAGTTCATCTTCACTGAAGTCGATGAACGCTTCAACATGTGCCAAGCACTGTAGGACAAGCACACAACAACAAATGGATCATCATTCAACAAAATGCAAGCATTTCTAAGCTAAGAGATGCTCTGTGAAGATGTGGATGTATAATGGATGTATAAACTGAAATCATCTCTTCTTCTTTACTCCTTTTTTTCCCCATCTTCTGCATTGTGATTCTATCCATGCAATAAAATGTATATGGAATGCATGGAAACTACAAAAAAATCTTTTGTATCTGTCAGAAGGCTTTATTAACATTTCTGTGCTAATCTATCTTAGTTTTCTCAAAGAAATTATTATTTTAGGAGCCAGCATCACACCTCTTCGGAGCGATGACAGCTTGGCATACACCCTGCTCAGGATTTCCTGTCTCCTGCTCTCTGCTCCTCAGCGACTCGAGCAATCGGCACGCTCTCACACACAAACAATAGATGACACACAAGCTGTTTCAGATGTCCAATCGAGCAGTGATTGCTGGATTTATATAAAAGACCACAGATAAAAAGAATAACCCTTCTCATCATAAACACACAAGTGTTCCTCTGCCAGCCAATTCATATTTACAGCCAATTCAGCCTCATGCCAGAAAGAAATCAGGCTCTTCCTATCACCGAGGCGTATTCTGTGTAATGTTATGTCATGAAAAATTGTGCGCCACACACGGACAGTTTTATCACAGACCAAATCTTCGTTTTGATATTGGCCACAATGGTGACCGAGGGTTATAATCTCGATTTTAACACTCGGATTCTTGCATCACATTATCAGGCCTCTAACCCTTAAAAGAACATCAAGCATACAAATCTCTGAACAATGCACAATAACATGTTGCAGTGTCAACAACTTCCTGGAATTTCCTGTTAATTTAAATCAGACAATGTCTTTTACTGACATGTTAATGTAATTTAGTTTCGCTTAACATATTTCGCAACACGCACATGCTACGTCTGTGGCGCACAATGTTTCCTATTGAAAAAAACAGCATATGCTGGTTAGGTATGTTTTGAAGGAAGGTAGATGGTTTGAGCTGGTTTAAACTGGTCATGTGCTGGTCCCAAGCAGCTAGCTCCTAGCTCAGGACCAGCTCATCACCAGCACATGACCATCTTAAACCAGCCCTTGACCAGCTCAAACCAGCTAAGGACCAGCAGCACATGACCAGCTTAAACCAACTCAAACCAAAACATACATACCTAACCAGTACATGCTGTTTTTTTAACAGGATTTTGTGATGTCATTAAATTATGTGAATCTTTGATCAGAGACTAAACAAATCATAAAACAAATCCTGATCAATGCTCCTCTTACTCGCTTTAACCGATCGCTCCAGTCTTGATAGATGCGGCCCAGGTCTCCCGCCATCTGTCGGAGAGCCTGTCGTCTTTGAGCTTCTGTCTCTGCGTGAATCAGGTCACCCAGACCCTCGACTTCGGTAAGGTCCAATTTTCCAGCAAAGAACGCCCGTCGGGTAAACTCGCCTGCCTCTGCAGGCCGCAGCCCTGGTAAAGTCCCTGAATGCAGACGACATGAGGTGTAACTTTACCTTCTTGTTTTAGTTTGACTCAGTAAAACTTAACAGGACTACACATTTATTTCAACTGCAACATAGTTAACCTCTGATCTGCAGGGTGAAATGAAATCAGGATACTTTTTAAGAACAAGACAAATGCTGCCACCTAGTGCCATAAGGTACAAAATATAAATTTGCTGTCATCTTCATGCCCAAGAAAAATAAATGATTATCTGATGCCTATTTGTCTATTTCTATATCATTATTTTAAAACATCAATATATCACACTTTCGCGTAAAATATTTTCTGTAAAACTGCTTTGCACACTGCAGATATACTGAATATATAATTAAACAACATATAAACTGAATTGAATATATACATTTGGGACAGGAAAGGCAGGACATACCAAGTGCTTGTAACACTCCATTTATAACAGCAGGACCCCCATGAATGTGAAACTCAGCGCTGTCTTCCCCTGTAAAACTACGAGGACCTAAAAAGAGCAAGACAGTGTCAGAGTATTTTAGTAACTCTCAGCAATAAGTCAATACCATTTCATGAAAATGCAATAAAGCGAATACACAAAACTGTCTAACATATAAGTTTTCAAATGTAAATTCATGTGTTCAAGTGTTACTATAACATGTTACCAAAATACCCATAATATTCTTTAGACTGGTTCCAAATCATCATCACATTCCTGTCAACATTCTTAGATGGTATAAAATAATCTAATGAAATAGCAAATCTGTGTGATAAATGGGGTGTAGCTATTTAAAACTTGACATCAAACCTGGAAACCAGAGGACCAGCCCGCGGTCCAGCAGCTCTTGGGTTTGGGGATGTATGATGCTGCGGAGGCTGGCGGTGCGAGCTGCAGGGAGACGCCGGGTCAAACTGCGGACAGCGAGCGCTGATGCCGGACCACTGACCCGGACCACCGCCACCCCACACCTGCCCTGACCCGACGACATGGCGAAAACAGTGTCATCCTCTGACCCAACAGAACACAATAGCCTTTTAACTGTAAATGACCTGGCAAAGATAAAAAGACATGTTTAATATTTACACACACATGGAATTTAGTCATTGAAGCTTCCAGTGGTCACATTTAAATACAAGAGCCAACGTAATAATAAAAGTAAAGAGCAAAGTATAACATAATATGTGAAGAAAATATAAAGAGACAATTATAATGAATTACATTTATATTTACATATACTGTAAGCTCACCTGTTAACGTTAGAAGGGATACCAAAGAGGTAAACATATTAATACTTATAAACAAACATAAAGTAATACACATACAATAAATATAAGTAAGCAGTGATGAAGTTATATTTTACATTTAACAGCTTTTTGTTGAAAGACATAAGCAAATTATAACTTACCTTATCGAAGTTATGACAGCGGCACTTCTTCTCCAACATCTAATAAAGCGCATTTTTCTAAACTATTTAAAGAAGCGTATTAATAAGTCAACATAATTGATGTCGAAAGCGTAAGATACTGCTGTCATGCGGAATGAAGTTCTGTGATGCTTTGACGGTCATCCATGCCGCTCACCGCGTTGCAGTTCCCACGTGAAAACGTCCCAGAGGTTTGTTATTAAATTTGATTGGTTCGCCAGTTCACAAGTGCGAATATAAAAACATTGTTATTGGCTGTCTGTGCTGTCAACAAACTAAAAGTCCCTCCTTCTGTGGGCCATAATATTCCTTCCGTGTAGGTACAAGAGAGCGGAACGGAAGCTGCAGAATCGATTACAGCGCTCGTAACGGAGAGAGTTTGTTTGTTAAAGTACTGTCCCATGGTCTTATTTTTATAGTTTAATAAAAAAAAGCTAAATATCGTTGATGACATATGGTATGCCTATAGTTTACAGAGCCATTTATAATATGGGGTTACATTTTGAGGCCAAAACATTTGAGTCCAAAACACTGGGTCCTGTCTGGCTGCTGAGTTGGTGTGTCAAACTCAGTTCCTGGAGGGCCGCAGCTCTGCACAGTTCAGCTCCAACCAGCTCTAGACCACACCTGCTTGGAAGTTTCTAGTAATCCTGAAGATGTTGTTTAGCTGAATCAGGTGTGGTTGAGTAGGGTTGGAGCTAAACTGTGCAGAGCTGCGGACCTCCAGGAACTGAGTTTGACACCTGTGAGGTTGATGACGTGTAAACACAAACAGTTATCCCTTGGTTGACTGTGTTTGCAAAGAGCACCTCCGGTTAAGGTACGCAAGATGTTGAAGATTGATTTGCCCCTTCAATTTTACATCAATTATATCTTTGACACTATTACAGATGTAAAGTGATCACACATCAATCAGATTATGTTATATATTGTGTGCAGTAAAATGCAATAATGAAGAACAATATTTGAAGCGTTTATTTCCAAAAAGAGATAACTCACTTTTTCAAAATGCATGTTTTTTATTGTGCATTCCAATTAATATCAATCAAACTGCATAATAACTCAAACAAATACAGCTAACTAACACAATAAAACATGATAACATAATAAAAAACATGATTTTTGAAAAACGTATCTCTTTTTGGAAACTAACTCTTCATTTATAGAAAACTAAGCAACTGTGAGTCAATCTCAACTAAAGTGCAGAACCACATGACTCCTATAACTGTGCATTCAGTATGGTAATAGCACTGTTGCTTTTTTCCAGAGAGGTCAAATTGATCTCTTTTTTCCATAGTTAGGCCTTGCTAAAATATTCATCTTGGCAGATATTTTTTGCCTTAATTAATAAATAATTTCCTTCTTCATCCTTTTGGACAGACTGTGTGTCTTATTTTAGCCCCACAGAAATACAAATGAAAGAATGTATCCACAAGTACGTTCCTAATGCCCATGTTATGAACATTTTGTATTACGTAAGAACATTGTATTTTATTTTAACAAACATCTAATTTCTTATGAATGATGTTTTGACATTTGTTGAGTGTGACGTTTGTAACTTTTTAAAGCTATTATTAACCATTTATGGTTAAATTAACAACATTTTGTAAAAAGATGCATAATTATTATTATGCATTTTTATGTTGAATTCAAGATTTTTTTGTAGGCCTAGTTTTATGATAAATTATCGAAAACTAACAAAAGAAATAGTTGAATATTGATGTTGAATACGAAACCTGCTACATATAAAAAGTAGATAATTTGATTATTTGGTATAGCTTAAGCCTAAAGGCTGGGTCATCTATTCTATTAAACTCGTCAAATAAAATAAACATTTTAATACAAATTAAAATTCTGTGAAACTTGTGAAAAAAATGGGGGATAAAAAACAGACTTTACGCTTAATTTCTTAAACATATATAGCCTATATATATATATGCCCATTTTGGATGCTTTAGCATGGTTTCCAATGCACTAACGAGTCGATCAATACACTCCTGCTGACGTCAGCCAGCCATGTGCATGTGCACACACTAATGCATGTGTGCATTACAGGTTCCGGCGTGTGTAGGGGATATGTCTGAGTGTCTAAATGGAAAGACAGACGTGTAAAGAGAGAGAGAGAGAGAGAGAGAGAGAGAGAGAGAGGCGGGTGTGTATCTTCTCCTCTTCTTTGTCCCTCCTCCTCCACCACAGTTCTCCTCCTGACGCCGCAGTCAGTCTGTCCTCCTCGCATCCCTCTACACACACAGGATGACTCACAACAACCTTCACTCCCCCCTAACCTTCATTTAACCCAGCCGGTGTGTATCCCCGCACACACTGCGCCCCGTTTGCAACATTCACTCGCCGCTGAGACGGCGGCGGAAGCATGATATCCGATCCCGCGGCGGCGGCAGCTGCTGCAACATCGGCGGGCGACGGCGGCGACGGCGAGAACGCGCGGCACAGACACCGAGCGCACGGAGACGCGGAGCGGAGCGAGCAGCCGCAGCCGAGCGCAGTCCCGCAGCCCGCATCATCCGGAGTTTTGGGTGAGTATCGACATCTTGTACAGCGCGGGGAGAGGAGGCGAATACAGGCGGGACAGGTGGATGTGACGGGATCGGAGGGCGTACGGAGAATGAACAATGCGGGGCTTTGTTACGCTGTCTGCCTCTTATGTTCGTTGTGATGCTCGTGCATGCGTTAAACCCGTTTTTCGCCGTTTCCCAGCGGACTGCTGTGTCTGTGGCCTACGGAAGGTCATGCCGTTTATCACGACAGCATCACTAAAATGCTCCGACACATGAGGAGATTCAGTCTGCGGGCCATGCGCTACTTTTTACGCACGATTAACCCATTTTGGGGGGGCGTAAGGACGCGGTCAAGTCCTCTCTTGCGCGTTTAGTGCTGAATTCGTTCATGTTTTGATTATAGTTGCACGAGGGGCCTTTTGTTGTGGTTGGACTTGTGTCTAGTTCACTTGGGGTGTTCCTGGAGGGATTGTTTTGGTGTTATCCTGCAGTGTGATGCAGTGGGTTTAGGACATCTGTAGTGGGGCAGATATGCTCTCAGCTCCATTTAACTCAACCATTAGCTACTGACAAGATGTCATTGGCCGAGCTGTTATTTCATAAGCTCATGTGATGTTCAGCTAAATTCACCCATATAGTGATGGATGACAATTTCACAAACTCGTTCTGGTATCATAAATCATGTTTATTAGAGATGTGCTACTTTGTCAACAGTGCCGGTACAAAACTGTCACATGAATGAAATGGCGAAACATATGTAAAGCTCAGACGAAGAGCTTGGGCCAATGAAGTGACATACAGCTCTGGAAAAAGGAGGATACCTGTATTGTACATGTACTACATTACAGCGTCTGTTGAATTTCTACAAAAGAAACCTCAGGAATAACACCCAACAGCAAAGAGGCATGAAAGCTGTGATTAAGTGCTTAAAACATTTGTATTGTGTTGTTGAAAAGTGAATATGGTCACTGCCCTTCTGGAACCTCGGATAAACTGTTTTTCAGGAAATGGAAAAAACACACTTTCTGTATATGATTAAATACTGTGTTGTCAAAGTTGACAAGCACTTTTTAATACTTTTTATTTGTTTAGATATTTTTTGCAAAACCCAGTGACAAACATAAAGTGTGACTAATAATAATGATTTATAGGGAAAAATAAATATCGCGAAATATGGAGGACAGCGGCGATATGAACTTGTTTTCTTTTTAGAAAAGACATAAATCTATTTTGATCGATTCTGCAAATAAGCAAACAAAAAACATTTTGATCAAGAATTTGGAAGAAATGTTGTGGGTAGTTCCTATTAAACGCACACCTATTAATAGTCAATTCTAAAAAAAAAAAATTTTTGGAGTGATCTCATATTTTTTTCATAGGCACATCAGAAAGCATCGGCGCAGCCAAATATTATAATTGTTTCATAATTTACTCAAACATGAGATTCAAAGTTAGTGACATGGATCTGCTTTTTAAAAAGATATGTTTACATGGACACAATTTTCATATTTGTGTAAACTATTATTTTATCCATTTGCCTCTGACATTTAGTTTCTGTAAACCTTGTCAGTGACTATAAACAATTCTTGTTGTAGGACCACATGTTTTTCTACATTATAAATGCACGTATAGAACCGTATAGATAGTTCAGATTTTATGCCGTTCAGATTTACTGTTTCATCAGTGTGTTCTAGCTTCAGTATTTCCTTCCTGCAGTCGATATAGATAACGCAGATATCGTCATCATACTGTACATGATGTCACTTCTTATCAAACTCTATTACGTATATTGCGGTTTGTATTATAATTTGTCTCAGTATTCAGTAGTTGTACTCAACTGGCAAAGCTCGTATTCAAACTCAGACCCATTCAGTCATTCATAATTTCTCCATTCACAATGGCTCATTCATATGAGCACATAACTGGTGCATCACAAGAATTGCTTCCGAATAGGACTCAAATACTTCACAGTTATAGATGAAACGTTTGTTGTTAAGTGTCAGTACCAGTCACCTTTTCTGCAACAACAAACAGGCCTGTGTTTGTTTCATGTGTTTTAATATCTAATATATGTACAGAAGGACAGAACTCTAGATGCTAGAAGGGCATGTGACGTATGTGCCTCATGGTACGCTGATCCAGCCCTGGTGTGATGCAGAGTTTGAAAAATGAGCCTCAAATATGATCTGCTTTTACAGAAGACTCTCTCTAAAGAATATCTATTTAATATACTGTAAGCCTTTGGTTATGTGGCTTTTTTGCATCAATGCTTGGCTTATACAGAACAAGCCTCTATTCTAATTTCGGGTCTCCTAATTTCTCTCCTTCACAGTATCTTGCATCTTCTGACCCTGCAGTAAATTCCCCGGTGACCCTGTTCTTATCATCTCGTAATTACCAGAGTATTTGGCACAGTAAAAGTATGAAGGAGTGCAGGTTTACAGTACAGTACTTCCATCTTCTGTACCTTTTCATTTTTTGAATAAGTCTTGGCTCCACTTTATAACGTCTGGCTTCCAAGAGCCCTCTGATAGCAAATGTGCACTCACGATGGTAAATTACCGCAGCGTTTGAAAACAATCCAAATATGGAGATTATTTTCATTTATACTGTATTTTCTTCTTCTTCCATGATATCGGAGTGAAGATGTTTAGCGTTACGGCAGCATGGCATCACTACTGCATTGGCTTAGCACCGGCTAAAAATAAAGTTTATGTAGTTCTAGGAAAGCGAGCCAGCGAGAGCCGATTGGCCGTCTCAGAGGTGTCTACTAGTGACTCGGATGTTTCGTGAGACGATACGCCTGACTTCAGACAATGCAGCAATAACATCTGTTCCGACTGTTTTCATATGTTCGCAAAAGAAAGAGAATTTATAATGTGGAACTTTTTGGTACATGTCTTGACGTTTGTGTGAGGATGACATTGAGGCTTGTTTCTATCTTTTTATGAGACCGCTTTGCTGTCAGAACATGCCTGTCCTGATCCGTCACCGAACATAAGCGCTCTTATAATCTCAGGTGTAGATATTTGTGCTTTGGTGACAGCAATATCTTGAGATGATTTTTTAGGGAGATCTCTGGATCGCGACCTGAGATTGTGATTGTGGTCATTGCATGTCGACTGTGTCCCACTTTCTGAAGGTCATGCATCAGTGCGCACAAAGCCTCTCAGGAAAACACTCAGGACAGCGGCACAATGTCAAAGATGGGCCTGAAGTCAGTGTGTTGGATTCAATGTGAAATCAACATTGGTACTTGCTTAGTGCACGTTTTTGGGCTTATTCGCTGTAAGTCACACTGTATATAATGCATTGTATGTATAAGTATTTACTGTATGTATAAAACACGCAAAAAATAATTTTTCCATTTTTCTGATTTTACTATTTATAGGGATAGGTGAACTACTAACAATATTTCTCTCAAGTTTCAAATAAGAATACTGTTTCTATTTGCATTTATTTTCAGAAAATGAAAACTGGAGAAACAGGATTAATAACAGAAAAGATGCTCTGTATTTTTCAGACCTCAAATACTGCAAAGAAAACAAGTTAATATTCACTTTCAAGCAATACTACAGTAATATTTCTACATGTGTTTAGGGAAAGTTCAAAATATTGTTTTTATGTGAGAACCCTGATTTGTCACAGTTTTCATGCTGTCAGTCTTTCACATTGCTGTTGGATGACTTTATGTCACTCCTGAGGTATGTTTTGTGTATGTATTTTGCCAGTATTGTGGCAATTTACTCATTTATTTATTTGTAGCCATACTACCCAGGCACTCTGAGGTTATTGTTTATATTCAGCCACTGTACAGTGTGTTGTCAGGACTCCAGCACCCGGTGCTCAGTTATGTCTGATCCTCTCATGTTTCAAGGGGAAGGAGAGTGACATTTAAAGCTGGCACTGAGAGCGTGAGGAAAGAATCAAACGCTTGCCCTGGGTCTGTTTGTCTGTAGCAACATGGCAAAGTGACTGACAGTTTTAATTCTCCTCATCTCTTCTGCGTTTGTTTCTCAGATAAGCTGTTTGGAAAGCGACTGCTGCAGGCCGGGAGACACATCATGTCCCATAAATCCTGGATGAAGACAGTGCCCACTGAGAACTGTGACGTCCTTATGACTTTTCCAGGTGCTTTAAATCTCTCTCTCTTCTCTCTCTTCTCAGTCTTACCTTCACTCCTCTTTTCTATTTCACTAGTATTAAACCTAAGTAAGCAACAATGAAAGGACCTGAGCCATATCTAATTGTTGGGATATTTGACTTGGGACAAAAAGAGACCACCAGATATTTTTCATTAAACAACATTGACCTCCATATATGAATACAAAACCACTGAGAAATTTCACAACATATCTTCTTTTGTGTTTCACAGAAGAAAGAGTCACATACAGGTTTTGAGTGAATATTTTTTTGGGGGGGGTGTGAACGATCACTTTAATTCAGTCGCCTATCCGAACACAATGGATGGAAATGGTTTTATAAGATGTATTTACATTTGTCTTCCATCAGACAGCACAGATGACCACACGCTCCTTTGGCTTCTGAACCATATACGGCTCAGCATCCCTGAACTCATCATCCAAATCCGCCATCACAAACAGACCAGAATGTATGCCTTCTTCGTCACGGCAACATACGAAAAGTAAGGAAGAAAGGGGGGTTGTGTTCGATTTCTGAGTGTTCTTCTCCTTTTGTTTATACATGTTTTTCCACCCTGGTTTGACTGTGTGTGACATTGTAAAGGTTAAAATAGATGTTTGAAAAGCATGAGATGGCGCTAATGTTAGTTTTGCAAGTTGCAATTAAAAGTCACATTGAAAGGGTTGCTAATGTGATGTTTATGGACATGTTCAAACATGATAAACCCCGATGGGTAACCTTTACGTTGGTTCTGGTTTGGGTTTAATTGAAGTGTTTTTTGTGACTGTAGTCTTTTACGAGGGGCTGAAGAAATGGGAGTGCAGAAACCTGTGAAGCCGGAGTTCGGCGGCGGATCTCGCAGCTTCTCCTGTGAGGAAGACTACATCTACGAGAACATCGAGAGTGAACTGTGTTTCTTCACCTCACAGGTCATTCACTGTACTGAGCATCAAACTGTTGACTGTGACCACACCAAAGTCATTTAGAGGTCCACCCTGTGGAAAACCAGCATATGTCATGTGCTGGTTTAAGCTGGTCAAACCAGCATCAAAACATACCTAACCCAGCATATGCTGTTTTCTTCAACAGGGCAGTGTATGAAATTTAGCGGCATGTAGCGGTGAGGTTGTGAACTGCAACCAACGGCTCATACCATCCCTCATTTTCGAAGCACTGCGGGGGCTGACACAGCTCTAAAGATGTCGTCACGTTTTCGCTTTTTTGTATTAACATAATGTATTAACAAAACGCGCTCTGTAGAGCAGTTTGTCCGTTTAGGTCTACCGTAGAAACAACATGGGGATTTCCATGCAAGGGGACCCGGTATGTTGATAAAAATAGCTCATTCTAAGTTAATAAAAACATAACACTTCATTATCCAGGGTTTTTCGTATATTGATTTTTTTTGGCGGCCCCGATGACAAAAAATCAGAAGATCGAATCCATGTTTCACGTGGAGCATCCGGGTGAATATTCACCCGAATAACCCCTGGATCAACTGCGATCAAAAACAGGTTTCCTTGTCTCTGACCGCTCGTAACAAATTCCCTTAAACAAACAAATCCCGTCCAGCGATGAGGTGTTTTCCATGTTACCTTCTGTTTATTGCGATGTCCTAACAGCTGTGATCTTCTACTGTGATCGACTCCTTTGAACCGATTCATTTTAATTTGAAAAAATTATATGGTTGAAACAACTGATATATCAAACACATCCATCAAATCAGTTACTCAAAACACATCAGAAAGTAAGTGTGCTTAGGCCTTTTATCAAGAGTGGTTAGTAAGATTAAGTCAGCATTTACAGTTTATTTATATGACCATGTGTAGTAAATAACCTATACAATCATTTAGTTCAGACAAGAGAGAGGTGAAACCATAACAAATCATAAGTTGTTGTTAGCTAGCTGCTCTTTAAATGTAATTGTATGGGCTATAAGTAGGAACTGTTATTTAAAGTGGGTAATAATAGTTTATCTTTTAATGTCCTATGATAGTAATATAATTATACATCAGTACAAAAATACAGCTTTTTGGAAAGAGGGCAAGAAAGGGGGATGTGGGAGTGACAGGTAATATTTGTGTCAAATAATTTCCTACCCATTATATAACTTGGAAAAGTTTTTAAAACTTAATGATAACAACTGAATAAAATGACATATCAAATGTTTTTGTTTTTGCATTTATTGATTTATTGTCAGTATTGGACTCGCCGTTGAAGAGTAGGGTACGTTTAACTGTATGTGGACGACTGTGTTCTTCAGCCACTACCGAAGACCAATTAGAAGAAACCCTGATTATGTATGGTCTTAATACACCTCTGAAGACAAGCATTTCTGTCTATAGATCCTTCAAAAAATTACACTTTGGACCTTTAAAGGGATCATATGACACGGCTAAAGCGAATATTATCGTTTTTTTTAGATGTAATGCAATGTTTATACACGATTTAAGTTTAAAAAATGCTGTATTTTCCACATACCGTGCATGTTTGTATCTCCTCTTTGCTCCGCCTCTCTGAAACGCGCTGATTTTTTACAAAGCTCATGGCTCTGAAAAGCGAGGTGTGCTATGATTGGCCAGTTAACCAGTGCGTAGTGATTGGTGGAATACTGCAAGCGTGTGACGGAAATGTAACCCTCTTACCATATTTAGAACATCAGGTTCCTCTTCAATTGTACTGACAGGTCCGCCATCTTACTTGCGTATACATTTGGGCGGTCTTAGTCAAATCATACCACAAACTGACGTAGATTTGTTGGGGTGTGGTTACACGAGGCGTTTCAGGCAGGTCTGAAAATGCATCTTTTGTTCGGACGCTTAAATTTTTTTCTAATTTTACGTGTTGAATACATGCATGGACAAATTATAACACACCAAAGATACAGTTAAAGACTTATTCGCGTCATATGACCCCTTAAACAAAACCATGAAACCAGTTGCTTAATATCTATAACTACAATTGTCCAACAGTAGCATTGCTTTACAATGGAACCTTATTCCTCATTTTATCACAGGAACGTCAAAGCATAATCAAACACTGGCTGGACAATCTCAGAGCTAAACACGGGGAGGCCCTTCACAACATTCACTTCCTGGAAGGGCAGCCAATCAGTGAGTTCCTCTCTGTAGACTTCCTGAAACCCCTCCTGAAGTATGTGCCTGATCTGTACCAGTGGCCTGTATGTATGTATATGTTATCCATACCTGTGCAATATTGACGCAGTTAAGGTGGTGTCTGTTTTGTGCAGACTCCTTTGACAGATGTAGTGAGCATTTCTAAAAAAGAAAGTTTTACCTACCGAAGTTTTGAATACCTGTTCATGTTGTGTTTGTGTGTTAGTGAGCGTGCATTGTGTGTGTATGTTCCAGTTCCCGAGCTGAGGGCGCGAGGGGTGATCCAGCAGGTCTTCCCACTTCATGAGCAAAGGATTCTGGGACAGCTGATGAAGTCATGGGTGCAAGCGGTGTGTGAAAAACAGCCACTTGGTTAGTAGTTCAACACTGATAGATGCATATAGTTCTTTATTTTTTATGAAAAGGTGATGTTGTGAAAAATTGAAATAGATGATTCTCACAAAATCTCGGTTTCATGATGTCAAACATGATTCGCATCAACACATTTCCCCTTTATTCATAAAAAACAAAGAATAACATGTTTAAAAGCATTCATTCACTTTTACCGACAGTTTAACCCAATTTAGATTTTTTTTACAAAAAATTCTCATTACCGTAACCGTCTAAGACTGTCAATTCCATAGGCTGTTTGCCAAAAAAAAGAGCGAAGCCATGATGTCTAACCAAGTTTTTATTTATCATACATAATAAGACATTAAGGAAGTATATTTTAATAGAAAATTATACATGTTACATTTTATTAAATGTGGGAAAACAACCTATATCGGTAATGAGAATGAAAAGTCCTGTACACAGCGTGACGAGAGAATATTAAGCTTTTAACTAGAAATATATAAAGTAATTTGTTATCCTTGTAGCCATTTGAAAGGTACTGGTACACATGTGTTTCTGTAAACAAAATCAAAGTTTATGTAAATATCTTTGTGTGTGTGATTGCAAACAGTCCTTTAAAAATATTACGGAGGTGATAATGTCAGTCATGGACAACTCTTTTTCTCCACTATTTCTTCATTTTTATTATACATGAATATTTTCTCAATAATATTTTTGTCATTTGATAACATCTAAACGAACATCTAGTTGTTTTTAAGAATATTTTAATTTTACTCTGTTTAAACTACAACATATCATGCAATCAGACATATCAGGACGCGTTACGGTAATGAAAATGTCAGCAATGAAATTATGCACCGTGCAAGATAGAGAACACAATTATGTTTAGTATGATCATTTTTTATGTTAGTGGATGATATGTTTTATAATTAAAATCTTTACTGCCATGATGTTTCCGTCGTTTCGTGAGAATGACCCAAATAAACTAAAGGATTTCTGTTATTGTTGTTACACCCTCAAATATAAAAAAATGTGATATGTGGATATTTGAACACTCTTTTTTGTTTTTCACGTTAGATGACATTTGTGATTATTTTGGCGTAAAGATTGCCATGTACTTCGCCTGGCTGGGTTTCTACACCACGTCTATGTTGTATCCTGCTGTTATTGGCTTTGTTTTGTGGATGCTCACAGAATCGGATCAGGTATGGCACCACCCCTTCATTCTCATTATATGATTCCTAAAGTATTTGTTCATTCAAAAAATGCAACGTCTGTATTTTCACGTACCATTATTTGATTGATATTCATGTGTGTGTGTTGTCCCAGACCAGCAGAGACATCTGTTGTGTGGTATTTGCACTATTTAACGTGGTGTGGGCCACGCTTTTCCTGGAGCGCTGGAAGCGCAGAGGGGCGGAGCTTGCGTATAAGTGGGGTACACTGGACACGCCCGCCGAATCGCTGGAGGAACCCAGACCTCAGTTCAGAGTAATGACAAAAATACAGCTGAAGTTATTAGGTTGAGTTATTATCTATTTATGGCTCTTAAAATCTCATAAAAATCTATTTGACTTCCTCCGTGTTTTTTGTCTCAGGGTGTAAAGCGGTGCAGTCCAGTAACGGGCTGTGAGGAGTTTTATTACCCGCCTTGGAGGCGGAGACTGTTCAGATGGCTGGTCAGCTTTCCTGTCTGTTTATTATGTCTTTGCTTTGTATTTCTGGCCATGCTCATCTGTTTCGAGCTTCAGGTGAATTTTTAAAAATCCAAATACTGGTTTCTACATTACACTTTTTTAAAGGGATGTTCTGGAAGTTATATATTAGGTGATATAGGCGATTTAAATGGGGATGGTTCAAAATAATTATATTTTACTATATTGGTGATTAGACGTACATTTTATCTGATGTAAGTTGTAATGAATATGGCGGTCTACAGGAATTTGTGATGGGAATTAAGGAGCTTCCTCGTGTAGCAAGATTCATCCCTAAAATCATGCTGGCCATCACTGTGACGGCGTGTGATGAGGTGTACAGAAAGATCGCCTGCTGGCTAAATGACATGGGTGAGTATATGACAAGTTATCTTGAGCTTTAGAAGGAGGACTGCACGGCTGAATTATGTTGGTCAATGTAGGATCCTGCACTCAGAAACTCACAAGTGAAGAACGCTGTGCCGTTGTTAGACATCAGTGATGTGAATACTAATTTCCTAATCTGCTGTTTTCCACAGAAAACTACAGACTCCAGAGTGCCTATGAGAAAAATCTCATCATCAAAATGGTTCTTGTAAGTACTAATAAAAACTACAATGTTCAGAGAAACTATACATTAGTCAATATTCAGCAAATAATGTCTAATGGACAGCTACAATGCGAATCATATGCAAAAATAGAGTAGTAGTTCACCCAAAGATGAAATTCTGTCATCATTTACCCACCCTCATGTCATTTCAAACGTGTATGACTTTCTATCTTCTGCAGAACACAAAAGAAGATATTTTGAAGAATGTTGATAGCTGAACAACCGTGGTACCCATTCACTTCTATTGTACGGACAAAACCAATGCAAGTGAATGGGTGCCACCATAACATTTGGTAAAATCTCTTCTTTTGTGTACAGTTAATGATGACAGAATTTTCATTTTTGGGTGAACTGTCCCTTTAATTATTGAATTGTTCTGTTGTCTGTGAATTAGAGGTACATTTCACTCAGATTGAACTGTATGAAACTCATTGTTCTCTCTTTGCAGTTTCAGTTTGTCAATTCTTATCTCAGCCTTTTCTATATTGGATTCTACCTCAAAGACATGGAGCGTCTGAAAGAGGTGAGGTGAGAGCAGGTGAACACCTGCTCTGGTCTTTTTACACAAACGCAGATCACTCAATAGAGAACTTTTTGTACAGTCAGTCGGATGGGCATCAGGATGATTTGTCTGAGGATGATGATGGATGGATGGATGTGTGAGGATATGTTGAGATGTAGATTGATAGGTGGAGACTAAATCACGTCCACAGACCACTTACACTGATGCCCATGGCACACAAAACTGAAAAGCACTTGTGGGATTTGAAAGCTTCAATTAAAAATACAATTTTCAGGATTTAGGTTGCACAGGTTTTTATCAGTCTGCCAGGAAACCGGCTTTCATTCTGTAGCCTATTTTTAACTTTTATATTGACAGAAATGATTTTTTATTGTACAATATGTTCCTTTTGCTGTAGATGCTGGCCACGCTTTTGATCATCCGTCAGTTCGTCCAGAACTTGAAGGAGGTCCTGCAGCCGTACCTGGCGGAGCGACACCGGTTGGGCGACCTCACGCTGCGGGCCGTGTGGGAACTGCTGGTCTCAGCGCTGCTCAAGTACGGGCGACTTGCAGCAGGGCGAGCGCAAATATCACCCAGCGACCCCACCGTGCCCGGGTCAGGTCTGCGAGCCTCACAGAT
The DNA here is from genome assembly GCA_006030095.1 of Triplophysa siluroides. Classification (NCBI taxonomy): domain Eukaryota; kingdom Metazoa; phylum Chordata; class Actinopteri; order Cypriniformes; family Nemacheilidae; genus Triplophysa; species Triplophysa siluroides. The sequence continues at coordinate 606,045 of VCII01000835.1, read as the reverse complement.
GGGTGACGAGGGCCCACATGAAAAGCGAGAACGTACGTGTTTGAACGGTGGCTGTGGTGTTCCAGATGAAGACGGGGAGGAGGAGCTTAAAGAGAGGAACAGCGAAGAGGAGAGCGAGTCGGAGAGCCTCATCGATTGTGGACTGAAGTTACGTAAGGTTAGTTTCATTGAGAAGGTGGAGCGTAAGTCTGCAAGCTGTGTCGGCCCGGGAGATGACAGCTTCTTGGAGGAGGGCAGTCCGACTATGGTGGAGCGAGGCATGGATCCTGCCTCGATTTTCGAGATGTGTGATGATGAAGATGATAACGGGGTGGCGGAGATGAAGGAACTGGCCGCTGAGCCACTCCAGACCACCACGTCGTTCAGGATTCGGAAGAGGGGGCGGAGCCTGGAGAGATCGGACAGTAAGACGAAAATATATTCGTGGATGGATCTGCCCGAGGAGCAAGAAACAACAACACACACGCAGGCCGAGATCGAGAGCTGCATGCAAACATACCAGGTCAGAAAGTACATATGCATGACGTGCATCAACACGAACTACAAACACGACATCATTTACCAACAAATTAATAACTTTTTTTATTTTATTACTTGCTGTTCAAGATATAAACTAAATCCAAGTTTTATTTAAACGCTATCTGGTGAAACAGAGGGTCTGTGAAAGAGTCTAGAGAATAACGGTTGAAAAAGTAAAAAACATGCTTTAATAAATAACACCACATTATTTATTTAATGTGTTATTATTTATTTAATCAATCGCAAAAAACTGACATTTTCTGGCAACCTTTTTCCACATAAAATTATATGTTTTTCTTGTAAATTTTCTATATACAATAGTCTTTATTCTATATAATAGTCTTTTTAAAAAATATGTGGAAAATCTGTTAAAAAAAAGCAGTCAAATTATATATAATTATTAATTTTTTACAGTGGTTAATAATATGATTGAAATAACAAAGAAAAGTTACTCATAAAAAATAGATTACATTTGATTTAAGTAAATAAATAAAATTGTGAACTTAAACAAATTAATAATAATAAAATTTTATAATTATAATATTAAACTGAAAAATCTAGATATATTTCTTTAAAAAAATCTATTATTTTGATAAGTTTACGTCATGGAAAAATGTGTTAACATGACTTATTGAGCACGTAATATTATATTTAACAGTACGTCACAATATAGTGAGAAAGGTATACTACTATACTTTAATAATGTACCTTAATAGAAACTAATTTTAGATTTATAATATTCACTTCCAGTTTATAAACTGATTGTTTATAAAGATGCCTTTCATAAGGATATCATACATAATGTGTATAATAACCCTTGTTATAGATTACCTAAATTGTACCACCTGTCAGGCTCCTCAGACTGACACACTTTCAGAATAACTTTTTTAATTCCCTAAATTGCTTTCCAGGACCCATTTCAGGACTACCAGGAGATGTTCGTCCAGTTCGGATATGTGGTGCTCTTCTCATCTGCCTTCCCATTGGCCGCCATGTGTGCCCTCATCAACAACATCATTGAGATCCGCAGTGATGCGTTTAAACTGTGCACCAGCCTGCAGAGGCCTTTTGGCTTGAGGGTGGCCAGCATCGGACAATGGCAGGTTAGACTTCACCGAGTACTCGTGACAGAAATCAGGAAAATATCGAGCTGTTGTATACGTGTGTAACAAGGTTGTCCAAACGTACTGTGTCATCTGCACAGACAGTGATGGAAGCCATGGGTGTGATTGCCATCATAGTAAACTGCTATCTGATTGGTCAGTGTGGCCAGCTGCAGAGACTGTTTCCATGGCTTAGTCCTGAGATGGCCATTATCTCCATCGTCATCCTAGAGGTGCATTACACACTCTCACAAGATCTGTCAAGATCTGGCAACATTGTCAATGTCATCATTTATTCACCCTCTCGTCTTTTAAAATCTGGATTACTTTCTTTCTTCAGCAGAACACTAAAGAAAGATAGTTTGAAGAACGTTGGTGTCCGAACAACAGCAGTACCCACTGCACAAAAAAACAATGCAAGTCAATGGGTACTGACGTTGTTCTGTTACCAACATTCTTCAAAATATCTTCTTTTGTGTTCTGCAGGAGAAAGAAAGTCATGCAGGTTTAAAACGACATGAGGATGAGTAAATGATGACAGAATTGACATTTTTGGGTGAATTATCACTTTCACATAGCCAAACAAAATGGGAATGTAGCCAAATCTAAGGGGAAACCTAAGAACAATAAACTGTATAGCAATGTTCAAATAGCCATTTTAATATACATTGGTAACTATTTGGTAAAATCCAGGCTGAAGTCACATGATCTAGTTATGAGATTGGGAACATCAAAGTTTGATTTCAAGCATTCATTTCACTGTGATTTCAACCTTTCACGGGACTTAATTCAGTCATTAAATATATCAAGGTTATATTCACACAAAATTTTTCTTTACAATATGTAAACTTATTTTATGGAGAAGACCGTAAATTTCCAAATAATGGCTTTAACTGGATTTTCACAGGCTGGGTCACATTTTGGGACACAATGTTTTTCTTATCTGTTCCGCTCTAGAAGACTATTACGTTTCTTGTCTGAGGACACATAAGAGAAATGAAATAAACGTATCTTCTTCTTTCTCTGTTTCACACCCTGAGCAGCACTTTGCAGTACTACTGAAATATGTCATTCATATTGCAATACCAGACATCCCCAGTTGGGTGAGAGAGGAAATGGCCAAACTGGAGTTTCAGCGCAAAGAGGCATTCAAGGTAAAAATCATATATTGTAAACAGATGGTTTCAGCGGCAACAAATAAACAAATGTTATTTGGCCCACTTTTAACTTCTGGTAGACCTCCGGAAAGAATCAATAACTGTTGATTTATTTAATTTAAATTTAATTTAATTTAATACAGTTAATAAACAATAAAATATGAATGTAAATTAAAATAATAATATAAAAAAATAAAAAAATGGTTATATAATAACCAAACACAGACCTAGCAACACCTGGAACACCCTAGCAACGCCCTAGAAACCCCTCAGGACAACTGTAGCAACGGCATAGCAACACTGTAACCGCTCAGAACCCTTAGCAATGTCCTGGTTAACACCCTAAAGAAGAACTTCTCATATTTTCCTAAGTAATAGTTCAAATGTAAAATAAGTAAAAATCTTGTTGATTGCATAACAGTTTATGTATAAATGACGATTCATTTCTGGTGTTGCTGTGTTTTCAGAGGCACGAGCGTCAAGCGCAGCAGCATTTCCAGCAGCAGCAGAGAAGAAAACGTGAGGAAGAGGAACGTCAGCGCCAGGCGGAGTATCAAGCCCGTCGCGACCGAGACGACGGCCGTTCGGACTCCTCAGGTGGCGACCACCACCACGACAAGAGCCAAAGTGGAAAATCCAGACCAGGGGGTGGAGGAGGAGCGTCAGGAGGGGAGAAACCCAAGCGTCCCAGCTCGCTTCTCGGCAACAATAACGTCATGAAACTGAAGCAGATCATCCCACTGCAGAGCAAGTTCTCTTCCGGCACAGCCCGTTCTCCGCAGTCGCCCACCGGGAGCGAACCCAAGCTACCAGGGTTCCTCAGTTTCAAGTTCCTCAAGTCACCCGAGAACAGAAAGGAGGCGGCAACCGCTTCCACAAGCGCACCTGTAGTTCCTCCAGCGCAGGAGAGGATGGAGAGGTCCCAATCACCCAACAAATCCTTCAACCCTGGAAAACTCTTTAACTTTGGGAAGTCTGAAGGAGGAGCGTGCGTAAACGGGGCTCAGCCCTCGAAACCGGGGGATGGGGGACAGACGCAGGACAAGCCGTCCACTAAGTCCGACCTCAATGGGGTTCCGGATGAGATCCCATCCCCCTGTAGAGAGAATGGGGAGAATGGATCGTCATCCGACGCTGAGCCATCAGGCCCTAAAATGTAACAAGAAAACATCTCCAATGAAGCACCCGTGTGAGAATATACTTAGTAATGCAGGGGCAGTGAAAATGTGAGGTAGACGGTTTTCTGTGTAGAATCTGATCTGGGCGATGTACATCGAAAAACACAGTTAAGGGGGAATTCACTGAGAACAAATTGTGGCCAGAGATGACAGAGTTTATTTGCACACACTGTCCGCATAGGTTTAGCGTTGGATGCATTAGGGCTTTGTTCACACTGCACCAAAGTTTGATTTATTTTTTTCAAAAAACAACCTTTTAATATACAGATAATATATCCAGTACATGTACAACATGCATAATGCAGTGACACAAGAGAGAATAGTTATTGTGAAATAAAAGACAAAAAACTAAAAATGTATTCCATCGAAAAATCTTGTTTTTGTGATGAACTCATGAGGTTCACCAGACCATCAACAGCATTATAGTATTAACACATTCAGGCATTTTATTTTTTCAAAATATTTAGTTTGTATAGGCCGTTACATATATCAAGCATTTAAAATAATTGAAATACAGCGTATAAAACAAAAATAACTTTACTTTAAATAATAATCATTCAAAACAGACTTGCTATTCATCATGTTGGAATTCGACACATCCTATATGACAACTAATGTATAATAACACTTTTTTTTAACTCCACTTAAAAGGAACACTTCACCCAAAAATAAACATTCTGTCATCATTTACTCACCCTCAAGTTGTCCCTAATCCGTATAAATGTTTTTGTTCTGATACCACAGAGAAAGATATTTGGAAGAATGCTTGTAACAGTTCTTGGCCACCATCGACTACCATAGTAGGAAAAATGACAATGGTAGTCTAAAGTGCCCCAGAACCGTTTGCTGTCCTACATTCTTCAAAATATGTTCTTTTGTGTTCAACAGAACAAAGAAATTTATAAAGCAACTTGAGTAAATGAGACGGCAACGAACAATATTTGGATAGCTGGATTTATCAATAAATCAGATTTTGCTGCCCGTCTGAACAAAGCCTAAAGAAATCAAGCTCAAACACGCCCACAATATTAGTGTTGGTCAGTGCAGTTGCACCCTATGCGGTAGACTTGGAATTAGAAGTTAAAAAAAACATGAAAACATATTTGCCTTTCCGTCACTTTTAAATAAATCATTGCCTCAGACAAATAGCGCTAATGTTTGTGAGCCTCATTTGCATAGAAAGAAGGCATGGCTAAGAGAAGAGTGATGATGACGTCTTTTACACAGGGTGCAGTGCTATACATGTTTAGGTTGGATTATGGCTGGGGTGTGAATAGCACGCATGGTATAAACAGCTGTTGAATTCACCCCTTAACAAGTAAAGCTTTGATATATTCAAAAAGAACGTGGTTGAAAGACCCCTCTTCCACTCATTTACATACAGCACACATGCAACCCAAACAGCGCCAGTAATAATCCAAAATCCCACGAGACTACAATGACTACATGTGGTTTCACCTGTGTGTGACTTTAGGCCTGAAAACAGCGGGTTTAGTAGAGCAATAGCAACTTTACAAGCAAAAAACGTAAAGGTGGTTTAAATCCATACAAAAGAACAGGCCCTCAATGGCAATATTCTCATGTCAAATAAAAAGAGAAAAGATGAAAACTGCAAAGAGAAAACATGAGACATGTCTGCGATGTTCGTTTGTGTCCTTCTGCATTTCAACCCGCAAATTCACAAATATTCTGATAGCTCGGTTTCAAACCATAATATGCTTTATCCTTGCAGTCCTATATCGGATTGGAAACGAAAGTATCATTTTTTTGCATATTAACAAAATAGCCGGCTTCGACTTTAAAACGTTCTCTTGAGTTTCCTGACCGGTAAGACACAGCAGTATTGCCCCAACCAGTGGCATAAATTTGGGGTTAAACTAGTCTGTTTTTCCAACCAAAGCCAAAAGATGAAGGCAGTGTTCAGAAAACCAGTTTAAATAATTATTTATGCAATTCCTGAGACATTTTTATTTTTTTACCGAAACAAACTAATATTTATCTTCTTTGCACGTTATTTTCGTAAAAACCCATCCCAGCCACTAAGCATGTGCTTCTGTTTGGAAATATAGAGAAAACGCTAAAAGACGTCAACATAATTTATTTACTAAATGTGATTTACTAAATTTGTTGCAAAATCCATGACACGGTGTCTCACCCTTTAAACGTTTTCGTTGAAGCAGTTGGATATGTGTAAAATGGTGGATATATTTTTCAGTTAAAGTCTATGAAAAAACGAGAGGTGCCTCAACAACAAATGGAAAATTGCATTTTTACTTAGTAGTTTCATAGATGACAACTATGCATATGTTTTTTGTTTGGTTGACTGGATTCGTCTAACAGAAGTTGCAATAATATTTTGGCCGGAATGGTGGAATTTGTCTTAAATATGTTCAGAAAATGAGTACAGTAATAGATCAATATGTTTAAAATTAAGAATGTGATTTTATTGGACCCCGGTCACTTCAATGATAAACACACAACCAGAGGCTGTCGCTTGTTTTAATGTAGCTGTCCTGTTCATCACACAAATGCTCTGACAGTTATTCTCCACCCAATAAAACTGGTTTTGTTCACAAAATTATTCTCACTAACTAGGTCCCAGCAATAGAATGAAGTTAAAAAGTTAATAACCTTGTGATACATTTTTTCCATGTTGTTTCACGACAAAATCACTTGGTAGTAAACAGCCCCTGCCTTAAAAGCAGTGTTCATATCCTTTGCTAGAAATAAGACGTATGCCATCTAAAATAATAATTTTTATGTACTATGACATTCTCTTTATGGCCAAAGTCCCTCAGCCCACATTGATCATCATTCACTGTAAGAGTAACTCAGGTCTCCAGACTGATACTGTGAGGAATCACATTCATTACAGAGGGGCAGAATAAAACTATTATTGTTTGTTTGTTTTGTTGAAAGACGAAGGAAGCTGTTGTAAATCCTGAATGTGCTGTAAGGTTGTGTCATCTCTGTATGATCCGTCTACATTGTGGTCATCGTTACAGTACAGTTTAATGTCATCAGACCATCAGCTCTGGCCTAATAACAGTCACATTTCTGTTGTCTTTGTTTGTTTAAAGAAGTGAGTAGTTACGCTATTGATAGTTGGAAGACAGCATAGGTTTGTTGTGTAAGAACTGCTGTACATTCGGTCTAACTGTGAAATATGAAGTGATTGTGGTGAGAGGGGCCACAGATGTCCCTCTCTGAAGGCAACCTCACAAACCTATCATGAGCTCTTCCAATGTTCCACTGTAAAACTTTCTTTCTTAAAGAAAACAATATTAGGGGACGGGATTATTTATTTCTTTTATTTTGTCATATTTTTGTAAGAATTGAAATGGGATAATAAACAGATTTAAATTTATTGTTTCGTGAGTCGTCTTTGTGAATGATACTGTTCGCTTGTGTTCTTTTAAAGGCTAAATATAAAGAACTAGACCAGCAGTAGGTACACTCTTAAAGGAACAGTTCACCCCAAAAATGAAAATTCTATCATTATTTACTCTCTTAGAGTTGTTCCAAATCTGTATAAATTGATTTGTTATGATGAACACAGAGAAAGATATTTGGAAGAATGTTTGTAACAAAACGCGTGTTTTTGGGGCACCATTTACTACCATAGTAGGAGAAATAGCTTTATACATTTCTTTGTTCTCTGAAACACAAAAGAAAATATTTTGAAGCTATTTTGAAGAATGTTTGTAACCAAACAAACCTTCTCTGGATCGGTACCACTTTTGTGGAACGATCTGCCCGCGGCAACAAGATCTGCAGATTCTGTAGCCATCTTTAAGAATCGTCTGAAAACACATCTCTTCCGTCAACACCTTACCGACTAGACCTGACTTCTATCTCTTTTCTACAAAAAAAAAACCTCTAACCTAACTTAGCACTGTATACTGTGGTAGGCTTTATGAAGCCAGTTTTATTGATTGCACTTTTGCTTTTTGTTGTACTTGCGTTGTCCGAATTGCTTCAATTGTTTACCCCATCTGTAAGTCGCTTTGGATAAAAGCGTCTGCCAAATGACTAAATGTAAATGTAAATGCAAACAGTTTTGGGGCACCATTGACTACCATAGTAGGAAAAATAGCTTGATACTTTTCTTTGTTCTCTGAAACACTAAAGATGATATTTTGATGCTATTTGGAAGAATGCTTGTAACCAAACAGTTTTGGGGCACCATTGACTACCATAGTAGGAAAAATAGCTTGATACATTTCTTTTTTCTGTGAAACACAAAGTAAGATATTTTGAAGCTATTTGGAAGAATGCTTGTAACCAAACAGTTTTGGGGCACCATTGACTACCATAGTAGGAAAAATAGCTTGATACATTTCTTTTTTCTGTGAAACACAAAGTAAGATATTTTGAAGCTATTTGGAAGAATGCTTGTAACCAAACAGTTTTGGGGCACCATTGACCACCATAGTAGGAAAAATAACTTGATACATTTCTTTGTTATGTGAAACACAAAAGAAGATATTTTGAAGCTATTTGGAAGAATGTTTGTAACCAAACAGTTTTGGGGCACCATTGACTACCATAGTAGGAAAAATAGCTTGATACATTTCTTTTTTCTGTGAAACACAAAGTAAGGTATTTTGAAGCTATTTTGAAGAATGTTTATAACCAAACAGTTTTGGGGCACCATTGACTACCATAGTAGGAAAAATAACTTGATACATGTCTTTGTTCTCTGAAACACAAAAGAAGATATTTTGAAGCTATTTGGAAGAATGTTTATAACCGAACAGTTTTGGGGCACCATTGACTACCATAGTAGGAAAAATAGCTTGATACATTTCTTTGTTCTCTGAAACACAAAAGAAGATATTTTGAAGAATGTAGGAAAGCAAACAGTACTGGTGGACTTGTGACTTCCATTTGAAGAGAGAGAGAGAGAGAGAGAGAGAGAGAGAGAGAGAGAGAGAGAGAGCGCTGACAGTCAGTAGAGTGAGTGTGTAGACAGTCCGTCAGGTTTGTGCTGTAGTGTTGTGTAGCTCTTCTGTGTATATTTTAGTCACGCATTTCTTTGTGTTTCCGCTGGTGTGTGTTGGGTTGTGTATTGGTGTCGGTGGTGGTGAATGCGTGAGCAGTACTGGGTTCAGATCTATCGATATTCAGTGTTCTGGCCTGTCTGAGCACACCTACAGGACTGAACTCGTATCACCATGGACAAAGTAAGTTTCCAACCTCATTATTTCCTCTAATCGCCATGTCACAGATAAATTACAATAGCTTTAAAGAACCGAGCACTTCAACACCGTCCTAAATAGTGCCGGAATGAAAGACGTTTGTTGTTTTTCATCTGTCACACTGTTGAGTGAGTTAGCACGCTAGGCCGCTTCATGCTAACAGTCCTATTCGCTGTGTAACACTCATATTCGTAGTAAAATAAATGTTTATATGATGTTTATATTGGTTGGTTTTGAATAACACGTTTAGGAACGAGCTCCTGTATCTTTCTCACCCGTGTTGGTGTCTGAATAATCTTAAACTCGTCACATGGTTTGTCGGTGCTAATGCGTTAGCTCTTGTTAGCAGTGCTGAGGCGCGAGCTCGACTCTTTCGCACTTGCGTACGATCTCTCCGTTTTGAGTATATCACTGTTATATGATCAAATATTTATGAAAATGATCTTGAATTAAACACCTTAACCTTAGCACAACCTCAACAAATTCAGTGGTTGACTGACAACGCCCAAATGTTGACTTGCATCACTGTACGCCTCGTCCATTCATGTGTTTGGAAATAACATTATGTTTTCATATGCAAAATGTTTTGTTTGTATGAATCCATAGACTTTTATTATAATAAGAGACCATAGGGCCCCTGCTGTCATTACAGGAGAAATGTCTTTGCCTTTCGCTTGGCGTCATGCTTTCTGTTATCATATCTTGCTTTGGTTGGTGTTGTTAAATAAATGGATATGGTTTATAAACAGTTAAGATATCATGCAATGCATAAACTTGCACATTATTTGCACAGGACAAAGCAATAGCATAATAACTATGAGATATAAAATCTATGTATTCATTTATGTCACGTTGAAGTTTGTCCTCAACGTCTAAAAATGAAAAGAAAAGAGTGGCAAGAGATCACTCAAGGAAAATGTGTCTTCCCCCTGTAGACATGCATCTGTCAGATGTATTCATTTAGCACTTCTGGTATATTTATCGTTCGATTCTAACCTCTTTTTGCTTCTGAAACCTTTCTAGGCAGATTTCCTGAAAGGACTACCTGTGTATAACAAGACTAACTTCAGCCGGTTTCACGCAGACTCTGTATGTAAGGCATCGGTAAGATTTTCAGTCTGATAGATGTAAAGTTTGACTGTTCTTAAAGCGTTGGTTTCCCAAAAAAGACAATTTGTTGTTCTTTTACTCACCCTTGGGTCATTCAAGATGTATGTGACGCTGTCATCGATAGAATAGTGTATTATTTTTAGCTGTCCTGAAAGGAACTAGATGATTTGTAAAAAGTAATCGGATGGCAGTACTTTGAGAGCCCGAAAATCATGTAATCCCAGCCATTCTTCATGATATAGACCTCGTAAACAATGCTGGTTTAGCGCTGGTCCAGATGAACTTCCTGTTTAAGTTACACATACGGTTGAACAAATTACGTAATAACAGTTATATATGCAAGTAAAAAAATACTAATAATAAATAAAAATTGAAACCGGAAGTGCTTCTGGACTAGTGTTTACATCTTGCCAAGTGGTCTTTTTTGAGGTCTCATCAAACAAATTGTGCAGGAAAGGTAATGTTATTTACCAAAGCAAATTGACATTTTTATGTGAACCATCCCTTTAATGGCAAAATCCTCTTTCTAAATATTCGGTGAGCATTTTGACACTGTATCTGTGAATTACATTCTCAGGTTTCATTTATTTCCGTCGGTTATTTTTCTTTCACAGAACAGAAGGCCGTCGGTGTATCTGCCTACACGAGAGTATCCCTCAGAACAAAGTAAGTGCTTGTTGTGTGTATGCCGTTTGACATGGTCACAGATACATTTTGTGGATGTCTGCTTTACACCTTTTTTAATATTGACACTAGGATCACATAATGAAAACTAAATGCGACTAAATGTCCTGCTGAACCCTGATATTTTCGTTATAAAGCCCAACATTTCATTTACGTCTCGTCCTTCTCTTCACAGTCATAGTCACAGAGAAGACGAACATTCTCTTGCGTTACCTTCATCAACAATGGGACAAAAAGGCAAGTGTTTTGTTATTTTCTGTTTTTTTCAGCTTAATTCATTTCAGTTATTGGACCTTTGGACCAGTAAGTTTCTTTCTGTAAACTCGTGCAAACTAAAAAGTTTGTCAGCCCTACATAAAATATAAATAAAGTTCATCTTTTAAATTTAGCAAAAGTTTATAGAAAGAAATAAAAGTTAAATTAAAAAATGGGTTTGCATAATATGTGTTTGTGTACTGTGCACATTTAGTTTGTATTTATAAACACAAAAACATACAGATACATGTTTTTATATTTAGGAAATATTTTGATGAATTGATTACATTTTATTTACCAATAATTAAAATGTTATATATATAATATACGTTTATTAATTTTTATATATACTTTAAATATATGCATGGATGTTTTTTATACAAACTTTTATTCTAGATGTGATTAATCGTTTGACAGCCCTAATTTTATGACAGAAAGAATCAAGAGCAACTAATACAGTTATGAATGATGGATTCAATGACAATATTTTTAATGGTCACTAATGAGACATTTGTAAAAAGCAATATTACTAAATGCAAAAGATGAATTGAAATGTTCAATTTTTTTCCCCTCTGTGTGATGTTTCAGAACGCAGCTAAAAAGCGAGAGCAGGAGCAAGCAGAAGGGGAGAGCGGCAGCCCGGCACCTCCTCGCAAAATCGCCCGAACGGACAGCCAGGAGATGAACGAGGACTCTTAGAGGAACCCTCCATCCAACAGCAGACAGACTCGACAAAGCCCAGCTCTCAGAACATTCAAACACCGGCACACCACACAGGAATTTCACCTCCGAAAGAACGAAACGAAAACAATGTGACTTACGGTGTGCTTTATTATACTGAGTGCTTCCTGATGCGGTCAGTGCCCCTCACTCAGACTGTCTGTCCGGATGGGAACACGCTGCGGGAACGACCGGCTTTCACTTTTCAGCTTTGATGGATCTGCTGAATTCTGAAGGGCGGTGGGGGGGTCGGGTAAAGCAAAATATATTTAACAAGCACATAATAAGGAATGTCCAGAATGCGTGCTGTGAACCGTTGTGAGAAGATATGATTGTTAGGACACTAAGGCAATTTATGTTTCAAAGCACCCTCATTAATTTAAGCTGTGACCCTTTGGGTTCCTCAAATACACAGAAACTCAGCACACTCGTTGTCCAAAGGAAAAACTCTAAAGCCAATTTAGATTTAGGATTTTGTGTGGGTAAAATGTTGGTCTTCCTAACAAGTGCAAACTTGTGCATGAATGCACTGTTAGGACTGTTTATCCGTCACCAATGTCACAGGATGATTTTGTAAAAAATAAAGTAACTCTCTCCCCTCCGAATATAAGCTTTCAGTGCTGTCTTAGTCTCAACAGAGGCTGCGCTCTGTATAAACAGATCGACTGCCTTCGGATATTTATGAATTATTGGTTCATATCTGAAGGAAACCTGGTGTGATGATCCCATCATGATCCTTTTGCATTTCCCAAGTTAGACATATATTATGCCTCTGCTTTGTTCTCTGTGTTTGTACATTTTTGAGCTGGAGTTCAAAGATTTGAGGTTCTGACGTGGAGAGGTTCATCTCTTAACCTGCAGAGGGAGACAGTGAGCTGTGGTTGTGAGGTTCAGGTACAATAAAAAGGGCCCACAATGTATCCATAGTACTTTGTGCCTTCACTATGTTTGGACTGGAGGCACAATGTTTGGAGATGTTGAGTCCATGTTATTGTCTTGCACGTTTCAGGTTCTGTACTGGAAATGTTTTTTGGTGTGTTATTAAAAAGATTCAGGGTTTTGAAACTATCAAAGAGTAACAAAGCATGCATGCATGCGTTTGACTTTGGCAAAAGTGTTTGAGTAAAGGCTTTTGAAAGCTCTCGGATTTTAGTGTCCTGTAAAGGGGAACGGTAAAGTGTGCAAAGTGCAGCCCATCTTAAATCTAGCTCCATGTGTAACAGCGATACAACCACTATGACTGCAAATATACCTTCATGTGTTGTTTTTTTGTTTGTTGACTTCCCAGGTTCCTTGTCTGAGGTTTAACAATTTTTTATTATTATTTTGAGTCAAAATAAAGGTTTAAAATTGTGTCTTGTGTCAATCTTATATCAGTTTAAAGATTATGCTGTAGATTATAATAGATAAATTCTACGTGATATTGGCTATGCAGTGTTTTGTTTTGACTGAGGCTGGTCTGTGACAACATATGCTCAACAGGTCTAATCCGCTCTAATCTGGAGTTTTTGCCGTGGCCATGTTGGCACGTAGATTTGGAAGACAAGAGTATGTGAAAGCTGACAAAACTGTTAGTTGGTTATTTGTTTAACATAAAATAAGATCTTCTAAAATATCATCGGTTGGCAATTTCATGTGGGACAGACTCTGTTTAGATTAGATTATTGGATTGTTGGTAGCAGATTACCAACCCCCTTTTTATTACACCAAAGAGAGGCAGCTACAATCAGCTTTTAATGCATCGGAAACAACGGTAAACAGGTAATATGTTTTAATTTATCTGGGAAAATACATAATTTTTTACAATTTCATACCTTTAACTGGAGTAATCCAGAATGCAGAGCAAGTTACGAAGAACAGTGTTATTCTCAAAACTGTTTCTAATTTCACAACATTTGCTTTCAAACAAAAATATTTTTTTATGATGAAAGAGAAAATGAAGTATTTGACTTCAATTCAGTTGCAAGTAAATTATGTAATTGAAAGTATTCAATATGCTGAAATATTCTCTTTGGTAACACCACCTTAAGTGAAGGGTCACATTGTTAACAGGACAGCTTTATTTCAAACGCATTCAATTTAATTGTACCATGGAAGTCACTACCTTGGTCTCACAATTAAAAAGAAAGTCTAAAAAATAAATGTGCTATAAGATGCCATATAATATTTTTTTGTCTAAATGGTTCCATAAAGAACCTTTAGCATACGAAGAACCTTTCTGTTTCACAAAAGGTTCTTTGTGGCAAAAAAGCTTTTCAGATGTTAAAAAAGCAAGAAAGTGATTGCTCTTCTATATAGAAAACATCTAAAGAACCTTTAGTGTAACAGGAAAGTCCTGTTATGAAGATGACAGTACAAAGCACAGCCACACGCAGAGATGAAGAAAAGTTAAACCTTCCTAAATTCACTGCAATGTCCATTACAATAAAGAAAAATGCATGGCTGAGCCCGAGGAAACTGTTGATATATTATTTACGAGATAATAGACAACAGTAAAAACCTTGAGTGCGGTGATGCTTACTGGGCATTCTCACATTTGTTGAAATGAATTAAATGGCTTGTCTTAACAAGCAGCAAGCAAACTAGAAATAGAGCAAAACGTCTATCATTTTAAAGCTCTTCAGATTTACTTATAGGAGACTAACAAGAATCTCACTGAAAAAGTCCTAAATCGTGAATGAAGATTATATTTGTGGTCAGAATTAAGCGATGACCTAAACCCTTTGAGGTCCAGAATGGGTTTTCTTATTTATCTACATTACATGGATCAACAGCTTGACTCGTTTTCCCAAAAATGGACACAAACTTAGGTTTTTCTGTACACTGATGAGCCAAAGTATTATGATGACATGCTTAATGGTCTGTTGGACCTCAGCACACTGCCAAACTGCTGGGGCTTGGACTCCACAAGACCCCTAAAGCTGTCTTCTGCTACCTGGCACCAATAGACAGTAGTAGATCCCTGAAGTCCTATAGGTTGTAAAGTGGAGTAGCATTGGATGAAATATGCTGGTCAATCACATCCCAGTGTTATGGGTGTGTTATGCTCTGGGAAACATTCGTGAGGATGCTGCTATCACACACATACCACTTACCTAAAGATAATATCAGACCACTTATCCCCAATCTTGTTCTTGTCCAAATGTATCAGTCCTCAATCCAAGAATCTGTGGGATGCTCTGGACCAGGAAAGCCAATTCATAGGGATGCTACTTAGCAACTTCTGACTCAAAGGATGTGCTGCTAAAGTCTTGGTGCCAGATACCACAGGTTATAATTTAGAGGTCTTGTGAAGTCCAAACGTTGACATCTGACCTATCAACATGGTATTTTTCATCACAAGGATGACATTTGCGTGGAATTGTCCTTTTCCTTTTAGGTGT
This sequence comes from Triplophysa siluroides, assembly GCA_006030095.1. Taxonomy (NCBI): domain Eukaryota; kingdom Metazoa; phylum Chordata; class Actinopteri; order Cypriniformes; family Nemacheilidae; genus Triplophysa; species Triplophysa siluroides. Next base: position 590,735 of record VCII01000835.1, on the reverse strand, counting down.
TCACCATGCTGACCAGCTTTGTGGATGGAATATTCTGTTGCTTCACAGGAAAGTCGACTAACGTGGTGGTCCCTATCGAATCCTCTGAGCCCACCGATGGTTTTGAAATTGTGGAGGTGAAACCAGGAAGAATTCTGAGAGTTCGGCATATTATCCCAGACAGACCCGTTGTTGAAGAACCCGGGACTGGGGAAGGGGGTTCAGTGAGCTGCAAGCGTAAAATCTCAGTGTATCGAAACGGACAACTTCTGATCGAGAACGTCAATGAAGCTACTCATCCAGACTGGGTCCGTTATCAAAACGGAGACAGCACTGTGGACACAGACACTACCGAAAGCGATGCTCCGGCAGCAGTCCAGAACACAGAGCCCACACCGGGGTCAGCTGCAGGACAGCCTCCAGATATCAAACTGGCGCCCCAGCAGGAACAGCAACCACCGCAGCGCAGACGCCGCAAACCTAAACGCTCCATTGTGATCGACTGTGAGCGGAAGATCACGTGCTGTAAAGGTACTCATCCTGACGTGGCCTTGTTTTTCATACACGGGGTCGGGGGATCGCTGGATATCTGGGGAAGTCAGTTGGACTATTTCTCCCAACTTGGCTATGAGGTCATCGCCCCAGACTTGGTTGGTCACGGTGCGAGTTCAGCTCCACAGATCCCCGCTGCTTACACGTTTTACGCGCTGGCTGAGGATGTGAGGATCATTTTCAAAAGATACGCCAAACGGAGGAATATTTTAGTAGGACACTCCTATGGGTGAGGAATGATCATTGGATCACATACAGTGCTTAAAATGATTGTTCACCCAAAAATGCTGTTATTATTAATGCACCCTTGTGTCATTTCAAACCTGTATGACTTACTTTCTTCTGCAGAACACAAAAGAAGATTTTGGAGAATGTTGGCACCCAAACAATGGCAGTGCCCATTGACTTGCACTGGTTTTGTGCCTAACCAATAGAAGTGAATGGGTACATTGTTCGGTTACCAACATTTTTCATAATTTCATAATGTGCTTTTTCACTAACTTTAGCATTTTTGTGCAGAGTCTCATTTTGCACTTTCCTGGCTCACGAGTACCCGGAGCAGGTTCACAAGGTTGTGATGATGAACGGTGGTGGTCCTACAGCGCTGGAGCCGGGTCTCTGCTCCGTCTTCAACTTACCCACATGTGTCCTTAACTTACTGTCTCCGTGCCTCACCTGGAGCTTCCTCATGTAAGAATACCAGACTTCATGGTGCACGAGACATATTAGTAGTTTGCTAGGCAGGTATTAAAGGTCCTTTTTGTTTCTTGAAGGGCCGGGTTTGCCCATCAGGGAGCAAGAGAAAAGAAGTTACTAAAAGAGAAAAATGCCTTCAATGTCTCTTCCTTTGTTCTGCGATCCATGATGAGCGGACAGTACTGGCCTGAGGGTGATGAGGTTTATCACGCTGAACTCACAGTGCCTGTCCTGCTTGTCCACGGCATGTACGACAAGTTTGTACCGGTACAAGAAGACCAACGTATGGCAGAGGTAGAATGGTTTTGTTTATGTTAATTCGTTCGTAAATAAAAATTGGTTGTATTCTACTATTTTAAACTGGCATCAGTATATCATTAATATATTATTTGCTTTTGACTCCTAACTCACTTTCTCATAGATCCTCTTGCTGGGGTTCCTGAAGGTCATTGATGATGGAAGTCACATGGTCATGATGGAGTGTCCTGACACGGTGAATACTCTCTTACATGAATTCTTCCTGTGGCAGCCAGCAACCATCTCAAAACCCAAACAGGAGGTGGCCGCCACAAAGACCATCACCAAACCTCAAGAGGATGCACCGAGACCAAAAACCGCCCCTAAGTCACCCTCTAAATCGCAACCAGACTTGATAAGGCCAACAGCTTCCCCAAAGTCCAGCAGTACTGTGAGAGAGACCTCAGCAGACGGCAAATTTAAGTGCAAGAATTAACTTATCCACCAACACAAACTATACTCATTTAAAAGTTAAAATGTATTGATTGATATGTTGCTCTTATAAGACTGCAATGAAAAGACTCAGGGTACAGCTGAGAGAGACGTTCTTATAAACAATGTAGGGTTTTTTTCTCCATGAAATGCAACAAAGGGATAAAACAATTATGGGCAGGTTTCACAGGCAGGGCTTAAACCAGGACTCTGCCTTACTTAAATTAGGATATTTGTTTTTTTTATAAAAATGCATTAGAAATAAACATAACTGGTGTGCATCTTGAGACAAAACAATGGCACGGATATATTTCAAGATATGTCATTTTAGTCTGGGACTAGCCTTTAGCTTTGTCTGTGAAACCGGGCGTAAACGTCAGAAAAGATACTCAGATACTGTCGATCTGCATGTTGACAAATTTATGTTGATACATTATTTCGATTTTTTTTAATATTACTTGAGCATAGCTGCTACACTGTTTTGTAAAAATCTTGTTCATTTTTATTTAGCTAAACTCTGGTATTTTATTGTAAAACATTCCTTTTAATTTTTATCAACTAATATCCATTCAGTTATTCAGATGTGGTAAAGAGTGAAACATTTCAGTTACTTAAAAATGAAAAGCAGATTTGTTACCTGCTCCAGAAACAATGCTTTAAAGGGTGACTCTGAAATAAAAGCTCCATTTAACTTTGGGTCACATTCTTATTTCACACAGCCCATGTGACTACGTGGAGATAAAAATTCTCAGGTGCAGACAAACTCGAATACATCTTAATATTTTGCACAACGTTGATATTTAAGTAAAAGTGCCTCATCACAGAAGCACGTTCTGTTGCTGTCAGGACATCCAGCACCACATTTTGGGGGAAACTGCTTGCATTACTTCACAACACATACACACCCACCAGATTTTACCAAACACTTACACTCAATAGATTACACTGTTGACTTAAATCATATTAGTAAAACTTTAAAACAATTGAGATTGCAGTGTCTCATTCACAAATGTTTAAAAAAGGTGTAACACACTCTTAAAATAACAAATGCCTCACAATGCTAAGGAACTCGTTTTGTCTTAATAGTTCAATAAAGAACCTTTAACCGTTCTGTTACACAAAAGGTTTTTAAGGTGAAAAAAGGTTATTCAGATTATAAAAAAAGAGATGGTTCTTTAAAGAACCTGAGAACTGAATGGTTCTTTGTGAAGCGAAAAAAAGAACCTTTCAAGTACCTTTATTTTTAAAAGCGTCACCCAAAAATTATTTTATGTACCATGAAAATGTTATTACTCGTCCTCATACGCACCATTCAAAACCCAGAGAAACCTTTTCTTCTACAGAACACAACATTCTCAAAAAAAAAACTGAAACATTTCTCAAAATATCTTTTGAGTCATAAACAGCTTTTGAAAGACATGAAGTTAAATAAACTGCAGAGTTTCATTACAGATATCTAACTGCACTCACACTAAACATCAAATAACTAAATGTTTGCTTTACATCTTACATCAGAGTTTTTACATCAAATTAAATTAAGCACACAGAAAAACTTCATTTAAAATGTGCATCTTGTGTTTTATAGTCTTGTGTTATGCAACATAACCATTTTCCATATATAAATAATTTACCTTTCAGCAAAGAAAGAGGAGCACAAAAAAGGCAAGACAGAAGTAGCTTTGGAGGCTTTTATTTACACATTCAATTACTCCTTACTTCAGAGGAATGAAGCGAGAAGAGTGAGTGGCTCCAATACCAGGACGACCGTGCTTAACAGGCTTGTATGTGATGGAGAATTCTCCAAGGTAATGACCGATCATCTCAGGCTGTAGAGAGACACGAAACAAATGAACAAATCGGTTCTAATCCATGTGAATCTACAGTGTTTTATGAGATCAGGGTGCCAATTGCTCACCTTGATTTCAACCTGGTTGAAGGTCTTGCCGTTGTACACGCCGACCATAGATCCAACCATCTCCGGCAGGATGACCATGTCTCTCAGGTGAGTTTTCACCACCTCGGGTTTCTCCATGGGTGGTGCCTCCTTCTTGGCCTTGCGGAGGCGTTTCAGGAAAGATTGATGCTTTCTCCTGAGGCCACGGTTCAGCCTTCTCCTCTGCCGGGCACAGTACAGCTGCATCAGCTGCTCGCTGTGGAACAAACAGCAGATTCACCAGCATGACCAATGATCTCGTGCCGTCGCTTCATTCAAAACCGATGCCTTCAAATACTGTCAGATATTGATCAGTTTGTGGTTTAATAGCTTGTGTATTTATTTTTGCGTTTTTATTTTTTAAAGAATTCTAAGCAAGAAAGTTTCTTTCTCAGTTCACCGGGTCTAGGGTTTTGTAAGGCATACAACATATAGCAAAATTTGACAAATAGGCTCATTTTCAACATTTTCTGCTGACTACGCAGATCCAAGTCTCATTCGCTGAGCTTGACTTGCAGTTTTGTTTTTGCTCTGTACAGACACAGCTGTTTTTATAGTCGATGTGAATTCTGGAACCCATGGGACTTCCTAGAGGAACAACTGGGAGTCGAGAATAAAGTATGTTTTCACCGGAGCTCAATTAGATACAACATAACACACAACTAGATTAATGCGTCATATTTGAGGACTCGCTGCGAATCCCCATCCCATTACATTCAAGGGAAAATGGCAACATGGCTAACAGTGACAGACTTTTCACGAGATCTCTCTTTGATCAATGATGACGAAAAAAGAGACATCGGTGACACTCACTAGGACATGTCCAGCAGCTGGTCCAGGTCCACACCTCTGTAGGTGAATTTCCTGAAGGTGCGCTTCTTCTTCTGTTCAACGTCCGCCTGTGACAATCACAACCAGGAGTTTATTCACGGGCCTCTGGAGCGCCGTTAGCGCCCGATAAACTCGTTTCACTACAGTACATCATTTCCAATAAATGACTAAACGTTATTATTATAAAGTCTCTGACATTTCAAGCCCGTAAAAAATGATTATAAACAGGGTCATGAGAATCAATGCGCTCTTCTACCGAGCGGCACTGAAGCGATGCTTCATAGAGGATTATATCAAAAACATTCATCTCTCGGGAAAAATAATGGCCGGAAAACGTGCACCAATAATACACCTCGTCAGTATCATAATAAACACTCTGATATGCATTATATATAACGTAGATTCATGTGGATTGTTGTATTTGAGTAAATCGCAAAAAAGATGTCAACCTACCATTTTGAGAGTATCCCGGAAAAGGAAGACGCGGCGGGAGGCGCTGTAATATCGCGAGATTTCAGTCATTCGATGACGTTGGGTTTGGCATGTCGCCATCTAGCGGCGAGGGGGATACATTTGACACAAAAATCTAAGTCATAATGGATTTTATTATTATAAATTGAAATAATGCTTCAAACGAAATATATGAAAAATAACGATCAAATTAATAAATAAGATAAAGCTAAAAGCAATTTCCGCAGTGCATAAGCTCCTAGTCACTTTAAGAAAAATATAATACAAATAAAACAATAATATTGTGGGACACCCCTCACCTAAAGTATTTTAGTTTGGTAAGCTTTTTCTTTTTTAATTATAAAGCATTGAAGCTTCATGACATTTTAATGCAGAGACCATTTAGGTATTCATCCATGTATATTGTAACCTGAAATCTGTCAAAAAAAAAAATGTTACACATTACCCAAGAACAGTGCTGGAAATTGCAGAGATTCTCTGGGGGGGATTAAACTGGACATTTTTTTATATATTTAGACCACCACAGATGCAAAAAATGGCACCAGGAATTTAAAGGGGGATGGGAATCTCATTAAGAAATACTTTTTTAAAATTCTGATCCTCAAATGAATTAAGGTTAGATTTGCGTGATTTTTAAATGGAAATATGAAGTTGTGAGTTCTACTCCCCCTTGAAATTCACTCCCTCGGATATAAGAAATAATAAATCAAATATATTTGAGAAAAACTGATGAAAGACGGTACCACATTGTGGATACTTTATTAAATGTTGTTCATTTATGTTAATATTGTCTTTGAAAGTAAACAAATGAATAAAAGTGTGGTCATCTGTTTATTTGAAAGGGCTGCAATTTACCGTTGTAAACTAACGGTACTGTTTAGTGTTGACAAAATGTTTATATGCTCTCCTAGTTGTAAGTCGCTTTGGCTAAGAGCATCTGCCAAATGCATAAATGTAAATGTTTAAATGTCATACTTGAAAAAACAAACCACAACATTCAGTTTCTTTAAATCATTTATTTCAAATAAACTCTCATTTTTTTCAAGTTATTTTTTTGCATAAGTGCAAAGTGCACCAACAGCCACCTGAGGGAAGTCTACATCCATAAATAAAAAAAACCAAAACAAGAAAAGCGCACATATATTAGTACAAAATTCTTTAAAAAATTGCACAGTTTAGGTGTATAATACACATTTGTCAACTATTCCAAACATAAATAAAATGATAAAAGGCTCATAGAGTAAACAAAAGTCACAAATTGAAAATAAAAACATTTTTTCACTAACATAACTAAAGCTGAATAATTGGGAGACCCTGTCAGTGATGTCTGGTGCCTCTGTTCTGTGCTGATGTTTGACCAGACAATAAAAATCTATTGCTAAATACATCAGTAGTTCAGTCCTACTACAAAATATAGAAGAGTACTATGGTCTCCTGTTATCGGAGTAGAGCCCCTGTCACACACACAATAAAACCCTTTTTTAATTGCAATGTTCAAAAAGACAATCCCAAAATCCAGTCCAATTTGTGATGGAAACGTCTGAATCCCTGACGATGTGTATTGCATTTTAGGGGGGGGGGGTTTAGAGCAGCTTAGCGTCGATAGGGGTGGAAGCCCTGTACATTGTGGTTCTGTCCTCGTCCAAAGCTGCCAGCTGCCGGTTGGGCTCCCGACGAGGGTGCGGAGGGGGCTGCGGCGTATGAGGCAGTTTGCTGGCTGGGATCTGCAAAGCTATGACCAAAAGCACTCAGGTCCTGCCCATAACCTGTCTCAACAGACAAGAAAAAGCATTTTAAAACTCTGGCAAGGGTAATGAAAGTATCAATGTGTTTAGTTTAAGACAAGGCTTTCTGGGCACCGCACATCACCCCGCAGAATTTTGGTAAAAAATTTGGTTTATGGCATACCCGGAAAAATCAATGTTTGCTTCATTTAATCACCCTCCTGTCATTCCAAACCTGCATGACTTTCTATGGCAGAACACCAAAGAAGATATTTTGAAGAGTGTTGGTATTGGTAACCAAACAACAATGACCATTCATTGTATGAACACAAAACCACTGAGACATTTCTCAAAATATCTTCTTTTGTGTTCCACAGACTCGTATACAGGTTTTGACTGACATAGAGGTGAACAGAAGTTTTAATTTGGGGCAGACCATCCCTTTTTACATTTCCAGACAAAGGCCACATGCACACTTCACAATACAGTTGTCACTCCTTTCCTGAGCGCTTAATCCCTTTTTGTACCCACAGAATTTGGTTATTTATCTATAAACAACCAAACTCCCTAATGAAATTCTGTAATGACTACCAGACGTTCATTAAAATGTTGAAAGTAAGAACAACCTGTACATGTTGCTGAAACTTTCTCCACCACAGAACAGCCCTGTTGCCTCGGGGCCACCCACCCATTACAGACCAGAGAAAACATGCTGTTTAAAAGTCACAAAAAAAGGACAAACAAATCATGCTGCTAATACTACTTATGATTTCCAAGATGCACTAATTGACAGAATAGATATTATTATTAATATCAAGATGCGAATGTTACAAGTACTTATCAAACAGACACACCAAACAGGTTCAACTCCAGGCATTCGTGTTTCTAGTTAACATTCACAAAGTCAGAAAGTGAGAGTGACTACTGTATTTCATACACACACAGAACGGTAATTGAAGGGATTCACTCACAAATTGAATGTGGTTCCCACTTCCAAAACTTTGCAGTGTGTATGTGGCCAAAGTATCTGAATCTACAAACAAAAAGAGACTCTTTAACAAAAAGAACCAAATCATGAAAAAGTAAGATGACAGACAGATAATGAAACTAGGTCTGTCAAACGATTAATCGCATCCAGAATAAAAGTTTGTGTTTACATAATTTTGTATTATAAACACATACACATACATGCATATATTTAATAAAAGTTATTCAAAGAAACTAATAAACATTTATATATAATAGAAATGATGGGTAAATATAGATAAATACATTTTCTAAACATGTATGCGTTTATAAATACAAAATGAATATGCACAGTACACAGACATATATTATGTAAACACAAACTTGTATTCTAGATGCGATTAAACACGATTAATCGTTTGACAGCCCTAAATGAAACATTCAAAGCATTCTGGATCAAGTAAAAAAATACAAATGTGCAGAAAAAAGAAAGCAGAAATACAGTTCATTTAAAAAGACAAGAGTGGAAGGTTACGCTACATAAGCACAAATGAACAGAATGGATCAAGTGAAACAAACAGACAGTACTGAAGTCAAACTTCCACCAGATCTGCCGAGATTTATTCAGGTGTGATTCTCACACACCGCATGAGGGGGATCAAATCTACAGAAAACCCAGAAAAGCCGAGACAAAATTAGATCATCCTTCTGGCAGCAAAGCAATGCAGTGACCAAGTCATAAAACTTAAAACCATCAGTTTTGTTCATATAGTAAACTACAGCTACAGGGTACCAGGTTCCAAATCCAAGATCATAGATCGCCACGTAGCTGTATTTTAGTATATCGGGTGTAAAACTGAGATATGCCTCAAACATATGCATACGACACATGCATATTGCACATGGACTTGACTTTGGGATGCATGACAGAAACAGAACTGAGATGCCTCATGTGTCGACGGGCTCTTGACGTTAACTCTATTGGGTTGAGTGGTGATAAAATGCAGTTGCTCACCTACCTGCGCTATATCCCTGCTCTTCCTGTACATAAGTGTGAGAAGGACGCGTTGGTCCGTAGGCAGAGGGGTCCTGAGGATAGTTACCCAAGCCTAGCGGGGAGATGAGGAGACCAGGTTGACTCGACCCAGAGAGAGTCTGACTTAACTACTATCTTACAGCTCCTACCCAGGTGCACGCTGCCCTCTCTCTTGCTCTCAGAGCTCATGAGCAGAACAGGTGGATGGATCGGGCCTGAGCTGCTAGTGCTGCTGCTGAATGAGGGCGTTTAGCAGGCTGTTTGGCCGTACCGGTGCTGATGGATGGAAGCGAAGCGAAGCGGTGGGGGGACAAACAGCGGCTGATGAGACTGCTTCGTAAGACCGCCCACCCGTACCGCGCACAACCCACACGGACAGCTTGACTCTTATTCTGAAAAACCCCACGCCAACACACGCACAGCACAGCCAGTTTAAAAAAAATGGAGACTAGTTTACGTTCAATCTAACCCCGGATACATAAATGAAACTTGTCTGATGTCTTAAAAAAATGAATCATTTGTGTTTGTTACTTGTTAATAATAATCTGTGTTTTGTTCATTGAACATGGCTTGGTCTGATATGGTTTGTAATAACTTTTAGTTTTCCCTCGACACAGCTCTTACATCTCTAATCTAATGAAATATGCACAAATGATATCTCAGGGCAAAATATTTAACACTACTATTATGTTTTGGTTACCGATGTTCGAGGTCTAGTGAACCCACATAAAAACCCACACAAAAATACTACTTCCATCCACTCTGTTAAATTACATTATTTTTATGATATTGGTAAAACTTCTTTCTCTTTAATTAATGTAAACATCTGGGGTTGAAAAAAACCCAATACATTTTTAAACCTAACATTGAAAGTGTATGCAAATAAATAATACAAATAATTCATTCTTTGGTAAGGTTTTAACCGAGAGGCTCAGGTTAAAGGTGACATGAAACAGCTTTTTTCATACTGTGATGTATATCCCAGTGTACAAACTTGCAGGGCGGGGCTTGATTTCATTATTTAGGAACTGATTTGATTGTTGGAAGTCTGGCCATTGGACAATTAATATAGTCCCGCCCTGGCGTCCAGACATATGTCATGCACAAAACACGAATTAAAAAAATAATGACCCGCACGGATGAATCATTTATATTTAACAATGCTACATTTCATAAAAAGGGATAGTCGAAAATGACATTTCTATCTTCATTTACTCACCCTCTTGTCATTTCAAACCTGTATGAACCTTTCTCCCACAGAACACACAAGAAGATATTTTGAAGAATGTTGGTAGCTGAACAGTGCTGGTCCCCATTCACTTCTACAGTATACACACAAAACCAATGCAAGTGAATGGGTGTCGGTTAACAACATTCTTCAAAATATCTTCTTTTGTGTTGTGCAAAACAAAGAAAGCCATCTAGGTTTCATCCAAGGTGAGTAAACGATGACAGAATTTTCATCTTTGGGTGAACTGTCCCATTAAATGGGAAGTTATTCTCAATTTATCAGACTATATCACCAAGCCACATTCAAAGAACAAGATTGTAAACTGATATCATTGTGAGGCTGGTATAAATATTACAGTTGCTATGTCCTACATCTTGCCAGCCTCCTGGTTCTGGCTGTTCCTGCGGACCCTTAAACGACTCAATCTATTTCTGTAGAGACATTTCTATTTCATATAGACTAATGGATGCTCTACATTTCGTCTGCACGGTGTCGGCACCTGCAGTCAAAGACATTCGCCATATATCTTATACATGGCAAAGTTCTGAAGTCAGTTTACCTATGAAAAATTCTCACATGCAGTGTGATTCTACACATTCCCATCTGCCCCTGCCCCATACTGAAACCTCATTTTAACACCTCATATCAATGGTATGAACACCCTTGCGTTAGTCAGAAGCGTTGTCTGGTAAAGCAGCATTGCAAGTACAGGATGATCTAATTCACACATACGCTGAACAAACCTCCACAGACCGCACGACCAAATCTTGAAGTTTATTCGAGTGAGGGTCTATGTGGAGGCGTGTGTATGTGATGTCATCATGGCCGTTCAGCCGTGCGAACACAAAGCAGAACCCCTGTGATGGACGACAGCACATCTGCAGTGATTTGGTGCTGCGTTTCAGTGACTTCTTACCATATTGGCTGTAGGAGAATTCCGGCTGTGCTGGGGCGGCTTTGCTCAGGTCCTGAGAGGGAGTCGTTGCCGGAGCATAAGCCAGGGGTCCTGCCCCTGGTGTGGCGGGAGGGGGTGGCATTCCTTGTGCTATGAACTGGTCACCTTGCGGGGTGCTAAAACTATATCCTGTGTGAATACAAACATTAATAAACCATCACAATATATTTTCAGTTGCAGGTCTATAGGTGCCAATATATGGAGCTCTTTGTTTTTAGGTCATTAAAGGAAGAGTTCACCAAAAGATGAAAACTCTGTCATCACTTACTCACCCTCGTGTCATTCCAAACCTGTGTGATTTTATTTCTTCAGCGGAACAAAAAAGAAGATATTTTGAAGAATGTTGGTAACCAAACAACATTGACCCCCATTGACTTCCATTATATGGACACAAAACCGCTGAGACATTTCTCAAAATATCTTCTTTTGTGTTTCGCACAAGAAAGAGTCATACACAGATTCAAGTCATTTCTAAAACAATGAAGGAGGAAATGTTTCACATACCAAATTGAGGTTGTGTGCTAAAGGCCTGTTGGGGGTATCCCTGAGGTGCCCCGAATCCCCCTGTAGGTGGTGCTGCGACTATAAATGTATTAAAGGGAGAGGGAGGCTGCGCAGATGCCACTCGGCCGGCAGGTAAAGATGGTCCATACCCAGCTAAGACACAGATGGGGTTTCACGTGTTGTTGAGTCAAAATTCAGCAGTGAGATAAGGCTAAGTCACACCAAGTTAGGACATGGACAAAGCATTTGTGGACGGTTTTTCATACCACAAATATTCTTGCTTAAAAAAACATTTGGACAATTTAATAAACTGTTGATTAAAAAATAAATAACGATCGCTAAAAGAACTACATTGTAAAAAATATTAGATTTTTGTTGGTAAACTTAAATAATAAGTTACCTGGTGGCCTTTTAATTTTCAGTTAATTCAACCTAAAAATATTAGTTAACGCAATGAATTTGATGTTTTTTAAATTGAATTAACTCAAACTTTTATGGCAACCAAGTGACTTATTTTTTCAAGTTGAACCAACAGTTTGTTTTACAGTGTATGGATCATATGATCCTCTTTGACCAAAGAGTGAAATAATAATTTCATTTGAAATATTATGTATGTTTGTATTCCCAAAAGATTGGGTTTAGAATTGGTGTGAATAGGCCTTCACATATCAAACTATAAAATACCAGTACAGTAAAATATATTTCAAATATAGTGTCTAAACCAAACTATAGTATAAAAAAAAACATACCAAGTGGCTGACCTGTAGACACCCAAACACCTGAAAGAAAAAACACCTTTTAACTCGCAACCACCAGACTGTGAAACTACGTTAGAACTTCTATTTGCACCCGTATTGTGCGCCAAACAAAAGCCGAGCCAGACGCCATTCAATTAAAGTCTGCAGCATTTCTGTATTCATGCCAGGTGCAACAGTCTTACTTTGGTCAAGCTCCGCATGAAAACATCGCCCCCCCGTGCAATGTACAAACCCAGTGTGGTTTAAGCCAGATGGTGCGAACGGTGCAGCCAGACCTAAAGCCGAGCGTGACCGACACCAGTTGGCTCTGGGTGTCATTTTTCAGGTTGTGCTCCCGCTGCGTTTTGGCCCGTGGTGTCACTCACCCTGAGGCCCGTAGCTCTGCTGCCAGCTCGGAGCAGGTTGTGCTGCCCAGCCATTGGCTGTGCTTAAGATGGCTCGGGGCCCCCACTGATTGGCTCCCAGCTGACCAGGGGCGGGAGCTTTGCTGTCTCGAGGCTCCGCCTTCTTGACTTCAACCTGCACAAAGGACGAGAGGTCTTAACTAGCGAGAGGAGAATGACCACACTGCCTTCTTTCCCCACACTCACCAATCAGAAACTTTAGCCCTCACCTCAAAACAGATAGTCTTACTTAGGCCAAATACAAGACTGAAGTCTAGATAGACTTCTTCTATTTGAGACTTTTTTTAACCAATGTTTCTGAGGTACTTGCGTATGAAAAGTGGCGTTTAGGATTAAGAAAATGCCTTCCGTAGGGCAAAATCATTTTTAGATTCATTGTATCAGTGTATTTTTATTATTTATAAAAATATTTTACATTACCACAGATGTACCTGAGAAACACTGTCCCTATGTATATATCTTATATCTCAGCTCTTTTACGTAGTTATACTGCTGATAGGAAATGAAGACTTACCTTCCCCTGGCTAATGCTTAAGAATCTCAGTTTAGATCCGATAATAGAAATATAAGGGTCAATGATGTTTAAATGTATGATAATCTAACTGTATCAAATCATTAACATGCAAATATTAAAATGGAGATCAAATACAAATGAATCTTCATACTGTGTCATAGATGAACTTTCGTCGAGAAAAACTGTCTAATCATCCACAACGCAAACAATGTAATAGCAAAATAATCGTAATAGTTTTCAGTGCTGTAGTTTTATTCATATTTTAAATTAGCTTTTATTTTTACATTATTTGTTTTGTTGTTCATTTAGTTAAATTTTTTGCAATTTTATTACATGCTTTCCTCACGTTACTATTTATTTGTTCATTTCAGTGTTGCTGTTTATTTTAGTTAAAAAAAATTCAGTTGATAATTTTAGTGCCTCAGCTTAAACTTATTTTCAGTTGATCAACATTTTTAATTTTATCTCACTTGTTTTGTACAAATTGTTCTTCTCTGTAAATATGGTAAGTTATTACTAGAAATACACCGATTTATCGGCCAATAATCGGTCTTGGTCAATATATCCTGTCAATCAAAAGAGGACAGAAAAATGCAATGAATTTGTGTCCTGTATATAGAAAATTATCTGAAACATCACCAGTTTGATGTTAAATATTAATGGTAATAATAGGAATTGATAACAATCAGAAAGTTTAGAAATATCTATGTAATCTGAATAATCAGATATCGGTGCATCTCCAGTTATTACTTATTTTTATCTACAGTACGTTTGTAATGCACAGAATGAGGAAACATGCAGATTTGGTGTGTTCTTTTTCAAATAATATTTAGCCTGATACTTTATTTGTTTTCAATAAACACAAACATTTAAATTAATTTCAGTAAGCTATAATTATCTTGCTAATAGCACACCTCTCCTCAACATGCCCCAACGATTTGATGTATCAGTCATGTCTGTAGCACTTTAAGTTGTTAATCTTAATACTTTATTATTTGTCAAAACGAATTATCTCATTATCCAATTAGACCAATGACATTCTACATCAACCTAGAAAAACTGTTTAACACACATAGGGTAGTTTTACTCCGGTTAAAATAGAGATCCAGAAATAGAGGCGAGACTCTAAAGGGGGTGAGTTATTGAGGTCACCTTGCATCAAGACTGAGGGACGATATTTTTCCGTCGGAAAGGAGTATAAATGTAACGACTCCCTTTCCGTGTCTCTCCTCCTCTCACAGTCGACCTAATTAGGTATCAGTTTGAGCGAGTGGTCTGCGAGCCCCGATTCGGCAACGCGGCTCCCGCGGGCATCACCGCTTAGAGTGATGGGACGCCTCGTGCGACTCCACGCCTCCGACGGCAGAGCTGGGATTTGGTCCACAGTTTGATATGCTCCAGTTTCTAATTTTATACCGTATAGCCCCGCCCCCTCTAGTCCCTCTGCAATAAAGTCATGTGAAGAACAATAGGCCAGGTAGCGATAGCACCTGATTTCTTCAAGAGCGCAAACCCGAGTCTCAATGTAGGGCAGAAACTGCGGAGCTATTCTGCAAACTTGTTGGAAGTGTTTTTTTTTCACTTTAAATGAACAGTCATGACTGCACGAGAAAACGCCCCGGGAGACCAGACGCAGGGACGGTTTTGCACGAGTCGCTTTGCATTCTGGGACTGAGCAAAAAAGCGCTTGACGTATTGTCATGCTGCATTACTTAAATGGCCTATAAGTCAAAACGCGTGTGAACTGTGAGCTTGCGTTTTCAGAATGCAGGTCAACCTCGTACGAGTCATGCTGCGACTGATATTATTACCGAGTCTATCTGGTGAGGTGAGATAACACGCCTTGTTCAGTCTCGCACTATCCCGCCAAACAGACTTACAAACTTGACGCAGGTATCAGACAATAATCTCACGCTGCAGAGACGTTTGCCACCCACCCAAAGACCCTTTGGAGTCTAACGGACACAGTATGGAGACTCTAACACTGGGGTCACTTTATTGAGATTTCTGTTTGCCTTCTGGGATAACATCGAACTCAAATAGTGACCTGACAGAAATGAATAACCTGAATACAAGAAAAAAGAAAAAAAAAAGGAATATGACCGGTTCTTTAGGTGCTGATATAATCTTGTATTGCAATCCTTTATAATCCAACAATAAAACAAAATAATACTATTATTTAATTTTATTTAATTATGTAATTTTATTCGTACAGCATTACTGCACCCAGAGAATCGGTACAAATGAACCAAGCCTTGGGCGACAAAGCCATCAGTCTCTAGTCTGACAAAACGACTCCAATTATCTTCCAGAATTTACAAAAGAACATTTAACGCAACATCTTGTGAACGTGGCCCACATTGGCAGAGAAATCTTTCCCCGGCTCCCTCATGCATGTTGAATGTCATTGAATAAATAACACCTAACGTTCCGTCGCCCAAGCTTTGGTTTCAGTTTTAGGGGGAAATAAAACTACAACTACACACTTTTTTGCCCATGATGTCGTGAAAATGCATGTTGACAGCCTGGTCCACTGATTGCTCGGCCTCGAAAGTAATAAATCCAAAACCTAGCCAACGACCAAAAGTCAATAGAGCAGTAGGGTGTTGGGACAGAACAGCTAGAAGAACAAAAGAGGGGTGGGGTGGGGGGTTCCTGAGGTTCGGATGACATCACGGCCCGTGTGACCGGGAAAGGGACGAAAGTCAGATCTCGTATGCTTTAACCTTGTACGTATTTAATCATTAACAGCCGTAGTAGGCATTCGATAACTCAGGGCGTCAGGGCGGATTGTGTAACCTCAATGATACCCTGACCAGTTAATGGCTCTTTGTTATTCGCCAAATGAAATTTTGTCTTTATATCTAGTTCATCCGAACCTCACTTTGTTCACCACCCCAATCTTACACAACAATGCGAACAGCAACCACAATTATCAATGCATAACAATGATCTTTACAACTACTGGTTTTTAACTGTATTTCTCAAAGTCTCCCAAAATGATGCACTGTTTTGGGCAAACCAAGAGAACGGAGTGACATTGTAAGCACCACGAGGATATAAGGAAACCTGTGAAACATTTCATTCAGCCCGGTTTCTCGTGTGGTGTAACTCCAGTTAATGCTGGATTCCTGAGATCTGCTCCTAAATGCATATCGCAGGACTCTGTGACGGAGAATCGGAAAGCGACAGCGCGCACCCACGTATGCAGGGGTCGTGGAGGAGGACTATTAAAGCGCCACTCAAGTGGGTTGTTGAAGCGGAGCTGGTTTCCAAGGTCACTCGCGCGATAAGACGCAGCAGTGGCCGAGTTTAGCTGCACCAGAACCACCAGTATGAACTAGTTTCTGTCTGATCAGATAACTGTGGCAGAACTGGGCTACGAGAACCTCCACTTTGGGATCTAACCTGATTCCGATCGCGCGTCCTTTGAGAACGAAGGGATCTGAGAATTCGTACGCTATCTGGAGCAGAAGCATCTGTCTACAAGAGGACTAAATATACCCAACCTGCCCTTCATCATCAGGCCTGGTTTCATTAAAGAAAGTTACTGGTTATAGAGGCTTTTAAAGTCAATTTGATGTCCTACATGCGTGAAGCCATTGAGAGCGGGTTTTCGACAGCAAGAACACATCTATAGCTTGTCTGTTTTTCAACTGTAGCCATGTATGTTCAAAACGTACAATACTAAGGCGGCAAGATATATTGAAATGATCAATTTTTGCAAATGTGCATACTGCAATGGCTTACAGTAATTCAATGATTTTTATACTACAAATGTTATTCAAAGTAAATGTTTTGGTTAGACGAATAAATTATTAAAAAAAATGTAAATTAATTTGCATTAATTTAATTTAATTTTAAGCATTAACGTTTCTCATATAGCATAATTACAATAAAAACAGAACAATTTGAATTAATTTTTACAAATTTCAAGCTTTAACGTATTGCATAATAATTACAAAAATAAAACGATTTCAATTAATTTTACAAACTTTAAGCCTTATGGTATCACGTTGGCTACTACATAATTACTATAAAAAACATAATAATTTTACAAACTTTAACGTATTCCCTGATAATTATAAAAAATAAATAATTTAAATTAAACTTTAAACTTTATCTTATCGCACACTGCAAAGTAATTTTACAAACTCTAAGCTTTATCGTATTGCATTATAATTACAAAGAAAAAAATAATGAAAATTAATTTTACAAACTCTAAGCATTACCGAATCGCACAATAATAAATATATTTCATTTTAAGTTAATTTAAAAAAACTAAGCATAATCGTATCGCATTAGCAAATTACTGCACATACAATTTTTCTGCAATATCAAGCACCTCTATACACTACTATAAAATCTATGCTAATATAAAAAATCTACAGGTCGATTTTCCCTAACCGAACATCAAGAAGTATTATACTTAATTTGTCCCTTAAATTAAATCGATTTTTTATGAATTGAATACTCTGAACTAATTCGTAAACTGACAAAAAAACATTTAGGAACGGTAAAATGCAAACATTGGGATCAGGCCCACTATACATGCCGAACCCCTAAACACAGTAAATGAGAGAACAGAACTGTGAGAGGTCATGGCCACAGATTGAAGCATTAACTGCGTTTACACCAGAGAAACAGGCGTGAGTGTGTTTCACACAGGCCTTAATCTGTGTGGTGCCACTATCTCTACTGTATCCTACAGGAAAGAACAGACATATCTCAGGAAAAATGTTAATGCATTCAAACACTTGACACGGAAAACAGGGACATTAGAAGAAAGATAGAAAGGTCTTACTTAATATTCTACTTTAAACATTCATTTTGTAGATCAATCAAATGCAAAACGTTCATTATAAAAGAAACTTATGGATGCCTAAAGGTTAATCAATTAATTTCAGTGATTTAAAAGGTAAACGTTCACATGGCAAACTATTCCACAGATCCACAAAAAGAGTGAAATGAAAAGCACACTCGTTTGAATAGTAAAAGCAGGGGAACAGCTGTGTACACAGACAGCACCATTCTGAAAGACCTTGGTCAGGATAGATGTTTCATTCAATAGTTTCAAATGCTTCTTTTTTTAGGCAGCGTGTAATTTTGAGAACCCCTTTGAGAACCCATTCATTGGCAGGACATGACAATATAACCCAATGACAGCCTTGTTTTCAAACACGCATAACACATTAAATGGCACCAAACCTGACTAAGGTCAATGAAAGGACATGCTTTGAGCAAATGTACTGTATAGAAAATGATTTGAAAAGAAAATGCCATTTCTTTTTAATCCTTCAGTAATATCGATGAGCTTTAGACAGCTGAACTGGATCATGGCTACGGTCAGTGTTCAGTGAATGCTGACTGGATGGCATCTGAAAAGTGGCAGACATGCTGCGTAACGCTGCACCGAACCTTCAAGTCACAAGCAGATGCGCGAGAAGCTGAGTCGAGCTGCGTGTACGATGCAAATGTCTGCGCGCGGTGGATGCTGCTGATTTGCCTTGCCACCATATGAGTGTCAAGACGCCAAAGCCAGCATCACTAGTACACACACATGAAAGAGACGCATGTTCGCTTCTCTTTGGGTTGGAATAGTTTGTCATGCGCGTGACTTAAAAGGGACTGAATGGGAGCAAATCTGAATATGTGGTTTACCTCGAGGCCTTTGTTTCTCAGCGTCATAGATCATGACCACCTCTGTGACCTTCAAAAGGGAGAACAGGACACGTGAAGGGTGAAACAGATGAAATGATATATATATAACATGTTATTTAGGGTGGGGTTCAAAAATGTGACAGCAAAATGAAAATCTGTGATTTAAAATCCAATTTAACTTAAAAATAAGTTAATATATTTTAAGCACAAATTGTCATATTTTTTGCATGTTAATGAACAAAAATCTAATGAGGATTTTCTTTTAATAATAAAATAAACAAATAAGCAAATCTGTTTTGCACAAATTTTAACGCAATCTTGAGTGCCACTATTAAAGCAAATGGTAAAAATAGGAACATTTTTAGATACTATTTTTACACTCAAGTTATGCTTATAATACATTGCTTTAAATTACAAAAATACAAAATAAAAGTATTTTTACTAGACGTTTAAACTATTGATGGTCATTCTGTGCATCCTCTGACATCATTACACAACATTTTATGTCATTTTATCTGCATAATTATGTGGCTTTACAGGACTCAAAATGGTCCGATTAAAGACAAACAATACATTTCTGCATCTGTGTCCCCCTCACCACTCCAAATCTGTTGAAATAATCCCTGAGTTCCGCTTCTCCGCAATTATGAGGAATTCCTCCCACAAATATCTTCTTAGATTTATTGCTCTCGTTTTTGCTTCCTTTCTAAAACACACAAAACAGAGCACATTTTAGCAAGGGTTAGACAAAGATTTTTAATTTGTCTAAATTTCACCCACACAACACCAGTGCGATTTCATTCTGCAGCGTTGAGACCTCAGTCATTCACAAAGGTCGACACATTACACACACCCCGGCTTGTTTGTTGAATATTAAGCTCGGTTTAACACATTGAACCAAGTTTCCACAGAATTCGCTAATTTTGCCAGACATTAAAAAAACAAACAGCATGTGGTTTCACATTCTTAAATTCTTACCCAGCCATCTCTTGCCCGAGTCTTTTCGGGCTGCATGCCTCTAGGTGTACATGGCTTTGGGTCAATCTGCACAAATAAAGAGAAAAGCATTTAACTTGTGTTCGAAAGTAAAACCGCAAGCAAAATATGATACATTTTAATTTTGTGAAGACAACCGCTTCTTACATTTCTACCATCCAGGTTATGAGGCTTAGTGTCCAGGACGGTCCGTACGCAGTTGGGGTCTTTAAACTTCACAAAGCCGAAGCCCCTGGACTGATTTGTGCTTTTGTCTTTCATTATCACACAATCCACAACCTCTCCGTACTGGGAAAAGTAGTTTCGTAAAGTCTCTGAAGAAAAACAAAAAAAACATCTTTATTCTATAGAGCCTCACAAGCAGATTCAACATAACAGCTCGATGCTGCTCTCCGTAACAAACCTTTAATGCTTTACCATGCAGATTTTACAAGCACCTTATTAAACCACACAACGCTCACTATATCAGTTCCATTACAGTGTCTATCGGGGATAAACTGTGTTTTCGGTGCTTTAAGCAACAAAAATGTGGCATTATTAACTGCAGTGCACGTCTCAGCTGAGCACACACCTTCAGACATTTAAATGGAGTTTTGCAGTAATAAAAGCAGATGGTCTTAAGAAATACTTTTTTAAAACATTATTATGTTGCTCTGCTTGTAGCAAAGCTTTAACATTAAAAACGCATATTTGTATCATATTTTCAATTGATTTAAAGTATTTTACACAAGCTACTAGACGTTATCTGATTTCTATCACTTGCAGGTTTCTACACTCAAAATACTACAGAGTTCACTCATATGCCATATTTACTAAAAAGGCAAACAAGGAAGCTTTTCATGAAACATACACCAGAGACTTAACATTTACGGATTTGGAAGACGCTTTTATCCAAAGTGAGCATTTCATCTAGACATTTTATGAGTTCCTACCAAGTGAGATATAACACGTTAGACTTGTATTAAGAGTAGCTACAAAGAAATTAAATAACTATAATGGCAACGTCTAAAACAAGTGAAAAAGTGCGTAAACATGACAGTTCTCGCTCACCCTGGGTGGTGCTCCAGTCCAATCCACCCACAAACAGCTTCCTGCAACACAAAGATGAGGGAATGTCACTTTCCATTTGTGCCCATTCAGAGGAGAACATGAGTCAAGGTGAAGAAGGAAATAAATATTTGCCCTTGGCACTCGAGTGTGATCTGTGCGGTCTAACGGGTCGCGTTATACACCCGGTAATCCGTCACAACCTGCTCCCAATCCATCCACGAGCTGCTGGTTAACCGGTTATAACCGCATGTCTAACCCGGACCAATCCTCTGCATAAACACTTTTCTAGTATGACTATAAATATTTAAGAAAGCGACTAAGTTTGATGGCAAAACTTAACACGTCAAAAACGAAAGTGACAAAAAGCTGCAGTTTGATTTGAGAAACTTAATGCGCGAAGAGATCGATGCACGCGACCAGTCTGACAGCTTTGACAGCTCATCTGTTTTGTACAGACATCTTTCTCTTTCGTTATTAAAACAGTTATTCGGTTAAAAGAACCCGCGATCGTGTCGATGTCACTCTGCTCATCACACCGAGAGAGTTTCGGATGTGAGGGGGAGCCCGGCGGGCTGGTTGTCCGGTACCCGCTGCACACCGGGCGGCCCGCTGCGCATCTCTCTCCGCTGGAGCGGGACGGCTGCGTTATATCCAAACACTGTGGGAATAACGCGCGTCTCTTACCCGATTTCATCTCCAGCTAAGTTGCTGTTCATCTCCGTGGCGAGGGTCGTGGACGGGAGTGCTGACATGGGTCCGCTCGCTCGGTCTCCTGCCGGTCTCCGCCGCCCGGGAAGGTCACACTCCGCTTTCGGTTCAAACCGAATCTGCGCAACACTGACGCGAGCCACGGGGCGACCTGGCAGGGGGCGGTGCAACGAGCGCGGTGCACGCTGGGAGATGAAGTTTAATATGCCAAAGTTGCGCATATGTCAAGAACTAGAGTAGAAATCTAGTTTTAAAAATGTGTCGGGTTAGAAATGTGGTAAATCTATCTATGTTTAATTATTAATTTAGTAATAATGTTTTAGACAGTTTCATCAGACGCACCTCCCTGGTATTTGGTTATAATATGACAAATCATTTATATTTGATATTTTTTCATTTATATATGACATATCATTTATATAATTTTTTATCTTTATATTCATTGATCTTAATTATCTCGTATTTAATCAAATTAAACCTATTAGTCAGGGTTTATAGGCCCTTTTCACATGACGTCACGCATCTTCCGTTCTGCCGCGAAGCAGTGTATCATTACTCCCGCTAGCCCCTCAGAAATTAAAGTTTACCAAGTCCCTTCCACAACTGCCACAAATACAGCTAGATGATGTACAACATCTTGCATACAAATTTTCGCTTATGAGAAGATCAAAGCTAGATAAAGGATACAAATACCTTGAACAGTAACTGTTTGATTATGGAGGTAAGTGTTTTGTTTTCTTTTTGTGTTAGCGAAGGTGCGAGGATAAGTACTTGAAATACGTTTTCTGTTAGTTTCTCTGTCACTGTTGTTAAATTCCAGCGCGACAGCTAAACAGAAGTTCTTCTTCTTCTTGTTTGTTGCAAGACAGATGTCATGATACACTGTTTTGCGAGAAGGCGGAGTTAAGTGACGTCATTGTGAAAAGGGCCTATTGATTCCTTGCAAAGTTAAGTTAATTTGGTGCCACATAACGGTTGTTTGTGTTGTTGCCCCTGAAATATTAAAAATATTATAAAAATATATAAAGTTTGTAACAACTCCATTTTCTTCCAAATGATTCTTGTTAAAGGGATAGTTCACCCCAAAATAAAAACTCTGTCATCATTTATTCAGCTTCATCCCATTGAAAACATTTTATATGACTCTTCTGTGGAACACAAAAGAAGATTTTTTAAGTCATGTCTAAGTGATGTTGTGTCCATACAATGGACCTCAATGGGGGTCATGAATGAAGTTGCTACATAATTTGACACACAGATTCCTATAACAGTATTATGGGCTATGTTACTAATCCCTGACTCAAAACAAATAAACAAATGTTATACATTGACTTTAATTTTGTATATAAGCACATAATAAATAAATAAATATCAAGGCCCCTATAAAGTGGTTTGAATGGTGCTTGATTGGATAAGTCAGATAAAGGTTGAATGATCATCTATCCTGGTTCAACAGGTTTACTGATAGACAGATGGGAGGTTATCTGTGTTTTATACAACTAGGGAGGGAGGAGCAACACTACTACTGACTACTTGACAGTAGTACTCATATGTCCTGTAGTGGATCAGACAGTTTAAACTTAACACTTATAGTGTTGCAAAGGATATATATACTGTACCAATTAATGGACATCACGTGTTAACTGGCATTACTTATCACATGCATAACGGTCACATTGTTTTCATGAGATTACTGCATTCCAACCTAATGGATTTTTAGCTTGCATTAGCTGAGACACAGCAGGGCAGTGTTGGCTTGCTCACCGGGAGACTGCATCCATTTATTTATTTATCAGATATTATCTATGAGAATGATCTTGCTTGGTCTATAAACACCATGCACTGTGCTGTGTTTTACCTTTCTGTGTTTTTCTTATTTGCTCCTGTAAAGCTGCTTTGGAACAATGCACATTGTGAAAAGCGCTATATAAATAAACCGAATTAGGGAGAAGAGAACATACTTTATGATATCAACTTTGTTCCCCTGAAAACATTCACCTGGTACAATTACCTTGTAATTTATTGAATGATCTTGCATTTTGCAACCCCTAGAATTTGAATACCCCTAGTACAATCAAGTATGTTAGAGAAGCCTGGGAAAATATTGACTGAAATGTTGACCAAATCTGCAAGAATGTGGCCATCTGGCATTTGCATAGTTCAGAAAGTCCACTTGCTCTATGCAGTTGCACAACCTTTGCTATCAGTTTCATGTGATTGGAGCTGATACTTCCACACATAATCTTACATTTTATTTTTTTCACATAGTATTCAGTACGTTGGAAATATTATTACTGTACCTTTAAGGTAATGCATAACCAAGTATGCTAACGAAAAGTGGTGAAGGTTACAGCTGCTGGGTTAACCATCATGAATCAGAAGCGGTCCAGCTGTCATTCAGCAATAGACACCACCCCCTTCTCAAAGTGAACACTATACTCACTCACTCACTCTCTCACTGCACTGATTCTTGCACAATCAGCAGTTCTTCATATATATAACACTCAAGACACGCCGGACACGATCTCTTTAGCCATTGCGCCTACGCACACAAAAACACATCTGTCAACATTCAATAATAATCCACCATGACCACCGATCAGCCGATCTTCTCAAAGGGGGAGAACTGCAAACAAGTGTGGCACGACGCGAATGCTGACTACAATGAGACCGACACACACCTGGAGATCATGGGCAAGCCCGTTATGGAGCGCTGGGAGACTCCATACATGCACTCGCTTGCAACAGTTGCTGCATCTAAAGGTACTTTTGATCGAGACAACCTAGTTTGATTTGACTTATTTAGTCTCGCAAAGGTCGATGAATGAAGAGAAAAGTTGTTTTAAAGCGTAGTGGCGTTTTCTGGTGGATTAAAAGTGACTTTATTACAAGGCTACATTCAAAAGTATGCTAACATTGGACGTATCTGTCAAAAAACAGTATGTGCGAAATCTACTATGGCGCACACTTAGCACATGATGACGTTGCGTCCAAGCGTCCAATCACACTGGGTAATTAATATGCATAAGCAGCGCCTTCACAATAGTGGGATCGAAAAAATCCTACGTGAGCTTTCGCATTGCAGCGGACTCGGCTGATAAATCCGTTTATCTACCTGTTATCGGACTGACACGTGATTGTGCCACGGCAACAGATGTGCAGTTCCCCTCAAACCTCACAAGCCAAACTAGCAGAAAAAGTTAAGCCCTCTGGGACTGCTTATTTACATTTTGAAATGTTAAAAATCGTTGCTTCATCGCAATGAGATGACATTTGAATACTTTTGTCATTTTAGCTATGTGAACACAGAAAACAAATATGGATATGATTCGTATATGTCAAAAGGTCACAAAAAAATTGTCACACTTTGCTCCTTCGCGGTCAGAAATGACCGATATAGGAAAATATATAGAGCAAATATTGAAAATATGTTAAATAAAATCACTAAATGAAATAAAAATACAAAAGAGGCTCTCTCTGACACACACATACACGCACACACACACACACAGAAACCTAGAAGTGACACAATGCCATTACACATGTTTTTAAGTTTTTTACAACCAAGGGGCACTAATCTGCTTTTCAAAGATTGTATTTTAACCTGGTATCTGTTTTAACCTGAAATAATGCATTCATTGAAAAATTATGTTTAAAAATATTTGACCAAATTAAAAAAAAAATGTACATTTTCAATGGATAGAAAAATGTTTAATAGTTATAGCATAAATATTAATTAGTTGCATAAAATTCTCTCAAATAAGAGCTATTTAGAACAAAAATATATTACATACATTTTCCTGAAAAAAAAATGTGTGACCCCTAAATGAAGAGAGCCAGTAAACTGAATGAAATAACAATTGATTGCAAAATATTTGTATAAAGTGTTTGATTTATCACTATACCTTCCTTATTTTGTTAGATCGCTTAGTTATCAAATACTAAGTAATAAAACGGCTTTCCATGTGTTCCTTTATAACACAATTTTTATGTTTGACTGTAATCATAATGCAAAGCTTGGTACTTATCAAACCAAAAATGTCTAAAAGTTGACACAAAAAGGACAAAAAGTTAAAAAAAGTAATATCTGAACAGCTAGGGAATTCACAAACTACTCTTTAGAGGGATATACTGTAACCGAGTGGTTACTCCTTTACACATGCCACTAAACATGTTTTTGCCTTTTTTACAACCAGAAGGCTCTTATCGCCTTCGGTCACTTTTGACCACGAAGAAGCCAAGTGTGACCCCTAAACGAAGAGTCCCAGAGGGATAAACATGCCACGAGACGGCGCGATGCTTTATGTGTCATGTGTGATCATATCCACGCACAAAGATTGACTTTGCCTGCGTAGATTTATTTGCGCATACATCTATTTCCACAGAGCATGTTTGACTTCAAAGGTTTACGACGTGAATCTCTAGAAATGCCGTTTATTTGAGAAGGGTCTCGCATGCCTATTTTTACTCCTCTGTGAAACATTAGCTCCCGCAGCTTCTGGGAAAGACCTTTATACCGTGGCCATTACTCTGTCATTCATCTGTCTAAGGGTACAGAGTAAAATGCCACTACATAGAAAAATTGTGTTTGTTTTTTAAAAGAAGAATTTTATACGCAACATTCAATAATTCCTCAATGCACAGATTAAAATACACTGCAATCCAGTGTAATGATATAGGTAAAAAGTGAAATTGCAAAACAGATAAATAAAAGAGCCTGGAAGCAATAAATAGGAAATAAACATGTTTAATATTTAAAAAGCGTGTCTTCTCCCCTTTTTGGGAATGTAGGTGGAAGGGTGCTTGAGATTGGCTTTGGAATGGCCATAGCAGCTACTAAAGTGGAGTCCTTCCCCATTGAAGAGCATTGGATCATTGAGTGTAATGATGGGGTATTCCAGAGACTGCAGGAGTGGGCCAAGAGTCAGCCACATAAAGTACAGCGCAAAATATTTCTTGTCACCCTTTTAAGTGGTCATATTTTTTGTTTGATATATTTTTTGTTTAGCACTAAATGGTTGTGCTCTTTACGCAGGTTGTTCCTTTGAAAGGCCTGTGGGAAGATGTGGTGCCAACCCTACCTGACAATCATTTTGATGGTAAGGTATCTAATACAATACTCTCTGATGAAAGAACATGTGTTTTTCGAATCTTGTTACATATTAAAGATGTGAGAAATATACTGTACCTATATGTTTGTCATAGGCATTCTTTATGACACATACCCTCTGTCAGAAGAGACTTGGCACACGCACCAGTTCAACTTCATTAAGGTACATCGGAAATCAGATTGTACAGTACTAGGGAATAATTGCTGTCATTGACCAAACTCAGGTCTTTGAACTGCTCGCTGATCTTGATGCACTTTGTTCCTAGGGTCATGCTAACAGACTGCTAAAGCCCGGCGGTGTGCTCACGTACTGTAATCTCACTTCCTGGGGCGATCTGCTGAAAAGTAAATACGACGACATTGAGAAAATGTTTCAGGTGGGTAAAAGTATTATGAGTTAACGTAAGCGAGTCTATAGGCTCATGATTTGATTCTTTGTTGGGGCATCTGGGTTTTCTTCTCTTTAGGAGACACAAGTGTCCCACCTTGTGGAAGCCGGATTCAAAAAAGAGAAGATCAGCACCACGCTGATGGACATCAGTCCTCCCAGTGAATGCAAATATTATTCCTTTAATAAGATGATCACACCCACTATTCTTAAAGAATAAAAGAACACGCTGTTTTATATAAAGAACATTCTAAATTAGTTTTTGTCTCGGTAGCCTTCCAATTGCTTTATTAATTTATAACTTCATAAATGAATCAGTTTTTATAAATGACTATAGTTATGCCAAATTTCTTTTTTCAAATGTACTACATGAAATAAACAATTACTGTTTACATTTGTTGTTGTTTTGGTTCATATACCGTATTTTAACATGGGAATGTTTTAACCATGCCTCATTTGGGGGGTATAGTGAACACCTCTGACCTAGATATAGCACACTGAACACATCGAAAAACTCTCAAAGTGTATATGTCGACCACTTTTCTTAAACCTGTTCCCAACACCAATACCCTCACACATTTTCTCTCATCTAACAAACCTGCAAGAACTCATGAACTGGGCGTGTCCAATGATGTGCAGTGTTGAAGGGGGCTTTCATGCAGTGTTGGAAAGCAGTGTCAAAGGATGCCACCTAATGTATTTCTGGAGTATTTAGGTGTTAGCATTTTGCTCAAGAACACCATGCTGATGGAAATCTCATAATAACACAAATAGAATGATTGGTTAAGCATAGGTCGTTGCACACAGATAACACATTACCCAGTTTTCGTACATTATGTTGTCCTGTGATCTCAGGCACTTTAACACTGCACAATTTAGAGAGTTAGCGACTAAGCACCAATTTGATTTGATTGATTTCTCTTAAACTCTGCAAGTCCACGGACCCTTGGGTGGGTCTAATATTGCATCATCAAATCTATAAATTGTGAGATATGGTATCGTTTGAAAGCTTAGAACCTCAGCTCAATCTTGCATTTTTGTTACATGAAAAAACATAAGGTCTGATTTCGTCTTCCCAAATCCTCTCTCCCCAGTGAAAAATATATAAATAATATTAAATTTCATATATCACCCAAACTCACAAGACACAAGTTAGCAGTAGAGTAGTATAACAGAAAAATTGTCAAAATCTTCACAGCTTTCTGTAAAATGAGACCATTTTTATGAATTCACTCCAATATATGTGGGTAGGGCACACTTTTATATTCCGGTTTATATAAAAAAAAGGGTTTTTGTAAATCTCATTACTGTGTTATTTTTTCCGGATTACACTGAAAAGCATTAAAATGATTTGGAAAAAATCATAAATTGAAGAGAGGACCACAAATATAAGCATGACAAATACTTATGGTTATTAAGATTTGTGAAGAAATTATGTTTTCAGCCTTAACTGAAGTACAAGTCACAATGCTAACAAATTTAAGCCTACGTTTTGCACTTCATTTTCTCTATGTTTTTAAACTATGATACACACTTGACAGATTATGTGAGGTCTTCCTGAATGTATTAGATTTGGATGTGTCTTTTTTATATTGAGTGGGTGTTAACTTGACTCAAATCCTTGGATTCTACCACCCTCAAAGTTAGGCTAGATGCTCTTATGTATTAAAATGATGCATACATTGATAGAGTGTACCACAACAACATACAAATGCCATGAAAAAAAAAACAATTCACTCCTCTCGGCGTTTAGAAAGTACTTTATTGTAGATACAAAGAAGAGGAGCTCAAGGAGGTCTTAATCTAGAGAAGCTCCTGAGAAATACATTTTCTTAGCCCAACGAATGACCAGACTTAAATAAACATTTTTACCAGACACACACACACACACAATCACTTCTCACTTGCGATACCAAATTTGTATTTTCTTCTCTCGTTTGATCTTCCTCTGTAACTGCAGTATTCCGTAAAGCAGGGCCTCAGCCGTTGGAGGGCAACCTGTTCAACAGGCACAAATTCGAAGATTTTTTTTTTAAAACAATTAAGAAATATTCTAAATCTAAATAAGCCATAGGTCATTATTGCTGCTACTTATTCGAAACACACCTGGGACGTAGATGTCCACCGGCACGATACGATCACATCCACGCACCACCGAATAAGAGTAATGATAGTAACCTCCACCATTAGCACAGCTAGCAGAAAACAAACAAATTAGTTTCAGTCTGCAAAAAATATTACATAATAAACTTGAACGTTTCAACCAGAATTTAGTCTTCTAAATCTAAAGCAAAATCTGTCAGCTTATTTCTCAAGAAAGAAAAGAATAAACTGTGTTTCTTACCTTCCCATCGAAACGACGTATCTGGGCTCGGGCATCTGATCATACACCTGCCATTACACAGACATAAACATGAAGTCTCTAACACAGTAGCGAACCTTCAGGGCTCTCAGTAATGACCTAAACTATCGTACAAATAATAATATATAAAAACGTAAAAATATTTTTTTCATTTAAAGTCGGTCGAGTTTCCCTATTAGATATATATAATTGACTTCCTGGATCGATCCGGACTCAGAAGAGTAATTCAAGATCATGGAACAGTCGCAGTTCTGTGATGTCATAAGCTGTCTGCGAAACCTGCGCATGTTGTAAGAAGTCGAACACGTGGTTACGTCGTGGGCCTTCGATGAGGCTACTGCTGACAGTACTGTTGTGTTGTATAAATCAATGAGAGAGATTCATTTTGAGTGACAGTAAAACTGACCAATCATATCATCTTTCTAAAGGTGCGCGCTTTGTTTTATGCTAACTTTCTGCCATCTTGGGGGTTGTTCACCAGCAGTCTCGTAAAGCGGAAGAAGCACCAGAAGTTGCCATAAAACTTCAAAAGAAGAAATGAGGAAACAGCATGTGGATGAACTTTATTATTAAGTCTCGGAAAAAAAAGAGAATTGCTGATAAACGTTGTTCAAAACAACAGGAGGAAGACTTTGTTATCAAGTAATTTATTACTTTTATTTATGATTTATTAGGGCGCCGTGCCGTAATTCATTCTGGTTGCTGATGTGCACATTTGTGTGCAGTGGGCCAAGGCTCAAATGTCCCGGTTCGCTACTGCTCTAACAACACCATGTAAGAGTAGTTATTTAATTAAAGGTATATTACCTAAAAGTAATAAACATAATGGTTCAAATTATTCAAAGCGATATGGTGTGGATACCTTTCGTAAAGCAGGGGCCATTTTATTGGTTAATGTTCCGGCGACGATCATGACATCAGACTGTCTAGGGCTGGCTCTGAACACAACACCAAATCGATCCATGTCATAACGTGGAGCAGCCATGTGCATCATCTCCACAGCACAACAAGCCAGGCCAAAGGTCATGGGCCACAAGGAGCTCTAAACACAAACACAACATTTTTATTAAGTTTCTATAGGAAGAAAACAATCCTAGTTTTGCTTCAAAACATAACCTCTCAGTACACAGCGAAAATTGCATAGATTTGGTTAGTTTTACATACCCTGCGCGCCCAGTTGACCAGATCATCCAGCTTGGTAATGACATATTCACCCTTGCTGCTGAGCGATGAGGCTGGTTTTGGGGCTAGTGCTGTGCTTTTCTCTCTGAATGGTACAAGGCTGGAAAGAAGTCAGTACACTTAGTTTCACTTGTTATTTAACAAATAATTAACACTTTGCTAAAATCCACCATCACAACATTACTGATATGGATAACATCAGAAAAAATAGCAAATTAGCTTTAATGCAAATATTAATAATACAAACTTGATTCATTTATATATTGATTCAGGCCACAGTTCAAAAGTAGAGTAAATATGTTGTGTTTACTAACAGAAGTGTTATCAGTTTACTACAATAACCATTTGCTTATTATAGTGCTGCTCTGCAACGACACAATCAATTAATTCTGTAAAGTTTGTTTTTGAAGTCAACATTAACCTTTAGGGGCTGGTTTAGAATAGAGATTAATATGTTGGTTCTTGACGGGACAATCTTGCAACACACAACCATAAGCAAATAATCTATTTCACACCTTGCGGAGTTTTCATCCTTTGTGTCTGTCAGTGGAACTTTTTTATGAGCAGCAAAAGATGAAATGGCCCTACATTACAAATATAAAAACACATTACACTCATTAATCATCAGAATAGTGCAGGTGTCAATATTTAGAATAATAAAGAAAAAAAGATCACAACTCATAAAAACAACATTTTATATGGCGTTCTTCTAAGGAGACAAAATCACGTTGCATGACGTGTTTAATATAAAGGCAAAAGGACAACAAAAGTTTAATGTAGCAAAGGAAATCAAAACGTACCTTATATTAAAGGAGCCAAGGGCGGGAAGGCGTGAAACTAAAATATTAACATATGTCATTATTCAATAATGGTGTAAGTTACTGTATGACCTGTACCAACCTAAAATACACTCAACTATATTTGTTTAACAAAACTACAATATTTATGTTAAAAGCACTGCATACAAACAAACAAACGTGCATATACCAAACTGTATACTGTAATATTATATTCCATTAAATTAAATATTGTTATTCATTTCCCCAAAAATGCACGTTATATCAGATCACTTCGTCAATAATCTTAATACGTTTAAACTTTACAGAAACCTTTGCATATCAACAACATAAACATACATTATTTCTGCGTTTCGAAAGGTCGATGCAGTTGAAACACGACGTTTAACTACTTTAATGTTTGAGTATAATGTCAAATGTTTGTTTGTATGCGACAGTCAATCTCAGATCAGTCATGTTAAGTAACAAGGTCAGTGTGTAAAATCTCTTATGGCACGAAAACATTCACTTAACAACGGAAGACACATGACAGCGGGGTAATATGTGATGCAACTAATCTACATATCATGCCGTAAGAACAATTCTGCATTGCCTTTACACAAAAACGTCTAGATTTAACTCGTTCGCTCACCCATCAACGCCGCCATCTTTGCATAATACCTACTTCCGGTTGTGACGCGACTTCCTCCTCTCAGTTATAAAAGACCTTACATAATAACATAAAAATTCAACTTTAAATGATTCTTTTATTATTTAATAACCCAGTGCAACACAAAACATTTACATTTAATGCATTTTTACGTTAACTAAAATTCTACATTAATTACAGTTACGAAAGAAATTGAATAATATTAACAACAATTTACTGAATACAAATATACAAAGCGATGAATTAACAAAGTAGCAGAGCAAGTTGCATTATCATGCAGTTCACATATCAAATCTGCACAATTTGAACAATCTGTAAAATCACAACACATCACAATTTATTTTCTTGATATATAATTGGTCAAATCTGTATTGTTTTAAATCTGTAAAAGTAAATAGGAACTTTACATTTAATTAGGGACCTTGTATTAAGCAAAACGTGATAACGGTGGGTGTGAATAGCGGCCAGTCATGATGAGGATGTATGAAGTGTGTTCATTATTTCTGATGTGTTGGATGTCGGGCTCTGAGACCTTCATCTGCGGGACACTGCAGCGACAAGACCCGCAGCAGGTGATCACAGACACAAACCACGGCGTTATGTAGGAAAGGTGCGCTCATTAACTTAGCATTACAAAAATGTAATTACGATTTTTTTTGTGGTAAGTTAGTAGTGTTTTGTGGTTTGTCTTTCTCTGATTGTTTTTATTTCTTTGTGTTGATTCGCAGTGTGGTTTTACTACATATATATATATTTTTTTTCATCCCTTCTCAACACAAACATGTATGCCACAGCACACTTCAAATATTACGCAAATAAGTTAGTGTTGATACAGCCTTTAAAAGAGAAGGAACATAAAAGACAAATATAAATACTTAAAGAACATTTAAACAAACAATTGTAAATAAAAAATAAATAAAGATGAGAGTGTCTAAATCTAACAAAAAAGCATATCCAAAATAGAAATAAAATGGCACTTTTACTTTTCGTAAACCTGAGAGACTTTACTTGTATCCGTAAATCATTGAACCAGAAATGTGGTCTAACTTTGATGTATTTACATTTATGAATATAATGTTTGTCATGGTTAAACACCGCGGTTTCATCGGTGTCAACATAAACAAACATCATGTGGCCCAAACGTCCGGTAGACCTCTGCAAAGAATCAATAACTGTTGAGTGTTTTCATTTAATTACAATTGACATAGAATAAAATCATAATATTAATTAATATTTATTTAATTGAATTGAATATATATTAGAACCAACCACATACCGGAAGTTAATTTAGGGCAAGCCATGTGTATTTTTGTTTGTTTGTTTATTTATTCTTTTTCTTACATTTTTACAAAACCACGGTTAATTTTCGTTAAGATTTAACCACGGTTTTACAACAGTAACCACAGTTTAACAGTGATATTTGTAGTTAAACTATTGTAATAGCAAAAACAAGATTACCACAATTTTACTATAGATCGTATATCATATTTTTAATGGCTTATTCCAACAGGATGTCAAAGAAGCAGTGTGTCAATTTAATATATATGAAGAATTTATTTTTAAACCAGGTTTCGTCTCCTTACATCTAAAATCAGTTTTAACAGCAGTCAAGATGACTAAATGACTGGTTGGTCAGCTTTGAAGTGTGTTTATAACTGCTGCTACTGTAATTATTACAAATGATTATAATCATTATTCATGTTTGATGGAAATTATGACCGCATGAAACAAAGACCCGTGCCTTTGCATTCATTCCAGCTGCATTATTTACATAACCACGGCATGAAACAAGAACGAAAGGTATCAGATAGTCGCTTTAAAATTGATTCATTCAGTCTGAATGATAGCACTGTGTTTGTGTGATACTGCAGGTGCTGCAAACCTTGAAGGGACACTTCACCCAAAGATGAAAATCCTGCCATCATTTACTCACCTTCGAGTCTGTATAAATGTATTTGTTCTGATGAACACAGAGAAAGATATTTGGAAAAATGTTTACAACCAGACAGATTTGACCCCCCATTGACTCCCGTAGTAGGAAAAATGTGTGCCCCAGAACTGTTTGCTGTCCTACATTCTTCAAAATATCGTCATTTGTGTTCAACAATTTTTCCTACTATGGGAGTCAATGGGGTGCAAGATCTGTTTGTTTATGAGCATTCTTCCTTTCTCAGTGTTTATCAGAACAAATACATTTATACAGACTCGAAGGTGAGTAAATGATGGCAGGATTTTTTGCTGAAGTATCCCTTTGAGGGTGCCCAAAAGCAGAGACCACCCCACACTCGATGATCCTTAATGCCTTCAATGTCAGCCTATGTGTTTTGCAGATGACTATGGATCTTGCATCTAGAGAAACCTGTGCTCTGGCTGCAGGGATCACTGCTTCGGCTTTAAAGTAACTACACTTCAGTATTGTGTGATTTACAATATACGATTTTGCATAATGTCATTCATAATTGGTTACATTTTTGTCACGCTCATAGCCCTTCATTGACCAGGCGTGAGGTGCGGTACATTGTGATACGAGTGTCTAGACCAGCCGGTCTGAGGAGAGAGGACTGGCACCCTAATGGAGTGTTCAGACCGGGTGAGCCTGAAAAGTGATCAGTGTCTCACTTTGTCTAATGTAAAATGCAGACTGCTAGGATTTTCACCCTCTGGGTTATGGATTCCCATCAGTGAGCCATTACTTTGGTTACGGGCGTCTGGATGCTGATAGGCTGATGGGAATGGGGAGGAATTGGAGATCAGTCCAGTTTCAGAAGAAGTGTTGTAGAGGTGTCATCACAAGACTCAGGTAAAAATGATCCGTCTGGTCTTTTCTAAAGACACATTTATCTTAGTCTTATCTAAGTATTTTGACGTGTTGTTTGTCTGCAAGTGTGTTAAGTGGGAAATTCACTCTACGATGGAACAAGACAGCTTGTCAAGGATCTGAAAATTGGATTTGGTCTTTGGAACATGTGCGACTGCATCTGACCCTCGCAAACACACGATGTGCCTTTACTATCCACATCAGCGCAGTCAGGTCACAAACATCCATGTTGGTCTTGAAACAGCAGATTTAGACATGACAGATGGTTATATTTCAAATGATCTTTCTTTTCCAGACCACTGTACTGGTCCTATGAGGGATTTCATGACTGGCCTTTTGTACATATACGGTTCTGGGACAAAGCTCCAGCTGGATATTGGGTTCTTCAAACAGAAAGTACCAACAACCTTGATAGAAGCGGTATGTTTCCAAACCCCAAGTCACAGGCATGAATATGATTAAATATTATTTAATATACTGCAAGCTCCACCCTGTGGTGTCTGTGGGAACTGTTCAACTTTTAACATTTACATTTAAGATAAACATGTTTTTTGACTTGTTGTTTTAGTGCAAAAAAATAATGGTTTTGTCTTTAACAAAACAAACAGTGTAACCCTGCCCAAAACAGAATAGAAAATGTAATGGATTTAGAGGTTATAACGGGAATTGTATTGGTTGGAATGGAAACTATTATGGTGTCTACTGGTATGTAATGGATTCTATTGGTGGGATGTTTAATCCTATTGGAATAATATCCAAAACACACAACAAAAATACATTTTGTAACGGTTTATGGAAAAAGCTAATGGTTCATAATGCTATTTTAAAGGAAACCATTACAATTTCTATAATGGTTCTATAGTTTTTTCAGTAAGGATGTAAATGACAAATAATAGCCATATGTTGCTTGTAACTGGGATAAAGTTAACAGCTATAAAGTATTTTTACATCATTTGTTTTATTCAAACAAATAACGCTCTGGCTCCACTATAGACTCGAGCAACAAAATCATGAACACTACACAAGGGTTCAGAACACCTTTTTAAAGTTCATACGTTTTTTGTTAATAACTGACAGCTACAGGCATTGTTCAACAAAAAAATGAAAATTCTCTATTATGTTGTCAAACCTATATTTATTTTTTTGGAACACAAAAGGATACAAGTTTCTTATCTCTTTACAATGGAGGTTAGTAAGGATAGAATCTGAAAAAATACTTAAGAAAATGAATTGTTCTGTTTACGTTGCCTCTCAACTTAGAGCTTCCATCTCAGGTTCAGATGGAGCTGTATGGAACTAAGAAGCACATGATCCATCACCGTCTGAGGCGACATATTGTACAGAACTGTGAGATTAAAGACCGATATGGAACTTGTGAGGGTATGTGATCCTGCAAAGATCTTTAGTTTGTACATTAATATCTGTTTATCACGACTAATTATCTTCCAATACATCAGATGTTCCAGTGTGTGCCTACCCCTATTATCTGTATGAGAAGTTCTGCCTGGCGTCCTGTCCACCTCATCATTACGAAGAAGAGGGAAACAGCAATCGTCCCTCTCGCACATGCGTTCCATGTCATTATACGTGCAACACCTGCTACGGTCCACTTAACACACAGTGTCTCGCCTGTCCCCCCTACTCCATCCCTGACCCCAATGAGGGTACCTGCAACAACCGCAAGTACATCTGGGAGAAGGACAGAATGTGGCAGGAGGCACAGATTTGGATCGTACTGGCGCTGTTTGTTGGGTCACTATTGACAGTTTGTGCTACTGCTTTTTCATGCATCACCTAAATAAACGATAATACCCAGACTGAAGTGGTCGCCATGGAGATGGTGGAGAGAAATCACGTCTGAAATAAAGGGCCATGAAAGGAGCCCTGATGAGGTTATGATCTGTGTTGTGTCTCTTTGGGTCATTTGGGAAACTTATCACTTGGCTCATTTTAAGTAATTGGCAATTTAAAGGGATAGTTCATCCAAAATTGCACATCGATTACTCTCCCTCTTGTCATTTCAAACATGTATGACTTTATTTCTTCTACAGAACACAATAATTTGAATAATGTTGTCATCATGTGTAACCCAAAATACTGTGACACACATGATGACAGAATTTTCGTTTTTGGGTGAACTATACCTTTATGTATCCTGAACAAACACCATAAATCTGGGAGCACAATTTTTTGTTAATAGCACAGATAATATGAGACATTATGAACGGATATTGACCACTTTCTAATTTCAAACACAAAATACGTAGACATGCACGTTTTAAAGAAAAACACGTTTTTTCTTATTTTATTGGTTATTGAAAATACCTTAAAATAGCCTTTGATGCACAACACAAATGAATCAACACTGTTTACAGTGTAAAATGCGAAAGAAAAAAAAAACACTCCAATAGTACAAACCTGTACAAAGATCGAGGTTTATCAATAAATTAAAGATTTCTAGCCCTTATCTGCACGAGAGA
Organism: Triplophysa siluroides; assembly: GCA_006030095.1. NCBI lineage: Eukaryota > Metazoa > Chordata > Actinopteri > Cypriniformes > Nemacheilidae > Triplophysa > Triplophysa siluroides. The sequence continues at coordinate 553,251 of VCII01000835.1, read as the reverse complement.
GTCAGAACACCAGCTGACCATCATGACAACAACACATTTAGCTTTGGCTAGCATATAACTTGTGAATTGACTTGCATTCATGGGAATGGATTTCTGTTTATACAAAGATTCAGTCTTCAGTAAGCAGCCTGTGAAAGTGGTCAGTTCTCTTCTTCAGAACATTTCTAAAGTCATCCTGCAAACAAAATAAGCAAACACAAATCATCATGACTATCATAACATGAAATGTAGAAATCTACGGATTCATAGTTCCTTCAAACACTCACCGCTTGCACTAGTTTCTCCAAGTACGGGGTGTGTTTTTGCAGCTCGCGATCCTCTTTGTCTCCATTCCAGCTCTTTATGGGAATCATATTCATCAGCTGTTAAAAACAAACACAGATGAACCCAACAGTATTCACACTGAAATGACAAACATCTGATCAACTCAGTCCTTCTTTAACATGTTACAACAGACGTACGTGATAAGGGAAAGTGTGAGGGGCGTTGTCTAGGATGACCGTTTTCGACAGGTCTCTCTCCAGCACGTTCAAGTCTTTAATGTAGTGTCCGAGCACACAAGCACAGTCGTCCTGATACAAACGATGTCTTGGAACAAAAAAACACACATACATGTAATTAGAAGTTGATACTTTCATTCTTTCCTTTAAGAGGAAATTCAGTCCCTTTGAAAGTTGTGTTTAGTTCTGTGAGAACGCAATATAAACAGAGTGTGCAATTCTATTCGGTGCCGCTAGGGGGTGCAGAAATTCACATCATGATATTTTTTTTATCAATTGTTCTGCACAAGAAAAACAAGTATGAGGGTGTTTACACAAGTAGAATGACACTTAGAGATACTGAATGTTTGCTTGCAGTCAGCACATGCCTCACCTGAAGAGCTTTTTGCTAGGATCCAATATGTCCACAATCTTTTCTGCATATTCTTTCTTAGCAGAGGTATAAACGAACATCTGAAACGGAAAACAAACACAAAATATTCATTCATGTACAACAATCAGAGTTTGGCAATCACGCCTGACAAACAATCAGTCTTTATTTTACCTCAAAATGTTTCGTCATGGCTTGCAGAAACTCTTTCACATATGGCCTGAGGATCAGGTAGACCTGTGACAAAACACTTTATGAATGATACACATCTTATTCGCTAAATTTCTGTCATCATTTTATTACCCTCCGATTGGTCAAAACCTGCATAAATGTCTTTGGTCTGCTAAACACAAAGGAAGATATTTAGAAGAATGTCAGTAACCAAACTGATCTCATCCCCCGTTGACTCCCATGGTAGGTAAAATAAATACTATGGGGGTCAATGGGGGATGAGATCGGTTTGGTTACTGACATTTTTTTCTAATATCTTCCTTTGTGTTTAGCAGAACAAAGAAATGGTCATAGGTTTGGAACAACCCGAGGGTGAGTAAATGATGATAGAACTTTCATTTTTGGGAAAACTATAACTTTAAAAGAAACTTCTGAATACAAACAACGACTACTGGATTTATGCTATTTCAACATTTTTTCTAAAGAAGCATGATCACTTCAATTCTAAGGATAAAGTAATAGATTTACCAACCTTGTATTTGTGATCTTGAAAGTGGGTGTTGAATGTGTATTCAGCATCAGGGATCACATTGAGTGAACTGAACACGAGAGTTTCATCCTATGATCACACAAAATAAGATCTACAATCAGCCACAATCAATCTGACCTTCTCCTACACTTTAATAACTAACAGAATAGCAAACGCGAGAGCAAAAAAACATATACCCATTAACACACATTCACAAGTTTTGCAACTTAACCAGTCGAAAAAATGACAAAATCCCAGCAACACACAATTTGTCTGTCCACACAGAGCGTTGTGAGTGACACAACACAAATCACACATTGCAGCCAATCAGAACGCCTAATAATAACCAGATAACACTCACCAAATCAAGCACGAGGGTAGAAGCAGGTGTGCTCCTTGTCTTTGGTGGAATGTCTCGCACCGCTGAAACGGGTCTGGACTGTTGTGATCGGTTTGGTATGTTCTTGATAAACGTGAACCTAAAGACAAAACAAGCATTTAACATAAAAAGCACATAAACATGCATCTGGTGAGTAGTTCCGTTTCAGTTTTTTAACACTACACAAATGTTAAAACAAAATACAACCAACAACATTTACAACTGAATCACAATGTTAAACAAACATGTTTATTACTTAATTATTACACAAAAAAAGCAAGCGACTACAAATGGTGTAGTTTATGTCCAGCAAAATGGTCTATAGAAGAGACTCACGGGCTAAAGACTTCATCGTTCTCTTCATCCTCTGAGAGAGGGCTCACGGCACTATAGCCAAACACACGGTGTTCAGGACTGAAGAGTGCACTACAGGAGGACTGTTCACCTATTAAACAGTATCAGTGTTATAAAGGTAACATAAGCCTTTATTTACCTCTGACACTAACTGACAACGGTATTGACTGTCAATAGGTTGCTATATAGTCTTAATTCTGTTCTTCTCTACTCGGTGTCTGCACTCACTGTCTTTTGGAGGTGTGAGGAAGTGCACTGCAGGAGAATAAAGGCTTCGAGCGGCAGGATTTAATGAAGAATGTCGTTCCCGGAGGTGACGAACTGGTGTCTTGAAATCAGATTCTGAAATTTGAGATATTGGAAAAAGATCACTTGCTGTTACATCATCATCATCAGTGGGCCCTTATGAAACATGCATTTATGTGAAGTGTGATTCAATTACCTTTACAGTCATCACTTAATAAAGCTTTTCTCCTTCCATGTTTAATGCGTGGACGTTTGGCCGCTGTTGGGACATGATCGGCGTCCAGATTAGAGCAGTCCTGAAGAACGTCTACCTCATTTTCATCCTACAGCAAGACATGTGGGAGACATGACAGCCAGTCAACAAGTGAACGCATAAAAAAATATTAAAATACAGGTATTTAGTTCCTAAATTAAAGTTTTTATTACAACAGTGTATATTCCTAAATATGATGTTAGGTTGTGTATATTAGTGTTTTATAAATAAACTCTAAGGACAATATTATTTTAATATTTCGCATTTGCTAGAACAAAACCTCAAGACCCACGTGCTCCTTCCTCAACAATACACAGAAAAGCTGATTGGCTGAGAAACAACTCAGTCAAAATACTGAAATCCTATTGGCTACATGGAACATCATACCGCCTATAAGCACATCGAAACTTCCAACTTTGAGCACTCATATTTAACGCTCGTAATTATGCGTTTTACGTGGTCATACGTATTATTAAGCGTTCATCAGTATGCTATTTTGACGTAATGTTTGAGCAGTTCAATTCGCTATCTCAACCTGACGTATTCCGTCAACTTCGCAGCTGTTAGCATCATGCTAACCAGGCCCGTGCGGAGCATTTCAAACGACGAAACACACGCACAACATATTCAAACACATGCAGAAATAATAAACATGCTAACGTTGATAAAGCACGACTGACCGGTGCCTGGGCCAACGGAGTCCGTGGTAGCGTTACCGCCAGCTCTGCAGCGGCTCGACGGCGGCGGGAGGGTGTCGTTGGGTTTTCATTCAAAATATTTCTCGAGCGAAGTCTCATTTTCCGCTAGGCCTGATTAAAAAGACGCCGCTTACAAACATAAGCGCTTTAAACGCTCACGAATAACACAATGATCCGACACTCCGGTCAATATCCATGAAACAGTTCCGCGACGTCGCGCTGTTATCAGACTGGCACAGTTTAAAATGAAGAGTAACGCATTTCAGCTCTAACCATTCAGCACGCACGCTTCGCACTGTGGGCGGGGCTTCGGATACAAACAGTAGAAACGTGACTATCACTTCACATTGAAATGTCATTTCATTTTTAAAAGCAGTTATTAAAGCAAAATAAAGTTTCAATCTTTACGTTTAATTTCCGCATTTCTATATTAGTTTAAATGCAAGGTGTGTTTTACAGTTTTGTGGGAAGGTCTTTGTGGAGTTAAACAGGCTTGTCATATATCTGAGAAATGTAGACCACCATGATTCCCACCACATTAAAAGACCAATTAATATTCAACTTGACAATATTTACCTGTATGTGTATTCAAAATACACATGCAGTAAACACGATAATTTAGGTAAATAACGATTGAGGAAAGATTAAGCAATTTTGCACATTCAGCAATCACCTAACTTACAATATTAAAATATAAATAATTGACATCATATACCTTCACATTGGTTTGCATCTTTCACTGTCCTTTTGCAGAATAACTAGTTTTTTCATAATAGGCACTCCCAACACTAGCATGTCTACTTACATTTTAACATTTACCTTTGCATTTCATGGACGATTGTGTCTTTTTAGAAATGTGTTTGTTCGTCCGTATCAGAACAATCTCTGTCTGACACCACTGACCCATTTATTGCAAACTGCGTTCATGTACGACACCAAAAAAGCACGTCATCATTATACATCAGAATCAGATTTTATTGTTTTTTCAATGTTTTTGTATACAGCTGGAGATCTCAAATTTGAAAATCTAACATTCAAACATCTGATGCTTGAGAATGATCAAATGTAAACTTCAAGAGACAACAAAACTCATCAACATTAACTTTTTTTTCCAAAACAAAGAAATGCTAACCATCAGAAAACAGACACACCCAAACTGAAGATCCGGAATTACCAGATCATTACAACATATAAAAGCCACAGAAGTAGTCAAAAGAACGTTGTTTGTTTCAAAGAGAAAACGTCCTTGAACTACATTTGTTTGCATGTGTGTTGAGGTTACAACAATTGATTCAGAGTGGATATTACAGTTTGTCTAAAACATAGTCGATCCGTGATATTCTGGGCCATTTCAGCACTTACGTGGACATTCTTTGGACACCCCTCCCCCTAATTATATATTGATATATTTCTTCTCAAAATAAAGTTAATTATTCACACAAAGAGAGATTAGGATAAATAGGTTAGGATTGTCTTTGTCCTTCACCCCTAGAGGAAACGGTCAAGAGGTTGACATTACACAATTTAAAGGAAAAAAAAATGCACAGAACCTCACATCGCATTCTTGCGTAGGAGCAATTTTCTATCTCGTTTGAAACTAAGCAAGCAAAAAACTCAAAAGCACTCACATAAAGAAGGGCTATTCAGATAAAAAAAGAAAATTTAAACGACTACATCATACTTATTGCATCTGCAATTTAAAGTAAAATAAAAAACCTCGAGTCAGTGTGCCAAGGCAAATATTTTGTATTTCCATTATAAAAAGGTAGAACAAACGTTACATGTGACCACAGTAGCCTACTAGATGAACATACTGTATCTCTTTAACCAGAGGTAGAAGTGTATTTCCTGAGAAGACGACACATGTCTTGTTTTAACGTAAAACCTAAGTTGCATTGCTGTCAATGTACTGAAAGTGAATGACTTAACTTTTAGTGTGACGTTAAGTTCGACAGTGAAAAGGCATTATCAAAGCTTATGTTATGCAATAAAAGCTAAACGAGCTTGCGTGTTTTATTGTACAGCAATTTTGGTTGTCCTTGCAATAAACATGACAACATTAGCATGCTATATTACTACTGTTTTTGGAAAAAATTGCATACATTAAGGCATTCATCAGAGCAAAAACTGAACCTTCTCATGGACACCTTTCAAGTCTTACTCGTGGTAACAGTATTTTCATTTAAAAAAAGACAACGACATCTTTGATCGAAACACACTGCTTAAAGGCCATCAAAAATAAGGTAATGTTACATTACGATCATCGGTCATTGAGAGTAACCCAAGTAAGGGATAATGTACATGCAGCCGGTTATTATCGCAGAAAAAAACCCCGACAGTGTCACACTGAAGGGCCTTATTTCGTGATAACAGCCGGCTGCATATACATTATCCCACTTATTACACGGCTACTTGCCACATGAGAAAAAAAAGACATGAAATGTGAATTTGAAATACTTTGTTCGTTCATTTTTATCGAATGCAGACCTTCTGTTAGGAAAGGCCGTTTACTTTCGGTTTTTAGGTCAGAAACGACGTTCAAACGTCACAAACAGGCAACTTGGTTCAATCATTTGTAAATACAATCTCATATATGTCATTAAAAGACATATTTAAATTTAGTTTGTCGAAATAAAACCTGTCCAAATGATTTGCTGCATCCGGGTTACCCTGTGTTATTAGTTTTGAGAGGTTGTTATCTGGGAATAACTAACCTGCAAGTGTCGCGACTGGCCAATCGGAATCAAGCATTCCAACGAGCCGTGTAATAAAGAAAGATAAAACTGAAGAAATAATTGAAGAGAAAGTTAAACATCTTAAATTCACAATTCAAAACCTAAGAAATCCCGATCTACATGACAGCTCAGTAGATTTGATTCACGTGACACAAAAAGTTCATGATTTTTAGCAGATGAATGTTTTTTCGAGGTAGCGAGATTCTGGCTGTACTCACTTTGAGGCATGATGTGTTGAGGTGTGCTGATGTATAAACCTGCATTACGATTTGCAATACGAAAATACGGATAGAAACGGTAACAACGACTCCCAGACTGTTTCCGATGCGGATGAGAAGAGACCAAGGAGTTTAACTTCAAGTTCAGAAACACTAAAACCGCAGGAAGATGTTTTGGATCAAAGTAAGGCCACTTCTCTTCTGCCCAACTGAAAATGCCAGATTCATATCACACAAACCCGTTTCGGTCACCCCACCGAACAGGCATTTTTGACCTTGCATACAGTGTAATGCTAGAGGAGCTTGACACGGTTCATTACAGCTACATGTTGACAGTAAAAACATCCTAGTCAATCGAAAACAACCCTGCAGGATGTGATGCAATATTATAGAGAAAGCCACATCCTCCTGAACTCTAACAGGAGAGGTTTTATTCTGCGAGACACTGTTCAGAGAAACACCTGATATCAAATCTATCATTCTCACACTCTTGCTGAACAAACACTGAGATAACCAACAACAGCGCTGGCGCTTCAAAATGAAGCACTGCATCATTGGACCCCTCAATAACATTCAGGACTGAACAAGAAAGACACGAAGCAGTTAGTGTAGAAATCGAATGCAAGATGATCTGTGCGTGTAAATGTTAAAGTGGAGTCAAACTGTGATTATTGTCCACAGAGCGACACAAAATCTACCCTAATACAAGTAAAACACCCTGATCTCTTTTCAATTCCACTTTAGACCGACCGTAGGTCCAAAAGAAGCATGCAAACTACGGCGGTGTTCATTCTGACGCCAGTTTGCCAGTCGTTTTGTAAAGCTGACCAATATCTATAAATGCACGCTGAACTTCTACTAAATCAGCTTTTTACCCTGATCGTTCACAATTTATGATAAGATCATGGATTCCATAACAGATGGGAATCCATAGAGGTGAATAATCAAAAGTAAAAAAAACTTCAGACCGAATTGTGTTAGTGGTGAAGATAGGTGCCCATCGGTCACCGTCAGCACGTCTATAAACTGTGCTGAAGAAAAACCTTCACAAGGCACTGCAGATACATAAAGAATAACAACAACAACAAACGGTACAATAATATATTAATAAGTCAGACCCTTAAGCAGTTTGCATCACACGTTATAACAATAATACTATTGTTATGTTTTTTCCTAAAGATGAAAAGCTCTCGTCATTTAGAGACGATAAAACCCTATTAAGCAGAATCCTACGGCCGTTGCGTTTATGCCAGACAGTGTGCTCACAGAAAGAGAAATAAATTATTCACAGGTTTGCATATACATTATATATCATCATCTTTATAATAAACTTTGTCTTTTTTTTTAGATTTCTTTTGGCTCCTGAACAAAGGAGAGTGTAAATAAAAGACCTGAGCTAGTGTACTTCAAGCTGAGAACTGCTTATGTAATCCTGCATTGTTTCTATATATTTTTGGCATATCTTCTGTAGTAACTGAGGTTTTTTGGCTTTGGTTTTGCACTGAGAGGGAGAGTCTGAAGTGTTAAGGCGATTGGTTGTTTGAGGATGATGAGGTAGGCGTGTGGAGAACAGACTGAGAATGAGGTCTGCTGTTTGCCGCGGAGGATTTGTTAGTTGCACCCAAAGGGGCCGGTGCCGCGGCCTGGGCGAAAAGAACGCCTGAAATGAGGAAACGGAAAGAGATTGGTCACAAAGCTAAGAACTGCAGGTACAGACTGAATATACATCAATAATGAATCCTCACCGGTGTAGACGACTCCATTGAGCTCCACTGACATACTGATGCTGTTTAAACCATTGGTGGTCAGGTTGAGGGCGGAGTCTGGCTTGCTCTCTGTCAGATGACAACACAACCAGTTAACCTTCATGAAAACTACTAGAAGTACTTCACACTTTTCAAATGATTTCATGCGTGTATTGTAAACAGAAAATGCAATATTTTGAATACAAAAACAATTTTTACTTTATTGGTCACAAGCCTAAGAATAACCAAGCAAAAAGTGTTTGCCTTGTCCAGCTGTGTGCGTTTTTGTGTTTTCTTATGAGACGACTCAAATGTATATTTGTATTAGTTTTATGCTGTATAGTAACTGTTATAAATACAAATAAAATATATTAAATATTAAAAGAAAAAAAAACATTGAAAGTTATTTTATTTTTTGTAGCTTATTTGAATGTTTGGTTATTTGGTTAAAATCAGTGTTTAGTTATTTTAATCACAAATATACTTCATTTCTTTTCATTCTAGTTTTGTGGAGCTCTTGAATAATACAATTTAGAATAATAAAGCTTCTAAATATTTAGTTTTGTTTTGAAATACAAATATCTAAAACATTTTAAATTCAGATAGATTTACCTGAAAGGCAAAGCGAACTAAAAAAGTAACTTTTTGAAAATATTAACTTGCTTTTTGAAAGAGCATGTAAAAATGTAGCACACTTGTATTAAAAAACTGCAAATGGAGTAAGAAAAATTAACTTGAATTAAGTACTAATAAATAAAACAATTCAATTCAAACATAAATCAATTTACGGCAGATATTCTGGCTTGTTTCAAGCATAAACGTAACTTCAAATATTTATTTCAGAAAAAGTAAACCTATCTTGCATTAACAATATTTAGATATTTGTACTGTAAAATACAAATATATTGCTTACACCAGGGGGCGCAGTCTCATCGCAATTTCTCAACCAACTTTTAAGAGTTCAAAAACAACCAAAAAAAGTACACGTGCAGTAGCATGGGAATTTTTTTCAGCATTTGATTTGGCTTCCGAGCAAAGGCAAAACCTCACATTCTAACACCGCTGACCAATAAAGGAAGTCACGCTGCGTGGAGGCAGGGATTCCCCACACGAGACAACATCTCTACACGTCTCCTCATCTCTAGAGCTTTAAACTGGGTCAACACCTTTGGTTTTCTAATGACAAATCCTTTCACCACAACTTTTATGTAATTCACACTTATGTGAATTATGATCCAATCAGTCCAAATAGTAAATGTTCTTTTCTCCCATTCACAAGAACAGTGCTGAGTCAGAACCGTACTAGAATTGATGTTGTGGGAAAGCGAGAATGGCAGTGACTCACTATAGATGTGAAGCGTATCACCTGAGAACCAATGATCTGTAAATCCACATGCTAGTAATACGGTTGGCCTGTGGTTACATTTCAGGCTTGTTCCTACTAAGAGACACTACCAGTGAATGATAAGGTGTGAAGGGGTTGACCGCACTGCACTAGAAAACACAATGAGCTAATTTCATGACCTCAGGAACTGAAGTTGTATATTCCAGAGGCATGTTTTCCCTGAAACATCAAACATGATACAACAGGTGCTTTTATCAGGTCGGCGTTTATGTGAAAGGACTAAACCACAGCAAGAACAACAATTATGAGGGAACTTTGTGACTTTGTCAATCAATATACAAAAGCAAACAATATTTAAAGTTTTTAAACGGGAAGTATTAAAGTGGAAAATGTTGCCTTTATCTCGCATTAGACACAAAAATTGCAGATTACTTTACGTATTTAAGTTGGTTGAAGTCACAAATGAGGTTGAGCTGAAATTTTCCGCAAAGTCAAACCTGACAGCTCAACTTATAAATCATTTCAGGCTTACTGCCAAAAATCAGGGTAATTGTGGTTCTGCTAGGTATCCGATTATTATCTTTTGCCAAAAAAGTTATTTATGGAGGCTTTAATTTTGCAATTGAAGTCATATATTGAGAATAGAAAGAATTAAACACGTTTCATATTTCATGTCTCAACATGGCAGAACACATCAGCCCATATATCTGTACCTTGATTGTTGATGCGGATGTTCATTGGGATCTGTGCCGTCATGGCCAGCAGGTTATGCTGCAAGGCTCTCTGCAGAAGCCGCTGGTGTTCTTCCAGCGGGAGGGCGATCTTCTTCTCTGGGGGTTCGCCGGATTCTAGCTTTTCGCGTAGTTGTTCCAGCGCAGCCATCTGGGCGATGGTGGCCGCCTGCGCAGCCTGGGCCACTGCTACAGAGTGAGAAGCCAGAGACATGGGTATACGTGGGTGAATCCCATCATCTTCTACACAGACAAAAAGAGAGAGAGATGAAACATTTAAAATAAAGCAGACTGTAGATCATAAGAGCAACGTTTCTTCTTCAAAGATCTCACCCTTTTTCACTTTCTGTAGGGATGAGAGCAAGGCACCGTTGCTGGGCAGGGTGATGCCCATTTGTGGCATTGTGAGCTTGGGTGAGGAGAGCATTGTGGGCGTTCCGTTGGGCGAATAGGTAAAGAGTGAGCCGCCGAAGCCTTGTCTGCGTCCTTCGCGTCGGTTGCTGTCAATAGCTGCCTGCAGCTCGTTTGGGTTGCTGAGACTCCTCTTGTCACATTCATACGGGTAGAGATACTTCATGTATCTACAGAAGGGGCAAAAGAACAACAAATGATTTCCTGTTTTCAGTGTCACACCTCAATTATCTCGCGTAAGCTCACAAGAGTAAAGGCCCAAGCATCAATCCCTGTGGGACTCCTACTATCTTTCAGCCTTCATTACTCCTTCCACTACATTGTTTTTCAATTAAGGCATATGAACGCCAGATGCTCATATCTGGGTCCGGATCTACACATGTGCGCAGGTGTTTGTGGACGTACTGTGTTCTGAGAGTGAAGGCAGCACTGGTGATGGATGTGGGTAGGTTCAGGCCCTTCGTGATCTCCCTCCACAACTTCTTATTTATGACCTCCACCAGCCCCCCCTTTTCCGTCACCAGCTGGTACAGCATGTAGAGGTCCAGCACCTGCTTGGCCATGATGGGAATCCGGTTCACCGGCGTCCCTGCAGGAAAACAAGCAACTAGTTTAGTCACCCGCACGAAGGGTTCGCTCAACAAATGCGTTTATTTTGTCAACAAAAGTAATGATATTAGTCTTCTACTAGGTCACATTTGTCAAGTTTTGGCTGTTTTTAGCCTACAAAGGGAAGCTGACCTACACAGGCATGTTTATAAGCAAGGCCATACATTTATGTAAAAGCGAGGCATGTAACAGATGTCAGACAACATTTTCTATGTGACATACGAAGCAGGTTCAAGCACGATTGGATGACAACAGCTCCAAGGCCGAATCATGAAACATACATATGTTTACACTCCCACGTTAAGCACACACGTGTACACGCAAGAGCAAGAACCCATCTTTACCATGACACACACTATGGAAAATGCAACATGATTGTAGAAAAACACACTCTGAAAGATGAGCCTAGTGTTGATGTTAATGTCAGGGGCGGAGTCTGGGTGGGTCTGGATCATAAAGCACACTTCATGACATCATGGAGTGATTTCTTTAGCATAAAAATTGTTTATGCATACCTCTTTTTTGCATAAAGCTAAACAGATCGTCCAAGAACTCTTTCCTCTTTGGGTCAGTATCCAGTTCGTAGAGCTGCAAATGAAAAAAAAAAAAACAAATAGAGAAAATATGTTAATAGAGCACTAATGTAAGTGATTTAATAATACTGTACTTCTGTTAGTGTCATTTAGCTGATTTTCAACCTGCTTTGCATTGTTACAATCTTGGTTGCATTGTTACAATGTTGGTAGCATGTAAATAAACACACAAAAACTGCATGTGCATCAAAGTATAAAAGAGGATATTTTTTTTTCAAACTCTATTTGAAATATCTGGTTATAACCAAACAAGCTCACTATACAACTGACAAACGCCTCAAGGATCTTATTGACAACACATGCCACATCATATGTCAAAAAGGTCAAGTTATTTAATCATGCACCGGAACACCAGTGACGGTATCCGAGCAACAACAAGCGATAATCGTCTCATTCTTTCTCAGGGAAGCGTCTCACTTTCTTCCTCTGTTGCTGAGGTCTCATTAGCAGCACAGAGAGCTCTTGCAGTTGCCTGTGAGTGCTCCAGGCAGGGGGAGGGTTCCAGTGAACCCAATGGTAGCGTGAGAGGCCAGCAGAGGGTCAATTACAGGATCTGTGCATTTTTGAGAAGTGCCAAGCTATAAATCTCTTAAATAACTGCCAACTTCTCCCTACATTTTCCACACCGTCTATCAATGCCTCCCTTCTTGTGTTTTACCCACAATTCCACTGTACGTATTTCAAATCAGCTGCCCAACAGAGTTGATTAGAGCCTCCAAGTCTTTGTAACAGTGTCTTGATGTAAGGATGAGGATTGTAAAGGGTTCAACAATTCTGGGTTATATTCAGATAAATCACATAATGATACAATTGACAGATGTCACAATTTGCCTGTTTTGACAATACTTGTAATATTGATAACCATGATTATTGATATTGCATCAATATGACACATGATAATATGGTAAATAATTCAGAGGCAGTATCTAGGAAACACTTCAACGTAGTAGGTGGTGGTATTGAACCCATTTTCATAGATATCGCAATAAGGCATACATGTACAAAATATTATATAAAAAAAGGTAAAAAATGTCAAATTACAGAAACAGACTGCAAATTTAAAAGATAAGTAAAACAACATGAAAAATATAACATTTTAGTCTTTTAACATATAATATTTTAGTTTTTCTAGAGGGTTTGTTTAAGGAGACATAATTCTGTAAGATAAATTAAGATCGCAATGGACTATTGTAATGCGCTACTGGCTGGACTTCCAAACCTCTACAGATGATCCAGAATGCAGCGGCAAGAGTGGTCTTCAATGAACCGAAGAGAGCACACGTCCCTCCTCATTTCTTCATTAAGTTACATTGGCTCCCTGTAGTCGCTCGCATCAAATTCAAAGCTCTGCTCTTGGTCTACAAGACCACCACTGGTTCGGCTCCCCCATATCTTCACTCGCTAATTCAGACTTGTGTACCCGCCAGATCCCTATGCTCTGCAAACGAACAACGTCTTCTATTGCCATCCCAAAAAGGGCATCTCTCTCACGTGCAGGATGTAAAGGATTGGTAAGGTTTTATATAAATATATAGCTAACAGTTTGACCTTGTATATACGACGTTATTAAGACTATAAACAAACAACCATATACATCATACAGAGTTTGTGTGAGATAGAAACAAGCTCGCATTTCAGCAGGGAATGGTAACAAGAAATAACGGAAGCGCTTTGGCCCTTCTTGATCAACCAGTGTTACGCCACGTCTCGTCGCGACTCAACAAAGACAACAAACCCCATTATAAACACCACATTTGTTGCCTCTAGTTGGAACATTATTACTGATTATTAGGACTTATGTTGTCTTTTTTCTCACGTTGCGTGCGTGTCTGCATTTACAGATCACAAACACACGACAAACTCAACTCGCGTTAGTCCGTATCAAAGTCTTTTACAATGAAAATATACTTACAGGCTGCGAATCTGAAGCGCCAGTGAAATTGTAATGGTTGGAATGGCCCCACTTTTAACCAAAGCTTTCTGGATAGCTGGTCTAAATCTCTCTCCCACGTTCGTGAAGCAATCGTCGTTGAAATGTGCTGCACTAACTTGAACATTCGGATTGTACTGTTCTGGAACAGTGTTGTAAATAAAATGTAACCATTCGTTTACAGAAAGGACAGGAAGGCCAAACAAAGAGTCTTTCTTTTCGCAATGAAACACACAGCGTCTCCGCGACATGGCTGCGGCGGTGGCGATACAATGAGATTAACATGTACGCCCACTTTACTTTAGATTTGGGTGGTCTTAAGTCAAATCATGTTACGAATTGACGTACATTCGCCGGGGTGTGGTTACACAAGGCGTTTCAGGCAGGTCTGGGTGAGCATTCGCTTTTAGATAGAATGCATTTTTTTTCCCCCAACACTTTAATTTTAGCAAAGAGTTGGCGAGCTGATATTATTTGTATTCCTTTTTTTAGCTTTATTAGATATTAGGTGGTTATATCTGGGAAGTTTGAAAATCTGTAAATATTACGGCTGTCAAACGACAGAACAAAAGTTTGTGTTTACATAATTTATGTCTGATCACTGAGCATATTGATTTTGCATTTATAAACACAAATATACACATACATGCATATACTTAAGAAAAATATAAAAATTAATATACATATTTTTTGCCAAATATAAATATGTAAATATGTCCTAAATATGTATACATGTATGTGTATATTTATGTGTTTATTAATACAAAATTAATATGCACAGTACACACATATATTATGTAAACACAAACTTTTGTTCTGGATGCGATTAATCTTGATTAATCATTTGGCAGCCCTAGTAAATATATTCTTATATACTCAACAGAAAGACATGTTTCAATTGATTGTCTTATTGTTTTGCAGTGTTAAGTCTTCTTATTACCACATTCAAGCTCACTATTTACCCATATGAAAATGAATCATAGTTTAACTATATAGTAACCATAGTTTATTTGTTTTATTTGTAGTAAAACCATAGTAACTGCACATTTATTATAGTTTAACAGAAACAATCCTGGAAGCATTACACAAGCAGTAAAACTATGGTTATACTAATGGTACTCAATCCACCAAAAAAAGTCACTACAATCTTACAATATAATTATAATACCATGTTTTTTATTTTTATATGATTTATAAGAATTTTTCGTCACGTTACTGTAGATTCACTATTCATGACTGAATAGCAGTACAGAATGTATAAGACCACGTTACAATAACACTACTGTAAATACGACACAGCCACATGGAGACTAAGAAGCCATTCACCACCCATACCGAGAAATTAATAGAGCTGTAAAAACCGTTCGCGCAACCACACAAGTATCAGTTGGAAACTGATAATTACTGCTATTCAACATTCTTTTTTTTGTATTCCAGCAGACAAATACATATTCAAGACTAACATCATAATTAAATCCCATCATTGATTTAGTTTGTTTCTTTAAAAAAAAACGGTTCTGAATTTCTTGATTCCCCAACCCTAATAAAACTGTCAAAGGGTAATCAGGTTTATTGTCAAAAAATAACTGGTTCTCTCGACGTCTGTTGAAAAACAGACACCAGCCAGCATAATCATCAGACAGCGAGAAAGGAAGGTAAAGAGGAACCAGTCGACTCCCAGGGGCCCCAGCTCTCAGCAATGGACAGCTGTAGACCCGAATTCTGTTTACCCCAAATTCCGCTGATACGCCCCGAGCCCCCTCCCTTTACTGCTGTGGAAACACATCTGTTTATCTGTTTCAAGCGGGTGGAGGGAGAGCCATCAGACACTACTCTTCAAATGAAAATGTTAATGTTTAACTTGTAACTCTAATATAGCGTCAAACATTAATTTGATGTTTTAATGGTACATTTACTGAGCAATTTCGACAGACATCAAAGTAACGCGATGTTAACGTTAGTTTGCTTTCTCTCTCTGCTTGGTTTCAACTCGAGGTTTAATAAACATGGCGCAAACTATTGAATGGCTGGAAGTGAATGAGCCTGCACACTCCAGTCCAAAGTATTAACGTTCTTTTCCATGAATGGGATTTATGAATAATTGCCACGCACCAATGTCACACAAATTCACGTTTAATAAAACGAAATGAAGATTTTGGGATAATATAAATGTTGAACTGGATACCCATTGTTACGGACATCGAGACAGTGTTCCGATGACACGTGAGCTATAGGAACAGCAGCGCATCACACCTGCCAATCATCTCGAGAGGCAAACGACAATGGGGGGCCGGAAACAAGTGAGGTCGATTGAAAGAAGATAACCACGAAAACACGTTAGGAAGAGCACCCTATAGAGATGCCTGTTGAATCCATTTACTAATTTGAATGATGGGTTTGCATTGAGAGCAGAAGGGACTCTGGTTTCTGTAATACTGAGAGAAACTTTTGGGGGGGGTTTGGGGTCACACCCTTTTAACCAAACCACACCCTATCATAAACACCTGCAGGGAATGTAAAATAGATTACGAAACCCAAACCCGAAACTTGAACGCTGACACGATTATTCAAATTTGTGATTAATTGCAACTCAAACTGAGAATTTCGAATGTACAACTGGAAGAAAGAGATTCTGCTCATGTTTACTGCTATGCAAGTCCATTAAATCGGATTCATACATATAGCGGACACTTTTATCCGAAGCTAGATATTAAATCAGTAGGATTGAGCGAAAACAATTTTTTAACTGATTGGTCATAATAAGAACTCACTATAAGGGATCAAAAATAGATCAAATGGGACCTAATACATATCTACAGACACAGATATGGGTCAAAGACCAAAAAGGGTTAAAGCATAAAAACAATAAGTGTAATACTGCTTTAAATTGTTGTTGTTCAAAAAAATTCGAAAAGTTTTCCGTTGGATTTTATTGTATTTTTGTTATTGTTTTTCTGAGCAAGAAATATATATCATAGATTAAGACGCCACTAAAATGTCATTCGGTGTAACATTCTTGTCGGGCATATTTACAACAAAAATCAATTTATGGCATATTTACAACAAAAATCTATTTATGGCATATTTACAACTATTTATGGCATATTTAAAATCAATTTATGGCATATTTAAAATCTATTTATGGCATATTTACAACAAAAATCTATTTATGGCATATTTATAACTAAAATCTATTTATGGCATATTAAAAGACTCACTACACTCACACACACATTTTTTTTTATTTGCCACTATCCTAGGTTTTGCACATTTGACAATAAGATTATTTTTACTAATTTAAAGTACAATAAAATGTAACATGCTCCCTTAGGCCCGATTAACATTTCGCGTTTTTTCCGTGCGCATATTCGTTATTTTAAATGTAGAGGCGCGGCAGGCGCCGCATCGAGATGAAAATATCTCAACTTTCAGAATGTGACAGAAACCGACCAACCAATATAGACAAGCTCAATGAAAATGGAGACACAGCATAACTAAATCTAGTAGCAGTGATCATCTGAGTTATTGCAAGGTATTTTCAGTGTATATAATCCATATATCCTTTGTTTATACCTCCTCGTCTCAACGGCTATCGTGGCCCATGGTTGCCTAGCGACGACAGACGCCAGGAGAGCGCAAAGTCCAGGTGCTTTGGAAAAAAGGAGAACACAGTGCAGCTCGCGTTTTTAGATGCGAAATGTGAATCGGGCCTTATTCTTTTTACATTTTAATATGTACGAGTCAGAATAAGCATGTTTGTACATAAATATTGTGTTACACTAAATGACAATGTAACATTATTTAGACCAAATTTTGACATTTTATTCTCCAAAAACTTAGTTGAAACCATAAAGTAGACATTTTACTTACATTTAAAGTGCTTTTATGGACATAAAATAAATTGTGCAATTTATTTTGATGGGGACATCTTAACGTCCTTGACCCACATACAAAACCTGAACTGGGATCTGGACAATAAAAGCAACCAATCAGAACACCCAAAAACCGTATAGCAACACACTTAAAACACTTAGAAGACCTTAACAACCACACTCCACTGCCCGGGCATGCAGCCACAACCCCAGCATCATGACAGTGGTGTTTGCCACTGCAAAACTCAACAATTGTTCAGAAAATGTAAAAATCAATTTAAATTTTCATTTACATGATAGCAAGACAGATATCTCACAGAAGGTCAGACGTTCAAGGCCATTAGGCATTAGTTTTCTTTTGATGACCACCATGAAACATTTGATCATAAAGCACCAGCGGAGACTCATGATTCAAAGAAACGGTAATAAACAGGTTTTAAAGAAAAATTATGTAAAAATACTACAGTTAAAAACCTTTTAAATTAGTTAACTTGTTTATTGTAAAATTTTGTACAAATTAACAGCTTTTGAAATTGATGATTTACTTTTACAGTCAAATATTGTTAAGTTAAAAATACAAGTCGTAGTAAAATTTACAATGAAAACCAGTAAACGATGAAGATGGACGTTTTTCTGCAAAGATGGAGAAGTATTACAAGATATTTAGATACAGGACAGGTTATTTAATGTAACATACACCTTGATGTTCTTCCCCATTATAAACTTCCCTATAAATCCCTGTGTGACTTCACTTATGTCACATTTCATTTTTTGCGTCACATATTTTTGCTAACCTCTTGGTGATTTGTGTGAATGACACTGCACAATCCCTACACAAGTATTAGCAACTATCTATGGAAAGTGATCTTGCAATGAACTTTGGTTTATCATGTGGCCATACATTAAACCACCTGTATTATGGTGGTTATGTGTGTGTTACAAGGTACAGATCAGTATTATATCATTCTGTACTGTATATTGTTATGCAAGTTAATAGAACTGCAGCAAATACAAGATTTTGCCATGAAACTATAGGGCTGTTTAACAATTATTCGTGATTAATCGCATCCAGAATGAATGTTTGGGTTTACATTATATACTGTATGTCTGTGCACTGTGCATTATAATTCTGTATTTATAAACACAAAGGCGTACATGTATATATTTAAGGACAAATATAAAAATGAATAAATGTTATTATAATATATTAATGTTATATATTACATGTAAATATAAATGTATATATTTAGCAAATATATACATCATATACTATTAATAAATGTTAATAACATAACATTATACATTTCTATATTTGTTCTTAAATATATACATGTTATTATAATATATTGATAGTATATATTACATATAAATACATTAATATATTATAATAAGATTTATTAATTTTTTAATACATATACGCAATACACGTACATGTATATATTTGTGTTTCATAATAAATACAAAATAAATGTGCAAAGTGCACACACAAATATTATGAAAACGCAAACTTTCATTCCGTATCCGATTAATCACGATTTATCCTTGAACATCCCTAGCGAATTGTAAAATATTGTAAAAATTAGCTTTAACGCATAATATTTTGCTACATTATTTTACAGTTTTAAACGGCAAAACTATTTATATATTTCCTGTTTAAGTTTTCTGGCAACCACTGGCTTTCATACAATAAAACTTGTTTTATACTCTAATTATATACTTTAACTACAGATTTTTCTTCTTTGCAGTGAAAACCAACAAAAATCTGCCCAGACATCGAGCTATTTATGTAACACAATTAACTTTAAATGTGAGACACTTCCTCTGAGAGACCGAGAGAGGAGCAGAAGGGAAGGGCTGTCTGCTCTGTATCACATTACGTTTGCTATTGTAACAGCTTCATTTATATGTCCCACCCTGAACCCCTCGAGCTTACTGTTGCTCTAGTCCTGTCCACCTTCATCAATTAGAAAAAAGGACGAACCTCTGACCTCCGACCCCCGCTCACGACCCTCCCCCTGTTATCTCACTATGGGGCCGTGTACACTTAAAAGCAATGTAAAGCATCGGTCACCAAATGAGAATGCTCTTCTCTGTGGACATGTACAGCCTAGCCCAAGCTCTTAAGTCATCCTTGTTTACATTCCTGTGCATCTCGGGATGTCTGGCTCGATGTCTACAGCACTCCGCCGGACATCAGCCATGCCTGGGCAACATCCAGCAATGATCTACTCCACATAACAGCAAGTGCTATCTACAGCATGCTGGCTTCTCCTTGTTCAGACACAAGCGAGTCGTCTGTGCCATTAAAGCCATTTGAACCGCCTATGGGAGATCTGTCTGTCTGAAGCGAAAAAAAGACACATGATGTCACGTCTACATAAATAAGATGGAGCGTGTTTGTGCCGACTGTGGCCGCACTAGCCACAGTCTACGTCATTTGATGACTCTGCGTTTTGAGACGGAAGTAAACGAAACAGCTGACAGATAATAGGCTGCTACGAAAACAAATCTGTGAATTAAGCAAATGAGCCACTGATATGTTTTACATCAGAAGCTCGGAAAGCTTTGCTTAAACAAAAGTGAACTCACGTTCACTCAATTGCTTGCATTTTAAAGCACAGAAATGCTAAAAAATGTCCATTTGTCACGTCCATGAATATTTCCCTTTTAAAATAAAAAAAGAGTTGACAGAAAATGTCACATCCACGAAATTGAAATTGCCCTCCTGCGGATCTCCTCTCGTGGCAGACATCTTTAAAACCCTGAAGCACCTGGACGCCTCACGAGGGAGATTTGCATGGAGATAAAAATCCGTCGCATCAGGCTTTCTCTAAATCCCGCATTTGCCTACATTTCATTTGCAAAAGGATGCATCAAACCCAACAAAACAGAATCAAATCACACCCAACGGAGTAAAACCACAAACTTGGGCGGCAACAGAAAGCGGCACAAACCCATTCTTATTGCGCAAATGATAAGAACGTGTAATTTCTGATACCACTTTATCCATCTAAAACACACTTTATGGCAGGCGCAGATAGCTTTGGCAATGTAACATCGAATTAATATCTGCATAAACGTAATTGAAAAAGGGACTTTGCATTTGTTTCTGGCTGTTTTCCATTTGTTTTGTCAGGGCCAGATGTCATTGTCCTTGACGTGTCTGCCAGGGGTCGGTACACTTGCAAATTGACCAAATCTTTGCCTGACTTAATTTCTGAGAAGTGAATGAAATATCAGAGTGATAACCGGTCATTGCGAAAACAAATCTGTGAATTAAGCAAATGAGGGAACTAATGTGTTTTACATCGTGAGGTCGGAAAACGATTTGTTAAACAAAGAATGTAACCTGGAGAAGCAAACAACTGCGCCTACGACGACAAAACTACACAAACAAGCAAATCGTAGAATAAAATTGAGAATTTTAAACAAAATTATAAATACAGTTCAAGAATATTTCATTTTATTGTGATACCGAATACAGTAATTGACTTTATTAAATTTAATTATTGTTTTTGATACACAAAACAAAATTCTGAATGTTTTATTTCACAAAACCAGCTACTAATAAATGTATGAGAAGATAAATTAGTGTCCAATCATTATTTCAGCGCTGTACCTTTAATGGTCACTCCCCCTTCCCCTTCCCCACCCCCCCTCCCCCTATCTGCAAATCAATGTTTAATGTTAAAACCACTAAATGGCAACCGACTGTAGAGGGTGTGATGAATTTTTAAAGAGCTCTTTTCTTAACTGTCCATCTGGGCTCCATTTGCCCTGCTGCTCCCGTTTACAGCCAAAATATCAAAGGACACTTCTGCTTTTCGTTTGCTTCGGGAACTTTGTGTCCGAGGAAGGAGCGTGTAACAGTTTACAGAGCTGCGAAAGCAGAAATACCTTTTCCCCTTCATATATGATCACGACATGAGGATACAATAGCGGTGCATATGGTGTGAGAAATAAATAACTGAAGAACTGAAAGTGTCACGTCTAGTTGGTTAAGAGATGTATGAAAAGGTTAGCACTAGTACCTTTAAAAACTAGTTTAAGTGCAACGGAATCAATCTGATAAGTAATATTAGAGATTATACATTTGCTATGATGATAAAAGAATAAAGAGAGTTTACAAATAAACATTATTCATGTTTTCATTGGTATTACGATTTAATCTAATAAACATCAGGAAGCTCTACAGATGTAAATGGGGTCTTAAATGTTATCCATTGCCTCAAAACATATTCAGAGGTATGCAAACACCTAGGTGAGGACCGATATGTCCTGAACACCTGTAAATGACCAAGTTATTCGTTGCATCAATGCACACAAAACCACCGAGACATTCCTCAAAATATTTATTTTGTGTTCCTGTCATGTAACAGGTTCACCCAAAAATCTAATTTCCGTCACCCTCGAGATGTTCCACCTATGCATAAATGTCTTTGTACTGACGAACACCGAGAAAGATATTTCGAAGAACGCGTGTAAGCAAACAGTTCTCGGCCACCATCCACTACCATATCGAAATGAGAATGGTAGACAAAAGTGCCCCAGAACGGTTTGCTTTCCAACATTCTTCAAAATATCTTCTTTTGTGTTTAACAGAACAAAGACCTTTATAACATTATTTTGTCCTACTATGGTAGTCACATCTTCAGTATGTCTGATCAGCAGGCACGGATCATGTGTGCCACGCACAGACAACTTCCTCTAATCCAGACATTCTAAACAGAGAATTTGTGGTTGGATTTTAATTCAAGCGCGTTTGAAAGAAACCGTGTTACTGACTGTTGATAAAGCGTGAAACACTGCGCACGTGACGCATTGAGCAACACAGTAATGAAATCAGATAGCGTCCCTTGAAAATCCAGTCACAAGTGGACGCAGCAGTCGTGTTTGAGACACATGTTTGCGCGAGGTGTAAACAGGGCCCTAACTGTAGAATGTTAACAGTTGCCAGCAAGCGGCTTGGCAGGTTTATACAGAACGTTCGGTATATGTGCTGTGTGCATTTATCAGCATTATCCAGAGGTTTTCAACGTGACTCATCTCGAATCGATCAAACCGTCTCTCGTTTTTTTTTATCATGCGCAGAGCATTGCAAAAACGAAACGGTTTTGGAAACACTAAAACAAATGGCTGTATAATAAAAGAGCAACAAAACAATCCACAAAAGGTCTGATTTGCCTCTAAAGTCAGTTAACAGGAAGAGGAAGTTACATCAAACCACTGGGTACATAAACACGCATATATACCGCTATACAGGGATGTCAAATAGCCTACAGAGTGATGTTGTACGGAGTGCATTTAAAGTACCGTCAAACCACGGCAGCATCAAAATAAAAGGACAGTTCACCCAAAATTAAAATACACTCATCATATGTTCACACCAATGTCATTTCAAATGACTTACTTTCTTCTCCAGAATACAACAGAAGATATTTTGAAGAATGTTGGCAACCAAACGATATTGACCCCCATTGTATGAACACAAAACTTTCTTTTCTCAAAATATCTTCTCAGTTCAACACAATTGAAGTCATACAGGTTTTGAACCATAGTGATCATACAGGTTTTATCACAACAGTGATAAAATGACAGATGTCTTGTTCTAGGCCGATCTCTGCCTTGAATGCCTTATATAAAAAGTATGCTGCACAGATTATGCCAGAAATGTACGTTCGCACACAATCGTTTACTTTTGTGAGTGTTTACTTGAAGTTCAGTATCAAATATTCAAGCACTGTTGTTCGGTTCATTTGTATCTTTTGCGTTTCCGTTTTCACTTTTTCTTTTAAGTAGGGCTGCCAAATGATTCATCGCGATGAATCGCATCCAGAACAAAGGTTTGTGTTTACATAATATATTTCTGTGTACTTTGCATATTAAATTTGAATTTAAAACACAAAAAACGAACATGTGTACACGTGAGAAGAAAAAAAAAGATAAAAATGAATCAACGTTTATCATTTTAATTACCAGGTGTCTTTTTTGTGTTTATAAATACAAAATGAATACGCACTGTACACAGACATATATAATGTAAATGCAAACTTTTATTCCGGATGCGATTAATTGCGATTAATCGTTTGACAGCCCTTCTTTTAAACACTGAATATTGACTGGTATTCAAGAATAACTTTAAGAATAAACATTTAATATCCGCTCGAAAATGTTGGTATCGTGACCAAACGAAACACTAATACAGCAATGTGGCCATCTAGACCTGACCCCTGGATAAACACAGACACCAGGAATAAAGACGGGATATTTGCATAGGCACAAAACCCAGCCGACTCTCAAGATTCATTTGACTAACCTCATTTTCAAAAGACTGCATTCAGTCCGTCATAAAGAAAAAGGCAAATCAAATCAAGCCCGGTGAATTCAATCCAAATACTTGGCAGCCAACGGACAACGGAAATAATCCTTTCCTTAATCCATTTCCTTACTGTGCAAATGATTACAGCGCCTCATCTTTGATACTAGGAAATAAATCTGTTTCTTTATTCAGTTTAACTTTATGGCAGCCACAGATAGCATGGCAGCGTGCCTTAATACAAGATTAATTAATATCGCCATTAAACACAAGATAAACATTCATTTTGATATCTGTCCATTTTCTAGAACCACATGGAAAACGGCCAGAATGCTGTAAGGGTTAATCATAAAGGCGAAAGTTTACTTCATGTGTCTTTTTAACTGAGATAGGAGTTTTATTCTTGAAAGTAGGTCAGACTTTGGAACCGCTCCAGCCGTGACGCCCTATAAAGACTTTGGCGTTATTTTTCTGCCAGGGTGCAGATTATCACTTTCCCTCAGGCACATTCCTCAGCGCCCCCACCCACCTGCCCGAAATAAACCAGCGGGGCTTAACCCTTTCCACCGTTGTGCTCGTACTCTCCACGATACTCAAGTTTCTGAACAAACAAGTGTGATGTTGCAACAAGTAAATAATCTGGCGACAGCTTGATATGAAGATACAGCTTCAAACTGAACATGCAAACCCCCACTACACTTTTGTTAACCAACAGTCGAGTACACCTGCAAACGCCTCCCACGACACATCACTCGTAGTACAAATTGTCCAGATCAAACATGATTACAAATAACAACATAGTTAGTCATTCAAACAGAAAGCCTTTGTTTGCGCTCCTTCCTTCATAAATGAAATTTCTATATCAGAACATATTCACCAAAATCAGTTTAATAAAGAGAAGATATTGTAAAGAAAGTATTCTGGGGGAGTGGAGCTTTAAAGCTCAGTAAAAAGTGTTGAAACACAAATTGCATACAGGTTAAAAGATTAAGCGGGCTTCAATATCATGCATTCGTTCAAAAAGTTTGTTAATGTGTTTGTTAGTTGTGATCTTTAATAGGTTTGTCTTTAGAAGTTAATAAAGGCAATACGTTTGTTAGTTGCATAAAGCCAGTGGGCAAACTCAACAATTTTGCTCATGATGAACATTGCAGAGTTTGTAATGTTTGTGTTTATATAATATATGTCTGTGTGCTGTGCATAATTTTATTTATTTATTAACACATACACATCCATGCATATATTTTTTGGAAAAATCTAAAAATTATTAAAAATTTATATATAATTTCAATTGTTGGTAAATATAAATAAATAGATGCAAATATTTCCTAAGTATGTATACATGTGTATGTATTTATAAAAACATAATATATGTCTATGTACTGTGCATATTAATTATGTAAACACTTTTATTCTGGATGTGATTAATCTTTTGACAGCCCTAATTATTAACCAATCAAACTCTATGAATCAAACAATTTTCTCCATTACATGGTAGAGCGACCAGTGCATTCTTCTATTGTTTTATTTCTTTTGTGTTGCACAGAAAGGTCGATCTGTTTGAAACAGATTAAATTTAACACACTAAAAAAAACGGTTATTGTCCGATTTACTTAAATCAACAAGTTAATACAACACAATCTTCTAAATTGACTTAGATTCGCAAAGGCTCTTTCATTACTCTTAATGGTTTTTCACTTTGATGGAATGTTGTTAAGGCTGGTGCTATGATCAGCTTGCTTTTGTCTTATTTTAGTCTGAAATGAAATCTTTCCAAGACAAATTTATAAAAAAAATGAATCAACACCTTCTAAAATACATTTAATAACCACATTCAATGAATTAACTAGGACAAACATAGGAACATTTTGTTTGAAAATGTGTTAAAGGTGCAATTCATATTTATTTGATCCTAACATGGAAAAAAGAAACATCAGTTTCCTTAAACCTCCGTAAACTTAATAACAGACATTGGAAACAAAATCAAATATTACGGACCGCAGCTTTAAACACACTTAAGTAAAATAATTTGACATCATCCATCTACACCAATTAAAGTCATTAGATATTAACGAAAATCTCAATTCTGAGCAAATACTTTCGGTTATTAATTTAACTAAGCTAATATTTAATATAGCGTTTTTTGTTAGAAATCCACCTACAAAATGTTTTGCCAAGAAATGAATATCTTAATGCACCCGAGGCACGATTATGAAATGGCTTAAATAGTTTCAGGTTCCCTGGAAAATGGTTGTTTTGCTTTGTGTGGTTCATTTTACCGCAGGGCAAAAACTAGAGTTAGCGGAGTATGTAGATGACGGACATGATTTGTCGTCATGACGACTGCTTCAAAGCAAGGCTCCTCAATGGCTCGTATTGATGATCAATCTCAAGTAAAAGACACGTATAAGGGAACATTCCCTCACTGTACAAATGTGACAAATCACTATACATGCCGTACAGAATTCTCCATTGTTATCCAGCATTTCCCTTCAGGCATTATACAGAAATAACTAGTTATTATGCCTTTAACCCACTTCATTTGAAGTCACAAGTGTGTAAAATCACAACGAGCCCCAGCCTGCACTTTCGAGGGCTAATCTATTGCCATTTGAAAGATCATGTAGGTTAGGAATGTGACCGTTCATATACGTTTCAGGTTTTAAAAATTGTAAGAGCCACACCTACGCTTTTATAAGGTGAGAATCGACATAAATCAACAACAGAATGCCGTTTAATCTCGGTGACATTTCTTTGCATCTTTTCATTTTCGTTTATTACACAATGCATATTTGTCCCAATGCAAGTGGAATTATTGAGAGTTTTTCTTTGTATATTGTGTGACTCACAGCATATGACACGAGTAGGGCTGTCAAACGATTTTGTGACTCATCGTAATAAAATGCCATTCGTAGTATAATTATGTATATATAAATACACACGCAGCTATATTGACATGATATTGACATATGCTTTTTATTTATTTATATCATTTTAATTATATATAAATATTTAATATAATAATGTAATTTATATTAAATAATAATAATAATCTATATTTTTCTTAAAACTATACATGCATGTGTATTTATATATACATAATTATTATTATTATTATACCGAGTACACACACATATATTTTGTAAGCAAAAACATTTATTTTGCATTCAATTAGTCGTGAATAATCATTTGACAGCCCTAGACACGAGTCAATCTGTCCGTCTTAAAACAGCTCTTGTAACAAAAACATCTCCAAAAAAAACCATTACATTATTTGTTCAGCAGTCGACCAGATTACATCTAAACATAAATGCTTGACAATTTATCATGTTGCATCTGTTAGGAACATGATGTTACAGAGCTTAAAGACATGAGGGTCAGATTTACTCAATGTGGTACATCAATTATTTCTAGGGTTCTGCTTTCATAAGTCTCGGTCAGTCTAAGCTCTACACGCTGATCTCTCTATTAAATACTGTTAATAAATGTTTCCTTAAATTATAACATGGGTTTATGTTTCAAAAAGCTACATCTCTCTACAGGTGCTGCATACAGGAACTACCTTTTAATAATCTAACATCATGATGATAGTTGAGAGGACCACCGATGGGAGGCTACAATTACCCAGAATGCCTACCTGTCTGAACTGCTCCTCATAGGTCCAGTCTGCGTGGTCCTGCCCATGGAGCGGCCCATGGGACGAATGAGCGGAGTGAACCAACGCACGCGCCTCGCTTTCCGAGCCGGACCTTGCCTTCAGCATCTGGGGGTGTAGATGGCGTTGGGGTAACAGGAGGATGCCTCGGCCGGGGGTGACGACCTCACGACCCCGTGGCAGGCCTTCGTCGCCCAGATCGTCGTCGTAGTCTTCCTCCATCTCACCCTCGAAATCATCTTCGTCCCATTTTTGTTTTCTGCAAACAGACGGTGGACGGTTAGTGAGAGGAAAATGATAATTGAGAGGCAGTTATGAATTCTCTTTTAAACTCATTTGCATGTGACCATCCACTTACATTTGCTCCTCCTCCTCAGAGCCCATCATATTATTGTATTGCTCCTCTTCGTCATCATCTTCATCATCCTCTCCTCCGCTGCTGCGGTCGGACATGGGGCTTTCGGCCCTTTGAAGTCCCGCCGCTACCGCACGCATGGCCGCTAACGCTGCCATCTGAGCTTGCTCCGCTTCGGAGGAGTTTCTTTTCAGCTCCTCCCCTGAAGGGGCGGGGCTGTGTGACTGCCCCGCCTGCTCCATCAGCAGTTTGGCTCTCTGCTGTCTGTGCAGGTTCTCCATCACCGCCTGAAGCTTCATTGCCTGGGAAACAGGATTCGCTAGGATTCGGTTCCCTTCACTTCCCCCCAAGACAGGCTGGAACACTTTTGACAAACTTGATCCAGAGGGGCGGGGCTTATTGAAGCAGCAGCAAGGCTTGGTCTTTCACTCTACTGACAACACCAGACACCAGAGGGGGAGGACGACCCCCACACAGGGTCTACCTGACAGAGAGAGAAAAATATTTGAGATCACACGACTCGATAACAGGAAATTCAATGAGAATCTGTCAGCAAGGAAATTCCAACTAGCTGTACTG
Organism: Triplophysa siluroides; assembly: GCA_006030095.1. Classification (NCBI taxonomy): domain Eukaryota; kingdom Metazoa; phylum Chordata; class Actinopteri; order Cypriniformes; family Nemacheilidae; genus Triplophysa; species Triplophysa siluroides. The sequence goes on along the minus strand of VCII01000835.1, from coordinate 524,657 downwards.
AAGTATCAGAGAAGATACTAAAACACACTAACTTCCCAGTTGAGGCAGGGAGTAATTGTGAAACTAGTCTAATTACACTCTATATGAAACACAAGAGATAAACCAAAATGCATTGAAATATATTAACATTCAGGTTTATTGCCTTTATTCATCATGCATTTGTGATTATGTTTTTTTAATACATCACCAAGCCCTATTATGGAGTATTAGTGGCATTGCATAATAATGTTACAGACTTTAGACCAATAACCCTTCTTAAGGTTGATTACAATGTTTTAAAACTGTGATAATGTTTCATAAAAATTGCAATCTTAATGTTTATAAAATAGCTTTTGAGATCACTCAAAGTATAACGCGAAACCAATAAAATGGCAATGAGATATTTACCTAACTACTGGCTCAACCGGAGCTGAAAAAAAAAATCTTGTTGATCTGAAAAAAAAAGAAAAACGACTTTCATTGAATTTTATTGTAGCTGTACTTTCAGCTCTTAAAAAGTGTCACAAACTAAAACGCAGCACATAATCCACAATCATAATCGGACTATGACTAATAAAGCAGAGTCTTGAGATCCATCTCCTTTCATTTGCGTTTTATTATCTACCATCAATCAACCTCATTGTACTCGCTGCACCTGTAAACACAGCCAGCACGACAATGTCTACACGGCAAGAGACGCTTCAGCGATTACAATAGCGTTCGAGTCTCATCACGTCACGTTTCCTCTGGTGTAGAGTGCGGCATGTTGCACTACAACCCACTCTTGATTTGAACAAAATTTTTGAACACAGAATTTCGACAGACTTGTGGCGCTGGTGATGTCACCAACTAATTAGCATATTTGTGATGTCATCCCGTGGTTTTAGCACTTGATATCTGCTTTCTGATCGCTCACATTATACTGTATTTTACAACTGCATGCCACCAGCAGTCACTTTAACTGCTGCTAAAAACCTGATTTGTAAACGCAGCAACATCAGACAAAATCCCAATGAAGTATGTCTGCATTAAAGAGAGCTATATGCTGCTTGCCCTTGGCCGACAATGTGTCACTTTATTATGAACGCTTCTTAGATTTTAAATGCAAGTGACAGTTAAATACACTACATGTAGCCAACTAAACGCACGCACGAGAGGCCGATGGAGCTCATCGGAAGAGAGTGCATCGAACACGCAAGAGGAGGACACGCGCGTGGCCATGCGCCACTCACACCAAACAAGTCAGGAAAGAGAGAAGACGCGGAAGCGCTGTTTATCCGCTAGTTAATGGATCACAGATACAATCATTATCACGGATGGATAAAAAATTACAAAATGTGTGGCCACATACACCCGGGGCGGACCACCCAACTAAATGCCTTGTATTGGAAACGCTGGACGACCTTTAGCCTAGCCAAATTAACTTCTATGACATAATCCCAGCATTATATTAGCTCTCACCCCTCTCTCCTGAAACCCCATGTTGCTTGACCCTCCCTCCCCATTACATCATATCTATCTACATCATTAAAGGAAAGTTCACCCAAAAATGAAGATTCTGTCATTATATACTCACATTCGAGTTGTTCCAAATCTGTATAAATGTCTTTGTTCTGATAAACACAGAGAAAGATATTTGGAAGAATGCTCATAACCAAACAGATCTCAACACCCATTGACTCCCACAGTAGGAAAATTGCTTTATCATTTTTTGCTCTGTTGAACACAAAAGAAGATATTTTGAAGAATGTAGGACAGCAAACAGTTCGGGGGCACTTTTGACTTCCATTGTGTTTTCCTACTACGGTAGTCAATGTGGGACAAAATCTGTCTGGCATTCTTCCAAATCTTCACATCGGTGTTCATCAGAACAAATACATTTATACACATTTGGAACAACTCAAAGGAGAGTAAATGATGACGGTGAACTATCCCTTTCAGGCCTGTGCCCGTAATGCAGCTAATAAAACATTTTGTCGCTCAGCATGACGGGTGCAGACAATGAGACTGCCGGGAGTTTATGGGTTAACCTCCTATATGGAGGGCAATACGGCGATTGTGAAGTCTGAGCAAACACAGAGGAGATAAAGGGAACTAAGGGTCTAATTCCACACTGATAATGAGCCTCACACCGTCCAACATCCAGATTCATCACAGGGGTCCCAAACATACACACATTTACACTGCACATTCAATCAAACCAGCCAAAAAAAGGTTGGTAATATCTATTATTCACTCAAAGCCGGCTTAAACCTGATGCACCACGATCGAGATGTAGAGAAGAATGGTTTTTCTTCTGACATGTGACGGAGAGAGAAAAAAAAATCCCATTGCACATGGCTGCACATATTACCACATGCTTCATCCTGTACTAAACGTACGTTACCAGCTACTGAAATTGAGATTTTCTGGTCTGGTGACATTTTTCCTTCTAGCTTTGAGGTCATGAGTGATTAAGGCATTGGATGTCCGACCTGCCATTTCGGATTTGATCCATTGCAACCAACACCTTGTTTGATAATATCACCAGCATGTCAAAGACTCTCTTGCATCTATTAATAACACAAATCAAACTGGTTAAATATCGGCTGTCACTTTTAAATAATGTAACAAGGACGTCTTTTCAAACAATAGCTTTTATTATTATTAGAGAATCCTGTTCACTCATTCTCATGTCAACCTGACTTCCATGGTATGGACACATAACCAATAACCATTGATTTGAAAATATCTTTTGCGTTTCACAGAGGAGTCATATATAGGTTTTCAACAACACAAGAGTAATAAATAAACGATGTAAGAATAAATTATACATGAATAAACAGAAATTTAAGGAGAACTTCAGCATACAAGCAAGAGGCATTGTATTAGAAAACTGGCCTGCCAAAATGTTTGCTTATGTTTAAATTGAGTTGGTTGTAAACATTTATCGGATGTTTTTTTCACAGAAGATATTTTCCATCTTACAGACATAGCTGTCTTTCCTGGTTTTTAGTAAATCAAATTATGAAAGTTGCTGTTTGGACTTAGGAAAAGCATCGCATAAGATAACGCAGGAGATCCTGATGTGAATCTCAACCTGCGTTTCAAAGAACTCAAGGAAAGATTTCGGGGAAGACGAGCCAACCGCGTGACTTCATCATCATATCTGTGCGGTTCCCATGACGATGGCGTGTATAAGGGTGTAAGCGTGGGCCTCGACATACATGTTTCCTTCCTCACAGCAGCAAGACACAAAAACACACACGTAATTCAATGCAAATGGAGCTGATCTACCATCGTCTTGAGGACATTGAGTGCTATTGAGCAGAACTGACGCAATGATGACGAGATGCTTAATTCTACAAATCTAAAAGTCAAAGTTAACTGAACTATTAAGATTCCATCAAACACCACCATAAAAAACTGAAGCCTATGAATAAAAGCAATAGACTGAGGAGAGATTTAACATAGTGAAGTGAACAGCTTGAGACATTCACTTCTAAGAACAGGATGTGATGTCACAGCCCCGTACCTTAAATTTCCAGCTTCAAAGGCAGCTATAGGATGCAAGCTAACCGCTTGGTTTATTTCACACTGTAAAGGAAAAGCATTGAACAACACAAGCGGTGGAAGTCTTAAAGACGTGCCACAAACCATCTTTCATTCTGCTGCTGCGGGGGACCGAGGGTGTATTTGGTATTCTGGAGAGTGAGAGTAACACTAGAGCCATTGAAGCCGTGAACAGCAGAACGTTTCTTTATTCAGGAATCGACCGTCATTCTGGGTTAAATGGCCTGATTCAGCCTAAATCTGATAACAAAAATTCTGAATAATTACTCTTACTTGACAGATCTTTTTACTTTATTCAGAAAGTTTCCGTCTGTGTCTTGAATCTTCAATGGTAAATTTACAACCAAATAAATATATTCAGTAAAACCACAACACGGCACGGTTTTGGAATTAAAAAATAATATGCTGCTTTCAAGACAAAAAGAAATCTGACTTTCCCAAAACGCTCTGTTTGGAAATACTTGATTTTTACTATTGGTTCGTTTTATCTCTATGGAAACAGAAGGCCGAATTGCATCACACTAAAAGTGGAAAGCATTGCATTATGGGATACGTCAGCCAGTGCAGCATGCTCTGTTGTATACTACAGATTTTGGCAAATGTAGTTGGCCTTTCGGGTATTTCTAGATTTTTTGCAAAAAAAGAAAATTTGCATACTATAGTTTATCTCCTGGGGCACTCTTATTGCGCTTTTGTTCTATATATGGAATGTATTGTGACTTACTGTTGTTCTATCGGTTACCAACTGCCAGATTATTACATACCAATAGAGTACAAATACCAGTGAACACTATTATAGTTTCCATTAAAACAACTCCCATTATAACCCTTGAATCCATTTTGCGCTTGTGGAGACTTGCGATGTTGAGCCGGACTCAAGTACTATAAACGAGCTTTACAAAACAGGCTGTGCGTGCGCATCAAGTTTAATGCTTGGTTCACACCAAACGCGAAATATCGCGTTGCACGCTCTATTACTCGCAGGAAAAGTTGACTGAGTCGCATGACTGAGCGACGCGATCTAACAAATATTTTCAACTTTCGCGGAAGACGAGATTGACGTGCCCTGATTCGCGTCATTAGCACCCCCTGCAGCGAGTTCGCGTCCATACGCGTCTTTGCATTGACTTTGTATGTAACTCGCGCAAAACGTTTAATTCGCGTTTGGTGTGAACCCAGTGTAAACGGCTCGTCCGAGAGACACGGGCTATGAGTGCGGTCTTCTGAATTGGAATTTCCTTTAGTATTTATTTTGTCATTTATTTTTTTTATTTTATTTTTTTAATAACGGAGGTTTACAAATTTGACACAATTTAGTTATTGTTATATAATAAGAACCACCATGAAGGGTTAAAAGTCTGTCACCACCAAAAAGCCTACAAAATGTCATCGCTCCGGTCCACGGCATTTTGAATTGTCATCAATGTTCCAGAATCTTTATGTGAATGCTGTTATTGTTTTCCGTGTCAAAAAAAACATGCTAACCATTTTCAGCCTTTTCTACCAAACATCAAGCCCCTTGGTGTTCACTTAAACTGAAGACCAACCAAAACCTTGTGGTATTCCGAGTACCTTGTAGAATTCTTCTGTTGTCCCACCACAAGTGCTAAACTGATGAAAAAACTGAAAATAAAAACTGGCCAAACAAGTTGGTTGATAGTTTCTTATAGAACATGGATGTGGTGAGCGAGTATGCTGTGCATTGTGTAAGTCTTTGCAGTCGATGACAGTCGTCTAAATGCCTGTTCAACAAAAGATGGCGCATGATTGATGTTGTACTTCAGCAATCAGGTTTGCTAATTTTCTATGCTCGTAGCTATCAGGGCAAACTGCCAACACATTATTATAGCTTGGATAACAGCAGAATGGTTTATTAAACAAATCAGACAATGGCCAACCACGGATCTGTGGCTCCAGGCCACGGCTTCCGATAGTGCGCGCTTTTAAAGGCTGTAAGAAAAAGCAAGGAAAGAAGGCAGCGCATCAGCTGGCCGGGATTCCCACGTGGCACGCTCCCAAAGAGTGAAATCATCGCATTTTTGGCAGGTGCTTGAGGTGAACGGCAGAGTGCCACAGGAACGCTTTAATATGTGGCTTTTGGCAAATGCGCAGTTGAACCCGAGCCAAGCAACCTCCTCCCAACCCTCAGCATGCTATTCTGTCAGCACCAAACTCCAGCTTTTTTTAGACACATCCTAAAGACGATGAATGAAAATATGCCATTTAGCCACATTGCGATCAAAATGAAACGTCTGCTGTTTGTTTGGACGTGATGGCATGCCAAGCATGTTTAATGCACTAAAATAAACTTGTGATGTTTGATTTTCTCATGGATGCCTTGCATTTTCTTGTAATGCTGGTTTTGGTTTCACTGACGTACAGCGTTGTGCTGAAACAGCCATACTCGGATGTGTTCCCATAGATATTCATCTTATCACAGAGCTGTTCCCTGCTTAAAATGTGACACTGGATATCTGATCCCACTTTACCTAGTTACAAGCCGAGCTCAAACCTGTTTGGCCTGATCCGAGTTTGCCAACCTGAAAACATGCAGAGATGATGTCTGATATCTTCTCCTCCTTCAGATCACGACAGGTGTGACAGGATGCAGGGCCTCATGTCTCCATGTTCCTCGACTTATCAGTTTAGAGCCCACGCACACAAACACAACATATCTTACGCTTCTCACAATTTCATGCGTCTGAAGTACATGCAAACACCATTTATCATGCATGATTTCGGTGCCACTAATGCAACAAAAATGCCAAACTAATATCCGTATGGCTTCAACTTGTCATTGATCAAATATATAGGTTCCAACATGTATGGAGTTGGACGGCACGCTCAAGCAAACACGGCAATGTTTTGATAGCACCACAGAGCCGCACTGTTTGCATTTTCAGGAAAGTCAACCCATGAATGACTTACAAATCGTCTTTGCATAATATGCACGAATAAGAGAACGGAACGGACTTCAGAGAAAATTCAACACTTCACTTTTAAGTGGATCTAACCCGTCGACCTGGTTTTCAATGGTTGCAACCAGCTACCAATAACTATAGAAACGGGGTGTGGCTAATGGCTCATATAATGCTATATAATACATGATATACACATACACACAGCTGACTTCAGAATTGACTCAGGGGATGTTTCCATCAGTCACCCAACGCTATTAACCTTCAAGTGGCCAAAAAGCTCAACGTAAAAAGTTATTTTAACCTTTTAATATCCATTCAACGCCATTTTTATATTACATTAACGTTATTTTAACCATACAGATCAACTGTTGAACTTCCTCTACCGCTACAGCGTCTGTTTGTTTTCATACGACTTTATCAAATCTACATTAATTCACGGCATGCAAATGTGCGTACACACCGTCTGGTAGCACTCACAGCTGTCTCTAGAGAAGCTACAGTTAGAGTTGGTTACATTTGCTAATGTATAAGCAGTAAAAACAGAACCACATTATTAGACATGCAAACATGCCATTCGACTGCATTGTCAACATTTCCTGAATGCAACAACTGAGTTTGAACAGTATCCACTCTTGTTGATACCGGCTCGGTTGGGTTGTCATTGTGCAGGCATCATTTTGGATCCACAAGATCTGCACATTCTCTCTCTCTCTCTCTCTCTCTCTCTCTCTCTCTCTCTCTGGCCAAAGGGCATTTTAAAATGAGGCCCGTAAACCAACACGAGATTTTTAATTGTGCCAAAACACACATGATGGCATCAGACAAACAAGCAACAGTGTTTTCTGTTCAAAGCCAACTCTAAAAATGGAGGCTAATTGACCGTTTTAGGTTTTCACATGGTTCATTGAAAACCTTTTAAAAACCATGAATGCAATGTTAGCACGAATGGCCTTTTCTGTTATTCTGAAGCACCCAATAAGTCGCTTTGGGTAAAAGCGTCTGCCAAATGCATTAATGTAAATAATGGCAAACACCTAATCTGTGGATGAAACCGGCACATTTATGAAGCAAATAGGTAGTGACTTGAGTAAAGACATATATGCGCTAAAAGAAATGTCAAGCATGCATTGTAAATATGCATTTGTTTTTACCTTCGTTCATTGGCCTGTGAGAACCCCCCAAGTTTTGTGTGTTAACTTGGGGTTATTTAATCAAATACTTTCCCCCAGCTGTTGCTGCAATACCAGCTGTTCTCAAGTCAGGACTCTGTCTCAAACCACGTGTGATCTACACATCCTGAGCTACAAACAAATCTGCTCTTCTGTTGAAAAGAAACGACAATCTTCCCATAGACAGAAAAAAATCGGGTCTCTGCTGGTTTCAAGAGACCGAAGGGAACACAACCAAATCGGTCTTAACCCACATTTGAAACGGGGCGTTTTAAAGAGGTCTGCTTCACCCCTGGGACCCTCGGATCTATAGGGACCTAAAGCGTTCAGAGGTGGCCATAACATATCATACACAGAAAGTCATTTCGATCACGTGAAGTGTAATTATGAACTATGATTGTAATTCGTCAATATTAGCGTGTAATCCGAATTACAGCGTTTAAAAGAGCAACATTAATGTAAATACCTAGAAACTTCAATCGATACGCAACTTCCACATCCACAAGATAACAAATAACCGACTTAACGTTAGATAATAGAAAGAAAGAACAACTGCCACCTAACTAACGTCTTACCTGTCGAAACCACATCCAAGAAAAAAGTTGCTCCGCTCCTCAGACAGTCCTGTGGATTTTCACGCAACATTTGCATATAAAGCGCGTGTCTGCTGGCAGTTTCGCCTGCTGTCTGTTACATACACACTGTAACCGTCACAAACCCAATCTAAAAAAACACCATTACACGCCATTACAACAGCGCTCGCGCTCCCATCACAGACAGAAAGTGCGGAGAGAGAGAGAGACATGGAGGAAAATAACTCACTTCACTTACCAGCTCAACTTCCGTTCAGTGTTTTTTTCCTTGGGAAGCGGAAGGCACGTTCCCGATTTCCCCGTGAAAATAACGCGCACTGTGTCGGCGTCGGATTGAAAGTCAGGGATCTACCAAAGTGTACATGAGCTCGTGAACGGTGCGACGCGCGTGTCGCTTCCTCATTTGATTTCGATATAGAGGTTAATTTGGCTGTAACATCATATGTGTCTAATCTGAGGCGGTGCCCGCGGTCATCGACTTAAGCTATTGGTTGACAAACAGCAATCAGATGCAAATTCCAAACCTCTGAATCAATGGGGCTGCCTTCCCCCACGCTATAGGAAACATCCACAAATGACTCGCGCTAATGAGAGGTGAAAGGTCCCCGGGTTTAAGTGACCTTTACGGACAATTCTCGCGTTGGGCCCTAAAGTGTCATTACTTTTATCGTGCTGCTCACTTGAATCTGGTGACTGAAACAAAACGACTTTTTAAACCCTCGACTGCGCGTGCTATACGTACGCTATATGGTGGAATGTATACATTGAGCGACGTTCCCTGGCGTAAGCCCTTCCCTTTTATCGCAGGCACTAATGCCTAACTCACGCAAACATATATACGGAGCTGTATATCCCCGATAATCATTGATAAACGCGCAGCAGGGTTGAGAAAACTGATTATGAACGGATTCAGATTATGTATTGTAAATGCATGTAAAGTTTACATTGATGTTAAAATATTTATAAACACTCAACAGCCATTAGTATGTTTTTTGTGCGTAACGGGAAACTTTACATGGACCAAAGATACAGTTCGGATAAAATACCCATCCCGCTCCGTGTATATTTTTAAGAGATGAATTAGGTCTATATATACATGATATGATAACGCACGCGACAAATGTCATTTGGATCAAGTGCAGGGCATTTCTGAGAACTGAAAAGTTGCGAGGGTTCAGGTTAAAGTGAAGAAAACTCTGTGCGGTGTTTGGTTTCGACCTGCTGGACAGATGCGGTATTGCACGTACGGACATGCGCCATATCCAAAGCGATGGAAGCAATTGGAACAACATATACAAAGTATACAAAGCTTACGTTTATCTTAAGATAGGTAGAAAAGAGATAGAAGTAAGAACCAACCGGTAAGGTGCTGACGGAAGAGATGTGTTTTCAGCCAAATCGTATTAAGTATTTTGACACTTACCTGTAACACCACACCTAAAGCGTATGAATGCCACTGCATCGAAACATTTCAAGGTTAATATTATGTAATGCATTCATACATTTTAGGTGTGGCTTAAGTGCACGCATGTCTTAAGGGCTATATGCATTATTAAAAGAAGTGAAAGTAACAAGATTATGACACTTAAAATGAGATATAGCTATAGTGCTCTCTCTAATTAATATTTCATTGTTTGTTTTTAGTATTCCTCTAAATCCTGGTTAGTATTTGTAATATTCAGAATAAAAGAATAATGTTAAAGTAGCCTACCAAAAAGGTAGCATGGTATTGCCGTGTACTCTGACACCATCATAATACTTCTTTAAAAGGTTTAAAGAGTCCTACGGGGAAAGTGGTCACTACATTCATTGCAACAATAAAAACTATTTTAACAAATCATGGTCACTATAGTGGACAACTATTCAAAAAGTTGTTTTTTGCATGCGTTCCCAGACAGCAAGCAACCATTGAATCAATGTTAAAAATGGTTGATTTGTCAATGTTCATTTCTTTGAATCGATATCACTTCGCACCCGCAACTAGGGTTGAAAAATGTTGAAATTTCTCAACATTACTGTGATCAAGGTTCTTGACTCTGGAGTTTTAATGTTAAGTTAAAACACATGTTGTGGCAAAGAGAACTAAGATCCAGTGGGTTTAGAAAATATAGTTATTTAATCTCTATGAAGTTCTTTGAATAACTTTTGAGTGTGATATATTATTAATACGTGAATGAGGAGTTATGACACAGTTTAAAGAGATTAAAGCAGTGTTATGGACAACAAACAGAATAAATGATTTTCACAAAACTATTACATTTCTGAATCAGTTAGACATGAAGAATCAGTGTGGTGACAATAAACAAAAGGAAGCTTCATGCTGCAATGCATGCTGGGTAAGATCATAAACTCAATTATGACTCCCGGCATGCATTGCAGTTGATATGTTTATCTGAATTAGTTTGATGATTGTCACCATTGTCGAGATTTTTATGATGAGTGTTGATGTCTGACTGTGACTGTTTTTCTTCAATTTTATCATCTCGGCACTTTTATGATTGTGAACCAGAATTCAACATGAGTTGAGGTTACTTGCAATCTGGGTGGGTTTGATGGTAGTTGCACATCAGCCACTACAGCAGACAAATGCTGTATGTTCCAGGCTTCAAATCTTGCCCTGAAAGCATAAAAAAAGAGGAAACTAATTCTTACCAAGGTTGATGATTCATGCATAAAGGCATTAAAACTCAAATGCATAATATCCTGACAACACACCATGACCATAAGATCATACAAATGATTTATAACATGGCGAAATGTTCTGAGTAGCTTTGAGACATAAAGCACGACAGTGTTGGGTTGTTTGTTTGGCTCCTGGGTGGAGGCCACTCGTGATCTAAACAGGAAGTATAATGTTTTTCCAAAGGCCTTGTGTCTAAATATGGCTGAACGTCTGGATGGAACCCCAGCAGAGAGAAGATACAGCTGAACCATCAACGGCATCATATAAGATGTTGCGCTCAATAAGATTATATATTTGAGGATAAAATTAATAAATCAACATGTCAGTGTACGAAAAACTATGTTATGGTATGGAAAATGTGTAACTGAATGTAAAAAAGTTTCTAATTGTATTTGATTTGTGTCTGATTTAATTGAATACTTTAAAATAAGTACACGTTTTATATTACTACTAAAACGTGGTTTATCAAAATAATAAATAATTATTCGTTTTAATATAACCTAATCTTAAAATGTAACATGTAAAATTAAATATAAATGGACAATCTAAAGTCTTTAAAAATGTTCATATTTGTATGCCAAATGCCAACACAAGAAGACCAGTCAAATAATAACAAGCATTAAGTTATTTATTTTTTTGTTTAGGTGCACATGAATGCTCACTTGCATTCAATCCACACTATCACCACACAACATCTATGACATTCATTTTAAGCACATCCTATTATTTGTATTTGTCTTAGGTACAGATATTCGCCATGAACAAAAATGAAGTGTTCATCAGTGTATATTCATGTTCTGAATAAATACTATTAAACTTAATTACTGGCACACAAAAAATGTTCTAAAAAGCCCACTTCTCCCCAGAAATGCAACACTCACTACTACGACTAATATTTGTTTTCTTAACTATTGTAAAGGTTCACGTCCACATTCATGAAGCTTAATGCCTGTGAATAAGCAATTTACACATACACTTTGGTTATAAACAGCAATGCAATAGCTGCTCAAGTGTTTTAGGACTATGATGGTATAAAATATTTTTCCTACACAGTTCGTAAACCATAACAGCCTTAATGCAAAGGCTCGGCATATTAAGTACAAAAAATGAACAATAGACAAAATGGCATATGGAGATAAGGCAGAGTTGTAAGTGCATGTTTGTCGACGTTGAAATGAAATGCCTGAGGGGCAAAAACAGAAGATCTGTTTTCACTTCAAGTTGTAGAGTGAAAGAGCTGTCGGGTAGACGGGAAACATTGTAAAACTGGTTGCAGTATGTCTGTTGAAGTTCTAAACCTGTTTGCAGGTATAATCAAATATAAACTGCATAAAGTCGATGTGATGTGTGTGCATATGTTAATGATGTTTCCTTGAGTTGTACATTTATTTCATGCTGAGGCCCCAAACATCAAAAGAATTCATTATCAAATCATATTCTTAATAGTTTTTTTACAAAGACGCCACGTCACTGATGTATCAGATCATTTATAAATACAGGTCTACTAATAAGTGCTCCAAAAGATCCGAAAACGCACTGAAAAGTGGATGACCGAGTACATAACTCTAGTCAGTTTCTCCTACAGAACAAGACCTCCCAGCCAGCTCTTATGATTTTGATGTTGCTTCAGAGTTTAGGCTGGCCAGGTGATGGGCAGTGGTGCTGGTTCTAGCTGGATCAACAGCACCGGTGGAGGTCTTGGCCAGGATTTAAGGCGGTTTAGTTCAGCTTCTCCAGGTAGGCAGACAGCAAAGGTTCAGGAGGGACAAAAGCTTCCTGCTTGTTCAGCACCTTTGTTTGCCGAGCACCATTACAATCAGAGCCTAAGGAAAAAAACAGGCTTTTAGTCTATTTGAAACATTCTCTACATGTCAATCAGGTTTGTTGATGTCTTTGGTGGGCGGGGTGTAAATGCATAAAAACAGGTCTGCATGCATATAAAATCTAATTCTTTCATTAAATCAACAAGAAGCTTTATTATCAAGTTTTGTTTTGTTTTGAATCTGAATGTGTTAATCTGATTATGTTAATCTGAATAAAATGCAAGAATATTTAAACGGGTAACACTAACAATATTAACATTCACACAATATAAGCATTCGAACTTTACAGTTTCTCACTTCTGCCAACACAAGGTCAGTATGAAACTACAGTGATGACGTTTTTTTGCGGAATAAATGTTAGTTTTTTTATGTTTTTAACTCAAATAAGACATCCCTGATGACGTATGCAACCTCGAAGTGTGCAGCCTTCACATGTTGAAATGAATATCAACACAATTAAAAATATTCTATGCCTAAACATGGTTTCACTTCAAATGATATGATGTGATGTCACTCACTGGCAGAGGTCAGATCCATATACTGACAGACAGCATGAAGCAGCAGTCGCTCATAACTGTAAGAAACACAAATACATCGGTTTACAAAAACATGGTCGTCTATTGGCTAATTTCATTGCTTTTGAACATTCATGTACTTTTTTTATTGTCTGTAATTTGACGGACAGGCTCATAAAAAAATCTGTCATAATCTATTATTACCCGTCACTATGGTGCAAGGTGCCGTGACATGGTAATAAACACGTCATCACGCTGTACTTGCGTTTCTCGGAACTTGCTGTATTTTAATACAACTGAATGCCCCAAAAAAACTGTTGTTGTTTCTATTCATTTATATATTTAACGTTTCTGTTGTCAGACATAAAGTAATAACTACAAAATAAAATAAGAATTAAATGTTTATGTTAATATGTCTAGTCAGTCACAAAGACTGGTGCTTGTAAACGGTGTTTTGTACTCACTCACAAGTAAGCTGTGGTTTGGTCATGACTGTGGAGCTTCTGCTGCTCACTGAACAGCGAAGACGCCAAGACAGACATTTTTCCACTCACTGAAAGCTAAAGTTTATCCAAAAAGACGCTAGTGGCTTTTATGAAAGAAAAGTATGCGTGTATGTGTATGCGTGCACGCAACGCAGGGTCTGTGACAGATGCATCTGCACTGCGAGTCTCCGCCGACCGCGCGCACGTTTTCCAAAACAAACCAGGCATGGTAAGTAAGCTAATGAATGGGAAACACATGTCCCTTCGGTGTTCAGGGCAGGGGGAGTACCTACCATCACGCTCTAATGAAGGGAAATGACGAACGGGGAGCTGCCCTTATTGTAATCCGTCAAAATGACAGACGGGCTTCAGATTTTTCCGTCACTGGTAAAAAACAAATCTGTCAATGACGGAGAATTCTCGGTTAACGTGACCTCTGGCATGTACTGTAGTTAGTGGTGGTGTGAATAATTGCGTGGTGGTGAGAGAGGAATTGAATGCTTTAGGTTTGTGCACCTGCTTCCGAGTTTGGTTATGTAAATTGAGTGTGGATGTGCCACGAAGAATGCTAGCAGATCAGACTCCAGACTCTCCAACACCCCCTTTAACAGAGCAGATGGATGAGCAGACATCAGACAGAAGAATTATTGTGACGGATAAGGGGCTTTACTTGTCAAAGGCAACAGATAAAGATGGAGATAAAATGACAAAAAATTACCATGGGAATATGTCTGCGGCGCAGCGTCATACGCAACCTTCGATCGATCCTCTGGAAACATTCCTGAGCGCTGAAGGCAGGATTTACTGCTCGGAGGAAAACAGAATAACCATCACATAAAGTGACAAGTTCAAAAACGAATACTCTATAAATAGCACTGAACTACTCGTTACAATGTGTAATTCTTTGATAATAAAACCTCTATTTAATTGTCGTTGTGCTTTCAAAACAGTTTATTGTTGTTTAAGTACCCCAACCTCAGCTTCCGGATTAAGCAATGGTGTGAGTTTGGGGGCGGGACTACCCGCTTGTCCAAACAATAGGCTTGTTTGTAATGTCCTGACAGTAGGTGAGTGTAGGCAGCTTTACAGTCATCGGATATAAAACCAACAAAAGAACGGCTTCTTATCGGACCAGCTGATGTTTGATTGACTATCCCTCTCTTTAAAGATGTGAATGTGAGTTTTGGTGATTAAATAATGTCAGACCCTCTCTTTGGTCTTTATGGCTCTTGGGGGAGTGGATCCTCTGCGCCTCTTCTTCGAGCAGAGCCAACAGTCGCTCTTGCTCCTCACCAGAACGATTCATAAAATCACTCCAGTACTGAGAGACACGAGAGAGGAAGATTTGAAAATGACAAAATACGCTTCACCTGAGAGCAGATAATGGAACCTGTTTTACCTCCACATAGTTTCCATTGGTGCATGCTTCGGTGAAGATGGTAGGTGAGGCTGTCTCACATCCTTCACTATCTTCTACAGAGCACTCGTCTCGGTCCAAAAGATTGTCCAGAAAGCGAGCTAGGCAGACATGTGGTTTTACAAACTCACGGATGTAATAGTTAACATTACATTGCAGTCAAATGTTTCTAAAATGTTACAAGCATTTACATTTTTTCTCTGCAATGGACAATGGAGGAATTTTAGAGGTTCACTTCAAGAATTGTATGTAAAAGAAATCTAATTCTGTACATTCTTTAAATATCCTATTTTGTGTTCCAAAGAAAAACAAAATACAAACATGCGACTGCAATAATAACTCTACAGAGAATTCACTTATTCAGATTTATGTTCTCTCAGATGTTTGAAAATAAAGATGAATAAATTGGTAAATATAAGTGCTATCAAATCGCAACTTATCGATTCCAAAATATTTGTGTTTATGTTATATGTGTGTATGGTGTGTACAGTATATTTAATGTATAAATGCACACACTTACATGTATTTGGGTCAAAGACGTTACGATGTCCCCATCAAAATAAATTTACAGAAGAGATTTAATGTCCATAGAAAGCACACTAAATGAAAGTAAAATGTCTACTTTATCGTTTCAACTAAGTTTTTGAAGAATAAAATGTCAGAATTTGGTGGAAATAATGGTACATTTTAATTCAGTGTAACACAATATTTATGTACAAATTCAAACAACATGCTTATTCTGACTTGTACATATTAAAATGTACAAGTAAAAAAACATATTACCTTTATTGTGTTTTATATTAGTAAAAAATAGTAAAAAAATTAGCAAAACCTAGGATAGTGGCAAAATAAAAAAAAGTTAAAATACAACTAATTAGCATTTGGGGTGAAAGTTATTAGTCTTTATGATGTCATATTTTTTTTTATTTTTATAAATATGCCTGACAAGATTGTTACACTGAATGACATTTTAGTGGCGTCTTCTGTAAATCAGGGAAAAATGTATGATATATATTTTTTGCAAAAAAAAATAAAAAGGCAATTAAATTCACCAGAAAACTTTTTTTTAACAACAATTTAAAGCAGTATTACACTTACTGTTTTCATGCTTAAACCCCTTTTCGTCTTTGACCCATGTATATATAACACATTTTTACACGTATATAGATGGTTTCATAGGCAACAACATAAACAAATGCCATGTGGCCCAAACTTAACTTTCGGTAGATCTCCACAAAGAATCAATAACTGTTAAGTAGTTTTAATTAAATTCAATACAATAACATTAAAAAAATATGAATATAAATTGCAATTAATATAAATTAAAGTATTATATTATAACCAAACACAGACCGGAAGTTAACTTTGGGCCAGCCGTGTGCCTCTGATGAAACCACCTACGTATACATTTATATTTAAATATAACTTACATTGTGAATAAATATAAATAACACATTTTTTATTACATAAACGTAAACACCACATACATGTTTTATATAAACACAAACATTTATTTTGCAATGGATTTGACAGCACTGTTTAAGACTACTCACTGTTTTCCAGTCGTCTCAGACTCTTCCTGCCCTTAGCTCTCGGGGTGAGATCAGAGTTACGGATGGCCTGATTTATGAAGAACTGCTTCTTTTTGGCAGGAGAAACACGTTTTGCAGGAGAACTGGGTAGAGATGAGCAGCGTCGCTCGATCAGGCTGAAAAAACAAACAAGTATCGGGTTTGTCCTATTTAATAAACTGCACCGTCATAAGATTTTTTCCAAAGTCACAGAAATTCAGTTTTGTGATAAGTTCAAGGATAACTCTGAATGTGGGTTACATCAGCCTGTCAAATACTGTACTTCACTTACTTACTGAACTAGCTACTGTATATTCCACTGAATAACACATCTAGCATATATGCACAAATCAAATGTTATATATCAAAAATGTTAAATGAAGATTTTAAGTGAAAAATGTTCTGTAGAGATGAGTATTACTACACTAGCAGTTAAACTGAATATTTCTTTGTTTGATGTGTGTCTGTTCATGTGACACTACTGCTCTCAACCAATATTTTGGAATACCAGAGCCCGCAATTCCAGGGCCCTATTTGTTTGTGACAGCGCCACCTATCGGAATTCGGAGAACTGCAGTCCCCAAGCACCCTAGTTTTTGAAGACGAAAAAAGTGCACAAGACAGTATTTCCACCCAATTCTAACTACTTAAGAGTTTTTGAAAGGTCTATTGCACCCAAATACTACTTTATTCCTTGCAATTAAACCTTATTGCTAACAGCTTAATGTAAAGTAATTATTGTGACTAACTACTAGCATAATATTATAACACATCAAGTAAAATAAACACTAAATCATGGCCTGTTCAGTCACTATATTAACCACATTTCAAGTACAGAGTGAAGACACAGAGATGACACGAGGTTGATTTAAGATTGTGTATATTTTATAAATAACAAATTAACAGCTAGACACAAAAAATTGTTTGCATGAACAACATTCATGGACCACTTCACCAACTTCATCGATGACGTTTTCATTGACTCCTAAGAGAGATAAAAGCATAGAGAGAATGAAGTGAATGAAATAATGAACATTCAGTTGAACATTTTTAACTCTATAATTTAAAATGTCATATTTAAAAGATCTTGGTGACCACTAAGGCCGAAGCCTAGTACTCGACCAATTTATTTCTTCATCTTTTGTCATACTATTGCCTGCACTGAGCTCAGTCCTGGAAATCCCACCATATAGTCTACACAGTAAAAAAAGGATTCATATTTGATACTCACCCTCTTATTGCCGTCCATAACACGCAGATGCATTCGTCGCTGTTGCTTAACACATAGGGTCATAGAAATGTGTCCCAGAACTGCGGTCCTGAAAGTGCAGCCTCCGGGGGTGCAGGCAGATGCTACTCCTCTCAACTGAGCATTTATTTATAGTTCATGCTACATGCTTTAAGAGGAAATAGGTCACAGCTTTAATTGACTAAATATATACAGATTTTATCTAAACGCCTTCAAGTTTCACGATCGATTGTGTTTCCGCTTATTGTTTATCAGGAAGCAGGTGCCTTTGGTCAAGACCCGAACATTTAAAATGACCTAAATATAATCTAAAGACGATTTATTTTATACTAGCATGATAGCTATTATTATTTATTAATAAATGATGTCCTTATCTAAAGACGAAATATACGATTTATTTGATACTAGCATGATTGCTATTATTTTTTTAATAAATTATGTCCTTATCACGTTACAGCGTATTGATCTCCGTCGTACCAGTTTACGTTAGCTACGGAACAAACCGTAGTATTTAACTGTTACGTGCCATTAAAAACCATTACCCCGGTGGGGTAGTATTAACCAAACACAGCACTTTATTCATGAACGCCAAAACAGATACTGAGGGGCAAATCAGACTCTGTTAACAACAACAACTGACGTGTATGGGCGGAAAGATCAAACGGTTAGCTAACGGCTAACTGACAAGCTGAAAATACACTTACATTACATCCTGCACGTCACTGTTATTGCTATCTAACACAACCATCGCAGAGTCTTCTTCACACACAAAACACGACAAAAACAAACAAAAGAGACTGATGAAAAGAAAGGTCCAAAAGAGTCGACTCGACGTTAGCCGAAATGGCTAGTAGGAGCTAGTAGAGGTAAAGAAGTGGGCGGGGCCTGAGAAACACCCCACAGGCGTGCCAACCATTTCAGCCAATCAGCAACTTACAAACAGTTCCTTACGACATAAATACCTCATTTACATTACATTATTTTATCATATCATACAAAATAATAATGTATTATAAATTCACACTTTATGATAGAGTTACAGCGTATACACACCAAACTCTTGCACAGTGTATTTATTAATGCATATATTTT
The DNA here is from genome assembly GCA_006030095.1 of Triplophysa siluroides. NCBI lineage: Eukaryota > Metazoa > Chordata > Actinopteri > Cypriniformes > Nemacheilidae > Triplophysa > Triplophysa siluroides. The sequence continues at coordinate 505,608 of VCII01000835.1, read as the reverse complement.
ATACATTTCTCAACATAATAACATCCAACCATGCACATAAGGAAGACTGCAAACTCCAGTTGACTAATTTTATCTATAATAAATACTACATTCAAAGTAGGCTAGTTTGAAGTATTGTAACAATCATTGAAGTGCTTTGAGAATTTGAGAACTAAAGTGCACCAAAAAGAAGACTAGTACAAAAACAAATAAATAAATACAAACGTTGACCACATCAAGGCAGTTTCTGAGTGTGATGCCAGCTCCACACCATGCGTTTGACCTTACGGTACACATACAGAAATAGAGCTCGTATTGAACGTCATGTAACATGTCCAGCAAAAACTATGTCTGAATGATTTGCACAGACTATATACTAAATAAAAATGAACATCATGACAATTCATGCTTATGCAGAATATCATGACGTTTGTTTTAACTTCAAGTTTCAGAATAGAAAATATATAATTAATAAAAAAGAAGAATTGAATGCCTGAATGATCATTTTGATTGTAGTTATAGACTGATAAAATGGCGAATATTTGGCCATTTTGAACTAATTGTCCCAGTATAGTATACCAGTGTATACGTGAGTCATAATTTCATACATTCTCGTCATTTTAATTTCTTGGAGCAAACACTTCGTATATAAGTTTAAATAATTCAGATTCGCCAATTTCACATAAAGCCTTTTGCACGATCGGCCATTAAAACTCTCATATCTGTCAACCAATAACTGAATGACTTGAATGATTGCTTTAAAAGTAACATTTGGTTCAGATAACTAAGAGAGAAAAGGCACCAAACATGGAACAACCACAATGCAGCTCAGATCTTCGCTGTTCAAATGTGTCTGTCTTCACATTTTGCTGTCCTTTGTTTTGCTTTTGACGACAAACAGTGCTGATGGGTCTTTGGACGTCTGGTGTCCAGCGGGCTTGGATCCGTTAGCGGCCTCGCCAACAGGTTCCATCTGAATCAGCTGCTTCTGCTTTCTGGAGACAGATGGACTGTTTGATCTGCTTTTTCTGTTCTTTGAGCCGGCCGGCCGCAGCTCAGGTGTTAGTCTCGAGTGAGCAGCCTGATCTGTGGAGGCAGATGTGGGTGAGAGCGGTCTGTTGGGTTTCTCTAATCTGAGATGAGTGGGTCGCTGAGGTCTGCTGGGTTGAGCTGCCGCACATCCGCCGTTTACCGCGACCTCCCTGAGCTGATCGTCATCCGTCTGCTCTTTAGCAAAGTTAACAAACACCTGCAAGGAAGAAACGTCCCATTTACTTCAGAGTGATGACATTCAAGTGAAGCCACCACAGGACTGACAATTTGAGATCGATAGCATGAAGTTGATCCAGATCCTCTTTATCCAGCACACATTATACACCATCATTATAAACTCACCTGATCCAGTGTAGTCTGCGACACCGAGTATTCAGCTACTCCCAACCCCTTATAGGTATTTGACAGAACCTCAAAGACACGAGCCAGTGAACAGGACTGTGACGGTAGCTGATACTGAAGAACATTCTGATGTCTCTCCTTCAACTGAATCCCAGGGAAAGAGTTCTGGATGTAGACGTCCACTGGACATGGTTCTGTAGTCGGAGCGGACAAGCGGAGGATAATAGTATAACCGTCTCCAAACCTGGCAGAAGAACAGGAATAACAAAAAGGATCTTTATTAACTGAGAGCAAACTGAGATGCAAAGGAGTATTTAGTAAGATTTAATCAACATGAAAGAGATCATGAGACCTTTCTCAAAATATCTTCTCGTGTTGAAAGAGTCATGTACATGTTATATAAATGACGACGTTTATAAATTATGTTTATTTCTGAACTAACCCTTTCACACATTTTTACACAAAACTGAATGAAAAAGGCTCAATACCCTAAAATACAGTATGCAGTATATGAAGAGTTTGGTTCCAAAATAAGGATCCAACATTTTTCAAAAATCATGTTTACATTCTGTTAGTTAGCTGTATTTTTTGGGTTATTATGGCTTAAATCAAAACAAACCAACTATTAATTGGAAATGCACAATAAAAACGGAGTCATCTCATTTTGGAACCAAACTATTCATATATACTGTAGTAGTTACCTGTACATCCAGGTCAGTTTGTAGCAAACAATGTGTTGTGTTTTATTATAAAAAGCTGTTACCTGTTCTTCAGGTGCTGAACTGAGCCCAGACACTGGAATCTGCCGTTCACCATGATGGCCATTCGGGTACACAGAGCCTCACATTCTTCCATACTGTACAGAAAGAAAAATCATTCAAGAATCTTCATGAGAAATAAACCACACAACTATTCATTTGCATTTCTTTGAGTTCTGACCCATGCTCTCTTTGGAAAGAGCTTATCTGAAGCTACTGGGTTAAATGGTAAAATGTCTAAAAATAGACCGCCCATAACTATAACATTACAGGTAATTCATTTTTTGTACACAAACATGATGAAGTTCTTTATGAAAGCCTCTCAGGCTAGCCTACATGTGTTTGGGATAGTTCGCCTTCAAAATAAAATGTTGTCATTTCAACACAAAAGAAGATATTTTGAAAAATGTCGGAAACAGAAAACCGTTGGTCCCCATTGACTTGCATTGTTTTGTGTCCATACAATCGAAGTGAATGAGGACTAAAGAAAGAAGAAGGTCACACAGGTTTAACATGGCAACATGGTGAGTAAATGATGACAGACGTTTCATTTCTGAAGGTGAACTGTTTCTTTAAGGAGATGCTGGTCAATGGATTTGCACGGTTCAATGCATTGAATATTTGAACAATATTTCGGTTTTGTTTTGAACACTAAAGATAAGTCATTGAGATGTCCATAAGCACATGAAAACAGACTTTACATGTCAGTCGGCCTATCCAGTTCGGAGAGTTCTTGGTTGGAATAAGTTGTAATGTGGTTATGCTTATGGTTAAGATAGTCGGGGTTAAAGCTACAAAAGTGCTCCTAACCTGTGGGAGGTGAGGATGACAGCTCGTCCCTCCTTGATAACACTGAGGATACAGTTCCAAAGGAAGCGTTTGGCTTTCGGGTCCATACCGGTTGTGGGTTCGTCCTGAGAAACACACATGAGTCAATCCCAACCACATCAACTCATTCAGCAGCTTTGCACAAAACGTGTGCGAAATGATTGATTTAAGATCTGCTTTTCTAAGGTTAATAACAAGAACGACACATCAAAACAGACAATTGTTTACAGGTGTGAATATGCCGTCGTACCAGGAAAATGACAGGTGCAGCTCCAATGAGGGAAATGGCGGTTGAGAGTTTGCGTTTATTTCCTCCGCTGTATCCGCCGGCCTCTCTATCTGCATACTGACTCAGACCCAGCTTCTGTATGCCCCACTGCGCCACCTACAGGACAGAAAAACAACACCCGTCATATAGCCACAGATCTAAGTGTGACTGCTGCCATCTGAACCTTGGTGCACACCAAACAAGCAGACCAAAACCACTGAAAACGACGAGTCACGGTCAACTTGTGCAGTGAAACTGAAATATGAACTCAAGATGGACCATCCAAACAAGGCAAAAAACAGGAAGACGTGACCCCAAAAATCACATGATCTGATAACATAGAATGAAGCGTTTCATTTTGGAGTCTTGTACCTTTGTGACATCAGCTTCTGGCACTCCTCTGAGGCGAGCGTAAAACTCCAGGTGCTCTCGGCCCGTCAGCAGGTCGCTGATGGCATCAAACTGAGGACAGTAGCCCATCAGCTGATGAACCTTCTCCATTTCTGTAAGAACACTGAGGAAAAACAAGAAGAAAGTGAAGAGATAAAGCATTTCACATTCCTAACCCAAGATATAAACAACTGTCAAAGTTCAGAATAGAATTATTACAATCGACAGGTAAAAAGAAAGACCCAGCAGAGATGATGGTGATCAAACCTGTGGTTGCTAAGAAACGCTTCTCCGTAAGTGATGCTGGTGTCTCCAGTCAGCATACGGAAGGTTGAGGTTTTTCCAGCCCCGTTAACACCCAGGAGTCCAAAACACTGCCATGTAAAAATAAAACATGTGAAATCCTATTTCACATCCAATAATCTAAACTACAGCTAGAAAATACATGCAGGGAAATCCAAAAACTGTGAAGGGTTCAGCTACACCTATTAAAGGCGCAGTTTGTAAAATCCAACTTAGAGATAATAGAGACCATAAAACGTGTATTTTATGAATGTGCATTTTCCCTATTATTTGGAGTGATATTGAGTATCTGATATTCAAACAAACAAAATTAAAGATTATTTTGGGTAAACATTAAAAAAAATCAAATGAGAAGCACATAACGAAATTCTAAATTACAATAAAAGTGAACACAAAACTATAAATACTCTGTTGTGACTTTAACTCACCTCTCCTCGAGGAATTCCCAAGCAAAGTCGATTCACTGCTGGCATTCTGCCTGCCTTATACACCTACAGAACCACACAGAACATATTTGTCATCCTCTGGATAAAACAACATTTCCCTCTCCAACCGCAGTTTGTGTGGTGTTTTGGTGTGGTTCTGTACCTTACTCAGGTCTGTGAGGGTGAGAATGTCTCCCTGAGCTCTACCGTTCTTCACTCGCTCTCTTTCTCTAGCCACATCTTCATCCTCCGTGCCAATAGGAGGCAGCACAAACCCTGACAACGGGCTGGGAGTATAACACATATCAAGAACAACCATGCAGACGCGCATACAGTATTTCATTTATTCAGCGGCTTGGAAAAACGACGTACCTCAAATTAATGAAGAATTTATACTGCAGCAGAACAGTGAAGATGAAAAACACAATGCCCTCCATCGCCATGGCAAACAAGTTCTTCCCCACGAAATCCCAGGATAATGGCTCCAGGTTCTGTTTGGTTCCTGAAGACAAAATGATCCACAAAATGATCCACAAAAATGACGAAAATGTAACAGCTCAACAAATAATGGCCATTGCAGAAATATTCACGTTGAAGTAAGAAATGTTACCCAGCCGCTGAAATGCATCTGCCATAGCCTGGTTCTTGGCCATGTCAATGAGACCTCGACCCAGACAGAAGTGAGGGAAGATCAGGAAGACCTTCTTTAGGATTTTGTTGACCTCATTCAGATGCTGACAATGCAACATAAGGACAAATTGGGGATTTTTATTATATATATATATATATACATATACATATACTGTATATATATATATACAATACATACTATATATATATATATATATATATATATATATATACATACATATATACATATATATATATATATATATAGTATATATATATACATATATATAGTTTGGTTCCAAAATGAGTTTACTCGAAAAAAAAATCTGTTTTTTTTTTATTGTGCATTCCAATTAATATCAATCAAACTGCAGTTGGTTTGTTTTGATTGAAGCCATTATAACAAAAACATACAGTTAAATAACACAATAAAACACAATAAAAAACATGATTTTTTTATTTAAAAATGGAGATATCTCTTTTTGGAACCAAACTCTTCATATAAATATGAAGACAATGCATCTCTCATCCACATTGTTCGGCATTTAAACACGTAAACATGTACAGTAATATGTTTCTCGATGTACATCCTTTGTCAGTCCTAAACCCTTCGCATAATCCAACCTTAAAATTAAATGATAATGGTAAGGTGATAAGGACATTCCCAGCCCTAAGCCTAACTCTCCTAGCCGATTGGTTGATCTGATTGTTGTTTTTTGACCAATAACGAGGTTCATCCATGACTTGACGTTGACTGACCTCATCAATAAAGAGCTCCAGGACGAATGTGGCGATGCTGCCGTTGATGCCGATAAACAGGTTGATGGAGGTGAGGACCACGTAAGCAGTGCTGGGAACTGAGAAGATGAAGGACGCCGGATACATCAGTGGAGTGATGGACCAACTGCAACGCACACAACCAACACACAGTCAATATGACTGGTCACAAGTACATTACAGATGGACAAACATTGTCAATGTTGAAGTTGGTTGACCATGTTATTCTTTCTGGTTACGCTAAGAATCCTCCAGCATCATATCCAGTCAATCGATGAGCTCTTACCCATACAACAGCAGCAGAAGCACCAGCGCAGGTAGATTCTTCTCAGACACATATGATTCCTGCTGGAAGCTGATGAAGATCAGAACAACCATGGCGGCAGGAACTGTGTAGTTCAACTGCAACACAAGTGAAACACCCATATTGCCTCTATATTAAAAACCAAGTCAACAGAACTCAGACTGCTCTAGAGCAGAACTTACCATGTCCCATATGTAGTTGGTGGTCCAGTACAGGATGGGCTTCACTCCACTGACAAACTGCAGGTGTTTAGATTTACTGACACGTTCCTCGATGAGAAACAACACGAAACTGGCGGGAACGAAAGACATGGCGAAGATTACGCATATGGACACCAGGACGTCTACTGAGGTGGTCATCCTGCAGAGATGTCATCGGAGAAGATGGAAAACATTGAAAAATGGAAAACCAAAAGACAGAAAATAAACTGCAAACACACAGAGGTTACATACAAGGCCATCTCTGACAGCTGCTCTTTAGTGAGGTTGAGTGGATGATTGAAGGCTGTCATGCCGTATTTGTGTCTTTCCAGGCCGGGTGGTAGGTTAGCACGTAGGAGTCCGTTGTTCATGATGTTCACGAACGACGCCATGGCGTGCCATCCCTTATTATTAAACCAGACCTGGGAGGACACACGTCACAAATAAATAAAGAGGTCAGGACTTAAGAGAAGACTGAAACGGGTATCTACCTCACCTTCACATTGTTTTGGCTGGTGAGGCCTTTGAGTACATCTGGAAGTCTGTTAAGGAGCTGATCGAAAGAGCCGTTCTGCAAAACAAATACAGCATTTTGGGATTTGCGAGAAAATGCGAGAAGGATGTGTTCCGTTTGCTTTTGTCGATCAAACCAACAAATAAAACAAACAAGTGACAAACCTCTGGAACACTGTAGCGTCTTCTAATGGCCAACACAGACTCTTCTATATACTGCGGTTCATCCACAGCCTGAGAGGTTTTGGCCCCCAGAGAAAAACCTCCGTACCTGAGAAAAATCAACACGTAACATTGACTCAAACAGAAAATCCCCGTTGTATGTTTGAAACCGTGAGTGTTTGTAGATTTAACTCACCTAAATTCATTCACCCACTTCTTTGTCTTCATGCTGGGTTAAAAAAAGAGAGAGGGGCGTTACAGACCCGTGCTATCAAAACAATCAACCCTGCATCCTAATTCACACACTATCCATTCTAAATAGTATTCAAATGTCCTAAATCGCAGTAGGTGATGCCATAACAAAAATATTGCACTTTTATGGCATAGTAGACATAAACAAACTGGGATGCAGATTAGAACATAAAATAAAAATAAGAAATGTAACCTTTTCTTCAGAATCTGTGGATATGTTTTGATGAGGTAGTCAGAAATATTGCGTCCTGTCAAATTCTGCAGGATATCACCAGTCAATCGTTTCATCTGTGGAGACAAAAGACCTTCAGTAAGTGTGATCCATAGACCAAAGATCATGTCAAAGTGTAACTGTCAGTAAAATAAAATATGACCGTGACACCTCTCTGTTCACATACAGCTAAGTGGCCATTTAAACACTCTTCTGAGAACATGCTAACAGTTCCCACATTTTTTTTTACTTTTTTCCGTTTTTAAAAAGAGTTGGAAGCCAGCACCAGCATTTTCGTACATGTTTACAAAACCTGCAAGCATTTAAAACATTAAAAAGAGGAGCGCCTTTGCTTTTAACCGAAGAAAAATCATTTTATTTTAGCCAATTTATTTCTCAACTGAAGGTGGAAAAGCCGTATAATTTTGTGTCACAAATCACAGAATATGTTGTCAATGACAGGAACAAGTTCTTGTTCATATACATACCGTACACAGTCAGACCAAAAAAAAAAAAAAAAAAAGTATTTCCTAGTATTTGCAGGACACTGTAGTTTATTTATGCAAGTGAGGACAGCAAAACAAAGTCAACTGTGACATATTACTTCCTACAGTGGACTTCCAGTAAAATTGATAAAAATTTGGACCAAAAATTATTCAGACACTTTGACCTGACCATGTTTTGGCAACCAGACTGAACGAAATGAAGCATTGCTTGGACATAGGTAGCCCCAAATTGGTATTATCTTATTGTGTACTTAAATTTAACAGCTGACTGCCTAATCCATGACATACCTGTCTATCAAAGTTATCTGACATTATCAAGATGAATTTCTTCTGACACAGTTTACCGGAGTTCTTTCGAAACAATAGCGAATAAACTGTGATGGTTGAGAAATGTTGAAGGTGTCTAAATAAATATTGGTTTGACTGCAACTGACATCTTATGAGATAAAAGACATAATTGAGATGTATCTATGAATAGACCAATGAAAAGAGGACCTGTGGAGGTGGGAGGCCTCCAGCTCCTTCTGGGCATTCGGGCAGCATCCTGCGGATATTCTCAGTACTGCACTCACAGTCAGGGGACGGGCGCTCAACGCTCCAGTTGCCTTTATTAAAGAGCTGCCACATGCTGTAGGGAATCTGAGGCCGGAGAAACTTGGAATCGACGTCCTCTGAACATCCTGGGTCACTGAAAGCCCACAGTAAAGAATCACACACGTGATAAGAGTTAACAAGAGTTATGAGGTTGTGTCCGGATGACAGAAGTCATACCTGCTTGAGTTCATACATTTGGTCCCGAACCCAGGAGGTTCCAGAAGGGCATCCAGAAGGTTCTGTATGTCCGGGTCGTGTGGGGCATCATTGCTTTATGTGGAACAGACAACTGATGAATAGAGCACATGACTGCAGATGTTTCTTGCTCTGCTTCTAAAGAGTGTGTACCTGAGAAAAGTGAACTGTTCTCCATACATCCACGGCTGAAGCTCCAGAGGTGGATACTTCCCAAATGGTGGGACAACGAGACTGAATAGTAGAGCAATGAGAACAAAAACCGCAGGCAGAACAATCTGAAAAACAATACAGAGATATATTTAACTTATCAACATTATTTCTATTTGTGTTGCATCATAATACACCAAAAAAATGTACCTGCGAAGATGCCTCTGCGACTGCGAAGCGCGTACTTCAGTCTCTTGGTGAAAAGTGCTCGAAGCTGCTGCCACATGAGGAACCAGCCCATGAGAGGAGCTCCGCCCCCCTGACCCACTCCACTCAGCGGGTCAGTCTCCTGCGCTTCTGTGAAGCACAAACACCTGACGATTAATCCCACACCATCACTGATGTTCTCACCTGCTGCTGTCAACATTCAGAACCCTCAGCTTAGTGTCATTTTGTACCTGTCCTGATTGGCTGTTTCCGTCCTGCCAGTGAAGCAGAGGGAGGGACATAAAACATCTTTAAAATACCTGACACAGGCAAATCAAAGCCTCACACTTTTAGGAGTCATTTTTGTGTTGGCAGCCCATTCATTTTGTCAAGTAAAATGACATTTTAATGCATCCACACTTGTAAACCTTCTATTGAGAATAGAATCTGTGTGTCGCAAATGATGTTATGTTGCATGGATGGTTTGTGCATGCCTTTTTAGAATGTTACCCACAATCCTTTGTAAAATGGAATGTCTCTTCAAATTACCACGCACCAGCAAACAAAGGCTTCATTTGTATTTCACAACGTCTTGTTTTTTTCTCTGCAATATGGTTCCCAGATTATTTTTAGTTGACAAGTGAACATGACAAGACCAACGCTGATTAAATTAATTAAATAAAATAAATGTAATAACATGAAAATGCATTAAGGAAGCATCTACTTGATTAAACATATAAATAAACTCGTACTGTAATTTTGTTATACATGTATTTTTGTGAAATGTTTAGTTTTTTATTTGAATGATTATTTTCTGTAATTATTGAAGTTTATATTTGATTTATTTTTTATACATTCATTTTTAAATATTAATGCTGGAAGAAAAAGCCTCTTGTTCGCGCACATTCGAGAGATGACGGAAGCTAGACATCATCGTTAAAAGCGTTGTCAATATGGATATTTCTCTTAAAAAAACGCATCGATTGGCTTCAGAAGACCTTTGTTAAGATCAGAGAGCCGTGTCGAGCCGTTCTTTGATAGATGGATGCACTTTTTGGAGCTTCAAAAAATCAACCCCCGTTCACTCCCATTCTACCGCTTGGAAGCAAAATGATACGTGGTATTATAACTCTGACTGGATTATTCTCCCAGAAGAAAACCATATTCAGTTAGGATGCCTAGAGGGTGAGTAAAACATGGGGACATTTTTTGGAAATATCCCTTTAACAACTGAACTACATATAATAAATGATGAGGATGTTCTCTGTCTCTTTTAATTCTTTATGTCTGTCTTGTTAGGCCCTGCATTACAGCGATGAAATAAACTAACGTTACAGTAAAGGCATCGCGTTGTGCTGGAAAGACATCACACAAGCCCCCTGTCAGACTCGCATCACACTTTCTGTTTCAAAAAATGACAAAAAATGTCTTCTGTTGTCTGTTCTCGCAAGTGCTTCTGACATTATCAAAAATATTTTAACAATGTAATATATATAACATCAGACGTTTTACTCGTGGGTGCATTGGATCATGTCTGCTCTGTGTTACTGTGATAGGAGAGTGAATAATTGTTTATGTATACAGTAAATTAAAATAAACCGAAGACCTACATTATTCAGGAACATAAGAATCTTATGTGCAGTATTGAAAGCGACCCATTAAAATATTGGAGAAGGACAATACAGCTGTTTATGGTAAGCATTTTATAATAAGGTCTAATTTATAAATTTTCGTTACAGCGCAATGTAAATACTTCGTATTTTTTTGTATAGGAAGTTGCTTTACCCTGCGGGGATGTAGTTTCCAACTCTTGTGAAAGAGGCCCATTACCTATATCTTTGTTCTCAGATAATGCCCCCTGATGGCCTGGAGATGCAACGGGGTCCTCGGGGTCTGCATCCACACCAGTCTCCTCTGCCACCCGCAGAAAGATCTACAAATATTTATGCACAGTTATACATCACCGTCTGGAAAAGCCCTCTCTGCCCAAACATTGATCGGGGGCGGGACGACATAATCAGGTTACAGCAGCCACGTAAATAAACCCTCTCAGATTGATCTGTTTATTTTAAGATATTGTCAGAACAAACAAAAACAGATTTAGGTAGGATTGCCTCGTGTAGTGCCAGAATGGGATAATGACGTATTTAGGCCACGCATGCCACAACCTTGAAGTTCAGACAGAAGTAAATCCTATTTACAGACACATACAGACACACTCTTAAGTGGGATTTGATAGAAGCGTCATCTAAATTCCTAGATGTAATATAAATGTTTCAGGAGCGCGACCATCTCCTGGTATATCTGGGTCTCACCTCTTCTAACGTGGCGTCGGACAGCCCGTAACTGACCACGCCGAAATCGCCTTGCCGCTTGTCCAGCTCGTGTAAAAAGATGGCTAGACTGCCGTCCTCAGAGGCAGCGTGAGGTAGGTGATCACCGCTTCTCTGCCGATGTCCTCCACCAGCCGGGCATCAGGGATGTACTGCTGTGCAAAGGTCAGCAGGGCCAACACGTCTAGAGAAGAAGAGAGATAGGCCAGATGAAAATGATGCCTGGATTTAAAGGGATAGTTCACCCAAAAATGAAAATTCTGTCATCATTTCCTCACCCTCAGGTTGTTCCAAAATCTGTATACATTTCTGTGTTCTGCTGAACACACAGGAAGATATTTGGAAGAATGTCAGTAACAAAACATCTAATTTCCCATTTACTGCCATAGTAGGGAAAATAAATACTATGGGAGTCAATGGGGGATGAGATCTGTTTGGTTGCTGACATTTTTCCAAATATCTTCCTGTGTGTTCAGCAGAACAAATACATTTTTACAGATTTGGAAAAACTGGGTGAGTAAATGAGGACAGAATTTTTCATTTTTTGGGTGAACCGTCCCTTTAAATAGCATGGAACCACAAGACAAAACAACAGACTAGATGCTTTCGAGACATGACTTTCCCCAAAGAAATACCCAAAGCTTCATGGTTCTCATTTTCTTTTTCTTTTTAGTAATACATGTATTTTTTTAAATAATCAAGATGTATTGCCAGTTTCTAAGGGTTTTATGTAAATTATGTTAAAATATGTAAAAAATACTGTAGCATAGTATCCTTTTTGCTATAGTTAACTGTAGTATAATTTCTAAATGTTTGTTTAGCATTACCATAGTAAATATTACAGAATACTACAGAATGCTCATCAGATGACGTAACAGAAGCTACATAGTCATTTCACTCGTTTTACTGCAGTATAATTCATGAATAAAATTAACCTTTGATTTAACCATTTAAAACCTATTTTACATATTTTTTTAGTTGAAGCCCCCCACAATACCACTACAGCCCACCAGGGGGCACGACCCACAGTTTGGGATCAACGGATTTGGCAATTTCTTAAAACATGTACTGCAAACAATGCCAAAACAAATCTGTACCCACCGAATCCATTATCCTCACTGCCCAATCCAGTGTCATCACTCACAGACGAATCGCTGTCCTTAAACACAGAAACGTTAGGAAGACGTTTTAGGAACGTTACAATGGTGCGTCATGAAATTATTTCTCACATCCAAGCTTTATATCCAGAAACAACTATCTTAACATCTCGCCAACTAAATGAACTAAGCAGGTCATTCACAGCTTGATTTCCCTGAAACTGTAACCGAACATCATGTTGTTTGTTTGAGTTTCTATTTGCAAAACCAAGAGGCTTGCAGTGTGAGAGAGAAATGTCAAAAAAACTTTCAAAGCTGTTCCATTAAATTCAGGAGGTGTGTGAATGAACGAGGAAATTTGGTGATCTACCTGAAGTCAACCAATCAGATGGCAACAATATTTTATGCCCACGTCACAATTTACAACCGTCAAGTTTTGTGGCAGACTATATACATTTGCAGTGACATTTGTGTTACATTAGTTTTACCACAAATACCTTTTCAACCACCAGACTGTCAATTCGCACCTGAATAGTTTCACCCACTCCTCATGTTGAATAATCCATGTTCTCAATATCATTAAATAAAAATGGGGAACTACATTACATGTAAAATACTGCACCTCTCTTGGACAATTGGCATCCTCTCACCTTGGTCACTACAGTGGAGAGCAGTTTGCCCGTGCTGGTGCTGCTGGGCGTCCTGTGCATGTCTCTCTTTACCAGTGTAAGGTAATACCCCGTCCCCAGACGCGCCTTGAGAAATAGAGGCGTGCCGCAGCAGCAAAGCTTGCCCTGGGAAATGATGGCGATGCGGTCACCCAGCAGATCCGCCTCATCCATATAATGCGTGGACAGAACGATGGTGCGGCCTAAACAATGGAGACGTTTAGTCCGGGATCTGACAAAAACAACATACCGCAATTCACGATGGCAAGACTGACCTTCACGATATTTGAGCAGAAGGTCCCAAATCCCACGTCGGGAGTAGGGGTCCACTCCCGCTGTGGGCTCATCCAAGACCACCACCTTTGACCCGCCTATGAATGCGATGGCCACGGATAGTTTCCTTTGCATGCCACCTGCCGAGAAACACACACACAAAAAAACGAGTCTGTTAAGCTTGGATCCATTTTCACATTGACACTTGTGTGGATGTGAAATGTACCTGAAAGGTTTTTGGTCTGCTCGTGCCGTTTGTGCTGTAAGCCCACATCCTCCAGAAGTGTGTTTATCTCTACCTTTACCTGCTCCGTGTTCATGCCCTTCATCCGGCCGTAGAACCACACGTGCTCCTCCACCGTCAGACTACAAGAGTACAACAGAGAACATCGTGACGGATGAGTCTAATACCATGGCACATTTGGGTACATTATTTGATGTAGACTGGTGCCCTACATGTCAAAGAGGACGTTGTGTTGTGGACAAACTCCCAGAGTTTTGCGGATGATGTCCATATCAGTACGGATGTCCATTCCCTTCACATATATCGTACCAGCGGTGGGAGGAAACAGGCCTGTTAGAATTGACCTGTGAGATGACAAAAATCATCATGAAGCCTTCAATGACTGCAGCACTGACTTAAACGTAAAAGCTTAAAGCAACAATTTATTATTAAGCCCCTCACATGGTTGTTGTCTTGCCAGCACCATTGTGACCCAAAAAGGAAGTTATTTGACCCTCATAGAACTTTATGTTAAGGTGATTGACCGCAAGCTTGGCCCCTGTTTTGTAAATCTTGACTAAGTTTCTTATGGCAACTCCCAGAATGAGGTTTGTTGGCTCGGCTTCAATCCGATCTGTTAACAGAATTAAGAATCAGCTGATGAAAAAGACAAATTCACTTTTGCATTCCAAACACAACGGCACTCACAGACCGAGGTTCTCACCGTCTATTTCCTCTCTAGGTGCTGGGGGAATAGGTAACCCCACCTCCAGTGGAACCCCACCCCAGTAATTCAACTGGAAGATAAAATACCAGGGTCTGGGGATCCCATATTGCCCTGTGAAACACTTACAGTCACTGTCATATTTGTACACACAGACTATTCCACTTAACAACATCAATGATATGATAATCAATAAGCGATATGCGACATCAATATATCTGTTCACACATGAAGGGACCCCTTACCTGGAAAAACAGCTTCTATATACCAGGTGGCCAATGCATAGATGACAGCGTCTACATACAGCATCACGATGGAGGTGGTGAAGTTGTAACCGTCTCCCTCCAAGGGACTGGATCTTAGATTAAACCACTGGATCCCAACACCCTGTTCCTCATACTGAGAGAAATACTCACAGCCAAAGCCAAAGGCTACAGGAGACAGGAAGCTCTACAAGACAACAAATCCCATCAGACATCTGGATAAAAGTGTAGTCTGTTCCTAACATAGCAAGCAGTTGGTCTCGAGCATCCTCAATGTCATTCATTCATTGATACTTCATTCATTCATTCACACTTCATTAGGTAATTTGTTTGTTCATTCACTTTCTTATTGAGACTTCATTCATTCATTTATTCTCATTCATTCATTGCCACTTCATGTGGTCGTTCGTTCATTTATTCATTCACTCACTCACTTATTAAGACTTTATTTATTTATTAATTCATTCATTCACTCATTCATTGTGACACTTCATTCAGTGGTTCGTTTGTTCACTCACTCAATTATTGAGAATTCATTCATTCATTCACACTCCGCTCACTCACTCACTCACTCGCTCGCCCTCCCTCCCTCCCTCCCTCCCTCACTCTATGTTCATTCATTGACACTTCATTTGTTTGTTTATTCATTCACTTTCTTATTGAGAATTAATTAATTAAATTATTCACACTTCGTTCGTTCACTCTCTCTCTCTCTCTCTCTCACACACTCACTCTCTCACTCAATTTTCAAGGTACTTTCATTCATTGACACTTCGTTTGTTTGTTCCCTCTCTCTCTCCACTTACTCACTCACCCACCCACCCATTTATTCATTCATTGACACTTCATTTGGTCTTTGGTCATTTGTTCGTTCATTCATTCCCTTTCTTATTGAGAATTAATTAATTAATTATTCACACTTCTTTCGTTTGTTCATTCACTTGCTCGCTCACTCACTCATTCACTCACACTTTGTTCGTTTGTTCATTCACTTGCTCGCTCACTCATTCACTCACACTTCGTTCGTTCATGCATTGATTTATTCATTTTCCACTGACTCACTCAGAATGTTCCTCTC
Organism: Triplophysa siluroides; assembly: GCA_006030095.1. Taxonomy (NCBI): domain Eukaryota; kingdom Metazoa; phylum Chordata; class Actinopteri; order Cypriniformes; family Nemacheilidae; genus Triplophysa; species Triplophysa siluroides. The sequence continues at coordinate 489,902 of VCII01000835.1, read as the reverse complement.
AGTAAGCTATCTTGTGCATTTGGAAGACTTGGAACAAATCTCAAAGCTCTTATTTAAGCTTCAGAAGTGTGTAATCTAATCTGGCTTTCAGAAAGTAGAAGAAGGTTCTCACCGCTAAGATCCTGTGTGTACTGCTCAGATATTCCCTCCAGGCCACACACAGCACATACGGCAGGTACAGGGTGAAGTACACCAGCCCTCCGCATGCTGCTGCCAGGTTGGCACGTGAGAAGAACGTGCTGATGAGGAAACAAAGCATGATGGTGGCTGTGGCGAAAGCAGTGAGGAAGAAGAAGATGACGGCGGGGTCGCTGTATGGTAAAATATCTCCCACCTGCAGGAGAAGAAACGTGTAAAACTTTGTAGAGCCAAAACTTCTAATTCTGAATGATTTGGGATATATGAAGTAGAATAGCGCACATACTGTACTGTAAAAGTAGAGTGACAACCATGGTCAGTTGTAGTGTGTGATTTATAGTTCTTTAAAGACCACACATTTAATTATAATGCATATGGGGCACTACCAGTGTTTACCTTAAGGGCGGCGATAAGGAGTCCAGCGCTGAAGAGGAAGGGCAGAAAACTGCTGATGAACCAGCTGAGCCACAGCATTCCAGAGCTCAATCCCATAATACGCATGGTTTCCTTTAGACGAGCCTCTTTCTCGTACACTACACCTTTTATGATCATCGCCACAGAATAGATCCACGCCAGTGTCATAAACAGAGGTAAAGAACGATTCAGGACACGTATGAACCTATGACAGAGGAAAATAAAGTGTCGGTCACAATTGTATGAATAATCAGTTGTTACCACAGTACAGTGGTTTACATTGATGTGTTACTTATAAAATATGGGCATCATATTTATATTTAACTAAGAAAAATATATGATTATATATTTTAATACGATACAATTTTAAATAATAACAATATTAAAATGACTAAAGGGTTATTTACAAAAATATGTATATTAAATTAAGTAAAAATATAATTTCAATTATTTCAATATAGTAAAAAATGACAATAAAATAAAAATATTAAAATAACTAAAGTGTAAATCTAAATCACTGTGCCACTCAGCATTAAATAAATATTTATAAAATATATATATATATATAATATTTATAAATATATAAAAAATAATTATAATAAATATTTATGTATAAATATATAAAACGGAAACACAATAAATATAATACACAATATATTTATGCTCCAGCATTTCTTACTATGTTTTATGAACATATTATAGAATAACCAAATGATATATTTCACACACCTATTTATATCGCCGTACTTTGCTTCCCTGTATTTACTATAAATCATCTTTGATACAGTGCAATACTGTGAAAAGCGCTACAGAAATAAATTTGAATCGACTTGAATATGATGTAGAACTTACACATCATCCACGAAGCAGGGGTAAGGCATCTGCTGCACATATATGCCTGTGTTTGGCTCTTTATCCGTGTGCAAACGGGTGACGGCTCTCTCTACCAAATCCTGCACGTAAATAAAACCGCCCCAAACGTAGCGAAGGTCACTGAAGGGCTCAGCAGCCGGGCCTGGATCCCAAAACCTGTAACATGACATCAGCATGGTTACACAAGGCCATGGACACCCTATGAGGTTGACATAATGTGCATTTCAATATACTTGTCTTTGATCTTGTTCGTGCGGGTTACGTCATCTATGTCCATCCGTATCTTATACTTCACATGAGGAGGCAGTGAGGATGATGAAGCGTCTGGGAGGAGGAAGACGATTCCAGCCCAAAACTGACGATCTTCAAGCAGCTCCAGGGCTCGCTCGACCAGCTGACCCTCAGTGGCCACGCCCTCCAGTTTATTTAAAGAAAAGCACTGGACATATAGAGAATACAGATTAAGATGTGCCTTATCAGAGAACTATGACGCTTCCCATTACAACTGCAAGTCTCCTTTTTAGTACCTTAGTAAGCTCTGACAGAGTGCTGATGGTGTCGTTTAAATCTTGATAAAGATCCAGCCAGGTGGGCGGAGCTCCGTCCTTACGGGGTGTGTCCGGGTCACGTGTGGAGAGAAACTGGGCGATAACGGCGAGGGTCCCCTCCCCGCTCTCTCTCCCCGGGAAGTCGAATTTCCACGCTGCTCTCCATGAAGGTTTTGATTCTGGGACCTACTTCCCGCCACGCCTCCATCACCTCATTCATAATCTGGAAGTCCTGAAACGTCTTGTTCACCTGGAGGAAAATCTCAAGGTTACACAGAAAGACAACAGATATGGAAGCGGAGGGGAGGCGGGGCAGAGTAAAGGGGGCGGTACCTCTGCCATGACAGCACGGGTCACCGGTGTGTCCGGTGTGTATAGCAGCTTCCCGATAAACAGCGGTTTGATGCCACGCCACACGATCCGTGAGAGAGGGTTTGACTCAAGGCTTCGGATCAAGTTTTCACAAAATGGAGCTAAAGAAAAAAAGGCTTTTATTATTATTTTATTATTCATAATCGATATTATTTATTATTTTCATACTTATACTTATATAATATAAAAATAGTAATATACTGTTTATTTTTTATTATTATTTATATTATATAATAAACAACATATTTTTAATTATTTATATTAGTATTAGATTATTGACAGTTAATCAATCAGTTTTACAACTATAAAAGGGTCATATAGTAAAAAAATGAACTACCTTGATACAATTTAGTGTAACTAAGCTGATAGATATATTTGAAAGCATAAGCACACTTACTGGTGCTGTTGTCATTTTCTAGGCCCTTTTCCTCAGACCCATTTCTACCCAGGAATGATTTAATGTCGTGGTCTTCATACCAGTTGAATGAGGGGATTCTCTCTCCACCCACCTCCGGGTGTCCACACATGATCCTGGAGAAGGCACGAAAGCTCTCGCGTGGTAGAGCGGAACGGTTTCCGGGTGTTAAAAGCCTTAGTTCAGAGTTTAGCTGCGAGAAACTGGACAGAGAGGAGATCTAACAAAAAGAGAAGGAGAATCTGTGATGTGCAAAACGGACCCGCCAGCATCATTTACATCATAAGATCCCACAGCCACATACGTCATCCATAACTGAGGCTAGTTCCTGAGACACGGAGGACACGGCCCTGCTGAGGACTCGCAGATCAGCCGCGTTTGCTCTCAATCGTTCTCTCTGAGAAGAAAAACACAAGAATAATATACAAATTTAGACTGGACTGACTACTACATAGTATTTCTTATTTGATTGGAATGCAAATTGGGTAGAGCGTGAATTCACTGACCGTGAGGATCTTACTAAAGTCCAGTTCGGAGAGAAAGATCTGCTCCGCTCTCTGCATTATATCTGATGGGACCGCACACAGCGCTCCCTGCAGCTCAGGGAAAGAATCTCCATCTTTAACGGTGAGGTAATGACTCAAGAGAGACGCGTTACAGACGATGTCAGACAGACGCAACCCTCCACCTGCTAACGCCACCTTGAGAACAGCACATGAAGAGCAAGACGTTAAAGTCCCCATGAACAGGAAGTTGCGATTGTTTTTACTTCCGTTTTTTGACGCACTGCCGAGTGATATGAAATTTCTAAAGAGAAAAATAGTGGGCGTGGCTTTCGTCTTTCTCTGTGATTTGATTGGATGTAGAAAACAGCCGTTGTATTTTGACATGGAACTGGCAGCAGACTGACAGTTGAAGGGGAGGAGTTAATGGATGCTCCGCCCAGCCGTCTAACATACGTCATTTAAGTGGGATAGTCATTACAGGACGGAAGTGCATTTTCAGATTTTAACTAAAGATTATGAGTGCACACGAATTTTAAAAAGAGAAAGACCCACATTGATTAACTATTTACAATAAACGCTGCAATATTTCATGAAAAAATAGGCATTGTCATGTTTTTATTTCACTGGGACTTTAATGTGGAGCGATAATAAAACAACAGCAACGTCATATCAACAATTACATATTACTGCTAAAAATGTCCCCAATGCTTAAACTATCAACTAAAAATGTAAGACTTTAGAGAAGGAAGATATTTTTTCTCACCACTTGAAGGTTAAGTCGTGCCCTCAGGAGCTGATCAACATATTCTGAGGGGATGCTGGTGTTTGACCTCAGGAAGGATGTGAAGCTTTCATTGGCTCTGAGATATTCACCAACTGGAAGATCTTTAGATGTGTAACAATCACAAAAAAAAAGGTTACAAGCTTTCACTGCAACACAGTATTCATGTTTTACAAGGAAAAAAGGTCATTGTAAAACGTTTAATCCAGTTCATAATCGTTGCTAAAAGTTTGTCGAATGACACACATTTTGTTCTGGATTTGCAGGGCATGAGCAAGACACATTAAATGTGCTTGTGCTGTGCCCGATAAAAATACACACAACAGAGGATTGTGGGAGTTCTCTGGGCAATAAACAGCCTGACCTGAACATTGCAGGAAAAAGATCTTTCATACAGTAGCTTGAGTTTTCATACGTTTCATTAACTATCAACGATCTCATTTGTGATTATTTGTCCATGTGGGCTTTCACAATTGGACTAAACATCCTCATTAATATGTCATACTTGGCCAGGCGTCTGGTCTCTCCCCGAGTCTCTGGACAGCCAGCGACAAGTCTTGTAGGCCAGAGAGAGCTGTCCCGTTTCCACTGACGCTGAGGACGGTCCTGAGATCGACTAAAAGTCGTGAGAGTCTATGAACAAGAGAATACATCTTCATAAAGCACGGAGGTCAAAATGCATCCATGACAATACACTGTTTGAGATTACAGTGGGATGACTCACATGGAGTTGTCGAAGTTGCTCACTCGGCCGGGCGTCTCTCCAGGTGTTGGGTGATGAAAGCAAGGGTTGTTGATATTGCAGACGATGCCCTGAAGCCATGCCAGCGTGCCAGCCGACGGAAGCGCCTTGTTTGGAAAGTGACCTGAAACATTACAAACACAAAAACCGTTTCAATCCAACAACAATTCGTATCTGTGATTTTGATCAAAGCTAGCTATCAGAAAGGTCACCATTCAGTAAAACCAATGTCAACGAGGCTCAATAATGTCCTGATTTTCACCGCAGCTAATCTGCTTAACTGCCCTGCCACCTGCCAAGACGGATCGGAAACCCACGAGAAGTCACTTACACTGGCTCTGTTTATACGGCGGGTGTGATTGACGGACCGCGATGAGGATGAGGAAGAGAAAGAGCGGCCAGAGGAGTTCAATGACCAGTTGGACCTGTAAAGAAAGATAACCGCTATGCTTTAGCAGATATTACGCTGTAGACAGACTGTTCAGTAAGCGTGTGAGTGTGCTGTGGTTGGGATTAAGCGGTGACACCTTGTTTCTCCTGCGATACGTGAAGTTTTTCCACAGCAGCAGGTACAGCTGAGTTCCAATGGTCATGATGGAAGGCACAGATCTATACTGCCATGGTCATGCAGGAAACCTACAATATAGGAATAAATAGTAATACCAAGGTTAAAAAACATCACACAAGTTTAGATAATGAATGGATAGTTAAAAGATACGATCTCTTCAGCTTTGACTGTCACTACTTGATCATGAAATCCTCATTGTCCTAATAGGCTTAAACTGAAGATAGAAGAATGTCTTACATATACAAGTCAGGAAAACTCTTTAACTTAAGTAGAATATACAGACATGTTATTGTAATGTCTCTGTTGAATCCACCTTAACTAGCTACAGAAAGACAAATATAAAACATATTGCATGCAGTATATTACACAACCAATGGCACGTCATGTGCAGTGTGTCGTTACACTAAATAAAGCAATTATGCAAGTGACAATTTATGCGCTATTCCGCTATATTATGATATAATATAATCCACGTTACAGAATATAATTATGATAGACATGAATATGTAATGAACCATTCATAACAGATGATCTCTGCATATCAAATGATTCGCACTTCCGGTCCCGTATTTTTAGGTCTCGCGACATGTGTCTCTATGAACACATCATAATCGATTGTTGTTACCTTTAGTTTTGGCCAATTCTCCTTTTCCTCGTGAATTTAAACAGCGTCCATTCCTGCAGTCCTGGCGTGCGCGCCGCCGGTGTTACAAGATCACTTTGAGGAAGCAGAAGTGTGGGCGGAGTTTCCATTCAAAACATTGAAACTACAATGAGGTCTGAACCAATCGCATTCTTCACACTAGTAACATTTAGCCAATCGCACGGTTGGTGTACGTAGAGAGCCCGCCCACTTAGGTTTTAATAACAGCGCAACACACGTTCCGGCAGCTGGGTTGTTACGTAATGACGTTTGGCAGCTTAGTGGTTTTGAAATGTCATACTGAATAATAGCACTAAATATTTGGGCTAATCTAAAGAAAAAAATGTACCCACGTCATTGTTTACATCAAAATGATCTTTAAGTAATCATCAATTTTATTGCTGTCCATATGTTTTACTTTTTAGTTTGTGATATTCTTGAAAGTATTTATTAATAGTAATTTAGTAATGAAAAATTATTTTCATTTCACTTAAAACAGAAACATGCTGTTTTTTGTCTGTTCCACAAAGATGTAATATCACATACAAATAAATAGTAATAATATAATCATACAAACATACATTTTGAATAGTACAAGATGGTAAATACATTCTGTATATTTAATTAACATTTCAAATAAAAAGCTTTGAAAGCAATGTACTTCAGGGTCGCCTGTTTTATACCTGGCAAATCTCTCAAATAATCACTGGTTACCATCTACACCATACAAAATAAATAGTCAATTTTTTCAAAATGTATGTTTAATAAACATCCAATACAACAGATATTAAAATATACATCTCTATTTAACTAAAAAAAAGACCTGGTATAATCAAGGTCCATTTTGTTTTAACAGGCCCAAGACCGTGAGCTCTTTAAAGAGCATGTAAACAGGTTTAAAAACATGAAATCATGACAGCAGTGTTGCGCAGGCGCAAGAAGTTTCATTTGCATGTATGATGTTTAGTCTAGGCGTGGATTCTAATGCATAGTCGTTCAAACAAAAGTCTTCTCCTCAGGCACCTTGGCATTGCAGCATTATCACAGACAAATGTACATGTAACAAACAAGCAGTTAAATAATTATTTACGCTTACAGTCTCTAAACTGCTTTGAAATGGAGATCCATAATCTGTTATCATTTACATTCTCTAGCTCCATTCAATGGTTTTAAATATTGAAATATGTATATTAAAAGTTGCATGTGCTGGTGAGAACCTGAGAGCGCATCCTTTTAAAGGAACACAGGCTGATCTAATCCAGTCAGGAGACGGTATGTTGATGTTGGCATGGTCTTCAGATGAATCTGTTATAAATGCGATAAAAACATTGTCCAAAGATGGTGTATTTTAGCATGTATTTTTTGGGAAATATGTATTTTATAAGAAGCTTATTTTTCATTCAAGATCAACAGCATGTTACGATTCACTTAAAATAGATAAAATCTCTCTGTCAGTTATGTTTAATATGTGCTTCGCAAATGAGGATCTCACCTCTCCTACGGCATTGGACAGGATTTGGATGATCTTCTCATGGGGCGTGGCTACAACACTCTGCCCGTTGATCTCAATGATGCGATGACCAACTCGAATGCCCCCCCGCTCAGCGATTCCTCCTCGCATTAAACTGCAAATCTATATTAGAAATCATGATGACCAAAATGAGTTATACACTTGATACAATTTCCACTACATAAATGGTCATAAACTGATGCTTACAATCCCGTCCTCCACACTGAACCCTAACTGGTACTTTGGGTCTGGACGCTTGATGATCGCCATGGTGACCGGTGGACAATGGACGATGCTGAGCTTTACAATCGCCAAACTCTTTAGATCCTAGAGAGCATACAAAATCAACACATCCTAGAGGTGAGACTTCGAACAGTCTGGAATAAAACGGTTATGGATTTTGTTATATTTTCATTAATCTTACTCGTATGATACTTTGGCACGTGGTGATGGGGAGTCCCACCAGACTTGTGCCATTCACAGACATGATGCGATCCCCGATGCTCAGCTCGCCGGAGCGTTCGGCAGGACCGCCGTGCAGCAGGTTGGCAACCACCACAGTGGGCAAGATGGATCCCCAACCAGACTCCACGATCGCCACACCTAATATCTCACTTGGCTTCTTTGATATGCACACCTGAACATGGAAGTGGAATTTTGTCAGGTACAGTCTTGCTGAATGTCAAGTTACATGCAATTGTATGTGTCAAACAATCATGGTGATTCAGAGGCAAACATTATGGATTGAAGCTTTAATCTGTAAACATTTTAATAGCAATCTATCTAATATATTCAAGTCACAAAAAATGTTAAAAGCAGCTACTTTCAGCACAGGTCCATTTAGAGGGAAAATGAAGCCATACCTCTTTGATGTTTTCAGAGCGAGAGAAGTGAACCAGGTCTCCATTATAGAGCTCCTGAGTGCCGAGGTAATCGCTATACTCGCCCGGCCGCAAATCACTGGCTTTAATCCCATTAGCATAGAGAAACTGCTGATATGCTACACCAAACGCTTGACCAATAGCCTGCGCAATGATCTTAGCCTGAAAGCAGACACAAATCAGCACATGTATATTATCTATAAAATATCATTAGGCAAAAAAATATTTTACGTTAGTATACATTTAAAAGGGTCTTATGAAACTGCTAAAACAAATATTATCATTTGTTTTAGATGCAATGTGTAAACAAGATTTAAGGTTCGAAAACGTTGATTGTCCACACACCGTGCATGTTTGTATCTCCACTTTGCCCCGCCTTTTTACGAAGCTCATTGCTCTGAAAAGCGAGGTGTGCTATGATTGGCTAGTTACCCGGTGCGTAGTGATTGGTGGAATACTGCAAGCGTGTGACGGAAATGTTACGCCTATTACCACATTTGGAACATCAGGTTCCTCTTTAATTGTACTGACAGGTACGCCCACCTTACTTGCGTATACATTTGGGCGGTCTTAGTTAAATCATACCACGAACTGACGTAGATTTGTGGGGGTGTGGCTACACGAGGCGTTTCAGGCAGGTCTGGGTGAGCAGTCGCTTTTAGATAGAATACATCTTTTGTTCCCACACTTTCATATTTGCAATTTTACGTGTCGAATACATGCATGGGCGACTTATAACACACCAAAGACACAGAAAAACTCAAATTCGTGCCATATGAGCCCTTTAAGTCAAGATACCCTTGTCTCTCATTCCTAGAGCATTCTACTGCATCACTAGAACTCACATTTACACTTTATGCAGGGTCACAATAAATAAAAAATGAGTAAAAGAGATGAGAAAATAGAAAATGATTCACTCACATCATCGGAAGAAAACAAGTGGCAGATCATCCAGCACTTCTTCGGTGGTGACGCAGAGCTCCCTGGTGAATCTGCCGTTTTGCGGCCGGCCGGCTTCCTGCGAGCCATCAGAACCAAAATCTTCCCAATATCTGCGATGTAGGAAATCATCTGCAGAGAATGGTCCATCATGGCCTCCTGGAAACATGAGGAAAACGTGAGAAATCAGCCACACGTCAGAGCATCAGAGAGACAAACGGGTGTGTGTGTGTACCAGACCTGCGTGTCTGCACTCAGTACTTTGATTCTCTGTGTGGAGATGAAGAGATCCACCTCAGTCATAGGCTGCGACTCCCCTTCAGGTGCCTGAATATTCGAGAAACACACATGAACGAATATTAAACAAAAAGATTGTGGTCAGCTGTGTTTTATGCATGTAATAATACTGCATGCTTACAGGGTTAGTTTCCGGTTCATACAGGCTTTCAATGACATGAGGGTGAGTAAAGTTGTGTTTATACAACTACAATGTTTTCAGTATGTTACGTTTATTCTTTGCATTTTAAAAGTTTTTTTAAAGGTAAAAGTGAAATTTCTCAACCTTAATACGGTCCACGGCCTCCTGTGCTTGGGCCATACGGGCGTTGGTGGAGGGATTCTTTTCTGACTGCAGCTGCGTAGAGCCAAGATATTTAGCCCCAAAGATCACTCCATCCAGAAGATCTTCAGGGTCACATGGGCCTGGCACTTAAAACAACAACAAAACAACACGTTCTCATCTTAAAACAACAACAAAACAACACTTTTGCTCATCTTCTCCACTAGAAAACGCATCGAGTGTCATACCATTCTTATACGCAGGCTGTGCCTCAACTTCCTGCTAAAAACGAACAAACAAAAAATCTTGTTGACATCACTAAACCTGATGAATATAACATTAAAAAAAAACACAAAAACAAAGACCAGCAGCTTCTCACCACATCGCTGTTCTCCCCTGCCAACTGATCTGGGGTCACACTTTCGGACGCCGCCCACTGATCCTCCTCCGCGATTCCTGAGACAAGCAGCTCGTCCTGCAGGTGTCTGTGCCAGATGTCTTCACTGTGAGATATGGAGATCATCTCATCTGCGTCACTGCTCTGTCGTCTGAATCTCGACCGAGGTTCAGTGCTGGGGGTCAGCAAGGGTGTGTGAACCAGCTGGGGAAAGGTTCCTGGTTCCTCGGGTTCTGGGTCCTCCAATAGCTGCAGAAGATCTTTCTGGTACTCCTGTGAAAAGAGCAGGGCTGAAGACATGCTCCTCTCTGAATCCTGGTAGGAGGGGGCGGCGGCCTCCGCTGAAGTATAAGAGTCATGCGAAGCGCTATGATTGGCTGAATCGTCAGGACGGTAGTGGGTGGGGCTACTGATCGGTGTTGATGGATGAAAAAGATGGAGCTGAGTGAGTAGACTTTGAATGTGGGAGTGGTCAAGATCACGCTTCACCTCCGTCTCTTTCTCAGTTTCTTCATTCAGCATTTTTCTCTCTTGCTTCTCTTTCCTCTCTGGCTGTTTTAGAAAATCACTAGTTTTAGGCTTGTTCACACATAATTCTTGAGCTGTAAGCTCTTCTGATTTGTCTGAAGCTTCAGTTGGGTTCTGAGCTGCCAATTCATTTACAGCCGAAATTGTGTTTTCACTCAAGTCTGTGTTGAAAGATCCAGGCACCTCAAGCTCTCCCACCGAACAGCTTTCGAGTTCTCCGACCGAACCTGCATCGCTGGATGAGTCGGATCTCCAGTCTAGCGGTGGTGGCTCGATCAGGTTATAGGCTTCCAGATCCTCCAACTCAGGGCTCTGTAGATTTTCACTAGGGGAGATTGTGGATTCAGCCTGATGCGACTCCTGAGCTAAAGTTTCGGATTGAGGGTTGGAGGAATCACCAGGGGCAGGTGTGGAACAATGTTCAAACCCCAAACCTCCATCGGGGAGAAAGTCCTGATCCGCCATTGCAATGGTATAATAAGTGAATTCTAGACTTCCTCAAGTAAGAGCATTGAAAATCTCTTAAAAATCATCCATCCTTTCCGGAGAAGTCTTCATTCATGTAAAACAATGTAAAATAACAGATTATGAATAGCAAGTAAACAACAGACGACTACAAACACATAAAAACAGATTGCTGAAACATGTACACTAACATAGCTGGCATACTTGTTTATTCTTTATTGTTACTTGAACAAATTAAGCAATAAGAATAATAAGCAATTACAAATAAAAGCAAGGGAACTAAAAAGGGAACAAAAACCAAATGACAAACAAATCATTGTACCACATGACGTTTGGGTAGGTGATGTGAAATCAAAACAAGGAGCTGTTATAAAACATGTGACAAAAATGGGTTTTCATACTAAAATAACTTTCACATAGTCGTTTAACATGTATCATTAAATATGTGGAACAATTTAATATATGTTTTTGCACTTAAAAGTGTGAAAAACAGTACACGCAGGCACACCTCTATTCTCTGCTAAATCAAAAAATATAAATTGAATGGTTTTCATTACAATACCATTAGGAACCATGTAATGGTCTTATTCCAGTAGGATATAATGGTGTTCAATTGGTTCCCATCGGCAAGATAACATCCCTCCAATAAAATTCACATAATAATTAGAGACTTTAAGAGGCCAGAATAGTTTCCTATGAAATCGATTAATCTATCAATAACCATTAATCCATCCAGAATATCTTTGAGACCTCCCGTTGTTTGTTTCAGCAGGGCTGCAGGTTCAAAGTGCATGTCAGCGTTTATTCAAGCATTCAAATCACGAGCAAAATGAACCGAGAAATACAGAAATGTAAAGTGAACCAATATTTGAAACACTCATGCGCTGCAGTTTTATATGAATGTCATCTCGCGTAATTCACCCACCGTCACTCCAAACAAACACCCAGTAATAATCTGTCAATATCACACAAATCCTGTCTGGCGATGTACATGACTGGATCTGGAGCAGGTCAAAGCATCGTCGTGTGGCAGCAATTCCTACTCACTCAAACTCATTAAGTTGAGAACACAACTTCTGCACAGGAAAAGTTCGACGTACTTCGGAATCGGAACATCCCCACTGCGCATGCGCACAAAAGACACGTCAAGGCATAACTAATCAATCGCATCTTCATTCAACTTATCTGAATAACTTTCACTGTGTTTTAAAAGGTCATAGTACACATTAAACCGTGTTGATACCATCTTCACATCAAGGAGAATCGTGTAAAAATATTTTATTTTGCAGTTAAATCATATTTACATCGAGTCATAAGCAGCTGCATGATTTATGCATATTCACAGACTTTAATTTGTATACAATTAAATAATATATTTAGTGTAAAATTCTACTAAACTAAATAAGAAAAATACTGATTTGTCAGTTAAAATTGCTATTATGCTGTATCTCCAGGACGTAGATGATTCACAGTCAGTCATTTAAAGGCAAGTTATTAACCAATCTAAAATCGACATAGTTACTCATTTGTAACTGTAATACTATCCCACAATGCATCAGTCAGGCTTCTTGCTCAATACAGATCATCTGGAGAATGCCAATCAGGGAGGAGGTTGTTCCCATCAGCCCCACCAGCCAAGGAGGAAAGCGTCCAGCCCACAGAAATCCAGGTGGCATCCAATGAATGGCATTGCTGAGGTCTGCCAGGCTGCTCAGGATACTGAACACTTCTGCTCTGATCTGTCTCCGGAATGTAGCTTTATGGGCAAACACTTCCTCGCTATAAATCAGTCAGATGAAGGTACCATTATACTCCAACATTCAGACCTCAACTTTATGGCCAGGTTTCAGAGACAAGATTTAGCTTAAGCTCGGACTTAGTTAAATAAGAATATTTAAATTGCTTTTATAAAATGACCTTAGATACAAATATTACTGGTGTGCAGTTTTTCAGACAAAACAATGGCACTGATCTATTTCAAGACATGCAAGGGCAAGTTATTTTTAGTCGAGACAACTCAAACATCCATTTAGGTCTGGGACTAGCCTTAAGCCTATCTGTGAAACCGGGCATCAAAGTAAAAACCCACCTTTCAGAGTCTGACTTCTGGCACTTCCGCACTTTCCTCTTCAGAAGCTGAATGAGTCTGAGGGATCTAAAAGAAATTCAGCAAAATGTTCTGGATATTTATTTGTATTTATGATTTGGTAACAAAACACTGATTTTTAAGGACTCAACACTTTTGGATCCCACTGTATAAATGTCTTTACCTGAGGATGCTCAAAAAGAGCGACGAACCCCAAAGGACCGTGCTCAGCACCCACCACTTGTCAGATTTGGTTTTGATGAGCTCTGCATCTGCTGCCCAGGCGACATGTTCGCAAGGGTAATACAGCTGATCCGCCACGTTAGTCAGCACGGACATCCATCGAACCAAACAGTCCTTCTCCTGAGAATTGAACACAAAAACATTACATCTATGCATTTGGCAGGAGCTTTTTCCAAAGTGGCATACAGTGCATTCTTACATTACATTGCATTACAGTTGACAGACGGTTGGTGACCTCACCGTGGCTCCTAACCCATAGCTCGAGGAGTACGCCAGCATGGCGAGGTCATCGAAGAGCCTCAGCGTGGTTCTGCATTGACTCAGCTGAGCGGAGAAGAGCAGGAGTCTTTTCCCCAATGAAGAACGAGTGTTCCTGCTGGCTAAAACGCCACCGGCCAGTTGAGATCCATAGCAGAGAGTCCTGATCTAAACCCAGAAAAAAATATATTTAACTGTGTGCATTAAATTGTTCAATGAAAAGAATTGAAGGAAGAACAACATAAATAGTTGCTTTAAAAGCATAGACATTATAATAAAGAACACTATATATTCATAGATCTCAGTGATGTAATCAGGAGCATATGTGACGTCAACACGTCTACTGTACAGGTGCGTATAACAGAACACGCAAATAGTATTTTCATCAATAATAATCACACTTACCACTTTATCTCTTCCTCTGTAGGACTCTAACACGTTTACGAGGGACTCGATTGAATTCTGCATGACGTTCTGCACACACACACAACCACAGACTCCTTTGCAAATATTTCCACGCGAAAACGTCTGACGTGGCACATTAATTTACGTTAATATGTGTGAATCTTATAATGCAGCACATATGTCCCTGGCTTTCAAAACAAGTGACAAATTCACTCTTTATATCGCTGTCTAGCGTTGACGGAAAGGACTTCGAACAGGAAGTTGTTAAGCATACGTCAGCAGACGCCTCCCACATGCGCGCGTTTGATTGGTATATTCATTTGAGTAATTCATTCATATTTAGTTCACCAAAATGATTCGCACGTTGATTTGTACTGTGACGACTTTTAAATGTAGGCTACATAAACGCCGGCAGGTGGCGAAATGACCTCATTGACCTCACTTTTTGACACCCTGAAATAAAGTCTGAATTGAGTAACATTAAAAGTATTTAGTTACATTAAAACATTCATGTTACTTATGATGAGTCAGTTGCATTACAACAGTAAAAGCTTATGAACATAAAAACAGCGCCGTTCCAGACATGATTTCCGGGTTGAGATCCTAAATCCGGGTGTCTGACGCAGGTCTAGGTACTGATGTTTTGGATCTGGTTTTGACAATAAAGGAACAATATGAAAGATATTTGCATCAAAATATCCCAAAACCCCAAATACAGTGTTATATATTTTGTTTACTTTTTCGGGGTCATTGAATTTGTTCATGCAAGCATGTTTTTTATTGTTAACAGTTATTTTCTATATTTTACTACTTAAAATGTACAGATTTATGTATTATTTTGAGTATAATAATACTTTATTTAAATATAATAATCTTTAATTAAATTAAAAAGAAAGTCATACAGGTTTGTAATGACAAGAGGGCATGTAAATGATGACAGAATTTTATTTTTTGGTTGATCACATTAACATTTGTACAGTAAAAGCATATCATTTAGTTTAACAAAGTGCACTTAAATCAGCAATTTGCATTTACTGCTCTCAATACTTCTAAAAGTGAAAGTATTACTTCTTCTAAGTATTGTTTGTTGATCTTTCTATGTGCTGTAAATACCTGTAAATGGGTCGTTTGTGTTTTATTAGCCCAGTCCCCAATGCTGTTCAGATAAAAAGAAATTGTACTTGATTATTATCAAACACAATAATAAAACATTGTTATGTGTATTTGAAGATTTCATTCAACATGTGATGGTAAAGCCTGTCAATCAACACCCGAGCGGCATCATCAGGTTGAATTACACACTAGACATCAGACAAAAGCTGGTCAGAGGCTCAGAGCTTCTGCAGACAGATTCATCTCCATCTGTTCACTGTCTGCAGTGTTGATGATCAGAAAATCGGTATAATCTTGGCACGATCTGGTTTGGGTTGTTCTTGGACTCTTGGGAGTTGTCTGACCAATGGAAGCTGCAGGAACTGGGCAGCAGGACAGCCATCCAATAGTTCCGGGATCTGACTGTGTTGCCACGTCAACAACAGCAGCTTTGGGAAAGTGGTCTCATGACAGCTGTGATGGAAAGTCTTCTTTTATCTGCTATGAAAGTAAGTTTCTTTGACAAATCAAATCATAGTCGAGTTTCCAGGTTAAAAGTTTCAATTGGGGGAATTCTGAACAATGCCATATATTTTCTTTTGTGAAAAAAAATCTTATTTTTTAAATGATCACTAATATAAATGGTGAATTTATTTGTAATAAACACTCTAAAATTTCATAAGAAACAATTCAGTTTCGATGTCATGGTGACTTTAAGCCAGACATCAGATCAGCAGAAACTGCTGTGGGACATGTTATCACAATAGAAAAACAGGCTTTAACAGGCTTTTTTGAGAATATTCATATTAAATTATTCGAAAAAGACGTAAATGTAAAATATGTGCACAGTGTTCACAAAAATGATTTTGAACTGTTTAAAACCAACATACAAATCCACTGCTAAAAACTGACTGCATTATATTGACATTTGTGGTCATTGTTTAACTCGTAATTATACATTTTATGTATACATAAATGTTACAATATGTTTTTCTGTGTGTACATTTCATATAGCATGTTTAACTTTCATTGTCAAATGTAATTCTGAATTATTAATTGTTATCTTGTGCTTCATGTTTTTTTAAGGTTTTGATGTATTTATCTAGATGACAAGTTTAAAATTTAAAGACAATTTAAGTTGTCCTGTGGTGACAAAAGCGATTTGAATGACACTATGAATAAGGTATCTGCATTAAATACTCCTGATTTGAAATATTGCGTTGAATTGTGAGAATCTGATTAGAAAAGGCCAATTTTAGTGTGTTTGTGGCTGCTCTCAACCGTTCTGTGTCACGTGATTTACAGAAAACTGATTGCTAGATCTAAAGAAGATGTACTCTATAATGACTCTATGTCATAATTTACTTGCTGGTCTTCCAGATAAATGAAAAGATGAAGAGCTTGGGCGTGGGAACTTACAACATAACATGGAAAAAGAATGAAGATGGAGAGTCTGAGAGATGTTTCATGTGACAGTCAGTGGAGTCAAACATTAAATGTGATGAGAATCTGCAGACTCAGAAATATACTGTATAATACGTGAGAACTATTCTCATGTACATACATGCCAAGATTTCATTATACTCATTATACAATAATCAATAAGAGTATATTGAGGGTGTGGAAGCTTAAAATTTCGTTTTCAAACTCTTTCAAAAGTGTTTTATTTTTTTAGTGTTTGAGAGTCCTGCACATCATGACAGTCAACCTTGAACCAAGAATATAATCATATATTATAATTATATTATATAATAATCGAATTTGCTTGCTGTTTTGAATACTTTGGTCATAGAGGACTTGTACTGACTGTGATTTTGCTGCTCAAATGCCTCATAACCAATTATTCTATTCTCTTGGTTTACATTAGTTATTGTGTTAAATGTGTTACTTTATGAAAATCTCATGTCTTAAACCATAATAAAAACAAATGTCCGCTGGGGTGTGGCCTTCACTAGAAATGTTTTGCAGTGGTAAAATTTGACATTTTTTTTAGTGCATTTTCTCATTGATGTGTGCACATGCAAGAAATGTCAAATCACCATGGTAACCGACAGTGGCCTCAAAAGCCTACTTTGAAAGTGTCACATTTAATGATGAGTAATAAACCAAGGGAACAAATATAGAACTTTATTGACTTTCATTTCAACAGTGCTGGGTTGACATATCACACAAACACAAAACGTCTAACATTACTAAAACATGATAATTACAAAAAAGTATCAATGTGCTTTACAATATAATTTTATTCTCATTTAATTTTACAATATACATAACTTTGAATCATATTTTCCTTGTATAAGTCATGTGTCTCTACTTTCTCAGGTGAAAACTAATATTCATCATTTCCAAACAGGTCAGCTGTCATCATTATCATAAATATCTGAAATGATACAAACAAACAGTAATAAATAAATAAAATAATTTATGCTTACAATATAATGCCTTAACTGAATTATTTGGAATTTCATTGCAGCATTAAACAGTCATTCAATGAACAGTAAAAAAAATATTACCTGCAGCATTGTCAATATCATCATAAACTTCACTTTCCCTGAAACAGGAAATATGATGACATTAAGAAAACATTCAAAATAATGCATTACATTAATTAATGAAATGAATATATTATGTTTAAATAATATATGTTTAAAAACACTACATACAAAAAAAGAAGGTAATTCAAGGGCACGTATCCAACTGTGCAAAAAGAGAAGAAAAATAAGTTAAAGAAATTGTGTATTTCAATTGTAAACTCTTATTTCATGATAAAATGTATATAAAAGACTCCAATCAAGATTAAAATATGCTTCAGGAAAGTGCCAGACGCGAGAACGTCTGCTGTACAGTATATACATTTCCACCAGGTGACTTGTGACTCACATTTTCCCTGATTATTACAGCACAGAACTTTCTTATCGCTGGTCTCCTGGATAACATCTAGGATCTCTCCACGAACCAATGTCAGTTCTTTATTGCCAGCCTTCTTTAAACTGGCATTAGGATCCACCGTCATGGTGTACAGAACTCTGATGGGTCCTTCAAACTGTTTAATAGTGTGACATCATTATTCTTACCAGAAAGAAGCAAAGGTGAGAAAGTACAAATGGCAAACAGTGAGACAGATTCACCTTAAACCTCTTCCGAAACTCTTTTTCTTCTTTCTCTTGCTGTTTGGCCTTTTTGGGAACTTGCCTGAAGACACATCAGATCACGTTAAACAAATCTTAATTTTATGGCAGGTTATACTGTACGCCGAAAAACAAAGCAGTCTTTTCTAACCCGCTGGCAGTTTATAGGTATAAAGTTATCCATTAACACAGAGTTAAAATTGGAGATGTTGTCAAGTACATAGCAGAATGACCGAGACTGTTCAGCAGCTTTCCATAAGAGCCAAAGATTGTACTTCACGTGACAAAATAAATCAATTGAAGTTATTGATGTTGCGTTTACTTCATTTAATATGAAGAACACTTCATCTTTTAAAATGAAAACTGATGACAGACACCTGATCTCTGGCGGAGGGGGAGGAAACTCCTCGTTCTCGACTTCCACGTCATCGTACACATCTGAGAAAGACGGAAACCGATCACATGTCAGTCACATGACACTTCTTAAACAATGCAGGCTGTGTGCATCAACTCACCGTCACTATGAAAACTGCTGGAAAAAAAAGAAAAAAAAAGAGTTTAATCTTGAGTTGATAACATTTAGGGGCAGTTTCCCAGACAAGAATTAGGTTAAACCAGGACTAGGCCTTAGTTTGATTAGAAAATGTAAGTAGTTTTATCAAATGTGCCTTACAAAAATGTCTTTCTTGTGTGCTTTTAGAGACCACTCAAAGCCACTAATGTATTTTCAAGGCATGTCAGTATAATTTGTTTTCAGTTTGGACAGCTCTTACATTCATTTTAGTTTAGGATGAGTCTAATCCCTGTCCGGGAAACCACCTGTTAGTAATAAAATATAAGCAACTTTATTTCCTCAACACGTCTCACCTGTTGAGGTGGTCATTGGAGTCAATATCATCATAGACTTCCTGCTCGAAGGGCTGGCCTACAGGAGGGATGTAGGGGGGCGGGGCTTGACCACGGATTTTCCGTTTCACTTCCTCATAATCCACATCCACACATGAGTTACTGATGTAACCAACTGTAGCGGATAAATACAGATATGTTTGGCTCTTTATAATCTAGATTAGTTTTTAGCAAAACAGAAGTTAAATGAAAATATTTTTAACTTCTTCTTCAATTTGCAAAAATCACAGTAATGTTCACGCAGTGGATGTCTATGTGGCAAAACACACTGTAAAAAAAACGGTAAAAACCGGTAGTTTACAGTGTACGAGAGTTATTTCTGTTGACCAAAACTAAAACTTTGAAAGCATTTTTGTTTATTGCAATCATATAAAATATTGGCCTAAAAATTATCGGAAAAAAATAAACCAACAAAAAAATAAGAAATAAAGTGAAATATGTTTGAAGCACTAAAATTATAATAATAAACAAAACTAAAAGTAATTAATCTTACATAGCAACATAAAAAATAAAATGACAAAAGCATATAACAAAGGTAAAATATTTAACTAAAATTAACATCAAAACGAAAAATCTTAAAATTAAAGCTAATTTAAAATACAATAAAACATTATTATCAATCCAGGTTGAATTTAGTCTTGGACCACGTAAGTAAAACAGTTTCATACACAACATAGTCAACATAACACAAATAACACAAAATACATACAAAAAATTTATAAAAACCAAATAAAACTACAATCAAAACTATAATAACTCAGTGTACTGTACCAAATCAACATTAAACACATGCTCTTTTCAAAATATAGACCAACTTTATTTCAACAAGGTTTCCTGTGGTCAATAATTTTATATACTCATATAATTGTATATACTGACTTACTGCTTCCCCTTATGTCTCGTGCCAGCCATTTGCCCTCCGGATTATTATTCACACGAATAATCTCCACATTTTCCCCCTGGTGCACGCTCAGGTCGTTTCTGCCACCTTCCCAATCGTCTCTCACACGAGCCAAGTGTATCACCTCAATGGGTCCGTTCAGCTGCACAACGATACCAATACACATGAATGGGCTAATATCTGCAGGTTATGGGCAAAGCACATACAAATATATCAGGAACACCAATACAGTTAATACCTTAAATCTCTTTTTATACTCGTTTTCACGTTTCTGCTTTTCCTTGAGCTCTTTCTTGTCCAGCTCTACTTGCTTTTTAGCTTCGTTTGGGACTTTCCTCTCGGCAGGGATGGGCGGAGGAATATCTTCTGGTCTGCAACATACAGACATAGACTTCAAAAAGCATCCAAGCATTTTTGCACTAAAAACATATCGAAGCCTTGTATCTCCATATTTCGTGCCATAAATCGTTAGTATTAGTCCCTCTTGTTTGTCACTGGGTTTTGCAAATATCTAACGGATCCAAAGTATTAAAAAGTGCTTGTCAACTTTGACACCATTAAATCATTTAAAAAGTACAGTGTTTTTTCCATTTCCTGAATAACAGTGAATTAGGACAGTGATGTAAGGTTACAGAAGGACAGCATAAAAATATTATGACAGTAGACATTTCTGTACAATGTAGAAGTATACAGTTAATGAATTAAAGAATGCACCTATATGGTGACGTGCATGCGTCAGTGCTCGTGGCAGCGATGTATCTGACACCGGGAAGCCCCCATTAAAATGTAAAGTGAGAGAGGCGCGTTTTGCACTTTCCTGTGTTAAAAAATGTAACTTTGTTTGCACTGTTCGTAAAAACGTTAAACACAAAACACTTCTACATACAACTGATGTAGTTTATTTTATACTGTAGATCTACATGCATGATGTATGTATGTTTATAAATATAAGCTGAGTTAATCAAAAACCTGTACTTCTCATTGCATGTTACATTATATTACATAGCAATAGAACCCACCCAAAACACAATAGAAAATGTAATTATTTCCTTGTAAATACCATTATGAACCTTTGGGTTTTTATGCATTAAAACCATAACTAAATTCCCATTATAACTAATAAATCCATTACATTTTCTATTGTGTATTGGGTAAGGTTCTATTGTTTTTTGTTTTTTTATTAAATGTAGTGAGTGGTGTGTACCAATATGAGACATAACATGTTGATCAAGCAGTATATTATAAAAACAATTTCTTCACTACTTCTTCTTTCATCATGGGTCACTATGACCGGTTAACCTTTACATTCGCATACCTGAATATGAATAAATGAATAGCCTTTATTGTCATTGCAGGCAAAGCAAACAACGAAATTCTTAGAGCACCTCTAACACAAAACACAAGACATATATAAATATTTGTAATATAATACGACAAAAATGCCCTCTGGCCGGCGCTTCAGAGCACCAAACACCAGGACTACCTGACACAGAAGCTGCTTTTCTTCCCCCAGGCAATCTCCTTCCTAACAGAAAACTGCTCCTTAAGAGCAATATTCCACTTTCACTACTCCTATAGTGTGCACTATAGTGCCTTATTATATCTACATATTATTTCTACATGTCTCAAAACCCTACCTCTACTTTCAACATTATCCATTTGCACAATACATACATCTGTAAATATGTCAATTCTACTGTATACTACCCTGTACAATGTCTCTTATATGTCATTATTGTCACGATCTGTCTTTAGTCTTACTCTTGTTGTTTTATACTTTCTGCTTTCCAGTAGCTGTGCTGTCAGCCAATCGCGGCTCTTTGTGTTTGCTGTCACCACCCCGGCTGACCACCGTAATCAGCATCATCAATTCACACCTGACACTCATTTCACCTTCCTACTTAAACCTCTTCCTGTCTTCATCCGGGCTCTGGGATTTAATCCTTTTCGGCCTCGGACAGTACGTTTTTGTACTGCTTTGTCCCGCTACCTTCACGGTGGACGGCCTTTCTCAGTTTGAACTTTTTCCCTTGAGTGATTATATTCGGCCCTGCTGTTTTGTTTTTGACTCTGCCTTTGTTTGTTTTGTTAACTAATAAATGCCTTGTTTTGAGAAGAACCTGCATTTGAGTCCTTCTGTTCTGTGACAATTATCCCCCATTTTCTGTACAATAGTATTTTATTTTATATATGCATATTTCAGAATCTTTTAGACTGTAAATCTTATTATATTTGTGTTGTGTTGAATGTCTGTAGGAGCTTTCAACACCAAAGAAAATTCCTTGTGTGTGCAAGCACACTTGGCAATAAAGCTCTTATGATTCTGAAAAAAATGGCAAATGTTGTCTAATCACTGTAAAATCACCAACAAGCGGAGAAATGTTTTGATGAACTCGGCATATTTTTGTAAACAGCTATCATGCATGTAGAGTTGTATAGAAATGTTTAGTCTTTTATATTTAACAACTTTCACAATTTTAGTGCAAACAAAGGTGCAAATTTGTATCAGAAGTGCAGAACGAGCTGCTCTCACTATGAATTCAAATGGGGGCTATGGTTAAACCTCCCTTGCTGTCAGCTTTGCACGCACACACACTCTTTATTTCAGTCACTGTACGTACTGTTACATTGCACAGAAATGTCTACGTATGTGTCAGTATGGTTGTTTACGGATTTAGTGGCACACACCACTGAAACATATGTATAATTAAAGAGAGTGGTCTTAAGCTATCACCACTCGTCGCCAGAGGCTGCAGTGCAGCTGAACTTCCGGTGGACTAAAACAATTTCTTCACTACTTCTATCATGGGTCACTATGACCAGTTAACCTTGACATTCGCATACCTGAATATGAATGAATGAATAGCTTTTATTGTCATTGCAGGCAAAGCTAACAACGAAATTCTTAGAGCACCTCTAACACAAAACACAAGACATATATAAATATTTGTAATATAATACGACAAAAATGTTAAGAAAAAAACGTGATGTTTTGGTTTTGTTGTATATTAATTTGATTAAAGAAATATTGAGTTAAACAAACCAAAATATTGTCTCGTATACGGTGTAATATGTAAAAAATGAACGGTTTATTGGTTTTTCTGTTTTGAAAACAAAAACGTATAAATGAATAATCCGAAGGTACACGGACCCAAAAGTTTCCATTTGCTCTCGATTTAATTTCCTTGGTGTCTTTGAGAAAAAAACGAGATATTAAAGCGATCTCACATGTGATGAGAGAGTGGACAAATCTGACTACAGTTTTATACATTTTGGTGTGAATTATTGCTTCACTGATGTGGTTGGACAGGAGGAAATTTGCAATGTAAATATTTGAGTTACTGTAATAAACAATTTAATAAAAAAAATCACTCTACAAGACATCAGGTAGTCACTGTGTGAAATGAGCTCAACGTTTGTATGACAAACCATCTGAAGACCATCTGTATTTTAGCACAGGTGTGAATACAGTTTAAAACGAACACTGACTTACTTGTCTATGTCTTCATAAATCTCTTCATCGCTGTCCTATAAACACGAACAACACATGAATAAATCAAATAAATAAAAAACTTGGAACACTGCAACTATTATACAGAAAGATCCATGAATGAACATTCTCTCTCTGGTGATAATCCTCACAAACACACGTAAAACAGCCCAATACACTCACCTCATCAGCTTGAGATGGATTTCCTTCAGTCCACGAGTCTGCAATACAAGAACACATATATGCATTTTAATAAACTCAATTCATTTCAAAGAGCCACTCTCTGGGGTTTAAAGGAGAGAAAATCTCAAATTCTTTCATTAAATCCCCAAATAGAGAGAAATTGAGACTCTCATGCTTCTCTCTTCTAGAGATTCAGAAATTCTAGAGACAGCAAGTTGTGTCATTAAATATTTTTTCTTACACCGACCTATATTTAACATTGACTTTGTTCTGCAGAACACAAAAGAAGATATTTTGCAGAACGCTGGTAACAACACTGTCCTCCAAAGACTTCCATTGTGTATGAACGCAAAACCACTGAGACGTTTCTCAAAATATCTTCCTTTGTATTCCACAGAACAAACAGGTTTTGAACCACATAAGGGTGAAAGAATCAAGACCAAAGTTGTATTTTGAGTGAACTTTGCCATTTAATGTGCAGGGCTAGCCTGTATATCTGACGCTTGTGATGTTTACCTCTGGGTTTGGGGGGCGGTGGAGGAGGCGGTGGGAGTGAGCTGATGTCATCATAGGTCTCTTGCTCTGAGTCTACACTTCTAACCCAAACCAAAAACAGAAATCAGTGTTAACGTGATATATTAACTCAATCAGACTCAATGACTGTACATCGACATGAAAATACCGGATCAGCGGAGACATATTCAGAGGAAATCAAACTTGTGACTTTACTGTACACAAGAGCCAGGAAATGCCACAATGCAATGCTCTGCACCCACATACTTCCATCCCGAGCGAAACACTGAAACTTGCACCGCTATGAACGCTAGATGCATGTAAGAAGCGCTACATTAAAATAAAAGGTGTTGTGATGTTATTAAGATCTTTTCACCCGTCTAACATATTGTGCAAAAGTTACCAAGAATGTTTTTGACATTAGTTCATCAAACTGTTTATGCAACCTAACAATGTTAAACAACCACATTTTAATGACCAAACTTCACTTACAATTCTGAAAAAGATGAAGTCATCAGGCCGCTGGGTTTATTTGGAGGTCTCGCTGGTCCTGATAATGAATCACAAGCTTAACATGAAAACCACACACTCACCCTTGAATTAAAAAAAAAGGTCCATTCAAGCTTCCTACCTCTAAGGTTTTGTGATTCCACGTGTCTTTTGGGAAGAACAACAGGGGCTTTCCTCCTCAAATGATCCGGATTAACAGAAGGAGGACGTTTGGGCTTTGACGGCCGCGGGCCGACTGTTGGAAGCGGCTTCCTCAGAGGAACCACCTCCGTCAAGCTCTTCTGACTCGGCAACGACGGCCTGACAGGTGGAGGCAGCTTCATTTCACTCTGTTGTTTCAACAGCTTGCTCTGTAGAAGTTCGCCTGTGAGTTTGACTCTGTTTGGCCCCCCAACCTCCTTAGGGGGCATTTTTGGAGACTCCTGGCCTCCCACGCGATGGACGGGAGGAGGTTTTGGGAAGACTCCTTGAGGACCCGAACCAAACATCTTTGGTTCGCTCGAAGAGTGCAGAGCAAGGATTGGTCTCGGAGGTGCGGCTGAAGGCTTGTTTCTGAGCGCCCCATTGGTTAGGGACTCTGGCAACGCGCCAATCGCATGAGGTTTGATGGGAGCTCCGCCTCCACAAGCTCCCTTTTCTAGCTGAGCATGAAATTTGGCCCGGAGGGCCTTGACGTCCACACTTTCCTCCTGTAAAGACAAATGAGAAGTTAAAAGGATTCGCCTAGTGGCTTCATATAACTTCAATGTGCTTGAATTAACGTGTTAACACATTTTAGATGTCATAATATTAAATGTGTACTTGAATCTGGAATTTTGTGTAGTTTGAGAGAGACAAACCGGGGTAGATGCAACATGACACAGTTCTAGCTGATTCTGTCACAGCAGACCACAACCATCTACACAACATCTGACCCAGTGTACTTTACCACACAATATTAACCAGCATGAGTTAAAAGAGAGAGAGAGACTGTTTGTGTGCAGGTTTTCAGCGAACTCTGAAAAAACAACTCCAGCATTTTCATTTCAACTTTCACATAGTGACTTTGACTCAAAACAAGCAAAAATCCCTTTTACTATAATACACTTGCAAAGACAGTCTATATGACATTCCACTAAAGTTAATGTTAAAATACACACGATTGATATGAGAATGTGTGATAAAATCACAAATCACAAAATATTCATACCTCTGTTATGATCATGTAAGGTTGACAGAATCTGGTAACTTTTATATGTTTCAAAATACAAACACAGGAATCACATTGACAATACTTCAAACACCTCATCATTTACTCGCCCTCTTGTCATTTTAAACCTGTTTGGGGTTTTTTTCTTCTGTAAAACACAAAAGAAGATATTTTGAAAAATGTTGGTAACCAAAAATCGTCCGTCCCCATTGACTTCCATTGTATGGACACAAAACCAATGCAAGTCAATGGGAACCGACGGTATTCTGTTACCAACATTCTTCAAACTATCTTCTTTTTTGTTCTGCAGAAGAAAGAAAGTGAGTAATTTATGGAATTAATTGACTGCCATAGTAGGGAACCCCCAGGACTGTTTGCTTTTCTAAATTGTTCAAAATATCTTCTTTTGTGTTCAAAATATCAGAATAGAAGTCATTTTTCCTAGTCAATGGGCTCCAAACACTGTTTGGTTATGAGCATTCTTCCAAATATCTTTCTCTGTGTTCATCAGAACTACGACATTTATGCAGATTTGGAACAACCCCAAGGTGAGCAGATGATGACAGAATTTTGATAAATATTACATTTTAATAAATATTATTTTGATAAATATTAATCAATTAATAATAAACAAAGCATTTAAATAAATATAACCATATACTGTACGTATAAATACAAACTTCAGTATACAAAGCTTTTTAAAGTAATGAAGCATACGTGATTTCATTTGATCTTTTTGTAAACCTATAAAATATTTAAATTCAGTTTATCCGCATGCATTTAGTTGTCTTCCCAAACATTCACTGCAGCAGTGTTTATTCCTGCCTGGTAAATGTGTTTTAATTCATGAGATTCCTTTCGTGATTTCATTATCTTAAAGTGAATTGTGAATTGCGCTGATTCTCAAAAGAAGTAAATTAAACTGATGATGCTTTCTGTGTTCCGTGTGATTGGCTGTTTCCCGCATGTGTCACACTTTCAGGTGCACGCGCCTCACGAACTCTGGGGCTGCGTCCGAAATCGAATACTGTGACAGTACGTACTATATAGTATGAGTGGGTGTAGTATGAATAGATTTCGGACATACTGCGTCCGTCATGTTTTATGGTCATGTGACCCGCATGCTCTTTGACCTATGAGGTATTAACATCAACCCATACGTGAGTGTTGATAAAAACATCTTTTAGTCACGAGAAATTCATTTATTGGCACTTACATTAAAAACGGACGTAAAGTTTTCCGCTATTTTTATTTGATTTACTTTTGAAATTTGACCGTTGCTCAGCTCCCGTGGCATCATGGAATAGAAAGGTGTCCATCCAAACCACACTCACGAATCTCGGCGGAGTAGTAGACCATACGGGTATTTCTCGCATACTTATTTTTGCAAACTGAGGTTTGAGACGTACTATTCATGACTCATTTTCACCTACTATAGTATGGAAGCAGGCGATTTGGGACGCAGCCTATATCAAACCTGAGTTGACAGAAAACGTTTATACCAAGCGTTGTGTCGCCTCAGACGTCACGCTAGGGTTGCCAACTTTGTGACTTTGAAATAAGGGACAAAATTTGATCTGTGCAGCAGTGCTAATTAGCATACGCTCGACGTCATCGCATCGTATTTGCGTTTAATCTTTAAACGGTTAGGCCTACATACAGAACTGTACAGTATTATGTAACTAAATGCGCAATAAAGCCGTTGTCATTTACATATTTTCTGTTTGAGAAACAAATAAAATAGTAGGCTACGCGTCCGTCTGGGTAACAAACTATGTGCATATTTACAGACACACTACATTCATGTTGCTATATATGCACTTTTCTGTGAAAAAAGTTTGTGAACACCGCAACACTGCTTTGTGCGCGCCTCTGTGTATGTATGCTTGCGTGCGAGTGTGTGTGACGCGGAGGTCTGAGGGAGCGTGACAGGTGCATGCTTTGCTGATACAGAAACAAAGCCGCATTTACTTAACGTAAACGGACAGTTGGCAAAACGTCTGATGTATAAGGCACACTTTTCTGGAAACACTTCAGCACGTTCAAAGTCGTCATCTGATTGGTTGACTTTCGCAGGATTTCCGGTAGACGCACGTGTCATGTTCTTTAACGGTCCGCCTGGAAACAACATGAAGCCGTCTGATCTTAGAAGTAAGCTGTCGTGTTTACAACGATTGCTATAAGAATTCATCACGATCGACTAAATGCTTCATTCTTAAAAGTGTGCGAGGTTCACAGCATTAACTTATAATAATTTTGTTGCTGTTAACTTTTGACATGTACGTGAATGTACATCGGTCTGATACTGCGGGGACAGCCTCATTACGTGCGCGTCACAAAATGAAATGTGATTGGTAGCTTTACCTGTCAATCATATGGCCTCTTGGACGGGCCTTGGCCAAAGAAAGCGGTGATAAGTTCCAGACCTTCAGTATGAAAAGTATCTGGCTACGCGAGACTAAAGGCCATTGCACATTGAGTCTGAATTTTGCGTCCAAAATTTCTGCATGTTAAAAAATAAATACAACTTCACTTTGTGTCAATCACATTTACACGGTGCCTCTGATATTTTAGTGTCAACCACATTTACACTCTGCCTCCGATATTTTCGTCCGTCATAAAAAAATTCAGACTGGGTTTCGAAAATAAAAAAACGAATATGATTGAGTTGGCCGATAATATCATCTAAAGGGGGGGAGGTTGTGCTTATGAAGGCACTGAAAGGAGGAGTTGATTCAATTCACTGGAATCCAAACCTTAGAATCGATTCTTTTTTTAATCAATTCACAGCCCTACTGACAGTGTTTAACTGTATGTACTGTAACAACATGAATAGTTTTTTTTGTCATAAATAGGCATTCATTGGTCAGAATCATTAGTGTAAGGAAAAAGTATTTAGCAGAAGTAAGTCTGTTCTTTGTTTCCATTGGTAGACTGTAATAGACCTCAAACCACTAAGACCAGGTGTCAGTGAAGAAATGAGACATTTCAGTTCACCACATGGCCGGCCCATGGCAAAGACAACATGGACACCTGCCCAGATTTTCTCTCTAGACCAGTGTGAGCTCCTCAACTATATATTGAGGAAGACATGCCAAATAACGTCCATTTACTACTGATGACAATACGGTTAGGGTTACATCACATAAGATTGACATCAGCAAAAAAATTGAGTTGACATTTTGTCATGTCGGATTAATTAAAACACTATCTGTATGATGTCATCATAACGTAATGTGAATCATGCTGTAACAATAAATCCTGTAAGAAAAACAGAATTTTCTGGCAGCTGGAATCCCGAAATATTCTGTAAATTAAAATTTTTCCTGTAAAATGATATGGCTTTCACAATTTTTCTTGTAAATGTGTGTTTCTTGTGTAATTTTTTTACAGTATTTCAAAAATAGACTGTAAAAAAATCCTGTAAAAAAACTGAAACTTTCCGGCAGCTGCATGGGGCGCAGAAAAATACTGTTAAAAAAATCCCCATAAAAGTACATGTTTTCTTGTAAATGTGAAGTATTTTTCTGTAGTTTGATGGGTTTTGACCGTATTTCAACATTAAAATTAAAATACAGAAGTTTTTTCGACATTATACAGGAATTAAAAAATATATATATATAAGTAAGTTAAATTAAAAAAAATATTTACAGTGCATGGATGAAGTGTAACCGTTCGTATGAGTTTCACCATTAGCATTTGTAATTGTTTTCATATTTGGAAAAAAGTTAAAACGTAAGATCAGTTGCACAAGGAAGGCAGAGAAGAGGAGAAGCAAAAAACAATATACTGTATTTACGAATCGCATTAATGACCGTTCATGTCAGCAATTTCTTTTTATGTACACTTGAGAAATATTTTATTTAAACAAAAATATGTCTTTCGTGTTGTTCATTCTCTCCCTTGCTTACTTCAGCTTCCTAAACTACCATGCAGTACTGTTTAGCATGTTGACAAAATGTTAAATGCTCTCCTACTTGTAAGCCGCTTTATTTTTTTTCTGTTCCAAATGAATAACTGTAAAACCTTTTAACTGGCAACATTGACGCGTTTCGTTGTCTTCTTCATTCATCTTCAAATAAATCTAATGTAAATCTCTCCTAGGTCACCAACATAGCTTGCTCCGGCGCTGGTTTACCAAACAGGTCAGCGTATCTCATATGAATCAATTCTCTGATGACGCTCTTTCATACATTTCTAGCAGTTATCATAACAAATATTTTTACATGTATCTCCCGAAGAATCAGAAAGAGTTTCATCATGACAACACACGGACTTCAGACAGTAGATATCATATCAAAGACATGGTTGAGGCCTTTACTATAAAAACGCGAAGAGAGTAACGGTCTCCATAAGTCTCCACCACACTTTCAAAGTGATGCGGTTTGAACCAACATGAGTGTGAAATTTCCAATTACGGGTAAACAATGCTTTCAAGATCTCAGATTTGTGCAGATTCCATTGCAGAAACAGCTTTTTCACCGTTATCTCATTTTAAATATAGATGAATAATAGACAGTAAATATCTTGCTTGGACCTTTTCTTTCTCAACATGATGATTCAACAACGGAAGAGAATTCTTACACAAGTGATTCAACACAGAATAAAGAAACTGCATTGTGCATTGTGGAACTGTTGTACCGTGTGCTGTTCAAGAAGTGAACCGTAGACTCAGAACAATAGTGAGACACACAGGAAGTGTCTTCAACCACACACCTTTGTAGCAGCACATCACTCAGCAGCGGTTGCCATAGACACAACAGTCAAACATCAGCCAATCAGCTGCATGCTTTGCTAAAAACGCAGCAAGTGTCAAAGACAAAAGAAAAAATGAAAGCTTTGGCTTATCTACTCTGATCTCAATCCACACACTTGGCATTCACCCACACTTTAAAAAGGCACAGTGGTGACTATATTTAGGCTGAGTAGCGGGAAAGCTGAAATCAAACTTTATTCTTTGAAGAATGTTGCGATGAAATAATTTATTGGCACTGCATGAAGAAGTTTGATCAAGGATATAATCAAATATTGAAATTAGGAGAAATCAAATATAAAATATTCATAATCAGACACAGCTAATAGTGATCAAAGATGTCCATGGCAGGTACGGCACAACATTTGCTCAAGTACATTAATAATAGAACTACATTCAGGCAAATGATGCGTTGCAGTGGACAAAATAATGAAGAAATACACCTCTCTGTTGCTATATCAAACTATACACACGTCAATTAATCGTTGGTCTAAAACCTAAACAATTGAAACATAAAGGTAAAACGTATAATTAAAAAATAATTCAGCAAACAATTACTATAACAGAATATACTGCAGATTAAAGACTTTACTCTGAATCTAAAAAATAAAAACCACACACACATGGCAAGCAGTTGTGGGTGAACTCTCACTTTTAAGCAACTATACATTTATCACTTAAAAAAGTGCCAAATCTACAGTGTCAAATCAGAAGCAAGTGAACAAGATAAAGACTTAACAATCCAGGATTAGAAAACTAGGCAAAGCATTAAAGTATCAACAACAATCTCTCTTTTTTTCAAGTTCATCTGTTTTTAGAGAACCATACACGCATTCAGATGAAGCAACCGAAGATGTCACACAATTGAAGACAGTGATGAAATATTATATAAAATAAACAGATTTTCCTCAATCGAATAATCCATTTGATCAACATTGATCATAAAAGAGAATTAAAAAGCACTCATGCCAAGTAGATGTTCAAAACATTTGACCTTACCATGCGTTTTATTTGTAAAGTTTCATGTCAAGTCGCCAGTTGAAGCGCGCGGTAGTTTCCAGAAGCGATGACAGAAGAGGGGCCATGCACGCGCTGGATCAACACAGCAGGAAGTGCCCTAGAAATGATACAAGTACACTGGACCACTGTGTGCGTTTGCAAATAGGTAACATGTGTGTGACATGAACCTGCTGACGTGTGACACAAAGCTTTTAGGAAAGTCACTTTTTGTACATGTCAAAACCAGGAGTTACTGTTTCTATATGACCTTAAGCTCATGATTGACACATTTGTAAAATATAAAGGCTTTCTAGCCGAATGGATTGCTTCTCAACCTTTGTTGAGTACTGGACCCCATCATATCTCAAACCATCCTCATGGACCCCCAAATGTTCTTTCCCCAGCACAACGCATTTCCACGAAATTGGGAAAATAAAAAGATTGGTAAAGTAGAACATATTACATTTGTTAAGTCAATAAATGTAAGCGTAATTTAAAATGACATGTTTTTCAATTGCATTAAAATGACACAATGCCAAAAACATTATATTTCACTATCTCCAATAAACACACTTTACTGCAGTTTATTCTTTAGACATTCATCTGACAACAAGGACTCACACAAACCATCTGGCATATGACACCAAAGTTACTAAGTAGGCTACTCGCGGCGTCGCATGATAGGCTTGTTTGAGTCAGATATGCATGGACTGTATATTAAATATGATTTGGTTTACATGAACCTTCCCTGCAGAAGAGTGAACATAATATATGAACACAAGAAACTAGTCTATTTGGCAATTAATTTCACTGCAATAGCCGTCTCGGTTGATTTTGCGTCTAGTGTGTGTTTTTGTGTGTGTGAACCCTGAATTCAAGATAATAACTCAAAACATTTGAAAAGGGTTCTACGGACCCCCTGCAATGACGCCACGGACCACTAGGGATCCACCTACCCCCGGTTAAAGACGATGCGGTCCGTGTTTTGTCACCTGCTGCTGCCTTAATGGGCGGGGCTTTGTCTCCCCCTGGCGGGCACAAAGAAAATAATCAATATTTCAAAAATGAGCTCTTTTTGAAACGTTGTGATCTTCTAAACATTTTCTTTCCACATTTATGGCCAAATATCACTAGGACAGATCTAAAGCACGTCTTATCAATTCATCTTTATTTTCACATTTAAAAATAATTCATCTTATAACCTTAAGGTTGACAAGATAAAATGTAACATTAACCGTACCAAGGCATCTTAAAATCAAATATAACAAACACTGGTTGAAATTAAAAACAACCTCAACACTCAAAAGGGTGACAACACATTTCCAAACCATAGAAAAACAACTAAATGAGACTCAACATGACTGTCATAATATAGAGACACACACGAATCCCATATGAAGGTCTGAGAGCGTTGAGATTCTGAAGCTGATCAAAACAAGTCAATGAACATCAAATACTACAGTACTGCATGATTATCTGAATGGGAAGGTCACTGTAATATTGGTACTGGTCCGATGGTTATATTCAGGGTTTTTGAAAATTGTGCACTTTGAACTGTCAAAATGACAATGTCTTAACAAACATGTCTGATTAATATTGTTTACGTTTACAATTAACTGGCTCAAAAAGGAGTGAAAAAACAAATCTGCACCAATCAAAAGAACTCCAGCCAAGCCACTCCCCCAGCGACATCAGAGAATAACAGTGATAGCTGTGAACCAATAAAAACAGGCAAAATTATAGACCACACTCACAGAAAACCTTTCATTCCAAGCTGCTGACATTATACACAATATTAATAAACCACATTGAGAATCTATGAAGGCCAAGACACATCATTATGGTGCTGCTCCAAATGCATTCACAACTAAATATGTATAAAAACTCTACATTTTATCTTTTCCGAGTAATGCCGACACTGTGCATGCTTTTGCCGAGCCGTGTCATACTTTCCAGCAGCAAGACACTGAAGAGAAGAAAGAAACGTCGGAAAATCGAGGAAAAAACTAAAACTGGCATGAAGTTCAACAAAGAAACCTATGAAACTTTTATCTGTATCATGTTTAGACCAGTACAAAAAAGCCAATGAGCACAGTGTGTTATATGCACATCTCCCCCATTAAAGTCATCGAAAGACTTCAAGATATCATGATTGAAAACAATATTGCACCTTTTTGCAGGACCTTCCTCACAGTATCACATTGAGAAACAGCAATCTTACAAAGACAGTTTTTAATATGTGATGGAGAAAAATAAGAATTGTTTTTCCATCCCTAACCAGTTCTGTAAATGCTCGACACAAGAGTTTTAATATTGTTCAACAAATTCATAAGTGATGTCTATTGCATATAAATGTCCACTGTCATTTTACACGTACAGCTTCACCTTAAAGAAAATAATAATAATAATCATCATCATGCACGTTAATGATTCACATGATCTTGTACAATGTCCCCCCCTCCTATCATCAACCCAAAAGAGCGGAAAAAAACAAAATCCAATGTATTTCTTCACAGATATTGACATTCCAAAAGGTGTTTTCAGTTTATGATATGGTCTAATAAACGCACCCCCCACTATAAAAATAAATAAAATATTTACAAACAGGAGACACAAACCCATACAGGAATATTGACTAATACCCTGATGCATTGGTATTTGCTGTGAGCCAGTGTATGATGTAGGGCAGAGGTCTTGATGTTTGTCTATCTGTCACTCACTTACAGTAGCATGACGGCGATGCGTTACATTCGGAACCGCATTAAAATGCGCCTCGTGCAAATCACTCTTTTGATCCTCCAAGTGCCATTTTTTCCCCACGACAATAATTCAACGCACACGTTTTCTCACCGACTACCTTCACAAAGGGGAAATGAACAACATAAGATCTGCAACTAAATAAATAACAGGTCTGTGGGGGAAAGACGCAGTAGGATGAGAGAACATTCCTTTTCCAACTTCAACTACTCCAGGACCGTATGAAAGAAGCGGCCGCCCGCTCTCATGTACGGTGGTCTGAGATCAGTCTTAGAGTCCCTCGAAGTGCTTGACTCACACAACATACTGGCTGGAGCTGTGGTTTGTTGTGTAGGTCTGTCGGCTGTACTGAAAATGGTCGGTGAGCACCGTGCTCCGGCCGTGCTGAAAGTCTGTAGTGTGCGTGAAAGGAACGGTGCCGTTGGACTGGGGCTTCTCGAATGAAACCAGATCCTGCGCTGAAACCGGCAGCAGTTTCTTTTTGGCTTCCTGGTTGTCATCGTATTTCGCCTGGTGGGGAAAGCAAATCGATAAAATGAGACGCGTTATGTGACAAAGGAAGATAGGTACAAAATGATGGTATCGCAGTTTTACATTTTCAATACATTGTAGCACTGGTCTTCAAGGATTTCAGAGAACTGAAGTTCTGTTAGATTTCTGAATGCAGTAATCACCTTATTGTAGAGGAAGACGCCCAGTATTGCCGTCAGCATGCCGATAATGTTGGAGGTGCTGACGGGGTTTCTGAGCATCAGTAGGGATATCGTGATGACCATGATCCTCTTTGTCGCATTGGCCACGGCGTAGCTGAGCGGGCTCACTAGATTTAGCACGCTGAAAGCGATCATGTTCTGTGCAAAGTTGCAGAACCCGCTGATGAGAAGCAGCACTATGGTTCCTGTCCCGCTGGTAACATCCGCCTATAGAAGGAGAACAGTAAAGATTAAAGTGACCTATAGTTTCCAAAGCTTAGAATATCTATGAAGAATATATTTCCTTTTCAGCTAATGAAAAATTATTTTTCGCATATCGCATTTCCAGGAAGTGTCAATTTTTTTACATAAGTCAACAAACAGTAAACATCATTTCAGATATATGAAGAGTTTGGTTCCAAAATGAGATAACTCAGTTTAAAAAAAAAATATGTTTTTGTTTATGTTCTCATGTTTTATTGAGTTCTCGCATCTAGGAGCCTAACTCTTCATATTATATTAACTAAAGAAATGTCCATGAGTTTGTAAAATCGTGGACTAAAATTACAATTAAAATTCTGTTCTGTGCCTAGTTAAGCATGAACATTATTCACAATTTCCTTTGTAAATAAACAATAAAAATAAAAAGACATTATTTACCATATCTCCTTCCATGAGGAAGGAGGAGAGATCCACTAAGAGCCATGTGGGCAGCATGAACATAAGTGCATTGAAGCCCAGCATGTTCAGCAGCTGCAGGTGATGGATCCTCGTGTCACGCAGGACCTAAAACAAACCCACAGATGTGCTAAATAGGAAGATATCTAACCAATAAGCAATTGTAAATGAACTCATTTAGGTTTATGTCATCTACCTTTTTGGAGAATATGTTTTGTAAGGAGAAGCAGAGTGTGGCTGCCAGTGCGCTGATCAATCCAGAGAGGTCAAAGGACAATTCAGTGACCGTAGCCAGCAGGACACCTCCGATGATGGGTATGAGAGAGACATAAACCTGAACAGAAAAACAATTAGATAGAATTGCAATAATGCTTTTTTTGTAATAAATCTGCAATTACAGTCTTCAATATGTTCTTAATTTGATGACTAAGAAGCAACTAATAGTGTTTAGATGAGGACAGACCTTAGTAGTTTGCTTCTCCTTCATGATTATCCGCGACAGCAGAACCACCCAGATGGGCATGGTGGCCTTCACTGGGAAAGAGGGAATGAAACGAAATGCATTCAGTCATCTTCTAATAATAAAAGCGTTTTATTTAACCACAATGTTCTTCTGTGAAGTCTTGTGATTGCATCTGATGTTTCAAACAGCAACATTAAGAAACACTCAGATGTCCCGTATACTCCCTACTGAACCCAAATGATGCTTCATGTCACCTCGAATGCACCAGTTGTTGCCCGACAACAAATGCAAAAGAAAAACTATTCTGGGATACAAAAGAGGAAGGTCTCTTATTAGAAAACATAATAAGAACCAAATGAAGGTCCGTATCATGTTTCAAAGTTTCTTCTGTTGTTCAGATAAGAAGCCTCAGTCACATTCCCTCTCCATGCGTGACAAAACAATAGTGCGACTTCACATTTTTTATTGGATTTATTATTTTATTTTGGGAAAACAATTTAAGTTCCATCTAAAACGCAACATTCTCTTTTAAAGTGAGAAACAACGAGCCTTTAGTTTAATAAGCAAGACTGGCAAAAGCATCACCTACATGTTTATTTGTAGGATAACACGTTTCTTTGCAAACCAGTTATTTGCTTAGGTTGTTGCACATTTGCATGAAATAACTCGAGGGTAATTTATTTGGTAACACTCGCAACAATGCACGTCACCAGCCTTGCACAAACAAAAGGGAGCTGAAGCACAAGTATGTGCACACACCCCCCAAGCAAGACTTAAAATGCCCATAGAGGAGAGCAGTCCCGCAGGTGGATGATGTGGCAGTATGAATTAAGAAGGCGGAAGTGACGTGGACTGAGAAAATGACTTACAATGATAAGAAAACTCTACAATTCAGTAGAATTAAGATAGAAGTGACGAAGTCTTATAAGAATACGTAAATAATAATGTGGACTAATGAGTTTTGTATGCAAGACGGAAGTGGCGTAGTCTAAGCTTGCGTCAAAAGTACACACAATTGTTATCTCTACGCTACTAAAGTAACATTATACAACTTAATGTTTACAACAAACCCCTGAAGTCATTGAACACATTTCTGAATGAAACTACGAAATGTCTAGAAAATGCTGATAATAGTAACAGCTGCGGCCGGTTATTATTAACATTACGTCCTTTAATTTGAACTCAATGGTCCCAAACGCGCCGACTCGAACCGGTTCGGTTCGGCTGGTGACGTTTGCGCCCAATTGTGTACATTTTGTGTAAACGACAAGGCCTGAATACAAAGTCACGGACTATCATTGACACGAACAATAAAACAGCCTCCGGTTACTCACCGGTGTGTGCGTACGACACCGGAACCTTCCATATGCTGAAATGGGCCGAGACGGACGCGAAGTATTTCCCGAAAGCGAGCGGCAGAATGAACCAGCGGTAGTACGGGGTCGGGAACTCGGTCCGCGGGACCCCCCATGCTCGCAACAGCGGCGGCAGAAACACGATGATGGATAGGATGTGGAAGAGAGAGACGGTGACCGGGTAGGGGAAGCTGTTGAGGATGATTTTGTTGATCACGTTGCCGCCCGAGCTGACGGTGTACCAGCACAGACACAACACAGCGATCCGCATTCCCTGTCGTACGGGCTCGCGCGGCTCCACTGCGGCCATCTTCAGCGCGACTGAACTGAAGACTCCGCAGACAGAGGAGCACGTGACTCTCTGAAGCCACGCCCTCACCGGCACTGGGCAAGTTCAAAACGACGTTGTGCGCTCTTGAAGGGGGAACATCACAACAAGATAAAGCCAAAATGACGATGTTTTTATGGCTCCAAGTGTTTTCGAAACGACCACATTGTTACACATTATCAGACAATTGTTCTACTGCTGCAGAGTCCACACGGCTCTGCTCTACGAAGGGAGTAGGGTATAGGGACGATCACTTCCGATTGGTCATAACCCATTTACCACAGCTCCGCCCATATAGCACAGTTACAGTTAATTGTTACTATAATAAAATAATGGTAACATGGAATAGTAGTTATGATAGATTTATGATGTAGGCCTACATTGTGTGAAATACTGTTTAATGTTTCACTAATTAAAACGAATACAATGAAATATACTCTTTTAAAAGAAAAGTTAACTTATAGAAAAAGTATACGATCTAAAATACTTCAATTATAATACAAATCATGGGTAAGGGCGCAAATAAGTGCAATATGCATCCACCAAGAGACACACACACACACACATACATATATATATATAGGGAAATGAAAGTACTACATTTGAAGTTTTATCTGTATGTAAGTAGGGTAAAAGCAACATTTAGTAGTTTTGTCATTTTAAGCTGAGTAAAGTCTGCCACCTGCAGGACATAATGAAGAACTGCACTTTGATATCCTAAAAAACGAGTCGAGAAACAAATAAATAAGAACATGGAGTCTTTATTTAGGTTATTGAAAAATATCAATAATTTCCTAATTTTTTTAATACAGAAATACAATATCATGCACATATAAGCAGGTTTGTCAGAGCCAAGACTGAGGTGTTCACTTATAATTACTACAATCATTTGAAATGCACACATGACAAACAAGAGAAAACTACATCTGTTGAAATGTTTGTAAACATTTTTTTTCTTTCAAACCCTACAGTCTGTAATCTATGCAAACATAAGGCGAGATCTTCAGTGGACTCCCGTGTGAATCCAGAGTAAAAGACTGTGTCCAGTCACACCAGTTCTTTCTGTTATCGTAACATCCGTTCACTCCATGCCATTGGCCATGATGTAATCTGTAAAGATCATTCTCAGTGATGTCTCGGCGGATCCCTCGGAGCTCTGTCATGCAGAAATCTGGTACGAACACATTTGCTTTTCCACACTCTTTGACAGCATGATCCCCTTGCTTCAAATTCTCAGCCACATTTAAATTCATCCCTGAAGTTTGACTCTCTGTGGTCAAGCTATTCTGGAAGATCACGTCAGGCTTAATCTTTTTTTTTGGGGACGGCTCACTTGAATTAGTCTCCTGGACACGGAGCTCCTCAGATCCCTGAGCTGCACTTTCTGCTGTTCTCCGACAGTCTTCAAGTGGGCTGGATGTTTTGTATGAAATCAATTTGACTTGTTTAGTATGATGGTCATATGCTATATTGCTTCCATTCAGCTGTGCAGGTTTGTTATTGTCTTCTATGTGACGTCCATTGTGTCCGTCGTTTGAGGTGCAGTGCTGATTCATTATCGTTTCAATCTCAAAGGTTCTGACAGCTGGTTCTTTAACTCCGTTAGAAACCTCAGGGGGTGAGAACAGGTTAACGTTCTTTGAAGTGTTTTTGAGTATGTTGCTGTGGTCGTTCATGAAGTCTGACGGCTGTTCTTCCTTCGTGTGCGAGTCCTGAACAGAAGAATGTGAAGGCACATGAGAAACAGCGCTGGTGGACAGAGCCGGTTCCCCGGTCACCAGGTTCTTTTGACTGGCACTTTTGGACATCTGCATGTATCTGACATTTTGGTGGTCTTGGGGAGGCTGGTTTGACAGAGATGTTCTCACATTCATGGAGGCGTAAGGCTGTTTAGTAGATATGAGGGATGAAGAATATGGGTTGATTGCACGGATGGGGATTTTGCTGCGTCTGAAATGATTTGTGGATTTCCCTGGAGCAGAGCCATTACACCTTTCAGCCCTTTGGTTCGCGTTACTGTAAACCAAAGTCCCAAAGGTTTGAGTTGATCTAGAAATTGATTTGCCTCGTATCGAATGTGCCGTGTCTGCAGGGCACACAAGCTCTTTTTCTGTGACTCCATTTCCTCCGATCAGCCTCTGCCAACTTCGTACAAGTCTTTTGAGACGTTTAACAACATCTTCATCCGTGCACTTTTTTCTCACATCATTGATCAACTTTCCGAGCCTGGTTTCCTGAAACGAAAAATTTGCACATCATTTTTTACCGTTATAAGGTATTAATCAAAAATATGTTTGAATGCTTGTGTTTTCTTCAGTCGATACTGTTAATGTTAGATGAAAGCTGAACAAAATTTTACATATTTTTTAATGCTTAATTTGCAACCGTGGTTGGCAATGTAGTGGTTGAATTAAAATGAATCAATTCAAAATGTTTTCAGAGAATGTATTTAGAAACTTGACCCATGCAATACTTGAAATGCCTGCATGTTAGCTGTTGTTTTTATTGTGTTTTTTGTGTGTTAAAAAACGTCTCAATACAGAATGGTGGTGTACATTTTAGTTACACTGAAATTTTCTTTTTTGCTGCTTGTCCAATTTGATTAATTTAAATAAGTTAAATCAACATAATTTTTGTACAATTTTGATGTTGACTTTGCGTAAGACTTCATTTTGAGAGTTATTTTCTTAATGAAGTGTTTTTCAGTAAAGAGAAATACACTCACAACAATAACCTACAACCTGGCAAGGGAGCATTTTGGAATTGAGGAGAAGAAAGTCAACATCAAGTCTGCACACCAGCCAAGCAGAAGAGAAAGGGAAATTCAACATCTAAGGGGAGAAATCAAACCTCACACCAAACAGTTCAAAAGAGGCCCTGCTGATGAAAGGGAAGGCATCAAGGATCTGAAGAGTTAACTCCGGGAGCGCCTCTGCAGACTCCGAAGAGCGGAAAGCACTCTGAAGATGAGGAAGGATAGGGAGGACAAAAGATCTCAGTTCATCAAAGACCCCTTCCGATTCACCAGAACACTGCTGGGTGAAGCAAAATCTGGAAGGCTGACTAGCCCCAGAGAAGATGTGGAGGCGTTCTTGAGGGAGACCCACAATGACACCTCCAGAAACCAGGCCCTGGATGCCAACCCAAGCATCAACAGCACAAAGACCCCTGGAAAAAGAGCTCAACATCAGTGAACCATCCTGGCAGGATGTCCAAGAGGTGGTGAAGAAGGCCAGAACAGGATCTGCCCCCGGCCCAAGCTGTATACCCTACAAGGTATATAAGAAATGTCCAATGCTCCTTCGGTGGCTGTGGAAGCTGTTCCGGAGGATCTGGATTCAAGATGGCCCATTTTACAACTCAGTGGCAAAACCTGGAAAAGGGTATCATAACTGGCTGCACAATCTCCCCCATCCTCTTTGTTATGGGAATGAAACTCCTAATAACAGGTGCGAAGAAGGAAGCCCGGGGTCCAAAAATGAAGTCAGGCATCCGACAACTCCCAATAAGAGGTTACATGGACGACCTTACCGTGACGACCACAACCCATGTGGAGGCGAGGTGGGTGCTAACTGTTGTGGACCACATGGCAACGTGGGCCAGAATGAAGTTTAAGCCAAAGAAATCCAGGAGTATGGTGATTAAGAATGGGAAGTTGACCAACAGGTTCAAGCTGCATGTGCAGGAGGAAGTGATTCCATCGATAGAGGAGAATCCAATCAAGTGCCTCGGAAAGTGGTTCGATGACTCACTTACTGACAGGAACAACATAGCCAGTATGGAAAAACAGATGGAGGAATGGCTGAGGAGGATCGAAAAATCAGGGCTCCCGGGGAAGTTTAAAGCATGGCTCTATCAACACGGACTGTTGCCAAGACTCATATGGCTGCTGACTGTGTATGAAGTCCCGATGACATGCGTTGAAGGAATGGAGAGGAAGATCAATAAATACCTCCGAAAGTGATTGGGAATCCCTCCAAGCTTCACTGCAGTAGGCCTCTACATAAGATCAGGGCTCCAACTTCCACTGTCATCCGTGGTTGAGGAATTCAGAGTTGCAAAGTGCAGAGTCGTAATGACATACAGAGACTCCCAGGATGAACAAGGCAGACACGCAGGCTTCATCACAAGATCAGGACCAAAGTGGGCAGCTGACTCATCTGTTGCACAAGCTGAGAGCATGATGAAGCTGCGTGATGTCATCGGTGCGCCATTCACAGGAAGACAGGGTCTTGGAACCTCCCATTTCCAACAGTGGAGGAAGGCAGGAACCAGTGACAGAAGAGCCATGATTCAAGAGGAGGTACAGAACCTGGAAGATGAAGGAGGAAGGTCAAGGGCAGTGGAACTAGCTTTCCCAAGGAGCGTGGACCAGATGGGACTTTCCAAAAAGGAAGATCACTTGGGGGACCTATGAAGATTGGAGCCATTCTGCATCTCCTTCCTGCTGAGATCAGTTTATGACACAGTCCCAACCCCAAATTTGTGGTACTGTGGTCTGAAGAGGAAAAAAAGATCATCCTCATAGAACGAACATGCCCATGGGAAGAGGGGTGTGAACAGGCCTTTGAAAGAAAGAGGGCCAAATACCAAGACCTTCTGCATGACTGCAGTGGGAAAGGATGGCAGGCATGGCTGTTCTCAATCGAGGTCGGCTGTAGAGGATTCCCTGTGCAGTCAGTATGGAGAATGCTCACAGCCATTAGAATGACGGGGAAGGAGAGAAAGACTGCAGCTCGCAGGATGGGGGAGGCAGCAGAAAAGCCTCTTGCTGGTTATGGAGCGGGAGAGAGGAGTTAAGCTGGAAACCAGGAGGGGAAGATGGGCAGTGACTTGGCCACCAATGCCGACCCACCATCGGGAGGGTGTTGCGGATGAGGGTCGAAATACCAAATGAACGATGGTTACCACCTGATGACATCAACCCCTCCTAGCCAAGGCTATATTCACTTAAGGTGAATGAAGAGGAGAAGCATCTTCGGATGTATTTGCAATTTAGGAAATTTGGTTTAACATTATTTTATGTAGTAGGCATGGCAAAATAAAACATAGTTAACCTGACAAAATTCTTTCTATTATGCATTGCAAAAGATTATTCAGTAGGTATAACACAAATTAATTTAATCAAGACTTCTAAAAGAATTAAGTTCATACAACAAGATTATAAAGAATCGTTTCAAACAAATAAGATTTAGTTGGAGCAATGTAATTCAATTTTGTAGAAAAGTTTTCCTTAATTAAATTAAGTTGTTCTTCTTGTACTTTTTTTGAGTCTAGTCTTACCATCAGAGCCTCTTTAGTCATCGGGTATCTTTCCAGGCAGTATATTACATCCAATACCGCTGCCACATTATGAATCTGCACACACACTAAAGTTAGTGACATTACAAAAGTTCTGCAGGCCTACTGAAAGCAGTCACATGATGATATGAACAGTCATTGGAGTGTGAGATATTTGAATCCAGGCTCTCATGTGCACCTGCAGCAGTAACCAGCACAGACACTCACAGCTTCTGGCTGGTGGTTATAGTTACAAATGCAAATATGAAATGTTTGTGTGCTCATTCCAGTACAAATCTGTTACAAAACACCCCAGGGAGCATGTCTTGAAAGTAAACTGCACACATACTCAACAAACTAGCAATGACAAATTAATAAATGCTTAATAATAAAAATAAAATAATATTAAATTACATTACCGTGGTGAAACCCAAGTGGTATTTTGTATATATTATAAATATTAAAAAACATTAGATAAACATTAATGAATAATTACTACAATTAAATATAAAACAGAATTGTAGTTTGAGAAAATGCAGCTGGAATAAGTCAAATTTACATCACAAAAAAATATATTTACTATTTTACTGTGCATTCCAATTAATATCAATCAAACTGCAGTTGTTTTGTTTTGATTTAAGCCATAATAACTCAAACAAATACAGCTAACTAACACAATAAAACATGATAACAAAATAAAAAACATGATTTTTTAAAAGTAATTTAAATCTAATTTTGGAACCAAATTAAAAACAAAAAACTTAATTTAGTAAAGAATGCTTAAAAACGTACATTGAGAATTCTTACAGTAGCATTCATTACTGATAATGTTTATCCACCAAAAGCACTTCCTACAAAAACACCGTAGTCATTACTTTCACTCACATTATTTTGCTCATCGATGGCCCGAAGAAGCTGCTCT
This sequence comes from Triplophysa siluroides, assembly GCA_006030095.1. Taxonomy (NCBI): domain Eukaryota; kingdom Metazoa; phylum Chordata; class Actinopteri; order Cypriniformes; family Nemacheilidae; genus Triplophysa; species Triplophysa siluroides. The sequence goes on along the minus strand of VCII01000835.1, from coordinate 445,492 downwards.
CTAAGTTGTTGAGGTCTTGATAAAGATCTTCTCATCATCAACCAGAAACATCCACTAATACTCGATACCAAGGAGAAAATATATTCCCTTTCACCTTTCACAGTGAACAATTTAATATAACAGCCTGCAAAGCACTTCAAATGCGGGGCATGGGTAACTATGAAACTGTTTATATCCCCCATTGAGCTCAGCTGTCCGTGTATGCAAATGATATCCAACAAGTGTAGTGCTGCTTTTACAGGCCTAGAAAACTATTATGAGTATTAAGAACAAGAGCTTAGAAATTCTTAGTTCTTAAAAAGTCCTGTGACACTAAAGCTTCTAAAGTGACTCCAACATTACTTTTAGATCCTCTATAATCAATATTATATGCAGACCATATGACCTCGTACAGTATTGAGAGATTACACAGAACACTTGTATTTTACAAATTCACTTGTACTAAAGCAGACTGACTCCCATAATAGGAAAAATTACTTTATCTTTTGTTTTGTTCTGTCAAACACAAAAGAAGATATTTTGAAGAATGTAGGACAGCAAACAGTTCGGGGGCACTTTTGACTACCATTGTAATTGTAATTGTAAATTCATTATTAGTTATTTAGCTCTTTAGTGTCTGTTTCCCTTGATTATGTTTTCTGTTTTTTAAGCCCTGTGTTCATCGTGTGCTCGATTATCCACACAAAACTGATTCTAAAAATATTGATTTGAAATATTTTATTAGCTCATTTGTAACGAATACAAACCTTCCAAGTCACAACGTTAAAGCAAGACAACCATTCTATATGTTGAGTCATTTGTAATATAATATTATTATGAATAAGCATATTTCAACAGATTAATTCTAGTCAAATTGACTCACTACCAGGATTGGCCTGTGTTATTAGTTGAATGGTTGTTATCTAGGAATAATGGAGCTAGGAATGTCCCGACCGACCGATCTAAAACAAGTATTCCATAGAACCATGTAATAAAATGTAGAAAGTCCTGTGTTCCCCTGTTTGTATACAGGCCATGGGAGTTATTTTTTATGTTTATTCTATATTATACAATGCACTAGAAATGTTTACAGGTAGATTTTTTGCTTTTAAGTAAAATGAAAAACATTGCAATAAAAACTGTATTCTCCTTAACCTCTTAATAACAAAAAAACACTGATGGAAAACCGTGGTTAAAAAACGAGCTGGTTACATGGTTCCAGTATTTTATCTGATAAGTATCAAAATCTGCTTATGATGTTTTTGCGGTTAATGATCTTAATGTGGTTTTACTTGCACTGATGATTCAGGAGAGTTTTAAGTTTAGGAATATCACAAGGATAGTCTTTTCCAGCTTTGTGGTAAATTCTAGTTTGGGATTGTTATGATGAAGTTATGCAGAAATAACGGTTTGATCACCTGAATCATTCTCTTTCCCATATGAAGTCCGATATGGCTGAGTTTAGAAGTAGGTTCATAATTTTCTTCCGATATTAAAGAGCATTTAATTTATTCATTATGTATTTATTTATTTATTGCTGCTTCTCCGTTTCAGCCATTTGGTGTCTGCTGGCTGCATCCCGGCTCTTCAGCTGCAAAACAACAAATAAACATCCAGTTCAATTATAATAAGCAACACTTCTTAAATTGTGATGTTTATGTGTCACATATCACTGTACCTGTCATCTGAACGTAATCGGAAGTTTGTGGCGGAGCTTCTTGTCCCGGCGAGAGGGCTCAGGTTAAGGGTGGGGAGCAGGTGCATGCCTAGAAATACAAATACAGTTTCTGCAAATAATAAGTAATTGCTGTCTGTATTTATTTTTACATGGGCAGTTAATATCATGTTTAAAACTAAAACTGAGAGACTTACGCAGGAGCTGGTGTGGTGGGGCAGGGGGATTTGTCCAGCCACCATCTGATGTTGTGCAAACCTGTTGAGAACAAATCCAAGTGATTAAACGCCACACTTATATATTTAAAGATTAACATCAAAAACTACGATTTTCAAAACCTTATTAAAAAAATATATTTCTGGCCCACCCTGGCCCATCATCTTCTGCTTTTGTGCAACAGCTGTTAAGAACAAATCAGAGTAGATAAATGACACACAGGTTCATCCCAAATTAAGATTTTGAAAAATAAAGAGCTGTCCACGCAAGAGGAAGCTGTCTAAAAGGGATGTCCGGGTACTAACCCGGATTGTACCCAAAAAACCACAGCTGCCCAACTCAATGCAGAATTAAATGTGCATCTCAACTCTCCTGTTTCCACCAAAACTGTTCTTCTGGAGCTCCACGGGGTCAAAATACATGGCCGGGCTCCTATAACCAAACCTTTGGTCACGTGTGCCAATGCCAAATGTCGTTTCAATGGTGCCAGCAGCGGGCTGTAATTTAATGGCATTCCCTAGTCTCAATATATGTGCTAGATGGGCACGTCACTGCCAAGGACTACAGAACATTCTGGAGGACCATGTGTGCCCAGTGGTTTACACATTGTGCCCTGAAGGTGGTCGAGTGTATCAGGATGACAATGGTTTTATGAACATGAAAGTGTAGTTGGACTTCTCCCATGGCCTGCACAGTCACCAGATCTGAATGTTATTGAGCCACTTTGGGGTGTTTTGGAGGAGCGAGTCTTCCACCATCAGCATCACATCACGTAGTGACCTAGCCACTCTTCTGAAAGAGAAATGGCTCAAAATCCCTCCGGCCACATGACTTGTATCTGTCATTCATTAGACAATTTGATGCTGTATTGGCCACAAAAGGAGGCACTACACCATACGAAGAAATGATTGTTTCAGTTTCATTGTCCAACCCCTGTATGTAGGATTACAAGTGAGAGAGACTAATGTGTTAAAAGAGTAACGTGGTATACTTCCTGTTTCTATTTTTTGATGGTATGTCCTATGAAGGAAGTACCACGCTGCTATGACAACAAACAACAGTCAAGAACTCAGAGTTAAACTGTGTCAGAACAAATTCCTCTTGGTAATGTCAGTAAGACCGAGTAAACCTGAATTACATAGAATAACTCTTAGCTGTTAAGTTCACAATTAGATAATATCAATTTAGGACAACCAGCTACCAAACAGTTTGTTCAGTCTGTGGTGTAAAAAGGTCGCATTAGCAATTAAAGAAAAAACATGGTCAGGTCAAAGTGTCTGAACAATTTGGTCCTAAGGTTTTATCAGTTCTACTGTTAGTCCACTGTATGACACATTTTTGGTTATAATATGTCACAGTTTACTTACGTTTGCTATCCTCACTTACATAAATGAATTACCGTGTCCTAAACCTATTAGTAAAAAATATAAAAAAATATATCTGGTGGGAATAATTTTTTGTTTAACTGTATAAACTGTCCACTACATGGCACCAAGAAAGCGAAGCACCAGCCTAGGTCAAGAATAAAGAAATGTTGAGATTGTGTCTTAGTTTTATGTGAATCATCGAACAAAACAACCAAAGTAGTTTAGTTTAAGTCAGTGGTTCCCGACCTTTTTTGTCTGAGACCCCCTATTCCCCAAGAAAATGTTTTAGGGCACCCCTACACATTTAAATATTTTATCGCTCTTGTAAGCTTGCAACAAAGTTTTGTTTTCAAACAAACTGTATGTTTATTACTATGACCAGATATGTTTATGCACAAATAATAGCCTATATATAATATTGAAAATACAATAACCAAATCATCAGTAGACCATTTGTAATTTAGAAATGTAAGCCTATAGGAGCAGCCTATAAATTGGCCTTAATTGAAATGCAATACCAAAAACATCAGTATTCACTCTGGTGTGAAAGAAAAAAAAGATCAGTTTCTCTGGTCTGCCTTCATGCACAGACACTGCCTCCGAACTCGTGGCGTTTGGCTGCGTTTTGTAACCAAATGCTGCGACTAAAAAAAACTTTTTCTTGTCAAAAAATAAGTCAAGTATGAACACAGCCTTACTCCATAGGATTATAATGTAAAACAGACGCTAGCATCTTAAAAGAAGAAGTCAAGTGTGAACCCTGCTATAGGGAAGTCATGACAATACAACCAAAATGCTGAAAATGAAAAGAATGAATGTTGTTCTCATGTCTCCTCTAACAATAGAGTTGGTGTTGGATTTGTGGTGTTCTCCTGGATTGGTAAAGAAGAGAAATGGCATTAAACTAAGTTTTTTCAAACATTAGTACTTTTTGAAACATTAACAGTGCAAAAATGAAGTCAAAATTGCATGCTGCTCATTGTGCTATGCATGTGGTCTCTATACCGATGTGAAGTTGGTACTTTATCAAAGGTGGTACTTGGGGTCTGATTAACGTACCCTTCTTGAAAAAGTCTGAGAAGCTATGGACTTCTCCTAATTACTTTGCTGCTTGTTGCCCACATTTTGGTAAATGTTCCTATATTGTATGGTACATTTTCTTACCATTCATGGCTACATGTATCATGTAGGCATGCGGGTCTCCTTTAGTCGATTCATCTTGGACAAAACAGCGATACAGTCCTGCGTCTGTCTGTTGGACCGCAGTCATGGTTAGAGAGAGATCGCCATATTTAAATCCACCCTCTGTCAGTGATACTCTGTTCTCATAGCCTTCACCACGATATGTGGATCCATTCTTCATGTAATGTAGAACGTTACTGGAGTTATGTAGCCAAGTGACATCATTGACATTAGTCTGAGTATCTGCATAACATGGCAGGGTGATGTTTGATGACTCATCTACTGACACTGGTATTGTAACTGCGGAGGAAACATTTCAAAGCAAATCTGAATGTTATCTGAAGAACATTCATTATTAAATGATGGCCTCAGAGAAAAATAAAACTGTCGGTAATGCTGTTCCAAAATTGTGGAGCATGAGAATAGGTAAAAATAATTCATGCAATGGCACATGCATTATATTCTGCCTAATCTTATGTCTTAGTGCTGTTAACAAAACACGTGTAAATATAATGCAAACCCTCACCTATGACCTCCAGAGTAACATACTTGTTGATGCTTCCACAGGTGCACGTGTAGGCCCCCCTGTCATTGTATTTTGTCGAGTTGAGAAGGAGAGAGTAATTTCCCTTGCTTGTTTGGTTTGTGAATCTAAATCTTTTCTGAAAACCTTCATTAACAGAGCAGCTCTTGCTGTGGCATTCAGCAACAGTTGTGTGTATGGGATTGACTTTAGTCCACTGAACCGCAGCACAGGAGCGCATCTCGCAGGGCAGGACAACAAACTGATCAAGCAGCACAGACACAGCCCGAGAGGAAGGAACTGTGAGCAAACCATAAAAAACATGCACTGATTCAGCATATCATAACTTATAGACAAACAGACAAAGAAAAACTGATCTGCAAATAGAAAAGGAGTGCACCCTGAACCATTACCAACAGCAAAGACAACTACACAATCTATCAGAACAGGTAAACAACTACAGTCACCTAAATCATTGCTTAAGATTGTAAAATCGAATGAAAAACATTTCAAGATATGTTACATACCGTTGAGTAATGAAAGAAGAGCACAATGAATCCAGATGCACTTCATAGTGGTGATCTTAAATCAAATTCAAACAGATTCATTTAGTTAACAGATGTTTCTCGCCATCTAGCGGCACTAATAATTTGTTATGTGACATCAGTATCTTTCTTTTCCAAATATGGTGCGTGACGTAAAACAGGGACAACCCGGTTCGAAATGTATTAGATTATACATTTACATTTACATTTAGGCATTTGGCAGACACTTTTATCCAAAGCGACTTACATTGCATTATCCTATACATTTTACATAGGTTTTTGCAATCCCCTAGATGGAGCCCACAACCTTGCGTTGTTAACGCAATGCTCTTACCACGGAGCTACAGGAAAGAAATAATATTAAAAATAAAAATAAAATAAATAAAAATAAAAAATGTATTAGATTCTATTTATAATATCTTATACAACATGTATTAGATCAATGCAGTGGCTTTACTGGAGTGAAAGAAATGATATGGTTTTAACAAAGTGCCAAAGTATTTCAACAGGTACAAGTGGGTTGTCTCCTCAAGTTGTCTACTTGGCAAATCTTGCTGCCATTCTGGTCTCCCCGATGAGACTAATCGAGCACATTATATTATAATGCACAAGGCGGTGAAATTTGATTTCTGAATACGAGTGAAATATAAACATGACTGAGCATCTATCACGACGACGGTCAAAACTATGTAAACCATTTGGCACATGACATATTCCGGATAAAAACAACAAATTACCTGGTTGCAGTGCAGCTCGATGGTCTGGGACCGGTGAGGGGCGTCGCATCCGTGGGGAACACCCACACTTTTCCCGGTGAGAGGGTTCAACAACCGCACTTTTTCCAGTTTCGCACAGACGCCTTACAGCAGTCGCTCCTCCGTTTCTCTGGCCGGTGTCGTGCAGAGAAATGCACCCCTGTCAGAATATGCACCTCCTTCAATTACACGCTGTCTGATTGGCTAATTCTAACCCCTCCCCTAACACCTAATCCTTACCCTGGGGAGGTGGGGTGCATATTCTGGCAGGGGTGCATTTCTCGGCATTACAATGAGAAGTAACGCGATGTCTGCTCTGTGTGGTCTGAAGTAACTTTCTGCCTGTTACCACAAACAAATAACCAATAATAATGCTTATATAGTAGGACTCGGATGCTGCAATGCAGAAACACAGTTATATTACTCAGCACAGATGGTTAGGAAAAGGTAAAATAAATCTTGCAGCAAGCAGGTGTTTGTGTACAGAAATTGTGTAATACTATCAGTTAGTAAACGCAGTTAAATGTACGGCGTGTCTATTACACTCAAAACAAACAGCTCGCTTTGATGGTAAAACAAAGGCAGTCTGAAGCATTTACTCAAGTGGTGTAAGACATTAAGTCTTGATTGCGGCGCGTGGGAGATCGGAGTTCAAGGCTGCCTCCTATGAGAAAGCTCCAATATTTTTTTACAACTTTAAAGATCATAAAAGGCATTTGTTTTCATTTAAATTGATTTAAGACTTAAAATTCACTTTTATTCATAAGGTTAAGGTTAGGGGTAAATGTAGGGCCTTAATATCTCAATAAGTTGCCATCATTTTTATAATTTTTATAAATGTAAATTGCAGCGTCAGCTGGGCTAAAAAATTGTGATATTACTGTTGCTTGTATGATTTTGCTTTAAATGTGTTTGTCGCTGTGTTTGATAGTACAACATCAGGACCAATGTATTACCCTTTCCATGAAATACCAGAGCTGTTGACCGATGAAAATAACCAGAAGAAATTAAAATGTGACATGAAGCACCTGGTGTTCGGCAGAGTAAGAAAGAAGAGTGAAGAGAACAAAGTCCTGTCCAGAGATTCATCATTTACTTACCCTTATGTAATTTCATACCTGTATAAATACTTTTGTTCTGGTGAACACAGAGAAAGATATTTTGAAGAATGTTGTTAACTGGCCCCTATTCACTTGCATCGGTTTTGTGTCCATACAATATAATTGAATGGGGTCCAGTGCTGTTCGGTTACCATCTTTCTTCAAAATATCTTCTTTTGGGTTCTGCAGAAGAAAGTCATTAAGGTTTGACATGACAAGAGGGTGAGTAAATGATGGCAGAATTTTCATGCAAAATCATACACAAAAATTTGACACATACACTACACCTTCAGAAGGCCAACACACACTCAGCCATAGAGAGTGTTTTAACATACTGCCTTACGGTGTTGTGTGGTGGGTGCTCAGGAGCTGACACAAAAGCTCTACAGGGGGGTCATAAACACTGCACAGAACCTCACTGGCCGCCCTCGCCACTCACTAAGGGACATTGCAAACGCTCTGTACCTCCAGAGCAAAATACATTGTTAAGGACTCTTCTCATCCCGGTCATAATCTGTTTTCCCTCCTACATACAGGTCAATCAAAACACTATTCATGCATGTTAATCCTTATGGACCGGGCAATCATTTTTGTACTTCGAACTGCACTTTAATGTCTTTACTGCATCATTCCCTACATGGATTGTGATCATCTTGTAGTGCCTCTGTGTCGTATTGTAACACCTCTGTGTGCGTTCTCTGAAATTGTATTTCATTCCTATGCAATGACTGATGATGATTGATTGATTGACTAAGGGTAGTTTACTTGATGTAAGATGAGAGGAATTTTACATACAGTAAACTCACTTTGCACTTTAAATCATGATTGTATTCCTTATTTGTACACATTTTCAGTTTCTGTATTTTACCAATAAAAAGGCAACGTCAATAATTCTTAACGCTGTTCCTGAAGGCACACCAAACACTGCAAAACATTTCCAACACTTCACCACCGCATCTTAATAAATCCGTCACCCTTTCAAGACATAAAGCAACCATATGAGGGAGATATCAAAAGTGAGTGTTGTTGTGCCTACAGGAACCGGGTTAGGAAACACTGGACTACATGACAAGACAGAGACAATGTTCTTTGTTTTTAGGATATTACACATTCACACCACAGTTAAAAACAATGTGTAACATTGCCCTGCATGTTTATTCCAGACTATATGTTTCTTGTGCTGCTACGGTAGGCCTATAAAACAGGGGTTCACATCAGTTTAAAGTCCCTATTAATTAAAGTCCCTATTAATGAGCTGGTCAGCATCAGATGATTTGAGGAGACATGTAGAAGAAACAGAACAAACGGGAGGCAGCGTTATCAATTATCAGCAATTAGTGATCACCTTTAACACACTCATAAAAGTTCACCAAGTAACACAAATACATGTATTTATGCACTTACTACAAATAGTGTGTACACTGTTTTACAATCCACAAAATATGTAAACAGAACTTTTCAAATAGTATTTCGTTTTGCATAAATTATTTAAAACAACCTGCATTCTTTGCATCTATTCAAATTTGGTTTGATAAATATAAAAAACTGTGTTTTAGTGTGTGTTTAATGATCAGATCCCGAATTGAAACCAAACTAAGGGCAAAATATTAGAAATAATAGATCGTATTATTAATTACCACATTTGTCCAGATGCAATTAATACGTCCGCGCGATTTCGAGCGCAGCACCGACACGTGACCGTGACGTCTGTCGTCTCATATCTTACGTCTGACGCCTGAATACAATGGGATTTTAGCCGGACGGCATGCGAGCGTATACACGTTTGTTCTCATGTCAGTTTGCTTAGCGAGTAGCCAAATTTGCACAAATCACACCTCATACTCCCCTCCCTCTCAAACATGATACCGGCTGTGTGAGTCTTCAGTATGTGTGAGAGACCAAGTACATGCACCTCAGATAATGAAAATCTGTCGAACAAAAACTGTGCGCAAGAGGTTAAACAAGTGCTTCACTTTATTAACAATGAGACAGAGCAGCAAAACTAAGACATGAAGACAAAACATGTTAAATGACACATTACAGTTTTTTCATTTTTCTGCAATTGCAAAGCTGTTTACAGGAAAAAAAACTCAAAAACTACAGAAGAACAACAAACAGAAAAAACTTCCCATCGATTTCAAAGATACCACCAAATGTCTGCCAACTCCCAAGTGCTTGTCAAATTTGTGTACAAGTTGACATTTTTCAAAATACTGTCAAGTCTACGTTTGGTTAAAATGCCAAACTAAACATGAGAATGTGATGTATGGACTGGTTAATTCAAAGGAAAAGCATCAACATGGCCCACCCAAGTGAGATGATCAGGCCCAAACCATCAAACTCATATTGACGTTTTCTGATTGTTACTTCACACACACACAAGCCATTAAAAGTAAACAATCCTCTAAAATCCCTTCTTCACTGGACAGTATATATCTCCACTAGCGCACGTCATGTTGAGTCCACTGTTCATCTCTTATTGGGTTTGGGTGTCTTGAGAGTCAGGGGTCTCACTTCTTAGCCTTGATAAGCTCAACAGGCAATGAAGGAAACAGAGGAAGAGACTTTGGGTTACACCAGCTGTACGGCAGCGGCCTGAAGGTAACCCTGCAGATACTGAAGAGCTTCTGCTGGCAAACTGGTGCTCAACATGGAAGGCACCTGTGACAGATAACATGCAATTACTAAAACACTGTCCTATCAAGCTAAATTGTTGTCTAGGTAGACATTAGCTTCGATGTTATGAGTGACTGAACATCAGTGACAATCAATTGTAAAAGGACATAATACGCTCACCCTTCCAGGACAGGCTGTGGAAAGCTTGTGTAGTGACTGGGCGAGAAGGATTTTCGGATTGCTGACAGCATTTCCAATAGGGTCGTGCTCTTTCTTGCCAGCAAAAGCGAGTTGGGAGAAAGCAGTCTGGTATCCTGGAGTGTCCTCGATGTCTATGAAGTGCTCATCATCAGGGATGCTGTCGTCTTCTGGTAACTCAAACAGACCAATCAGAGCCTGCAGTAAGGGAGTCCTAATGGGCAAAATACAAACCACTGCTTAATAATTTCTATGTTAGCGATAAGCATCAGGAGGGACCTGAGAACATTACAGAAAGATCAAAACTTTAAAATCTCATCTTATCTGTTTAGTAAGCGTGATCATTTCAGTAAGAACTAGGGAAGTCACAATTGACCCTTTGCAAAGCCCACCCCCTTTTGCTATGTTCGATATCAGCCAAGGCGCTCCGATTGCACAAAAGAATATATATCGTGAAATAATTTCTGGAATGCATTTGAAGTATGGGAGTTTGGTTCCAAAATGAGATTAAAAATGTTTTTGTTTTTATTGTTGGTTTGGTTAGCTGTATTTTTTGTTATTATGTCTTAAATCAAAACAAACCAACTACAGTTTGATTGATATTAATTGGAATGCACAAAAAAAGTGAAGAATTCTCAAATTTTGGAACCAAACTCTTCATATATTCAGGATGTGAAAGTGACTTGGAATAAAGTAAACAAAATAAAGGTCGAAGCTCTAGCCTAATGTACTATGCTTGCAGTAATGAGATAACGTCTGGATATCGCCATTGGTTTCTGACACATTTAGACAATGGGTGAAACGGTGATTATGACCATAAAGATCAAATTCTGGCAGTGTGGATCATATGACAGCCAGCCTATGAGGTAAAACTCCGGATAAGTCTTGTATGAGTCTGTTTCAAGAAGTCTTTATTGTTGAACATTATGACAATTAAGATTCCACAGTGAGATGACTTTTAGCTGGGATCATGTTCCTACAGTGTGATGGCCAGCAACAATCGCAAAAGACTTTTTAAAACCGCTTAATGCGTAGCCTTGTTAAACTCTATGGTTTGGACAAAATGGCGAATAGCAACAAGGGGCGCATAATATCGGCGTTATGATTGGTCCGGTTGCCTGTCATTTAAACTCCACACGAAGGGTCAATTATCAATATAATACTGAAAAGCAATTTGGTTAAATGATTTGTAATATAATGTCACATTATTATTTTAGCATATGTATATAAAATTTAATCATAAGTAAATAGTTTTTAGCTTTCAAATAAAATGGAGCACTGCCATAAAAACATTTTTCTTCATAACCTAGAATAAAAAGCATAGCTGTTATACACGACCAGCAGCCTGTGTGATGAATCTTACCAGAGTTTGGTGTATTCTGTGTCCATCATTGCCGGACACTCTGTAAGGACCTTAGTAATACCCACAGCACAGATCTTCTTCTCTACCGGTCCCGAGACCTTCTGCACCTCTGGAATCACAATCTTCTCCAGGACCATGCCAAACATCCTGATGAAAGGCAAAACAACAGAAGTGCTTAGATGATGCTGAATAGTCACAACAAGGACAAAATACACATCTACTTGGTGACAAAATCAAGATTGACTAGCGGAACTTTATAAAAAGCGACAGAATAACTTGCTTTGGTTGGATGCTGTCAAAAACCTCCTGCAATGCAATGGCACCATATTTCACACTGAAGAGATTGATGAAGACAAGGAAACCTGTGACGAGAAAAGTACCTCTTTTAACCAAAAAATCTACTAGACTCGTTTAAAACAAAGAGAACACTATCTGGTTACTCACTCTTAACAAATTTTGTCGTCTTGGAGCTCTGTAGTCTTTGGAAGAGCAGAATGAAGATCTGTTTCCTGTACTGAGTGATGGAATCACTGCAACAGACCAAAACACAAAAAGTTGAAAAGCAAACACCACCTGAGATCAGACTCTCATATCTGCCACCAAACCGATCTCTTACGGTGGCATGTGCTCCACGATGCTGTTGAGCAGATAAAACCCTTGGTGGTCATTGGCCTTGGACGCGATGAGTTTCTGGAACACTCCAAGAAGACCGGGCTAGAAAAAAAAGGTTGTAGATAAAGCTTACTGCACTGAGGGTACAAAACAAAGGCATCTTAAACCGATGGACCAAAGAGATTACTATCTTATCAGCAGCCGAGCTTGCGATGGCAGAAGCCCCTTTCTCCAGGTAAGCCTGCAGCAGCCGGACCAGAGGAGGAATGTTCCCCGTGCGCTCCCACAGCACGGGCTGCAGCAGGTGAGGAAACAGGGCCATGTAAGTGGATGGGATAGAGTCGGTGTGAATCTCCAGAAGCAGAGACATCACTTGGAAGACATACGGCACAAACTCTGCAGAGCGAGGAGGTTTACAAAAACTCATTAACAACAATACAACACAAAGTTATTAGGAGCATCACTAACTGATAACATTGACACTCACCCTGCACGTCATTTTGCAGGATCTCAGTAAATACGGGGAACAGAGCCTCTTCAAAGTCGTTCACGGTGTTTGGATTTGCCTTACAGGTGATCCTGACGGACAGGCACAGAGACTCAAACAAGTAATGGTTGAAATGTGGCTTACTGGGATTCTGTTGAAAAATGACATTGTTTTAAGACCACTTAAATGTTGTTTGATTGCTTGAACACATTTATTTCTTTAATGTTCCATCCTGCCTTTAGGATCAAGTCCCTCTCGGGAAATGTCCCCTTTAAATGGATGGATATTTCTCTGTGTCCCATCAAGGTGTCCGGAGTCACAAACTGAGACAAGGACCATGTGACTGGACACTGAATATTGGATTATTTCAACTTCACGCCGCTCTGTTTATTTAATATAGCTCACCTTGCTGACAAGGAGAAGCTTGTGCGTGAGTTGGCCAATCAGGTTAGCGATGTAAGAAACGATAGCCTCCTGCAGAAGAGAGAAGCTCCTCATGATGGCTAGATAAAAAAATAACCAGAGGCAGATAAGAACAAGGCCACAAAACAAGAATTAAAAAGCTCAAATAAATGTTTGAGTCAACAAATTTAAGCTAACAGTTCAATGTAAAATCACCTTTCATGATGTACTCGTTCTCCGAGGAGCCGGGGATTGCAAGAGCTTTGAAAAGATTGTTGAGTAACTGCTCTGTGAATGGTGCAATTTCAGCGGGCGAGATGCTACAGAACAGGATTCATTTAGGGAAAAAACATGAATCGCAATAACACCAAACACTGAAAGACAACCGGTGTCTTTAAAAGGAGCTCACAGTGTGGAGTTGTTGGCTCCTCTCATGGTGAAGAGTCTCTCCAGTGCATGAGCTGCATATGTGTGCTGAACAATGCTCTCAGCCTGCAGATGTGACACCAGCAGAGGAACAGCCTCCAACAACTGCTCCTTAGGGAGCTAAAGGAGTAGGACGAACACAAGACCATTAACCACTGCTAAGAAAGTGACATGAGTATAAATATATATAAATATAACTGTACAGTCTTTTACAGTGTAAAGAAATAAATGTACCTGACTTCTGAAGGTCATGACATACTTGATCGCATCTGCTTTCAACACTGGAAACTCATTCACTGGGGAACAAATAAGAAAACTGCTGCCATTCTGACTCGTACTGTTGCAGTAAAATATTTCAGAAGCAAAACTAAATCTCCCCATGTTTTACTCAACCTCAAGGCATCCTGACTGAATATGGCTTTCTTCCTCAAAAAGAATGCATTCATGGTTTTCTTCCTAGCGGTAGAATGGGAGTGAACCGGTGTTGATTTTTTGAAGCTCCAAAAAGTGCATCAATCGATCAAAGAACGTCTCGACACGGCTACGTGCTCTAAACATGATCTTCTTAAGCGAATCAATGCGTAAGAAATGCCCATATTGACAGCGCTATTAATGTGAACCTCAGACTTTTTTTCTCCGGCAAATGACGCAGGCGTGTCAAAAGTTCCGGTGACGAACGCGGCATTTTTCACGTTGTTCCAATAGGATACCGTCTTTTCTGTGTGGGAGCCTAGGTCAACATCATTTGCCGGAAAAACAAACCTCTGGTTCACATGCAGCAGAGGGATAACGCATGTTAAACATTATCGTTAATAGAGCTGTCAATATGGATATTTCTCAGAAACAAACGCATCGTTTCATTCAGAAGACCGTTGTTAAAGTCCCTGTGAACCAGAAGTTGTAATTGTTTTTACTTCCGTATTCTGACACATTTCCGAGTGAAAAGGAATTTCAAAGGAGAAAATTAGCAGGCGTGGCTTTGCGTGTTTCACTGCGAATTGCATGGATGTGTAAAAACAGCTGTTGCATTGATTTTGAAATGAAGCTGGCAGCAGACAGTTGAAGGGGAGGAGTAAACGGAAGCTCCGGCCAAGCTGTGTCGAGTAGTTCTTTGATCGATGGATGCACTTTTTTGGAGCTTCAACCGCTTGGAAGTAAAATTATATATGGTATTATTTATATTCAGTCAGGATGCCTTGAGGGCGAGTGGAACAAGGGGAAATTTGGTTTTGCCTCTGAAATATCGCTTAAACCACTTGTCAAATAAAGAAAAGCATTTACCGTTTGGAGATCTCAGATCTACTAGAATGTGGTTCGCGAAAAATTCAGACAGATTGACCAACTCGTTGGCTTGTGTTATTCCATGCTGTAAAACAAACACAGGTTTGTGAGACATGGCCTCTGATGTACAGTTCATCATGACATTTTTTTACTTATTTTACAGACTTATATTTGGCTCTATTAAATACATAAAAATTAAACTAAGCTTTAATTAATAAAAGGAGGCAAGAAGAAGATTTAGTTTCAACAGATCTATTGCACAGAGTAACACATTTTTGTTTCGCCCTACCTTTTTATAGATTATAATTTTTTACAATTCTGTGGTGCTAATTATTGTGTTCATATTTATTTTCATGTAGCATCAATGTTTTAGTGTATATTATGCTCAAGTAAATTTTGCATTGGTATCTTCCAAATAAGCAAAAGTTTTCACATTTTTTACTATTTCCAATTGTCACTTGGGACTGTGGGTGACTATGTCTGGAGCTTGATTCGTAAGGACAGTATAAGAACGATCAAACGATCACTTCTGAAGTTTGGACGACTCAATCTTTTCAACTTCTGCTGTTGTTTTGAGCGCAGTGTTGTGCCAGTACCTTGTAATTTCTGTGTACGAGTAATACTACTGGAATGTGTAAATGTGTGATTTTTTTAAGCTTTTTTGCAATAAATTAGTTTTATATTAAGCATGCTAAACTTCATAAAGAAACAGTACAAATTCAAGCGAAACAACTTTTTTAAATATTTGTTTCATTTTGTTATTAAAGGGGATGTTGGTTATCATGCTAAACATGCCCAAAAGTAAAAAAACTATTTAAATTTCTGTAACAAATTCGACTTTGGATTTGCAGATCGTTTTAAACTGGAAGATGGAGCGGTCCCAGCAATAAAACATCCCAGTCACGAATCGGAACTGCAGGCGCCGAGTAAAACAATGTAAAATGTCTGTTTTGTTGGCAATCGGCATGTAAGCGTATATAATATAAACAGTACAAACGTATATAAAGCAAACGTTATCCAGGAACAATACGATGATGTATTGTGTGCTTGTGACTCTTTAGCTCCGCCCATGACACATCTCCAGGAGCTCGACTGTTTTGAAAAGAAGCATACAGCTGTATCTGTCTTTTTAAACATTTATAAACCGATCATCTCACCTTTTGTGTCTGTGCTTTGGAGGCCAGGGATGTGACAAGGTAGATAGCAGCATCTTTGTGTTTCCAATTCACCCCTGGGTTCTTTGCGTACTCCGTCAGCATGGAGTTCACATAGCCAGAGAAGATACTAGTCACCGGGCCCTCGAAAAACTTGCACAGGCCTCGCACCAAATCACAAGCCGCTCGACGCCTCGTGTCGATGTCTGCGAATGTAGGAGACAGAATTCAGCACAGACGTCAGGAAATCCGAGTGTCTGAACGTAACTGATACCACGGAGAGCCATCAAACCTGAGCCTTCAAGGTCTCTGATGATGTATTCCTCAGAATTATCTTCAAAAGCCTCTTCATCTGCAGCTGTTTACACACAAGATTAAACATAAACAGCCAAGATAACAGCTCGCCGGTTAGTTAAACTGGTCATATAGAAGACTGTCGCAAAATGACAATGCGTCACATACTTCTGAACTCCATGTTGGGGACGATGACCTTCTCACAGATGCTGGTGAGAATGTTCTGGTCTTCAAAGAGATTTTTATAATGTGGCCGCTCACACACCGAAGCCAAAAACTGGATAGCATTGCTTACAAGCTGCAAAAAAACAAAAACACTTAAAACAGTCCTGGTAAATTCATTTCATTATTTAAATAACTGCATACTGACCAGGTCATATTTGACCTCTTGGCCAGTTGTGACCAGCAGGTTCCAGATAGCCGTGACGAAGCGAGGCAGGTAGGGCTGGAACTCTTCGTCATATTTTTGGGCGTAAAGTGCTGCGTTATCACAGATTTGAGATTTCAACAGCTCCAGCAGACCAGCCTCCTCTTCATCCTGACATGAATCAAAGAAAACAGATCAGCTTAGTTGCTTTTAAACACCATCTGAACGCATTGAAGCTTTAGCATGTAACTTACATCTGATTGTAACAATTTGTTATCCAAAGTCAGTAGGTTATGAAAGTGTGTCATCCAGGTCTCCATGTTGTCCTCAAAGAACTCTGGCAGGTCCTGAGATAATCAGAAGAAACAAAATGACGGGAATTGGGGAAAATAAAGAAAAATCTGAAAGTGGTAATATTATTATAAAGCATTGCTGGATGCTACCTGGAAGTTAAGGCTGTAGAACAGTTTTGAAATGAGTATTAGTGAAGAGAAGAGCACTTTCAGGGCATTCACGTCTGTTGCGTGAGTTTGACACAGATCAATTGTAGCCTGCAAGTAAAGCACAAACACATCACATGTGGTAATGAAGATCACACCCTTTCAAATGAATAAATCAAGTCAAGACTGAAAACAGCACGTTGATATACCTTGAAAAGTTCAGTAAGGGGTTGTGCAAACGTGTCCAGCACAAGCTTGATCTCTGACCACAGTTCATTGGACTTGAACTCATGACGATATCTAAAATAGAAGATAAATTTCAGAAGCAGGCATCAAACTGCATAGAAAACGGTATAAAGTAAGAAACTGATTGTTTTGATTAAGTACCGGATTAGGTTTTGGCACAACAAAACGTTGTGACATGACTCAATTACCTTTTAAAAAGAGAATGAGCAGTGCGAAGAACTCCGTTGATGATGTGGAAGTCTCCGCTCTGAAAGCGTGTCACCATCTCTGTCAGGAGATCAGGCCATTTCTGAGGGAAGTCCTCCCGGCCGATGATGCTGATGGCATCACTAAGCTACAGAAGAAAGAGTCTGTCATGTCAACAGCTCTATAACACGCAGCGGTCAGCAATGACAGTTTATATAGATTCAAGCTGCAAAATACGTCATAACTGTGTGAAAGGATGCCAGCGAGAGTACCTGCTTTTGTATTTGCTCTGGGCTGGTCAGCATCAAATTCACAATGTTGGCTTTGATAGCGGTTCGATCAGCGTCGGATATTTTGTTCGGTTCATCTTCGATCTGAGACAGAGAACATTTACCAAATTAACCACTGCCACATGACACCGACAGAAGTCACAGCACCTTCAATGCTGTTGAATAGAAAAGATGGACACTCACTATACGCCAGTTTCTCTTAATGTAATTCTTAAAGGTGACGGCTGAACAAACACGGATGACGTCCTCTTGGGACTTCTCGAGTACAGTGAGCAGTAAAATGGGGTAGTTCTGGTTTCCTTCCACCTATTCCAGAGATTTCTCAGCTGAAAACAGAGAACGTTTACGTTGGCGAAAATGCCAAAGAGTGCAATGGAAATTGCGATTGCCCAAACAGCTACAGCAAGAAAGTATTATGCCTGTATTATGTATATCAAAGATGACTAAAACACAAAAAGATGCATAATTGATCGCTCATAAAAAATACATGTAAGGTTTCAGTAGGAATATTAAGAGCAACAGGTTGCACTATCACATGACAATAAAGTACCACGTTACACAGAACTGCATGAGTCACCTGGGCGTCTCACAGCTGGGTCAGGGCTTAGTGTTTTCTGCAGATATTCTGTCAAACTTCGAAGGTTTCCATCATTGAGCTCCATGATTTCTATAGAGAAACAGCACAGTCCATATGAAGAGATGCACTACCTAAAGACGCTTAAAATGACAAATCAAAACTACGTCAAGTACTACACTGCATCACATCAAACGGCTTTGAGAATATAGAAACAGCGCATGGCATTGAGTGGCGAAGTAAATATACGTCAAATATACACATAAATGCATGCATGTTTTGATTAAAGCTATCCATAAACGTTTCTCCTCCATTCCCTTGCATCGTGTGATAGCGAAGGGGTGGTGATATTTTGTCTGACAGACATTGATGATAATATGATTGGAGACACACACATGTTCGGCCTGCTCCGACTGAAACTTTATTAGCACTATGCTAATAGCACAGGAGCTATACCTCACCCAAAAGGATAACTAAACACTACGCGAGGTATAACCCTGTGGTTTTGACATCAGAGCTGTCAGTTTTCTTATTTGACTTTAATGAGTGAAATCCAGGCCGCGACTCACATGCTACGGCTGTTAGCATCCCGAGGAGCAATGCTAACGTTAGTCATAATAGCGACCGAAAACAACTTGCTAATATAGGATAGGCTCCGTTTATTAGCAAAAACGCAAACAGAAGTCAATACACGAATATAATACGTCGTATAATGTATTAGAGTAAGTTAAATCTTCAAATTGGGTGACTCACGAGCTCGAGCTTATTTTAGCAGAGCGTTGCGCGGTTTAATATATTTAAGCGACGTGATTCGGCCAATTGTTATTTAATGATGCCTGAGGAATAATATAGAGAAGTGAGTTTGCTAAAAGAAGAAAGTGTTATAAATGCTCTTAACGTTACCTGTGTGTTGCAGCACTGTGTTAATTACCGGCGAGAACTTTCAAACGTCTCACATAAGTGCGCGGTCACGACTCCGCACATGCGCACTAATCAAAGGCGCACATCATGTATCATGTTACGCCCCCTCGTGGGCTTTGTGTACAGGCGCAAGTAGCGTGTCGTCAAGTTAAAAGCGTCCGCCAATGCCAAATGAAGAGTTTGGTTACAAAATGAGATAACTCAGGGTTCAAATATCATGTTTTTTATTATTTTATCGTTTTTTTATTTATTATGGCCTAAATCAAAACAACTGCAGTTTAATTGATATTAATTGGAATGCACAATAAAAAAACGTGATTTTTGATAAATGTTTAGGGTTAGTGTTAAAAACGGGGTTAGTTATCTCATTTTGGAACCAAACTCTTCAAATGTAAATAAATGTAATAATAATAATAAAATTGTATATATGTATTCTATACAATCATGTTTATATTAACCCCTCTCCCAAAAAGGAAAATGTAGATAAATGTAGGATATTTTAAATTATATAATCAATTATATATTTTTTCATGAATGTATGTCTTTACAACAGCAGCTATGTCTAAAATGATGTAAGGAAACAATGCAAAAAATCAACTTTTTTGAAAAACGTCATGTAAGTGAAATTGAATTGAATTTCTTTCTTTCTGCTTTTTTTTCGCATAGCCACAGCCATTAACAACCAACCTTCTCTTCTCGGCCTCTTCAAGCTGGATCCCTAGTTCCACACATTCGCATTTTTTCGGAGCACAACTTATCCAGTCTTCTCAATCTTTACAGTTTTCTCAATCTTCATTATTAACAGTTCCTCAACATGAATGTTTCTACTCATGACATATTGAGAAAGCAAGAGAGAATAAGAGTAAATAAATAAATAGCGTATGTTGTCAAATCAAATGTGTGTATGGTTAGCCGTTCTCACGATCTGTCAAACATGTTGCCAGATATTCATAGATAAAAACAACCAACAAAGACTAACGAAATAAATAAAAAAAATCACTGGACTTCCACTAATGAACATTCAACCTGAGATTAAAATGAACAGCGAGGATGTGCTTAAACAGTTGTGGCATTTCTTGAGTATTTGGTTTTTGCGTGTGTGAGAGCTTTATATTGGGTGGGGATTCTGTGCGTATATCTGAAATAAAATCTTATAATGACATATATTTTAAAATGAGACAAATGAGAAAATACATACATATACATAAATACGGGGTGTGTTCATAAAGCGAGGTTTTCTGCTTCTTGTCCCAAGGATTGCGGACACCTCTGGGTTCCTCAGAGCAGATTAATGCAGATTCCATAATGCAGATTATAACATATACTCTGAACTCACATGTTTGTTTGAGCAGTGATCCAGGTGTCTGGCGGATCAGTGGTCTGGCTGGGGATGTGCTAGTCCAAGGACTGCCATCCTGTGCCAGAGGGACTGAGCAGGCAGTTAAGAAACACCACGAAATGACCCTTCTCTTAATATTCAATTATAAAATAAATATTATATGAATGGATGGATGTATTGCTTTAATACCTCATTATACACCTTAAAATACATGTGTAAATGT
Source organism: Triplophysa siluroides (assembly GCA_006030095.1). Taxonomy (NCBI): domain Eukaryota; kingdom Metazoa; phylum Chordata; class Actinopteri; order Cypriniformes; family Nemacheilidae; genus Triplophysa; species Triplophysa siluroides. The sequence continues at coordinate 424,731 of VCII01000835.1, read as the reverse complement.
TGTCAGTTTCACGCGTGTGATTCGACAGAGCATCCGCAGACCGATATAATGCTCGCCATCTGCTGGAAGAACAATGCATACAAGGTGCACGAATTCAACAGGACAGAGATTTTTATTGATGCCGGGAGCAAGATCAAAATAAAGAGTTTATTTGATAAAAACATCTAAATACAACCGAGTATCTGTTTCTCACAAATGAACTTTTCAAATACAGAACAACACTTTTAAAAAGAAAACAAGAGGACGGTTATATGTCCTGAACGAAAAGTATTTATTGACATAAAAACATGATGATATTCTGGGCCTTATAATGCTCTGTGAATTAAACTGACAGGGTATTCTAGGTATTGCTTTTATGTATGAAAAGATGGACAAAATAAATAAATGAACACTGAATCTGAGAGTTTGTGTTGAGCTTCTTTATGAATACGAGCGAGATTTCACTTGGGGACCAATTTGGCCAGTGTATGCAAAACATTATGTATGTTACATGTTCATTAATAAATAGACTATAACGAATTTACGTATTTCTATCAGATGCATAACTTAATGTATTTGGCAGATGCTTTAATTAAAGTTACTTTAAAATAGTGACTTTCACCAACAAGGATTTTCACAAATTATTGAAACGTCGATAAACACATCATTCATTAAACTTTAATAAGAAAGAAAACCATCACCTCCTATTCATTTTTTATACGATTTCCCAGTGAAAATAAACAGCACTCATTGCACAGGTACATAAACACATGATATAAATAGTGTTGGCCTATAAGGGCCTGAAAATGTGCTGTATGAGTTTAACAAGCCATAAAAACAATGTCTTGTATTAATTAACCGAACAATTTGACAACATACATTATAAAGTGCAGATTATGAGGAAAAACGCACTGAATGATTTAACGTCCCTGTGTCGTAAAGATAAAAGGTGTCATCTCGTGTCTAAAATTGCATTTGGACTTAATGACAAAAATGTGTTTTAAATTCATGATTTATAACTTATGAAAGATACACATAACACACATTAAACAGACTAACTCTAGATATTGATGCATATTGCGCTTCTTCAAATGTATTTGTTTAACAATATGTGAATAGATTTACAGATCCAGAAAAACTAATTTTATTGACCCCAAAATGATTGTGGTCACTTAGAAACGAAATTTGTCATTTACGTGTTGGCTACATTTACGCATTTTTAGATAAAATAAATAAAGTCTCCCCAGCATTTCTTTTTCGTTTACGACTTCCGGTGGTCTTTAAACACTTTACCTCTTTTATTGTCCATTTATAAAATAAAATCAGGCCACTTTTGACCCCAGAAGCAGTTGACAGTTTATTGGTTTCCATGACAACAAAGATCATGACGAAAAGTTAGCGAGGGGTTCCAGTCTCAAGTGTTTTGTCTTAAATAAGCCGATATATGATTTAATGCAACTGACTGAAAATCAAGGTTAGACAAAACTCGCTCTAGATGGTTGTGATCCATAAGAATGTAAAAGCACAAAATAAAGCGATAAGCCCAAGAAGCAGCGGGTTACAGGCCATTATATAACAGCTAAGGGCGTGGCAGGACGCGAAGGAATTTCGCTTAGAACTCGGCTCAGCCAATCAGGGCCAGATCTGACCGTTTTATTATGACATCTTCGAGGATTACTCACTGAAAGACGCGCGAAGGTTGTCAGAGTTGGTTGTGAGTTGGTACGAGATGGTTGTGAGTTGCTTCGAGATGGCGGTGTTTTGCTTTGCTCTGGTGCTTTTTGCGATGTTTTTCTTGCTCAAACTGAAAAGAGGTGCGAGGAAGAGAGCGTACAGCGTGTCGTTTGGCCGCTCAAAGCTTTACGAGACCCAAAAATGAGATTGGAGGCGAAGGTCGAGCGACAGCAAACTTGGGGAAAGTCAACTTTTCCAGCTCCTGTGCCCAACCTCGGCTGTGATATTGAAGAGTCCATGGATTGGATAGACAGCAGTGGAGCAACACCGATGAGAACCTCGATGTCCACCACCATCAACTCAAATGCTCCGATGCTTTGGACAGACAGCAGTGGACGAACACCGATGAGAACCTTGATGTCCACCACCAGCACCTCAAAAGCTTCATCATCCAGAGCGGTTTTGAGACCACGTGACTTCGTTTACAGGAGCACGTCCATGTCTACCAAGATCAAGTCAAATGGTTCATCGTCCAGGGGCAATTTAAGATGTACCTTAGTTCGTAAGAGCCCGAGAACCTGGTCCATGGATTGAAAAGACAGCAGTGGAGGAACACATGTGAGTACCTTGATGTCAACCAACATCCATTCAAATGCCTCATCGTCCAGAGCGCTTTTGAGACTTTGTCACATCATTTACAGGAGAACCTTGATGTCGACTAAGATCAGGTCAAATGCTTCATCGTCCGGAAAGACTTTAGAACCATGCAACTGCATTTATGGAGCTGGAGCCGCTATGTGCCATACCCGAATGTGCGACTCATGGTACGGACTGACCTGAAGATACCAGACCTATGGAAACAGCCTCCGCCTCGGCACTGGATATTGAGAAGCAGCATGTGAAGAGTGCACCCCCCCTCCCTCCAACCACATTCAGTCATTAAAAAAATGATAATGTGGATAAAACATGTCAGTGTCACAACTTTCCTATCAAGATGTGAAAAATAAGACAAAAAGCACAAACACCAGTTTCTGCATATTGTCAAGAGTAAAGGCCTGGTATAAATAAATCGCAGTTACACTCGTAGTGCTAATAATATTTATAAACAAGTTACTTACAGATATCATATACTTATATATAAAATGTACGTTTAAGTTTATGCATTTTATATATAATTATCTCAATTGAAATACTGACCCAGATTTGAGTGCCTTGAATTTTCCTCTTGCAAGATGATAAGCAGGGCCACCCATCTCTTAAATGAAAGAGTATATTACCAGCGTCTTTTATATGACTATTCTGAAAAACACAAGTTTTCTTTAAAACCCGCCACAGTTGAGGCTGACAGGCCGACTTACAGAAACAGATCTACAGCAGTCGTCCGGTAGCATTAACCAAACCACACACTGTTACTCATCATGACACATTCTTTATTCAATAACAAAATACAGGTTTTCCCCAAATGGGATTGTGGACAACAGAAAAAACAGACACTAGTCTAGGGCTGTATCTCATCACAATCAAAAAAGATCAAACCAACAGTTTATGAGGAGAGACAATGTTAAACCAATAAAGAATTTTCAAGTGAGACCTCGTATAGTTTGTGTTGGTCAGATGCTATGACGTCAGCGAGACGCAGACTCTCCTGGTGGCGGTCGGTACGCTGCAGTACGGTTAACAGAACGAAGGACATCATAGGCAGACACAAACGCCGCAGCAGAGTCATCTGATGACCGCGCTCAGAATCTTCCTCTGCGTCCTGCAATAACAAACACACAGATGCAATGAATCCAAAAACTCTCTCTGTCCTGAGACCGCTATCAAACCTTTACTCTAAAGAGATGCTGAATCAACACACCTGACGTCCACCATCCAGCCCCCATCTACAAACAGAAGCACGTTATAGATCCTTTCCTTCACGTCCTCCGTCAGAGCTCCCAGACGCCCCTGCCATTCTCTAACTCCGTCTGGAGGAAGCGACAAATAGTTCAATACAATGAATCCAGTTACGATACTGAATCATGATGTATCGAACATGAGCTGACATGATACCTGAGCCTTACATTGTACTCTGCCTCTTTCATCTCATGTGCCACCTTCTCCGTAAACTTGGCCTGAGCTGGTGCGGTGGGTTTCACTGGAGGACAATTCATATGCTTGAACCATTCATTAAATGCTTCATGAGCTTCCTGCAAACGAATAAAAAAACACAGATTCACGTTGAGAGAAACCATCATGGTTACAGGAACTAGATTCATATTACAGTGAGGGACATATGAATGTTGCTCATCGTACCAGATAGGCACGAATACAAAGGTGTTCACGAATAGCATTTGCTTCCTCTGGACCTTGGAGATTCTGACTGGACCACTAAACAAATATAAATGACCAGGTCAGCGGGCAGGTGACTGACGTAGAACTGAGATGTAAGCCTTCAGAACATCCACACACACCTCCTCCTAAGAACAATACATTTAAAAACAATTAATAATACTATAATTTAAGTTTTTGGAGCGAACGCTCAAGTGCGTGTAATGGCAAAGTCAAAACTGGTGCAACACAATCTGTTAACAGCAAACAAACAAAAACTGTTTGTTCATTTACCTTGAGTTGCATTCCCAAACTGCGATAAAACAACACCAAGTGTGACATGAAGTGCGAAAGATGGGCAGGCAAAGTTGGAGTTCTTGCGAACCAATCACTGAACTCATCCTGAAGACCTTTAAACACAAGTTAAATAAAAAAACTAAAAATGTGTGCAATCAAAATGAAGCTCACCATCAAGGTCTCCAAGAATAACAAACTTTTGAATAACATGATAGTGCTCATAGGTTGCCTCTACAACCCTCTGTCGAAATAAAACATTTGCAAAAAAAGATTAGAAATGCCACATACCACAATACTTCTAGATACGAGTTTCATTTCATATCCTCACTTTGGATTCTGTTGCTTGAAGCTCTTCAAAGACTTTCTCCATTGTCCAACTAAACAAAAATGTCACACAGCAGAACAAATGAATTATTTAGTGGGAAATAAACGCATCATTAACTAACATATGATGTACATTAAGAGTCTTACTTGGTCTCGAGGAAATCTCTGGGTAGCTCTACTAGTTCCTCACTGCCCGAACCAGAGGAACAGATCTCCTGCTCCACCAAAGTGTCCACCATCACCCGAAAATACGCCCACACAGTGTCCTCCCACGTCTCGCACACGGGTAACAACTGCACGACAAATCATACATATTCAACAAAATACATGCAAATGAATAAAAAGAAAAAAGTGAAATGGTTGGACGATTGTACATGTTTATGGTTTCCACTAAGTGCTGCACAGACGGCTCGTTCATATTTGTCAAACTGCTCCTAAAACCAGAATTTTAATCAGAATACCGGAACAACATTTAGATGGAACGCCTCTGTTTTATATATTTAAGTCAAATTCAAGTTCTCACCTCTTCTGCCAATCTCCAACAGCACACCTTCCTAACACTCCTATGAGGATTCCCCTCTACCGGCTGCAACTCCCCGCCTCCTGAACCCAGAAACACAATGTGTATAATGATATTATAACCAATAAATCGAGTTCTGTCGGACAACAGTATGAATCTAACTGGTGTATGCAGATGAGCGTGTGTTGACCTCGATTGATGTTGGGGTCGTGGTACAGTTTCCAGCCTTCTAAAGCTGCAGCACGCCAATATCAAGAAATGCTGAAAAAGCAAAGATTGTAAAGGACCCGTGTGATTGTTTTGAAGATCAGTGGACAGTCTAATGACCAACAAGAAACCCTTAAACAACTTTGACTAAACATAAAAACTCTCATTGATTGTTTAGGTAACATCATACAGTATTAAGAATCAGGGGTATGTATACTTTTGCACTGGGTTATTTTTGGAAATTTGCTATTATTATTTAGTGTGAACTTTATGTTAACATTTCTTTAGTGAAATAACTTCCTCAGGGCAGGACTAAATTAAAAATAAACCTTCATTTAAAAAAATCCACCAACAAAATTCTGACAAGGACCTCAACTTGGTCAAACAACCCACGCACCTCCACTGGCATTCCCCTTAGGACATCAGCTGCATCTCTACTGCTGCTACATGGGCACTTCTGGCGAAAGAGTGGCAACTGTACTGCGAGAGAACCTTTGTGCAACTCAGGATACTTATCTATCGAATCAGTTAACACTCCTGTCAAAAGCACATTCTCTAAGCTTTGCAGAGACTTTAGACTGTCTTGGTTGAAACGGTCACCAAACTGAACCTCCACACAATCCAATACTTTGAAGAACTCTGTCCTGTAATGGTCCACTGCTTTTCCAGCAAAGCGTCTTGAATTTGCTATCTCAATAGGGTCAACTAATTCGATGGAGTTTACCAATGCTGTAGCTTTCTCGTACAATTCAAGATAGCTCTTGTCATTTCTCTTTCCCTGAAGGGAGGATCGTACACAATCTACTGCAGCCTGCATACCAGAGACAGTCTTGGGTCTTCCTCTGCAATGAAATGTTTAGGCACTCAAGATCTCCAACAACACACAGACACAGTACAGTCCTACCTTTACTGAAGTGCTCAAATAAATCACTGGCAGTAGAAGATGTCCAAGATGCACATTTTGCAATCTCCTCTAGACTACCAAGTACCCGCTCATACTGCCCTAGCACAGCTATTATAGCAGAATTACGCACAGTCCCCCTGGTTTCAGTGTGATTATGGGTTCATTTTCAGAGGTACATATGTTTTCAAACATTCTTTAAAATTTTCCTGACTGGTTAAAAAGTATGCCTAGCTGATGGACCCAAGAAAGGCAGTCCCGGATCATTGGGGAGGCTGAGCAGCCAGCCTGTGTGATTAAATTGACACAGTGTGCACCACAATGGACATAGAGGGCTAATGGCTGCTGCTGCCTCACTATTGCCTGCGCACCACTGTACTTTCCTGCCATGTTGAAATCTCCATCATAACTCTGCCCACGTAAAGCAGACATGGGCAGATTAAGCCTCAACAACACATCGGTAACCATTTTGGCAATGCCCTGGCCTGCTATCTCTGATAAATTGTACAATCCAATTAACTCCTCATGTGGCATAAGGTCATGGTCCACATAGCGCAGACAGACACTTTCCTGCTCAATACCAGAAATGTCCTGGGTTCCATCAACTATTAAAGAAAACTGAACAAGGGCTGGAGACCTAATCTCACTTGCAATCCCTCTGATTATTGTATTGGCCATAATGTTCAAGATTTAATTCTGTGATTTAGGGCTTATGTACGCAGTGGTACGATCTGTTAACCATTTCAATAAAACTGGATCATCCTCTTCTGCCCTGAGTTTTATGAGCTGATAGAGATTCCCACTTTCTTCAGTATGGCCTCTTAAAGATTGTCCCTGCATTGCCACATGCCTTACAGAGCTAACAATTTTCTTCAAGCAATGTCTTGCCACTTCTTGCTGTTAACGCCATGCACTAGATAACTGGGCACTGATTGGATTAGGTTGATGTACAGTCACATAATGTTGGTGGGCTTGAGAGGTCTGGTGTGCTGTACATTTTTCAATGGCTTTCTTCCAATTTCTAAAGCCTGCACTAATGAAAGCAGCATCAGGTCTGTGACCTAAAGAGGACTGGTTTGAAACACCTTTGCTGCAGTGAAAACGCAAGACCCCTTTCACTGATGGACTCTAATGTAGCCATGGAAAGTCTTGATACCATTTCTCTTGGAATGTCAATGACTTGTTTGAAAGTATCGATACACTGTGGAGGTGGTTGGTATGGATTTGTGCAGTCACTGAGATCTAAACTGAAAACTGTGTTCCTGTTCCCTGAGCTGGCAATATCATCTCCTAGTTCTGAACGCTCCCTGTTCTGAATCTGCCCCTTCCTCTACTCTCACTGTCTGAGAACAGACTGACTCCTGAAGCAGATAATATTTTCCATACTTATAATAACTAACCTGTTTTAATTACACTTTTACTGTACATTGGTGAGCCTGTGATGCTCCTCTGCTGAACAGCCACAAGTCCGAAAATATAAAAGAGAAAGATCTTGGAAGAATGCTTATAACCAATTACTACCATTTTTCCTACAATGGTAGTCAATAGGGTTGTTTGGTTACAAGCATTTGTCCAATTCCCACGTCTCCGTGTTCAACCAAACAAGACATTTATACAGATTTAGATCATGTAGAGTGAATAATTCAACACAGAATTATCATTTTTTTGGTGAATTATCCCTTTAATAAACACACTTACCCCAGTCTGACACAGTACACCTGCCTGACCCTGCTCTCCCTGTCCCTCAATTCTTTCTGTCTCCTTTGCCTGTGATTGATAATGTGATATTAGTATTTTCTCAAGAACCGTTCTTATAAAGATGTTTGCCTTAATTAAAGACAAATTGCTTTAATATGGGATTTTTGTACTTGCCTTGCGTTTAGGTGCACTGAAAAATGATCTCATGTCCATTTTTCTTTTCTCTGTCATTTTCTCTGGTCTACGGACACCAAGCGTTACGTTTATAGGTTTACTATGCAGACTTGCATTCATATTATAACCGAACAGAACTGCCACAGACTGTAATACAAGTGAACACCTAATAAAGCTGTTTCCATTTACATATTTTTTTCTCTGTTGCCAAGAAAGGAAAAAAGTATAAAAGCACACTACTCATGATACTACATGTTATTATCGAGTCACTTTTTAAACACTTAATAAAAATCCTTATTTATACTGCAAAGTCACCACATCTGCATTAGAGAATGGTGGTTATTTTCCCAAATAGTGGACTGCCTATGTGGATAGATGTAATATGTTCATTTTCGTTTCCAAACAGTCAGTAACAGATGCTCAAATTCTGTGTTTCAGTCAACTAAATGTTGACTTTATCCGCCTCGACGGTGACACGGGCCCTGAATGGCAGGGGATCGGTGGCTGATTGTGGCCATTAATGTTAATATAATGCCAGATCGCCTAAAGAAACAACGCATGGGAAACGTCTTTCGACAAAAAGCTATTGTAAACATGCTAACGTTAACTAGCGTTTTAATCGCTAACAGCAGATTCATGGAAAAATACATCGGTAATAAGCATTTTCTGCCACAAATAATTTATTAATTAATCAGCATTAACTAAATGAAAGAGAATCACTTCATTTAAAGCGTATGAAATGGCCTACTTACGGCTTCAACTATTATGAAGTGAACAGGTGCATAAATGACTTAAGTGCGTAGCGTAAGTGAGATGAACTCGTACGGCAGACAGTGGGCCAAACCACTGTGAGGCAGCGGAGGGGGAACTCGATTGTTTCTAAACTTAAAACACATTATTTTGCATTTGTATTTTTTTCTACTTACGCACAATTATTTAAAGTATGCATAAATATATTTTTCACAATAGACAGTGTGATTTTTATGATTGGGGGGGGGCAATTCTTGGATGACGGGGGAACGTGTCCCCTCCGTCCCCCCCGGGATTTACGCCTACGTACATAACTAAAAACAAATGTTTCTTCTTAATTGTCTATTTGCATAATTAATAAAGTTTGTTTTCCAGTTAATGTCTAGGTCTAAAATATTTTACTGGGTGGAAATTTTGAGTTTTTGTGAGTGAGGTATTTTCATTTATTGTGTTAAGTTTTTTATATAATGGGGGACTGGAGTCAAAAAGTTTGAGGCCCCTGCTTAAAGATTTCTTAAGAAGGCATTTGAATTACAATTGAACATATATCGCACTTGAACATGTGACAAATGTGCTTAAAAGCAAATAAATGTGTACCACACAACAGACAACATGAAGATATACTTAAAGTACATCAAAACCCATATTTTATTTTATGTATAGCAATACAATTTACATATTAAATAACACTATAATAGAACGCTTTGATATAGCTTTCAACAAAAAAGAAATTAAAAAAAGAAAAAAATCCTTCGTTTTGTGTTATTCCAGATTACAAAAGGAGGTTATGATGGTGACACCCACCTGCTTTGTATGGGAGAAACTTATTCTTTGATTTACAAGAGCTAGTCTATTGCACTTCTGGACAATGAAACTGACTTAGATTCCAAATAAAATACAAAATACCACAATCACTGCCTTAGTTTATGATTGACGTGAGTATGTTTGGAATGTGATGTCAGCCTCTTGCTGAATGAATTGGGGACATTTAACCATCATTAAGAAAACTAAGGGCAATAAACAAAAAATATATATAAGAAAATATTACGTTTGTGACTATAATCAGGATACAAAGCTTTAAGAAATGGAAGGGTTAATGAAGCAACAAAAGATATGTACATTTCATACATACAAATGCAAATATGCTGTTCGCAAATGCAACCCACGAGTATAGTGTGACTGCTAGAGCAAAAAAGAGAGACACCACAGGACAAAACGGTTCAAAAATATCTCAAAATGCATCTTGTCACCTCCAATCATCTTGCGTGATACAAATCACAATATAACCCCAAATGTTGGAGATGTGACTTCATTTTTGGCCTCCTTCCTAGGAGAAACCAACAAGATTTTCAATGTCTACAAACCATTTAAAATAAAAAACAAAAAGGCTTTCTTCACATCCAAAGAAATCAGCATTCGTGTACATTCTCATTCTTAAAGAAATGACTTTTGAACAAAAAAAAGCATGTGGATTCATCATTATCACCAAAACATTCTTCTTAAACTACGTTGCCCAATATTAAAATATACTTTCCTACAGTTTCCATGACTGAAGTGAATGACAGTTGTAGTCTTTGGTAAAAATTAATGAATCACGGGTCCCCTGTTTTTGAAGTGGCGTGTTAGCAAGGCCATTGTGCTATGTGACATGAGGGATTACAGAAACTGCTCTTCCTAGTGGTTTTTGACATGAACTCAATAGTAGTCTGTTTAGTGATGAAATGCTTGGACTGAGTCTATAGTTTTCCAGTAAAACCAGTCACAACACACACACACACACACACACCTGCAGAGGGTGAAATGAGACTGTACAGAAGGCATCGAGAGACTCATTATTCTCAAAGACACGGGATGGGACGGATTCATTTGTGAGCTATTAAAACAAACCAGAACGATGAAGAGCAGTATAAAATTACAAAATCAAACAGGCGAATAAGAGAATTAATTCCTACATGAAGTCCATACGTAATGCATCACATAATTTCATTACTTCTTCCGTACTCGAGACAAGTAGCAGCTTGCAGCATATAAAGCAATGGAGAGATCAATCCAGCAGTGGGTGCTAAAGAGGCCATGGGCTCGGCGGATGCTGTTGGAAATGGTGACGGCTGCTCGTAGTGACGGCTAACATTTACAAAAGCACAAGTTATCATGATATACGATATATTCATATATATTAAAAGCAGAATATGAATCATACAAAAAGTTCACAGTAGCTGTTTTAATACCACCTTTACAAAGTAAAATATGGGTTTAGAAGCGAAATGAATAGATATATTACTTGAGATGCAGGAAAGTTAACAAAGCAAACGAACAAAAAGTGGTCATCTGTTGTGATGGATTTCATCTCGTCTTCCATCCTTCGAGGTGCGATCGCGTTTGAGTTCGTTGTGATTTTCAGGAAAGCCTCGGAGAGCAGCTGTGTTGTGGGATGTAATGAATGCGAGAGACGGCCGGTTACGGTGAGAAGGTCTGATCGAGATGGCGTCGTAGGCAGTAACACTGATATTTTCATAGTGCAAACTAGACAGAACTGTGTTTCGTTTCGTTTCGTTTGTCGTGAACTCAAAAAACGCCGGTGCAAATGTTCAGTAGGATAACATTAAGACATAAAATGGCGAAAAAATAAATATCAAAAACTTTTTATCAGTGTAAAAAAGTAATCAGGTTATTCTTTTAACCAAGAGTTCTGGCAAAAAGGCCTCAGAAAAAGTCTGTCGTAGTCCTTGAAGTTTTACAAAGTTAGATTAAGTGCCTGTTCGGGGGGCTTCACACGAGCGACTCCATGCTCTCCGCCGGGTCCGATTCTTCAGACATGGCCATACTGCCATTCCTGTCCAGGGACATGAGACTGGATCCGTTCTCTTTAGTGCTTATCAGGCTGAGCATAGCTTTGTAAAGGTACTGGTACTGTTCCTGAAAAACAAGAAGAGACCGCAAAAACATCAGAGCAGAACCCAGTTGTGAGAATGCAAATAGATTTACACATTGTCCTGTGAAAAAACCCTGTCCTAAAATACTGGGCTTGTTGTCAGGGTGTTTCTATGCAGATACTAGGATGCTTTAGATGGTTGCCATTGTATTTTTACATTAAAAGAGCCCACTCTTTATAATATTTAGGAAAAACTATCTTCTCACTATATATTCACACAGACTTTAAAGTCCCAGTGAAATAAAAAATTGACAATTCTTATTTTTTCATGAAATATTGCAGCGTTTATAGTAAATAGCTTATCAATGTGGTCATTTTCTTTTTTAAGTTCATGTACCCTCATAATCTTCAGTTAAAATCTGAATGACTATCCATCTCAAATGATGTAAATAAGACGGGTTGGGCGGAGCATCCGTTAACTCCTCCCCTTCAACTGTCAGTCTGCTGCTAGTTTCATTTCAAAATCAATGCAACAGCTGCTTTTACACATCCAATCAATTCGCAGTGAACAACGCAAGCCACGCCCACACATTTTCTCCTTTGAAAATCCTTTACACTCGGAAAATTTGTCAGAATACAGAAGTAAAAACGATCGCAACTTCCAGTTCACAGGGACTTTAATGTTTAGCCATACACTCACAGAAAATAGCATTTATTGTCATAGCATGTATGCTGAACTGGTGATAAGCAGTGTATAGCCTACTTTAAATACAATCCGTTAATGTACTTATACGAGTGCTGCTTAAACACCATAGAGACACTCACAATGTCGGTAAAGACTCCAGGTCTCATGAGGTTGATCATCTTGGCCACCTGGTAGACCCCCACGACTCCTTCGCTCTCCAGCTGTTGTGATAGTGTGGTGAGAGCGCACAGCATCCCAGCCGACACTGCTCCAAACCTGCCAACACGCAAACGCTCACTTTATTCTTCCTGAAGGTGAAACTAACCCAAACATCAATTACAATATTAACCTGAACTCATTTCAATGCACCGGTCTACATGCATCACATCATTATTTCCACATCATGGATTCCAACGTATTTGCACTATTACTGTTGTTTTCGATATTTTAAAGCTGTGTTGTACAAAATTGAATTGTGCAAGGTTATTATTATCAGCATTTCCTCAACTTAAAAGGTCACACCGTGGCTTATCGATCTTCTGTTGGTCACACGTTGTCGCGTGATACGAATTCACAGATCATCACTAAACTTGACCTTTGGAACGCAACGAAACTGTGCATTATTTTGCACAAGCTTGCGTTTACAGTCTACGATATTTGCATGCGTGTGAATCACAATTATTCTAGTTTTGATTTTAGTTTAATTTTGTTTTTATTCATATATTACATTTTTAGTGTTTATGTAAATTTTAGTTACATATTTAGCAACTTTGTTATGTGCTTTTGTCATTTGACTATTTATTTGTTTATTTTTAATTAATTTAGTTGAACTGTTATGATTTTAGTGCTTTCAAATGATTTCAGTTTATTTCTGAGGCAATATTAACATTTTTAGTTTAGTTTATTTTTTCCCAATAATTTTTAGGCCAATATTTTATTTGATTTCAATAAACAGAAATGCTTTTAAAGTTTTAATTTTAGTAAAACTGAAATAACCTTGGTATGAATGGAAGTCAATGGAAAGAAAAATCTAATGTGACTGTGGCATTATCGTGAGCCTTAAAGGAGCACTTCACCAGAAAATGAAAATGATGTCATCATTCAATCACAGTTGTTCCAAATATTTGGAAAAATGCCAGACAGATTTTGCTCCCCATTGACTACCATAGTAGGAAAAATACAATGGTAGTCAAAAGTGCCCTAAGCTGTTTGCTGTCCTACATTCTTCAAAATGTATTCGTTTGTGTTCAAAAGAACAAAAAAATTATAAAGTAATTTTTCCTACTATGGGAGTCAATGGGAGTCGAGATCTTTAGATCTGTTTGGTTATAACCATTCTTCCAAATATCTTTCTCTGTGTTCATCAGAACAAAGAAATTTATACAGATTTGAAACAACTCGAAGGTGAGAAAATTATGACAGAATTTTCATTTTTTTAAGGCCTGTTCACATCAAGAACGATAACTTTATTATTATTTAGTTCATTCAAAGGATTTTGGATCTTCTCTAGCACTTTCTTTCTCCGACGATGACGAACATCTCCCACCATAAACTCCATGGGAATCAAATACACCATTGTTTGACACCCTAAGGTGCTGTGATCCAATTACCCCTAACAAGTGTCCCTTAATATCAACAGACATCACTTTGCAACAAAACCACCACCAATGACCCCTTCATGTTTATTCATTATGGTAATGAGGTATCTGATAAAGCAAGGAGGACTAATTGAGCTTTTAAAAGCGTCTAATGTTACCATGGTATCACCCCTAAGAGGTTTCAATAACACGGCTGTCTTTATTAGCAACGCGTTCATTACAGCTAAAGATGAGCGAGCGAGAAGATGTGTCTCTCCTGTGGAGCTATTTCTGTCCTCCCAGTGTTTCACATACAGAAGGGCTTCAGGAATCTGAACTCTTTGTGGTTTTGAATGGAAGGTCTTTTGTTTTCACTCAGCGGGAGTTGACACTCAACCAAAGCCTCCTTTGAATCTTCAATGAGCTGAACATGAAGGATCGCCATGGAAGTAAAGTATCGAGAGGGAAAGTTTGGGAATTTATAAGGCAGAACGCAATTTGCGCTCTTTGATAAGTATTTAAAGGATTTGCGATGGTAAGCATGTCATTTCAGGCCTGAAGTATGCCAGTTTATTAGTGCTTTATAGATTTGAGTTTAGATTTGAGAAAATCTTAGAAAAAGTTTCAGTGGTGCAAACTGGGGCATGATATCCAACTTTCATTACACAATTATCATGACCGATATCTATTGAATGAAATGTCTCTTTTTTTCTCAAAAACAAATGATGTTATCAGTCAAATTTATCCTTTCATTTTTTTGTTTCATTATAATATATATATATTTATATCATTATATATATTTATGATTTATTGAATTAATTATTCTGACCATTTTCTATATGCACTATGATTTGGGTTGCACTCATCTTGCTAAACTATTTAAGAGATAATAATAAGTAATAGCACATTGAGGATCACGTAAGCTGAAACTTTCATCAAAATCTGTAAAAGGTTTGAATAAAGAGCGATCTGTACTCACTCGTCGTGTACTATAGTGGGTCCATCCCTGGTCATGGCCTCTTCTTTAATGACATTTATGAGTTCAAAAGTGCTGCTGATGGGAGCATCAGGATTGGGCCACTTCGGGCACTGAAAATGACGAACCTCTAAAACATAGTCATCCTGAGAGAGAGAGAGAGAGAGAGAGAAAGAGAGAGAGACCAGAGATGTGATTACATACGCTTCAGATACATTAGTTGCTTTTAGCAAATAATATGATTATTATTTATTAAATCAAAGTTTAATGCTCCCTTTACTATCAATTCATATAAAAACATATTTCAAGTATTTTTATGTCAAAATGATCATAAAACAAAAATGTATTACAAAAAATGAAATGAAAAAACATGAGGTCATAGGGTCAAAGTTAAGAGTTACTATTGGTTGAGCTGTCAACATGTAACCTGCATCAACATGTATGTTTACATTTTTTAGTTTTTCCTAATTTTGTACTTTAACTGCTTTGTTTTTTAATTTGAGTTTTATGTTAAAAATCTGTTTATTTCTTCTGTAGCAGACATAATTAATTTAAATTAAATAACATACAGAAGATTAATTTAAACCTTAAATGGTGTCAATGTTTTAAACATATTGAATGCAAAGACATTTTTTTTTTTAAACTGTTCAAGTTTTAGAAATATTGATTTATTTATTTCAGTTTTCATTTAAAAGATTCTATTTAAAATGTATATCGGATTTCCAGGTTTTGTGTATTTTAAACATATCCCTCACACAAACCTTTCACATTTTCAAATAAACGTCATTTACTTAGATTTACAAGCTGTTTTCTTCACGGGGATAAAAAGTCAAACACCAACCTGCGTGGCTTCCAAGATAAAGTCATGAATGATGATCTGCTCCTCATTGGAGAGACAGAGTCTGTCTTTACTGATGAGAGTGACTGTAAACGCCTCACAGTTCATGGCTTCCTCTCGACTCGGCCAATAAACAAACTCATCCTCCGCCTGCAGAGACCGAACAACCCAGTAAGTGATCATTTCATCAGTCCTGAGCATCAATGACTGTCAGAAAGAACGACTCCTTTAAAAATGAACTCCCATCACTGCTCAAAACAAGAATTAACATTAACTCTTCTAGTTCTTCACCGGAGTCGGGATGCCCCTAAAGACCGAGGTATTGAAAACTCACCAGGCCCTGGTTGTCTGGCAACATGACAATGATTTGAGCGTTGTGGTCCCAGATCATCCTCCAGAAGTCTTTAGTGGTGTGAGGCAGAGGATGCTGGGTAATGATGAACTCATTGCTCCTGTAGAAACCCTGATGTCATGGAAAAGATCAAGAAACGCTAGTTTTTATTTGACGTAGGCATCCTGGACGCATGAAAAATTCAAAATCTTGTCTCCAAAACCGAGTCTTGGCTGCAAGCCTTGCTGTATAAATGCGTCTGCTCAATGGGTAATTGTAAATATCTCATTTTTCCCGTTTGGAAACAGTTTAAGTGGAGATGTACTGGGGCTAGCGGGTACTCACCATTATGTAAGATGCATTGATGTAATCAGTGCCTTTCATCCCCGGCAACGGTGCGAGACCAACACGGGCTCTTTCCGCTGAAGGGACAACAACAGCCAATCGGGAGACAGAATGAGAAAACAGGTCAGTGAACGATCTAATTAGCTGAAACCGTGTTGCAAGCACATTTCTTAAAATGCTAATGAAAAAGAACAAAATCGAACTTCTCCAAAACCAGGGTGCAGTATATTATAAAAACTGGCTCTAATGAATGGATGTGGATATCAAAATATATATCTTCAGAGTGGAATTATCATAATATCATCCGTCTATAGTTCTCTTTATAGTTTCAATGGGTGTTTATTGTTTGTTACTCACATGGGACGACAGAAGAATTGCGGTTTTTCTCTTTGTTGCATTCTTTCTGAGCGCTGAAACATTCCACAAATCTGGCATTGCACTGGGTCACCAACTGTACATCACAGGAGAGAAAAACATGATGTCAAAGCGAAGATATTCTTCTGCATCTCCAACCTTATAAAACCGACGGCAAGATATTCTGTCCAGTCTCGCACATAAAAATGATGTGAATCGATCCCCAGCAATTGAAGTCGGACCAAAAAGAACCATAAAAGGAGAGAATTTCGAGACTCGGTGAAAATGTTTTATGAACTCGTGAAATTCAAGTGTACTTCATAAATTTCCCAGCTTACAGAGCTTGTCGACTAGGGTTGGGTTTTTAATACATGACGTGAACATGAACCTTTAAGTACACCATTTAAAGGTGAAGTGTGTCATGTTAAAAAATACTCTCCGTTTTTGTCTGCAACAGACAATTTTCTTTCTTCTCATGAATCTGCACAAAGTCAACCTAAACCCACCTTGAACTGTTTCTCCAGTCGCGTTTTGCCTCCGGGGCCCGGCGTCAGGATGCTGTTTACGTAACTGTGAAGCTGACTGGAGCTCACCTCCGTTTCCTTACCGAGAATGGCTTCTATCAAGGCATCGTGGGTGAAGATATACTGCTCCTGAACACAGAGACAGCAGAAATGTAAAGCCAATCACTAAACGACGCCGATGACAATAGTCACTTGATTCGGACTCACTTCTGTTTGGACCAGGTAGTTTCTCTGAGTGCGTATGTGTTTGAGAAAACCAAGAATGTTCACCAAGCCCTTGTCTTTCAGCTGCTGTAACATGCTGTCAATGACGATGTAAGTTCCCGTTCTGCCCACGCCGGCGCTGAGAAACACAAATAACAAACACGCAACTTGTTTAATGTGCTGCAGAGCCTACTCAGTTTTTTGCTGGAGATCAAAATGGCTATGCTGGTCCAGCAAGGAACTAACAAGTAAATGCGAGCCAATAAATCATCCAGTGGTCGTGTGTGCTTTACCTGCAGTGTACGAGCATAGGGCCCATCTCTGGAGTCTGTGCGGCAGAGGACTTCCTCACAAAGGTCAGCACAGGAAGTGTGTACTCCGGGACGCCCATATCTGGCCACTGAGTGTAATGATACTGTAGGACTGTTCTCTCACCCTGACGGCCTTTAGCGTTGCCTTTCTGACCCTAAAAACACACACACACATAAATATACATTACATTACACAAATTGACCTTTACTACTACATTCGAACATTTAACGCTTCCATGAATACATACGTCACACCTTTTATCGTATGATTTTAAATAAAAAATGAAATGTATTTATTAATTATTCTTAATTATGCTTCAAAATCCTACATCCCCGGAGGCAAAACGCGACTGGAGAAACAGTTCAAGGTGGGTTTAGGTTCACTGGAGCCTTCACTGGATCGGTACCACTTTTGTGGAACGATCTGCCCGCGGCAACAAGATCTGCAGATTCTGTAGCCATCTTTAAGAATCGTCTGAAAACACATCTCTTCCGTCAACACCTTACCGACTAGACCTGACTTCTATCTCTTTTCTACAAAAAATAAAATAAAAAATCTAACCTAACTTAGCACTGTATACTGTGGTAGGCTCTATGAAGCCAGTTTTATTGATTGCACTTTTGCTTTTTGTTGTACTTGCGTTGTCCGAATTGCTTCAATTGTTTACCCCATCTGTAAGTCGCTTTGGATAAAAGCGTCTGCCAAATGACTAAATGTAAATGTAAATGTACATCAAACACAATTTGGAAAAAAACCAAGGGATAAAACAAAGCTACAAAATTTGTTTGTATGACAACATTAATGTTTATATTACATTAAAGGGACAGTTCACACCAAAATTTTAATTAATTATTTCCTGCTGTGTATCTGTATAAAAGTCTTTGTTCTGACGAACACAGAGAAAGATATTTGAAGGAATGCTATTACCAAACAGTTCTGGGGCACTATTGACTACCATAGTAGGACAAAATGGTACTATGGGAGTCAAAGGTGCCCCAAACCGTTTGGTTTCACATATTCTTCAAAATATCTTCTTTTGTGTTCAACAGAATAGGGAAATTTATACACGTTTGAAACAACTTAAGGATGAATTGATCATTTTTGGGTGAACTGTTCCTTTAAGATTCAAAACGACATTTCCCGCAAACTCATACCCAACAGCTTAACTTATAGATCATAGTTATAATCTTACTGTTGTAAATCAGCGTAAAACGTGACACTATTAAACACTTATTTTATTTGTACTTAGTACCTTTTTTATTAAAGGGACAGCTCACCAAAAAAAAAAAAATCTGTCTTTATTTAATCATACTTAAGTTGTCCAAATCTGTATACATTTCTTTATGAGGACAATAAGACAGTTCTAAAGACATCCGTCTCTCAAAACTATAGTGATACAAATACAATTTGCCACAAACACACAAGCAAGACCACAAATACTCACAGGCATAGAGACTCATAACATCCCTGTGCCTCTCAAAGTCAACAAACACAAAAACTCCCCGTTTAATCCTCACTTGCTCCTCTCTTGACATTCAGAGTCGCTGTGCAGATCTTTAATATCACAGTGGGGAAGCGTGTCAGCTTTCTAACATTATTACCATACAAATGTGCATTTTTGTCTTGTGTGCATCAAACGGTCTGCACCTGAACTCATGCTGCTTTAAAAAGCCCCTCTTTCCTCACTCACAGCGGCCTTTGTGCGACTCAGCGTGTCACGGAAGAGATTTTCGGGAGAGCAGATCGCTCTTTCGCTAACACCGTGAAGGCCGTGGCCTCAAATAAGCTTCTTAAGACTTCCTCTAGCTTTTACGCTCACAAGTGAAGGAAAGGAGGTCAAACTATGAGTCAGAGACATATGAGCAACGTTTCTGTGTGTGTCTTTGTGGTTTCTTGTATACAATGGGGTTAATGATGATACATAAATCGAAAGATCTGAAGAGGAGAGATGCAAGAGCAGTGTTTACCTTCTTTACTTTGGTGTTTCTAATGGTGAAGATGCGGAGCGTGTAACAGGCCATTACTTTGGTTTTCTTCAACGTCACCACGATATTGCCGTATTCCTCACTGTTTTCTGTCGGCCAGTACTGGTCACATTTTCTCTGTCGCACACACAAAAGCAAAGGAACAGTTCAACACACGCTTGGAATTAACACGAACAAACTTTAATTTTTGTGTTTGATCAGAGAAAGCATTCATTTATAAATGTTAGTAACACTCTCCTCCCTTCCAGGTTGGTGATCATGACAATGACGCCAGTGTTTTGCTCCCACACCATGTCCTGACCCTGCGCTGCGATGTACGCCTTGGGTTTATTGTAGCCCTGTGAAAGAGGGACAGGAATACACGTCACACAAACACGGTCAATGAAGTTGTCATACGGACGGAAACCCGTCGTGAAGACGTAATGAAGACATCGCTCACATCTACGTAGTTGGCGTTAATGTAATCGCTGTGTTTGGAGTCTTTGCCAACCAGAGGCCTGAGTTTCACTCGACTGTGGTCGTCTGGAGGAAGATCAAAAAAGAGTTAGTTTGTGACAGCAAAATGTAGAAAACAAACTGTTAATAACATCTTATTTTATATTATTCATATTTCGATTTATAATATAAAATAGCATGAGAGATGAATCGCCATTGTTCGTTTTTTTCTAAAATTGCGCTGTCATGGGACAGGGTTTCCTAAACTGGTTCGCGAATGAGGGAATTGTAGGGGGTTCGTGAGGTACACGGCCTACCGGTGCACATACAAGTTGTTGCCAGTACTTTGAAAAAAATTAACTAGCAAAGAAATGTTAAGAAAATAACAATAGTTACGTAAAATACTACAAATGAAAACCTATAAACAGATAAAAAAATCTGTTTTTGTGGTTAAACATGCAAATTTGCTATTAAATTATTGAAATATTTACTTCCCCAGAGGGAGGACCTCTCAGTGGGTACTTGAAGTAAATGATTTAGGTCAAAGGGGTTCGGCTGACAACAAAGTTGCCATAGGACACGTGTGGTTTATTTGTCAACTACCCATGTGCAGAGAGAGAGAGAGAGAGAGAGAGAGCGAGAGAGAGAGAGAGAGAGAGAGAGAGAGAGAGTGAGAGCGAGCGAGAGAGAGATATTTATGCCTTACTCAGCACCTTAGTTTAATTTGACTCTTATGTTGGTAGCTATTGTATGTCTTTTGTTATATGTTCAATGCTTTGGCCATATTGTAAGAACACGCAATCATGCCAATAAAGTACTTTGAAATTGAACAAATTGAAAATTGAGAGAGCGAGATAGAGAGT
Source organism: Triplophysa siluroides (assembly GCA_006030095.1). Lineage (NCBI taxonomy): Eukaryota > Metazoa > Chordata > Actinopteri > Cypriniformes > Nemacheilidae > Triplophysa > Triplophysa siluroides. The sequence goes on along the minus strand of VCII01000835.1, from coordinate 403,596 downwards.
GAAATAGAGAGAGAGCGAGATAGAGAGAGCGAGATAGAGTGAGATAGAGAGAGAGCGAGATAGAGAGAGAGCGAGAGAGAGTGAGATAGAGAGAGAGCGAGATAGAGAGAGCGAGATAGAGAGAGAGCGAGATAGAGAGAGCGAGAGAGAGTGAGATAGAGAGAGCGAGATAGAAAGAGAGCGAGATAGAGCGAGAGAGAGTGAGATAGAGAGAGAGAGCGAGATAGAGAGAGAGAGAGTGAGATAGAGAGAGCGAGATAGAGAGAGAGCGAGAGAGAGTGAGATAGAGAGAGAGAGCGAGATAGAAAGAGAAGAGAGTGAGATAGAGAGAGCGAGATAGAGTGAGATAGAGAGAGAGAGAGAGAGAGCGAGAGAGATAGAGAGAGCGAGATAGAGCGAGAGAGAGTGAGATAGAGAGAGCGAGATAGAGAGCGAGATAGAAAGAGACCGAGAGAGAGTGAGAGAGAGAGTGAGATAGAGAGAGAGTGAGATAGAGAGAGAGAGCGAGATAGAGAGAGAGAGCGAGATAGAAAGAGAGAGAGAGAGAGAGAGAAAAATGAAAACATCTCTTTGCTGTCGCAACTAAACAGAAAACAATGAATCTGCGCTGACCTGATGCTTCCAATATATGTACATAACATTATATTGCTGTATTAAACTTCATTCTGCTACTTAAATGTATATTCTGCTTTTGTAAATCTTTGTTTAAACTCTACTTTATTTCTGTTTTCATATATTTACATATATTATAAACCACTTTAAGTTGCACTACACACATCACACTTTATTTATTTTATCACTTGAATTATCGTCATTTCGTTTGTTTACATACTTGCACTATTTGTACGCAGCCCAGCTGCAAATGCTTTGGCAATACGAATGTACATTTGTCATGCCAATAAAGCACACTTCACTTGAAATTGAAAATTGAGAGAGAGAGAGAGAGAGAGAGAGAGAGAGAGAGAGAGAGAGAGAGACTCACAGGCTATGATGTTGATGTATCTGTTTTTGTGCTTATTGTCAGGATGATTGGAGTGTTCTGATGTAATCTTCATATCTGCTATGCAGCGCTGCACTTCCTACAACACACACACATAAACATTTATGCATTAGGTAGACACTTTAATCTAACATTATTATCAGTTTGTGTGTCCCTTTACAATCAAGCTCATAATCTTTGTGTGGCTGAGCTAAAGAAAGACAAACACACAAACGAAGCAGGTAGAAGAACATTAACCCCTAATAGTAGTTGGACACAAAATGATGTATTATGTTCCACTGCATTCGGTTTTTAGTATGATGTCAGGTCCTGTGAGCTGCAAACGTTTCCCAAATCATCCAAATAGTTTCCCTTTGATTCAAGTCACCATTTAAACCTGCGAAATATCGCAAATTAAATACTGCGTTATCGCGAAATAAGCCCCTTCAGTCTGATACAAGACCCTCCGCTTCGCGTCGGCTCCTGATCACACTGTCTGGGCTTATTTCTGTACATTGTACACTGTACATTATCCCTTACATGTAAAACCATAACACAACATATTTGACACACTGGACACATTAAATGATCTGTGTGCGTATTAGCAGACATGTATTCATGTGTATTTATTTTATATTGAGGGCGTGTTGATACCATAGTTCAAAATCACAAGGTATCTGACAATCCGCCGGAGGCCTTTGACTCTCTTCTGTACAAACCCGTTCAGATTCTGGCTACCTTCACCTGATCTAACCTGACAAACCAGAGTGAAGACATAAGTCAACATTTACAGAAGAATGATCCTACCATTGTCAGATCGATTGTGTCATTTATCAAAAGCAAAACCCACTTGACATCTGCAATACCACATATTTCCGTACAAATGAACATTTAACCAGAATAAACGGCATTTGATTGGACTGTGGATGTTGGAGTAAGGCTTTGGGGGAAAAAAATGCACCAGTATATACTTGTAGATGTATTTATACAAGGCTTTTCTTTAACCCCGTTCTGTCTGATTCTTTGGTTCTACATTCACGACTAGAATGCCAGACGTCTCCATGCACCCTCTTAATCCACATCACTCTCCTCTCTTCCTCACAAGAATTCCCCTTTAACCTCATACCCGGGCCACACATCATCTCTGTGCCAAGCCTAGCCAATACCCTTCCTCTCCTCCCCGGGTCCCATGCTTGTCGTCACCCCAGCCGTTTTTTGGCCGGGCTGCACAAAGCCACTTGTCAGAGGCTTCATCCAGAGGGGGTTTGGCTCAGCGGTCCTCTCTCTTTCTATCTCTGCTCAATGAGGGGAGGGGAGAGAGAGCGGGCAAGCGCTGGAGCACTGGAGGGTTAGAAACTAAAGAAGAAACATATCGAGGGAAAACAACCCCCTTGGAAACACTTCCCGATGTCCATCAAGCCCACACACCACATTCTGAGCCACTTCCATGCGTCAATCACCAAACCATGGAACAAAGAGGCCAAATGAGGGGCCCTGGAGGAACCTCAGTGACCCTCACACACCTCCTCTCCTCACATCCCAACATTCTCCATATAGTGACCTGAATCTACCAACCACACACACAGAGTGAGAGTAAACTAAGATAACTTAGTTTTTAAAATTGTTCAAAAATCATGTTTTTTATGATGTTATCATGTTTTTATTGTGTTTTATTGTGAGTTAGCTGTATTTTTGCAGTTTTAATGGCTTGAATCAAAACAAACCAACTGCAGTTTGATTGATATTAATTGTTGAGGAACTCTTCATATTATATAAAGTTTTTTGAACGTTTGTCTAACGTTTTTTAAACATGGTCAAATCACATGGAACATCTACTCAGGTAATGATCAGAGGCCAAACATCTCCGATTGTTCCTTGATGTTCAGCTGTGGCCCTGACAGGACGAGCAGATGTCGTGGCCCGACACTCAATGGATAACAAATTACTGGCCATTCTTGTACAAACTGCCGTCACATTAGTCCGACAGATCGTCGTTGTGGTTTTCTGGCTTTCAGCTGCACACAGCAGAGAGTCCAAAAACCTCGTGAAAAAAGACGCCACGGCTCAGATGGCCTAATTTATTCTCACGGTGCGCGAGTTCAACTGGCTCGTCCTGCAGGGCCGCTCTGCCAGAAATAACAAACATTGGAGCGGGGATCCCAGCCCAGCTGGTCACAGACAGCCACCAGAACCTGTCAGCTGAAGCACTGCGGCGAGACCGACCCAACCACACGAGACATAAACAGTGTTTACAAAAGTCTGAGAGAGTTTGTGTACACTTACATACTTCTTTGAAGTGTGTGTGTGTGTGTGTGTGTGGGAGACTATCTTACCTCAAACTCTTCTGAGAAGCTGTGCTGGTTATTGGAATAGAGCTCCGAGACATGTTTGATAAACTGCTTGACTGGAATGGCCTCCATATCATCTGAAACAGAGCAAACAGAAAGGTCTGATGGCCGTTGTGTTATCAGGTCACGAGAAAACGGTGAAACAGGAAATGAGGTCACAGAGGGGACCCTGTCAAGGTCAATGACAACAGTGGGCTCTACTCATTTACGGCAGTGAAAGTAGAATCATATATAACAGAAAGAGTTTTGTGCATTGCTGTTATGTGGAACCTTCTTAACGTGGATCCACTCTCCAACAGACACCTATAGTATAGTGTAGTGTAGCGTGATATCATAATAGTATAGAAGAGCATGTTACAGTATAGCATTATATATGACTTCTGTCCTTCTGAAAACTCGCATCTGCATATTTCAAGATTTTTGCCATAAATAATTATTATTAGTCACTCTTTATGCGTGTCACGGGTTTATGCAAATATCTAACCAATAAAATGTATTAAAAAGGGCTATTGATAGTATTATACATAACATATATACGTACTGTTCGTAATATAGTATAACATAGTGTACCATACAGCACAGTATAATAATATATAGTATAGTAAATTATATCATAGCGTAGTATAGTACAGTACAGTACAGTGCCATAATATATAGCATAGTATAGCATGGTATGGCATAGTATAGTACAGTGTAGTGTATAGCATGGTATGGCATAGTATAGTACAGTGTAGTGTAGTGTAGTGTCATTATACTGTATATAGCAAAGTATGGCATGGTATGGCATAGTATAGTACAGTGTAGTGTAGTGTAGTATATGGTATGCATAGCAGTGTAGTGTAGGTATATATAGCATAGTATAGCATGGTATGGCATAGTATAGTACAGTGTAGTGTAGTGTCATTATATATAGCATAGTATGGCATGGTATGGCATAGTATAGTACAGTGTAGTGTAGTGTCATTATATATAGCATAGTATGGCATGGTATGGCTATAGTAGTGTAGTATGTCATTATATATAGCATAGTATGCATGGTATGGCATAGTATGTATGTAGTGTCATTATATATAGCATAGTATGGCATGGTATGGCATAGTATAGTGTAGTGTAGTGTCATTATATATAGCATAGTATGGCATGGTATGGCATAGTATAGTACAGTGTAGTGTAGTGTCATTATATATAGCATAGTATGGCATGGTATGGCATAGTATAGTGTAGTGTAGTGTCATTATAATAGCATAGTATGGCAGTATGGTAGTGTAGTGTAATGTATAGCATAGTATGGCATAGTAGTAGTGTAGTGTAGTGTCATTATATATAGCATAGTATGGCATGGTATGGCATAGTATAGTGTAGTGTAGTGTCATTATATATAGCATAGTATGGCATGGTATGGCATAGTATAGTACAGTGTAGTGTAGTGTCATTATATATAGCATAGTATAGCATGGTATGGCATAGTATAGTACAGTGTAGTGTAGTGTAGTGTAGCATTATGGGTATGGCATAGTAGTACAGTGTAGTGTAGTATAGCAGGCATGGTATGGCATAGTATAGTACAGTGTAGTGTAGTGTCATTATATATAGCATAGTATGGCATGGTATGGCATAGTATAGTACAGTGTAGTGTAGTGTCATTATATATGTATGGCCATAGTGTAGTGTAGTGTATAGCATAGTCATGGTATGGCAGTACAGTGTCATTATATATAGCATAGTATGGCATGGTATATAGTATAGTGTAGTATAGTGTCATTATATATAGCATAGTATGGCATGGCATGGTATGGCATAGTTTAGTACATTACAGCACAGCATGGTACAGTATAGTATTGTTTCATATATACATTGTTGCAGATACTATACTTCATACAATGTAGTATAGCATAGAATAGCATATTAGAGTGCAGTATAGTAGTGATGTGCGGATGGCGGTTAAATCCGCGGGCGCTGAGGATGACCCGCGGGTCGGGTGGGTCGGGTAATAAAAAAATACATTCTGATTAATTTTGGGTAGGTCTTTGGTGGATGAGATCATATATAAATATTAACTAAATTTCTCTAAAAGTACGAATGTGTTTTAAATGCATTTTTCATCAGGCAGACACTAATTTTCACTCATTTAAAAGAAATATGCGCGTGCCGGCGGAAAGAGGGGGGTCCATTTCTTAAAGCAGAAATGGAGGCGAAACAGATCCGGGAGGGTGGGAGAATTAAAAACAAAACAAAAGGAATGAAAGGAACAAAGAAAAGTCCCGTTCGGAGCGTTTTAGCGAAGTGGTTAACGAGGATGAAGAATCAAGTGCTGGGTATGTGATATACAACGACGGTGAGGCATTGTGCGTGTATATGAAAGCCACAAGACCTTGAATATGGTACATCATGTGTGTGCTAAATCGAAAGATTAGATTTAAGCATTTGCAGATATAGACAGTGCTAGAAAATGTACCGTTATCCAGTCATTCTGTGTGTTTGTGTGTTGCAGTGACAGAAACGGCGATATTCAAAGTCTGAAGGGAGTAAAGCCTGTGTTTATTTTATTAAGAAAATGTAGACTAATCTGGCCAAAGACAAACTTCAGCGTATTATTTTACCATCAGAGATTGGCAGATTAGTTCTAACGTCACTGAATCTGATAACATCATGCTCAAAACAAAGAATTAGGGTAATAAAAGTGACGATCGGTTGCGATATCTATATCAGAGAAAAGTATACGTGCGGGCGGGTGGCGGGTGGATAATTTATTTGAAGCAGCGGTTGCGGGTGACATTTTAGCTCATCCGCGCATCTCTACATTATAGTGTTGCAAAGTGCAGTGTGGTGTAGTGCTGCATAGTGTAGTACTGAATACTGTAGTATAGCATAGTGTGTATAGTGTAGCATGATACAGTATAGTATCATAATATAAATAAATATAGTTCTGCATCTACACTTTATATAATATAGTACAGTACAGCATAGAATGGCATAGTGGAGTGGTTTATATAGTGTGGTGTTGTGTAGTGTAGTACAGCACAATACAAAATACAGTTGTATAGTATTTCTTGTAGCTCAGTGGTAAGAGCATTGCGTTAACAACTCAAGGTTGTGGGTTCGATCCCAGGGGATTGCACATATCTATGTATAAATGTATAGGATAATGCAAAGTAATTTGCTTTGGATAAAAGCGTCTGCCAAATGCTAGAATGTAAATGTATAGTATAGTGTAGCATGGCGCAGTATAGAATCATAATATATATATATAAATATAGCATTGTATATAGCATAGTGGAGCGCAGTATAGTATAGCATAGTGTTAGTATAAAACAGAATAGTATAGCAAAGAATAGTGTAGTAGATTTATAAAATAGCATAGCATGGCATGGTACACAGAATAGTATTGCATTGCAACAAATTCTTTATTTAAAAGGCAACGTGTGATTGGTAAATATGGTGGTCGGGTGATTTCGAAATAATTACAATTCACATACTGCCTAAAACACCTACAACTGACCGAATTCAGCTAACAAACACCTTTTAGCATCTAGAGGCTTAAGTCCAGCAACACATAGGAATTCAGCCAGAAACTGAAGGCCCCATTTAACAGGAAAGTATCCATATTTGAAGGAACACTGAACCCAAAATGCTGTATGAGCCAGAGCCAAGAGAGAGAGACAGAGAGAGAGAGAGAGGGGGAGAGAGAGAGAGAGAGAGGGGGAGAGATTGCTGCCCACACTAAATGTATCTTTGTAAATACCAAGCCCTGCCTTAGCCAAGCTGGCACACAGATGCTTAAATTGGATTGAGGGCACCGTGCCACCCCCATTGTGAGCCGTGCCACAGCACAACAATGAAAATGGGTTCCAATGAAGTGCTTATGGGAAAGCCCAAGCAAATCAATGGCTCTCATTGCATTTATATCTTGGCCCTGTTGCCGGGATGGATTCCACCACAGCGACTAAATCGGAGCTGAAATCTTCAGAACCAAATTCTGTCCACTTGGTTATCCACGCACACAGACAGACAATGAGCCAAAGTCATTGGCCAGAAAGAGCTATTTTCTTGGCTCTTACCCTTAATGGCTAATGTGTATGCATGTGTGTGAGAGAACAGAGGGTCAAGATGAAGGCCACGTATTCTCTGGTAACCGCACGGACCCTTAACAGCCTATCAAGACCTGCAGTTCCCCAAACATCTGTGTCTATATCTGACTCACAGTCATATTTAGCTCAGAAATATTAAGCTCTTAAATGCTCTTAACATTAAACAAAAGTCAACAGCCTCTCGTGATCATTTCTGAATAATGTGAATGGCACTTCAATATCACACACCAGCTTCAAGGATACAGTTTCATCAGCTCAAAGCCAATGCTTTTTATTATGGAAAAGGTCTGAAATAAAGTTGTTGGTAAAAAGCTCAAAATATATCCTACGATTTATTCTACGACAAAACACACCGGTATTAATCCCTTGTGATTTATTACGCTTTATCGTGCCCATAAAACAACAGTTACTAACAAGTTGCTATAAGCCTATAGATATTGTCGTGGAGATTAAAAGGCATGTTGTTTCTACAGTAGCTCTAAACTGACAAGTTGCTCTACAGATCGCGATTCGTAAATACATTATCTCCTTTGAAGTGAAAACGTGACGACATCTTAGTGCTGTGTCAGCCACCGTAGTGCTTTAAGAGGGAAGGGTGGAGCGAGCCGTTGGTTGCAATTTGTAACCTCACCACTAGATGCCGCTAAATTTCATACACTGGATCTATATTCTCATCACACATAAAAACCTCCCACAAAGTTGGCCAACAAAGATACCTCATCCCTGTGGCAAACAACAACAGTAAAATCAAAGAACTAATGTGGACAAGATGGCGCTACCCCTTTATGTTGTGTTTGTGAGTACAGCTGGTCTTCTCTCTGTTTTCATACAGAGAGTATGAAGACCAACAGCTGAAGACTTCATCAGATCCACTTCATGTCAAAATCAATGCAGACATTGATTTTTTCATTCACAGTTTATTACACTCATCGCACAAAATAGAGTAGTATTAGGTCTCCCACACAATCAACTGTGTATGATGACAGCCAAAGCTTTGCTAGATCTTGGCACGGTTGACATTTTATGTAATTCAACCTGTTACCCATGGTACAAAACGTAAACAAAACAAAAAAGTGCTGAAAAGCGCATTCAGCGTTAGATCATATCAGGGCCGGTTTGGGGGGACATTTCCCCCTCGATTGTTCTTGGGCCCCCAAAAAATATCCAGCTGACAATTGAAACAGTTAAAAATTAAATCCCTATTATTAAATACTTACTAAATACTTATTTGTATTATCTATTATCTGTCAATTTAACCAGAGAAAAATGTACAAATTATGCACGCAATGCAGTTCTATATATATCTGCCCAACCAGAATATGTGATTTCAACCCCAGTCGAGCCAGCCTAGTACCGGGCCTGGATCATATCATATCTTGGATCAGTGTTTAGTTGGATTTTAAGATTAGGAAGTGTTTGACCGATGTGAAATCTATTCAATAAGACCTACCTGGAATGGGAATAACAGGTATGCTCTCATTAGGCACAACTCTGGGAGAGTTACTGTCCTCCACGTAAAAATGAGCCGTTTGGAAACACCTCCTAAAAGAGAGAAAGACAAAAAACAAACCGAGAGAGAGAAGGTGAAATACACATCGACACTGCTTTAATGTTGCCATTAGGTGTGGTTTAGGTAACAATCCCAAGAGTAAACACAGATGCTGCTGGGATGTTTGACAGGTTCAAGGTGAACTTTGAACCCTCTTTCCAAAGAGCAAATCAAACAATTCAAACACAGATTACAGCTACATACTTCAATTCAATTCAATGTATTTACATAGCGCTTATCACAATGTGCATTGTTCCAAAGCATCTTTACAGGAGAAAATAAGAAAAACACAGAGAAGGTAAAACACAGCACAGTGCATGGTGTTTATAGAACAAGCAAGATCATTCTAATAGATAATATCAGCAGTCTCCCGGTGGGCACGCCAACACGGCCCTGTGGCTAGGAACCCAAACTCCAATGATAAATAAATGGAGAAAAACATCAAGCGCTCTCGATTCAGGGTCAAGACACAGTTCACACAAATCCTGTCATCCTTTATTTACTCGTGTTTTTAAAGCTGACTATTCCTGGAACACAAAATGATGAAATTGACAACTATAATACTTGTAAGAAAGATTTTTGATCGGTTAAATGACAGCTCCTGCTTTCCAATCCACTTTCATTGGATGCAGACGAGAGGCCTGGATAGTTTAATGCTAAACTTGATGGAAAAGAAAGTCAAACCAGTTTCGATCGACACGAGGGTGATGACACCTGATGATGACAGAATTTTCATTTTTGGGTGAACTAGCCCTTTAAACTCCAATGTTAACAAACATTATTGGCTTAATGAAACTTTTAAATATCTTCTTTAAGACTTTTTGGGTCAGAAGTAACCTCAAAGACCCATTTCTGCCTCAAAATATATCCACTTTATGCAAACCCACAGACACTTCTTTCCTCTCATCATGTCAAAGATTTCCTCACCAGATATTAACATCTACAACCCGGCTGACTTAAGTCTACATACTGTTGAACATAACAAAAAAGTAAGACAAGATGAGCCAAGATAACATGTAACTGCAGCAGGCGTCAAGTCTGAAAACAGGTTTACCTCGTTTGTTTAACGCAAGAGAACCGATAAGAGAAAGACTCTTGTAAAAGACCCCACAGCGAACAAGACACACAGAAAGAGAGACAGGTGGATCCGGGCCAATCTGAAGTTACCAAGTTTTGGACGTCAAGTCAGTAAGCCAGCTTGGTTTTGTCTTGTCTTCGTCCTACCTGTATTTGATGCACAGCAGAGAACATAAGCTGTTCATCCCTGCAAAGAACGAGGGATTTTAAAAGCGGAAAGAGACTGCGGGATCCACATGCTGTTGAGTGAACGGGTGAGAGAGAAGTGTGTGTCTGTGTGTGTGTATGTGAGAGAGAGAGGGGGTGGAGAGAGAGAGAGGGCTGGTCCTGACGTATCGCACGCACAGGGTTTACACAAGAGCTGGAGCTGTCGTGAACAGCCCGCTGATCTCAGATCAGCCCAGAACTGATAAAGCAGACACCTGCTGCCTTTCCCTCTGGACACACACCCCTCCAGCCGGACACTCCTTTGTGTCCATCTCCTCCATTCTTTTAGCTCATTTAATCTTCATTTTAAACAGAAGAATGCAAAAGATACAAAACAACCAAACTACAATAGCAAACGTTTTTAAAAAAAACGTGCAAAGCTTGGATGAAGTTTAAGGTGGACTAGATTTAAAGTGACAGTTCACTCAAAACTAAAACTGTGAAACTATTTTTGTTAATACAGTGAGAATAAACTAAAACTTAAAAAATAAATAAATAAAGTTTGTCCATCCAACTTGTGAAAAAGAAGCTGTACAAAGTTCAAATAAAGAGTTTAATTTCACCTTGTAAATATCACAAAGCTATTGCTTTTGGTCTCTTTCTAAGCTCAACAACCCTTTCCATACGAAAGAAAAATCCCAGATGAGATCTCTTAAACATCTCATTTGTTTCTCCTAGATATTGATTAAAAAAGGGCCAGAAATCAATCTTATTGAAGACTTCAATTTAATGCAAACATTTCTCATCAAATTTACCCAAATCCAGATTATCTTACATCTAAAATCTGCATTCATTTTACACCTTCGTATTCTTCATGTATTATAACTACCGTCTCAGTTGTTTCTGTTTTTATTTATTTTATGAGAAACTTCTGTGATGTTACTTAAAAGACACAACTGACAGCTCCATCAAATCTCTTAAACTATGAAAGATCAACATCTGAGGACCATTTTACAAAATTCTCTGGATTGGTTACTGTATGACTTTACTGTAGTCACACACAATCTATCATAGTCATATAGGTTTTGTATAAAAGAAGAAACATTTCTTTTGAGGCCTCTCTGTCTTCAGACAGGCTTGTGTCAGTGAGAGGAAGCTTCCCTACAGGCAGTGTGAATGTGTGACGGTCAACAGGTCTGATGTGTGGAACAAAAGCCAGCAGGTAATGAACACACAGATCTCATGAACCAGTTCAACTGGACACTGTGCTGGAGGTGGTTACTGTGTAATGAAAATGTGACTTCTGATGAATAATCGCATTGGTTTAACCCAATGCTGAAGTAATTGAATGGTTCTGAAGTGAATTATGTACAACGTGTTGTAGTGTGTGGCACTGAAGAAGTTATCGGTTGTGTCTTTTGTGGACACGTTTGCTCTGTATTGAAACTGGGTGAGCTGCCATGCTCTATACTGCTTACAGAGATGTAACGAATTTATTAGACTACCACCACCCAATGTAAGGTTTGTCTTAAAGTTTTTAAAACATAAATATAACTCAAATATATTCTGTTCGAATACTGGATTCTGATTGGCTGGAAGGTGTGCATTAAAAGCCTTTAACGCACGGGTAGCTCCAGTCAGTTTGATTACATTTAAAATGAACTGACAAAATAACCGTCGTTTTCACCTGTTTGATCTAAAATAACACTGTAAACATCAATAATAGCTTTAATTTGGCAAATAAAAATAAGGGAGAGGATAAAGAAAATAATTAAGACATTTTAGAGGACAGGAAATAGTTAAAGAGGTGGGAAAGACAGTATAAGAGTACGAGAGAGAGGGAGTGACTATTTGACTTGGATCGTTTCCATGAGACGGTCACAGGAAGTGTCTTATCCTAGTTAATGTTTCCAGGTGGACTTCAGACAACATAACACGCAATCCACCCACCCAACCAAACACACACACAAGTTTATTTAGCTAAATCTAAGTTTACATGGGAGTACCATAAACACGCATGATGTTTCCACATATACACCCCACCTTGATATACAGCGGTACATAACATGACACACGCGTACGCACACACACAGATGGTGTGGTGTGACAGAAGGTAAGTATATCTGATCTGAGACTGAGACATTACTGTGTAATGCTGCGGCTAATCTTAGTCAGTCTGCTGAGCAGATTAGACCTAAAGACACACGCACGCACACACACATGCACGCACACACACACACGCACCACACGCACACACACACACAGTCATTTGGTGTTTGAATGCGTTAATAGTGCATCGTTACAGCTGAAGTCTGTTCTAAGACCCAGCACACCTCCCAATGGATTTCCCAGCATCCTTTGCACCCAACCATACCACATCAAACAGCAGTTAACGTCGTGCTTCTCATCGCATCGGGTAATTATTTTGTGTTCTGTATAATATTGGCCGCTAGCGCTATGACAGATGACGTTGCTACATTTTAGTGTTTTTCCACTTTGGCGCGTTGCATTGAACAGCAGAGGGTCGGGCAGAGGCTGCACATTTTTCACGACCCCCCGCTACTGCATAAGCCCTGAGTTACAGAGGAGGCAGCAGATGGACGTTTGTGGCCCAGGGCGGAGCGCCCAGACCTGGGGAAAGAGTACTGGCACCGACACTCTCCAGAGCCAGATCTGTCTGCTGAACAGAGACATGGTGAACGTGCGATCAGAGACCCCAGAGAGGCTTTATCAGCTGGCCAAGAGACGAGAGACGTATGTGAGAACACACATGCTGACCTAACTGGAGACTCAGCACAGACTAAATCAAATGTTATAGACGATTTCAACGGCAATTACATAAACAAACGTTATGTGGCCCAAACTTTACTGTCGGTAGACTTCCACACAGATTTAATAATAGTCCATGTAGAGTAATTATTTTATTACTTTTAACATAAACTAAAATAATAATTTAAATTAAATATAAATAGTTATATCATATAGACCAATAAACAAACACAAAGTTAACTTCGGGCCTGGCGCGTGCGTCCGACAAAACCGTCTATAATGTCTGTATGTAGTTTAGATTTCATTACAAACTAATCTAAATCCATCCCCTCATAGAAACCTTGTTGCATGCAGGGTTGCCAGATCTGCAAAGAAGAACCAGCCCAATTTTGTTACCTAAAAATATATACTGTATGTGTCTCTGTCAGTGAAATCCAGGCTAAAGTCTCAACATCTAATAATGTGATATCAAGCATCAAAGTTTGATTTCAACCATAAAGTTAAAGGAACAGTTCAACCAAAAATGAAAATGTGGGATGTGTAAGAAACAAGTAGGAAAGACGTTGTGGGACATTCTTTAGACTATGTGATATGATTTTTTGTAGAATCACCTAAAAATGACTTTAGCTGGGTTTTCACCGGGTCACATGTTTTATAGACTGTTATGCATTCACAATGTTTCTTGTATATTTCACTGTATATTGTATATATCATTGTATAGTAGTAATCATAAACATACCCTGCCTTCATAAATAACTTTATCTAATCGTTAAAATATAAAATCAGGTGAAAATCTATCCATCTGCAGATTAAAAAGCAACCAGCAGTTTAAAGGTTGCCCAATCTGATAGAAAATCATGGATCTGGCAACCCTGCAGTTCTGCAGATTGATACAGGCAGTAGCTAAGTTTAGAAATGTTGTACATTGTAGCAGTTTATTAGAATATTGTGTCTTTTTTAGGATGAACAGAACATTGTGTTCATCATTCAGTATCCATTTAAAAAATGATTTTTAATATTGAAAAAAAAACATGTTGTTTTCGAAACAATTCACCTATCAAAGCAAAGCCAAAAAAGTGGTTTGCGGTCAGACAGCTAACTTCAGCTAACATTGTTGTGCACTTTTCTTTTTAAAGTATGACTAGTTTACAAAAACTCACCCAAACTAACAAATGTCAAAGCCAAACAAACAACTTAGTAGAAGGCTGAAATAAACAAATAGATAAACCAGACAAGACACACGCACACACATCTTATTAATAGACACTTTCAGGCAGTCTCAAGGGTGACCATGGCAACAGGGCCTCGGTAACCACTTCTGTGCACCCCCATCGCTTCAACAATGCCCCGAGGGAAGACTAAAGCCTCTCTCTATCTTACTAAAAGTCACCACATCACACACACTTTATACACGCCACACACTTGTAACTGGTTTCCCGTCCCCCTGGGGGACGCCAAGAGCCCCAGAGTGATAAACTAGCAGCTACAGGATTCAGACTGACACAAACAAACACATCGGCCAAACTCCAAGCTTTACAAGCAATAAAACAGATCACATCAGGGTAAAGACGTCCACCTGAAAGACTTTCACTGATTCAGTCACACAATCACTCGTGTGTCCGTCAAAGTCATTCAGGAGTTCGGTGATTCAGCGGGAGTCATTCTGTCAGCGATTCATTGAGTCAGAAAGCAAGCTGTCGGTGTGGGTCAATGACAGTGTCTCACCTCCAGTAGACGAGGACGGCCAGCAGAAGGATGAGGCAGAGGAAGGTGAGTGCAGACACCACCACCAGAGGAATGATCCACTCCATCCTGCCTGCTGAAGGCACCGGGTGCATACTGGAGATGACTGTACGCTCTGAAAAACACACACATCTGCGTTACCATAAACACACCAACAGAGGCTGTGTTTACAAACCTAGTGTGCTACCTACATAGACAGTAGTGTTTGGCACCATAGACACATGTGATTGTTTAAATGTGAGAATATAACCATGAACCAGAGCGGTTGACTGATTAAAAAGAATGTACATTTGTGATCATTTCTTTTATATGGCAAATGGCACGTGTACATATCGTCACTGCCTTCTGAAACCTCATACAGTTTGTACAAATTCTCTGTCTTTCAGGAAATGGAAAAAACACTGTACTTTTTAATAGACTAACTATAGTATTGACAAAGCCGACAAGCACGTTTTAAGACTTTGATTAAAACCCAGTGACAGACATAAAGGGTGACTAATAATAATGATTTATGACAAAAAATACAAATCACAAAATATGGAGATACAAGGTTTCAGAAGGACAGTGGTGTAGGGCTATATGTAAATGTATAACTTTATTACTATTTGTTATTAATAAAAAAGTCAAAGCAATTAAAATGAAATTACATTGATAAAAAAATTCAAGTTAATTTTTTACAACGTGAGGAATCAAAAAAAGACACTTTTTAATTTTGCTGTCCTACTTTTCCACTGCTTTTCTAGGTAAATGCTAGATGGACATGTTTGACTATTTCGTTCGCGTCTTTTGCAGATGAGCGCCGTGTATTTAAGACACTGTGACAAGTTAAAATTATTTCAACTTTTTCATGCGGCGCAATTCCAGAACGTGAAACCAATCAGAAGACCCTGGAGGCGGGGCAATCATTGTGAGCATTTGTTTACAGTCTCTGACATGGCAATTTAAACAATCAATGTTGATTCAAAAATATTCAATGGTATTAATAAAAGTAGCAATAATATTACAAAATAAAATGTAAGGAATAATTGACAACGGGCCGTTCGATTATTCGAAAGTTAACTCACACCCCGAGGTCAATTATTCCGCGTATACCGTGGGTACCACACCAGAGGACATTGTTCAAATGTTTAATTTCAACGTCTGTCATGTTTATTTTCTTTAATGCTGACAATATAATTTATTACTCGTATTGTTTTGATTTGATTTGATTTCAGTACATGTATTTCTATATTGTTTTTGAAATGCTTTGTTTACTGTAACTGTCACGCGGCCGGTAGACCTGGAACACCTCCACAGGTGTGCATTTACAGAAGTTAATGCATACCCATAGAACGTCTGTCAACCAATCAGATTGAAGCATTCAACAGCCCCGTGGTATAATACTGTATAATACACAGTCATACATATTTACATAGTATCTGCTTAACAGGTTTGATTTAGTATATATAAATGAATATACTATCTTATAGACTTCCATTCTGTTCATACCCTCACACAAACTCTTCACATAGTTAGAATTACAGTTAAAGAAGATTTGACTGATTTATAAAGATATCTGCGAGTTAACAAACAACTTGTACAAACACACAACATACCACAATCCCAAGCTGAAGGGTCAATCTGGCAGAATGAACCACAGGCTCAGACCCCGATCATAAGTACAGAGAGATCAGAAACCCATATCCCCCCTCCGGTGGTCCGAGAGAGCTGCTCCACGCTGCTATCCTGACACGCTAGCGCCAGCACGCTCCCTGGCTCACTAGATGCACAGACTGACTCACTGTCACCCCAGCTAAAACACTGTAAAACGGCCTAGACCTTGCAGGCGTACACACACACAAAGGCTGGATGAACACCACCCCAGTGCCAGAGAGCTAAATATGGAGTTTCTCTGTCTCTCTTTCTGTTTTTTATTTATTATTTTTTTACGTCCCTGCAGCTGAATCTGTTTTCTGCACTCATCCTCTCTGGACCTGGAAAGTAGGCCAAGCCTTTGCCTCCAAAACAAACGTGTCGAATCATGAGATGCAAGGATGAGGATGGATGAGAGACAAAGGAGAAGCTGAGCAATGCAGAAAAAGGACAACTAACATCAGAGATAAAAACGTCAGCTCGCACGAATGGGCCACGAAAGAACCGAATGTTTGATGGGAAAACAAAAGGATTGGAACTGGAATTGAACATTTTCTGAGGGAAATGCGTGCGGTGCTATATGTGGTTCTGTTCCCTGAACTCCCTTAACAAACACCACAATCAAAAAATAACCATTTTAAAAACTGAAATCCACCACCAGCAAAGAAAAAGTGGATTAGAGTAAGTGTTGGAATCCAACCTGTATGTATAGAGAAAGGTGGCAGGTGACCACGGTCTTCTCTGGTGGGTTTGTTGGTCTGAGCCGTGCTGTCTGGAGTCTCTATTACTGCCGTCACACTATCATCAACATCATTCTCCTCCGGGTCTCTGGTAGGCACCACCTGTTTGCCCTCATCCACCTTTGCCGATGTGTTTTTCTCCACATGTTCCTCCGGGACACTCGATGGCGCTGTGCTGTTTTCTTTCCTGCTTCCTCCTTTCTCCTTCGCTGTTGAATCTGGAGTCGCCGTGGGTGGATCTTTGGCCACGGAGCCGTTCACCTGCTTTTCGACCTCATCAGGATCTCCGCCGCTTTTAGTCTCCGCCCCTTTTTCCTGTTCCTCCTCTTCCTCTCCGTTTTTCTCGCCATCCTCATCTTCACCCTTCCCTCCCTTCTCTCCTCCATCATCGGATCCGTCGTTCTCAGCTGCGTCCGCGTCCGAGGCTGGGGAAGAAGTCGGTTCAGGGGTGGTCACGACGGGCTTGGCTGGGGTCTGACGGGTGGAGGCGGGAGTCGGACTGGAGGGGGGAGGTCTGGTGGGCCAGACGGAGCTGGGGAAGGAGGAGATGACGCCTCCGCTGAAGCCCAGACCCGCCAGGATAGTGCTGGTTACAACGGACGCCACGGTCGCCTGGCTCCCGCTGGATGAGGGGCCGATTCCGGTCGCCATTGAAACGAAAGAGAAGGGGAGACCAGAGGAGGTCCAGGTGGAGGAGCCTGAGCTGATAGGTGCCATGTCTGCTGAGGATGCTGGGGACACGGTTGGCTGGAGACAGACATAAAAAGACAAGTTGAAAAATAGTGAAAATATTATAGGAAGAAATTCAAACATTTTATTAGAATACTACATTTTAATAGTCCACATGAATGCTTTCTAGTAACAAACTTTAGTAAACAAGTGAATGCATTTTTTTTTGTAAATGACAAATAAATGCAATTAAAGACTACAGTATACCTACTAAATGAACGAGTATACATACTAAAAACGGCTTAAATAGTAAAAGTAGTCAAATATTGGCCACAGAACTTTTTGTTTAAGGCTTCGGTTGTGAAACATTTAAAGGAAACGGTGCTGCCACCTGCTGGACAAAAGATAAACTTACCATTCCAGTTTTCACTATTCTTGTACCCTCAAATATTCTTGTGGTGTTTGCTGTGACAAAACAAAGTAAAATGTAAACAAGATTTAGAACTACAACTCAAACATGTTTATAAAGCAACTTAATGTCTCGGTGTACCTCTGAAGAGCATGCTTTGGCTGAAGTCACTACGCTTATCATTCAAACACACCGCCTGGACGCGGAACAGGTACAACACATCTGATGATACAGGTGCGATGAGGGCCTCCTGAGTCACAAACACAGTAAACACACGTTTCTGTTAAACAGGAAGTACGAAAACGGTCCCCAAGAGCTCGATCTCTGATGTGGGGGTGTGTTCATTGACGAGTCCATTGATGGATAAAAGGAGAACAGCACACACACACACTGAAGTGTGACCTCTCGTGACAGAGGTCTGGAGGATGAAGGTGAACAGCTTGTTCTCCTTTCCTTCGTTTGACGGCAACACTCTTCTTCTCAAGTCATTAGCATTGAAAACAGACGATCTGTCACATAACATCCACCATTTCCACGTTCACACATTACCACATAAAGCACCTCTGAGATGCTCAGCAGGAAGAGACAGAGACAGGAATTCAGCGTCAAGCACCACTTCAATTAAAATAACTGTTTTTATATTAAACGCTAATAGATTTGATGTTTGAATAAAGAAACACTATCAGTGTGTGTATATATTGAAGAGATCGTTTGGAAAAACAGATAACTCTGTTTATAAAATAAAAGTCAAGCTTTTATGGTGCATTCCAAGTAATATCAAACTGCAGTTGAGTTGTTTGGATTAAGTAATAATAACAAAAAATACAGCTAACTAACACAATAACATTTTTTTTTTATATTTCTTGAGTTCATATATTTGAGGATGTGCCTTTTGATGAAAAGGTCTGTAACACCTTTTAATCTAAAGGTGCATGCTCAAATATATGAATTTAGTTTTGTAGACAAATAAATAAAATGTACGTTTTATTTAATGTTTTTAAAATGAATGATTTGGACTGCACTGTAAAACAACTACATTTTCTGGCAGCTGGGGCCCCAGAAATATAAACAAAATATATCAAATATTAAATAAAATTTGCGGTCTTTTTATGCAATTTGACCTTCTTTCAAAGATCTGTTAATAAAAACAGAAAAAATCATAACATTTTTGACATTATATGTGAAAATTCTGTACAAAAATAATCAGTAAAAATCTGTAAAACTAAATTTTTTTACAGTGTAAACAATAAAGAAAAAGCAGCCAATACGATCTCAGAATCGGAGAAAATCCAATAATATTTTAAAATAATCTCTGTGTGACACCCAAAGAAGCTGCTTGATAAATGACAAATTCTAAAGACGTTTTGATTCATTTGGTAACAGAATTCCTATATTTACATCTGTGTTATTCTGTAGTATTGATCAATATAAATAAGTGACTCTAAACGTTTATATATAGACGTGTATATACACGTACAGTATATACACCCAACATGTTATAAAGCTTAATAAATAAACAAAATCTAATTAATTAAATATTTTATTTGTGGAGATATCATAATATAAAGTACATATGTTGTGTATTCGATGTACATTTAATTTTAAAACGCTTGACTTCATTGCAATGTTGCGTATAGAACAAAACAATTAATAAGATAATAAATGATCACCTTCAAAACAACCAAATAACATCAGGGTATCTGTGCACTATTTTCTTCAGTCATTCTGGGTTCAAATGTATAACAAATCCACAGAATGCTTGCAAATCTGAAGCATAAATAGCTAAAATACAAATATAATACCAGCTTCTGTTAGTTACATCCCGATACACATAAGACATCAACAAATCTATTCAACCCTCAAGCATGGCCAGTCTGACGGTGCATGCACATTATTTAACAAGTATCCCTTCATCGGGCCTGATCCTACCTCCTGGCTGTTCTTTTTTTCCCAACCGTACACAAGAAGGCTCGTTTCCTCCGTGAGAGATGAAGATTCAATACAATTGTAAGTGTATGAGCAATAGCCATTATCATAACTCACTTCCCCTCCGCAGGGTCCACTGAACAGCGCAGTGGGCTTCAGGCATTTGTAAATCTTGTGTTAAGTAAATGGCGCCAGCTCCTCTCCACGCCAGCACCTTTCTGATGGATGCAAGTTGGGCTGTATTTCATTCCGTAAATATTACTTTAAAGTGCTGGCTTATTTCAAATGAAAGCAAGTAAAAACTTCCTTAGTAGTTTCGTATTGATTTAAGAGGCACTTCCTTAAAAACTCAAGTCGGTCTCTAATGTGACCCAGATAGCGGCATCTTGGGACGTAAACTGGAATGAAGTTGAAGAACTTAAAAGTAAAGAAGAGGAACCGAGAAAGAGAAATTTAAAGTGGAATGGGAAGTGATTGTAATGAAACTGCACGCAGAAAGGTGCGAGAACTAAAACAAAAACTGAGAGTTTCTGTTTCTAGCAGTTCTGTCTCGCAACCCCCCACGGACGAGAGAATCAGAAACCTCAACCCGTTATAAATTTCATACCCCACCGTGTGCCTGATGGAAAGTCAAGAGAAATGGCACTAAAATACATCTCCAGCGCTTAAACAGTTTTAGTGCATTAGTGTTTTCAACCGGCGGGCTCCAAGGTCACAATCTACTGCTGCGGCCCCCCGCTGACAATATAAAGTGCAGTCTTTACTCATAGTCACTGCGCTTCTGCAAACATGGATCTGCGGCCCGTGGCACACCAGCGATTACAGGATATTATCGATGAGCTGTGGGTTGACAGACTTTATATCAATATCCTCACATTGCAGGGGCAGTAACACACAAACCCATCCGCAATTTTTGAGAGGCGGTTTGTTTATGGAGAACAGACACGCAGTCCACTCAGATGTGAAGTGTTTATTGTTTCAAATCAATCCTATTTACTTTCTTAATGAATATAAAATGTGTGTGATTCAGCAGTGCATGTCACTCCAAAGAAGACCTTTGCTTTTCACCGTTAAAATAAAAATATATATAAGAAAAAAAGGCAAAATAAAGGCTAAACGTAGATTTAGGGCTGTGTTATTAATTGTATTCGATTTTCAATAGCAATTTTGTCTTTCAACTATTACAAAAACAAAATAACGGAGGATAAACGATTCTTGTGCTGCTATTCGTCCGACATGTCGAATGCTGATTAACGAAATGTTCAATTAAGGTGTTCAGTACACTAAAAAACATAACTATAGGATTTACTTTACCTAATTCTTTTGTGTTCATTTGCGCAAGTTTTGCAAGTCAATCTTACTTAATTACGAAAACGTTTTCACCGTTTTTTTTAAAAGCAATTTACTTCAGAAAAACGGTGCAAATAACCCCAAAAATACAGTAAATCTTAATAGTTTTTTTTTACAGTGTTGGTTGTGGCATTGCACGATATATTTGATCTAAGTCATTTTGATAATATTGATATTGATTTTGATGTATCATTTTTATATTATTTATTGAAATTAGGGCTGTCAAACGATTAATTGCGATTAATCACATCAAGAATAAAAGTGCTGACATAATATATGCATATTCGTTTTGTATTTATAAACACGTAAATATTTCCTTCATATGTATACATGTATATGTATTTACTTATATTTACCAATAGTTGAAATTATATTTAAGGTTAATCATTTCTATATTTTAAAATGACATATATGTATATGTTTTAATAAATACAAAATGAATATGCACAGTACACAGACATATATTATGTAAACACAAACTTTTATTCTGGATCCGATTAATTGTGATTAATCGTTGGACAGCCCTAATTTAAATGTTTGCATTAATATTTATTTAATTTATATTTGTTATCTTTATGTTATTTTATAACCTTTTTTTTTCTTTTCTCAACTTCATTGTTTCATGTTGTTTTCAAAGTCAAAGAGCAATTGGGTTAAATAACTGTGATCTCAGTATTGGCCAAAATAATTGTGATTATGATTTCAGCCCTTTTTACATTACTTCCCACTAAATATGATTAAATATAATAATAATAATTATTTGTTTATACCCTAAAAAGCCTCATATTCGGGAAGATAAATGCTTTACTTTGCCTTTACAGCATCTTACGGGACAAATATAATTATTTACAATCCCATTGTAAAAAGCGTATGCAACTCCTCACCAGTTTCTGATCGCTGCCTTTGACGTGCGTCTCCTCATATGACTCATCGTTTCTGGTCCAGCTGTAGGAAATGAGGTAGCTGATAATCGGCGGGTCATACGTGATCTCTGGACGGGTCCACCTCACCACAAGTGCCGTCTTATTCAAGTGCTGGACGTTCATCTTGATGGGAGCGCTGCTGCACGCTGCATAAAACAGAGAGAATGAAAATTAACCTTTTGAAAACGCAGCTCCACGGTTGCCCTTACATGCCACAGTCACTAGATGGCTCAGTTAGACTGCATCCAGCCGCCTTCACGTGTCCTGAATCGTGTTGTGCCCTCTGCAAACACCGGCAGCATCCAAGTTGCTGTTAATCTCCCCAGCAGAAGGTGTTTAATCACCGAACGTGCCGCAGTTTTGGGCCGCCGACAGCACGCGTAGGGGTGAGCTTCTATTTGCAGAGAAATCCGACAGAAGCCTTAAATTTCCTTCGGTTTGGGTCTCTCTGAAATGCACGCGCACATTCGCGACGCAGGCAGACGCACGGATACCCACGCGCACACAAAACGCTCCCTCCCACAGCCACAGGGGAGCCATTACATCCCAAACAATGCTAATTAAAGCAATTCTCCCATCACTCCTCTCACTGAAGCTTCTATTAGCTCTAATCATGAGACGAGTAATACTGAATACACCTGTAATCCGGTACGCACTCATCTACCTTCACTTTCAGGTGCAATTGACACGCATTATAATAGCACTCATATACACGACTGTGACCTTTAGGGATCGATGCTTGTCCTTTACAAAACCTCATAGTCATTATTCATCAAGAATTATATTCATCTATTCATTTTTAAAATGCCTTTGCATACATATATAATGAAAAGGATGCAATTTTTGCATTAAAATAAGGCGTCTGGCAGCGCACTGTTCCTGGTAATGTTACAATTACCCAAAGTAAGGGATAATGTACAGGCAGCCGGTTGTTATCGCAGAAATAAGCCACGACAGTGTGATCTTGTGTCACACACTGAAGAGGCTTATTTCGCGATAACAGCCGGCTGCTTGTACATTATCCCGCTTATCACACGCTACTTGCCACATGAGAAAAAAACTGGACATCAAATGTGAATTTGAAATATTTTATTAGCTCAGTTTTTACCGAATGCTGACTTTCCGCGAGGAAAAGCCGTTAAGTTTCGGGTTTAAAGTAAGAAACGACGTTCAAACGTCACGAACAGGCAAGCAGCATCCGGGTCACAGGGTGTTATTAGTTTTGAGCGGTTGTTATTTGAAAATAACAACCCTTGGAATGTCGCGACTGGCCAATCAGAATCAGCGTTCAAATGAGCCGTGTAATAAGTCCGCATAACCTATATACTTGAAGGCGCATACGTTATTTTATCACTTAACTTAAAGTTAACAAGAACATTTATCCATTAGTCACTGTGCACCACCTCCACACATCATCTGAAGGTCATCAGACTAAACACAGTGGATTTGAATAACCCGAATCACCAGGAGTGGAGTGGTTCTGAGAACACGGTTCTGAGCGGAGCTGTAAAGCACTTGAGTAATCGTCTTCCATTTCTACACTTAAGGCTTATTTAGAGGAAACTGTAATTCATTCGAGCACTTTCGAAACGTAATGTGCTTTTACTCAAAAACATATTTAATGGTACATTTTGCTCTTTTATAATTTCATTTAAATCTCCAGAGTGCAAAGTACATTTTGTTTTACTATGCTTACAAGCTCATGAAATTAGTCCCGGCTGAACTTTTACAGCCACGGACATCCCTTTCATCGTACAGTAAGTGTATTTAAACACATATAGGGTTGTGACCTAAAGCCGTACGTTTAATACAAGAGGATGAACTTGAATCCAGTGTAAACGTGGTCTGCGATCGGTCTATAACTTAATAAATGTCAGGTGACAGGTTTGAGTTGAACATGTGGTGTGTCAGAACACGGAGACTGTGATTAAATGTGTTCATGCATTAGTTGCTTTAATGAGATCCATGCGTCATAACCAGAACATTCTCCACAACAGCTACCATCATTCACAAAGTTGCACACATTTCTCACTTCTTGTGTGTTTTGCATATTACATTTTGGGCTAATTCGACAACGCTCTGAGCAACTAATAAAAGTATAGCGCTCTTGGCGCCATTTAATGCGTTTAAATTTGGTCTCTTTTTTCCCTGGAAATCAGCACAGAAAGACCCAAACAACATGAAACAGAAACGCTGCAGGTTCCATCTGGGCCCAAACTGCGCAGAAATACATCCCAGCCGTAACGCCGCTGAGAAACACAGTAACACAGGTCACTGAGAGACGGCGCAGGTCTCAGATGAGATGCACAGAACAGCGTTTAATAAAAAAGGCCATCTTTGGCCCTCCGGCTTGTTGACCATGGAGAGGGAGATTAATGGAGGGATAAAGCGGGAAAGGAGAAAAGGTGAGAGCAGAAGTCAAATTAGAGAGAGAAAGAGCAAACACTCCGTTAACCTTGAACGGCCGTTTTAAACAGCTGACAAGTATAAAGGGCTTAGTTTAAAGCTCACAAAAATCCGTCGGTATTTACACACTTTGTCTTTCCGAATCCACATGCGCTTATTGTTCTTATATCTTATATAATAATCTTATGGGATCGAATTTTTGGAATTTCTTTTTTTAACCACAACCGTGCTAACAATTTAACAGCACAGACACAAATATTTTAAGGGGTCATATGGCGCGAACACGTGGTTTTCTTTGGTGTGTTATAAGTCGCCCATGCATGTATTAGACACATACAATTGCAAAAATTCAAGGGTCGGAACAAAAATTGCATTCGATCTAAAAGCAAATGCTCACCCAGACCTGCCTGAAACGCCTCGTGTAGCCACACCCCCACAAATCTACGTCAGTTCATGGTATGATTTGACTAAGACCGCCCAAATGTATACGCAAGTGAGGTGGGCGAACCTGACAGTAAAACTGCTCTGGAACCTGATGTTCCAAATATGGTAAGAGGCGTTACATTTCCATCACACGCTTGCAGTATTCGACCAATCACTACGCACTGGTTAACTGGCCAATCATAGCACACCTCGCTTTTCAGAGAGATGAGCTTTGTTAAAAATCTGCGCCTTTCAGAGAGGACATACACATTTAATTACATCTGAAACAAACGATAATATTTGTTTTAGCCGTGTCATATGACCCCTTTAAAGGGATATTTCACCCAAAAATGACAATTCTGACATCATTTATTCACCATGTAGTTGTTCCAAATCTGTGTCAATTTCTTGGTTCTAATGAACGCAGAGAAAGATATTTGGAAGAATGTTAGCATCTGACAGTTTTGGGACACCGTTGAATACCATAATAGAGAAAAAAATGACAATAGTAGTCACCAGTGACTTTACCAGTAATTTACCAGAATGACTTTACCAGTAATTTACCAGCATTGCTGCATGAAAAGGGCTAATTATTACCCAGAAATCTCAGTGGCTAACATTCTTCCAAATAACAAATACAATTATGCAGATTTGGAACAACTTGAGGGTGAGTAAATGATGACAGTAATTTCATTTTTGGGTGAACTGAACCTTCAGTGGTTAATAAAGAAAATCAACACACTTCCGACCGGACACATGCGTAGCTGGTGGAAAAGTTCCGCTATCATCCAGCCCGTTTTGAATTAATCCAAGCTGACAAAAAGTTCATCTCCTGCCCGCGGGCACCACTGATATGCTTCTGTTTTCAGTCCCTGTCAAACTATAACTCCACCCTTTCATCCTTTTTTCCTTTATTGTATCCTTTTTGTTCTCTTTTTATTCCGCGATGACAGCGAACAGCGTCCACAATCGATTTTGCACGACGATGAAATTAAACGCGTAACCAGACGCAGATAAGAGAGGCTACTGTGCATTTGGAACGTGCTGAGTTTTGAGTATCCGTTCATGATATCCGACTCAGTTTCCAAAATGACCTGGACTCATGGATGTCATCATCCTTTCACCCTCTTGTCATCCCGAACCTGTGTGACTTTCTTTCTTCCGCAGAACACAAAAGAAGATATTTTGAAGAATGTTGGTAACTGAACGACATTGAACCCCATTGACTTCCATTGTATGGACACAAAACCACTGCAAGTAAAAATATCTTATTTTGTGTTCTGCAGAAGAAATAAGGTCATACAGGTTTGAAATGACAAGAGGGTGATGATGACGAATTTACATTTTGTGGGTGAACAATCACTTTAAATGAGAATTTGCTCAGCTCTTGCATGCAATGAATTCAATGCAGATGAGTGTTCTGGGTGTACTCCCTTTCTTAAAACACAGGTATAACACTCCTTTATCAATGTTTAACAGGTAATATACATACATTATATTGAAATATATTTCCCTTGCCCTGTAATGAATTCATTTTGTGGTGGAAAGACATCATAACATTTTTGTAATTGATTGGCTGGGAGTACATGCTCCTAACACACACACACACACACACACACACAATGTAATATTATATTATAATTTAAATATAAAAATAAATGTTTTTGGTATTTTGTATAAAATTACAGATAACTGTTATTTAACTTTATTTTGATTTCCTTTTTTTAACCCATGGTTGGGTAAAACATGAACAAACCAAACTGTTGAGTTAAATTAACCTTGAAAATGTCCATATTTGACCCCCATGGTGCGTTGAAATAACCTTGCATTTTTGCAAGTGTGCTTGTCGTTCAAATGACACGACAGAGGAACATTACTAAATTGTGCATTAAAATATCTCTCTCACTTTCTTCTTTCAGCTTTAACGTGACCTTCACATAGCAAAAATCTTCTTTTTGTGAGTGCCCATAGTTAAAGAAAAGCCCCAAAACTGTTTTTCCAATGTTGTGATTGTCAAAGCTACAGCAAGGGGTCGGCAAAATGAAACAATTGTGTTTCATCACACAGAACCTTTGTTGGAGAAGAACAAAGAGACAAGGTAAAATGGCTCGTCTTTGTCTTCTCTGTACATATACAGAAATTCCTCCTTTACCCCGAGCAAGGTTAAGACTGAGGTCTTTCAAGCATGTTATTTGTATACTGTGATCTGCATTTGAGCTGGGGGGTTGTTCGCTTTTTTGGAGAGGGTTTCAACATATGTAAGAACTGTAAATACAAAGAGCAACCTTGGTACACATCTCACAAGACCTAGATTACTGACTGATGAATGTAAAGACAGAAATCAGCATGATAGTTGTTACAATGGCACGTGGGGTTAACAGGTTTATGGTGGGTTAAGCCTCTGCGCTCCTATTGGTTAACGTCCAAAGCATCCATTTTCCCTGTTGAAAAAAAACAGCATATGCTGGCTTGGTATGTTTTGATGCTGGTTTGTGCTGGTTTAATCTGGTCATGTGCTGGTTTACGCTGGTCAAACCAGCATCAAAACGTACCTTACCCAGCATATGCTGTTTTTTTCAACAGGGTTGGACACCAGGAGAGTCTGAAAGTGTGAAGCACACGGACAGAGGCGATACAGAAACAGCGTGCCCTTGAAAAGCTGCAGTCCTGTGCATTTCCTGCGAATGCGGCTGTCACGCCAAGCAGAGAAATGAGCGGGAAAATAGGCAAAGTAAATGACACGACGGCGGAGAACAGCACCATATGCCACCCACTCGCTCTCATTACGCACACACGCTCACCAGCACCGACACAAGCACATATGCGCCGTTGCTTGTGCGCTGTGTGATGCATTATGAGTGTTCACTAATGGGAGGAATCTGAATGTGCATTTGAATCATAAGAGAGTCAGGATATGTGATGCAGAAACAGAATATACAAATGCCGGGCAGCCAAACAGACTCAAGATGTTGTGAAACTGTAGGTGTGTTTTCTACATTCATCATTGAAAGAACACCAGAAAAAGTCATCGTTGTTATAACGCCAATCCGAATTCAAATAAAAAATATGAAAGCGTCTAAACCTGTGCAGCTGTTAGAAGACCCACCTTTAGAAGCCTCGGTACCGTACGGGTTGCCCAGACTGTCAGTCAAGTCAGGCAGCCATGCGTCTTTGACGGCGGATTTGAAGACCTCTCGGTTATCCAGACTCTGGAGTGGGCGGAAGTTGTTACGCAGGTATTCCACAGATTTAACATGGTCCTGCTGTTCGGTTGTGAAGATGGAGTAGAACGCCTCCAGCTGAGCGAGAGAGACACAGAGAGAGAGTTCAGTGTGTTTTAATATCTGTTTCTCATTTTACAGTAAGTCATCTCCCATGATGCCCGGAGTCTCTCTGCCCTCCTTCCAAATTTCTGTTTTTTTCCGTGTAGCTCACAGGCTGTTGAGAGATTTAAAAAACAAGCCCAACTGTCTGTCTTGTTTTCTCCTCGTGCCATGCCTCGCTGATCTTCTGCCTCCTTCCGCTCGTGTTTGCTGAAAACACAAAGTTCTGAAATACACAACGGCGCATTGTCCTCTTAACAGTAGGCTACCATTTCTGTGCAATGAGTCTGAGGGCATGTGATGGTAAGGCCAAACCTTTGCTTTAAACTAAAAACATACCTTCTAGAAGCAGACACCGTGAGCGTGTGTGAGGGTTTGAAAGTTCTCTTCATAATTTGCAGCAGACAGACTGAAGTGTGTGCGTGTGGGTGTTTGGTGTGAAGAAGTCAGCGTGGTCACATAGTGATGATTCAAGTATGTCCAGACGGATCTCACAGGAATAACTATTTTACAAGGTGGCTAATTGGTATGAATTTGTAAGATGTCAAGCAACGTATAATTAGTAGATAAAAGCAATATCGAAGCCCCAACTCTAAAGTTAACCATCATTGGTGCGAATGCAATTCATAATAAAATGTACGGATGAGATCGTATGAATCAATATGAATTAGACACCTCGAAAAATTGTTACAATTTCCCATGAGATTGTATTTTATAGTTTTCCCTCTTTGGGGAAATTTTGGATGGTCCCCCATAAATTCCCCCTAAAAAGGAGAAACACTATTAAAAGGTTTGTAGGTCATGTTAGGATTAGAGGACAGAGAATAAAATTACACTGTAAAAAACTGCTGACTTAAAATACTTAGTATAAAATAAAGTATTGTAGTCGTTAAATCGTTAGTTTTCTTCTTATCATTCTTCTTATATTTCCTTTAGTGCCCTTGTAGGGCTTGACCCCGTAATTGCTGCTTGCAGCTATATTTTCGACTTTTTTTCGTAAGTATAGCAACTCATTACTGACGATAATTTAAAATGTAAGTTGAAATGACTTGTAAAGCCAATTTAATTGTACTAAAATTGTAAAAAATTATGGCAGCAGTTTGTTAAAGTGTATCTAATATATAAGCAATACCCAATGGAAAGAACCAACAAAAAGTATTATAGTTTACAATTGAAACATTTTTGTTCATTTAAATCAAATACAAAATCGGCATAAATATTATTTGAAAACGAAAATCTAAACTTAAAAATGTTAAATGTTTGTTGCCATAGCAATACATTGAAAAATCTCAAATGTTTGTTGCCTTAGCAATAAATTGAAAAAAGTTCAAATTGAGGCACTAAAAATATTAGCCGTAAATAAAGTAAAACTAAACAAAAAATCAAAACAAATTTAACTTGGTTAGCAACATACAAAATAAAAAAAGCATAATAAAATAACAAAGCACAACAAAATAGCTAGAAATTAAGTCGCTTTGGATAAAAGTGTCTGCTAAATGTAAACAAAAATTAGCATGAAAACAAACAAAAGCTACTTCTAAAAAAACCAATAAAACTACAATAAAACTAAAAACAAAACTATAACACCTCTGGTCCCCACCATGACCCAAAAGTGCATGTGTGTTTATGCATTTTGCTCATCCTTATATCCAAAGTGACATACAAAACTTTAAAGATATACATTTGAATGGTTTTGTGCTCCCTGGAAATCAAACCCATGACCTTGCGTCACTAGTGCCACACTTCAACAGCTGAGCTTGCGAAAACGCTGACAAGACAGAAAATATATGACAACAACAGTGTGTACATATGTGACTCTGTCTTATTATCTCAACGTATCAGCATACAAATGAATCAGTGACTTCAAATGACGGTGTGTGCGTGCTTGAGATCTTAACCGCGCTCGAATCTGTGCCTATACTCCCATGAGAATATGCAAACCTTCAAAAGCAATGACAGTGTTGAATCCCAATGTGAAAACCTCTGACATCACTTCCTGCGCCTCACTGTTGACACCCAGATCTGCTGCATCAATATGTAGCTCTGCAATAATCTCCTAATGACAATCCTCGTCTATTAATCCCTCATATGCCGCAGCCGTGCTTCTAAACAGCTTACCGGGATCAGGATCAGGGCCCGGCTACAAAAGCACGGCTCTTATTGTGTACGATTCTTAGCACTGTGGTAATCCCGGATAGATTTGTGTGTGCGTTTATGCAACGACTGTGCATGATGTGTGTGAAGGTTAAGTAATCCCTGGTGGGAAATCAGAGCAACAGGGCCGTTCTGGGTCACACGTGCGGGATGTGTGTGTGTAAACGCTCAGAATCTAAGGCTGAGAAATCCCTTATGGGTAACCACAGCAACAGGGCATTTTGGGGGCATCCGCCAGTGTGCGTGTGTGATTTCTACGCCTGCTCCAGATGTTGCAAATGAAGTAGACTGACTGAGCATCGATCGGCTCGAAAAGCGCCCAGAGCTTCGGCTGTCAGACTCCGTGACCTACTTCCTGCTTTGATGAAGAACAAAAGGACCAGGAAAACGGAGAGTGAAGGACAACTGTCCTCCTCTATACACTCGCTTCTATCTGCCTCGGCGCTGTTCGCTTTAAAAGAAAATCACCCAGAGACAAAAGCCAACAAAAGAACTCTAAGAGGTGTCAAACGAGAGCAAGAAGCTTCTGTGAGCGCCGTTCAGAGACCGCGTCTTCCTGTTGAGCTGTGACCCGTGCACGCATCACTTCCTGTGTGTGTGATGTGAGGACAGGCTCAGAATATCATCTGAATACTGTGATTCGTACGCATCACAGAAGGGCATCATTTCAAACCTGCATGACATGCAGAACACAGAAGAAGATATTTTGAAGAATGTTGGTCAATGAACAGCATTGGCCCCCATCGACTTCCAATGTATGGACACGAAACCACAGAGACATTTCTCAAAATATCTTCTTTTGTGTTCCACAAATAAAAAAAGATTCATATATGTGCTTTGAATGTTTTTTCTTCTTGAGTGAATTATCCCTCTAATATCTAGAATTGTAGTTATCTATTAGTCAGAGAGAAGATCCCATATGTCACAATTATCTGATCTAATAGCCATATTTTTGTTATCCGCTGTGTCAAAAAGATTCTAACTACTGAATAATATCCCAATATTCATAATAGCAACATCGTGACGCCTCTAGCTTTAAGGCAAGGAAGAAGAGTTTGTCAAATACACCACACTGTTGAGTTTTATGACTGAGGTCTATTATAAATCCTTAAAGTCTCATTTTCAACTGCGTCAGATTCAATACGCCATCGACACTTTTCCTGTTCTATAGCTACAAAGAGATGACGTCTCGTAGTCATAAATCATGGAACAAGTATGAAATAACATGAAATCTTACATGGGCGGATGAGGGTCAGCATATATCCTTTGATCTTACATTATGTCAGAGCAAATCCTCAGTTTTCCTTTCTCTTTTAAAGCATGCCAAAGAGAGGCCAGAGAGCGGATCGGTTACACTTATAAAGGAGAAAAACCCTCATAAACGTTCACTGAGCTTTGACAGTATAAACCTTATTCCCCAATTATTAGGCCGTTTTTTCTGACCCGATGTGTTTGGTATCTGATTCTGTCAGTGGGGGTGGTGATACCGGACCACCCTCATGAGACCTGCTCCAACACCTGAGGCCTGATGTATAAACACTGCATTCTCACAATTTGCCACGTACGTGTCGGGATTTATGAAAAATAAAGGCAAGGACACTCTTGACTGTGAAATCTACACAAAGATTTAGGACTTCCAAACTGTATGACTTTCTTCTGAAGAACACAAAAGAAGATATTTTGAAGAATGTTTGTAACCGAACAATGGCGGTACCCATTCACTTGCATTGGTTTTGTGTCTATACATTAGAAGTGAATGGGTAACGTCATTGTTTGATTACCTACATTCTTCAAAATATCTTCTTTTGTGTTCTGCAGAAGAAAGAAAGTCATAAAGGTTTGGAAATGAATAATTTTTTCTTTAAAAGATGCAGTGACGCTGGAGTTGGTGTTGCATGTTTATGGAGATGCCCAAGTCAGTCTGGCAAAAGATTTGTTTGGCTTCAAGGCCTTCATACACACAGATGTTCCCTGTATTTGTCATGAGCTCTGTCTAATAAATCTGACGTAGCTTTACTCCTCAGACTCCTCAATTGGGTCACCTGCTCAGCATTATGGGAACGGGGACGTCGAGCTCGGCTTTGAATAAAGATGCATAATCAGTTCCCAATCAGCTCGCTCGAATAATTCTGTCCTAAAACAAAGACTTATTTTACAGTCATCAAGCATGAACCGCTCCCGAAGATAGACTCACCTGTTTGTAAGAGAGGAACACAGGGCGACTGAAGACAATCCACTCCACTACTTTACTGCAGGGTGGGGTGGTCAGAGAGCCAATGTAACGGTAGTAGCTCCCTAAGGAGGAGGGTAACAGGTCTCGCAGCACGAAGGGCTCCAGAAAGGTCTCTTTTTCTGAAAATGGACACAGACACGTTGGATGAGAAATAGAAATGTGGAAGAACAAGCAAATTCCAGGACAGTCTACCAGTAAAGTTAAACAAAAAACTAAATGAAACGAAGCAAAGCAAAGTAAAATAAAAAAATAAAACGTAAACAAAAACAAAAAATGATGTCATCATTTATGATGCCAGCCACAGTCACAAAATAAAATAAAATAGTAAAATAAAATACAAAGAATGATGTAACCATTTATGATGCCGGGCACAGTAAAAAAATAAATAAAAAAATGATGTAATTTTAATCATTTACAAAATAAAATAAAATAATAAAATAAAAATAAACACAAAGAATGATGTAATCATTTATGATGCGCGCGGCACAGTCACAAAATAAAATAAAATAATAAAATAAAAATAAACACAAAGAATGATGTAATGATTTATGATGCCAGGCACAGTCAGAAAATAAAATAAAATAAAAATAAACACAAAGAATGATGTAATGATTTATGATGCCAGGCACAGTCAGAAAATAAAATAAAACACAAAGAAGAATTTCATAATTTATGAAGTCAAGCACAGTCACAAAAAAACATCATATATGATGCCAGGCACAGTTACAAAACAGAATGAAATACAACGTAAAATAAAATAAAATAAGAATGCTATGATGTCGTGTCACTGAAAACAAAAAATAAGACTCTTTCCTCTTTTTCCCGGTGAACCACAAAAGAATATATTTTAGGAAATAAAGTTCTGTATAAGGAAGTCATGAGGATGAAAAAAATGCCGAAAGGATTATCAGTTTTAGTGAATTATCCCTAAACATCTGTTTTGTACTAGAATTGTTTTACTCCACTTGTCGATCCAAAAGAAACATGTGCCAACCCTAACGTTCAAGCTATGGATGAGTTGTGCATGTTTTAAAGCCGGTCAATCCTCGTGTGGACACAATCGGCAGATTTCTACCCATAATCCTCCTCCTCTGATTGAAGCGCTTATCAGGTCCACCCGACAAAGCCTGTCCAACATATGTCTGGCCTGAACACATTATAAAACAAGAACCGTTAAATTACAGCTTTCCTCCTGAGTCCTGTTTTCATTTACAAACACAGCCTGAAATCAAGATGAACAGATGCAGAATGATTCGATGTCAAGCGACAATAACATGAAGAATAAAGAGCCAATCCACTGACCCAAATTCCCAAGATTTGCTCGAAAAAGGAAACAGCGTCTGATTCAATATCTTCGTGTGAATTCTGTCCTGTACTTTTGATTTTGGTACAACCGTGCGTCCTCAAAGCAAACGCACACACTCAAACCAAAATAAAAAAGTGCCGTGTTGACGTTGACATGGTCTGTCTTGTCATCGTGCGATTCCAGACGTTAGAAATTAATTGCCAATCAGTGCGGCGACGGCCGGGCCAATGGAGACTTCAAAGCACCGCTGAAAGACTGAATTAATGGACTTGTAATACGTTCCGTGGAGAAATGGAGAATTCATTTCACTGTTTTGATTCACGCACCCCAGAGAAGGGACGCTTGGTTGAGTGAACAATGCTCAACGACTGGTGTGGCCCGCAAGGGGACTAACATGAACTCAGACAACACAACACGCCACTACCAATCACAGCGGGCTTTAGAGATACCGCAAACTGATAGCGCTCTCATTATTACTCGCTCAGACACACAGAGAGAGAGAAAGAGAGGGAGAAATAAATGGAAGCGTGCTCTCATTTATATGCAGGGTGGACGGCTAGCGTGTAAATGGGAAGACTAACATGCCTTGTGTTGTGTGTATATTGAAGTTAAGGTTGAATGAATGGTAATCCCCTAAAGGTTGGGCTGGGAATGGAAGAGAGAGAGAGAGAGAGAGAGAGAGGTTTTTTGCTGTGCCTCGGTGGCATGGTAATGGATGGCACCGAGCGATTTTCTGTCATACACACACACATACAGCCACAGGGCAAACACTCTCCAGTCGCACATCCGTGTGTGAACCCAGCACGACACAGACTCTCTCTCCGCATCTCACAGCCTCGTCGTCTAAAGTCCATTTTAATGTTACATTACTGCTGCACACCAGGGGAAGAGGCACTGTCACTGATCGACTATGAACATCCAGTTGAGTCTGTGACATGGATAATCGACGTTATATTAACCCTGTTTATATTTACATTCACGCATTTGGGAAAAAAACACCTGATGCCGATGCCAAAAATAAGCGTTTACTCACCCTCGAGTTGATCCAAATCTGTATAAATGTCTTTGCTCTGATGAACACAGAGAAAGATATTTGGAAGAATGCTTATAACCAGACAGCTCTCATAGTAGGAAAAATGAAAACGGTAGTCAAAAGTGCTGCGGAACGGTTTGCTTTCCTACATTCTTCAAAATATCTTCTTTTGTCTGTAATGTTTCCTACTATGGAGGTCAATGGTGGCCAAGATCTGTTTGGTTACAAGCATTCGTCCAAATATCTTTCTCAAAGAAATGTATACCGATTTGAAAAAACGAGGATAAGAATTAAATTTTTTTTGGTTGAACTGTTCCATTAACGTTTCAGTTAAATATCATATGAGAAATTATACCTAATAATATGATCCTACACCCAAAAATGAACATTCTGTCAACATTTACTCACCTTCGAGTTGATCCAAATCTGTATAAATATCTTTGTTCTGATGAACACAGAGAAAGATATTTGGAAGAATGCTTATAACCAAACAGCTCTCATAGTAGGAAAAATGAAAACGGTAGTCAAAAGTGCTGCGGAATGGTTTGCTTTCCTACATTCTTCAAAATATCTTCTTTTGTCTGTAATGTTTCCAACTATGGAGGTCAATGGTGGCCAAGATCTGTTTGGTTACAAGCATTCGTCCAAATATCTTTCTCAAAGAAATGTATACCGATTTGAAAAAACGAGGGTAAGAATTACATTTTTTTTGGTTGAACTGTTCCATTAACGTTTCAGTTAAATATCATATGAGAAATTATACCTAATAATATGATCCTACACCCAAAAATGAACATTCTGTCAACATTTACTCACCTTCGAGTTGATCCAAATCTGTAT
Organism: Triplophysa siluroides; assembly: GCA_006030095.1. Taxonomy (NCBI): domain Eukaryota; kingdom Metazoa; phylum Chordata; class Actinopteri; order Cypriniformes; family Nemacheilidae; genus Triplophysa; species Triplophysa siluroides. Next base: position 367,529 of record VCII01000835.1, on the reverse strand, counting down.
AAATATCTTTGTTCTGATGAACACAGAGAAAGATATTTAGAAGAATGCTTATAACCAGACAGATCTCGCTCCTTATTTACTGCCATTTTATTTTTTGAACACAAAAGAAGATATTTTGAAGAATGTAGGACAGCAAACAGTTCTGGGTCACTTTTGGCTCCCACTGTATTTTTTCCTTCTATGGTAGTCAATGGGGGGAAAAATCTGTTTGGTCATAAGCATTCTTCCAAATATCTTCCTCTGTGTTCATCAGAACAAAGACATTTATACAGATTTGGAACAACTCGAAGGTGAGAAAATGATGACTGAATTTTCATTTCTGGGTGAAGTGTGCCTTTAAGAACACAGCTCTCGACTTCCGCCCCCTCCTGAGAGCTTTAAATACAACGTGAAAAATTCTTGCTCTACCCGACAAAGATGTGAAACTCTTAAGCGCCTTTGAGCTGCAAAAACTACAGGGCACCACGAAAACCGCTCACTTCAGACTTATTCTGATATATATATATACCAGGCGAATGTGTTGCTGAATCCACACGCGTGTAATTCGAGTCACAAATCTCTGATGCGACGCGTGCGCTGGTAGGTGAGGAGGATGAAATTACACACGTCTGCGTGCTGACGGGAGAGATGCGGCGCTGTCGGAGTCTGTACAGACCCCCTGCTCTTATCTGTCTGGGATAAGGACAGAGAACTCAGCTCTGTCCCACCTCCCGCCGAGAACACAAACACACGCACCTTTATTCAACCCTCTACTCCAACCCTACTGAGCAAACAAGATCAACACGCTCCAGCAAACAGGCCGCGATAGCTCGACCGCTGCGGACGGAGAGAGTGAGTTATAAAGATGAATAAATGTGCTTCTGTGTGCTTTGAGCCTCGATTGCTAGAAGATTGTGGGTTCGATGACGGACAGATGGAAAATAACATGTTCCGTTAAAGGGACAGTTTACACCAAAATCCCCCCCGAAATATCTTCAATCTTGCGTCATTCGAAACCTCTATATGACTCTGTGGAACACAAAAGAAGATATTTGGAGAAATGTCTCAGCGGTTTTGTGTTCGTACAATGGAAGCCAATGAGGATCAACGTTGTTTGGTTAGCGACATTCTTCAAAATATCTCCTTTTGTGTTCCGCAGAAGAAAGAAAGTCACACAGGTTTGGAATGACATAAATGACGAAGAATTTTCATTTCTGGGTGAACTACTGTATCTCCATCATCTTCCAAATGCATAAATGTAAATGCCTTTTCCTATGGTGAGCATCACACACATTCTGTTCAGAAACCTAATATTACTCATCCCACGGATCTTAAACATTCTCGTCACATTATCAGACACAAAATCCTCCTCCTCGACTTGCAGGTAAAACATTTCCCATCACGGTAAAATCTCTGTGTTGGTACCGTTTAGAGCGAGCGCTATTACACCGCATTAGAGTTGATCTCTTTGTAAGAATGGCTTTTAGTACCGCGGGTTTCCAGATTACACCGCGACTTCGTCATGCTTCCACTGTCTTGCTCGCGATTTCCACAAGCGTCTCTTTTGGGCATCAGGCCGGTAATTACCATCAAAGCCTCTGCGTGCCTTCAAACTTCACGCGGACACAGAGAGATGCTCTTGAGATGACTGAACAGAGTCTATTAACAAAAATATCCCTTAAAGACGTCAATTTACTCGGTGGGAATCACAGACACTTCTGGCTGTTTCATCTCAATATTCTGGAGCGTACATGTGTTCACACTGAGAGCAGCTGGTGTCTGGACCGTTTCTGCGCTTTTAATGTTTAAAAGCAGAGAGGAGGTGCATTGTCTGAATAACGCTTGTGACTTCTAGGAGGGTCAACTATTTGGAGAGAATTTACAGGAGCCACTTTCAGGGGTGCGATATGAAGGTTCATTTAGTTAGAACAAGCCGAATTATTTATTTTGGTGTCCCTCAAGCGCGGTTTGCCACATTTCAGCAATTGTTGGGAAAATGGTTTTCTTTTTCAACGCTAAAATACCTTCTGCCATCCAAAAGTGAACGTGCAAAGACAGAGAGGGCGGAGTCTAGTGAGTCTACACTCCACCGCCTTGTTAAAATGATCAAGTCAACCGTCAATGAATAACTCAATTTAAGAAACAGTTAACCGGTGTTTCTCAACAGGGGGGTCATGACCCACAAGGGGGTCCCAGCTGACTTCCAAGGGGGCCCTGAAGATGACTAGTATTTTAAAGCAACACTATGTCATTTTCGAAATGGTTTCCAAACGCCGTTTCTTCATTCGCCGGTTCCCTCAGCTTAGTCAACCAATTCACGTGTATTGCGCTGCCTACGGGGAAGCTTATACAGCGGCATTATTTACGACACTGGTAACCGACAATTGCGCTCATCAACCACATGGGGGAACCCGCGAGCAAAGCTTGGTAGTGTTTCTTCAAAAGAACACAAAATAAGCATCAAAATACATAGAAAACTAAAAATACGATCGATTTTCACAATCACAAGCTTCAGCTCGTGCGCCTATGAAGAAGTGTCTCTTTCCTCCAACATCCACCAAATACCACAGGTGTAAAAATGACACCCTCCTTAAAGCCAGACACGAGATGACACAGAGCAGATGATGCGTTCGTGTGGGTGTTTGTCAGCCTGGATACATGGCAGGTATTTGTATTGTATATTTATGTAAGAGACAAACATTCTGACTACACAAGTTCAGCACATGTTCTGCATGACAGCCCTGCTTTCTCACCCAGACCTCCTGACTCAATATCATCCTCATCATTATATCACGCAGTTAGTCAGCGGACGCTTAGACCCGAGGCGAAAATGCCGTCAGCTCCAGAACAGACTGACTAACAGCAGACCCGTCTGTTTTATTCCTTCCACCGTGTAAGACACACTGAATACCGATTATCGACTTGCTGCTATTGCAGGGACAAGTAAAATAATGAATATAATTGAAACAATAAACAGAAGTGCATTTATGATCATTAAATATTGGCTTAACCCCGCATTGTGAAACCAATGTCAGGTTGAATTAAGAGATGTTAAGAGTTTATCTACTCACCATGATGGACCACTCCTCTCAAACCGTGAATAATCGGATCTACCGCAGGATTGTCCTTTATCCCCACCTGAGTAAAAGAAGATAAAATGATGAGAATAATGACTTTACAAACGCTCAAGAAGTTACGACACACAGTGTGAATGACAGACAGACAGATACTTCTTCAGCGTTGCACGTGATGTTGTGCTCTGCGCTGATGTCATAAATGCAATAGGATTGCAAGCGCTCGCACACATCACATCCATTACATCTCATACAGCTTGAAAGGCTCTTTTATAGATTCCTCTGAATCATTGAATGAGTTGAAGGCTCCAACATGCATTAAACACTGAAAGAGAGCATCTACGGTGTTGACCTTTGAAGTGCACGTCTCTGCGTGCGTGCGCCGGTTAAAGAAAGACTGACATCCTGCTTTATGTAGTCCACGTACAAAACTGATATAGCCTAAAAATGTATAGACACATCACGTTCATGTTAAGAGAGTGTGTGGTGGTTGTGCATAGAGAACGTGAAGCTGACGTCACGCCCCATGTTGCATGTTGCAGTGGCACCGCCATCTTGGGAGGATCAAACTCCACTGCTATTATTGTTTTGATAGTAGCGTTGCTTGGTTTGTTTGATATATGGAGAAATCGAAAGCGAAAGAACCAGGGGCTTTTCCTGAACGACTCTGCATAATGCTAATGCAGTTTTTAACACAGCAAGACCGACCTACCATAGTTATATATTACCTAATCAAACAAGAAAAACAAAACACTGCATTGAACGCACTAGCAGGCATCCACCCAAGATGGCGTAACACTGACCACGTTTACATGGACAACAATAATCTGATATTAACCCGATTAAGACAATTCTCTGATTAAGAATGGACAATGGCTTTTTGACTAGCTTAATCCGTCTAAACTCATAATTTTAGTAAACACTGATCGAATTAAGACGGGTGGAGTGCTCCTATTTTAGTCGCGTTATCGAAGTGCAGTGTAGACATGTACACACTTTAATCGCACTATTCCCGGTGCGTAGGAACTTTCCAACACTTTGCGACAGGTGACACACGCACGGCAGTGGCCAGCCGTTTCGTTTTACGGCAAACAACATGGCTTCAAGCAAGAAAACGCATTTTTGGTCCGAACGGGAAACAAGAAAGATGCCAACGATTCTAGAAAATAAATGAAACACCAAAAACTGTGTGTGGTACCATGGCAAAGACGAACTGTTTGTTGATAAGTTACATGAAATTATGGAGGAAACGTCGAATGGCGTCGCTGTCGTATGCCATTAATCGAACTATGTAGTGTAACATATAAAACTGGAACATGAAAGGTATATTCATAAAGCAAATCATGTAAACGAAATATTCGCTTACTCAGAATAGGGCAAATCATTTTATTACTGACGTCCATGTAAACGTGGTGATTCAACACGACGTGATGTAGCTTCACATTCTCGATTGCAGGTCAAACTAACACTCCCATGATGCCGGAATCACAGTCGAAAAGGATTCACTCACTTCCACTGGCCCTTAACCGTTCCTTCTCCCTCTCTCTCATAAATCTTTCGAAGCTCTTTGAACCCCTCTTATGCTGTTTCCTGAATAAGAGAATTCCAGAAGCTCGACGCAGGAGGCCGTGAACAGCACCATTCGGAAACTGCACGATTCATGGCCCTAAAGCAAGGGGTCAAGTGCTCATCTACTGATGTTACACACACAGACGCAGGAGTAAGAGAGAGTTACACACTTGTAATGTTGTCTAATGGGATGCTTCTTTACAACCACAAATTTTGTTTGCTAGTGGTATTAGGCATGTGACGGTATCCATAATAATTGCTAAGACTTTTAGCGTGGTATTATCACGGTATTGTGTTACATTTAATAGACGTATTTGCTGTCATCAATACTTTCATATGCAACCGGCGCCATGAAGCTTTTCATTTATTGATTGAATTAAACAGATTTCAGCATTTTTAAAAAGGTTTTGTTGTTCTCCATCGGCAATAATTGCGTTAAAGCATTCTGAATCTTGATAGAAAGTGAGCTGGTGTATTAAAAAATAAAATGTAAACAATTATGCTCGTATGTAATCTAGGATTATACAGTATTTTGAATTGCCATCAGTAACAATATTGTGCGAAGGAATTATCACAAATTGTATTATTGAATACCGGAACAAGTTATATACATATAATAAAATTCAATAATTGTGTTAAAATACTGTGTGAAAGCAAAATAAGAAGATTAAAATATGAAAAAATACACATATTGTACTATATTGAATATGAGTTGACAAGCAATAAGAATGGACATGTTAAGCCATAACATGGATAACGTCTTTAAACCTTCATTACACAAGAAACTATTTAAAAAGGTTTTGTTTTTATTTTCATGGTTATTTTAATAATCATTTTTGTAAATGTTAAAGTTTAATTAATAGACATTTACATTTATGCATTTGGCAGACGCTTTTATCCAAAGCGACTTACATTGCATTATCCTGTACATTTGTACATAGGTATTTGCAATCCCCTGGACATTGTATAATAAACCATTTTGGTTTTTTGCCGGGTCGCCACTAGGTTCTCATTGTAAAATCACAAAGCAAAACCAACAGAGATCCAGAATACAGCCCATTAAGTGTTGACCGGAAAGTGTCGTGAGTAAAAAGAGTTTTACATGTTTTTATACAACAGGAAGAGGTTTAAGTGCCGCTGTGCTAAGGTGAGAGTGAGAAAATAGAGACCAAAAGCATAACATCAGCAAACGGCATATTTTAGTAGCACAGGAGCAGCATGCCTCAGGACAGCAAAGAGCAATGTGTTTTGAAAAATGATGGAGAGAGAGAGAGAGAGAGAGAGATAGAGAGAGATTGATTTCGAGAGAGCAGAGAGAGAGAGAGCGAGAGAGAGAGAGAGAGAATCTGAGAGAGAGAGAGAGAAGAGAGAGAGAGAGGACAGACTTCACGACAATCAGATCACATTCACTGCAAAAATAAAAAATCTGTCATTATTTATTCACCCTCATGTCATTTAAAACCTGTATACGAGTCTTTCTTTTGTGGAAGACAAAAGAAGATATTTTGAGAAATGTCTCAGTGGTTTTGTGTTCATACACCAGAAGTCAATGGGGACCAATGTTATTCGGTTACTGGCATTCTTCAAAATATCTCCTTTTGTGTTCCGCAGAAGAAAGAAAGTCACACATGTTTGAAATTACACGAGGTTGAGTAAATAATGAATGAATGTTCATTTGTGGGTGACCTATCCCTTTAATTTCATTCAAAACCGCAAGGTGTTTAGTAATATACGCAGCGGACAACACAGCAGGGTTTTAAACGCAGCTCATATTGTGCCTGCTGCTTTACACAGCATTAACTCTGACTGGATTTTAAGCATCACTCTACAAAATGAGCTTGTATAGTAGATGCCAGAGGTCACCCACAACCCACAAACACCTGGACTTCCTCACGGAACAACCTCTGAGGGAAAATAAAGAGCGGCATACTGCTTTAAACTCCATTTAAGAGCTCTGTTTCATCTCACAGGTAAAAATAGCACATGCAAATCAATAAAGTTCAAAGTATGTTGTAGCAGATGGAAAATAAAATCCTCACTCTCGGTTCAAACAAGAAATGAAGGTTTTTTTAATATAGCATCTGCGACCTGTGTTTTCGACACGTTCTAGAAAATCCAGCAAATGATTGAAATAAATTAAGGAAGGAAAATAAATACCAAAACATACACGTTTACAGTAAACTATATACCGTTTCTTACAGGTTACAAATTTGGCTTCTTCTTCTACTTAGAAAAAAGAAGAACAAAAAATCTACGAAAGGTTTGGTCACAAACTAAAGGCTAATAGCTGTGGATCACACCTTGTGAATAGTGTCTGTGGACATGCGGCTTGTAAACAAGCCCGTGAAAGTCTCATGATAAATGTTACTACTGCTATCTTCCTTAATCAGGTAGAGATGGACTAAATGCTTGGTCAATAAAGAAAAAGTCCCAAATAAAAAAAAGCCATCGAGCTGGACACATAGGCTACTACAAACTCTTTCTCAGAAAACCGTATAGTATACATAAGATAAATCAGATATTATACAAAAAAAGATACCAGTGTTGCTTCTTTTAATTTCAAGATATGTTCAGAACATGCTAACATACGATTCTTGCGATGTCTAAAGTTTACACTAAATATAGTATTATAGCTAACTGTGATGTTAAAACCCCATGGTTATCAATATCAAAAATGAATTTGACTGAGCATTATTTATCCTTAAAAAAATCAAGTAGAAGATATTTTGAAGAATGTGGTTGACTGGCCCCCATTCACTTGCATTGGGGACCAGGACTGTTCGGTTACCAACTTTCATCAATATATCTTCTTTCGTGTTCTGCAGAAGAAATAAAGTCAAACAGGTTTGAAATGACAAGAGGGTGAGTAAATGATGACAGAATGTTCATTTTTGGGCGAACTATCCCTTTAATATTGTTATCCTGAATCCTTTTGGCCACAACAATTGGTACCCAATTACCCCCAACACAGGCACAAAACCTACTGAGTCAAGGCCCAAGAGAACATTCGCTGTAGACATTAAATCATTTTGCGAAATAATACTTCATTAAATGGTGTTTTCTCCATGCAACTCCTATTTGATCTAATCTGAAGGGTCATTAAAAGTAAAAACTGTACAAATATTCTGCACACAGCCTTACCTGGAGTCATCCAGTCACTAGAGGACGCGGTTCAGAGTTTCCGCAAACAGGGTCATGTAAATCACTTTGGATAAATGTAAGTGCCATAATTTGCACTTTCAACCATATCACTTCATAGACAAGCCTTTCAATTCTTTACCATCTGTGAAAAGCTTCAAAGGGTTGGTAGAGAATCTACAGAAACAAGAGCAACACTAACACACACGCGCCGACTCTGTTTCTCAATAATTGTTTTTCTGATGTGTTTGATAAGTCTTTTGAACTCTTGCTTATTACAGTCTGAATGCATTGACAGATGTGTAATTTCTTAAAATGTTAGAAATGAATGCACGCGAATGCACACACACGTGTGTAGCTAAATCCGACAAAATGCTCTATTAGAGACATCTTATAGATAAAAACTGAAATAAAATCATGTTTTCTTGTAAAAAAAGCAACTAGTTTTCTGTTGGAACAATTGCAATTGTATATATTTAGGTTTTATGTCATCAAGGTATATTTATGTGTAATTGGGTATATCCTCATTTAGGTAACTATGTGTGTGTGTTTTCATATTGAAAAGTGTGGCAGTGTGTCGTCTGTGAGTGCAGTATCACTAAGCTTAATGGGACGAGAAAAACCTCTTCACAAAATCAATGCTTTTTAATGCTTGCACTTAGCAGTGACAAAGCTCATGAAGACGGTGTTAAAACCAGCGAACGCTCACCTGAAAGAAGACAGCCATGGCTGCGATCACTCGCTTCTCTTGTATGGCTGCATTGAGACTGTCGAAGTCATCTGAGTTGTACATGAAGATCTGCATCTGTGAAAGTGAGACAGAGAATTCGAGTCAGCCTATCAGATTGTAATTTAAGCATTATTAGGACAAAACACACATATAGTCTATTATCAATATCTCATATAATCCCATTCCTCCTAATCCGCCTTCGCCCGTCGAGTCTGTACGCCAAGCCCTGTCCATCCTCTTATCACTCTGATGGGGTCTCTGGCACCGGATTGCGACTAATAAATGTGCTCAAGTCTCCGCAGGCCGAGACGAAGGGCAGTGCCAACCTGTTACCCATTCCTGTCGATACCTTTACCACAAAAGCTCTCTGAAAAAGATAACGACCTGCGATCGGACATTGAATTCTGTATTGTGTCAACAGACGGTGTAGATTTATCAACAGATAAACAAACTGTCCTGACATGGGTCCGAGAGACGTTCAAAAGGAGGAAATACTATTGGACTGCTTAGAGGAGGTTCATACGGACTGAGATTTGTGGATACCAACTTCTGCAACGTCAAGAGTTCAACTAAAGTTGACAGATAAAATTTTAAAATGATGTGTGAAAACAGGGTCAGAAATTTTTTTAAATTATATATATAAATTTAGTTGAAATAATTAATGATTAAATTATCATTGGATCCTAATGATTTAACTTAACCACAATTATTTCAGATAATAGCATTTATGTTAAAAACCTTTTTAAAACAACAGTCTGTCCATAACTGTATACATTTGTGTCTAGACATTATCATTATTTATTATTATTGTGTTACATTCTTCAAACACATTATAGGTAATTTTGCTTTGATTTTGTGTTCGTTAAAAGTAATAATAATAATAATAATTATTATTATTATAATTAATAATAATAATAATTGTTTGACATAATTATTATTGTGGCAACTGTGACAATTATCTATTGAATATGAGAACAAATAAAGTATATTAATTTGTAAGACATTAATTTGTATGAATGTGTACAAACCAGAAAATTGCCAGGAAATTTATAGCAATTTACACACAAATGCTTTCCATCCGAATAGCAATTTTTTGTGGCTACACTGTTTAAAAACCAATCATTTTACAGAATTTCCACAAATAATGTAAAAAAACTTAACATTTTTTAACATGTTTTACAGATTTTAATGCTTTTTTCAAATATGGTCAAAAACGTTTACAATTACAGAAACATTTACAAGATAAACAGGAACAACTGTTACTTTACGGTTAATTTCTGGCGACCCAGCTGCCTGAAAATGTCCTATTTTTTACAAGATTGTTTCATAGGAAAAACTTTTCATTATTGGCTTCCGGTTAATCTGTTTTAAAATTCTACGGTTACTAGAATTTAACACGTTAGGACAACCACTATGACAAAGAAACAATAAAACAATCATTAAAAATCATATAAACATTTAATCAAATGGATTAACAAATGCATTAAAACTAACAGCTAAACGGCAATTTAACATTCTTATTGAAGACCTTAGATTCAAGTTGCAGGCAGATTGTCTCAAACACAATTCTCCTTCAAAAGAAAAAATGTTCAATGCTGAATTTTACATCTCCACAACAGATCAGCTGCATTATGTATACACCTCGCAATCCAAAGCTCTTCAAATGAAGAACGAAAGCCTCATCGTCTGACACATACGGTTGTTTTTCTCCACTTCTCCACTTCTCCATCAGCATTGTCAATATTATGCCTGCTGCATTTTTTACCCGCCTCTGTAATCCTTACACGAACCTTACAGCATAGCCCACTTTGATCTAATTCGGTCTCTCACACCTCCATAGCTTCAGATCTTAGATAGTACGCCGCCTGCCAGAGAACTCATGAGCCCACGGGCCCGGGCTTAACGCCTCCATCCGCAGCGTTCATGTCCTACAGGCAGTGATTAATGACATAAATATCTGAACAATTTCTGAATACATGTTCTCAAACGAAAATAAACAACAGAGAAGCAGATTAACATAACAGGGTCATGAATTTCTTAACCTCTCGCTATTGGAAGATGTTAGTAGTGTGTTTGTATTCAAGCAGAAGAAGAGGTGATAGACAGCGAAACATCCTCCATAGATAAAGAGCATAGTTGGTCTTTATGGAGAGAAAAGCAAGAGTCTCGTGATAGTGACACCCGGTGCAACCATCTCAATAAAGTCAAAGCTGTCTTTGGTATTCTGGTTCTTGAAGGTCGATGAAAATAAAAGCTGGTGTATAGTGTATACGGCCTGCTAATAAAATAGTATGTGAAACAGCCTTTATTCAATGATAAATGCTCCAAAGACTAGTGTGCTGTAACACAACCTTATGACGTTAGATATTTAATTTGTTAGCATTTCTTTTCACAAAGATAAAAAATACAGTGAAACTGAAATATAAATGATGCCTAATAGCGACACAAAAAAAGAACTAATAAATAATAAAATGAGAAAAGCAAATAACAAATTAGCTAAAGGTAAAAAAACATTATATTTGAAATATAATACTATATTAATAACTAATGTAATGTAATGTAATATAATATAATATTAGTGAAGTGAAGTCAAATCTTTGAAAAGTTATACTATATTAATATATAATGTAATGTAATATATAATCAAAAAATTTGATAGCATATACAAATATCTATTAATATAATATACAAATATAATACTAATTTGCTAAAATAATATAAAATGTTATAATATATTAATATAAAATAAAAGGCTGTTCCCAATGTGTTTGGCTGTGTACCCTTTAAAGAACTCTAAGTGAGCTAATAGTGTGTGTGTGTGTGTGTGTGTGTGTGTGGGAGGGAGGGAGGGTAATAGACTATGCTAAATGCTAAAGCACCAGAGGGTTCATTACAGAAATGCCAATAATTTATTCAGATTTATTAAAGCCAGAGAATTACACCAGCATAGAAAAAGGTGAACCCTGGGTCAGGTCACCTTTACAACAGAGGACAGACACAAAAAGTTGTGTACACATGTGCAGCCCACGTGCATGCAAATACATGCAAATGCACAAAGACATTAAAGGGCATTGTTTGATGGAAACACAACGGAGCAGACTTTATGATAATAGAGCCTTGTGCCTAACCCATCCCTTGTAACAGATAAATAAATACAATAAAACAACACAATATAATGGTGACCCCACTAAACTGATAACGGCCTATACGATTAAACAATGTTACCCATGAATATACTCCTTTTCTATATAGAGAGGTACATATTCAAGAATATTCTTAATAGATTTTCATTCAAATGTATTATTAATGCCATAAATTGCAAAGTAAATTAAAGTTTAAATGATCAATTAATCGACAATCAACTGAAAAAGTTTTATGGCAGATGACAAAATTGGTGACAAAACCCCAAAGACTTCTTAAGTCACGTCATATAATTTGTTTAATTTTGCGGTACGTCACACCACTGAGATACCGTCGTTGCTGCAAGGTTATTAACAATGTTGCAATAGCAAAAGTATATCGCTACCAACACTAGTGTGTTCATGCTGTTCCTATCTGATCAACATCAAGCGGAGGAAGTGTATGAGGAAAAAATGTAAAAAACAATCATTATTTTTCTCTCTTAAAAAAGCATCTGGTGACAGTAATGGTGTGATATTTAAGCTTTAAGATCAAATACTGCCGCATGCAAACAAACACACACAAACAAAACCCGGAGCCAAGGCAAGAATATCAATCCGTCTGTGTAAACACAATCACACGTAGAGCCGGAAGGAGCTTTACCACTGACAGCCCAAAGTAAGCCAAAGCAAATATTGTACGTAAAAACCATAAGCAGCTGTCTGACAGAAGTGTGTGTCTGAGATCATTAATATTCAGGTCATTCACAGGTATCAGTGTCCTGTATGTATTTACAGTAGATAAGTGTGAGTCTGTGTTTGTATGAGAGTAGATCAAGCGAGCTTCATTAACACGCAGGTCAGACGCCAACTCGTGAAATCATCCGCTCTGCTTACACATATCACTTACACACACTCCACTGTTATAAGCACAAAGACAGATGAGAGAAATAAAGTAGGGACAGACGATAATTATGGGCCATATCGGTATCCGCCGATAATGGTCATTTTTATTGTTATCGGATAATAAATTTAGGCCGATATATTATAGCCGATAAATCCTAAATCATTTCCTTGGGTTAACTTCTTCAGCTGCTCACAGTTCAAATCCAGTCTGTCGTGATCATTCACTTACTGACATTAGCAAAACATGTTGACATGTAGGTTCAGTGTGTAGATATAACTGAATGTGTAAATTATAGGAACAAAAGCATATTGTTTGAATCAGACTGCTGTCTGAAGGCTTTCTGTCTGGAGGCCTGTTAGACATGTGGCTATTAAGAACATTTATCTGGGTTGCTCTGGAAGAACATGTATAATTTGTTTATTAAATAAAAATATATTATAAAAGTTTGAAGGTTAAAGAATCGTTAACTAGTGTAAAGCAGGCTTGGTTCACGATTGTTCAGGGGAAAAAAGAGAATTAATGGTTACCTTGTTTTCTGCAATCAATGTTTTCAATGCCCACTTTTTGCCTTTTGTTTCAGCCTTAGGGAATATTATATTAATATTGAGAGATACTTTATATCGGCCAATATATCGGTTATTGGCTTCCAATGTTAAAGAATAATCGGTTATCGCCATCAGCCAAAATGTACATATCGGGGCATCCATTTTTTATTATCTGATGTCTGAACACAGTTATAAAAATGAAACATGGTTTTAGTAAAGTAACCACAGTCTTTTGGTTTTAGTTAGAGTAAACGGATATTAATCATACATTTACCACAGTTTTACTATAGTAACCACAGTTTAAGCACGAAGATTGTAGTAAAATCATGTTCTACAATTTTACTATAATATTACCGTGGTAGATTTTCATAAGGGCACAAATACACATAATACAAAGCAATGGGGTGATGCACCAATTCAAAATTTCTCAACCGATACCGATTATTCAGAGTGGTATATGGCGATAGCAGTTCTGAAGATTATTTCAATTTTTCTTAACTTTATGAATGTTATTAATTCATATAATGACTATTAATATTGAACATCAAACTGGTGATGTTTCTTAACATTATCTATATATAGAGTACAAATTCATTGTCCTCTTTTGACTGACAGGATATATCGGCCCGGATCATCGACTGTTTTTACACTATCAGTCAATAACGGATAGTGTGAAAAAATGCTTTTATCGGTCGATACTGATTATTGCTCAAATATCGGTGCATCTCTACTTATTTCTGTACAGCAGAATAAAAAAAATAAAAAATGAGCCTCAAGAATAGCAACAATGGGAAAAAATTAGTTCCAATATTCGGTTCCTCAAAGTTAAGGCCTTGGGCTGCTAACAACAAAGCTGGTTGAAATCCAAAATAGGGCTGGAAATGGTAAGTGTGATCACATCTAGCTCTGTAATGATTGTACCCTTTAGCGAGACACTTAACCAAAGGCTCTTCCAGAGGGACCGTTCCTGAAATTACTTACTGCAAGTCATTTCGGATGAATGGCATGGGCTAATGGCGACATGCACAGAATTCTCCCATAGATGCTTTTGCCGGGGCTGCTTTAAAGAACATCATGAGTATGATTTCACAGGCTAAAATCTGATTCGTATCTTAGATCTGCTCCACAGACAGACTTTTCTTCCCAAACCTTGTGATCTTCTTGGCTTTGTTCTACACAGCTAACCTGCTCATGGATCAGCGCTCATATCTTGAGATTTATAATGGGACCTGAAGTCGAGTTATTGAAGAGTGCCGGGTGCAGTCTTTTGGTTTTATAACTTTATTTTTCACCTTAGTGACAAACAGAATGGCTCTCCAAGTCCGTCTACTGTGACCATCTGATGCATTTGAAAAAAAAGACAAAACCTTTAAAAAAACCTTTAATCGGACTGATTTTTTGTGTTGATAGTTCTTCCCACATTGTGATGTATAATGAAACAGTTTATGTAATAATATTAAAGTATGGCAGGAGTGTTTCATTCTTTAAGAATTCAGGTGATCATTGAAGTTGGAAGCCTGGCTATTGGACAATCAATATAGTTAAATGTTTCTGATGTAACATCATGAGGACAAATGAAAAAATAATTAATCGCATGCATGCATAGATAATTTATAATTAGAGATAGACCGATATATCGGCAAATAATCGGTTGATAAAAGCAAAATTTCACACAATCGGCTTTCGGCTGATAGCACAAAACAGTCGATGATCAGGGCTGATATATCCTGTCTATCAAAAGAGGACAGAAAAATGCTATGAATTTGTGTTCTGTATATGGAAATGTTAAGAAATATCACCAGTTTGATGTTCAATATTAATAGTCATTATATTAATTAATAACATTCAGAAAGTTAAGAAATATTAATTTTATCCTCAGAATCAGTATCGGCAGATATCACTTTAAATAATCAGCTATTGGTATCGGTTGGTAGCTATTGGTATATTTATAATAAACACTGCAATACTCCATTAAAAATAAGAACTGATCTTCTTTATCGTGATCTTAAAGCCACAATGCATAACGGTGGCCTCTATATCGCCATCTCTGTTTAAAAATAAAATTGCATGTTACTTATCTTAATTGTGCCTGACATATTAATACATTAAGATGTCAGGCACAATTAAGTTTACTGTTGTGAACTGGGTTAAGGTGATAGTTAAGCAAGATTTTTAATGTACTTGCTCAGTTAACCTTATGGAAAAAGTAATGGATTACAACTTTAACGAAAAAGAAAACACAGGAGCAGGACGGTAAATAGAACCAGAACGTTTGCGGAACCATTTCCTGCTTACATGAAGGAGCCGATGTCCTTGTAATGCATCCGTGAGAGGCTTTCCACAGCATCAACACTCTCTAAGCCAGCAGATCCCGACGTAAACAAATGGATTCCTCTCGGCTCTCCTCCTGAGGAGAGACTGTAATTCTCCTCACACCAAATGTAGGACGAATAGAGAACAACAGGCATCATCGCCTCAGGGGAGGCCCAACATGGCTTCTCCTGTTCTTTTGTTCCTAAAAACTAAAACGTGCGTTGTAACCCTGCCGAGAAGCGAAGCAGCTCTGGTCAACAGTAAAACAAGCCTGTGAGGCTTTGAATGCTGGACCCCGCTGTTCTTCAAGGCAGGTATCACTTTAAATCTCCCAAAATGACTACAACAAACCCCCTTTTCCTAACCGCGTGAGGTCTTTATGTCTTTGCTCGCAGTCCCAGCAGGGTCAAGGTTAGTGTTCGCCTCCCATCGCAGATCTGCAGACAAATCAGGACCGGCTCTCCAGAACTACAAAGCGGGCCGTCCTTTGACCCAATAATTATAAACCAATCAGACGCGTCACGGCTTACAAGGATGCGCGTGACGGAGATTGGCAGAGTCTCTCTTTCTTTGTCTTCCTGTGCAAACATATTGACCTGTCTTCTCAATTCAAACAGGAGCCAATTAGCCATCGCTGCTGAATTAATTTCGCTTTTGTTTTAGAACAGACTCAATCTGTGTCCTCGGCGTTTGTTTGCCGCTCGGCGCTCCATCAAGGTCAGCCGGGTTTAAGATAGAAATAATAAATGAACAGCAGTAATAATAAATAACACAGAGAATTATCCGTCATTAAAAGCTCATAAGGACGCTGTGTTTACACGAGGCGTTGGCTCAAGTTTGCCAAATCAAAGAGCAAATTAAGTATTGGCAAACTGGCACTTCCTCTTTGGGACCGGTCTGCAATAAAATGAAGGTGGCGTTTTGCACTCAACTCAACTTTTATATATAGCGCTTGTTACAATATTCATTGTTACAAAGCAGTTGTACATGAAACACATTGACTATAAGCAAAACATTAAAGTTATTAAAAATAAATAAAAACAGTGAACACATACAGAAACAGACATGCAGGTTCATATTCCCCCACATACATAAAACACAACTCCACACGCACAGACCACAAAATACACACGCACTGACACACGCAAGTATGCACACACATAAACACACACACACACACAGCGTGGTAATCACAGAGAAGCACACATTTAAGATAAAGGACTGAGAAACACAGGTCAAATATTATACGGACTATGAATTCTTATATGTACTTTATTCATAAATTATTTTATTATTAATTACATTTATTACTAAATTAAGCAGAATGTTACATTTTAAAGAGAAATTTATAAATACAAAAACTAACAGTGCAAAACAGTATGCAAACGGTGGCGAGGAACCCAAAACTCCAAAGGAGAAAAAAACTTGGGAGAACCCCGGCTCAACTAGGGGAACCAGTTGAGCACGTTGTGGATGAGTCCTGCAGACCCCTGCGCTATTCAAATCGTCTCCCGGATGTTAATTATGTCAAGATTGAGACACAAGACCTTAAAGGACAGTTCACCCGAAAATGAAAGTTCTGTCATCATTTACTCACCTTCGAGTTGATCCAAATCTGTATAAATGTCTTTGTTCTGATGAACACAGAGAAAGATATTTGGACCATAACCGAACAGATTTTGCCCCCCATTGACTCCCATAATAGGAACAATTTTATTTTTTTGTTCTGTTGAACACAAAATAAGACATTTTGAAGAATGTAGAACAGCAAACAGTTCTGGGCACTTTTGACTACCATTGTATTTTTTCCTACTATGGGAGTCGATGGGGGGCAAAATCTGTCTGGTTAAAAGCATTCTTCCAAATATCTTTCTCTGTGTTCATCACAACAAACACATTTATACAGATTTGGACTTGAAGGTGAGTAAATGATGACAGTTTTTATTATTTTGGGTGAACTGTCCCTTTAAAGTCGACTTGAGTTTGTCAAGCACAAGACCAAATAGAACTTAGAAGATGGTTATGACGATTTTTTGCAGAGAAACAACAACACACCCCATCTTTACATTTCTCATCAGATATTTAATACTAGAAAGCCCACCATTAGAAATTCAGTGAGATCTCAAGCATAATGCATGTGTAATTAATCACATCAGCCGCTAGTTGACATGATAATGGATCATTATAATAAATATTCTATATGCTCTCTCTCTCACACACAGGCTTGCAAACCAGACTTGGCTCATCCATTCCTCTTAGTGTTAAATTTGAGTGACGGGACACATATATTGATTTCTGCACTTTATCCCTTTAAAACAACGGCCGTCACCGTGAGAAAGCAGAGGAGATGAATGAGCACTTTGGCCCGTGGGGAGCTGAGCCTAAAGATTTCCCATCAGTCCTTGCTCTCGCTGACCGAATGCTCCTCAGCTCCACTCCTCCATTAACATCTGTCATTCTTCTGTCATTCCCTATAACTTACTCTCATGAAAATTAAATAGCTTTACCTCAGTAAAGTATTTGTGGTAAACATAGCATTCTGCACACGTTAGCATGATGCTAATCCAACAGCACGATTGTCCATTAAACACAAAAAGCACACGAATATTCTGTTATATCATGATATATTTATTAACTTGAACAACTTGTTAATTTATGTCTATTATCGATATCTTATTTATGTTACCTTTTTATCTTGCATTTGACAATGCAATGTGAGATTAGCTTTTGCGTTTGAGTTTCTTACTTTTTAAACAGTCATACAGATCTACAACGGCTAAAAATGTTGCCTCCGTAGACTGTAGGTTTTGGAAAAGATCTTGTAAGTTTGCATTTACAGTGAGGTGACCAGATTTTTTCATTAAAAACCAGGGACATTTCCTAGTTAAATGGTCAAAATATCATTAAAATCTCATTTGTTAAAATCGATCAATTAAAATCGGGGACTAAACTTTTTTGTCTTTTTTTGCACATAATTATTAATGATTTTTTGTACTATTGCAATTAATTACAATAGTATAATATATAGGGATGCACGATAAATTATCGGCCATATCGGTATCGGCCGATAAATGGTCATTTTTAATGTTATCGGCCAATAATAAAATGATATAGCTGATAAATCCTAAATCATTTCCTCTGGTTAAACTTCTTCAGCGGCTCACAGTTAAAATACAGTACAGTACTGTCTTTCTGTCCTGATCATTCACTTACATCTTACACTTACCTTGAAACCGATAACTTTGACTCGTCTTTGATATAAACTTGATGACACTTGTCGTACATTCTAAGCGGAGTGCGACTAAGTAATAAGTGTAGCTTACGTCCCCCTCTGCTGGTGTAAATAATCACTACATGGTTGCTCTGGTACTCCGCAGGTTATGTTGATCGGGCTTTATTAGTGTATTTTCTGGTTGTTTTGGACGTAAAACTGGGACGTTTCCGGGGACAGAACACCAAAAACGGGGACGTATGGTCGCCTTAATTTACAGCTCTTCTTGAGCAAATCCCCGACTCGACAATCCTCACAGCACCTAAATGTTCCATTTCCTCTGATGCCTGCTGTCTGTTTCAATTTTAATATCAATTTTAACAGGTTTCATAAAGCAGCGCCGACTTTGAACCAAAACTGTGAGGAAAAGGCGAGCGTCTGGGAGCTCTATGCTATGAATCAGAAACAATCTCGCAGGCGGCAGACTTGCTAAAAGTGTCTGGTGGACTTTATTGTCAAGTTCAGGTTGGTTGAGGGCAGGGTGCAGGCGGGGAGCCTCTAATACCTGTAATATAAATGGTAATAGTGGCAAACTTCCACTGAATCCCAACGAGCCGCCCTGAGAGTTTTACCTCAGACCAAGTTATTCCTCTGTGGGTCTTGTCTCTAAAGAATGCACAGTGCACACCACACTTTGCCAAATTGAATTTATCCCGTATTGACATCTCTCCAGGTCCCTCGGTAGTAGAACGTGCACAAGCACAAACACACACACACGCACACACACACACACACACACACATATACACTTCACTGACATCCACAAGGACACATAGTAAGAAAACCCCATTGGGTTATTGAGCAACATCTGTGAGCAAAGAGAGTAGTCAAGATTACAGGAGTGTGTGTGTTTATGTACAGCATACATCTGTGTTTTCATGTTTGTATTAAACACACATGGATAATTAGCACAACGATCACACCTTAAGTACAGGTATACAGAGATGCAAGCATGTGACAAATATACCAGGTACGGTATATGCAAGCTGTTTCACAGACTGGGAACCATCCAGTGCACAATGCATTTTGGGATACGGTGTGGCTAATGTTAAAAAATATCGACACACGCACAATTAAAAAATACATTTACATTTATGCGTTTGGCAGACGCTTTTATCCATACATTAGTTTCTGACAATGTGCAATCCCCTGGGATCAAACCCATGACGACCTTGGCATTGCTGGTGCCACGCTCTAACCACTGAGCCACAGCCTGGGTTTATAGTAACCTTAAAAGATAGATAGCTTAGAAAAAAAAACATGTTTTTTGAGTGTATAATGATGCCTGCAGTTTTGAATTTGCATATTATTATATTGCGATGTCTTTTATTTTATTTCATTAAAATAAAACAATCCTTATTTCATGTGTGATGGAAGACAATAAATCCAGCAGGTTTAAAATGACATTTGGTAAAAGTAAATGATGACAAACTTTGTGTTTTAGGGTGAAAGATTCTGAAAACCTGTAAAAATAGAGCACAGTGTACTATTTAAATATAAAATCATTTTTCTAGATTTTTTAAACAGCGTTTTAACTTTATTTTGTATTTTGCACTACACTGTATTGTGTTTTAGGGCAAGAGAAAATGCAAAATGCAAAATATTTAAATACATTTTCGGTTTGGAGATGTGTACAGTAAACCCTGTATGTGAATAATGTTAACAACTGTGACCCTGTGTTTTGGTTTTAAAATAACTTAAGCTGTTTTCAGCATCTTGACATGGAAATATTGCCTTAAAGGTCTACTGTTTGAGATTTAGCGGCATCTAGTGGTGAGGTTGCTCACACAGGACTAAGATGCCGTCACGTTATCACGTCTTTGCCAAAGTAGATAATGTATTTAGGAAACGCCTTTGTAGAGCAGTTTGTCCATTTAGGGCTACTGTAGAAAGGGGACCCGCGGTGTATGTAGATTGAAATAGCTTATTCATAAATACATAACGCTTAATTATGTAATGTCTTTATACACCACTGAACACATAGTTCTGCATATTATATTGCATTTCTGTCAATAGAAATGACACATTGGCCCTTTAATCAATCATGTGACTTTGGGGTGGGACCGGCTCATTGTAGGACCAATGGCAGACAGCAATATTGGCAAGAAACTGCCTTTTGTCACCAATATCATAGAAATGATTTCACCTTCAAACTCTCTTATGATATCCAAGCCATCTTAAAGTCACAAATAAGAGTCAGCGAGGGATCCAGTCTATAGATTTTATGAATGTATGGGGCCGTTTTACAGTCTCTGGCGACGGTCTCTAACGCGACTGACCTTCTAATGAACTGTTAGTAGATTCTTCAATTCTCCAAACAGCACCAGAGCTTTTTAAAGCCATACATCAAGAGCAGAGAGAACAGCAGGGAAGAGAGAGAGAGAGGGACATTATTTTCCTCTCATTTCTCTTCCCAGAAAATGAAAGACCAACAGAGACGCCCCGAGATCTGTTAAAGTGTCATGTGCCTTTTATTTCCCATTTCATGGCTATTATATCTCTTCATGAAATACGGGAAACACCGTTTTCCAGCAAAGAAAGAGAGGGTGGCAAGGTATCTATGGCAAGATTATCAAGAATGGTATCAGGCAAAGCGAAGAACTGGGACAACATCTATTTGCCCTCCAGGCAGCACATGGCTTTTAAAGAATGGATGTGTTTTTCGGTGTCAGGCGAGGCAGGGAGGAAAATGTAACATTATGTTAGGAACTGGATGTGGCCCTTTTCTTGGAAGGGCAATAAAGAAGAAAAGTTGAAAGTATGGCATGAATCAGTTACATAAGGGCATTTTATAGAATGTTGTTCGGTGAGAGACACCATAATGCATTCCTGCAGAAAAACTATAGTAATTTACGGCAGAATCCAGCATCTGCGGTGTGTGAATGCTGGAAAATGTAATATAAATGCACTTAATGTCAGAATATATATATATATGGTTCACATTGAGGTTTCAGTGCTAATTTGTTTTGTAAGTCATTACTTTGGGCCTCGTGTGAATGAACAACACTGGGAATTTATGACTTGTCATTATAGTGCATTAACATTGTTCAAGTGGAAAATCGTTTTCCACTTGAATAATGCTTACAGTGCTTAAGCTCTTTGTGTGTGTGTGTGTGTGCTGTGATATGGATTCCTCTTTTCATATTAAGCGTAAACCTCTGAACGTGTGTCTCATCCACTCTTAAAAAAAAACCTCCAAGCCTAAGCAACACTAGGACCCTTGCTGTACATTTGGGTTTTCTGTGTGTTTGCATGTGTGTTTTTGTTCATGTGTCTAAATCTAGGCAATTTATTTACAACACACATTACAATAGTTTACTGTTGTGTCAACAATATTTCTAATGTATTGTCTCTGAGGTCAGACCCGGGCCCTGAGCCCAGTACACACTAAAAGCCTGTTTAAAGACACTATTAACATGAGCCAACCCCGAGGGACACATGAGAGAGATGAAATACACCCTGACCCCATTTCACATTCACCTTCCTGTTGCTTTCTTCACATTTACTTACATTTCACTTCATTTGCTTTTGGTCGGAATAGCTTAAGTTTTGACTGTTTGACCCAGTGTTTACAATATTATGGGAAATCGTGCACAAAAAAAGTTTTTGTGCACATAATTAATGTGTATGTGCCGTGTATAATAATATTTTTTGCATAAAACACATACATGCATGTATCATTAAAAAAAATGTAATAAATATTTATATATAATACAATATAATATATTTCAATATAAAAATGTATATACATGTGTGGGTATTTTTGTGTATACACATGATTATTATACACAGTGCATACGCAAATATTATGTAAACAAGAAATGTTTATTTGCAATTAGTCGCAAATAGTCGTTTGCAGCCCTAGAATATAATTGGCTCCATGCTAAACATGTTTTTGGTAACATTACACATATCTATGTTATAGTAAAAAAATGTTTAGAGTTCATATTAATTTTACTTTCGATCTTAGCTATTATGATATGTACTGTTTTCATTTATTTATTTATTTGTATAGTACAATAAGGCCCGGTTTAACAGATGAGGCTTAAGGCTAGTCTCAGACTAAAAGGAATGTGTGACCTGTCTTAACTGAATATAACTAGCCCAGAAATATCTTAAAATATATCAGTGCCATTGTTTTGTCTCAAGATGCACACCAGTAATGTTTTCTTCTAAGGCATTTTCATAAAAGCGACATAAATATCTTAATTCAACTAAGGCATAGTCCTGGCGTAAGTCTGTGAAACCATAACTATAAGTATTTCACCTTTACATTTAGTTTTGATTTTTTATTCATTTTCAGGTGTCTAAAAGTTTATTGCTGAGGCAACATTTTTAATTTCTAATTTCATTTAAAATTTAAGCAAACATTGTTTTAGATTTTTAAATAACATTAAAGTTTTGAATATAACAAACTTACATTTAACTACAAAACTCCTTTTTTCATGAGCAAAATAAAAGGCCGTATTATCCCGCTATTGTTTCTGTACTATTATATGAGACCCACAATCAATTCAGAGTTGTAAAATATAAAACTAATTTTGCCACGACTGCAGAATTACCCAAGAAACAACATTACCATTTTGAGGACTTTCCAATAATCCTCCTTCTCTGCAAACTCTAATGCTATCATACCACAAACATCTCACAGTTATTATAATGCGAGACTCTTCAGTCATTGTAAATGCAGGAACGGTCCATCAGAATGCGTGTTATGAAAATAACGTTCTCGCTTCGCCCGCGAGGCAAAAGAAGAGAACACACAATGGTTTGTCCTAAAATATTTACGAATTAATACGAAATTCGAGATGACACGTTGCCTGTTGGGATGTGTTGTTCCATTACATTTGTGTTTCCCCAAGTGCACCAGCTGGTATTTAGACATTAGGAGGTGTCAGCAACGTAACAATGATTTTTCACGGCAGAAAGCCGCCGCGAGAAACCCAGATGCTGCTTGCAGCAGGTTACCGGGCCGCCGTTATGAGAATATATGTTATCTCAGCTGAAATAACTCGTCGCAATTTAGTTTGTTGGACCTTTTCACTTCTTGACGATTCAATAAAAGACCAAAGAAAAGTGAATGTGTACAATTTCCCCTGTGTTGTGGCTGATAACGCTCGGATATTTAGCATTGGATTTTTGTATCCGTACAAAGAAAAAAACCGGACGGCATCTGCATTGTCAGGTCAATTTTCAATAAAAAAAGGAAATGAAAAAGAAACGCTGACTGTGAAAGCGGTGTAACGGTAGACATGTCTGTACGTACTGACAAACGTACTGTATGCTCATTTTATTCTCTATTGCCCACCGCTGACGTGTTTGCTTTCACAGACATGCACACACATCTCTAGTTGAATCCTCGTATTCTCTCCTCCCAGCTATCTTTGCATCAGGCAATATTTTGGAATGTACGCAATGGCTGATGGGAAATAAATTCAATTCATCAATGCCACGTCTTATCTCCGATACCCACAGCAGTGTGTTGGCTTCTGTGGCCCCCATCACATGTGTTAATTTACTTTGTGCTTCTCTTATCTGCACAGGTGGACAAAGGCCTCGGTGAGAGCTCCTCGCTCTCGCGCGGCTCGTCCCGCCCGTTTATCATCGAGCCGGCTGGACGGGGGTCTGGCCATGAATGAAATGGAATGCTGACCACCTAAGCACCGTATCCCACAATCCAACGGCTTACCTGACCTTGGCTACCCCTCTGGAGTTTTAAATGCGGCCCACGTCGAAGATAAGAGAAACATGGACAACATGGCAAAATTTCATAACCGTTTTCCTCACCTTTCGGCTCTAACGATGCCCACAGCTACAAAAACGTGGCTTCTACCATCTGAAAACAACAGCCCGGAGGAATCTGAGGCATTTTATGTGCTGGTTTTTAGGGCTGAATTCTGCAGAATGGATTTAAATATGTTACAATGTGTTAATGTAATGCTAACATGCTTGTTTTCTTTGCTACAATACACTATTTAATCAGGTTGGTGGCAACTACATACATTTAAATATACAAAATAAACAATAAAACATATGAAAATCGAAAGACTAAATCGAAAACTTAACATTTTAATCAATATTTAAGTACCTTAAAGTCCCAGTGAAATAAAAAAATATTATTTCATGAAATATTGCAGCGTTTATTGTAAATAGTTCATCAATGTGGGTCATTCTCTTTGTAAAAATCATGTCCAATCATATCTTCGGTTAAAATCTGAAAATACACTTCCTTCCTGTAATGACTATCCATCTTAATTGACGTTTGACAGACGGCTTGGGCGGAGCATCCGTTAACTCCTCCCCTTCAACTGTCAGTCTGCTGCCAGTTCCATTTCAAAATGCGACGGCTATTTTTATACATCCAATCAAATCACAGAGAAAAGATGAAAGCCACGCCCACTATTTTTCTCATTAGAAATTCCATTTCATTTGGAAATGCGTCAAAATAAGGAAGTAAAAACGGTCGCAACTTCCGGTTCACGGGGACTTTAAAGTGTTTGTTCAAAATGTTGACTTGCATTTCCACTGAAACAGGAAGTTAAGGCGGGACATATTTAGTGGCCCCTCCCCCTTTTGAAACAGCCTATAGCATTTAATTACCTCAGTTTGATGAGAAGATAAAGTGCAGAACGATGATGTCATCAATCTGTATTAGCACATATAAGAGACTGTAAAGTGTTGAATGTCTAAATGTAAACGTTTTAGAAATTTTTAGAAAAAAAAAAGCCAAAACATTTCATGAGGAACTGAAAACACAAATGATTCCTGACAGAACTATTATAACATAAGTGTACAGGTGGGTCTCTGCACTGAAGGAAAATGTCACAAATCGTCCCTTGTTAGGAACAGTATTAACCGGATAAATGAAATAGATAAAAAACAGCTGGGATTTCCATGTGGTCCTGGTCATGAGCTATCAAAATCCCTATAACTGTTTGACACAACGCCGCGTTTCCATCCAGGCCCTGCGAGCCGGCCTGAATATTATTCTGTCATTATTTATTCGGGTGATTTAAATGTTAAAATAGCGTTTGTGTGGAACAGCGGCGGCGACCTCTGTGTGACTGTCGCCTCGAATTCTGACATGTAGAGAAAGACGTACGGGTTAAAGATTAATAGAAGAAATGCGTCAGGAGTTGATTTTTGTGGTGCCTGACATATTCATGAGGAAATGAGGGGGATTTAGTCACACCAAAGTGTGTGTGTGCGTTTGATCTGAGACGGCAATATAAGCGTTATCGGAAAAACCACCGTGCGGAGGTTGACGTGTGCGCGACTGAAGATGCTATGCCTCTGTGAATGTGACTGGCATACTAAACGCAGATTTACAGTGAAAACAGCCGGCCCGAACGCAGCAGGACTGCACTTAATCATGGCATTCAACGCTCTTATTAGAGAACAATTACTAAATGGCAGACCTTGTAAATCATAAATCATTCATCAAGACCAGTCCAGGAAATTGAGTGCGGCATTTTGCGGAGAAACGCCGATGGCGCGGGCCGGCCTGCCTCATGTGTATTCATGGCCATCTAGGTAGATGTCGCACAAAGCTATTGCTGGCTATCGGTTACGGAGACAGAAACCAGAGTCACGCACAAGGAAGGAGTCTTTGGAGATGTTTAGTCTTGCGACTTTAAAATGTGCAATACATAGGGATTGATTTAAAGTTATAAATGTTGTGTGTCAAAATGTGTTTTTCATTGAGATTGAGAAAATCAAAACTTTGAAAGCTGTTCACACAGACCTTTAAGGGATAGTTTACGTTTAGTTAGCATTTTTTCACCCACACGTTATTCCAAACCTGTTTGACTTTCTTTCTTCAGCAGAACACGAAAGAAGATATTTTGAAGAATGTTGGTCGCCAATCAACACTGACCCCCATTGACTTCCATTGTACGAACACAAAACCGCTGAGACGTTTCTCTAAATATCTTCTTTCGTTTTTCACAGAATAAAGTGAGTCATTTAGGTTTGGAATGACATGGCACATTATGACACAACAACAAAATCTCACCTCACACAAACACAGATCTCGTACTGCTTTGCTCTGTTGCCTTCGGCGCCCGCGGAAGTGTCATTTGACAGACATCTGTCACGATTCATCTCTCACAAGCCCCGTCATCTCTCACTTTCGCTCACTTCATCTCTCGCTCCGGCCACCTCGGGCTGTTTAGCATGTGCGAGTGAGCAAACCGCTTCGGGAGGAACAGACATGACGGGTGAATATCTCTCCTTATCACCATCCACTCAACATCCTTTCAGAAAGCTCCCAGCGATATAACACGCAAAATACCTGAAGACCACAGTCCTGAAGACAGACCGTTAACAGAACTTTCGCATTTCATACTACAAGCCACGTCATCTTAAATACAAATGATGTGAGCAACATTTCTCCAGACCATTTTTCGTGGATTAGAGACATACCCCCAAAAGACAGACGTTTCCCTTTGATACCTTTCTCCCTCAAGTTTGTTTTTCAGCTTTCCAAAACACTCCAAAGGAGGGTCTTCTGTGGACAGCGTGGAGACCCAGGATTACCATCCGTCTGGAGGGTCCGCTTGACGGACGAGTGAAGGATGGAGAGCGCTCTCCCCAGTGATAATGGCCGTGAGCTGCCAGCTCTCAGACTCAAGTCAAGGGCCTCTGGGTACTCTGTCAAAAGAACCAGCGCTGTTGCTCGGGCCCTGAACAGCCCTCCACAGGGGGCAGCGTTTAATTACCTCAGGCCCCCGGTCGACACTTCAGTTAAAACAAAAAGTAATTGCTACACTTGAAAACAAAAACATGAAATAATTGTTGGGTAAACAGAGCTGAGGCGACTCAAAGATGCAGGATGCTTTTGCGGCAGAGTAATCTGTATGCGGGGGATTAGAACGGCCGCGA
This sequence comes from Triplophysa siluroides, assembly GCA_006030095.1. Lineage (NCBI taxonomy): Eukaryota > Metazoa > Chordata > Actinopteri > Cypriniformes > Nemacheilidae > Triplophysa > Triplophysa siluroides. Next base: position 340,001 of record VCII01000835.1, on the reverse strand, counting down.
GGGGCTTCGGCAAAACTCTCAAATTGATAATAAGTAAGCTGTATTATTACTTCGTGCAGACAAAACAACAACAGAAAAATGGACAAATCAGTCCCGGATTTGTCCGACTCAATCTGAACCGATGCAAACAATCAATACCGAGCAGCGCTTGTTATCCGTCCGGACCAAATTCTATGTGTTTGAAATGGTCGAAGACAGATATCTTTTAAATAGCTGGCCGACGTCACAATAAAACAACATATTTTAGACCAACAATTCATCCTGACATGAACTACATGACAAATTGTGTTTCTTAAAGGGACAGTACACCAAAAAAGAAAATTCTTTCATCATTTTTCAACCTCATGTCATTTCAAACTTGCATGACTTTCTTTCTACGGAAAACACAACTATTTTGAAGAATGTTGGTAACTGAACAACATTGACTTCCACTGTATGGACACAAAAGCACTGAGACGTTTCTCAAAATATCTATCGTGTTCCACATAAGAAAGAACAGGTTTTGAATGACGTGAGAGAAAATTAATTATTTTAGGGTGAACCATCCCTTTAAATGCTCTTTATCCCATTCGGATATCTTTCATATCTAAAGGAAGATCTTCGATTTTGGCCTCTTCATACAAAATCAATCACACAGAAACACTTTAAGGACCATATAGAAATGTTGATTTTTTACAACCGTAAAGCTCCAGAAAAAGCTACCTCAGACGGAAATGAAAACCACATCACCAGCAACAACAACAACGCCTTTCGTCACTTGCGTTTCAATAATAATTCTCCAGCGGTTCTAATTAGTGTAATTAATTCAGTTTAATGAACCCTCTTCTCTCGCTCGACACCCTCTAAATCATGTCAAGGCCACTTTAGAAAGAAACCGCACGAGCACTTACGGCTAATATAGGTTTTGGTAAACAGCTCTAATCCACAGGTGATGCTGTCGTCCGTGAGAGCTTCATGGAGATCACGGTTTGAGAGCTTCCACACACACGTGACGTCACAGAGTCTCGCTTTAATTAACGCTCAGACTCAATTAGTTTCCGTAATGAACGTGTCGGTCTGAAGCTAGCGTTTCTGATGGAAGACTAAATTCTGAACATGCCACACCTCGTGTCAGGTTCAGCTTTTTTCCTTTGTATTACTCCTTTGGTTTTCTAGCGCGTCTGTGATGCTCAGATTTTTCTGTCTTGTCTTTTTTTCTGGCGCAGCTGGGATTGCGTAACGGAATGAAAAGAGCAACTTCATCTGCATTCTGAGGCTTCAGGCTCGACTCGCATCGACTGCAAACCGCTAAATGTGACAGAGCAAACAATTCAAGCGCTCCGCAGACAGACATCAGAGGAACTTAAACACAGACAGCTCTGGAGTGACCGGCCGTGAGTCACTCAGGATGAAAGAAACTGCTCTGTAGATACATGGCAAAGAAATAAAAATACGGCGAGCTGTATGATCAACAAATCACTTTCTTAAAATCGTTTTGGTAAGAAAGCATGGCTGTAAATGCTAATGAATGTAAAGGACAGATCTGATTCTTGTGTCTGATTGGATGAGCCCTGTTAGAAAGCATAAAATCGCTCACACACACATATATCAGTGCTATATAAATATGTCAACCTGCCATGTTTTTGGCTGTGTAAACAGCCCTGAGTTTGGCTTATAAACTTTATTACTTGAATATAAAATTTGTGTACTGAATATTTATTGAACGCTGCCATCTTTTACCTTTATAAGCTACGGAGGGCCATAGTGATTCATGCATTCAGAATTCTTTATAATGTTAAACGTGCTAGCTTCTCATGCCTAACATGGTCATCTTCTCAAAAAAGGAGTTGGACGAATGACGTATTTGTGCGCTCGATACACTCCACCAGCGTTCGTGTAGGCTTCGGAAAGCTTTTTTCGAACATGAAACTCCCTTACGTTAAAACTTTACTTAGTCCCTTATTGGACAATTCTCCCGGAAAAAGCACGTCCACGCGTCAACCTGCGAGAGCCAGAAGAAAGAGCAGGCCCACACGTCAACCAGGGAGAGCGGGAGAAGGAGCATGCGAACACGTCAACCTGCTAGCTGGAGCAAGAGAGAGAGAGCACTGCGTTGGCGAAGTTCAGCTGTGTTTGTTTGTTCCCTGCATTTGATATAAACGGTGGATATAACGCTAGATTTGGAGATCGTTTGAAATTGATAGATGGCGTGGTCCGAGCGCTAAAAGATGCATGACATGAACCGCACATGGTAAGCCAAGCTGAGTCAGCGCGTACGTGCATTATATAAACAATTTATAGCGAATCGACAGCTTTGCAGGGATCATGCAACGATGTAATGTGTGCTCGTGCTGTAGTCCAATACGTGCTATAGTTCAGGGCTCGCCTGTTTTTCGAGAATAATCGCACAGCTGGATGTCTTTTATTAATGTGATCAAACTTAAGACTCCTCGAAGATACGGAGTATGCAATACCACTCTATAGGTACTCAAGATTAGTGTGAGATTAAAACTGCGTGAGTTACGTCCACTTTAAAGTCGTTCCTGTAGCCAAACTGGTCTGCGCAGTTGAAAGGTTGAGGGTACAAATCCCATGAAACACACACACAAATGATAAAAAATACTGTAAGTCACTTTGTATAAAAGCGCTTTCTACCTGCATAGAAGTAAAATTTGAAATAGCACTATAGACCCTTAATGTCAATGACATTTGCACATGATGACATCACCACACCACATTAAACTGCCAATACAAGGGCGGCTAATGCAGGCCCACGGACTCATATATTACCCTTTAAATGAGCTCGGCACGGTGGGCAGCTAATAAAACCACCAGAACCCAACCTAACAATATTCATCGCACTTAAGGGCCGAAAGACACGTCTATCTCTGATCACTTGCATATTTGAGGGTGGGTGATAAAACCGGTCTCAAGAGTGCTGAGAGCTGCCAGACGGCCATAATGATAAATCAGCCGCGAGACACGAAGAGGCGGCGATCGGACCCAAGAGAGATCGTTGGCATAATGATCTGTACGGTCGATACGGGAACGCCTCGTACAGTACGTTGTCCCATAAGAGATGGACACTGACCACTCCTTCCGTTCCTTAAGACCACAACCATGTCTCGTTAAACTTCAGACTACTTAAAGATCTGAGGTGACATTCTCAGAAGGTTTCATAGTTTTTGGGTCGTTTGAAAATTTAGATTACCGTTATAATTCGGAGACCCGGACAACCTTAAAGACCTCCATAAAAGCCGGTGAAATGGGATTGTTTAGATATACCAGACGTTGAAGAAAGATTGTGTGGTCCTTACCTCTACCGGGAATCTCCTGCCATTGATGCTGTGCTCGGAGCCGTCCGAACCGTTGCTTTGGCCCCAGTGGAACTCCACCTTCTCGGCCTTGAAACGGCCTGGCAGTCCGGCCCCTCTCACAAAATAATCGTCTTTTAGGAAGATCGCCACTGTGAGGTGCAAAGAAAAAGAGGGTTAACAGAAGAAACAGAGAGATAAAGACCACACGGTCATGTTGACCGCGTAAATAAACGCAAGCGACGCTGGACCTCTACGTTTTCGACGGAAACCAAGCAATTCCTTGGAGCGTTTAATATTGATTCATTTAGCCTCCTTAGGGACGCGGGCTGAACATCACACGCGGTTTCTTTCCGCCGTTTCCGTGGGCCCTCTGAAGGCGAGTGTCAAATGAAGTGGTAATTTGGCTGAGAGAAGACATCTCCCCCTTGCACTGTTTCAAATTGCTTTTTTGATTCCTTTTGTTATTTCATAAAACTCCAACCCAAACCAAACGGGTGAACGGACAGCTCTTCGCATTTAGATTCACAAATTGGTCTTCCGCACCAGGGCCGGACTTTATAATTAATGGCTACGGCTTTAAATAGCACGGCCTTTGTCGGACAGATTTCCTTTTCTGATTGAATTTCGGAGTGATTTTTACTTTCCTCTCGCCACCAGAGATTTGTGTCCTATTTAAAAGCCCGGCTTCACTGAAACCTCGCTTGTAATCTCACCAGAACAGGCTTGTGTCCAACCGGGGAGATATTGAAGCAATCAACTGGTGGCGGTCTGAATCTGTCGCCACAGCAACGTGAAGTGACTCTGAGGTGCCGGGGGGCAAAAGTGAGACGAGAGACACATTTTAAACGCTGGCGCATACATACGGATGGGAAGAAACAACAATGCTGTCAGTCCTTCTCCGGACTTTTCTTTACGTTGTTTGGTCCTGTGTTGATTTTGCGGCGTAATCCGACATGAGACAGAGAATCGGTTTCATTAGTTATTCCAGCTCCGAGCTTCATGAGGTTTAACAAACAGGCGGGAATTAGACGGCTAAGCCAGCAGGACCTTGGAACGGCAGCGTGTGAAAACCGCGCCTCGCCTGCCAGCAAATCCTTGATCAATGCAAATGTTTCTTCAAGGTTCCAGGATCTCATGAATTTCTTCAAGTTTAATTTGGCGGCGGTCTGTGAGAAGCTTGTTTGCGGCATTGCAAAGACACCGGCATACTACCATACTACTCTTACTGTGGCATATGTGTACCGTATATTGTGGAAAATATTTCATTTATCAGAATGCATAAAATATTGGATTATTCACGGTGTGTGGCAGTAATGCAGAATTAAACAAAGCACACTATGCAAATACTGTATCCCACAATGCAATGTGACTTTACGTTTCCAATGTGAAAAAGGAACAAGCCACGTTATTTCACTGGACTGCCAAAACGTGAATACATTTTCACTCAAAATTGATTCAAAAAAGCTATTTTTATGAGTGACATGATGACTGGACACTATCACTGGATTGATAAAGCAAGGTGCGAACATGCTTAAAGGGACGGTTCATCCAAAAATAAAATCCGTCATCATTCATCCTCATGTTGTTCAAAACCTGTACATGACTCTTATTTCAGTGGAACAGAAAAGAAGATATTTTGAGAAGTGTCTTCGTGGTTTAGCGTTCATACAGTAAAAGTCAATGGGGTACGACGTTGTTTGGTTACCAACATTCTTCAAAATATCTTCTTTTCTGTTCTGCGGAAGAAAACTCACACAGGTTTGAAATGACAAGAGGGTGAATAAACGATTCATTCATTTTTATTTTTAGGGGAACTGTTCCTTTAAGATTTGGTAAGCCTCTTGCTATAAGGTGAGCAGGTACGCTAGTGTCCCATTCCAAACAAAGCGCTTCCTGGTTTTCACACACATCCCTAATGAGTGCCGTACTCAAGGTGAGAAGTTCAAGGGTCGCTTTACCGTTATAGTCCTCCACAGAGAAAATGATTTAAGCATTGATTGAGTCATGCATTATTCAGAAGTGCTGGGTCTATAGGTTTATTGTGTTCCAGGTGATTATTTCGCTGATAAAACGCTCACGTGTCAGTTATAAATAGCGGAGCAGCTCTCCATTATTCATGGGACAACAGCGGGACATTTGTCTTCCTGCGCAGAGATTATGTTAAAGAGGGAAACGCTGGACGATTGGTGTCCGTGTTTACCTCCTCGATATGTTCGGCGGCTGTATGGATTAATGGTGCAAGACTGTAGCGTGAAAACTTTATTCTGGTGTGAAACGTTCAGGGGGGACATCATGTCATAAAGATTGGAGAAATAGAGCACAGAGTATGAAAGTTGAATGAAACTTTTCATTTATATAAGTCAGCATCCTGATATGTTCAGCTTTGGGGCTTCTGCAGACGACCCAGGTTTGAGTCCAACCTGCAACATATCCTGATGCAATCCTTCCTTATTCCCTCAACCTTCACATCTCTCCAGAAAACTCTCCCCAGGACATGAAAAAATATATTCATGTTATATTTAAAAAGTATGGATTTACCGGTTTTGCCTGTGTTCTTCATTGACGTCTTGTTGGACGACTCCGCGTCGAACCCGTCCAGTGTGAGTTCCTGGTACTCCATTGAGACCTTAGTGTCCTGGTCGGCTATATTGATCGGCGATTGGTTTCTCTCCTGACACTCAGGAAAAGCCGCCGCCCACCCTGTATCTGGTCCGTACGTCCCTACAGAAGAGAAAGACGGTAAATCGATGCATCATCACAAGACAGAAACCGAAGCGCTCCCTGACTGACTTTGTTCTTTACGAATGTCAGTCAGAACAAGCCCGAGCTGTCCTGGGACGGCTGTCGGCCTGAGGAACACCGAAAAACTTGATGAATTGATAAAGCGGTTGCTTTAATCTGAGACCTTTAAAGTACTTGGACTAATAGGTTGTTGAAATATACCGTGAGTGTATCTGTGGAGGTCACAGAGGGCCTGTATTGTTATTTGTAGTGGGAATTCTCACAGCGGGATATTGTATGGGCTGGTCAAAACGACATGGTATAAAAAAAAAACACATTTCTCAACTTCTTTGTTCACACCCCCATCTCCAACGTCAAAACAACACAATCTCATTGAAAATTAAAGAATGACTTCAGGCGGACATGTTTTTACTTCCACGGAGAACATTATGAAGCACTCAGAGAAGACAAATATGCAGCGAACCGTCGGTGATCAATGTCGACTCTTCGTCTTTTGCACAACGCTACATTTAAGCTACGTATTTCATTTGCGCACACAAAATGAGACAAGCTAACATAACAAGGATATTTTAAGAGTCCATTAAACCCTTTAGCAAGCTCACAAGCAACCCTGCCAAATCATAAATGTACCTTTCAGCGCAATAAACACATGCTGATGGGACACTGCAGTGCCAGAGAGTTTGAAGCGTGTGTCTGTGTGTTCGGGTGTTCTCAGTGAGAGGTGAGCAGTGCTCCGCAAACGTCTAAACAGAAAGTCCATCCCAAATTGAAAGCAATCCACAGCTACCGGCCTTTTAGATGAATCCGTCCACAATTACCCCTGCATCCGGGCCGACCCGAAGTATGCGTTTCATCAAATTAGGATTCATCCCCGTGCTCTCAGTCCAGCTTTAGGGCATATTGATTGAACGGGTCTGGGTTTCATATGGAGCGGCAGAGTGCTATAGATTCAGGCAGGGCTGCTGGGTAATAAAAGAGAGCGAGGGCTTGTGTGAAGAGATCACTCACTCTTTAATGCAGAGCTAACATGGTTACCAAAACTGCACATGCAAACTTAATCCCAACCACACCTTGGGACATGCGGCTCGACTAGAAAAACAAAGGGCCGAGTGCATAACCTTGCCTCTGAGCGGTCTGTGTTTTGTCCTGTTTTTATTTGTTTTCCTGGCTTTACGGGATTATTTGTTGTTTTTTGTTCGTTTGTCATTCGTTTGTTGGTTTTGTCCAATTTGTAGAAACTTGTTTGTTGGTTTCTAGTGGACCTCTTTTTTTAATTCAAGGTTTCAGGGACACCAAAGCTGGTGCACGAATTGGCATTCATGCCCTTCTGTTTCACATATAAAAGTTCATGTATTGCTTTTTTACTGTAACACAAAACCACATGTAAACAATTACGCATTTGGCAAAGCCACTTCATGGAATTCAAGGTATGCATTTTTTCCCGTATTTATGCATTTGCTCATCTATTACGCTCTGTAATTTGTTTATCCTTTTTCATTTGTTCATTCATTCTCTTACCCTGTTTGTGGTTTGTCCAACTGTCTATCAATTTATCCATCAATCAATCCGTCCATTTATTCCAATAAAAACAGCGGGTGGAAAGCTATCCGCCTGAGGACGGAGAAAAAAGTTCAGCCCTTTCCTAAATTAAACGGTTGTGAGGGACCTCAGCCGCCTTCTGTTTTTATTTACCCTTCATCCTTCCCCCCAGACAGAAAGAGAAGGAGCGCTGACCAGGTGTCAAATCAACATTTCATTCACCTCTGACCTCTCACTCGACTCGATCAATACTTCCTCTGTTCAACGGTTCCTTCGTAACTTCGTGAGAGAGCTTGATGGATCTTCTGAAACGAGATTACATCTCCAGGCACAAAATGTTAACGTTCCTGCAAGAACGCGAAAGCGCTCTCGGCATCGATTCGCTTGCTTTTCGCTCTTTAAGAGGCTGCGCGGAAAGCTTCGCATGAAGAAATCGGGAGGGGGACATTTAGAAGTTAATCCAGTTCTCCATTTCAAGAATTTGCTAAAAGCCAGTCTGTAGGTGCTGCTTAGACATATCAAATGAAGGCAAATGAGGTTCCAGATGAGAGAAAGAGTGAACTGCAGGGGCGATGAGCTGCGGTCCGGCAAACTTACAGGGATCTGATTACTCTAGTCTGGTGCCTGCTAAGCCAAGCATCACTTTTACTGTTGCACAGACTTAAGAGTTTCAAATCTGAACAAACCACTAAACCCAATTATTCAACTTTCATGCAGAACCCATCCTGCACTACTGGTGAGGACACTTTCAGTCATGTTGACAAGAAGCTTGTTTCTTTTCTAAGTGATTGTTTCCAAATCCTTCTTATCCTAACAATTGTATACAGCAAAGACTCATTTATAATTAAAAAACATGCCATCAAATGTATTTTTTCAAATGTAATTTTACATTGTTGCAAATCAGCATTTAAGTGCGATCCAGTCTCACGGCAGTTCATGACGGTCACAGTATTTGTAATCTATTGATTTAATGTCACAAGAACAAAGGCAAATCATTCTAAAATGTATGAATGACACTGTACGAGTTCATTGGCCACGTTGTGAAATACATAGATTGGTTTGCCTTATACATATATGGGTCAAAGACGTTAAGATGTCCCCATCAAAAGTGATTTACCCAATTGATTTGATGTCCAAGTTTTTGGAGATAAAAATATCAAAATTTGATGAAATAATGTTACATTGTCATTCAGCGTAACACAATATTTATATTCAAATTCTAACAACATGCTTATTCTGACTTGTACATATTGAAATATATAAGGGAGCATATTACATTTTTTTGTGCTTTAAATTAGTAAAACATTCTTATTGCAAATGGGCAAAACCTAAAGGATAGTTGCAAATTAAAACAAATGTAAAATAATTAGCATTTGGTCTTTTTAATATGTCATACAATAGATTTTTTTTATAAATATGCCTGACAAGATTGTTACACTGAATGATATCTTAGTGGCGTTTTCTGTAAATCAGGGAAAAATGTATGATATTCATTTTTTGCTCAGAAAAAAACAAAAACAAAAATGCAATTAAACTAAACAGAAAACTTTTTCATTTTTTTGGAACAACAACAATTTAAAGCAGTATTACACCTTTTTATGCTTAAACCCTATTTCGTCTTTGACGCATATATATATATATATATATATATATATGTAAGAGGCTTCCTATTGAAATACATTCGATTCAAAGTCGTACATAAAAAAAGGGGAAATTCGTGTCCATGATCACAAATCGATAGATTATAAATGTCATGACTTTGTCATGAATTGCTGTGTGATTAGATTATGTTGTACAAACATATTAGCAAAGACAAAAACTGTATAGAAAGGAGAAAATAGGAGATAGTGGAAACCATGAAAATGATGAAACATTTAGAATACATTGCAAATCTTTCAAAAGATGCATATTACAAAAACTAGAGACAGCTAGAAACAAACAAATCCTGTAGCTTCTTTGAAACTGACACAACAAAAAACTCTAAACCAAAGACTGAGCGCGAGGGAATGTGGACTTTTAAATAATTCCTTTCCCATCCTTGTACCCTTCACAACCCCTTCAAAACAAGACAAGCCGCTCACAAATTCCTCTGACAAGTACAATTCTGCCTTCATCAAAATGTATTAAAGCTGGACAGTGAAGGAAAAAAGTGCCTTTTCCACTAATGCAGCTGTTCTCATGCATATTTCACTGTGACCTGCCGCGAAGCGTCCACAGAACTGAGAATCTTACCCGTGTAAATATACCTGGACGTTACGTTCGGCCCTCGGAAGACAAAGTGCTTTTCACTCAGTCAGCAACAGCTGTGTGATGCTGTGACCTCGAAACGCTGGAAAACGGTACAAACGGTGTAATTTGCCACCCAAACAAAAGCACGCTTGTGAGGGAACATCCAAGGAGCCTTTACGTGACGTTCACCCAATGGCAGCATTGTGACACGGAAACAAACACGTTTTTGGGAAGATGTGGCAGTTTGAGGGACGATGAGTGAGAGAAAGAAAGAGTAAAAATCTTTTAGAAGGATTTGTGTGTCGTGTGTTAGACGTAAGCTCTCTCTCTTTCTCTTCCACTGCAGATGCAGTAGCGACAGGGGTCGTAAACACAGTTTCCAGTGTGTCTTCAGTGTTTCTGGATTTACCGGGCTTGAATCCATCAGGCACTCTGTGGCTGCCAGTCGATGCTGAGAGAGAGAAAGGTGTTTTGTGGCTTTGTTAGTCTCTCTCGAATACAGTCCTCACACACATATGCACTTTGAAGCAAACCTTCATGAGGAGGCAAGTTTTTACAGCATGCTTCAAAGACACCGGTGACATTATTTGTCGCTACAAAACGGTTTAAGTATGATAACTATCTGTGATTAATCGCGTTTTATTATATAAGGAGACGTAATATTAGACATAACAAACAGTGATACTTTATTTCTTCTTCCCTATGTCGAATCCATATTCACAACCTTTCTTTCTTTTTCTTTTATTGTCACTGCAATATGATGAGCTTTGCAGTAGGAAGCAGGCAGTCTAGCGTTATCTTTCTGTTTCGAAATGCAAAGCTCATAATATTGCAATGGCAATAAAACATATTGCATGGCTATTTTAAACACTAGACGTATACACAGACTTTGTATGCCAACAGCATTCGTCACATCCCACAATGCACTGGGCCTTTCACACAATCTTCACTTTCTCTGATCAGATCAATGATTGAGTTCGGTCGCTCAAACAGACTCTGTGGCCTCTGCGATCAAAGACGTCACCTGTCGTTGTCTCCACGGGGGCCGGTGTGAGCATAACATGCATTAGGAACCTGACAAATAAAAGCATGCACGTGTGGGAAAACAGACCACGAAAATAATAATGTCGTAAACACAGTCAAAGGCCGACGACACTTTGATCGGTTTGAGAAGAATCACTGTGGATTATCGTCACATGCGAAAAATAAAACGTAAAAAGACCAGTTAAAGCTAGCTATTAGAACAGGTTAAAGCTGCAATCTGTAACGTTTGCCTCTCTATCGCCACCTGTGTTTGAAACATAACATTGCAGGTTGCTTTACGCACTTATCTTGATGCGAGTTAAAGTAAAATGATGTGAAACTGACATTTCAGGTTAAATTGAAACTATTAAAACATTTCTGTTAATTGAAATAATTCAATAAAAAAAATATATACTGTATATAAATACAGTAAATGAGAAGGAGAAATCTTGCCCCACGAATAAATTAAATATAAATTAAGTAAATAATAAAGTTTAGGCACTCAAATGAACAGAAAATAAATATAAACGAAACTAAAATAAAATAAAACCGTTAAAAATCGAATAATCTTATATAGCTACATGGAAAATAAACACAAAAATAAACAATAATATGACAAAAGCACATAACAAAATTAAAAATGTGAAAATGTTCAAAACTACAATAAAACTGAGAACAAAACTAGAACTCAGATTTTTTTTAAATTCATATTAAACAGGTTACAGACTGCAGCCTTAACAGCTAAGAAGAGACATGTTTATTTCGTATTAAGTCGACACCACAGCCTGACACGAATGGTTGTCCGATGTCTCTGAATGACCGGTTTGTGCATCTTTTATGCGACGAGAGCCGTTACCAGCGGGATTGTACTCGAGAGAGCAATCTCAATCTGACTGCATAAATGCAGGCCGTCTGTCTGAAAGCAGTCACCTGGTTATGATGGGCGGTGTGCTGTGTTAGCGCTCGCCTCTTTAAAGTGCAGAGGTGGACAGGGTAAGAGTAGCTTGTCTCACCGACAACTGTGTTGTGTTAATTAGAGGTGGCATGCGTTTGTGCATGCGTGTGTCCAGGCAGCAGAGAAAGCTGGCTGTGGACCCCGTGGCACTCTAACCCCATGAGCAAAAGCTGTCAAGAGCCACTGGAGATCCACACGCTATCAGAGAACATTTCACAGCTGCCCACCGTACACTCAACACGCAAACACACAAACAAAGGAAAATACACACAAGTCACGTACTTCCACATGAAATACGGCCACAGACTTGAGAATAGAGATTTCACACCTCACACAAACTTCACTCAAAGTCTGTTATCCATGTTCACACACACACACATCTTTTGTTTGGCTAACTTAACATGAACACTTTTTACAGTGTTAAAACAGTGTTCAAAAAATGATCTCTAGAGACATCTAGTGGTGAGGTTGCGAATTGCAACCAACGGCTCACTCCACCCCTCCTTTCCAAGCACTACGGTGGCTGACACAGGGCTAAGATGTCGTCACGTTTTCACTTCTTTGCTGAAGGAGATCACGTATTTATGTAAAGCGCTCTGTAGAGCAGTTTGTCCGTTTTGGGCTACCGTAGAAACAACATGGAGAATTCCATGTAAAGGGACCCGTGGTGTACAGTATGTAGATAGAAATAGCTCAATCTAAGGTAATAAATAAAAACATGTTCTTTATGTAAGGTCTTTATACACCTCTGAACACAGTTATGTATATTCTATTGCATTTCTGTTAATAAACACTCCTAAATATCACACATTGCACCTTTAAATCTGGTGATCTATATGTAAACGCTTAACCCCATACCCATAATACACTCAAAGCAAGGCCCTGACCTTAAATTGCATTGTTTATTAAATAAAACTTTCAATGGAAAAGCTTGCGGAAGTCTTTTACTTGGGCAACTTAGGATACGTTTAACTAGAGAAGAAAAACACATTTTTATAGTGTCCTATTGCATCTTTGAGCAGAACAGAAGTTCAAAGTAAATGTGACGGTGCACGAGCCAATTCAGCACGAACAATGTGTCAATGACCAGCAAGAGCACGAGTACTAACTACATGCCAGCGAGCACCAAACAAACACGCTCATTAGTGGACAGTAGACTTTATCAAAATAAAATCCCTGCAAGTCGCTGGCTTCATAAACTCACATCAGCTAACCCAGTTTGACCTCGCTTTGGATTGCATTCACTTTTTGCTCTCTATTGTTCGATGCCGCCCCGAGATTTTCTCTTATTTCGCGATAAATAAAAGATAATGAAACCCCCCTGAGCAAAGCAGAAAAATTTAATTCCAGCAATACTTCAAACGGATTTAACCGAGTTACAGAGGACAGAAAAACATCGGCGGAATCAAAAAACAAAGCAGGAGAGAGAAAACTCCAATAAATATCCAGCAAACCAGTCCCTTCAGCAAAAAATAAATAAATAACCCAAAAATATTATCGAACAACAAAAAGTGAGCGATTTCAATCCTGCAGACATTGTTTACCAACTCATGCCAAATTCATTTGTTGTGATAGCGTGTAACATTATTGTTTATATAGCGCTGAAGATTAGTTTCTGTTCTATTCAATTTCATTTCTGTATAAAGCAGATTATTGACTTGTCTTAGCAATATGTCACACTAAGAGGTTTAATGTCACAGTAATTGTGACAGAAATTCTACTATTAACAATAATGCTAATAAACCGCATAACAAATGATAATTTGCAAATGCTAATGCTAATAAAAAACGCTGTTTTAAACGTGCTCTAGAAATAAATGTTGCCTTGCCTACAATATGATTTAAAAAGTGCTTTAGAGTTCAAAATAAATCACATTTCGCATAGATGAATGAAACCAGTTTTTTAGGATCATTATGTTTTTTTTGCATTTGTGTCTACATTAAAATTTATTTTACTCATTTAAACTTATTTGTATACTAACAAAGTCATGAAATTCTCTAAACTCTGTTATTACAATATCAGACAATCCGTATGATCTATAATCATAAGGCTGATCTCATTAAACGGACAAAGGCTGCAAAATCACAACCTTGAGTTAAAAGGTCAGTTTGTATTGATGACTGTAAGTGGTGTGATTTTGTGATTCAACAGTATTTTCTTCCTCATTCATAACAGACGAGTGATAAATACTCGAAATCGATATGCTTAAATATAAATATAATCTTTTTGACTCTTTGGCAGTGGATCATGTATGCGGTTAAATGTACATTTGACTTAATGTGACCATGTGGCTATGTCTGATCTTGGCCTTTCTAAAAGAGATAATGCTCTATTTAAAGAGGATGGAAATCATTTCAGACCACAAAAGCAGTACAGACATGGGAGGAGATGCGGGGGCAATAATCAGAAAATAAGCACAAGTCGGCGGTCCATTAATTCCTCCTTCAGCTTTCTGCATCTTGGCTCGAGGGAGATCTGGTACCCCTCGGAACGGTGGGTGTACATCATCGAAAGCTCTTTAAGAAAACATTAAGAGCAACTTCTAGAATGTCTGCTGCAATTAAAATCAAAACGACACGGTGAAGATGCTTTGCCATTCATCCAAGTGGATTTATTCGTTTCTCATTAGACTGTACACAACCGGCTAAGCCCTATACTTTGTAGGCGTTTATGAAGTTATACACTTTTAAGCACATATCCCTCTTCAATCACATCAAGCTGATCTCCAACCCAACCGTCCTGCAGACTGCAGCTTCAACCCGTCTCTCAGCACACCTGTTTGTCATTAGCAAGCAATCCTGAACATCTTGATAAGATGGTTCATGTGTGTTTGACTGGGGTTGGAGCTGAAATCTTCAGGACTGTAGCTCACCAGGAGCAGGGTTGGAGACTCCGGATTTACATCATAGTCTCCTCATCAAACCATAGGAGTCGTTCTGAAAGCAAAAGCCATTAGTTACAGTTTATGCTGCGGAAACAGCTAAATAAAAACAACCTCTTCACTATCTTGATGGTTATACAGAGGATAATATGGATCAGTAAGAACCATAGCAAACATTTAACTGTATTATTATCATCAATATTATTATTTTAATTAAAAATGATGAATCGATTACCAAGAAACTACAATACTTATAATGCATAACATTGCGATTTTATTATTTAAAACTATTACGATAACAATAATAATAACAACTAAAACTATAATTTTTTACTATTATTGAACTATTATTATTATTATAAATAATGAATCGATAACCAAACAACAACAATTGTAATGCATAACACTGCTAAATAATCTTATTTTTGAAATACACGGCATAAATATCAAACTTAAGGCTTAAATATCAATTCTTGTATTATTATTTTTGTGAGGCATTTATATGTGAAAATATGTTTTTTTCTCCAATCCCACAAGAAACTTAAGAGCTCAGATTTATCAAAGTTTATCAATATTATCAAATTTATCAATATTTTATTAATATTGAAAATTAGCTTTTAGTTTGAGATTTTTCGTTTTTATGTTAATTTTAGTGAAAGTTTTAGCAATTTATGTATATGCTGTTGTGATTTTATAATTTATCTGTTTATTTTGCTATATAATCTTAATTTATTTTTATTTTATTTGTATTTTATTTTTTGTTTATTATTATAAATGTAGTGCTTTAAACTTATTTCAGTTTATTTTTGAGGCAACATTTCAATTTTCCCCTTTGGTTTAGTTTTTCCCAATCATATTTATGGTCAATCTTTTTTTATTTCAATGAACAGAAACGTTAACAAAGTCTTAATTTAAGTAAACTAAAGATAACCTTGATATGAACTCAATCTGGATCTGGCCGAATTATATGAGAAATATTTATTTCACAATTTTACTAATCTACATTTATTTTACACCTCCATACCCTTCATGTTTAAAAGTCGTCTTATTTAATCATTCTGAGCCATGTCAGAAAGTCAATACACGCAAATCACTGGCGCCTACTAAGATGTCACAAAGCCACCAAAAAACTCACTCCCACTTCCTGCTTTACTTTCCTCCATCCCACAGTTTCGTCCTAGTGCTCATTATCCCAATGCTACTGCGTCTGTTGCCACCTGTCCCACCTCAAGGACTGTCTCTGTCCTCCGTTTGGCTCTTAGAGGACGCCATCCCCAAATCCTTTATTTAGCTCCAACCTTCACAAACATTTCTCCTTCTCGCACAGGCAGAGTCGAGGGTGAAAGCTGACCTGCACGCCAGACCCTGAGTCATGTGTTAATTATAACTGTGCACCAAAACAAAGCAAAATCATTACCCATAATGCCATTCACAAACATCCGCCGAGCTTCAGGGCATAACAGAGCTTGAGCTTAAGCCTTGGCTCACCTTGTAAAGCACGCATAAATGGATTATTTTTAGGAGTACAAAAACAAGGATACAATATTAAATCTTCACGTAATCTAGGAAAAATCTAAACGGAAATTTTTCCAAATCCCGTCTAATCCCTTCAAGATGTCTCGCCCATCAAACTCAATGTCAGCGAGCTCTGAAAACCACTAATGACTTACAGTCAAACCTTATAGATACACGGCGGGATAAAGCAGATCACAAAACCCATGAATGATTTAAAGACAGATGCATAAAACTTGCAAACTTCACACTGGGATGTTCAATTCTTCATATTACAACTGGCAGAAATACAGGCAATAAAAGTTCCACAAACCTAATTCAAATCCAGGATCTCTCAGTGGTTTTAAGTCTCAGGGGATTGTGGTTATCACGAGGAGACTGTATATCACGAATGAACTGAGAACAGTTTAATTTAGACGTGTGAATGCACACAATCTATTTTCATGTAATCAAAAGTCAGAAAAAACACGGCGCTTCAATTACTTGGTTACGGCTTGTATGTTTGTTACGCAAAATATGATCTGATTAAAAACCTGGAAAGCAAAACAATCACACCGGGGCATTTTAAATAGGCATTTCAAATCATATTGAAAATGGAACATTAACAATTACTCAGATTACTGATGTTTGCAAAGAAAAACTGTGTTTTGTTATAGGACAATATTTACTAGATTTTATTAGTCTTGTTTCATTGCTTGCGCAGCCATACAGGTACAATTTGCTGGAAATTGACTGACGATAAGACTTTAAATGACTTAAAAAGGTCGCTAATAAAGGCTGATGGTCTAAACATGGTCTGTAGGTGACCTGTTGACCAAGTGTGCTCTTGAATATGGCGCTCACTCAACGTATAAAAACAGAGGTCTTGTAAAAATACGTACTTGTGGCATAGAGCCGGTGAAAGATGCTTCCAAGAGTAACCAAGGCTCTCGCAAAAGCCTCAAATCCAGTGGGATTTTCTCCACAAGCTGAAGGCTGCGACACAACGCCATCTGGACTTGCCGAGTTTCAAACAAAACAAGAATGATGCTCAGTTTCCTGGCAACAACTCCGCTCGCCGCATCACTCATCCGAGAGTCGTGCTACATGAACTTCGCTTCTCTTTTCGCCCTTCAATCATTTCAGTTTTGACCTCGACCCCGGAAGCTCCATAAATCACAGAGGGTTGGTCGTATTACAGTCATACAGTAATGGATCGCACTTTGCATTTAGAATGTGTGATCCATTAAAACACAATTTAGCCCGTGCTTATGTCTCAAAACAAGAGAAAGTGCCAGTCATCAGTTTTGTAGACACCAGTCAGATTCGCTCTCTGGGGTTTCCTCTGAGATTGATGAGTAGAAAGATTAACACTTCATTTACAGTCCCTGCAGAGACGCCGTGTCCATTGTGAGACGCAGAGAAACACAATTTCGGAGCTTTGGATGGCCAAGGATGAGAATGCCAACGTGATTTAATACAAATTCTGGGTTATTTTTCAACCCGCAGTTGGGTTAGAAAGAAACAAACCCGACCGCTGGGTTTCATTAACCGAGAAATGTTAACATTTGACTCAGCCATGAGTTGAAACAACCCAGCATTTTGGACTAAACTAACCAGCACAGGTCTATTTATAACCCAAAAGGGATTAACCCAAACGCTGGGTTATAAATGACCCTTTTATTTGTTGTTTCAACCCAAAATGTTGGGCTTTTTTAACACATTGTTGGGTCAAATATAACAATGTTCTGGGGCAATTTATCCCAAAGGCTTGGTTTGTCGATTTTTGACCCAACGCTGGGTTGAAAATAACCCAGCATTTTTATGAAATCACACGTGAATCATACAAAAACATATGATTACTAGAAAAATCAAGAATGCAGATTCAACCCCAACCCAAAACTAATAAAATGCTGGGTTATTTTCATCCCAGCACTGCGTCAAAAAGGGATTAAACCAATCATTGAGTTGTACTGTAAATAAATTTATGCTGGGTTGCTTAACCCAAAATGATGGGCTGTTTTATTTACTGTTGGGCTAAACATAAACCATTTGCTAGCTTAATTGAACCCAAAATCTGGGTTTGTCGCTTTTGACCCAATGCTGGGTTGAAAAGAACCCAGCCTTTTTAAGAGTGTAACTATTTTATAGGATGGTGATTTTGTATGAAATCATACACATGCGAATCATACAAACATGAGATTTTCCCGTAACCCCAACCCCAAAACCTACATTAACAAAATGCTGGGTTATTTTCAACCCAGCGTTGTGTCAAAAAGGCAGGAAACCAACCGTTGGGTTGTAAATTAACTTATGCTGGGTTTTTTTAACCCAAATGCTGAGTTGTTTTAATTATTGTTGGGTTAATTATAAACCATTTGCTGGATTAATTTGACCAGGCGGCTAGGTTTGTTGCTTTTTGACACAACCCTGGGCTAAAAATAACCCAGCATTTTTTACTGGGGCAAAAGCAGATCATACTAAAACATACAAATGAACTGAGATTGTACATGAATTAGCCTCCACGTAAAATAAATCGTTTATAAATTGCCACAAGGTAGTGTTGGAAATGCAGAGCCTTCTGCTGCTGAAAAAAATATAAATACTGGCCTGGTTTGCTGGCTTTAGAGGAAATTTGGTCACCTGTTGGCAGGTCATACTGAAAAACACCTAGCCGAGCATCTAAATCAATTCAAGACCGGTTTGAGTTAATTCATCCTGTTTTTTCTAGCATGGATGTCATGTGAAAGCTAAGAAGAAGCGGATGAAAAAGGAAAAGAAGGAAAAAGGCCAAGAGCACAAAGAATGAAGAGGTTCTCCTACAGTAGGACTGTATGTGTGCGAGTAACACAGAAGGCCTCCGGCATCAGTCAATGGCTGCCGACACATCATCCATTAGAGCCCAATCACGTTGAGGTTCCACACCATCTATCAGCTCCCGCTCTTTCTCCCCTCCTACAATTAGTATTGTTCTGAGTCCCAGCCTCCCTCCCGGGCCCGTGCCGCCCGTCTCCCCGATGCCGCAGCGCCCTGATGAATGTACCTCTCTCGCCTCCATTGATTTCTCTTCAGACTCGGGCCCTTTGTTTGATTTGCTAAGTACTGGAGTGCTATGACTGAGGTGTTACACAAATTTGCCTCCCTCCAGCTTCCTCCTCCCCGGAGATCTCGTGCCTACCCGCGCTCCCCCGCCCCCAGGCACGACTCCACTCGGCTAGAGATTATTTTTCACACGGTAAACACTGCGATCTATAAAGTCGTGAACTTCAGCCAATGCTCTGGCCCGTGGCCTCTCGCCCCACGCTGGACCAAGACAAGCAAAAAGGTTGTCTTCTTAAACAGGACAAATACAGTTTGTCAATATCTGTGTGGGGAATAACGGCAATGAGGCCAGACCCGTATTTCACATCCAAACCGAACGGCCGCTGCGCTGTCAGTGTCCCTCTCTCAAGTATTTCCAACAAGGACATGAAAACAGACAGGCATGCTAGACTAAAACGTCCTTCTACATTCAGACCTTGGAGATTTTTCATGTGGGAGAGTTATACAAATTGACAAATGTGCATTGTGCCATCATGGAGATCAAGTGGCTCCAGTGATTAACATCAACATGCCATCCAGTTTACTTTCATAACATGATGCATTTCCTGTTTTAAAGCTGATATTCTCGCCATAACTTTTGTTACATAACCTGAACTGAATTAGATTACTCTGAACATATAATGCTTTACAATAGGCTTCATTTTCTTATCATTAGTTAAATTAACTTAGTTTAAATGAGCAATGCTTCAACAGCATTTAATAATCATTTAATAATGAATAGATCATTTAAATCACGGTCTTCACACTAAACTAAAATAATACAGAGAACAACAAACTAATAATGAATGAATGATTTTTTTTTACAAAAGTATATATATATATTTTTTAAATTTTTTAGGATGATATGATATATACTGTATATTTTTTGGATTAAAACTTTTTTATTTTTACTAGGTGATTTTAGAAGTCATGCGTCAACCCTGCAACATACATATTATAATTGCCATTTTAATATGATGAAATAAAAAATAGAAACAAATATGTCAAATTATAAAAAAATTATAAGTGTAATTTTATTTTAACATTTTTTTATTTGCTCCCTAACCTCCGTGTTTCCAATTTCTCTTTTTGTATTATTGCCTAATATAACCAAAATTATATTCAATAGTATCCTGCCTCTTCCCAGATTTGTAATGGCACTGAATAGAGGCCAAAGTTTCAAAGCTCTACAAAAGCGCCTCCATCCATCATAAAAGCATTTTATGACTCCAGGGGGCTAACAAATGTGGGGTGAGTAAATTATGAGAGAATTGTCTTATTTCGCCAAACTATTCCTTTAAACTCTGACAGTAGCTGGCAGTGTCTTATTAAAACGGCAATAGCGCTAAATGGCTCCTTGGCGCTACCATATGTAAGGAGTCGCAATTCAGACCTCGACGTCCCTCACAGAGCATCAGCTCGCGCGGTACGATCCGCAGCGGGGGGATGAGTCTTAAGGCACTCCTACAGTATCCCAACCCACTAAATATGGATCATTACACAAGCGTTTATGATCTCATTTCTCCTCTATCTTCTCTAAGGCCCACAGACACTAATCAATTTGTGTGGCTTCCTTTGATCTGGCGTCGCTGTTTATGGATGCTGTTGGCATGTACGAGGCTCGATTGAAATCCCAGGCCAAATATCATCTGTTCATCTGGGTTCGCTGTTTGAAGACACTCCGCACAAACTTATTAAGGATGGGGTGCGTGTTACCGTGAACATGGTTTTGTGTGCGTGCAGTTCCCCAGAAGTAGAGGAAAATTACTAATGCATTTGGCACACTGTGAGACGTCTCTTCAGGGAGCGAGGACTGTGGGAGGAGAATGACAAACCAATGTGACAAATGAAGAGCAAGGAAAATGGAGGGACAAGAGAAGGGGGGTCGATCTACAAAGTGGAAGCTGTTTGTGTCCCTTACGTGTGTAAGAAAATAACTAACGACCAAAAATAACAAACGACTCACAGGCTGTTTTCTAATCCATAACGAAAAGTATATAAAAATCCAAGCTAGAATTTTATCCTTAATGTGTCTTATTGTTACGAGCTAATTTTACAAGTTTTGCGTCAACCCTGTTACGAACACATTATTGCCGTTTTAATATGATAAACAAATATTCCTCTTCAAATCGATACTG
The DNA here is from genome assembly GCA_006030095.1 of Triplophysa siluroides. Taxonomy (NCBI): domain Eukaryota; kingdom Metazoa; phylum Chordata; class Actinopteri; order Cypriniformes; family Nemacheilidae; genus Triplophysa; species Triplophysa siluroides. Next base: position 318,626 of record VCII01000835.1, on the reverse strand, counting down.
TAAACACCGTTAAAATCAATATTGTTACTTTACACGATGAAAAACTGAAACGTTTTTCCTTTCACGTATTTCCTTTTCCTTTACATGGATCCAGGATAACGGATAAACATGCTGTAGTATGCACCCCAGGCCAGTGGATGGCGATGTTGTTGTGTAAAGAAACAGGAAGTGTCTTTGCACAAACACATGCACAGTTATAAGGCAAAAGTGCTTTTTAATACCGTTGGTCGACGTATATGTGTGTTTAAAGTTTGGCGAATGTTAATGATGTGTCTTCGCGGGTCTTATTGGTGCAGCAAATCCACATTTTGCTGGGGAAACGTTAATACATAGTCGAGCAGCGAGAGCTCACAGTACGGGAAGCCGCCATATTGTTTTGGCTATCCTCGCACGTGACATCATCGTTTTCAAAAAGTTGCACTTTGAGACCCGTCATCAAAAGTTTGCGTTCTCAGTCCCCCAAGACGCATACATTTTTTTGCGTTTTCAGTTGAAAACGGCCTTGTGTAAACGGCCCCGTAGAAAAGAAGCAAAATATAACACCGTACAACAAATGTATTAACTGGACACCATGATGAAAATGTAACACTTCTAATCTGATCAAATCTTTAATTTACTTTACATCATTATTTACTTTTAATTAGTGCTGTCAAAAGATTAATGGCGATTAATCGCATCCAGAATAAAAGTTTGTGTTTACATAATATTTATCTGTGCGCTGTGCATAATCATTTTGTATTTATTAACATACACATCCATGCATATATTTAAGAAAAATCTAAACATTATTAAACATTTATATATTATTTCAATTGTTGGTAAATATAAATAAATACATGTAAATATTTGCTTAATATGTATACACGTATATGTGTTTGTCTTTATAAAAACATAATTAATATGCACAGTACATAGACATATATTATGTAAACACAAACTTTAATAATTTGACAGCCCGACTTTTAATTATTATTATTATTATTGAACATTATTCAAAACTGAAAAGGTCACCAGTTCACAGTCTGATCCATGGAACCAATGAAGCGAAGACAAGTAAGCTGCAATCAGAGAGAAGTGAAAGAAAGAGACAGAAAGCACAAGACAGACTCAAACAGTGTGTGGGACGCCGTCTACAAATGAAGTCTGACTGTCAGGTGAAAAGCACTATGGTCTTTTAATGCCGTCAATCAAAGTGGCTGAAATATCTGACACACAATAGCGTGGCATTGACCATCAAGTGGACAAGAAGCGGCCTCTTCCAAGACCCGAAATGCCACATCCATAATCTGCCTGCCGATTCCCATCAAACTTCCTCAGCTCTGCCTGACAGCCTCTCTCGGTCCGGCGTCTGACACCGAGGCAACTCGTGCCTATAAATTATAGAGCTCGGAGATAATTTTGACACTTTTCAGTTTCTGAGCCTGAAGGGAAAATAAGAAGCGTGTGAACTCCCTCTGATTTCTCTGCACTTCGAAGTACCTCATCCTCCAAGGGATTCGTTCAAGATTATTGAAGTATATGATATATTAAAGGCAAATATATCGTGGGTATGTCAGTCCAACGCATGAGAAATCCGTAGAGGCTTCAAAAACATAACAGAAGCGTTATGGTGAGCATTGGTGCATTGTGTGAATGTACACATTTTGATATGAAAGTGATCCTCTGATGGAAAATATGACAGAAGGAAATGAAAGCACAAATTCAGAAAGAGAGAAAAGTACAAGGCTCAAGGCACAAGATACGACATACAGTATGTGAGACAGATATTGTATATATATCGTAAATATCTCCATATTTGGTGATGTTTTCCATAAATCTTTCATCACCCTTTATGTTCGTCACTGGGTTTTGCAAATATTTAACCAATGAAAAGTATAAAAGACAGCTTGACAACTTTGTCAACACACCGTTTCATTATTTTAAGAATACAAAGTTTTTTACTAATTTCCTCAAAACTAGCAGTTTTGGAGATACAAGGTTTCTTGTCGACAATAATGCTGAAATGTTTCTAGTTTAACTAAATGCAAATATAGTATGGCATACAGTACATCCTTCAGGGATAGGGCAATCCCAGAATGCATTGCATTAAACTGTGACTGAAATCCTGACTCAATTCATACTAAAAGATTTTCAATAAAATTAAAAAAATCGAGATGTTCAATAAAATTTTTATTAGATAAATAAATAAAAAGTTTAAACGTATAACATTCTTTCCCACACAAAATGTTCTATTGAAATCTATTTTCTTTCAGTTTAGTTGACCTCAAAGTTTTACAAATTTACAAAAGATTTGTAAATTTCACAACAGCGACTGTTGAAACGAGTGTTGCCCCCTTAGATTAAACCAAAATGACATGTATAAAAATGGACAAAAGCCTACACTTATAAGGTGTTTTTGGGTAAAATTATTTTTGGGAAAAAGGCAAGCTTCACCATATCGGGGAACATCGGATAAACACAAATCTCAAAGGAAATAAAGCAAACATTGACTAGTTTTATCAGTTATTAATACTTTGTTGACCCTCTCTTGTAGTAATTCTCCTGTGCATTGACTGAATAACCTTTTCTCATGTGTGTGTAATTTTTTGGCAAGCCTCCTTAAATTCTCAAAGACGAAAACATGCAAGGAACATTTGAATACATCAAACAGTATATTTATTACATATTTTATCATGAAGATTATTATTATTATAATGCAGTGGGTGGAGCTACCCAAAACAAAATTACACTTGTTTAGAAAAACTGATTTGCACAAGACAAAGAAACAGCTTTTACTCTCACGGCTGGTTAGAGGACTGTGTTAGGAGACAACACGGCAGCCAGCACAGCACATCATCTGCTTCTGAAACAGAGCTGTAGAGTGTGACGCACCCCGGGGGTGAGCGGGCGCCATGCCTTTCCTGTCTCGCAGGTGACCCTGATTCTCTTCCTGTCACCTGCTGCTAAATTGACTCTTATGTTCCAATGAACCAAGGCTGAAAGAGGCACAGCAGGAGACAGAGAAAACCAAGAAGAGAGGAGACGAGAGATGCTTTGATTCAATTTGAGGCCGAAAGCTTCAACCCCACAGAGCCAAAGCGTTTATAGAAGGATGCTAAATGCAGAGATGCTATTACCACAGATGGATTAATTAATTTGCTGCCTCTCGCTTTACTGAGGATGACAGGAGCGCCGACTCCACTGAGCCAGAGAACAGCACACAACTTCACACAATTAAGCATGAAAGCAATTTAAGGGGACGAGGACACGACACACGTCTCTTTCTGCTCGGCGCCGGGGCTAAACACATTACCTGCATGTCGCCGGCGTTTCACATGCGCGGGGGATCGAAAAAGAACAAAGAGGAACGCATGAGACGTTTTTATTTCGTAAGGCCTACGACAATTAATGGGAGCTATCTCGGTATTGCTATCCAAGGGACAGTCACACGGAAATAAAAAACGACATCATTTATTCAATCTAAAAACCTGTATTTGACTCTTTCTTCTGTGAAACACGAAAGAAGATATTATGTGGTTTTGTGTCCATACAATGGAAGTTAATGTGGTCCGATGTTGTTTAGCTGCCAACCTTCTTCAAAATATCTTCTTTTGTGTCCTGCAGTAGAAAGAAAGTCACACGGGTTTGAAATGACACGAGGGTGAGTAAATGATGAAAGAATTTTCTTTTTTTTGGGTGAACTCTCCCTTTAATGCGTCGTCTTTTCCTCCATTTCAACACACTCCAGGCTCCCACCATTGATTTCATGGATGAACACACAGTGTTGGAATGCTTGCCAATAGACGTGCGCTGTAGTCTTGACAGGGCACAGCTAATTAGCATTGCTGATGATTGGATTAATTAACCATGATCTGAGTGTCAGAGATGAGACGAGAGCGCGGGGGAAGGATAAAAGTCGCTCGGCGCGTACCGACGCTCTCGCAAACTCAAGCTTTCAATGTTTTCATGGCCATTTCTGCTTGGTAACAAGACGTTAACCGCTTTAAGCCTCACATGTTTGACTGAAAAACGTCAGAAGAATCAATTACTTTTCACACCGACTAAAGGGACTTGAAGTGCTCTTGAGCAATAAAAAGGGACTTGAACATCGCCATCATCGGTTTGATGTCACAAGGTGCTGAATGTTTCAACGGTTATAATTAAAAGTACATTTTCAGGGTTTAAACAGTATTGTACTAAAATGAAGTAAAGGAAGTCCGAAAAGGCTGCCCTTAGGAACATTTACCATGGTTACATATAGTAAATATATATTAGCATGTTTTAGTGTTTTCAATATAAAATGAACTTTTGTTAGGAAAAACGATTTTTAACTGTGTTTTAACAACAATATACGACCAGTTATGCATTTAAAGCCATTAAAAGGTCCAGTGTATGAAATTGAGCGGCATCTAGTGGTGAGGTTGGGATTTGCAACCAACAGCTCACTCCAGCCCTCTCTTTCTCAGCACTACGGTGGCTGACACAGGACTAAGATGTCGTCACATTTTCGCTTCTTTGCATAAATGAGATTACGTATTTAGGAAACGTAAACGTAATAAAAACATAACGCATTACGTTAGGTCTTTATACACCTCTGAAGTTATGTGTATTATATTGCATTTCTGTCGAAAGATTCTCCTTAATCTCACACCTGTCCAACTTCGACAAAAACTGCCAATGTGCAATATGAATTTATACGTTTATGTCAAAATGAAAACCAAATTTGGATTGGACGATTTGGAAAGTCATGTTGAACAAACGTAAAAGCATCTGGACAACACAACAGCCAAATCCTTCATTCGGTTAGACCAAAGGACGTTCTTTAGTCTATTCACTTGGAGGTTACTGTAACATCTACTCCAGGGCTCCTGTTGCAACTGAATCGGGTTTTACTTGGTCTTTAAGTACCGCTAATGCGTCTCAACTCCCCGGTGTGACCTGTTTTAGTGTGACATGACTAACCATACTAATCTAATGGCTGGAGAAGAAAACCACTAAGTGCTAAATGCACTGAATAATTTAGCACAGTGTCACTCTAATGAGGAGAGTCTGACACTGTCCGCGGAGGTAGCCCGAGACACAATGCACGTCTGCGCCAATACAACCGCATTATATCTCAATAACGACAAAAGCCAGGGTTTCATTTACTAATACTTGCGTAAATACACATGTGCGCTACAAAAGCGTCATGAGCAATATTGGCGAAACCTTCTGAAATGGTTATCAGAGCACCCTCGACTGAAAGCGCATGCAAGCACGATCAGTGTTTCCAAATAATTACAATTGAAAGTAGCTTAAGAAGCGCGCTTGGTAAATTGCTAAATGTTGCTAGATGACATCAAGCAAATTAGCATATTCATGACACATTACAGAGATATTGCACTGTTGTTTTGTGTGGCGACGCGTGTATCTTAAAAGTGACTAAGTTCGTTACTACTTTTGCTACTTTGCTACTACTTTTTGCCGACGACATGTCCCAAAGGGGTCGCTAAATCTAGCGACAAAGCCACTAAATAAGCAACACGATATTGGAGTAAGCGCATCAAACTATACTGCAGATGTGTTTAAGAAAAAAAAAACGAAACATTGGAATAAAAAAGCCTTACGAGCAAATTTGTGTCTACAAGAAAATTTTTATGTAAAAAACAATTGCATGTGGATTCCAAAACAAGCCGTATTATTCAAAAATATGCAAAGAAACGTAGTTGTGAAACAATGCGTTATATGTCATTACAGGCAAGCACGCAGAGCTCAGGCGACCTTGAAACGCTGCGTCTCATCTCACCGTTTCTAAGTGGGGTCAGTGCGTCTCATTTCTCAGGGAGTGAAGGAAGACTCTCCTCATTGATTTATGGCAGCGAGGTCTTCCTGCATGTGGCGGCACGCTCATAAGCGCACAAGCACTGCCTTTACAATTTAATTAGAGCAGCCTGAATCTCAGCAGCAGTACTTCTGCTACAACCACCATTTTTCATTCGCCTCATTAAACACGAGCGTGGATCTCAAACCGTCCTCGTCTGGTTTATAGAGCAGCTTTCAAATGAGCTGATGAGCAGACAGAAGTAAAAAAGAAGGGAAAAATAAATGTTAAGGAGATATTAATTTCATGGTTATTTGAAAAGCTCTTTTTTGCTTTAAACCTACTGGGATTTTGTGGAATGACGTTGAGATATTGCAGCTTCTAAGATCTGCAGAAATGGGTCGAAGTCTTTTCATCAACTCTAGCACACTGCAAAAAATCTCCTTAATCTTTTTAACCAGAACTTTTTTTCTTGTTTTCCAGGAAAAATATCTACGCAGTGCACCGCAAGTGAAATTTACTCGCATAAATTCTGCAGTAAAAATCTCAATTCTGCTATCATTTGACAGATCATTTGACATCCAAGGGCGCTGCAGTGATGGCTGTCCACTGCCCAGGGTGTGTGTGTTCACTACTCACTGGATGGGTTTAATGCAGAGGTCACATTTCCGTTATTGGTCACCATAACTGACAAATAGGTCACTTTCAATTCACCTTAATTTATTGACTTCTGATGACTTACTTCCTTGTTCTTCTATAAAACACATACAAATATTTTAAGCATAATGTTAGCGACTGACAGCCTCAACTTTCATTTTATGAAACACAAAATTATAGATAAATGATGACAACATTTTTTTATTTTAGATAAAATAACTCTTTAATCTGAGGTTATTTTTGACCTAGCAGCAAACTGCTTTTGATGTTTTTATTTATAATTTTTTTGAAGTTGCGCAAATTTGAGTCAAACTTATAAAACATTTTCAGCACATCTATTTGCAAATAAAGTGGTGTAAAATAACCTTGAAAATCAAAACAAATATGGGCTGTTAATGATTAATCGTGATTAATCACATCCAGAATAAAAGTTTGTGTTTTCATTATGGGCTGTGCACATTAGTTTTGTATTTATAAAAACATATGCATGTATATATTTAAGAATAAATATTTATGTTTACCAATATTTCATATTTATCCATATTTAACCAGAAATATTTAGGTATAATTAAAATTATACAAAAATAGAAATAATTAAATCTAAATATTTCCTAAAATGATATAGATGTGTGTGTATATTTTTATAAATAAAAAAATATTATCCATAGTACACAGACAAATATTATGTAGACAAAGACTTTTAATCTGCATGCGATTAATTGCGATTAATCGTTTAACAGCCCCATTTTTTATTATATTCTAGTACCTTATGTTATTTCACTTGATCTTTTTGATCTTTGCTTTACGCTAAAATATATTAAGATGAGCCTAATGATTAAGATAAGTGACTTGTCGCAGTGCAGGCTTAACAAAAAAAATATATAGGGGACCCAATACACATCATGTGGAAATGAAATATCCCTCTTTGGAACAAAGGCAATTAGCTGACATTAGAGCGCACTCGAGCACTGTTCATGGTCTATCTCAGAGGTGTTAAATCAAGAGAAAATGTGCTACAGAAAGTACTAAGTCTGGATCACGGGAAGGTGACAGGAGCATTAACCAGCCCTATCCTGATTAAAACAGCTTTAAAACACAGAGGAGCAGAAGATGAAACGCCTCGACATGAGCGATCCCGGTCTGGTGCAGATCCCATTATGCTTTGCGTCAATATTTGGATTGAAACAAGAGAAAAGTGAAATGGGATCCTAGTTCATACAATCTAACAAATGTGGGAAGCCAACGAGAAACAGCATTCGCTTCAGAAAACCAATTAGGTTGTGTAATGTGACACATTTCGAAGGGACACGGTATATTTGACTAGATAAAGTAGCTGGGCCTTGACTCTTTCTGGAATTGGGAAATTGGGAGCCCCATAATAGAATGAAGCCAAACGTGAATGAGGATGAAAAACGGGTCCTAGTAGTCAGGTGTTATTTATATGAGCCTTAACCTACTGGGAACCAAGATGGTGACTAGAATTTGGAGGATGAAGGTCAAATTCAATGTTAATGTCATCGTTGGTAACCAAACAACACTGGCCTCCATTGACTTCCATTGTATGGACACAAAACCACCGAGACCTTTCTCAAGATATCTGCTTTTGTGCTCTCCAAAAAAAACCCAAAAATGTTGTCCGTTTTGACTGCATAATGCTGTACAGAGCACTTCTCCAGAAGTCAGAAAGCACCTTCAGTTAAGTGCAATCTGAAGGCGTTCGTGAAGGCCTAAAAGTTGAAGTAGAAGAGAAGAGGAGGGTGTTGACCTTCCCTCTCAGCCCACGCACAGACTCTCATCAGGCCAGAGGCGGCAGGTCATCGGGAGGTCAAGGTTTGACGGAGCTTCTGATCTATAATCCCGAGCACAGAGGTGCATTCTAATGCCACCATTTCATATGAGTTCCTGTCCTCATTTTCTGTGCTTCCCTTCTTTCCTCTCACCAACCCCCAGCACACACATCTAAAAAATCAAGATACATTCACTCCAGAAGACCATCTTTTAAGAAATAAAACAAAAAATATATTTTTTATATTATATGGACTTCATACAGAGGTAAAAGTCAATTCCAGTTTATTTCTTTATTTTAAGCACCAATTTCGTTGATTTTTTTTTTTTCAGAAAACAATAATGAATATTTATGGTAATTTTGCTACTTAGGTTAATGTATCTTGATATATAGAAGTTTCCGACATTTGTATTGGAAATCAAGAGTAAGAAATGAATTTCTTTCAAAGAAGATTAAATAAAATGTGATTAATAGAGATATGCTGCTAATCTATTTATGTATCTGCAATAATGTTTACAAATTCATATAAAAATTGTCACATTTATGATTTAGAAACGTAAATCTGATAAACTGCTGTCTCTCTCTCTCTCTCTCTCTCTCTCTCTCTCTCTCTCTCTCTCTCTCTCTCTCTCTCTCTCTCTCTCTGAACATGAACACCTCAGACGGCCGAGCAGGTCTTTACTCTAGTAACGTAATCATTCCTCTATTAAATTGCAAGTACACGATAAGCTGGACTACAGTGGGGACTTCTTTAAAGTATGTTTCAAACTTTGTTAAACCTTGTAAGAATTTCATTTGAACTACACTGACCGCAAACCAAATCAGCTAAAGAAATGCATTAAGAACTAAAGCACGTCTGTAGATAATAGGTACGAGACGCAATTTCCGAAGCTGGAGACGAGTGCGCGCTAAATCAAAGTTAAAATATAAAGACATTCGATATCCTGTAATGCAATAAAACACACTTTAAAGCGTACGAGACTTCTCTTAAAGCATCAAGGAACATGAAGCACTTCAAAAAGGATTACATGAAGTTATATTACCTGTATTACACAATGTCCCATCAGGAGATCCAGGGGAGCATGGAAAGAAAAAGAAAAGAATAATTAGTTTCAAATGTCATACTGTACACAGCGTTCAAGAACAATTTCAAATCTCTTTGTCAGAGCGACGATAAGTGTGATATCCTCAACATAAGGCTGTGGTTCAGCTGCGGTCGTGGCTCTATATGCACCTTTCATCCACAGGGAATCCGCGCCATTGATTTCGGCTAGACCCGAACGTTTTGTACAGCACATTTTGCGCATTTACTCTTTACAGACAGTTCTCTGCGGAAGCTAAATCAAATACCTAAAACTACTGCCAGGCAGTCATTTTAAACCAATTCTCTTACACCGTTTCTTTTCACAGTAATGAAGAAGCCGAGTCAAAAAAATAGACGTCGCCAGCTGGAGTCAAATCTAGCAGAAAATCCTCATGTATAAAACTAGCCTTAAAGTGTGCGTACAAACACAACAGGGTTTATATGACGCACACATAATTATGCAAAGTTCTGGAGAATGCGTGCGTGAAGCATTGCCCACATACATTTCAGTGGCCATTTTGTATGGGCCAATCCATGAAGACTTGAGTTTTCTTTTCACTTGGACCAGTGAAAAACCACCCTTACAATTCAAGCACAGAATAACCACATAGCAATAAGCGTTAAAAGACCAAGAATAGCTTAGAAACGGCATAACAACACCCTGGCAACCATTCAGAGCAACCTAGCATTAGGATGGTGACTGCGAAGGCCAGCGACCAATTCTTCAAAAAGTATACAAATCTCCAATGTGTCATTTTTGGAGGATCTATTGACAGAAATGCAGTTTAATACACATAACTATGTCTTCAGGGGTGTATAAAGAACTTACATGATGAAGCGTTATGTTTTTAATACATTTAGAATGAGTTATTTCTATCTACATACACCGCGGGTCCCCTTACATGGAATCTGCCATGTTGTTTCTACAGTAGCCTAAAACGGACAAACTGCTCTAAAGAGCGCGTTTCATAAATATGTTATCTTCTTCGACAAAGAAGTGAAAATGTGACGACATCTTAGTTCTGTGACAGCTACCGTAGTGCTGAGAAAGGGAGGGGTGGAGTAAGCCGTTGGTTGCAGTTCACAACCTCACCACTAGATGCCGCTAAATCTCATACACAGGAACTTTAAGAAATAAACCAGAGCTTGTTCAAACAGAGCAGAATCCAATAATCTAAGTGAGAACTCCATAAATGTCGTTTTTTTATATTAGTGTGTGTGTGAGAGAGAGATGAGAAGAGGTATTTAATTGTGTCCTGGAGTGCTCTCACTTTTAGATAAGCTCTACCTGTCCAATCGCTGTGAGCTTCTACACAAGGCTCCATGGCTTTCAGCTCAATTCGTTCCACATAAACTGGGGTGAAGGACAAGCATCATTGTATCGGTGTGGAAAAGCGTATTTAAAACCGGGGACAGCGGAGGTGATCCGTACCTGCCAGCTTTATGCCAATAGACTCGGTCAGAGGTGAAGCACACCTGCACACGTCACAGTTAAATCCAGCCTGGAGAGATGTGAATCTATATCTGGACTGCTTTGTCAAATATAATCTTTCGAATTCACTCGATGAAGGACACAGAGGATGCGAAACAGATGCGCGCAGTCAGCATTTACACAGCGTGGGTTTTTTGTCACAGATTTTCTAAACAAAATCTTCAAACGCATCGCGCCGAACTAGCGCGGGCAAAAGACGCAAATATAAGATGGCAGATACACCCAACAAAAGCAGAAGGTTTACAAATCCAACGTGCCACATAAACACAAACCGGCATTGCAAGAAATGGGACGACTGGCTAGAAAATCTGTGTGTAAACAAAACGGGCGGAGGTGAGCGGAGAAATAGCAGGTTCGGCGAGGCTGGCAGTCGCACGCAAATACGACTGGCACATCGAGAGGAGCGATGCCGCGCGGACGAAAAATAGGTCAAACTCGGTTTCTTTTTTTATAAACAAGGGAAAAAATTGAAAGTTTAAAATGATGTGGAGAAATGGGAAAGTCGTGGATTTTACATTGTAATTGCCTTTCGCTGTCATTACTGGATGCAGACTTAAAGATTTTTATCAGAGGGACTCAATGAAAAGTGCTGCTACCTCATGTCGCCACAGGGGGCAGCACTGAGCGCACCCCTCACTATGTCGTCGACATATCTAGAAAGCTTTCCAATTTCTTTTATCGTCAAACTTTCTACAGTTTCTCAGAACAAGGTTAAGCGTCTCCACACGTCCACACTGTTTGTTCACCGCCTCTTTGTTTAAGCAACATCCCAGAAGATGCGTTATCTCCCCCACAATCTAAACGCCTCCACCTTTCTGAACGGCCTCTTTTGTATTCCGAGCGCGAGGCGCAGGCCTAACATCTCATTGATTCTTTTATTATTGTGCGTTATGACATTTCACATTTTGTCAATTCAGCAGTTTTTCTGCCCTTCTCGGCCCTGATTTCAATTGCTGATTACTTCACATCAGTCAGGCTGATTTGATGAGAGGCCTATGGAGTTATTGCTTCCCGCAGTCGAGCTTATTGCGCCGACCGGCTCCCTTTCCGACGCCTTCCACGCCGCAGACGAAAATAATAACAGGAGATGTCAGGGGCGGCTGACATGTCGGTGACAGGCTGAGTGGCACTGCTGTCACACTCTTTGCACCTGCTTTAGCACTGTCATCGCAGCTAAGCTATAGTCTCTCTCGCTTAGCACAACGCCTCTGTCTGGCATGGCCTAGAGGCCGTTCCCACCTGGAGAGCAGGTGAGGGCATGAGAGATTTGTTATGAAAGTCTGCCGACGATGTGGAGAACTCATTTGTATAAATGTCATTTCTGGTTCTCGAAGAGCAATGCAACAATATTTCTTAAGAAACAAACTCACATGTATGTCTTTGTTCATGGGTAATCTTTTCTGATAATGTCTTAAATATAATTTGTGGTCATCATGATTTGCAAATTAAATTATGGTGGAGATATGTCGTGCCGTGACATCCCTGTACAAAAATGTGTGTATCTTTGAGCATTACTATATGACGTATATTTATTCCTATTGGTTGAGCTGTCAACATGTGACCTGTGTCAACATTTTTAATTCATTAATGTTGCCGCCTTAAGAAGCTTTCTGTTGGGGTTTTGCTTTCTTAATTCTTTTTCAAATGTAATGTTCATTTTTTAAGTTACAGAACTGTTCATTCTTTTTATTGATTTACATACAGAAGGTTCAACCAAACCTTGTATATCCTCGACTCAATATGTCCAATAAAGAAGTCATTGAAAGTCAAAATATAAATGACAAATATATTTCCTAAACATTTTCTAAATATTGTTGTGTAAACATTATTGTGAATCCAGTATTGTGTATCATATCAAAGCAAATCACGATCGAAAATATGTTGTTACCCCACCAATAAGTCATATAAATAGCCAATTACATCATATTTTAAATGTATTGCCAATTAATTGCATTTCAATTTTTTAATAAAAATGGTACTTCATACAATCCCAATGACGCCAAACCTGTTGACACATCTAAAAATGCCATTAAACGTACAAACAGTAAAACCAGTAACCAAGGGCTTAAATATGCTTCAAAAGTCAATAACAATAAATATACACACAGGACATGTGACAACCGATGCTTTTTGTCTTAAAGATAAATATGAAATATATTCGGTTATGTAAAATGTAATATAAATTCGGTTATATAAATGTAAAAGCGTCTGCTAAATGACTAAATGTTATAAATGTTCTCTTGTTTGTATTCTGTGTAAGCAGGAAGTTCTTCTGGACCAGCCTTGTTTACATCTTCTGATGTTGTCTTTAAATCAGCATCCATTTTGTTGTAAGAAAAAAGCAGCTCTGCCTAACATCTGAAATGAGTTTCTCAGCAGAATGAAATTATTATAAAGCCTACACGAGCATAAAGACAGGAGGTAAATCATTTTTTACAAAATTGTCATTTTTGGCGAACCCCCCTTTAAACATCAATAAAACTTTGTAAATGATAAAACAAGTCCAAGCGTCTTTGAAGAAAACTCTTTAGCGGTACACGCCACAGTACCGCCTCCCTGGATCTCCATCAGGCCTCTCAGGCACACACATCCTAATTAACATCCAGCGATGGCCAACAAATCCCCACAGGCCAATCCCAGGGCTGTGGTCGCTCTCTTCTCCTCAAACAGCCAATCGTTTCACAGAAAAGGATGAGGGTCATGATTCCTCTCCACTGCATCCTCCCGCGCTTGCGTGTTGAAGAGAAGATATCATCTCTAATAATCTCCGGCTTCATCATGTGATACTTCGCCTGCTAATCTGTGACGCTAACCACTGAGCCGAGACCTGAGACTCGACACTGTTTATTCACGCAGCCTGAACAAATGAAAAGTCTTAATGATGATGTCCGATAACGAATGATGTGGAAATGTGACACAAACGTTGAAATTGAGATTTATTTGATTCATTAGTTGCATATCGTGGAAATAATGAAACCGCAATTTGTAATTGATATACAGAGCATAAAAATCTGATCTGGCAGGTAGTGCTTTAGCGCTTATGTGTAGGTGACCCAAGTTCGCAGCTAAACTGGCAGAGCAGAAACGCATCCCGTCAAAATAATCTATTGTTTGCCGTGACGCTAGAAACAAAAGGAATGTAGCCTGAACGCCTCAATTCTCCTGAAAGTCTAGGAGAGGATTTTCCGCACCATTTTGCCGGTAGCGTTGTGTGTGTTGCGCGCAGCATTATTCACCTTGTGTACGCATAGCAAACTCTATTATTCATAGTGTCATGTCCTCGGTCATTCCGTGTCAGGGAAAAGCCTGTGGCGCAGGCAACTTCCACCCATTAGAGCGCCGAGAGGTGCCTATCCTTCACACGGGGCAGCGTTTTACTGTCAAAACCTACATATATCTCCACTGTGACTAATTCTCCAGCGTGCAGCTAAGTGGCTAGGCTCATTTAGCATTATGTAGAGCAAATCAGAAAAGCTTGTGATGGAGTGTGTTGGTAAGCTGGCCCGTGCCGCAGCCGAAGATTCATTTAGCTGCTTTGTTGCTGTTGCAGGTTATCGTGTGCAAGAAGGAGACGTGTGTTTTCACAACTTGACTATGGGGACTTCTATCTTTGACTTTGGCGTGATAAAAGGTCGAGGAAGCAGGACAGAGGGTCATTCTGCAAAGAGGGTGCTATATTTATGCAACAATGGCAACGAACAGCTTCTTTGAACTTCGTTTTTGTGTAACTACTGAAACATCATTCCTCAAAAAAAATCCAATAATTTCTGCTATTTATGTACTTCCCTACCCCGTTTCCAACTGTATAACACAAATCTATGTATTTCTATATGTGGAGTGAAGTTGTGGAATACATTAAGTCCGGTGATCAAGCAATGTCCAAGTATTATCCAGTTCAAAAAGAGCTATAAAATTATGTTTTCTACAAGGTATAGGGAGGAAGAAGGGGTTTGACAAGGTGTCTTCATCAATTAATTTGTATATTTATTTGATTGTTTCTTTTCTTTTAATTTTATAGGTTTTGGCTGTTATTTGTATTGTTTTGTTTGGTTTAGTTTTGGACATTATACTTCTTCGTGGTGGATATAAATAGAACTATGTGTTGTTTTAGAGTTAAGAACAAATATATGCTGATAATTGTGACTATTTTAAAATGTTAAGCATATGTGAGAGAATCATAAAGATAAAAGGATGATCTTATTTCAGCAGTTGCTTCTTCCTGCTCCTTTTCGAATATGTATATGTCAAGATTGTTTTGTTTTGTTATTGATTTATTTATTAGGTAGAATTGTATATTTAGATTTTTACATGTTCGAAATAAATCATAAATCAAATAACTTCATTCATTCATTCATTCATTCTACTGATCGATTAGGAATTATACTGTTTATTAAAAAAATATGTTAATACAAAACAATTGGTCATTTCTATTCAAATTTCTAGTCTATTCTACTGATCGATTAGGAATGAAACTGTATATATAAAAAAATATATTATATTCTACTACTCGATTAGGAATGATACTGTATATTAAAAATAAAAATAATACATTAATGTAAAAGTAATCTATAATTTCTATTCTATTCTATTCTATTCAAAAAAATTAAATTAAATTAAATTAAATGAAGTATTCCTAATCAGAACTTTTTTAACTGGACAATAAATTGATTTATGCAATGAATAAACCTAAATATACAGGCTGCCACCCAGAAACACAAATATGACCACACATGCCATAAAGTTGAAGATCAGGTCCCACTAAAGTCTGAGTACAGAAGGACAGAACACACATTAAAAACACCCTGGGACTAGTTTACCCCACAGCAAAGGAGAAAAAACACTTTGGTTTTTGGAAAATGTTGAAAACACAGCAGAGGAAGAAGAGTAGGAAGAGAGGGTATCTAAGGGCGAGGCTTACTTCCTCCACCTAGTTATCACAACAGTAAGCGAGTTCTTACACTGTACCAGACGAGCTCAATTGCACAGTTCAGATGTAAGCGCTTCAGACACTTGCATTGAGAGATGTTATGCCGCTAAATGGTAAATAAGATCTAATTTACGCATAAAGGAGCGAGAGAGAGTCTGTGAAATAAACAGCCGCCCCACTCCAAAGCTTTCTAATCTGGGCAGGAGTGGGAGCGCCCCGGCCTCGTGCCAATTTACACCCGATTACCTCTTCCAATCGCCCACAATATTATGCAACACAAGTTAATGCTCATCTTTGGTAAAATCGTCGATGCAGGGCTTATGAACCACTTTTTTATTTCTCTCAAGACCATTTTTTAAAGGAAAACAAGAGAGAAGTTTGTTGTGAGATTAGGCTAACTCAACTCACAACTACATTACAAGGTGGGCTTTTTATATGAATCTGAATCTGAAACGGGCACACAAAACCAAATCCCTAACACACGCACACCAGAGAGAGGTGGGTCGGTCCAAGCCTCATCTCCGCCAATTAGAGAAAATGTGCTTGTGTAAGAACATTAATGAAGGAATCCCCGCTGCCAGAGTCTGTTAAAACCAGCGACTCCTTGACCTTCCGGTTACATAACCGAGTCCGTTGCACAACTGTCTGCTTTTAAACGTCCCGACTTGTGCCAAGGTGCGATAAGGCAAGAAATGAATTCATTAATTGAGTAGATATTTTTACTAGTTGATTGAATAAGTGCTGATGAGAAAGTCAGGAAGCCACGGCCCATTTCCTGCCAAAATGTCCCGGTGAGAGACAGGAAGTCCAGTCCACCCACCTATAAATCATCCACAAGAAAGACCGTTTGAACACTCGGAGTGACTCCACAAATGTTCCAGAAACTGTTTCTTCTCTTATCCTGAGAACGAGGTGCAAACTTCGGTACAATTTACAATAAGATACTATTTGTTAACAGTTAGCTTATGCATTAGCTAATATAAACTAACAACCAACAATACTGCTTAAGCATTTATTAATATTAATTGATGTTAATTTCAGCATTAATACATTATAAAATCAAACGTTGTCACTGTTAACGTTTGTAAATGCACCATGAACTAACATGAATTGTCATGTAATGGAACGTATTGACACATTAACAAGGATGAATAAATGGTGAAAAACGAAATTGTTCATTGTTAGCTAATGCTTTTAGTAATGTTAACTAATAGCACCTTATTGTAAAGTGTTACCCAGATTTTTAATGACCTTCTTTGTGTACTTTATAGTGGCGCGGTGCTACGCTAATGCGTTTCAAGGGATAATTGCACAAATGTCAATTTAATTTATGAATTGGCTAAAAACTTTGATAAAGTCCTGACAACTGATACTACTTAGTGGATACTAGAATCGTCATTGTAATTGTTTTTATTTGGTTCATCAACACGAATTTCCCCCTTTTTCGTGTCAGTCAGCACAAAATTTTTGCGTGTCACCCAGCACGACTTTCCATCAAAAGTACTTTAATACGCGGTATCTTCATATGTATAAATATATATCAACGCAATCTGATGGGAATTCATACCTATTTTACAAGGTGACTCATTCGTGTGAATTCCTATTACCTACGATCTTATTTGTATGTTTTGTTATGATATGACTTTTCCCTGTGACGTTAGGTTTTGGGGCGGGGTTAGGGGAGCCCTTTATCAATGCTATGCCACCTCGTGAAACTAGCATTTTTAGCTAAATTAGCTTTTGCGGCTGTGATTTTAGGGTTTGAGTTGATGTAAGGTGTTGGTTAGCCCTTTTAAAGTATTTGCGACTTCTTTTGATATCAGGCTAGAAATATATGAATGTACATACACACCCGGTCTGTGAAATGAAAATTGTCGTGCTGGTGACATGAAAAAAGAGGAAATTCGTGTTGATGAACACAAATTAATAGATTTACATTTCGTGACACTGGGTTGAAACTAAGAGGAGAGTTTCGACTTCCGATCTTTTACGTAATTGCTCATTAACATCAATTTTACTTCATTTTTTAAATAAAACAATTTAAAAATGCTAAAATTAGCGCACTGCCAATGTAATTCTGGCACAAACATTTTGGTTCTCAAACATCTTACCAAACGTTGACTTTAGCGACAAAGATAACAATAAAAGAGCCCAGACCCAAAAACAGTTTTATCCGTTTGATAAATCTCAAAACACATCCGAAAAAAAAACACTGTGCGTGCTTAAGTTATAAATAGACAAACAATCCCACAGTTTACGACATATTCATGAGGGGGGGCAACAGCTAGCTGACTTCAGGCGATAGATTCTGGCATTGAGGCGTTTGTGCTAATTGAAAGGTCACAGCGATAATTATCTGCTCCTAAGCAAAGGCAAACACTCGTCAGTCCTCCGGTCACGGGCAGACAGCATTGCATTCTGACGGCAAACTTACAGTGGCTCTATCATTATCATCCACAAAGCGAGGCTCTGTGAGACATTTCATTAAAGCAGTCACTAACCTAATTAAAGCTCGTTTCTGCACATCTTTGCAATCTAATAACTAATTAGCCTCAGTCCAGCTCGCCAGCAATAAGCAGCGAGCCTGGGGGCTTAACTCCAGCCTCCTCTGCATCTCATCTATGCTCTGTTGCATCATCATCTGTCTTTTTTTGCTGGTTCTTGTAGTCGTAAGCCCACCCGATTGTTACCTGTCACAATGTACTATATGAGCCCAGTGAGATCTTAGGGAAAAGCAGACTTAGCGTCTTAGGACTTTGGTCACCACTGACAGGCGATCAATCGCGTCACGTATTTGATGTTTCAGACTGAAATGGTTACGGCACAAACTAAAGCAGTGCCCTGAGCACGCTGCTCAACCTGGAACAAGAATAGTGTGTCTGGAGTCTTGTGGCTGGGCGAAAGAGTGAATTTTGGACCTCTCAAGGTCATTTTGATAGTAGGATCATGTCAAGACACATTGAGGGATTTGCTGCATATTATGTAGACAAGCACGGCAACATAATGAACTTTAAACATACTCACGTCATTCATTGATGTGCTGTTAACTCTCATAAGATTCATCGGAGAATCAATTAACCCTTGTCAATGAGCGTGTCATATGACAGTCCAAAATGTATGATTTACTCATTTATCTGACATAGCAAAATCGTGGGTAAAATTTTATTGAATTAAGTCCTTGATAAAAATGTGATATAATAAAAAATAAAGTGTAAGATTATTCTTAACTCATCTAAATATGTTTTGCTTGTTTTAAACATCAAGTTTATTTTCTTTTATAAAATAAGACTAAATATCTTGGGTCACTTCCTTTGTCTGAGAAGATAATTTGCAAAAACAGATAACTCATGTTAGTTTTGTGTTTGTTAGCTATATTTCTTTGAGTAATTATTACTCAAAACAACCCAACTGCAGTTTGATTGATATTACTTGGAATGCACAATAAAACGTTTTTTATAGTTATCGATTTTTGCAAATGAACTCTTCAAATCTTGATTTAAATAGAAAACAAGACAAAATGCTCAGTAAGAAATTCAATTTTCATCAAATGATCCTCATCTTTTCATTTTTTGAAATTGTTTGATAAAATATCTTATCGATAATTAAAAAATTTCTTTTCCCCCAATAATTCAAAGCATGATTTGGGTAGAAAATTTAGTATAGAAATAGTTTTCTATTTAATTGTTATGTCTTTTAGCACACCTTGCAGATGATTTAATTTGATTTAGTATCTCTTTAGTCTCTTTTCTTAAAAAAAGGATATCTCCTCTGTTTCCACATATGTGTTGCTTGCTATCCCTATTTTGATAATGAGACATAAAGAAGTCATATTGTGTATTGATGTCATCTTTGGCACATTAATCCAATAAAAAAATATTCTATACATTTGCAATATGTATTAATTTAATGTCTTCGGCACAATAATCTGATATCAAATATTGGCTATAGGGTCCAACCTTTCTTACTATCCAATACTAAGGCTCCTCAAGAATGCTGTAGAAAGCACAGGTGACCTTCTCTGCTGGTCTTTCATGTTACTAGCATGATCCCAAGAGGGAGTGGACAGACAGAATATAGGACACACTCCGCAGGGATGAGGGGCAGCCGTCGGTCCTTTGATCCCACCTCAGCAGAGGGGCAAACACTTGTTCTGGAGAAATCAAAGGAGGACTACCGGCATAGAGAGTCAGTCTAAAAAAAGGGTTTGAGAAAGAGGGTGAGGAGAGATTAAGAGAGAAAAACTTGATCTTGGCTGTGGTCTAGCGGGTCATATCTGTAGGGACTTAATCGTGCCTTAGAAACCCAAGAGAGAACAGAAGAACTGAGCGACGTGACACCGTACTACTTGAATTCACCCTGTCCATCTTTTCCCACAACATTTCCCATATTTTTTTTCTTTATCTGCTTTATATTTTGAGAAATACATTTAAATCATTTCCTGTTTTTAACTAAATGGATGACTCACGGGTTACCGGCCACGGTTGTAACAGTCCGGACATGTGGGCAACCGCTCATTTACAGTCGAACCTCTTATGTCAACACTTCAATGTCATTCTTCTCTGGCTCTTTTTAACATCACGAGGAGAGATCGTATGCGCTCATGAGGTGAAATGGCAAAGCTTCCACAACGTCGGTACAGTAAAGACATCCAGGACAAAAATGTCATTGCACTTTCTGACATCAAGAACGGTTTGTTAAGGAGCTTGAGCAAAAGGCAGAACGAAAACAAGAGAATAAGAACAAAAGGGTCACGAGAGAGCAATCACCCAATTAAACGTGCCCCCATGATGGGTTCAAAAAGGCCTGCAGTGGCCAATCACAAACCAGCATTCGTCCATGCCCATCCGGCCCTCATCAGGAGCTTGATAAAACGCTTTTCCCAAGAGCGGCTCACGTCAGCCATTGTTAGCAGTGGGGTTTTCACCTTGAGCACCCCTCCATGAAACACACGTGACCCACAAGCCCACTGTATCGTGTGCTATTCTTAATGGCTGGGGACCGAGCTAAAGGAGGAACCATCAGAAGATACAGAATGTAGTTTCAATATACAGTACCACACGTGTTCATCTCTTATGCTTGTGAGGCCAATAGGGTTCAACGTTGGGAAGTCAATAGGGGTCAACGTTGTTTGGTTACCACCATTCTTCACATTCAAATTTGGTTGAACTATCCCTTCAAATAAAAGCAGAAATTATTAGCATTAGGCTTGAGAAATGTGACCCCTATGGAGACTATAGCAGAGGTCCAAAGTTGACATACAGATTCTTTGCCCAAGTTCCCCTGCAATTAGAAAGTCCATACATACCATGACCTTCTTACATAACTGACCCTCGGCCTATCACCGCCGTGCAGGCGATTCCCATTACGCAACAGCCTCTTCTCTCTAAAAGTCCAGTCTTGCCACTCCATCCTCCCACCCGCCATCATTCTCCCATCATCAGCTGAATCCTCCACGAGAAGCTGACGCAGAAAACAGGCTTCTCTCCAACTCTGGAGTCTAACAGCAAAGCACACATTCGCCCCTGACAGAATTTGTCCCATAAGGCCCTGCGGTAAAATAAAACTTGTGATCCCGTAAGCCTTGGTAAATGCATTACACTTCAAAAACTCGACCCTGCTAACTTGTTTTGAACAAATGTGACGTGCGCAAATAAATGAATCGTTGTCGTACAAAATGCATTATTGCATCACATCATAGAGGATTAAAGCACAATGCTTCTGCTTTATTAAAAACCTTCTTCTTCTCATCTCAAACGTCTCTTCAGTGGATTTAGAAGTTGTACAGAGGGAATAAAGCGCACTTTGCACTTTACTATAACTGCAAACATTTGATAAATTCTGGCATTGCAGACGGTGTGTTGTGGAACGCTCGTGGCTCGTGATAAGGAACAAATAAATTTAGCCCAACCCAGACGGTTTTCTCTACCACAACAGCCAAACAGTCTCGCCGTTGAATAATAAAAAGACGACGGCAGGCTGTTCTTCACCCAGCTGTTTTTATTTTACTTTATTTGCAGTGGTTGTCTGATTACGCAACAGAATGAGCAGTAGAGTTATTGCGGGCGTCTGACTCGGGAAGGCGGCGATGTCGGCAGGCGCTATCTCTCCCGCTCACCTGGTCCAACTTATCTTCCCCAATGCACGGCATTAGACACTTTCAGCGCCGGATCAAAGAACTCTGTTTCTAAGCACTGAGCTCAGCCGTTATGGGCGAGTGTGGAGGGCGGCGTTTGCGGGACGGGAGATGCTGAAAGTGTCGTCTGGGTAAAGCGTGGGAGGAGAAAAACAAGTACCTGGAACAGGGGTGAGGTTGAAATGATAAACGGTTAGAAATATGTCAACCGGTATATTTTTCTTCTTTTACGGTTGTGCAAAACACTGCAGCGCGGTGGGGAGAATAAAGAGTGTTTTTTCTTTAAAAAAAAGATCACCTATAGATTTTTTGACAAATATGCCATGTCTAGTACATGACTGCATAACCTTTTCTAGATGTTTTTCCAGTCGTGTATACCGGGTCTCAAACATTGCTTCTGTCTATTGCTGAACTGTAAAAAACTGCCAAGCGTGCATTTAAATAACACAAATACATTTAGTTTCTTGCCGCTTAAAGGGACAAGACTTCCTTCCACAAACAACAAAAGAAGATATTTTGAAGAATGTCGGCACCCATTCACTTGCATTGGTTTTGTGTCCATGAAATGGAAGTCAATGGGTGACCGTGCTGTTCGGTTACATGCTTCAAAATATCTTCTTTTGTGTTCTGCACAAGAAACAACCTCATCCAGGTTTGAAATCACAAAAGGGTGAGTAAATGATGACAGAATGTTCATTTTTGGGTGAACAATCCCTTTAAAAGTTACACATAGTTGATGGGTTCACCCAAAGGCAGCAGATGCGTTGTCTAAAAGCTGCTGTGTTATTTCTCACACTCGGTCATCACCGAGTAGCCTTCACCACCTCATACCCTGTCTGAACGAATGGTTCTTTTGGTGTGAGTGATAAACAAAAACATGTTGTTAAATGCCTTCACTGAAACTGCTATTCACATTTTGGAACCTGACCAAACTCATCAACTCCATCATTCAGATAACGGCACATGCAGACAACCACAGGCACCTGTGAACCGTTTTTAAAAGCATCACCGGGACACACAGTCCTGACAGCAGAGGACATAACAGCTGTATCAGTGTGACCTCCTGCTGGAGCAGCATCACTTCTATTCCCTAAAACCTTCTCAGACCTGTGGGATTAATGAGGGCTTTTTACTGGTATCTTTCTTAACACAAACATTTCTATTAGTGCTAAAAAAATAAGCATTGAAATGAATGGATAAAACCATGATAAAAATAATAGACAATTTTCTTCGTGATTAATTGGATTTTTCTGCCTCAAAAGTCACAGTACAACCTAGTACACAATAAATTGAATTAAAGCTTGTTTACTGCGATTCAAAGAAATTGCTTTAATGCATTAAAGGTTCAGTGTATGAACTTTAGCGGCACCTTGGTTGCAAATTGCAAACGTTCAAGTGAAAACGAATATTAATATGTTTTTGTGTACAGTGTGAGTTGTGGAAAGCATGGGAACACGTTGTATTAAACGCTTCAAAGATGATCACAATGGCACTGTTTAGGTCAGCTTACTTGAAAAGCACTTTGACAAAGTCGGATGTCAGATGAGTCAGGAAATAACTTTTTATTGTTATGTACTTCAAATACAGGCATTTCCATTGTGGAAACAGCTCCTTCAAACAGCAAGTGAGCCATTAAATGTCCCTCCTGTTGTTACACTTCAAATATTCAATGAAGAATATGCATGTCAATCAAACCCAGCCACATATTTATTGTTAGATTAAAACAGATTTACGTTTTAAACGAATCCCAATGGATTAAAGTCCAATGTGTAAGACATTATTAACACTTCAGCTATTGAAACTGCATTGACATAACCAAACTAAAGAATTTTGTATTGTTTAATAACTATTGTTTCCTTTACGTTAAAACAATCATTTGAGCAATAAAATCCATAATATACAATAAAAATATGTTTTATTTTATATTTGTATCCATTGCACACTTTTCCAAACGAGGATTTGCAGATGCCTTAACTTCAGTAAACACTTTTAGACTAAGATGGAATTTCGCCATCCGCAAACGTGCATTTGGTGCATTAGAGGTCTTGGAGTTGGCGAGTGGTGTAAGTATTGACTCAGAGAGATGAGTATGTGATGTTTGCATTCATTATAACTATTATGGACCGAGTCCATATCTTCCACTCCACCTGCTCCATTAAATCCTCGCCTAATCTTTCTGGAATCTTTTTTTGGGCAACTCGGCTTTCCTTGTCCTTTTCAAAGACTTTATTTAGGCATGCACGGATGCGATCCCGAGCCTGCGATATCATCAGACCGTCCACAGAAAGGCCTTTAAAGAATGACTGATATTATGAATCGGAAATATTATGTCTGTAAAACATATAATATTATAAAGAATTGTATATAAAGTCGGCACACCAAAACTGAAATGTCAAAAATGTGTTCATTGAAAGACTTTCGCATGGCGCGTGATGTTTCGAGCACACGGCTCTTCATCAGACTATTAGAAGGAATACAATCCTTCCATGTCTTCACACATATACAGTATGTGTACGCCGTGAACGTTGCACAAAACAATCACCCAATCACATCGGCCTTAAGATCTAGAAAATGTTCTCGATGTTATCTGCAGTCTCCCGGTGAGAACTCAATAGAAATGGACGCTTCCTGCCATTGGGAGTGGGCTCTTGTGTCACGCCTCCAAAAATAATCTAACCGGCCTTTGTTTGGAGAGAGAGCGGCCTGAACTGTACAGTGTTAGGAGAGAAACTGCACTTCAGCTGCATGGCAAACAGACCCAAACCCTGGTGACGGGCCAACACCAGAGCTTTGTTTCTTCATGTAGCCGTTCTGTAAGCAAGAGGAACCGCGATTAGTCCTCATGATAACGAATTCTTGCTCTTTGGCGTTCGCACGGTTCACAGGTTAATGCAGTCTTTTGAGGTTATGCAACGTTTGAGGGAAGAACTTTGGGTGCCCTTGCGTGAAGGAGACTGAGGGAAAATGGATCTTCAAACAAAAGATTGCAGAGATCCTTTCCTGCAATGAGTCATTCGCTGCTCTCAGGCTAATTGCTTAAAAAGAAACGCCGGGATGCGATACGGCTGCTGCCAACCGACATGTCACGTTTCTAGGAAAACGCGAAATACTGAAAATGCTAAATCATTTCCTCACAAACCAGACAGGGACTGAATTAGGGCTAATGGTTAGGTCTTTGTTATTGACTGCGAAACCTGACTGAACGAATCCTTTCACCTGCATTGTGTCAAAATGCATTTTCGGTTCTCTTCGAAGCCGTGCTACTTCTGAACGGCCGCCGTTTCAAAAAACATGCACATATAATGCCACAGTCGTTCTTCATACCACAGAGAGAGAGAACTGGAGAAACTAACCAGTCAAACCATTCCGAGGGTTTTTAAGTCAGGTGGACATTGTTCGTGAACTGAATGCATTAGATTTCTGAACATCTTGTCCTACTTGCTGGATCTTCTGAAAAGTTATAGACGTTTTTCTTTTCTTTATTTCTTATAAAGAGCTGCAATACGACAGTCGAGGGCAGGACGATACTTTGGGCTTTATGCTACAGGGATATCTAGGGTCTCTGGACTCATTACCATATTGTTGCTTTGCTATTTTCAAAGCAGTAGAAGAAATTGTGATGAAAAGTCTGACGTAAAAATGTTAGCTGTTATCCATCACCTTGTTTTTATGCTCGCTTGAGTTCGTACAAATTATTGGAGAAGGAAACACGTTAAATATATCGTATAACGTCTGGGGTAGCGAACATTCGATCCATGTGACTAATCGGCTCTTTTGTGTGAATGATGGCTTTCCGGTTTACGCATCTTGTTTTCTTCACTGTTGGTTATTGGTTTACCAATACCACTATCTCACATTTGTTTTTTTGCAAACTTCAAAAAATTGCTTCACATTTGGATGGAAATGCAGCTATTAGCTTCTACCTGATGAGTGGTTGATGCTTTGGCTAGCGTGATTTTGAATCGCAAGACATAAATGTATTACCATGTTAAGAAAGCCTGTCAAGCAAAACCTTTGTTTGGCTGGTTTTAGCTGTATATTTTCCTTCTCCAATGCTTAACAGACCCCTTAATGTATCACGTTCTGAAATACAATATAATATTTTAGGAATATTTCATTAGACTCATTTACTTCAACTCGCATTAGAAAACGTATTCTCCTCAATGTTGAAACACGATGGATGCAACAGCCAAAATGCTAACTAGCATCAATGCGTACACAGAACCTTCCAATAGGTCAAAACAATTCTTTGATTTTTCCTTAAATTCATCAAAAACATCTCCCGAATGCCAGGAATATTGTGCTGCGTTTTCCATTTTTTTCTCCGAGGCGTTCTGGGTGTGCAATAATCAAACCTAAAGCGTCTGGCAGCGCGAGAGTTTCTCAGGTAGCGATTTTTCTTTATTTCTGGCATGGGACACTCTTCAATAAAAAGGTGGCGCCAGTCTTGGCTGTTACCGAGTGCTATCGATGTGACAACATTTACGTGGAGTGTGACAAAGAGAGAGAGGGTGAGAGAGAAAGAGCAGAAGTGAGAAAAGGATATGTCTGTGGCACCTTTGAGGTATTGACAGAGCAGTGAGGCCGGGCGTCAAGCAGAATCCCACCGAGCAAGACTTTCTCTCTCTCTCTCCCTCTCTCTCTGTTTTGTGTTCAGTGAAAATCAATGCAACTGAGGAACACATAGCCAAAGAGCCAGGTGCAACTTGCATGGACTTTCAATTGAAAGGATAAGAGAGGTAAAATGAATGTCACAGTGGGCCTGCACATGTTAGAGAAACCAAGCCCACAGATGCTTGTTGCCATGCAAGCTCAATTTAACAAGTATGGGCAGAAACATCAAGAAAAGCAAGTTATTAAGTATACACGAAGTTATTTGCACTACAACAACAACCCCCACCATAATAATAACAGCAATAAAAAATAAATCAAATATTAGGAGTAGCGGTAATTATAATAAAAATATGTAATAAATATAATAATGCTATTCTTCTATTAACAACCTACTGTTGCGGAGACATAAAGATTTTTTTTACCTCCTTTAGTTTTTTAACCTGATTTAATGAACAACGTTATAAGCTTATAATAATGATTTATTTCTTTCTTTCTTATTTGGTTCTTATTCGTTGAACTGTTCATGAGAAATGTTAGTTTCACGTTCAACTCATGTAACGATAAGTACGTAAAGTGCAATTCTATGTTTCAAACAGAGATGGCGACAGAGAGGAAAATTCACATATTGTAGCTTAAAAAATGAAAACACTGCTAATTTTCGTTGTCAATGAATTCATGCTAACTTCAATTTTTTTCATTTAAAAAAAAATGTAATCTATATATCCTATATCCTTAATAGCATGTTTACAAATGGATTTGTCAAGCATTTGTTTAACCTGCATTGCTGTATTTGTGATGTGTGCGTCGACGGCCTAACGCTTAAATTAGTGCAATGCACTGTCAGACATGCTCTTTTGTTATAGTAGGTTTATGTACGTCTTAAACCGTTTTGTTAAATCCACTCATGATCAATAAAATCCATATGGAAACCCTTGTAAAACAGAAACATTCCCATAATGCCTTGGCAAAATTGCAAAAGCTAATTTGTGCCGAACAGCCATCTCAATAATTACAGCTGGCTTTGCTTTAGTGCATCAAGACAAAAGAGGTCACTCCGTCCGTCCCTTTTCTCAGAGAGCCGAGTTTGTGTTTCACAGTGAAGTACAGCTCTCCTGTTTGTGTGTGCTTCAAAACACCGTAATTGAAACAAAAGGGCTAAAAAATATTTTTAGGTAAAATTCAAGAGCATATTTGTTGCCCTGGTTGTCCGGTCCTTCAACTTGTCCGTTTCTGGGTACAATCGTATAATATTTAAGCTCTGCATCAAAGTTTAACGCGTGAGTGATTTCACATGCATGGAAAGATACAGTGACAAGGACTCTATATAAAGACTAGGGCTGTATCTATCCCCCATCTCCTCAAATATTAATTCCCTGACAACATCATTATCGTGACCGCTCGACAAAGCGTTAAAGAGACCCGTAACAGAGACACGGCAACTACGAACAGGAAGATGAATGCATATTTTGACTTCAAACACGCTTAAGGTTCAGTCGCATGCTTGTTGTGTTCCAAAGCGGTGCCGACCTGGAAAAAGAAGATGGAGAAAGTGAGAAAGCACGGGGGAGGATGCAGGGCACGAGGGCGGGCGCAGATGTCCAGAGAGAATCTTTCCACTTGTGAAGTGGAAATCCAGACGAGTTTAACGGTCTACATTTCCGCTTTGCTGGTACTATTTAGGGCACCGGCGTTCCACCAGGCTACCCTGAGACCCATGAATATTGCATCAGTCCACAGTTTACTGTAATTCCTCAAACATCTCTCTTTCCGCAGATGGCCCAATGAGCTCGGCAGTGAGCACTGTGCTGACCCCGAGGGGAGCGTTTTAAGAGACTGGGAGGGGTGGTGGACACTTTCACTTAACAGTGTGTTCCACCCTGAGGCTTTTCATACAACAGAGACGTTAAACTAGGATAGCTGGGGCTTCTGATATAGTGACCTTTTGTGATACATAGACGTAATGTGGCTGATGCATTTGTTTTGTGCAACGAAATGTGTTGTTGTGTGGGGTGACCATCAGGGAACTATCTATCAGGGGTCAGCAGTGGTTACTGGACAGTGATGAATTTCCACAAGCTCCAAGTCAAGAGAGTCAAAATGAGCAATACATCAACGTCGGTCGCAGAAGGGGCTGTCTGGCACAATAGCTCCTCCCTCTGGAGTCACGTTCTATTACTGTAACCGCAGAACTAAAACGGCCCCTGGGCAGATACTTGAGGGACGCCAATGTTTTCTGATCTTGCCAAGTTTAATTTTGCACTCGCTTTCAGAAAAACATACAGTGTTAGTAAATCCAGTATCACTGCATTAACAGTCAGCAGCAAGTCAGGGATTTTGGATTAGCATTAGCGTGGAACAAATCAGGGATGCAACGAATGTTAGGCAACCGGACATGTTCGCCAAAAATTGCAAAAAAGGCTATGACTTATGATACGATCAAGTGGCAACCAGCGCAGAGAGAAAAGAGAGAGAGAGAGAGAGAGAGAGAGAGAGACGAACGTGCGCTTTATTAAAGCCGCAAACATTTTGGCAGCGTTTGTAGAGCACTTTAAAGTTTCAGAGAAAGACACAGCACGGGACTAAAGCAAGACAAATTATAAAAAGCACATTTTGACCATTCAGTTTATGCAATAGTGAAAAAAATGGCTTAATAAATAGAAGAAATGCAAAAATTCATGTTCAGTATTCGACCTTCGGCCAAGTGTTTAATTTTGATTCGGCTTCGGCCAAGAATTTTCATTTGGGTGCATCCCTAGAACAAATGAACGTATTGTGCTTCAGATAATTATAACACAACATTGGTCTCTTATTAATTCAGGGCTAATGCTAAGCCTTGATCTCTTAATAAGACCTAAATATCCTTAAGTCCAATCACACACATGCTTGAGTATGTTTGTAGCTTCCATAAAGACCGAGGGGGAGTACACATTGCGTAGCAAGGCATGTGAATGAACATTTTGTTAATTGTAAATCAGCTCTGTCCTAATTCTCTGTAATTCTGAGAGTTACCCACAATAAAAATGTTTTTTGTAGCTCAGCTGGTTAAGCAGATCATGAGTTTGATTCCCACAAAGCAGTACTCATGAAGCAGAGTATAGCTTGACAGGCAAAAGAATACATAATATACAGTTACTTCATTTATTTGTACATAAAAATATACCAGATATTATTTAATATGTCAAATTATTAATACACTGTACAAACAGTAATTTTACGGCATTTCAGTTTATAGAATTTTCACTTTTATTTTCACGTAGTTGGTGTAAAATAACATGAAATTATATATATTTTTTACATGTATTTTTTTAATTAATTGTTCAAATGAAATAAAAAAAACATAGTTTTTAAAATAAATTACAATTATGAGTAAGACAAAAAGCTATTAATTAATATAGAATGTTTTTCTCTACAAATGTTTTATCATGGGCTTTAAGAAAATCTGTTGGTTATACCGATTTACCACAGTGTTAATGTGGTAACAATAATAGTGAAGATGCATCAAATCATGCATGTTTCCCAACCTGATGGATTCAGTTCAACTCAATGAATTTACATAGCGCTTTTCACAATGTGCATTGTTCCAAAGCAGCTTTACAGGAGAAAAACACAGAAAGGTAAAACACAGCACAGTGCATAGTGTTTATAGACCAAGCAAGATCATTCTAATAATAATATCTGATAAATAATTAAATAAATGAATAAATGCAGTCTCCAATTAAGCAAGCCAACATTGCCCTGCTGTGGCGAGGAACCCAAACTCCAATGATGAATAAATGACTCGGCAATATATCTTTGGTTTGATGCGACCCAACCTTCCTGGCATTACTGTGTTCTGGAGATATGAATTTTGGTCAACACCGGGCCTCAGCCCCAAAACCAATGCACCTTAGAAACGTCAAAGTAACGTCCTGTTGTAATTCACCAAATTCACTAGTGAAACAGTAGTCCTTCTGAAACCGAGCTTTGGTCCATCAGGTTTTGATACTAGCATAGTAACCATGGTGATCTGTTGGTGATGCTAGTTACCACGTATACATGTTTAAAGGAACTCCCATGACAATAAAATTGGGGTGTGAAAAAAACGCAGGCGTTGTGTCGCTAATTTGATTTGAGCACCAGGAGCAGAGGAGGAATCGTGAGCGATAAGTCTCGTCCGGCCTGCCACGACTCACTTCAGAAAAGAAATCTCCACGGGACCGATACAGACTTAACCACACACAAATGTATAATTGGGCTCTGGCATTTGCATTTGAATTGTGCCTTTTGAAAATGAGAAACAGAAAGAAACGACGGAGAGAGAGTGAAGGAGCTTTGTGCTCTGATTAAAACAGGCCGACGTGTGGTATTAAGGTAGGAATGAAGAAGGAACCTGACAGAGGCTAATGACCTGTCCAGCAATGAAATCCTCCACCGCAGGGAGGAACATCCATCTCTTCCTTTCACTCTCACGGCCCACGCCAGTCCGGCGAAAAGATTACAAGCGAAAACAACGCCATGTTACATTTATTTGGGAAATACAACAAACTGGCTCCCCTCAGAGTAAAATGCACTCGGATGACTCAATTTCCCTGGTCCCGGCGACAGGAAGTATCCCAGAATGCCGAGCGAGGCAGCTGCTGAAGGTGTCGTCGCAGACTGCGTCCTGCCGTTGGTCACCTGTCCTGTCGCATTCGTTCACTCTTTCCATTAATCAAAGCGTACACACCCCGCTGTCGGTGCGATTCTTGTCACTTAGCCCAAGATAATGGTGTCATGAATAACCCACGATTGGTTTATCCTGCCGTTTGGCTCCTCCTTCGCGCTCTCGCTCTCTCTGAACCTTTATTCGCACTACGTCTCTCAGCAGACATTGACAAACTTCCCCGCCGCCTTTCCCTTTCAGAGCGAAACAGGCGGGCAATGATGGAGCGAGTGAAAGAGCCGGCGGGAGAGAAAGATAGCGAGAAAGTTGAGTCGAAGTGAAGACGCCTGTCAGGGTTGAGAGGTTGAGAAAAATAAACACCAGTAACCAGGTGACACGAGGACAACCAATCCAGACGATCAAAGCAAAAGAGCCACCAGCACAAGGACATTACATCACATGGGAATACAGGACCCACAAGCCCCCTCTCTCTCACCTGGTGAAACAAGCTCTTTAAAAATCAATCTTCGCCTTTTCTTTGTCTCTACACCCGAGGGACGCTGTCCCTTTGCTCCCTGCACACTCGGTGAAGTCAAAAAGAGCCGCTTTAATAGATTTCCAAAACACGTTTCAGATGACAATAGCCCCAGCTGTGGTGAAAGCGCAGGTACACAATACACAACTCGACGACTGATAGAGCGCCATTCACCGGTTGACAAACTGATTATCTCTCCGGGGCTTAAGCGTCGATCGATTAGCGGCTTAAAAAAGGAGGAGAGGAAAGAAAGAGTAAGAGAGAGGGATACTTTCCATTGCCTTAAGATCCCGAATTGTGTTTAATTTTAGATGAAGAGACGCTTTCTTTAAACGCAGTCGACATTACCAGATTACATAAATCATGTAACTGCGCAGGGAGAGCGCCGCATGAATATAAAGACGGAAGAGTTGGTGGAAACGACTCCCAATCAAAATGCGTTACAGTAGATTGTGGAAAGTGTAAAAATGTGAAGGATATATTTGAATCATTCAAATGGTCTACATGAGACCGTGGGGTTTTTTGTTGTGGAGATGACCCATCAAGTGGGTGGGCTAGAAGAGTCCAGAGTCAATTATTCTGAGCCGGCCTGGTGCTCTGTGCCACTTCTGCCTGGCAGAGGCACACAATAGACCAGAGCGGATGCCAAGGCAGCTTGTTCGCCCCTGGTCACAAACCCCGAATGGGCCTGAAATGGACTCACGCTTTCCTCTGGATTAAGAGGTTGAGAGGTGTACCAGAACGCCTTTTTAAACCATTTATACCCGAGAACGAGGAAAAGGCGCACTTCAACTCTGACTCGGGATCAGCTAACATCATCAACATTCAGCTGAACGTCAGGATTCTATAAATGCAAGACGTGAGAGAAGAAAACATAAGGACAGGGGCATACACGCAAACCGCACAAGTACTCCTGTATATTTTATATTTATTTTGAAAGACATTGGTTTTGTTCGAGACATTCACAAACAAACCTGTATGTTTCGGAAACCTTGTATGTCCAAATTTGCTGTTTTTCAGGAAATGGAAAAAACACTGGACTTTTTAAATGAGTAAATACTGTGTTGTCCAAATGGACAAGCACTTTTTAAAATTAGATATTGGTTAGATGTTTGCAAAACCCATTAAGAGTGACTAATAATAACGATATATGGAAAAAATCTGGAAATAGGGAGGTTCAGAAGGACAGCAGCGATATTCCTCTTTTCTTTCTTTTTTAATACTGAGCTAGATATCGCAAATGTGCATATTACAATATCGATTTTTATAATGATTTATTTTATGTGTAGTCGGTGTGAAACATGTATGCTGGTTATATATTTTTACTAGTATTTCAATTGATTTTGCTAACTTTAAACATTATGGTATTGCATTTTTCATTTATGTCTTCGATATTTTGCAGCCGTATAACTATTTGACGGATAGACGTACAGAAAACACAAAGTCACACATTATCACACACATTTGGCATTTCAAAAATGACGCATGATACAAAATGAACTGAGTAAGGTCAGGTAGTCTTTTACAGTCTACCTTAAGTGAGCCAATTGTCAAAAATAAAAAATATAAGACAAGGCAACTGGACCCCAATAAATGATCTATAGAGTAATGAATAGAATGAATAGAAAACTATTGATTAAATTGAAAGGCTGTTTAAAAGATTAAGATCTTAAAGATCTCTTTAAAAAAAGGATATTGACTGTCTCACAAAACAGTCCCATGAGATGGCGGTCTGCAGAAATACATCCATCTGTAATCACCCCATTTCTCTCTTTGCTTTGAGTGACCTTTTATGAAATCAATATTCCCTTCCGCATAGACCTATAAATGTCCCCTATAACAGGAACACAAAGAACGGTGACTTTGGCCTACAACATTTATTTCCCGACATTAGCTTAATTAATTTCTGAAGCTATTCACAGATCAAATGGGCCTGCGGTATTAAAATAACACACCCACTCTCACTTGTATAGACGTGGACCTCCAAGGACCTAACCTCTACTTGTTCGGGGCCAGTTAAGTCCCATCCGGTGTCTCACGCGCGGCTAAAATGAGGCTTGGGACTCTCTTCCGGCCCCAAGATTCACAATTAAATCCTGCCGTGGCATTGAGGACAGATAGACTAAACTCAATTCAACTAGAAGTTATGGATGGAGGTCACTGAAGTAGAAAGAAAAAGCTAGAATTCTGTTTTTGAAGTTCGTTTACATCTGTAATATCTGAATATAATATAAACGAGGAACCATCAACATTTGTACATGTTTTTATATCAAATTCGTTTTAAAAAAGTAAGCCACCGCATCATTTTTCGTCCCTCAATCTCTGTAAAGCAGACATAAACTTGTAAACAACCATATTTCACCCGGGAAGCGAAACCTAATAAAAACTCGCCAGCCGTTCACGGTTTCTTCCGTTTATATACAATCGAAATCAGATATGCAAACAGTGGCAGGAACCAGGAACCAAACAGGAAGATGTAAAATAACAGTGCGTAATGTTTACCCCACATTCACACCGAGCTGGAACACCAATGAAATCTTTTCTAGGAATCAAACGATCTAAATATATTGTATAAGACCATTAATGCCTGGAATGAAAAGGGCTGGAACGAAAAATGTTGAGGTTGAATGCACCAGGGAGTTACGGCGAAATGTGTGAGAGAGCTGAAGAGAAAAGAAAAACTATGGAAAGAGGAAGTCGAGATGTCATCCCATTCAAACTCAGAAACAATTATTCCCCGCTCCGCAGTCACAATAACTCTCGGCGGACCTCCACTCAAAGTGCGGGGGAATTGAAGGAGCGGCTTTATGAAATCCACTGGAGGCGGCTGCCGAAAATATTCATGTATGGACTGCTTTCACCACGAGCCTCCAGAGAGTGGGCACAGGCCTATGCGTGGGCCTTTGAGATGCGGAGGGGTCCCATAACCTCAGAACGCAACACTTATGGTGGGACTGATCAACGACACAAGGGTTTTAAGGACAGAACACTATATTCAACATGATCAGTTGAATTCAGATGGGAGCCTGGAGCGTATGTACTGCATGTGTTGTAACTGACAATAGTAAAGCTACCGGCTTCTTGTGTCTCTTTTCAAGTCAATGTGAAATCAACACTGACCTCATTTACTTTCACGGTACATGTTTCCGGTCATGGTTCTTCTCATTTTGAAGAAAAGTTTCGTAGGAACTTCTAAAAGAATATAATAAAAATTATAATAGGTAACACTTTAGTATAGGAACCAATTCTCACTATTAACTAGTTGCTTATTAGATGCCTATTTTTAGCACATTGGCTGTTCATTAGTACTTATAAAGCACATATTCAACATGACCATATTATATATCCCTAATACCTAAACCTAACAACTAACTTACTAACTATTAATAAGCAACAAATTAGTAGTTTGCTGAGGCAAAAGTCATAGTTAATGGTTTATTAATACCGAGAATTGGACGTTAAAATAAAGTGTGACCTAAAAAGAATACATAATAATAATAATTCGTAATAATAACAATAATAATAATACAAGTATTATTATTATTATTAATAATAATAATAATAATTGTTATTAATAGAATAATCTAATCTATATCTAGAGTTATTAATAATCATTATTATTGTTGCTGTTGTTATTATAAACAAAACAAATAAATAATAACCATTTTAACTTGTTTATTCTTAAAAAAAATTATTGATTCAGAGTTACAATCGCTTCATTGTTTTTCTCAATTTGTAAGTACTGGGATGAAAACCTCTGCTAAATGTAAAATGTTTCTTTTTGGCTGACATCACTAAGCTCCTCCCTCCATTCACTTGGCTTTTAACTCCCATTTTTCACATTGCATTTCATTTTCATTGTCAATAATCTAGTCTCATCTAACATTTTTTCACAACGACTATCCAGTTTCTCTCAGAAACATCACAAAATGTAGGTTACATGGTTCAAAATTCCACTTCAACGGCCTTTACACAAGCCAAGCATCAAGACTGTAAATTGCTGTTTGCGACTGACCTTTCAAAGACCAGTCAATGATTTGCCAAACAATTTTGAATTTGTTTCGCATGTGATTACTTGGGCACGTCATTACATTCGGTGAACACCATCATATATAGTGCAAATAATAAGTGGCAAGATCCATCTTTTCTTGATGCTATCCGCAACATTCTAATATGGAGGTGGACGCATAGAAAAAGGTCATTTATTCAGAGAGAAGACGGACTACATGAAGTCAGATGCACCCTACATGTAAGTGAAAAAAAAGAGAAGAGAGATATCCGGTGTGGGGAGAAGCAAAGCGAAGGAAAGGGTCACCACAGGGTTCCCGGGAGCCAAAAGCTCGACGGGTGATTTATGGGCCTGCTGGGCTTCCGTAGGCAAGGCTTGTTTTCCCAAAGGCACAAGTACCAGAGCTGAAATTACACTTCCTCCTGAATCTTCCTCCTTACATTTCTTCTCATACCTTAGGTCGACGGGGACGCCCAAATTATTCTTCCACCTTAGTTCATTTTCACCCTCTACGTCCACACTCTCAGCTGAACAATGAGGACACCCTTTCCCCCACCTCTCGTTCTCTCAATCTGTTCTCACTCAATCTGAAGACCGTGCTCTTTCCCAGAGAGCACATACTGACCTTGCTGGCCTTCCAGTTTAATTGAAAGACCTGTATAGCTGCCATTCACACCATCTCTCCTGTAACCCTTCTGCCTCATAAAGCCACAGACGGTTTTTGTATTTGTTAGGAGTTTATTTTTCATTTGTCGAGTCTTATTTTTCCCCCGGTGGGTCGATGAGGAACAAATCTTACCTCAGAGACCATAAATCCATATGTTTGATTTGCAAGGTATAATATCTTGTCGCGTAATACAAAACATACAGTGAAGCAAACATCCTGCCAATGTGGTCAGAACTGCGGCTCTTAAAATCTACATTTCTCTGTGTTTAGTGGTCAACAAACTTGAGAATATTTTAAAGGGGTCATATGGCGCGAATATGTGTTTTTCTGTGTCTTTGGTGTGTTATAAGTTGCTCATGCATGTATTAGACACGTAAAATAGCAAAAATTGAAGTGTCGGAGCAAAAGATGCATTCTATCTAAAAGCGACTGCTCACTCGTGTACGCCTCGCATATGTTCCAAATAAGAGGCATAACATTTCCGTCACACGCTTGCAGTTTTCGACCAATCACTACGCACTGGTTAACTGGCCAATCATAGCACACCTCGCTTTTCAGAGCGATGAGTTTTGTTAAAAATCTGCACATTTCAGGCGGGGCAAAGAGGAGATACAAACATGCACGGTGTGTGGAAAATACAGCGTTTTTTAAACTTAAATCGTGTATACACATTGCATTACATCTGAAACAAACCATAATATTTTTTTTAGCCGTGTCATATGACCCCTTTAATTACAGTTAATTACATATACAGTTATTACAACAAGAGGGAAAGTGCTATTTCTTTGACTAATTAATAATAATAATAATAATTAGTATAATTAACAATAATTCACCATTTTCCACTAGATAGGGTTTTACATGACTGATTCAGTACTGTATGTGTGCATAAGAAAACTATGTAACTCAAAGGTATGGTAAAGTAAGGACCCAGGGCCATTTTACCAAAAGTTTTACTGAAAAGTTTCCTTTGAACTTTATGTCACTTTTTAATGCAGAAACTTTATACATTTTTTAAGAATCAATTCAATTTGATTTATATAGCGCATTTTACAATGTTGCATTGTTTCAAAGCAGCTTTACAGGAAGACAAAAATAAACAAAAGTTAATATTACTATTATAATAACAAGCGGTCCATCTTTGTTCTTGGTTCAAACTTTTATCAAACATATATTAATCATAAGATTCTGTTTAGGAACATCTTTGGTTATATAATTATAATAAATTTCCCCTCAGACTTTCAATCCAAGGTTTCATACATAGACGTTTTAATTAAAGTTATTGTTCTCCCAAAAATGAAAATTCTCTCATCATAAACTGACTCTCATATCATTCCAAACATGTATGAGCTTCTTTCTTCTGCAGAACACAATATACGATATTGGTAAGCAAACAACATCGACCCCATTGACTTCCATTGCATAGACAAAACTGAGCCCAGATAGCACATGTACGTCTGTGAGAGGTCTTCTAAAGATCTAGAAAACATCTGGTATCTAAGAAAAGGCAGTTTTACATGCAGTCTAAATCATGAACACATTGCAGGCATCTTCTAGATGTCTGTTTGACGTTTGACAGGAAACGTCTCAGAGCCGTATTGCAGATGAGCAAACAATGAAAAATAGGTCTTGCAGATGTAAATGCAGACATCAAACAGACGTCTCTCAGATGTATGGGTGCTATCAGGGAGACACTGGTCAAAATGTCCTATTTTGTGTTCCTCAAA
Source organism: Triplophysa siluroides (assembly GCA_006030095.1). Classification (NCBI taxonomy): domain Eukaryota; kingdom Metazoa; phylum Chordata; class Actinopteri; order Cypriniformes; family Nemacheilidae; genus Triplophysa; species Triplophysa siluroides. Next base: position 280,595 of record VCII01000835.1, on the reverse strand, counting down.
GAGTCGTTTACAGGTTTGGAACCACACGAGGGTGAATAAATGATGACTGAATTTTCACATTTAGCTGAAGTAAACCTTTAAGAGAAGATATTTCCTGTGAATAGAGTCCTAATGCTTTTAGCTCACAGTCAATGCCGCATGCATTGCTTTTAGCTCTGCTTAATACATTTAACACACTCAATTCCACCCAGCGAAATTCTGCAGTATTTTTCCACAAAACCAACTGAAAAGGAGGACAAAAAGTGCAGATTCTGTGTGTGGGCTCACCGCATTTACCTCAGCTAGCATAACACACCCGCAGTGCCGGGAAAAAATGGACCTCCGCGGTGTGGAGTTTAGCCGGAGCTCTCTTCACTCACAGACCCACAGACCCCATGTTGCCTTCCATACTGCCTTTGATCGGCATCGCCGTCCGTTCCACGCCAATTACACACTTTTTCCATCCCATTTGCATACATTAGCGAAGGGTGCGCATATTCTCCAACCCTGCCGGCCAGCTCCAGAGGCGTCGCCTCCTGTCGGACGCAGAGTAATTTAATGCTCCTTTTACACGTATTTACTACTGCGATCCACCTTACACACTCCGATTAAGAGAGGGGGTAAAGTAGCGTTCGAAATAAACCTGCCTGCTTTTATGGGATGTCTTTGTGTGGCAAATGATGCGTCTTCTTTCTTGTACGCAGGCTGCTGTTTAACGCAGGTAATTAGACCGAAGTTAGATTAAACCACACAATGGAGCAGAAAGGAGAGAAGTGCAATAGGTTTGCCCTCGCTGCGTCCACTCTTTACCATACTGACAGGAATCAATGGATATTCATGTACTGCACTTCACAGCAAATAAAGGGAGAACTATAAAAAAGTCAAGGGGGAAGGAAAGAAAGAGAGAAAGGACACAAGAGAAGGGCAAGTCAAGGAGCTAGCGCCATTCAAACTCAGAAGACACGTTGAGCCTTGGTGCTCACGTGAGAATAGTAGGTTTGAGGCCAAACAAAGCCCAGCACACAAGCGTGTTTTTAAAGTTTCTGTACGTCTGTCCGTGCGCAGGCATGCGTGAGGATGAGGAAGACCCGCGCCGAGCTCTGGTTGAGAGCTGTTGTCGAGAGCCAGGAGTGGATCAGGCAGCACAATGCGGGATTTACAGCGGGACAGAGAAAGAGACGCTCACGGGAGTCATCCTCCACCCCAGGGCTGCTTTACACTTACTGTTACTCACTTTCCATTCATACAGACAGACTAATCCGGTTCCAAGCATAAACCTGTTAACCCAACACACAAATAAACGCACGCACCCTAAAAGCATCTCGCTGTCCCATCACACTCCAAGCTCAAGGGAATCAGATGTCAGAATAAAAATAAATAAATAAAAAGAAAGAAAGAAAGAAAGAAAGAAAGAAACAACTTTTTGTTTACCAAGACACTATAAAGTGCTGATGCCAAGCTTTGTGCTTTACATTGGCTTTGAAAAAACACAAGATTTGCGGCACATTTGCATGAAGACTGTGTCACTTGTTGCATCACCAAAGTTTACTTTTGTGGTGCTTTTTACAATTTGCATTGTTGCAAAGCAGCTGTACAGAAAACACTGTGAAACAGACAAAAAAATGAAGATATAGTCGTAATAACAATAATAATATATAAAATAACAGACATTTTGATGGGGTGCCAGAAATTAACCGTAAAATAACAGTTTTCCCTGTAAAATGACGTTTTCCCTTTTTCTGTAATTTTACAATTTCTGACCGTATTAAAAAAATACATGAAACATTTTTTTAAAGAACTGTAAAAAAAAATTGACGTGGAAATCTGTTAAAAAAAGTAAACCTTTATAAAACGGGTTATCATTTTGTTTATAGTGAATAAATGAAAAACAGCCAAAAATAATTATGACACATTCCATTTCATTTAATCATCATTTCTAGATGTATTGTGGTCATTCCAGTCCAGTGTCGGTTGAATTTCAACAAAATCAAACCTTAGGAGTGACAAAGTCATCCAACAGCAATGTGAAAGACTGACACCATGACAAGACGCATGAAAACTGTAATAAAAATCAAGGTTATCAAAATATTATCAAATATTTTCGGAACTATTCCTAAACACAAATATTACAGCAATATGTCTGCAGCTGTATGTATAATTTCTATAGTTTTAAAAGATGTACTGAAAACACACAAAATATGGAAATTATTTGATTTACAAACAAAAATAACAGGTCAAAATGATCACATAATATCTTAGAAAGCGCTTTTAAACGGCTATCAATGGAGAAAACCACCATTCATGGTACCAGCAGATGCCAACTTGCACATCATCTGCAAAGAGGATCCTAACCTCACACGTTTCATCAGAAGGGGTGTGTGGTCGGAGATGATGTACAGTAGTTGTGAAGGCACCTCTCTCTCTTGTGCTGAAGCTGAAATAAATGCAGAATAACCAATGCCGAGCGCTCTGATTAGATCATTTATACTTCCAGCTGCTCCGCGAGCCGATCAATAGCGTCGGTATTCGGCGAGAGAGATTGAACAATAATTTCCCCTTGGATTTTCAATTATAGACTGCTAAACATCTGCAATAAAGCAGCCGGTTCGGGGCGGGGGAGCGATCCATCACGGGACACTCACAGGAGAGATGGAAGACGGAGATAATACCGGCACCAGAACCCGTCACAGAAGAGCAATGCCCCTTCAGCCCGCCTGCAAGCAATGCATGTCTGTGTCAATATAAAACACTCTGCGCTTCTGCTCACTCTCTATCTGCTTGGTCTGTCCATCTTATTTTGTAGCGTCAGGCCGTCGATGTCGTTCCTAACTACATGCTTTAAACATGCCCCCTCTTTAATTCGGAGGACTCTTTCCTCGTTCAGTTAACTCCAGCGCGCCACGGCTCGTCCACATCGCGCATATTAAACACGCTCGGAGTTAATAAGTCTGCAGAATGTGTGTTCAGTGGGAAAAGTAATCAGCCTGCCATCTACACAGTGGCCTTCAGCTGTGTTTTTTTTTGTTTGGTGCAAAACTGACAGTGTGTGCCTTGGAGTTCTTTCCCTGCTTGGTTTTTCTCACGACCTGGTTTTAATTGCGGTGGCCATTTTGTGTGTCATGTAATGGAGGGGTTAGGAGATGATGCTGTGGCTGCGTGCACCTAATAATGACACAATTGTTGTTTTCCGCATTCACAACAGCAGACACGATTTGTACACACATGCAATGCAAAGCTTTTAATGATTCATGAATGCTGTTTGGGAAACGTGTCGTGTGAGAGAATTTCAGGCTATAATTTTGATTTGTTGAATGAACTAGTTAGATTTCACTATAGTCGCTCATGAACTCTTGTGCACGTGCCAAGGACAGCTGGGAGTTTTAATGAATAATGAATTCAATTCTGTTCCATTTTTAACAGAAATGGGTATAATATGACATCAGAGGACATGAGCGGTGTTGGGTGTAACTAGTTACTTAGTAATAAGTTACTGTAATTGAATTACTTTCCCCTTGAAAACGTAAAGTAAGGGATTACTCTTATTTTTTCTCTAATTTAATTACAGTTACTTCTGATGTAATTGCACTAAATACTGTGTAATATATGCCATATTGGAAATGACAACAAATGTATGAGTCGAACTTGAAAATGTATGCGTTAATGTTTCCTTCATTTGTATACTTTGGTCAGTTAATAGGAATGATTTATGTAGTTATTTATTTATTATTTATTTAAATTAATTAAATAAGCAGTTTCATGTCTATCCTTGAATCACTTCTAATCGAGGTTGATGTGGGATATAGAAAGTAATTAGTAATAAGTAAATAAATACTTTTTGGAGAGAGTCATTTGTACTGTAATCTAATTACACTATTGAATATGTAATAAGTAACTAGTAATTCATTACTTTTTCAGAGTAACTTACCCAACACTGGACATGAGTATCCTGTAGGATACATTTTTAGGGCGCTTTTGTGTCCTTTATAAATTTTCAGTCACAATTTGCTATTAGAACATTGAAATGCAAGTACATTTTAATTTTTGGATGAACCAGTTGCATAAAGACCAACTCAAGGACATTTAAATGCGCAACGATGCAATAGCGTAATGTTCACTATAAGGGGTGGGATATATTGAGAGGCCCTATTTAAATAGCCAATACTGTTTAGTTGATGATATCATATTTGCTCCATATGTCAAATAAATAAACAAATATAATATACTGTATGTATAGTTTTATATATCAAAGAGACCTTGGATAAGGGGCCGTGCTATATGAGATTTAAATATGTCAGTTTATCTAGAAGTTCACAGAACTGTTTTTGGGTCGGGTGGGAACCGAGTGTGATCAGGGCGCAGAAAATCCTAATTCCTTCATGGATTTGCCAGGGTGAGATTACATTAATTTGATCCACATGTTCAAGTGCTACTGTGCGTTTGAGAGATAATCCCAAATCCTCCGAGCACAAATGGGTCATTAACCGACCCAGACATCTGCTAAATGAAACTCTGAGCTACCTGTAAAAATGCCGGCTGTGTGGGCATGATAAACGCATGCAAGATGACGCGTGTTAGCATTAGCCTAGTGTCTTTATGTGTAAGCACGAGTATAAAAATGACTAAATGCTGCCTGAGCAATTTGTGTGTCTGTGTTTATGTGCGTTCAGGTGTGGTCCGTGCTTTTAAGTCCCTAACACACCCACACCCATTTATTTTCAGCTCTCTGGCATCTCCCTCGAGTCGGGCCCATTTGAGGCACATTGATTAATTAAAGGTGAGTGATTCCTCATCTTTAAGAGCTTTAATTACACCGGGGAGATCGCGCAAGGACAGGAGGGTCGCAGCCACATCGCTGCACTTTATCACGCCGCCTTGGGGCCGACGTCAAAACCCCCTCCGGCCTGCGCTCAGCCCGCGTATCTCGCCTGCCAACGTCTTCCAACAAACATGCTGTTTATCGCACGGACACACAGTATTCATTTGCAGTTTAAGCTACATTCGTTACTGTCTCTCTGCTCCCTTAAGAGTTGATCGAGGGACGGTTTTAATAGCCATGATTCTGACCCCTCAGAGCAACCTCAAGAATGCCACCAATGTTCAAAGCCACCCACATATTTGCTTAATAAAGAAGATTATATATGTGTGACAAACAAAGGGTCTGTTCACACCAAGACTACTCTAAACATACACGTATAAACAAAACTATGATTATAAATACCTATGAATAAATAACTTTATGTCAGCATCCACACAATTAACAATAATGTCATGTTTATTTTAAACTTGTTGCAAGTTTAAATGCACGAGTCCTTTAAGTTTGAATAGATTTTGATTGTTCTGTCCATTGTGCATTAGTCATAATAATAATTATAGTTATTAGTATTATAGCAATTATTATTTGATCAATTAAATACAACATATTACATAAAATGTATTTTATCAAACTGAATCGAAACGAATCGAAACAATAAAATGGATTTTGATTGCACTGTCTAGTGTTCATCAATAATAATATTAATAATGATAAGAAGAAGAATATTTAGAAAAATAATTAGATAAAATAAATTTATAAATAGCTATTATTTTTAATAAAACAATTTTATTGGGCTGTCAAAGTAAAGCAAAGAAATAATAAAATAATAAAATAATAAAATAATAAAATAATAAAATAATAAAATAATAAAATAAAATAAAACACAGATCTGTTTGTGGGCACTTCTGTACTTCTCTATAAAAGAGAGCATTAAAACAGCGAAGAATAAAAATTGAAGACAGTGCTAGACACAAGTTAAGAGAGAGAGATATGGAGTTGATAATGAAGTGCCTGTGTTGTGCGGAGGTGAGTGGATTCAGATAGTTGCTCCGGCTCGGTCCGGGTTCCCAGCTGTCAGTTGCCACGGTGACGAGACCACCAGGCCGCTCTTGCTGACAGTGACACCACGGGCCACCGAAGGGCCAGCTGGGCTTGTGTCTGTCTGACAGGAGCTCTGCTTCCCTGACAGCTCCCTGACAGCCCGCTCTCTCTCTCATCCATACTCTCTGTCTCTCTCATTCCTACTGTCTCTCTCTCCTCCACTCTTCTTGGAAGCATGATGCAGCGTTTTTAATGTGCTCGCACCTCTATTTTTAATGGTAAGAGTAGAGTCTTCTCTCTCCTCCGCGGTTCACTCACTTTTCCCTTCGCACGCAAACATACAAACGCGTCAAACCGAGTTGTCAAGAGTTGGGCGACTCTCCCACGAGACAGAGTCAGACTTCTCCTAATGACTGCTAATGTTTGCTTTCCGCAGTTTAACTCGGGCTGAGTTCAACTAATTTGAAGGTAAAAGGGTGAAGAAAATCATTTCAGAAAAATAAATAAATAAATACAAATATATATTTGGCATAAAGAGTTTTGTCAGAACATCCATATGTTTGCATCTCACAAAATCTGTCAAGAACATGTCACAGATTACATCAAAAGGGATTTTGAAAGGTGAAGTAAAAATGAACACTGACTTGGGGAGGTTAATAAAATAAATAAATAAACCACAGACTTTAGGAAAAATTGTTCATTAGTATAAAGAATTCTCTTCTATCATGAGTTGTGGAGAGATTGTATGAGATACAAACATATGGATGTTCTGACAAAACTCTTTATGTCAAATATATATTTTTATTTATTTTTCTGAAATTATTTTCTTCACCCTTTTCCTTAAATTAGTTGAACTCAGAACAAAAATAAACTATGTCATAATTTTCTGCTGGAATTCCTCCCTGACTCATTAACACGGATCAGAAAAAGCACACGGAGCAGGGCCACATGTCATGCCCCACCGTTCCGGGACGTTTTTAGGTTAAAGAGAAATTTACATCAAAGACGCCCGGCAGGCTGAGAAAATCCCAGCGCTGGCCTTCTCTTCATCAATCACCTCCTTCAAAGGCCGGAATAACAACACCTGTCGATACAATATTTCGTTTGGTGATCACAAGTCCCTAATTTATTTACATCCATAATATATTTACTTTCTCATCTGACAGCGTAATAAATTGCGGGTGGCCAACGGAGTGATTCGATGATTTAGAGCTCAATTCGGAGACCAGAATTGGTTTCCGCCGAGCTAATATATCAGAGGGGGGAATTAAAAGGTGTGGCGGCTGAACGGTGAACCGGGTTGCCCGCGTGCTACTGTTACCAACGCGACTGCACATCACTCACGCCGCCCGGCCGACCGGGACAGAGACGGATGAGGGTGCGCGGACGCCGTAAATTACCGTCCCGATCATTAGATGATAGCAAAGATGAAGCAAGGCTTCCCGGTAAAGTTAGGATGGAGAAATATATAAATAAAGAAGCAGATAGCGTGACCTTGGACTCTTCGCCAGTGAATGACTCGTGTCTCGCGGACATTTGTACCGGGGCTTTTAAATCTGGTCCTGGAGGGCCATGATCCTCGTTCAGGTCTAGACACATCTGAGGGTCCTCCGTGGAGGAATGTAAAAATCGATCCTTGAAAACACAAGTTTTTTAAAGGACACCAAGGTGACACAGAATTAGAAATATGAACGCGGCAATCAAATCGTGCTGTGAACATTACCCTACGCTGGCCACTTTGTGTTCCGAGACGCAAGCGCCACTGTCGGCAGTCAGGTCCGTATGACTGATGGTCCTCATAGCTCTCATCATGGCTGTCATTGGCCTGCAGGCAGGGTGATAAATTCTGGCCAGTGGTCGGGCGGCGGAGAGCAGGTCGGACTGATCGTTCGCAATCAGTGGCTCAGCGTGGAGCTCCGGTCAGGACAAATGGTTTCGACGCGCTCTGAACCTCCAGGTCACCCTGTCTAATGAACTTCCCACCAGACAGGGGAGGTCAGAGCCTCAGGTGTGAAGGTCACGGTCCATGGATCTTATTCTATGACAGGCCATTGGAATGTTGGGCAGATTGTCACACTGTGGTACCCATAGGGAACCATCACAGTCTTTAGGAACGCAGAGAATGGCAGACAATCGTTACCAGAACTAAGCAAAAACACACAGAGAGGATTTCTTTTGTCATTTCAAACCTGTATGACTTTCTTCTACAGAACACAAAAGAAGATATTTTGAAGAATGTTGGTAACCAATCAACATCGACCCCCATTGACTTCCATTGTACACTGGAAAACTTTGCTGTAAAGTGTTTGCAGCAGGTTTTCCTGTAACTTACTGTAGATTTAATACACAAATTTAGTTTTAAACATACATTTACCTAGTAGGGCTGTTTCCCAGACAGGTATAAGCTTAAGCCAGGACTAGGCCTTAGGTAAATTAGGATGTTTAGGTAGTTTTTAGAAGCATGCCTTGCAAACAAACATCAATGGTGTGCATCTTAAGACAAAACTATGGCACTGATATATTTTAAGATCTGTCATTGCAAGCAATTTTTTGTTAAGACAGCTAACCTTTTTTTTTTAACTTTTTTCTAATTCTCACAATTGAACTATATAAGTTATTTGTATCAACCTGTGCCAATTATTATTTAGTTATGTAACTACTTACATTTATTTTTATGCACGTGTATATGGGTAGATGTCCTTCTGGACATTTTCTTTGTCATATTTTCTGTCAGTTGTTTATTGGTTCTCCTACATCCTTTCAAATTTAATGTAATTTTTTATTTTATTTTATTTTATTGTTTTCCTTTTCTTATTAGTATCATCAATATGCAAAAGAGATCAGAATATTTTCAATTTGTAATATTTTTTCATGTTGTTATCATGAGTCATCTTAATATAAAAATAGACAGCTAACTTAACTTAACATTAACTAAAATGTATTTTAATCTGGCACTAGCCTAAACCCTGTCCGGGAAACTAATCCCATATTATCTTTCATAAAACAAGACTGAATGTCTTAAGCCACTTTTCTTGTTATGTAATTGTAACGTAATTTAAGAGGTTTTATAAACATTTTACTAGAAAACAAAATGAAAATGCTTGGGAAGAACGTCATTTTGCAGTGTAATGCCGGTAATGAGACCAGTCTCTTCTTGCTCATGTTGAATCTCAAAAGTCAAAGTGTTTTCATTTTGATTCAAGTGAAGTTTAACTCGAATCAAAAACAGTATTAATAGGATAATATTATGTATTAAGTAGTCAAATCTACAGTAAGTTACAGGCAAACCTGCTGCCAAATTACAGCAATGTTTTACAGTGTATGCACACAAACCACTGAGACATTTCTCAAAATATCTTCTTTCGTGCTTTACAGAAAGAGGAGTCATAAACAGGTTGTGAAGGAATAACTTCAGACAAAATGCTAATTTCTGAGTAAACTATCCCAGGGCACACGACTTATTTGACTCCATTAATGAGTGATATTCCGCATGATTTTCTTTTCTTTTATTCACCGACCTGACTAGATCATGTAAAGTGCTCTATATTATGTCAGCTGAAAAACCCTAAAAAATTCCATTAGTGTTAACGCTGCGAATTTAAAAGGAGCTTTGGCTTTTAACAATATAGGGGCACGCAGCGACTTCAAAAGCATAACAAAATACAAGGCCATTTACGCACTACCTGTCTAAAACAAGAATAAGAAAAGAAAAGAGAGGAAATAAAAGAGGTTGAGCGGAGCTAAAGAGAGACTCCGGTGTGAAGAGGGCAAACACGCACCAAAGGCGCCTTTGTCGCTGAAATATGTTGCAATTAGAATAATGGAGAGTAAGAGAGGAAGGTTCACACGCTAACCCTGTTGTTCCGAGACATCTATTCATTCACACACACTGAAATCAAGGGCATTGTGTACAGGCGTCAGGCTGTTATGTTCTCCTTGATAGCCCTGCAAACCTCCTCGGTGGAACTATTATATTCCCTACTTACAAACATACACACACACATAGAAAAGACTACAGGGTCACCACGCTATAATTGCTACCAAAAATACATTTTAAAAGATTTATCAGATTCCAGCGGGGTTACAGAAAGGACGTTGTATCAGTCATCGTAGAAGCCGGGTAGCTTATTGCTAATGCTGATATGAAAAAGCATTATTGTTAGCGGTTCAAGATTCAAAATGTATTTCAACATTTCCTTCCGTGGGTCATAAAAGGTTTTAAATGACAAGAGGGTGAGAAAATGATGACAGAATTTTCATTTTTGGGTGAACTATCCCTTACAGTTGTATTGAGTTAAATTTAGTGACATCTAGTGGTGAGGTTGCGAATTGCAACCAACGGCTCACTCCACCCCTCCCATTCGAAGCACTACAGTGGCTGACACGGGACAAATATGTTGTAACTTTTTCGCTTCTTTGCTGAACGAGATCACGTATTTATGAAACGCCCTCTGTAGAGAAGTTTGTCCGTTTAGGGCTACTGTAGAACAACATGGTGAATTCCATGTAAGGGGACCCGCGGTGTATGTAGATAGAAATAGTTCATTCTAAGGTAATAAAACATAACGCCTTTATTATGTCAGGTCTTTATACACCTCAAAAGACATAGTTATGTATATTATATATTCATAACATCCCATCCAAAGATTTGCTTGCACAGCTATCACTCACGTAAATGTATAAATTACATTAGTCTGTGAAGTCTTTAAACAAAAGAAAAAAAAGCATCTATTTCGATTATTTAAGGATTATGTGCTGAAACATGAGCTTGTAAAAAGTTTGTGTTCTGAAAGCCTCTGTAAATCTTTCTCCAGTCACAGACACAGAAACTTTAAAGCTTTGAATATAGATTTTTTTTAAACGAGCGATTTTGTTTGAGTTTGTCTACCGCTGAGATGAATAATGCTGGCGAGAAGCGGGGTGAAGGGAGGAAGAGACGGATTGCGGCAGGCGAGAAGGATGGATGCCGTGAAGGAGGAACGAGGAAGTCTTTATCACTCAGGGCCCGAGTCTCTGTTTACCACGCTGTCATTTCCTTCAAACGCCACATTTCTCACTCCCAATGTACAGCCACGCGAAGAAATATTCAGCCGCGATGATCTCAGCGAAAACGAATGAATATTTCATGCGTGATGGAGCCTTTTTAATATTTCAGGGGCAATTAATAAGGCTGCGTATCACTCGTCCCCGAGAAAATAGCCGCCTTCGAATGTCAGCCGTGGATGAATAAGCGTTCCCGTTTGTTTCCTTAAAAAGCCATCTTGTTGCCACCAACATTCGTCCTCGCCTGTTCATGTGTCTTCTTTTCCTCAAAAACACGCAACTTATTACTCACAAGACTGGCAGAGCTCAACTGCAGGGTGATGATTCATGAGATGACATGAATCTGAATGTGGCCACAGTGTATCACATGCTGCACAAAAAAAGGCTTTAATTCACTCTCATGTCGATCAAAGCCATAGACTATAAAATACGGACGTAGTGCCTGTGACGTCACGTAGGTTTCTGATAAGCTGTTTTGAAGCTTAAAGTGGGCGGAGCCGGCCGTCGCCATCTTAGCAGCGCGTCACTCCCGGATAATCGAAAATGGAAAAAGAGGCGGGACGTGGTTGGAGCTGAGGCACCAGGTTGCTGAAACCACTTGTCACTCAAGTGGCCACTCACCTAATTTGCAGAATTTTAAGGCTTAATGTAAGTACATAAAACACTGGGGTTGACACAAGGGTGAGTAAACGATGAAATCATTTTCATTTTTAGGCGAACGCTCCCTTTTGAGAGAGATGCTACATGTCACGTCTTATTTGCATATCAGTTTCTATGTTAACCCAAGCGTGGCTATTATTGTTTCCACTTCAACAAACCTGAAGCATTAAACTTCAGTGTATAACTCATCCGATACAGTTTGCGCTGCAGACACGACTACTGTCCTAAATCACACGGTTTATTGAGAACGGTGTGCTAGTACTTTCCCAAGCAATCTGACTTACGGTTCTTTTGTGGCGGACGATAAAACGGGTGACAAAAAATCCCATCGCCGCACATTGATGGAGGCACTCGAGTCATATCTGTAAACCTGTATATCACATAGACATGAGTTCAGGTTCTTTATGAACATGGCTATGAAGCGACCACCCATAACATCTTGACAACAAGCAACCACACAGCACACCCAGGCAAGTACTCACAACATACCAACCATATAGATTTTTTTGTATTCATTTATGTGAAAATGTTTGTACCCACACATAGTTAGATATGTGATTGTGGTGGGATGGTGCCGAACGACGTCTACGTGAAAGAAACAATCTGTGTGTGTGTGTGTGTGTTTGTGTCCAGGAGGGCATGGCGAAAAGAAACAAGCTATTCTCTCTGATTCAATACATCTCTCAGCCAGAGCTCATTTTCCACATGGCCCTGGTGTCAAATGGCTTCAAGCCGTTCAACAAGCTCTGGTTTTATCTCTCTATCTCTCTCTCCTCCTCCTCGTGTATCTTTTGAAAGGATCGACCCTCCATGAATCAGATTTCCACAGAACCACATGAGGAACCCATGAAATAGAGAAAAGTGGTGACCACGGTGTACAAGACTGCAGAAAGCTCTCGAGCGTTCACGAACATGTCACTGGACGCTGGTGAAAAAAATCCCAGGAATATTCTTCAAGTGCCATCACGTGTGGAACCGTGAGCACCCAAAATGCCCAGAGGAGACGTCTCTACAGCCAGACAGCCTGCTGGTAAATAATGGATATTGGCAAAATTGACAAACATTCCCTTTCAAAATTGCACAGCACAGTGACCTTTAGAACGGCAAGATGGAAAGTGCTTCACACACAAAGTTTATCGTCAAATATACAGTGCAATCATGCACATCAAACTAACATCTCTGCTACTGCACCTTTAAGACTTTTATATGTAAATAAATGTTTTAACTAGGCCGGATACTAAATAGCTCTGCTGAAAAAAGACAATAGGACCCTGCCCAAAACATGCAGTGTAATAGAAAATGTAATGGATTTAATGGTTATAATGTGAATTATCGGTTTTAATGAAGACTATAACGGTGTCTATTGGTTTGTGAAGGATTCTGCTGGTGGGGTGTTATCTGGCAGATTAACCCTATTGGAATAATGACCCAAACACATTACAAAAATATTTTTTTAATGGTTGTATTAGAGATTGAGGCCGATATATTGGCCAATAATCGGTATCGGTTGCTAAAAGCAATTTTTTACATTATCAGCTATCGGCCGATAGTTTAAACACAGCCGATGATCAGAGCCGATTTATCCTGTCAATCAAAAGAGTACAAGAAAATGTAATGAATTTCTGCTCTGAATTAGGGAGGCTGGTGCAAAAAATGTAGGGGGCGACGGGAACAAACCCTTGAAATGACATCATCAATCGGTCTGTCTTCAAAATCTCTCGCAGTAATGGGGGCCAATAATCGTCCAATCGCTGCACAAGTTAGGGTTGTGTCTGATGACGCAAGCACGTTAGGACTAGCCCTTACATTGAGAATACATTGCAGGGGCTGTAGAGGGCAATGGGAGGACTCGGGGCGAATCTCGGCAATAGTGAAATTGCCCTAAAAAGGGGCGGTACTCTACGGAACGTGAGTTAGGCTGTACTTCGACAGGCAGAATACACAGTTTAGAATAGTGAGAGCAAGCATATTACACTGTGGTTGAATGTGACAGCAAAAGCCCTTGTTTTCACATTTTGCTGGTGCGTCGCCCCAGTCGCCCTAAAGCCGCCCCTGCTCTCTATCTAGAAAAATTTTAGAAACATCTCCAGACATTTTCAGATTTCAATTGAAGATTATGAGGGCACACGATTTTTACAAAGAGAATGACCCACGTTGATAAACTATTTACAATAAACGCTGCAATATTTCATGAAAAAATTGGCATTTTAATTTTTTATTTCACTGGGACTTTAACACAACCCTATGTTAATATATTCATAGTTCTGACATCATAAACGGTTTCTGAATGACCTGTTTTCGCAGATTATTTTTATAAATGGTCTCGGTAGACTGTAAAGGGAGCTTTGCATGTGACCATTAAAATACGACTACAGTCATTAAACTCTTTTATTTCATAAAAAGAAGAAGAAACCTGAGTTATAGAAAGACATTAAGTGTGCATAAACTCACACTGAGAATCCCATGAGCCCCACTGTGTGGCAAATATCACAGAGAAGCGCTTATGAAAAACGGTCCCTTATACTCACGCTTTAAATAAACTTTAATCAAATCCAGCTCATCCATTTGCTTGTTTTATACTAGATGAGAATAATGCATATCCCCCCTCACCAAACACACGCGCACACAGAGATCTGTTCGAGGACAAATAGGCCAGTCCATTCAGTATTCATCGAGAGACGCCACACCGCTCTCACAAACACTCATGAGAGCCGCACGCTCTCATTAAAGTCGACTTCTTAATCCTCCGCTAAAGAGGCAGTGCTGATCAATTCCGAGAGCGTTTTCCCCTCTCTCTATTTTTAGCTTTCCCTTTATACCTTCCTCTTCCAGCCATTAAAGCGTTCCTCTGCTAACGGGAGAGGTATTTAAAGATATATCTAGCCCTCACTAAACGCACTTCACACCTTTCCTTTCCCCCTCACGTATTCTGAATAACGCAGGCAACGCTTCATATTTGCACCTCGGGCCGGGACTAATCAAAAGCTCTCGTCCGGGAAGACTTTCTCAGGCCTGGATCTGATCAAAGGGCACTACAGCTGGAAGCCATACGGCCAGCAAGTGCTCCTGATTGCCATCTGATTGCTCCGCTTCATGGATTATTCTTCATCCAGACACAGAGAGAAAGAGAGCGCTCGTACCTGGCAGCTTTACCTTCATCTCACATTCAGCCTCTCATTACTGCCAAACCTACCGGTAACCCTGCAGGATCTGAGACGGACCGCACACGTCCGAAGCCGACCGGAATGATCGTTAAAAATGGACGGCAACAGTCTCGAAGGAAGAGAGCGGAACCAAGGGATGTGCGCTTTGACCTTTTTATGAACACATATACACAAAATGACCATAACAATAAAGAAAATATAAACAAATCTGCAGTAAACATTGCAAATCATCCATTGTAATAGAGGGTTGTTGCATAACTATGGGGACTTTTAAGGACCAAGGGGATGATTATTATTAAAACTAACAAAAATGATTTACATTATTGTACATTACATATTATACATTAATACATATATTATAAATGAGTTGAAGGTATGGATTTGACTCTTGACTCTTCTAAATCACAGACTTTAAATCCTTGGTGGATTACAATATCCGAAATGTTTTATTTCCTTACATTTATATTTGGAGAGTTTATTTCCAAAATTAAAACTCTGTTTAAACATTTTTCAAAAATCATGTTTTTATTATGTTTTATGTGTTAGTTGGCTGTATTTCTTTTAGTTAATATGGCTTAAATCAAAAACAAACCAACTGCTTTTGATTTTTGAACAATTAAAAAAGTCTAATTTTGGAAATAAACTCTTCATTTATTGTTAGTAAAACATTCTTAGCTTTTTACCCTTTCATGCTTGAAGATATTTTCAGATGTTCTCTTAAATTGACAGTACACGTTTTGCTTTAGTTTGAAGAGATACTGCGGTGTGAAAGCCTTCAAATCTAAATGTGTTATTTTAAAAGCAGCATTTATCGTGTGAAATGTTTTCTATTTTGTATCCAGTTCCATCATGACCAACAATTTTGCCATTAACAAAGTTTTTATTAAGTTAGTATACTTCATAGTCAGGTGAAATGAGAGGCGTAATGTGTGAGTAACAGAAAAAACAAGATAAACATCATTTTTAGTCCACCGTCATTAGCTATGAATGAAATACTAGTTTGGACAGTCAGACAGTCATTATTGCAAAATAAACGCCAACAGGGCTAGTTATTAAATAAATAAACAGATATGACATATTGCTTTGGGTTAGGTTAAGGATAAGAAAAGAGAGATCGCGTAACGATTTTGACAAATGTTAAATGCTCACAAAAATTTGCAAGTCACTTAGGATAGAAGTGTTTGCTCAATAAAAAAATAAAACAATGTAAATGATTCAACTGACATGAAACTAGCATATAGAAAATGCACATCTATGGGGGGGGGGGGGGGTGATGTCAGCTGTCAACTGACCAATCAGAACCAACAAACAAAATATGTCCAATAATGGCTTTGTGCTTCCTTACTCTGAAATGACAGTTTGTCATGTCGTACCTCTCGTGTCAACACACGTACAACAAATATCTCAAACAGAGGAGATTGACGTTCTCAGATCTAAAAAAACACTTACGCTTGTTAAACAATGTCGATTTCGTAAATGACTCTCAGATAGCTTCATTAATATGACGTCCGCGGCAGACTAAAGCCCGAGCTTTGTAAATACTGCATCACTTCTCCTTCTCTCTTGTTCAGTCTGTCTGCTGAATACTAACACAGCCCTGGGTCTGTTTGCCTAGCAATGACGGAAACAGCAACACGTTGGTGTGTTCCAGCAGTCAGGTGTGTGTTCGGCTGTGTGTGTGTATGCCGTGAAGGAGGCAGGAGGGGTTTGATATTTACATTCCCGATATATCAGCACTTTCAAACACACAGAGCCCAGACACGGATTCGTAGAATAAAAGGGAAGAAGAAATAAAAGATAAGGGTGGAAGATGGATGAAAGAGGGACGTTAAAACAACCCGAATAAACAAATTAGCTGCCGGTTAAACAAATCAGTGGGCTGCATAACAAACTATAAGCTTGCCTTTGAAATCCATATTAAATCGATACCTTTGGCAACAAGTAGCTTTAAGTGACCGATAAAATGAAATTGGGGCTGTCAAAAGGTTCCCTAATTCATTTAATCTTGCATACTCTGCAAAGTCAGCATATAGAGTTATCCCATGAAAATCGCTTGACAAGCAAGTTTTGATGACCGGTGTTGATGGGATCTCTGTTAAACTAAAGATTTTGAGACTCAATTTGATTTTGTCAGTGATTCATTAAAGTTATATGACCGAATTTGTTAAATGGGCAAATAAAATAACCAATCTCACCCATCAATGCATTTACCTTTGCCACAGCACGGTTTACTGTCTTTACTCTTATCCGTTTAAGCTACAACTTGCGAAACAATGACATCAGACCACTCTATGTCAAACCTGATCTCACTGGCATTCGTATTTTATGAGGTGTCAAATTCGTATGAATTTGTACGATTTAAATAGTACAACAACATACGATTATTGGAAAAAAGCAATACTGAAGCCCCCCCTAACCAACCTGATCTCACGGGGATTCAAAACTATTTTACTAGGTGGCTAATTCATATGAATTCGTACGTTGTGAATCGTACATAAACGTAGGATTACTAGAAAAACGAAACTGAAGCCACGCCCCTAAACCTAACGTCGCTGGCGCAAAGGCAAATCGTACAAAACATAGAAATAAGATCGTACAAATTCATCCAAATTAGCTATCGTGTAAAATAGTTTCCGTGAGATAGCGTTGCTATTTCTTGTGCGCAGTACTTTTACTAGTACCATTCAATTTAAGGAATAACTTTCTTTTTGTTACTCTTTCGTCAAAGGTGAAATGTAAAAACGACCCTCATGATGGAACGCTGCCCACAGTTTGACCCGCACGGTCTGAATCTGTTGCTCGCCTCCACAAACACACACGCACACAAACACATAAAGCAGCACCTCGGGACTTAGCGCAGATGAAATGTGCCTCTGGGTCAGGGTTCTACAATAGGAGGATAACTCAAACGGCACCATGTCATAATCCATTACAGGACTGTTATTGGCCTTGCAGTAAATCGCAGAATAACAGCGCGGCTCCAGCAGGTGACGTGTGGC
This sequence comes from Triplophysa siluroides, assembly GCA_006030095.1. Lineage (NCBI taxonomy): Eukaryota > Metazoa > Chordata > Actinopteri > Cypriniformes > Nemacheilidae > Triplophysa > Triplophysa siluroides. The sequence continues at coordinate 262,896 of VCII01000835.1, read as the reverse complement.
GGCGTTTGTGCGTGATGGACTCTACAGTAAGCACTATCAGCTCATTCTATTAAAGCCCATCTCATAATGGATCTCAAGTTGCTCGATGCAGCAAACTTTAAACAGATCAGCACATTCAAACCACTGATAAAATCCAGTTATTGACCAATATTAAACCATTTCCCCTTTCCTGCTTTTCTCTCACTTTATAGTGTCTACAGCAGTTTACTTATAAGCTATTGTTGCTTCTGTAAAATCATGAAATATTTATAAGGGATGTGCTTCAAACAGTGTAGCTTTCCGTTTTGGTGAGAATCTGCCGTCATTTTATTCATATTTTGTACAATTATTGTATTACAATGGTCTTTATATTGGAAAGAATTATGTTTGTAGAGAGAAACTAGCGAAATTAGCATAGACAGGCTACTATGAAAAACCAGCACAGTAAGTCAGACATTACGCTCAAACACAAAAAGAAACATTCCCATGGTCTTGGTTTTGGCAGAATAAGTCTCGGTATAGAATTAAAAAGAAAATTAAAGAGAATTTTTCTGAAAATTAGCCAATGTTAGCATACGAAACATAGCGTGACAGAACAACCACGGTTAAATAAGGGCACTTTCTCGTCTAAGAACTTCCCTAAGACAGAAAAAAAGAGAGTGAGGTGAGTTTGGGTTCAATAATGAACGGCTCTGGTCTGGTTCAGCCCTTCGGCTGTAGAGGGGTCCGACAGATCCCCCGGCCCTCAGACCTGGACATAATTACACACTTCAACATGAGGAGAAAAAAACGAGGCATTACGAATTCCTCCCTCCGCCTCTATCTATCTCATCAATGCGCCTGTCGTGGTGTAATTAGCAGTCTAACGGATGAAAAATACCCCTGTCAAAATAACTCCAATAATGACAAAAGTAAACGCAGCTTCAATTTACTGCAGCGGAGTCTCAAAGTACAAAAGCTGTCAGAGATGGAAGTTCATTGATGTCACAAAAAAGGGAAGGAAGAAAGAAAACAATGGATTAGGTTTTGGGACGAGTCTCCGTTTAGAATTAGTTTGCTTGTCTCCAGCTAGCAGAGAGTTTAGAGATTTAGAGATTGGTAAGCGTTAGGGAGTAACTCCTCCTCGCTCGAAAACAACACAACTAATAGGTATTTTTCCTATTTATTTGTGTACTGTATGTAATTAAACCTGTTACCTGTCAAAGGACGATTCATTCCTCGACGGTTAATACAGCTTTGCAGGTGAAAGTAACCTAATGTGTTACATGGCAAAACAGGTTGTGCATCGCATACACACGCAGACTCACATTGCCCCACAGGAAGTACTTTGTCTGACTGATTAGGTGTTAATAGCAAACATGAGGGTCGACCTGCTGTGCTCTACACAACATCTGGAGCGGGTCAACATCTGTGTCGAGGTTGCTAACATGACTAAACAAAAGCTGCCAGTCCTCAGGACTGAGCTAATAGAGGATGATGTTAAGAGGAAGATGATGATATGATGATGCAGGTCTGCTGTAAAATACACTTTAGAACTGTGCCAAACTCAATATGAACGTTTTTTTCTCTAATTGACTATCGGTCGCATATAATAGGTAATATAACTATACTACACCATATACTATAACAAAATGTACCATATACGATAACTATACTATGATGTAACAACATAACACTATACAATACCGTACTATACTGTATCATACCGTACCATACCAAACCCTATAATATTACTATAACTGTATTATACCTTATACTGCAACATAATATACCATATACCATACTATGCTACACTATGCTATACTATACTAATACTGTTCTGTGCCATATACTAAATTATAAACTATACCTTATACACAAGGCCTCTCATGTGTTTGACAATATTAAAAGGCCCCCTACCATTCACAGAAACTTTAAACTTCTACCCTCTAAAATATTTTAGAGCTTGACATTAACTGGAAAAACATTTACTCATTGTAAAAACGGCCGAACAATAAGAAATATCTTGTTTTTTTATAAGTCATCTTATGGGCACCTTGGAAGTTAGCTGGATCCCCCTTGTGGGCCACAACTTCCCTGATAAGAAACTTCTACTATACTACACTACACTACACTACACTACACTACACACTAAACCATACTATAACATACACAATATTATAACTTTACTAAACCATCTACTATACTTATAGTATACCATATAATATACTGTACCACACCACACCCCACCACACTGTATACTCTACCATATTCAAGAACCATACTGTACTACACTACACTACACTACACTACACCACACCATATACTAGAACTATACCATACTGTACTACACTACACTACACCCTATACAATACCATATACTAGAACTTTACTATACCATACACTAGAACCATACTGTACTACACTACACTACACCCTATTCAATACTATATACCATAAACTAGAACCATACTGTAGTACACTACACTACACTACACCCTATCCAATACTATATACCATAAACTAGAACCATACTGTAGTACACTACACTACACCCTATACAATACCATATACCATATACTAGAACTATACTATACCATACACTAGAACCATACTGTACTACACTACACTACACCATATACAATACCATATATCATATACTAGAACTATACTATACCATACACTAGAACCATACTGTACTACACTTCACTACACCACACCATATACTAGAACTATACTATACCATACTGTACTACACTACACTACACCACACCATATACTAGAACTATACTATACCATACTGTACTACACTACACTACACTAAAACCATACTGTACTACACTATACTACACCCTACACAATACCATATACCATATACTAGAACTATACTATACTACACTACACTACACAACACCCTATACAATACCATATACTAGAACTATACTATACCTATGCTATATTATAACTTTACTGCACTAGACTACACTACAGCATATAGACCATAGACTGTACTTCACCACACCATATACTAGAACTATACTTTAATATATACTATAAATATACAAAACTAAACCCGAAGCAGATACACCATCAGTCATTCAAACTAAGGCTTTAATATTACTGGTCATTATTAAGAGATATTTACTCCATTTGGTTGGAATAGAAAGATCTCTCTCCTACTTTCTTCAATCTTCTGACTCAATTAAGATATGCAAGCGAATCATGAATTGTGAAAGCATTTACCAATTGATGGCTTTTAACAATCAGACAGAGGACCACGGAGGCAACATATCAAATTTCATCAGCGTTTTCTAAAGAGCTCGGCGGTGACTGCGAGCCATTCATTCAACGATGGCATCTGAGGATGAAATTACCTTACGTGGGTTGTCGTGAAAAGAGAAGCGCAGCGTATTCTCCATCCTTTTAAATTAAAACTCATTAATAGCAGCACTTCTGAGAACACAAAGGCTTCGGAATTATTACCCATTTTGAATAGGCCGAGGCTAGCATGCAGCGATCGCGCCGCTATTGCGGCCTTGTGTTATGGAGGCGATACGATTCTGTCAAGATACTTCTTTTGGAAAAACATTTCAGGGTGTGTAACTGAAGAGAAGATGCTTGGCGGTTCCTGGAAGATGATATCGATCTTGTTTTAAGGCCTCTGATACTGTGCTCAGCTGCAAAGTAGCTTCTCTCTGTACATTAATCATTCAGAGACGCTTGCTTTGTTTACGGTCCAAATCTAGCACGTTTCTGTGAGAGGCGTTTCAATTTAGAGGCCGTAGAGATAATGGTGGCTTATTGTCGAAATATGGCTGCTTCCGTACTTGAAATCGCTATGCATAATGTATCTCGAAGCAGCGCCTTCATGGGGTTTTGGACCAGATTTTGCCATTGCTCAAAGCTGCGCTATTTACGCATCAAATAAATTAGATTCTGCCAGTTTGTGGGTATATTTAATGGCATATTATGTGGCTAATATTGATGTTAAGATTATTGCACAATTCCTCACCGTGACAGCACTGCGCGAAAACATACAATCTATAAAAGTAAATGACATCGTTTTGTAGACATATAGTGACTATCAGTATGGTTATTGATGCGGATGCCAGAGCCAGATTCAAATCCTTCTGCTACAGTAAAGCACATCAAAACATTAAGCAGATTCACAGATCTTACTCTCCAAAGCTCCGTTACATTAACTTGAAGTCTGAATTTCAAGTTTTGAAAAAATATTTGAAGTCAAACATTAGCTAAACAAATCTTGCAGTTTTTAGTGTAACCAAACCGTATTAAAAAAAGACAAAAATCTGTCATCATTTATTTCCCCTCATGTGGTTCAAAACCTGTTTATGTGTAATAAATATTTTTTGGGGCGCACTATTTTCACGATCTAAGCGCATGATCTAAAGTGCAGGGCACAAGTGCACTCAGGGCGTGTCCGAATCCACTTTTGCTAGTTTTAACGACGGGAACCGGTTGGCCGGCCCGGGCGTGTGGTCTAAACGGGTTGTCCCGAATCTCTTAATGAGTTATGAGTATTTTTGGGCGTAACGTGCAGCAAACCAATCAGAGTCTCATCTCTCATTCCCTTTAAGAGCCAGTTGCGCTCACGCCATGGCAGATTCACTATTTTCACGGCGGACTTTGCAAGAGCAAAGACTGGACGCTTCTTCAGAGAGGAAACGCATCTACAGGACAAGCCATTTATTTTTATATTTGGCATGCTTGTGTGCTGCTGCGCTTCCCTCTGTGTAATAAATAAAGGGAAAGCGCTTTGTATACCCGCCCAGAGGTGCATTTTCTACTATCGCGCTCTTTAAATAACAAACAAATATTGCGCCATTGACTTTACACCAGGTTTGAGTTGGTCTATGGCGCAGTCTATTTTCAGTTCCTCAAAATAGCAACGCGCCAACAATGCCCCTGAAACACCTCTTTTTTAGACCAACACGTCCATGGGCGCACAAATGAGCGCAAATGCATTTGCTATTTAAACAACGCAGCGCAGGACGGGAAAATGAGATGTGCGTCGGGCTGAAACTAGCAAAAACACTTGCGCTGCGCCTTACGCCCTGTTGCGCCGGGTGTATGATAGTGCACTCAGTGTTGTTCGGTGACCAACATTCTTCAAAATATCTTCTTTTGTGTTCTGCAGATGAAATAAAGACATACAGGTCTGGAATGACATGAGGGGGTAGTAGATGATCGAGAATCGGAATCCCTTTAAATGCCAGTAAATATACCAATAAGCTGGTTATTTCTGCACAAAATGCATGCACACACTAGCACTGCGCAAAGACCAATTCCACACTGAGATATGCGAACGGTTAACACTAACAACTAATGTAAATGTAAACTAACCTCATATAAGTATAATCTGCCCGAGCTAAATTTGGCCCAATGGGCTGTTAGTGTTCTCTGAAGCACCGAGAAGTCATAAGACAAGTTGTTAGGGGTTTTGTTTGATCAAGCGTAATTTCCTGGGCTCTTCAGGGAGCAATAAATAAAACTGATAATGGAGCTCGATGCGGAAACGGTAACTGGGCAAGGCGAGAATGATGGCTAACCGGAGGGTAGGAGCAGCTTCGCCTGGGCGCGAACAGACTAAAGCCACTCAAGACGGCGAGACGCTTCCAGAGCGAGGATCGTCTGCCGAGTTCATTAAATCTGCCTGGAGGACAGGACCACCATCATCTGTGTGTGTCAACAACAGCTTGCACACAAGAGGAAATACTGTAGGTGTTCAGGAACAAGCTAAGAATTCAGTCCAGCGTAGCATGAAAATATAAACATGCAAACACACAGAGTTAATACACAGATTGGTGTGTGTACAAAAGTATATGTGTAACAATTTTGCTTTTGCTACATTAAAGGTAGAAGCAAACCCAGACTGAATCCAGTACCCGAGGGGCTGTCTGACTGACAGATGGCTTTCCTCGAATGCTTGTGTGTGCACAACAGTCTTGGTAAGGTATTACTATAAATACACTCAGTTTGTGAATGCAAACAGGACGGAGCCACAAAAAAAGAGTTCAATTGGTCACAGGCCTTCTGCTACTTCTTAAATGAAATCAAACTTTAAAAAAAGAGAAGAAATACAAGTCATTTATCACACAAGAGTCAACTATGACAAATAGCTTGTTTTGTAAGTCGTCTGCTAAATGAATCATGTAATTGTAAACAACAATATTGATAAAAAGAACACAACCCGTCATTGCTCACTATAATTAGATTTTTTTCACAATCGTTTCAGATCTATTGCTTTTATGTATCTATTGTCATTTCATTATTCTTGATTGTTAAGGCTACCTTTCATTTTATTTGTATGTATCATACGTCTTCGACATTTGAATTAAATTACTGCATTAATGCATCCTAATAAATGTATACACTTAATCAAAATGAATTACATATATTAATATCGGCAAAAAAAGACAATCCAAAAATAATTTCAAGGCATTACATTATTGTAGTGTGGCAGACAGAGATCATTATTATACAGAAAAGCTTGAAAAGCTACAGCAAATTATGATTTTCATTGGACTTATGTTCAAACATACGGAAATAATGTTATGTTCACAGCAAATCACAGCAAAACCTATTTTGCAACCAAAATAGACTATGTGTATGGTTCAGAGAGCATCATTATTTGTGTTATTATTTAATCACATTATTTAACATTAAAATGACATCCATATTCATATTAATACTTCAATCATACATTCACTTTTCCTGTGGTATTTTGCATTGAGAAATATCTGATTCTAATCACTGCAGGAGGTGTTCTTACAGTATATTGATCACTAACTGTATTTATGAATTATCCAAACCTCATAATTTGGCATCATGTTCTCTTCTCTTCACCAGGTACCTGATTAAAACTTACTTGCAAATGATCATGTACTAATTGCCTCTACTTGTGACACACTCGCAGCATCCTTGAGTAAATATAGCACGCTCTCTCCCATCATCAGCACATGTTTATCACTGAAATCTCTGGGGATGCAGCGGGCAAATACGCATCAACTGTGGGAGCAGTCACAGATGTCCCACGACCCACCTCACGTCAAACCTCTGACCGCAGCCTACGGAGCATCCTCTGGCACTGAACCGCAGGGCTGATGGGAATCCCCCAAAGCTTTTGACAAACAGGAGTATGTTTATAATTTTAGCGTTACAGAGCCCTTTCCTGTTAGTAAACATTGTGACGCGTTTTTGTGGGTGGAGCTTAGCCGGAGGCAGAAAGATCCCTCTGACAACATTACTAATGCTAGGGAGCACGTTTTGTTTGCTTGGTTTTTGAGAATGACTCGATCTGAATTAAACTTTAACATGTAATGTCACTCACTGTCTAGGACCGAAATTGTTGTTGACCGAAGTGTTGTGGCACTAAACAACACAACAAGATGATATTTTAAACTCCAAATGTAGTCGAATCTGTGCTGGTTTGTATGGACCGCCTCCAGTTTTCTCTTTGTTTTGCCTCCAGCTTGTGCCGTGACGTAAGCGAGAAAGGGGTCTATATACAACTTCACCGCTGTTGGTATGAACACTTGGTACATGTTGTGTGAACTTGAACAAATGGACAAACCCAACTGTTGGGTTATAAATTAACCCATGATGGGTTGTTTTAACCCATTGTTAACGCAACCCAACCGTTGGGTTTGTTTATATTTGACCCAATGATAGGTTGAAATAACCCAACATTTTGTAGAGTATATATTAGTTGGTACAGTGACAATCCTTATTCGCGACATTCACATGCGACAAGCCAAAAGTGTTGATCGGAAGCAGACAGAAACTGTAAGAGTGAGGGAATTTTTTGGACATGGATCTGCAAATGGATCTAGGTTTCGTTTTACACGAACACTACACATACTGAGATTGTCAATTGATGCTGTATTTTTATATAAAGCAAATGCTTTTCGACAACTTTTGACAAAATCCATGTGTTCTTTATTCATCGTATACACAGCTTTCTCCAGTATATCTTGGACTGCAAAGGTCTATCGCAGAGGTTTATGACCGGTGGATTAGTAAAGTAAATTGACACGCAAATCCTATCCATACAGAACATAAAGAAACAAATGTGAGGCCTAGAGAACCCTATCAAATGTCATCCCCCAGGAAGCATTTTTAAAAGGAGAGACGTATAAAGAAACACGTTTTTAATGCGATAACACATGCACACGCACACAGAGGATGTGATTCTGACACTACACTCTCATCAAGCCCCTTTCAAAACCTCTTATACGGACTACATAAGCACACACTTCAATTCTATAAATAACACCTTATACAATAACCTTTACGTACCTCTACAAAAGAAAAGTAAAGGTGTACTGCAGCTAGTTCATGAATTAATGCATCACATTCACGACACAAGCATTGTTCTTTAACTTCAGAACCCTGCCGGCACACGCTAACCATGTTGGATGTTGGAGACAAAAAGATCACGGAAGTGCGGGCACCCGAGTGTTTGTTGTCGGTCACATCTCCGAAAGGGGCTGCCCGTCACACCGGCAAACAACAAAAATCCAAAGCGACAAAAGGGGAAGCATTTAAATAAATAAAACAAAGATCATTGGTTGCCGCAGGCCCGGTTGCGCAGTTAAAGATTAATGTTATTCTTCTGCAAATATTGCTTAGAGGGACAACACGAGTCACTTTCTTAGCAGCAAAGCATTCATAAAAGAAAAGCCAGGGGAGACCCTAAGGCGAGGCCTCTGGGGGTGATGTGGACATGTCTGGATGAAAGACCAGCTGTCGATCACAGGAAGACGTTGTGTGTATTGGTGGCAGCAGAACAAGATGGATGTCAGAAGACAGGGTTGTTTCTCTTTAAGCGTGTGCGTGAGTGTACTTTGCTCACCTGAGTAGGCCCAGTAGGACTCTTCGGCCGCCCTGCGGTGCCTGTCACCGATTGGCCAGTCATGATGGTCCGCCTTCGTCCCATCAACCAATGCTGAAACAGAAACAAAGAGAAAACGAGTTAAAATAATAATTATTTGGAGAGCCAATGTGTAATTTTTGGAAGATCTATTGACATAAATTCGTATAATATACATAACTATGTTTTCAGAGGTTTATGAAGTCCTGACGTAATGTAGCCTTATGTTTTTTTGCCTTAGAATGAGCTATTTCTATCAACATACACCGCAGGTCCACTAGCATGGAATTCACCATGTTGTTTCTACGGTAGCCCTAAATGGACAAACTGCTCTACAAAGCGCATTTCGTAAATACGTTATCTTCCTCGGCAAAGCAGGGACTGAAATGTTACTATGTTTTACGATTTTTGTGTAATTTTACATTTTATAGTCTTTTCTCTTAAAATACAAAATAGAGTGACGACGTCTTATTTCTGTGTCAGCCACCGTAGTGCTTTGGAAGGGAGGGGTGGAGTGAGCCGTTGGTTGCAATTCGAAACGTCACCACTAGAAGCCGCTAAATTCCTTTAATGCCCATTATTTTCAATCTATTTCTGTATCTTGCTCTCAAAAAATGAACAAAAATGAACAAAAATAAAACGTTATAATCATTTTTTTTCAAAATTTTAATCACGATTATTAATCATGATTATTTGACGAGTTTCAAACTTTGTTGACATAACTTCAACAGATTACACTTCACAACAACTTCTGACCTTATCAGGATGACGTTTCCACCTTGCTAATAACACACTTGTATTGAAACAATCGTGATTAATCGCTTTAGGCAGAAATGTCAATCACGCGTTCCTAAGAAGACTTTTGGTTGATTTCCTGATGCTGACTGACAGACATATTCCCTACATCACACACACAGATCTGTATCCACACCCCACTCTCTAGTTTCAGCCTTGAAATTTCTTTCAGGCCAAGCACAAGATAAATCCCTCATAAATGCAAAAACACAGACAGACGGGTCAAGCTACTGCTCACAACCCCAGGCAAACACTCACAAATTATACGATACAACCTCGCACACACAAACAGAAACGCACCAGCCTGCCATCTCCGGCTGAACCAAGTCATTAAGTCCTGTATAAACCAATCTGGCTCAAAAAACCCTCCTCCATTAGAGAGAAAAACAGTCCCCCACACAGCGGTATTTACAGCCTGTCTGCTCTGGGATCAGTTTCCCCCTCCCTCATTAAACATGTATGAGGGGCTAAATAAATAAACAAGGCCTGATTGGCTGGTGAGCGGAAGGCTAAAGCGCTAAGTGCCGAGGCTGCGGACAGGGCGCTGGCAGCCGGAGACGGCGAGCCGTTCCACCGCTCTGTCAGAGACACCGAGACCAGCTGCGTCCCGCCACCAGGCCGAACTAATCTAGACTCATCCCAACAGGAGATCCAGACCCCTTCGCCTACTTGCTCGAGGCTCTAGGGCTCACGTGAGCTGTGAAATTACAACGCCGCACGATTGGCGAGCTTAGATTATTTTAGAAACCTTAAACCTCTTGTTCGCACAGAGCTGGCCGCGTTGAACGAGAATTTGTTCCGACTTGCAGCGAAGGCTGGAGGGATATGAGAGAATGGCACATATCCCAGCACCCCGTGGCCTCCGCGTGAGTTTATCCGAGGCGATCTCGGTCCCTTCGGCTGCCGGCGTTAGATCAGCCTCGCAGATGCCGTCCACGTCTTCACTTTCAAACCTAGTGTGGCAGGACTTGGGGGTGACTGCCATCGCAGATCTAGACTGACCCACAAAAAGGAAGCCAACATCCGAAGAAAGCTGAGACGCTAACAAGAAGAAGGCCACGCCGAGCCTGCCGATGTGCTGACCACACTACGGTAACAAGGACAAACTGCCTAAAAGCCATCACTCAAGTCATAATGTAATTTACAAGGCCCCTCTCTCTCGCCGAGCAGGCTGGGTAAGTACATTCTGATATGAACAATGGGTGACTTTTTGTTTCAATGACAAACTGCCTTCTGCTCCTCGCTGCTCTAATTCTTGAGGATAGCAGCTCGGGCATGGCGCTGAATGCCAATGAGAGGGCACGCTATGGCTTCTCTATGAATTACATTATTGATTGCCGATACTCTTTGAACAGAAAATGTAATTATGCGATGCGGCACGTCGGGCTCCGTCGCTATCTTCCCGATATGTCACTCATGCTCTCATTCGCTTTCCCTCAATCACTCTCTCCTTCCCTTTCTCTCTCCTCATCCATCATCGAAACTCGCGGTCTAGCTCTGATACTCCAACACTCACTTCCTGAGAGGAAGTCTGTCTTGGAGGGATTCCGCTGCTCCTTTAGCCACTTCAGGAGACAACTTCTCCACCCTATCTGAAAGCTCCAGGTATCGACAACAGCAAAGAACGAATAAACACACAGAATCACTGGGCAGCAGGGACAGCAGCCTGACCAATAGCGGCTCAACATCTAACCATGAAGCCGCGTTCCAACCTAGCAGGACCACTATGGGGTAAGTTGTCAGAGTACTGTGACGCATAAGAAGCTGAAAACTGGACAGCAAGACAGAGCTTTAATGCGCTTAACATTTTAAGAGCTTAAAAAGTAGATCAAGGGGAGGTTTGGTCTACTATTTCTTAGCAACTATTCCAAACCCTAAAGGTACTTTCTAAGTCAAGTGGTTGTTATACCATGTTTCGCATAAAAAGACAACAGATATATACAGCCACAGAAAAAAACTTAAGAGACCGTTCCAAATTTCTGAATTTCTAGATGTTTTGTGGTCCTTCCAGTATCGGTATTGGGCCCGATACTAATCTCATGTACTCGTACTCTTAAAAATGCACCGATTACAAAGACCGATACCTCATGTGACATTACTTAAATTTGTTGTGAAATTTGCTTTGAAAGTTTGATGAAAAGCACATAAGATTATTTATTTTTTCATAATGTGTTTAAGGTGAAGTTGTTTGTAATTATAAATCTATTCTATTTCTATAAGTCTCAAAGTGTTGTGAAAAGGTTCAGCCATCGGTATCGTCGAGTACCAGAAAAAAATGATCGGTACCCGTACTCGGTCTTTAAAAAATGGTACCGGTGCATCCCTACTTAAACGTGAATATGAACCAGGTTTTTTTGCAGTATTTGAGGTCTGAAAAAATACAGAGCATCTTTTCCAGTTTTCATTTTCTGCACCTAAATGCATATATTGCATATATAATGCGTAACAATATTTGCATTTGAACACATTGAAACACGTCCACAACTGTAAATAGTAAATTCAGAAAAACTAAAAAATAATTATAATAAACTATAGACAGTATAATCTATAATGACATCTATACATTTTTTTTTATATTTGATATATTATTAAAAAAAAATATCATATATTATTCATATACATACATATTTCTTTTAATAAATAATATATGTCTCATTTTATGCAAGATGTACATTAGGGACAGTTACTCTAAAAATGATTGTAAACATGATTTACTGTATGCAACACAAAACAAGACATTTGAGGGCATTTTTTAGCAACCTCCTGTGTCCCCACGGTACGGCTCAGAAACACACACGCAGAGATGAAGGCACCGAGAAGAAAGAGAGAACCCGTCCAGTGAAGTGCACACACTGTCGAGTATGACACAGCTAGTCACACGCACACATTTTGATTGCTTCATTTCTGCGGTATATGGGGCAAACTAAAAACAAAAATGAGTTTGACACCCTCTGCCCCCGTGTAAGCTTCTGAGATGGAGACAACTCCATCTCTTGCCCTCCTTTAGGAAAGAGAAGGATGTGAGGCAGAGAGATATCAAAGTTACCTAAAACGACCATCCACCACTGGAACAGCATCTCGCAGCCAGATACTCAACACACACACTTCACACCAAGAGCAGATGTCAACACACACACACCCCACAGAGACACACACAACCCACTGTCCTCCAGACCCTGTCGAAATCAATCAGCATCAATTCAGTCCAATATGCACAAAGAGCTTTTGTACTCGCACACGGAGGCCGTCGTGCCCTCTCAGCGTGCACGAGGCTTCGCCGACATCAAACACACCAAAGAATGTCATATTGTTGAAAAACAAGCAACACTGGCTTAAAGCACAATCTTTCTGGATTCAGCGGCGAGCCGATGCCAGCGTACGCTCGTGCCGTCTGTGATCAAATCTTCGGCGCCAGGGGTTCCATCTCGTCCGGCTCTCCTAAATGAATTCTGACGTAATTGATTTACATGCCTCTATTAAAGCCGCAGAGCTTTATGAGGAAGATATTGGGAGTTGACGTTTCTGTCAGCCTGTCTCCGTCGAACGAGGAGAGTTATGAGGGCTTCGGTTTCAGACGTAGATTCCCGAACTCTCGACAAGGCAAGTCTCAGAGGAGCCATGCGACGTCGTATCAAATGCCGCCCAGAGACTGCCTTTGCAAGGGACAGACCAATCATCATATGTCAAAACACAAAGTAGATTTTAAATGCAAACCAGAAACTTGCGCCGCTGACTTTGAGCTGATAAATATTCAGATATCAGAGCTTTAAGGAAAGCACAATGTACGAGTGGGGCGAAAAGACCAACTGAGGAAAAGTCTGCGTTTAAATTTGAGGAAAACCCATCAAAAACGTTATTTGTCATAAAACACTGGAGGGCAATGATAGAAATGAAATCAACATGACAACATGTAAATTTAGCCAACAAAACTGACGCAAGGGACACTTTTCAGAAGTGAACGAGTCACTAATATTGTTTCAGAATAACACCCAGAGGCAAGATATATATTTATACTGAAAAGATAGCATGTTAGCTAAATGATCTGATTATCACCAACCTTTGAATTAGCATTGCAAATCGAAAATCTTAGCTTGTGTTATTTGACCTGGACAAAGTCCATATTTAACCGTGCTAGTATTTTCTATGCTAACTCTTTGCATGCATTTCACCACTGACTGACTCCAAACAAAACCGCCGAATCTGGATGGCTCTTGAAATGCTAAAAACTTTGCCAGACTCCTAGCATGGTCTTCTAAAAAAAGGATAATATTAGCAATGCAATCCAAGTTTAATACACTGGCAAAGTTTTACGAGGAAAAACATGGAAATTTATGGGCAAGGTTTGCTTGCAAAGAGCTCAGGGCAAGTACGGGATATACAGTAGGCCATAGAACAATGTGAAACGTGAGAGAAATAACGTGCAGAGCCCCATAAAACGTGCTATAGTACAATGGCACAGTGATGTCATATAGTACTTTAAGAAATGGTACTGAAGGTATTACCATGAATATCATGCAATATGATGTATGTCATGAATAGATGTTTTACAAAATCACAGTTACACAAAAGCGTTGTGGAAGTAGCACAGATGCAGTAATAGTCTGAAATGGTATTACTACGATCAATGCATATCATGCTAGTACCATGGTACCAATAAAAAGAATATATGTTGGCAGAAACGGAAGTGTATAGGATATACTTTCCTGTAGCTCAGTGGTAAGAGCATTGCATTATCGATACCAGGAGATTGCACATAAGTATAAATGTACAGGATAATGCAATGTAAGTCGCTTTGGATAAAAGCGTCTGCCAAATGCATAAATGCAAATGTATATATAATACACGCAAGGTGGTAATGACTGAATCTCTTCAGTTCTTATTTATAATCTTTGCCCGAGGGTAAATTCTGCACGTATGTCACATGTTTCTGTTGAATATTTCTGAATCTCACACTGGCTCCGGCTTCATTGGAATGCACATCGAGATTCGAGTCCACGCACTCAACCTTGATTTTGCTTTTGTCTTTTTGGACAGGAAGGGTCAGCGTGTGTATGTGTGCCCTAATGGACTTATTAATATTCTCCTCAGCTCTCTCTCCTTGAAGGGCGTTCACCCCGCGGGCACATCCAGGACATATCTGTTCTAACGTACCATGGGAAGATGCACATGCTTTCACACACACGGAGCAACATCTGCCACCTACATCTGCCTAGAGATGTGAGAGGGCAGCAGATACGTACAGCGAAAACACACTGAAGGACGGAGAGAAACGGGTACAGCTAAGAATAAAGTTGTAAGAGTGAATAAACGATGACCGAATGTTATACTGTATCGTTCAAAACTTGTAGAAGACTCTTTCGTCACAAAAGAAGATATTTGGAGAAATGTCTCAGTGGTTTGGTGTACATTCAATGGAAGTCAATGGGGTGTTTAGTTACGTTCATCAAAATATCTTCTTTTGTGTTCTTCAGAAGAAAGTAAGTCAACCTGCTTTGAAATGACACGAGGGTGAGTAAAGGGTAAATATTTGGCTCCATTTGGAAAGTTGAACTGAAAAGTCGATCATGCACAACCTCCGGCACTTAGATATCAAACACCTATTAGCAAAATGAATGTTAAAGCAGACAAATGAATTAGCATAATATTACAGACAACGTCAGCTTTTCTTCTAATGTCATTTACATTAACAGGTCAAAGCGAGAACAGAGATCTTTGGTACAGTAGTTGCCCTGTCCTCCAAAACAATGGCTCCCGTTTCAATTCTAATGATCAGATTATACCACGGAGGACCTTTGTGAGCCCCTTTGTCTCCAGAGGACAGGACAATGCTCATAGGTTCCCAGGCAGATTTAAAGGACCCAAAGTGGCTTATTCTCGGAAAGTGATTCCAGACTGGGCATTAGGCATTGGTGCACTGAAACAAAGTATAGCTGTGCTTCTTTGCGTAACAGACTTTTGAACGAAACAAGAGTAACGGGTCTTGTATTTCTCTTAAAGCGTCTCGAAGGTCAAAGCATCCGAGTAGAAACATCTTTAACAGATGCCACTTAGAAAGGCCAACAGCCGACAGCGGACAACTGCTTCAGCCCACCGCGGTTCAATTCCCACAGCTGTGAGCGAACCCACAGCGCTTGCGTCACACACGCACGCGGGATTTCAACGTCAGTGCCCGGTGAGGGTGTTAGCGGGTGGTTGCTGTGATTAAAAACACGTCACACTGTGATTCCGACAACACGAAAGCTTTAAGGTCTCAGGACACGCAGTGCATTACGTCGTCCTGTGGCTGAGCAGCTCTCTTAATGGCTTCAAGGACAAGACACGAGGTCTCTTGTTTATGGAGCGTCGAGTCCAAAGCGAGAGAGACTGAGGGAGGGAAATCGAGGGAAACGGACTGTTATTAAATCGGAAGGCGCCTAAGCAGCTGACAAGCAGTGTGTGACTATGTGTGTGTGTCAAATAGGGAATGAGAGGATGAGAAAGAGAGAGAGACGGAGAGCAAGCGCGCAAGAGAGAGAGAGATGGTGCTGGCAGCGCCAGGCGACACTGTTCGACATAATAACATAATTTGAAGTAATGATGGTTGCCCTTTAAGATAGTCCACCGAGAGAAGGAGAAAGAGAGAGAGATATGAACTGGTCTCCAAAGCAGCGTCCGGCTACAATGATAGCAGAAGCCATTTATAATGAAAGCGAACAGAGTACTATCAGTCCCTGACCAATTAGACAGGAAACGTAGTCTACGCAAGTACACAAATACCGATGTGACTCTTGGACCATGTCCATGTTTAATGTGTGCTCTGGCATTAACCATCGTTCTTTGGTTTAAGTTCTCTTTATAGACCGTTTCATCGGACACGCGCGCCTGGACTGCAGGTAACTTCCCGTCTGTTTTGATTTAATTTATGTGAATGTTCATTTATATTTGATTTTATTGTAAAATAATTTTATGAAATAAACGATTTGTTGAATTTTGTTGAATGTTTATTTTATGACATAAACAATTTGCTGAATGTGTCCTGTACTTGGTCGCATTTAAAGAAACCGTAGGGTACATTGACATCTAGTGGCCGAGCTTAGTATCGCAGTCTAAATTAAAAATATTGGAGAGGGGAGTTTAGCCAACTAACGGTTGTTCTCGGTTTCTTTTGCTTATTATCAGAAATAATCTACAGGCGCTTTATTGTTTGCGAACGTGTACTGGAAGTTAAGGGCAGTGCATGCGCGCATGCGCAGTAACGTTTGTTTACGTTGTTTGTTTGAAACCGTCTCTAGTCATCATTCTCGGTGTGAACAGGCCTTTAGAAGTGTGAGTCACGTACGATAAACAAGCAAAAAATGAAGTGCTTAATCATTTATGCACCTGTTTGTGATTAGCAGACCTTCACGCTCATAGCGGGACATTAAGAATGCTAAAGACGCCGGCGGAGCAAACTGCAAGAGGCTCGATTAGACAGCAGTCAGTCACCGTGAGGAGAGAGAGCAGGGAGCAGCTTCCTGTGGCTCTGACTGGGAGGAGACGCTGGCGTCACTCCAGCGGACGGGTCTTTGTGCGCAAAAAGTTTGGAAAAGGGGGCGCCTCAGGGCAGGACGCTCGGGCATGGAACTCGGACCCGCAGGAAAACGCAAAAAAGAAGACCTCGAAATAGCGCATTTGTTTCGCCTCAAATCTATTTGCATACAAAAGCTAGAACTGGCCATGAAGTTCAGTCCCCTGAGGTTCCAACTGAATGCCAGGAACGCTTTCGGTATCTCTCTCGCAGTCTGCCCAGAACTCCTCGGAGTCTATCAGGCAGCGCATTATGCTTTCTGCAGGCTTCATTAGTCCTGAATACTGCACCGGAGAATTTCATTACATACGCACGCAGCCAAAGTTCAGTAGAAAAACAACGCTCCCTCGGCTAAACAAGGTTTCTTTGTGATCTGATTATCCAGAAAGTGAGAGATGGTGTACCGGTGTTCAAGTTGCTGGAGAAAAAAATCAACAGATCTACACCCAAAGAGATTTGCGTTGTCATTGGAATCGAAACCTCGTGCGTATCGCGAACGACGCTTTAACAGAAGGTCTGGATCCCAACCAGGACGCCATGTGTGCCGTGAAACCGCGATCGTTCTTTGCCCTCCGCAATATGCTTCACAGATCTGACACATTTGAATAAATCACCACGGTACACGTCGCATTTTCTGCGTCGCGTCCTCATTCATGTCGTTTGTCTCTGTGCGGATCAATCCGTCTCATTTCATTTTTTGAAACAGTTAGTCATCACCAACCTGTTCGGTTTGTCAGCGACGGGTTTAAGTGTCAGGAGTGTGACACGATTACGTTCCACGAGTGTGAATGTTTCATTCTCGGCTTACAGTTCCTGTTTTGCGCAAAGGTGACTGCGGGTAATTTGTAACCTCGTCTGAAAGGGAAATGGCAGTGTGTTTAGCCCCCGTTCGCCGTGATGACACACACACCGCCACCACCCAGCTAATGATTTGCAATCGATACGGAGACCCGAGGTGCCCCTTCATGCAAAAAGGGTCACCTCGCAGGACACAGCTAATCTATCACCGCCCAAACAGCGATGCGGCCTCGGGAGCTTAAAGTGCCAGCGCTGAAGTAATCAGAGAGGTGAATGAAGTGCAAAACCGATACAGTACACACTATTTGACAGTAAATACTTTCGCTTTTAACAAACAATTGTGCTTTTAAAACACTGCCTTGTGTCTTAACCAATGGCGTAAGTTTGGGGAAGTACTAGAACTTTATTCAATCGATGGACGACAGAGATGAGCATGTCAGTGAATCTATTTCATGACCGTAGTGGCACAGAAATGACATGTTTTACCTCAACATGCAGTTCAGAAGGAATCCTGATCATTCATTCATGTCAATCTGTCGATTTCTTTGGCTTTCCTCCTCAAATACCAACCTCACGTTTAAAAAATCTGTCCTCGGGTCAAGGCTAATTCACACTGATCCAACAAACGGCACCCAACGTGTTTCTAGGCATTTGTTGGTTCAGTGTGAATGAGCCTTTCGATCGAGTCTCTGTGTCTGTCAGGATGTGAAGGTAAACTTGTGGTAGAGCTCAGATGAAACAAAAATAGACATTGCGAGAAAAAACCCTCGTGTCATGCAGTCAGAACTACTGTTATTAGCATTAATGCTGCTATATCCTGAAGTATAAAAAAGGCCATAGCAAAACCACAGCAACCATGAATGTACCCTCGTCTCACTTTAGTAACCACATCAAAGACTTGATATTTGTTGAAAACAAAGTTTTGAGTGGACTACACCGCACATGGACAAGGCCACTTGACTTTAATATTCATGACTGTGGCGCACTAGTGAGACCATAAATGAGGTGTAAATAAAGCTGTATTAGCTTGAAGGTTTTATTTCATTGCTCAAGGATACAAAGTAAGCAAATACGAGGGAAGCAAATATTGTCATGTGGGCTGAGCTGTCATTATGACAATTTCTTATCTGTTTGTTTGCACAGTCACCCATTTGCATGCTTTCTAATGGGTACGGAGAGTTTCAGAGTCGTAGCGAAGAGAAAAGGCCAGTTCACACCAACGATGATAACAAACTGTAACTATAAATGTAAAGATAAGGTTTTAAAAACCGTTCTAAATTGAAGGGAATCACAAATCATTTTCCATCCCGGGTGTGAACAGCAGATATGGTTATATTTACAGTTATCCTTCTGGGTGTGAAATGGCCTATAAGCAGGCCTTAACTTAAACACACAAGAATTTGAACGATTTATTAGCGCAGAGCCTATTACGACACCGACACGTATGAAAAACTTGTGTTTGTAGTGTGGAAAGCGAGAGTGAAGACTGTGAATGGGAAGGCTAGTCAACATCACCGTTTCCACAGTTTAGTCTCGCCACTGTCGGATCCGACAAAGCATTGGACGCGAAATTCGTGAATGTGGAAATTCGATTAACACCCGCCTGAGGTGATGAGACCCCTATTCTATAACACACACACACACACACATACAGAGCTCAGTGCTGGCTCTTGCCCCCTGCCAGTGGCTAATGACAGACCCACTGCTTCATGGCAGGAAAACCATCTGGTGGCTACAAAGCTTTTAAACCAAACAAAACACTGCCAACCAGAACGAATCGTGTGATCGACAGTGTTGTCATGTGTAGGCACACACGGGTCTTTAGTTCTACATGGATGTGCTGTGTGCGGCGTGCAAGTTAACACTTGACAAGCACCAAATGCCAGTAAAAGCAAATGCAACCAATAATGTGTGACCTTGTCTGTGAAATTCAGGATAACGTCTCAAAATGTAATTATGAGACAGAATCAAAGCATTTGATTTCAATATTTGGCACGACCCTTTCTGTAGGATGATTATATGTCGAAAAGAGTAAATGGGGTTTCACAGACTGGGTCATATTGTATAAGAAACGTACAGCATGGTTAAAAGAATTGTGAGAAATGATGATCAGAGCCTTGCAATTCATGACAGATGTTTTCTTTGGTACTGTACACAGCCTGTATCTAATTTCTTTGGAAAATAAACGAATGGCAAACTAAATAAGGATTTTTTTTTTGACATTTTGGTGCAGTTTCACAAGTACAAGAGACTGACTGTTATCAATGACTCGACTATTTGTCTCTAATATGCAAGGAAAACAGCTAAATAATGACGGTAATAAATATTTATAGTCAGCGAATTAAGAGTTTATTTCCATAAAGAGATGTTCAAAAATATTGTTTCTTTTATTGTGCATTCCAATTAATATCAAACAAACTGCTGTTCGTTTGTTTTGATTTAGGCCATAATAACAAAACAAAAAATACAGCTAACTAACACAATAAAACACAACGAGAACATGATAACATAATAAAAAACATGATTTTGTTCAGTCAACTATTATTGGAAATAAACTAAAATAAAAATGTTCTTGATGGACTTGCTATAGGCAAGTGTGGCAAAAGTTAATTTTGAACATTGGCCGTGTTCATACAAACTTTACTTTTGGCTGCGATGCGCATATGTATACTTACACTCAATATGATAAATACAGTAGACACAGTGCTGTGGATTGCAGTCTCAGTAGATTACACACCCACATTTATCACACAAACACAGATTCATGCTTAGTTAGCTGTGCCGAGCTTCTTCATAATCATCACTCATAATGGCATTTCCAAATATAGCATTCACAACCTTTGTACTGTGTGTCATTGGAACAGAGGAAAGGGGCAAAGTGTGGTGGGGTGTGGTTTGGAACAGGGCAAGGATTTATTTCTGGATGTCGTGTTAATTATAAATAACAAAGCCATAAACCTCATAAGCTGCATGATAAAGACAAAATAAAATGTATGTGGGAAACGTCTTCCTCTTCTATGAAACATACAGTAAGTGTTTAAAAGTCAACCGTAAATGTCATTTTTTTTCCATGAGTTTAAGCTTAACACCAGACAAACTGTTCTGTTCTTTGCTCCCTAATAAAGGTTTTATCCGGTTTTATCTTAAATTTAAGCTTCACACCATCGGCCACCCGTGGGTTATGATCGCAGCAAAGATGTGTCCAATTAGTGAGTTTTTCATCAGAATGGTCTGTAGCCCCTGCGATGTCTCACCTTCCACATAATATTCATTTTAGCTAAAAAAAGTCACGTTGAAAAGGAACATATTCCCATAATCCCACCAATTTATTCCCGATCTCAAAAGATAATCAGAAAGGAGGAACGAGCGGAAAAACTTGAAATCTGCGATCATCCAGATGGATTTGCAAATGAATTGCAGATGTCATAAAGCAAAGACAAACATCACATTTCTTAGATCTTCCTTTCATAAACACTGCAGGGACATACGCATGTTTGCACGAACACGTATGTGTAGCAATTGTCACGTAGCATAGCATGACGTTAGGTGCCACAACAGATGTTCCACACAGGCCGAAAAAGCGTCAATTAGACAAGTTGGTAAGTAAAATGCCTGGTGTTAGCGACTCAGAGCAATTTCCGATAAGACTGCGGTTTGCTGGAGTGAATCCAACTAATAAATGAGGAGAACTAGTGAAACGTATTTTCGCCAGATAAAACATACCTATGAAATGTATTTCTCATTGGACTACCAAATCTAATTATGCACCTATGCAATGGGGGGCGGACGCAGTAAAGCTCGAAAAGCATCGCCGGCATTCTATTAAAAATACACTTAAACCACTTTGGATGGCTGGAGAAAGAAGCGCTGAAAGCAATCCTGTTCTTAGCTCGCTCGCTCTCGTCTAATGAGTTTGTGTTCTTATGTGGCACTTCGCGTTCTTCTCTGCATATGGAAATGCGTGTAACAACAGCGGCATGTTGAAATGACACATTTGAAGAGATTAAAGAGTATAAACACGGAAGCATCGACACTTAAAACGCCACTTAAATGCATCCGTGTAAGAGGGGCTGCTCGTCTCTCAGATGAAATTTGGTCCGACATCGGAAAGCGACAGAAGAGGTTTAGCAGAGCTCATTGTGACATGCAAATTTAAGACAGAAAGTGATTTCAAAACACCGTAGTACTACATTTAAAACAAAACAAAATGGTTTAGTTTAAATTTGTAAACAAATGTGTTAATGCTACAATATTATAGAATAACAAAACATTGTATAAACAGTTTTATGAATGTTGTGTAAACATTGTACAAAAATAGGAAAATAGAAATTTTTCCATTTCAAGCTGCATGAATGAACATTAGTTAACGTATTATGGTCGAACATGAGTTAGCAATGAACAATTGTACATACTGAAAAAAATTAAATTAACCCAGATTAATAAATGCCGTAAAAATGTCTGTTTATTGTTATTATACAACATATCTTTACGAATTCTAATACACTGAACTTTTTATTACAAGATATATATGCACATTTCTATGGGCAATTGTATTTTGCTCGACAAAAAGATACTCAAACTTATTCTGTTGGTTCAGCATTTCATCTCCATCTCTGTGTTTCTAAGTGTACTCCTTTATATTCATTCTTCCGTTTTAAATGGCCCAGCAGCGCCCTAAAAATCTTTTGATTTACACTCTCCTCTTCCATTTTAGCTCCACTAAATGACAGGCAGAAGTACAGTCATCTCGTTTCGATCCAGAGAGACTGACACGCAAGCATAATTCACGTAAGCTATACGTATATCCTTGAAAACACTAGTAGACAGCAGCAACAAAAAGGGGGACGTGCAATATACTGCCCCTAGTGGAGAATAGCTCTGTATTCCTCAACAATCGCCAACGACTGAACAAAGTAATATAAAAGTATACCCTCCCCCATATAAAATGGCCTGATGGAGCGTTTCAATAAAGCAATGCTCAATCTTCGCAGTGCAGGCCGGCTCTGTTTACGGACAGCAGAGTTATTACTTTATAATGCGCTTGGCGCAATCTGAAAGTTAAATTTAAGCTGCGATCGATTGCAAGAAGTTGAATTGGCATTGTGTAAATGATATACTTTAGCTCGGTGCTTTCCTTCGACAGCGTCAGACCAGCAAAAACATTTCCCAGAAATCAATAGCAGGCTAGTCATCACAGATTAAGCCCAGTATAGTTTAATTTCTCCCCGCGGAACGACAAAAGGCATCTTACATGTTTCAGTGACCAAGGCTGAACCTCGTAAACTAAATATGGATTGCAATCCGCATGTGTGTCGGCTAATATAAAACAATAAATATCTATTAGAAGGCAAATACCAGGTGGAGGAGATCGTTCATCTTGGGAAAATACAAGACAAGGTGGTTCATTAACGTCGTCTTGAGTGAATAGGTTTTCCATTAAAATATTAATAATAATTCAAGAAACATCTGAAGGGAAACCTTTAGACTGCCATTATTTGTCTGGCGTCTGGCTGGTTCTGTCAACGCGTGCGTCTCTTTTTACATTAGCTGAGAAAAACACGAGTGCTTCTTGTAATGGGTGCCACGATTTTGTGGGTGGTTTGTTGTGTTGCTTTGAGTTATTTTGGTGGTTTTTATATGGTTTCTTACTGAGGCAGCTCAAAAGATAGCAGTCTCAAGTCTCTATGATATTATAGACCAGAGTTTCTAGTAGAAGTTTTTTTTAACTGAACAAACATCAGTTGAGCGAGACCAAAATCTGTGTCTAGAAGTGACAGGGCTGTCAAACGATTAATCGTGATTAATCGCATCCAGAATAAAAGTTTGTGTTTACATAATATATGACGGTGTTCTGTGCATATGCATTTTGTATTTATGAACACATACACATAAATGCATATATTTAAGAAAAATATAAAATATAACAATGAACAAACTTTTATTTAGAATTTCAATAAATATAAAGAATATTGGTAAATATAATTTATTTAAAATGTAAATATATAGACAAGTATGTGTATGTTTTGTCTTTATAAATACAAAATTAATGTGCACAGTACACCTATAAATAATATGTAAACACAAACCTTTATTCTGGATGCGATTAATCGCAATTAATCGTTTGACAGCCCTAATATATATATAGATATATAATGTTGTCTTGTTGGATGTCGCTGAAAATGTCGCTGAACGGTTTGACATCATTTGACTTCAAACTAAGTTAAGATTAGTTTACGTTTCAAACAGACATGGCGATAAAAAGGCTAGTTAAGTCGCATAAGTCGCAGCTTATGATGCCTGCTTTACCAGGCTGTTCTAGTAACTATTAATTCACAGTGATTTTTTTAATAAATAAAATATTACACAAAAAGACCTCAAATTGACAAGACTGTTGTAAATTAACATGTCATTTTACATGACAAAATGTGTATTATAGAGTATTTTACTGACAGTCTAGCTGCCGGAAGATGATCAGGATTTTTTACAGTGTTGAATGGAAACTTGGACTTGAAACCCCATATAAGCATCCGAGCTCAATGTACCAAGGGGTACATTTACTAACCACCTCACCGCAGCTCTCAGCCATTTTTTGATCGTTCGCCGGTTCCCTCACCGCACTCTCAGCCTTGTTAGCTCGACTCAGCGCAGTTCTAAGGTCATTTGAAGTATTTCCCGCTTCGAGCATCGCTTTCAGGGCGCTCGCTAACTGCACCTAGC
Organism: Triplophysa siluroides; assembly: GCA_006030095.1. NCBI lineage: Eukaryota > Metazoa > Chordata > Actinopteri > Cypriniformes > Nemacheilidae > Triplophysa > Triplophysa siluroides. The sequence goes on along the minus strand of VCII01000835.1, from coordinate 238,189 downwards.
AGGTCACACGGGACGCCCAATTTATGGCAGCACACTGTGAACGCGCATCTGACTGCCTCTGGTACAAAAGAGCTCGCAAACAGAGCAGCGTTGGTCCCGGCGTCGCTGTTTACCACCACCTGACTCGAACCCAATTCATTAGCAGGAAGACCAGAGAGATCAGGGTTAGCTGTGGAGGTGAGGGAGACGTATGCAGGTGAAGAAGTGCCGGAGGGGCACCGAACAGTCATATACAAAAATAACAACAAGACGGAGACATCATCGATCAATGAGACATGAGATAAACAAGGAGGAAATCGGTAAGGGAGGGAGGAGAGAGATTATAGAACACCTTTCTCTAATGAAGAATGAGTATTAGATCAGTCAATTGCGTGTTTGTAGGACAAATATATTTTCGAGAATGTTCAATTCAACCCCCATTGACTTCCATTGTAAAGACCCAAAACCACCGACACATTTCTCAAAATATCCTCTTTTGTGTTCCACAGAACAAAGTAGATCGTACAGGTTTTAAGAGACATGAGGGCGAATAATGACTGCATTTTTATTTTCCGAGAAGCACATGGAATCTCTTGATACATCTACTAGCAACCTCCATCCATCTCTTTCCCAACCTTCTTCTTCCTGTACCTTCCCTCCTTGTTTATCCGGACCACCCTCGCTAACCCGACTTTCACCACCTAATCCATTCTCATCCCACAATCCTCCATTTCTGACGCCACCTTACCCTCCCTCCCCCTCGATCTCCTCCAATCAGTGTTTTCTATCCCCTGCATCCACACAACTCCTCCCCAGCCCGATCTCCAGAGGAGCCCAGGGCTCCCGACCTACCCGAGCGCAGCGCTGCAGACACACATGGCGAGCTGCCTTCAGAAAGCACAGCTGCAGGCGGTCGTGTTGAGCACCGCCGCTGACAACGACTAACAAGTAGAGCAGATCACACACAGCACAGGGACTTATTACTGCAAACAGGCTGGAGCTCCAACGCCGGCCTCTCAGCAAAGCACTGTGGGTATTTCTTTAGTTTTGCCATCTAGCTCCCAAGCATATGCGTTACATCTTTACTTATACGGTTAGCCAAAATGTTGACGAACCTAGCCTCTAAATATGTGGTTATTCCAGACAGCACAGGTACGTCTGTAAGATGTCTGCTAAATATCTGGAAAACATCTGCCGTGTAAAAACATCTGAAAACATCTTGAAAAAATAAGTTTACATACATTTTCAATCGTAATATCTTACAGACATCTTCTAAATGTCTATATCTTTATGACATCTGGCAGGAATCATGCTGACGTAAATGAACGCATCAAATAGACGTCTCGGAGATGTATGTGTGCTATCAGGGATAGCATCGGCAAGTTTCTAAGGTTGAGCTTGTTGAAGTTGATGAAATATCTCACTTAGCATTCAGCACAAATAAAAACTTAACTCATCTTACTCATCCTTCACCTCAACACGCTGGGCTCGAAGCCATCATATGTTGGCTTGTTTATTTCAAAAGCTGTCATTAAATCAACAAGAGATGCTACCTTGAACAGAGATCGTTTTGAGCCGAGTTAATGAACAAAGTCTCACACATTTACCTTTTCGACTATTTCTATCCTTTTTAATATGACAGTTGAGCCGAGAGCTCATCTACTGGGAGATTTCATTTTAAAGTCAGCATGGGTTTACAGTGCTGAAAGAGTTATTTATGAAGGTGAGGTGATCAGGAGTTCAAGTGAATAGTTGATTTCTGGAGGTCCTGAGAATTGCTTATACCGGTGAATTATATTCTCGCGAAAGACATCAGCGAGTTTTAGGACGTAAAAGAGTGTGTGGGGATCATAACAGTTTAGCGGATGAGAAAACAGTCTCGTACACAACGCTCTAACAGAGTGTTCCCACCAAACGCGACTTTCGCAAGTAAATCGCGCTATTCGCACGTGGTTGGAAACTTGAACATTTTGAGGACTGGGTCAACACATCTGAACTATTGCATTGGTAAATCAACGCTTCATTCACGTTTGGTCAACGCAGCTTAAGGGTTTCCAAAGAAATTTTGTTTCCACTCCAAATAAACCTGCTTTAGACAGTTCAGATTTTAGAGCATGGCTACTTTAAAGCTGCAATATGTAACGCCACCTCTATTTAAAACATACAATTGCGTGTCAGCTTAGGTAGTTATCTTTATATCGTCAATGACATCAAACTGACATTTCTTGCAAAATCGTACCTGACAGCTCAACTTATAAATCATTAAAAGCTTAGTATAAATTCAGGGTAAAGTAAGATGACAGTTTTATGACTTTTTTAATGTCATTGCACAATAACTCTTTTTGTTTCTTTTAACCCGCTCAAGAAAACAGATCTGGTCCTCAAATGCGTTCCAAGTGTCCTATAGGACCAGAACAGCACTGGGCTGTCGTATCACATACAACAAAATGCAGCCGCAAATATAACTTTATTACTAGCTAGCTACAAACATCTATTTGTCATTCCTGAAACCCCGTCAATCTTGATAAGAGTCCGCAATACGAAGCATTCACATATTGTCTTCTATGCATTCTGACAGAAACATGCCATAGTCTAATTTAGACGATTGTAATCCAAAATCCGACAAAAAATATATTTCAATGTTGCTTTAAACAGATCTGCCACCAAGACAACAGCAATTTAGCAGGATTTAGCAAAGCCTGACTTTTGACCTCACAGTAAATAAGCTCTATCCATCAAACCCGCATGCCCATCTTTCCACAGGTAGGTTAATCGAATTCAATAAATAAAGACATTCTCGTACCTGGTTAGAGCACCTGTAAGATGAACCACAAATATATCAGAACCTTTCTCTGTTCACTGGTTTAAATGAATGATTTGCATTGCCGTTTTAGTTTGGTGAGGTAAACTGGTGTTCGTGATAACAATTGAAATATTTAAGTGCAACCACTCAAAGCAAACGTATACAGGAAATCTCAACATGTCTACAGATAGTACAGAACGCACCAAAACAAGCTTGAAAATCGTAATATAATTAGCTTAGCAATATGCTAACATCCAACTGACAGCTGAGTCTAATGTACATCATAATAAACAATATGTGTATCATACAGAGTTGCCACAACATAAAGGTTTTCTGAAACACTCATAAGGTTCCATTTCACCTACAGAAAGCAGCTGCCTATGTAGGGAATGTGGTGCTCCCTACGTACCCATAAACACACTCTTCAATCAACACTGAGGCAATTTCAATAACAAGAAGTCTAGAGATTTCAATTATCCCATGAGGTGTTCATTGAAATAAATGTAATTGAATAAACATTACGACACAAGTGCTCTATGTCATCTATGATTCACATTTACATGCAAATCAGCAAAAATAAAGAAGCACCCTGCGACAAAATCAAGCATTGTACAAAATGTTGCGCATTGAGAGGATGAGAGAAATGCACTCGAATAAAAGGCGCATTCTCATCAATCCCAGAATGCTTTTGAATTCTGTTAGATCAGGTCAATGGAAATGTTGTGATAATTAATCGAATTTAGATGCTAATCAGAGACTTATATACACTTTCATTATATACAGGGTTTTTAATGCAGTCGTGCCGCTTCGCCAAAATTATGTCGGGTGTGTTGTCTTCACAAGACATGCTGCGTGCATTTAACAGACTGTCATTTGTAACTGCAGTTGCGGCAGTACGCCACAGCGGAGGCGCTGTTTCATTATCAGCACACAGATGCGCTAAAAGAGTTGCGGAAAAAGATCTAGCTGTGTTTCAAGGCTGTTTGTTTAGCATCGAAGTGCGTTTCATTTCTTAAATTAACATGACGTCCATCATTGTAATGTCTTCTTTAGCTGTGCAGTTGGATCGTTGAATCAGCCAATACTGTACACAGCGAGTTCGCCAGTATGAACGCACATTGCGTTCAGAACGACTCGCACACGAATGACTCATTTGAACCGATTCATTTAAACTATTGAACTTTTCTGTCACTAGCGAATATAAGAGATCATCGAATCGTTTAAAGTGAACCACGGAGAACGCAAGATGTGAATGAGCTTTGCTCATTTAGTAAGACTGGTTAATTCAGTTGGCTTTTGTGGGGTGAAAAGATAGTTGAAAATGATAAAAAAGCTTTATTTGATACAAAAAAAACCTGATTTTTTTATAAAAGTAATGTTTTATATAATGTAATAATTGTCATTTTCATGTAATTTTATTAGAACTTTTAATAAGTCACTTTGGTTAAGCCACTTAAAGGTACAGTAGGCCTTCGTGTGTGTGTACAAAATCGGGATGGTACCACATCCGCCTCATTTTGAGCCAGGGAAACAACCCTAATATAGGGTGAATTTAGGAAAATTGGGACACATTTGACATCAGAATAACCGTCAGAAAGTGTCCGAATTCATCCCTGACATCCATTTCTTAGTAGGTGATCATCCACAAACCGGAGACACCAGAGAGCAAAGCCGGGTTTGGACAGTCATCATCCGCTGGAAAGACTTGAAAAAACAAAAGCACACAAACAATGACAAGCAATCAGTTCTCAACACGTTGCCCCTGGCACGAACCTTCATGTATTACAGGAAAGGAGGAAAAACCCAGAAAACATGACAGCAGCGTAGGATAAGAGTAATAGTCATCGGATACGTCAAGCTTTGCTTTCTTGCATTTGTCTCTGTGGGTATAACACATGCTGGAGGACACTTGACACATTTGTGTCCTTCAACGTGAGGTCAATTTGAGACCAAATTCACGTACAACACACAAACACGCCTTCTGTAATCTGTGACCCCGTGGGAGGTGAAAGATGGGCCTTTCACGGAAAGATGTGTTTGTACATCTGTTTGTGCATTTTTAAAAGTAAGGCGTTTTATTTTTAGCAGCACTATTAGCTCTGTCGGTTTGAAAGTCTGGATTCTCACACGTCAAATCTCAGACGCAGACAGTCTTTGCAGGCGAAGGATGTGGCGTATTTTTAGATTTTAGCACTCATCCCAGGAAGTGTGCCTGAGGAAATAAACCTAATTTAATACGTGCATGCACAAGTACTTGTTTGCGGAAACCTGTTATGTTTAGGTGACGGAAAAACAAAACAGTTACATGCTTACCTTCGCAAGAAAAGTGTTATGTTAGTTATTTGTGACGATCGCGTGGAGTGAAAATGTGAGATGTGTGTTTTGAGGTAGTTTTTAATTTTTGGAGCTTGGAGCTCCAAAACTGTGCAAAAATATTATATTTATTCATTTTCAAAAATCATGTTTTTTATAATAAATTAATTTTGGAAATTAACTCATCCTGCACTACGAGATGAGCTCTCTAGAATGAAAATGGTCTTGTATGTCCAAATTCGCTGTTTTTCAGGAAATGGAAACAACACTGCACTTTTTAAATGATTAAATACTGTGTTGCCATGTTGAGAAGCACTTTTTAATCCTTTTTATTTTTGCAAAACCCCTGACAAACATAAAGGGTGACTAATAATAATGATTAAGATAAAAAATGTAAGTCATGAAATAAAGATATAATTGCTTACAGAAGGACAGCAATGATATTATTTATAAAAAAAGCATATAAGTGAATATCACATTTTTGGAGGTCAAATCCCCATCAGGTTTGTCATCGCATTGCAAGGTGGCCAAATCTCGCCGTGTGCCGTGCGCTCTAAAATGAGACAATTTTAGCTAATGACAGACCACCTCTGGAACATCTCACCGACAGCCAATCAGAGCGCGGTAATGAAGGAAGCCTGATGCAACTTGATTTGCATAATGGTGGAGAGGCTTGTGGGTATTGATTACGGTTACATAGCGGCTCCAAAAATCAATTAAATTAATTGAGCAAACAACCGGAGATTATGCAGATTGGATGAAAAGAGGGGAACAGTGAGAAGAAAAAGTGAAAGGAGAGACACAGCAGCTGTTTGGAGGAAGTAATGGGCCAGAAACAAGGAGGGACTGATTAGGAGAAGACGCAAATATCTCTCTTCCAACAACCTTCCGTGTTTTTAACCACCCTTTCATTTCTCTTTTTAAGGTTCTACTTTTGGACAGCATGCATAGACCCAAAGGGGGTACACTTGTGATTATACAAGAACTCCATACATTAAAAATGTATTTGTCATAAGAACACATAATTCATATTTAACGAGTAATTTGTACACGTGACTTGAAGAGGGGTCAAAATTGCACCTTTCATGCAATCTCTGGATGTGCGTGTTTTCACACTTGTTCTTATTTTTTCTACTTTTGATTTATGATTCAACTTTTTGCTCACTTGTCTCACTTTAATGTGAATTGTACGATTGTTATCTTAGCTCACACAGAGATAACTAAATGTGATAATTAAATGCTACATTGGCACTGAATTCTGAAAAACCTGTGTGAAGGTTAATCTTAAAATAATGAGTCTATGTGATAAACAGCATTGTGAGATAAAATACTGCAGTACTTGGAATTGTACAGTACAATGTGTTTGAGGAAAAATGCTACGTATTTTATACAAATATTTAATCCACTATACCAAACCAACCAGAAAAGGAAATCACGCCAATTATATTTGTATTACATTCATTATGACAGCCCTACAACAACGTGCGCTAATTTTACAATAATAACAAGAGCACCAGTCAGCAGCTGCATACACAACACTTCTGACACAACGGAGTGCGATGCGGAAGGAGGGAAACGACGGAGGGATGCAGGAATCCGTCCCGCGGTGCGACCGGAGGGTGGCAGCTCCTCTTTGACATGTGTTGGGAAACTGGCACAGTGGGAACAAACCGAAGCCCACAGAGGAGGGTGAGAGGGCACAGAGGAAGGAGAGGGAGAGGAGGAGAGGTACGCCAGATGGCATCGCAGAACTTTCTCAAACACTTCTCCTTGCCAAGGGGAGTGGGCTTCTGTTGTGAAAGGTGCCACAGGGCACAGACCATGTCCGCAACAACACAGGAGTCGTAACCCAGGCCAGACGCTGCTGGAAGCCCGCAGGAGTGTGAGAGAAACACACCATATGGAAGTATGCACCTGCTGGTCATCATCACTACAGCGAGAACACGGTCAACATGTATGATCAAGAGGACCAGCACACCTGCACATGGGCAGGACCACGTCCGAATGTGGGTTTCCTAAAGAAACTACAATTCTTTTAATGCCTACTACTTTACAGCTGTGGAATAAAGTTAAGAGAGCATTCCAACCCTTCATTTCATCAGCATGCATTGAGGTCATTCCAGTCCAGTGTCTGATGAATTTAAAGACTACATAACTAGGGATTTTTAAGGTCCTACTTGGTTCTATGGAGTGTCCAACAACAAGTTTATGTACATAGAAGGTGTAAAAACACTATTATTAATAATAGGCAGTTATTCCTACCTTACTTCTTGACTGACTCTCAAATGATTCGTTCCGCGATTCATATGTCTAATCCCCTCTTTTCACTAGCCTAGTCTGATGTGATCGGTCTACCGCAAATGAGGCTCACGAGCTACAGTGTTTGAGGAAGAAGAGTGAAGTTTTCGCGGGCAGTCCTAGCAAAACATTCTTTAATCAAACCTCACGAGTGACACAAAGTCAGCAATGCGAAAGACTGACAGCATGACAAGACACATAAAAATGCGGGTTATCGCATTAAAAAAATATTTTTTACGTTTTCCTAAACACAGATGACTGTTGTATTGCTTAAAAGTGAATAAGAACTCAAATAAGTGTTTAAAATCTGATAAATACAGAGCATCTTTTCTGTTATTTTGAACTATTACTCCAGTTTTCATTTTTTGCAATAAATGCAAACAGAAAGATTATTTTTATTTTCAATTTGGGAGAAATATTTTTAGTAGAATTCAACAAAATTGTATTTTACCTAAACACATAACTATAAATAGTAAATCAGAAAATCATTTTGAAACGGTCTCTTCATTTTTTTCCTTGGCTGTATGTGGCTGTTTTTAAAAAGCAATGTACCTCTTTTATAAGTTTTTATTAATACTACAATATTTGTACATTTGCATGTGTACTCTATTAAAACTATTTTAAAAATAATTTTAAATATATAAATAAAAATATAAATACTATTTAACTACCATTTAAAACTTTGGGTCCCTTACAATGTTTCTGATCATCTTCAACCCCTTTTGATCTAAAAGCATGTCAAAAGCAAAATAAAGTTAAAATTGTGCCAACATAATTCATTTCTTTCATTACAAACAATATTTGAATAGTTAAATTGGACTGAAAAACGAGGAAAAGGCAGCCATTAGGAGCCCGAAATGGATGGAAACCCCTTCAGTAACATATTAAAAGCATCTTGGGGTGAAACCCCAACGAAGTTGAAATAATACCATAAAATAAATAAAATACCAAAAGGTCATTTGTACAAATTCTAGCCAAAGATCAACTGTGTGCACTTTCCTTATATTTTTCTCACCCTTTGTCAGGATTACGCCGCTGTTCTAAAAATCCTCTCAACCAATTTCATGAAGTGCGTTTTAAATAGTATCGACTGAACACACCTCCATTCTTAGTACATGCTGTCTTATTTTCTTCACTATCAGATCAAATTCTTCCAAAAAAAAATAATGTTTTCAACTTTATTTGCAGGAACAATAGTCCATAATCAGTTCTTTTCACTATTACAACCCTGCTCATAAGAGTCATGAATCAGACTACAGTGTGTGTATTTGTAGGCACAGCAGAAATGCATGCTATCTATTTTAATGCCCTGTTCATGAAACACAAGCCAAATAAATGTCTATGTAAATCACGTGCAAAAAATGTGTGCGCAAATTTGACATGAATTTCCATACAGTTCACCCACAAATCCATTCTGCTGGTGTTTCATGGACATCCCATGTGTACCTTGAATAGCAGTTCGCTCTCAGTTTTCTCTGTGCTCTGTAAACATTTACTAAAGCCTGTCAGTGATTTCGGTGGGGAACATGTTGATGTTTTATAGTGACGGAAACACTCTCGCTGAAGAGATGCCCTGTGTGTCTATGTGTGAGAGAGGGTGTGAGAGATGACAAAAAGCAGAGTCACAGAGCGGAACATGGGACGACATAAGAGCAATAAAGAGCTGGAGTCATGGTCGGGGTTAAGGACAGACAGAGAGAGAGAGAGAGAAAGAGAAACAAGGGAGAACACACACGCATACTCACATTATAAATACTTTTAATCTGTGAACGTTAGTAAATGCATTAACAAACATGAACTAACTAGAAACACAATGCCAGCCAATGAGACTAGAGATTGGTGTTTTGCGCAAACTCTAGACGTTGTGTGGCAGGCCCATGGGTGTGCTGTCTGAAGCCGAGACTGCCTTTAGACTGTCATGTTGTGTTTCAGCATGCTGATTTTGGGCTGCGAGGGACATCGCTTTGTATTCAGAACGCGTTTTTGGTGTTTGTCAGATCTGAACCCAGCGAGCTGAAGACTCAATTATGAATGATAGTCTTACATAACCCGCCAAACCACAAAAACCGGGAAACTGATGACATAAATGAACGCAACCAAATAACAAACATAAAAGCTCTGTCTGTCCGTATATCTATCCATCCATGCCACGTTTGGCTAAACACCTTAAATGAGCAAAACAAACAGCATGGCCGGCCTGTTAACCTTCCCCCAGGAAATGACAGCTCACACACATTCACAGCTGTCCTTGTTCACTAGCTCCTTGAATTTTGGGAGAAAAGGCAGGATAGAGACAGAGAGAGAGAGAGAGAGAGAGAGAGAGAGAAGGAAGGAAAGGACGGAAAAAATCTATAACAGCACCTATTTGCTAAGTGATACAATCTTTGCTCACTTCCCCTTGAAATGAGAGAGTTTCTCGGAAAGGAATCTCATTTTCCCTCAGCCAATAAGCTTCCAAACACACGGATAATGTGAGGGATCTCTCCGGGACAGAGCACATCCCACCGCACACTGGTCTGGATTCACGTCATCAATCTATGTGGACACGTGGGAATATGGCATGTAGGTCCAGAATGAAACGCGATTGAGTCCAATTTCAGCTTTAGGAGAAACGTTGAGTGACAGCCATATACTCACACAGAGCCTGATCGTCAATTCTAGGTCAGGATGATATGAGATTTGATGGGGTAAAACGAAATATCCTCTCTCACTTGACCATTAGGAGGGTCGGTCAAAGCATTGAGGCCATAAAGCAAAAATGACTATTGTGATGCACACACACATGAAAGACTTGCCATGCCTTTTATCATTTTTATAACTAATTCATCTAAAATGATGGGGCTGTTAAACGATTAATCAAGTTTAATCGCATTCAGAATAAAGTTTATGTTTACATATAAAATACAAATTGAATAAGCATTTATATATAATTTAAATGATTGGTAAATATAAATAAATACATGTAAATATTTCCCATGTATGTGTATGCTTTTATAAATACAAAATAAATATGCACAGTACACAAACATAAATTATGTAAACATAAACTTTTATTCTGGGTGCGATTAATCGTGATTAATCGTTCGAGAGCCCCCATAAATTACAAATATACATAAAATGATGTAATGTTACAATATATTCAATATTGTTTCGTTGTTGTTAAATAAGATGATCGTATTCATATGTGTTTAACATTTACCTCTTTTATAAGTATACTTATAAGTACAGAGATTTGCTGGCAGCTGGGACGCCAGGAATAAACCCTAAAATAACAATGAAAAAAGTTTTTTTCTTGTAAAATTACTAAAACGTTTTCCCCATTTTTCTTGTTAATTTGCGGTCATTTTCTGTAATATTAAGTTGTATTTCAAAAATACATGAAAATCTGTAAAATAAACAATAAAACAACATGAAATTACAGATTATTTTTTTACATTATACTTGGAAAATCTGTAAAAAAACATCACAACCAAAATTCTGTAAAATAACAGTTTTTTACAGTGTATTGCAAGGCCTGTTATACACCTGTAAGTGTTGGTTTCATATGAATTTGTTGACGTGAATCAAACAAAAATGTGTGATTACTGGAAATAAGAAATGAACCCGTAGTCCCATCCCTAAACTACCATGCGCCAAAAGATGAGAGAATGAGATCATACGAATTAGACACCTCATAAAATAGTTATAAGTTGTTTTAGTTCTAATTCATTTGAGCAATTTCACTTTAACCAATAAATAAATAAACACAACATGGCAAAAAAAATGGAAATATTGCTATTTATTTATTAAATGACACTCTATGAAGTCGAATATTTCTCCTTTAGTAAATATATATCATTAAACATCATGCTTTGCAAACTATTTTCCAAATACTGTGTCATATCTCCCTTCACACCCTGCAATCTCTTCTTACATAATAAAACAATCCCAGCTCGTACAAATACTACATGTCCTTCCATGTACTGTATGGATGCAATACGTGTGATTATGTACAGCCAGCTTCACTCTGTGATAATGACCCTTATACATTACACCCATATATAATACCATGTGTTCTTAAACATCACGGTTTCTTCGGTGTGAACGTGTTCGTTTGTTAAACAGAAATAATTATAGCTCCAATGTTACTGCATTGTTAATTCGCCTCATTTGAAATCCATGAGAATGTAAATCAATGTATAAGCAAATACAATGAGATCATTTATTTAACCCGGCCCTAATGACATCACATGGAAAGTGATCCTGGAGTTTGTGAGGTTTCTCAGTAAGTGAATGTGTGTTTACTGAGAAGGTCACAGACCTCCGTACAAGCCGATGAGAAGAAATCATTGAGCCAGGCGGTCAATATGCTAACTGCAAACTGAAGCTGACCTTTGTTCTGAACCGATAACCTGAGCAGAACAGTTTCAAAGACATCCTTCAGACAACCCCCCCTCTCTCCTTCTCTCTCTCTCTCTCTCTCTAAGCCCTCCACAGCGACTTGAAGAAGTGCAGTAGGGTGTGTGAGGTGTAAGTAACACACACACACACACACACACACACCCTGACACCCCTCGGTCCTGCAGAGCCAGTCAAATTTCACAGAGTGTAACCTGCACTCAAATGTCACGTATTATCTCATCTGAGAAGATCAGGACCACCACAGAGAGAAAGAGATATGATAGAGAGAGAGAGAGAGAGGACATCAAAAATCAAGGAAGGAAGAAAGACGACGCGAGAAACTGCGAGTTACACTGGATAATCCAGTCACACAGGGGAAGTCTGATTCCTTTCCAGAAATCCATTCCTGCAAACTTTGTTTGAATGATCCAGTTAAAAAAAACCTGTCACACATTTTTTTCATCATTTAATTTTCTCTGTTATCCCAGCATTGATATCTCTTACACAGATAAAAGACATGCGCTGGCACATATTGGCATTCATGGCAGCCGCCACGAATCAGCTCATAACAACCTGAAATGATTTATAACCTCAATATAAATTGTTAACAACAATAAACAACACCATTTTGCATGTTTGAGTGTATTACACACCACAGCGCATAAGCAGTATAGAAACCGGAGGGACGTTTTAACTACATCCTATTTAAAAATCAACATCAAACCTCATTATTTTCCTTTTATCATTTATAATCCTCGATAAACACTCAAGCTCGCACTTGACTCGCGAATCATTCAACACGTCAAGATGATTTCTCAATGAGCCGGAAATGATTCAGACCGATTTGCAAAAACGATTTCTTGAAGAATCGGACACAGACACACGCACATAGGCTGCGTCTCGTTTCGGAAGGCTGCGTCCTCCGGAGGTCTCATTTGAAGCCTGCTACGTCATCGAGGCCGTCTCGTTTCACAACAGCAGGCAGGACACTCTGTAGGCACCCTTCTAATGCGACCTACTTTCAGCAGAATTCGGAGGACACACGAGGTGTCTCCTTAGTTGCTGGAGATAACCGGCAATTCTTTGCGTCTGTTAAATAAACGTGTGTTGAATAAACGGCAGCAGCTGCACATTCAATCAAATACGTGGCGTTTAAATGTGAACGGTTTACAGTTTGTGTCTTTTTTGATCTTAGCAGGCATACGTAGTAAATAGGTTTACAAATGTTTAGCGATTTTTGAAAACAATAAGGCTAATTATTTTTTTAAACTCTTTTGGCATTGTTAAGGGTAGAAAGTAACCAATCCTGTAGAAATCATTTTAAACAGTTTGACAGGTGTGCGAGTGCGACGTGTTGTCATAGCAGCGTGGTACTTCCTGTTTCCTTTTCTGCCAGAATGTCCTACGAAGGACGTCTCGTTTCATTCTAATTTGAGAATACCCCGCATCCCGCATCCTTTAGAGGACGATACCTCTGGAGGACCCAAGGACGCGAGACGCAGCTTCACATGGTGGATGCCGGTGTAAGATATTCGCTTATCCCACATCAGTGTCAGCCAGCACATCGATCAACGTTTTACAATTGCTCAGCGTATGTCTAAGTTGACATTTTAACATATCCTCAGTTTTCTTTTAGTTTAGCAGCACAGGTTAAACACTACTGGAGTGACCAGCCAGCTACAAACCCTCAGGGACCCCCGTCTACCACATCAACTCTCGAAATCCCTCAGCAGTCCACTCACTAATACCCACACACACCTTCCCTCGCCGGGCTCTGAATCCCTCCAGATTAACCGGTTAAAGTGGAATGTGTGTCCTTCAGGGATACGCATCAAGAAGCACGAATTAAAAGTGCTACTGGGAGAAAGTTCACCTGTGGCCCTGTCAGCCATTTACTGCCCCTAATGAATAAAACAACTTCCTGCCACCTAACCAATAAACATCCACTGTTTGTGTTCGAGACGTTTACAAAGATTTTTTTAAAATAAAGATATTACTGAATACTACGGTGCTAAAATAATAATAATATTTCTAACCAAAAACGAGAGAAGAGCATTTTCCCAGCATGCATTGTGTCTTGCGGTTTCAATATGTTACTTCGTTCTTCTGTTTGCGTACTTCATTTACGTGTACTTGTTTACTCCACATGTGAAATATCCAGTCATCACAGAACATATCAATATGTTTATCCCACTTAAGCACACATGCAGGCATGCAGACAGACAGCAAATCGACATCAATGACCGATGTCACCCTGCTGTGATTATTTGGCGATTCAGGTCACAGTTCCCAGACTAGACCTCTGTTAACAACGTTCCCCAGATTCCGCAGATGCTGAGGCCAGCCCATTTCTTGACCTCAATCACAGTTGACCTTCTCACCTTGGTCTCCTTGACACCAGCATCCCCCCGCAGCACCTCTGAGCGACCCACATTTTACTGCAACTGAAGCGAAGACTTTCTTTCAGCCGACTCCATCTCGCCGTTTCCCCGAACATCATTCTAACCGATTCCCCCGAGAGCAATCCAATCACAGCCGATGGCCGTGAATACACATCAGCCCATGCGCTCCGTCCGCTGTAACTGCCTGCGTGTAACTATTAAAGCTTAGCAAGCCACGAACGGAAACTCGGAATCAAAAGACAAAGCCGATATAAAAAATGTATTCTCCGTTTTTTTAAAGCCACAGACTTTTGCTAAGGTAGAAGCTTGAGCCAACAAATACTGGATGGAGGTTTCATTCAAATTTAAATGCATCTGCCAAACATTTCCATAACGTCCTCTAAGCTCGGTTTCTTTGTTTTTAAAAGCCTCGTGGGCGGAAATATGCTGCCATTTGGATTTTGTTGTAGAAAAGCCAATCTGTCAGGTGTGTAATGTATACTTTGAGCAATTAGGATGTGTTGTACAGGTCCCTCGGCCACGACAGGCTCAACACAAAGACATAAAACCTCTTAAAAAATAATAATAACAGCTTCCCCATTACAAGACAGATGAAGCGTTTGCACCAGAATTAAACAAATTAATGTGGAGTTAAATTTGCACAGATGTGTTTGTCAATTAAAATATTTAATGTATATTGGCATTCGTATGAAAACAAAAGATAAGTTGCTGAAGAAAAAGTGAGGAAATATTTTTCGACATAATTGTAAGAAACAAAAATTCCCAAAAGTTGAGCCAAAACCAGATTTAGTCACTTTAAGCTAGAAACACACTTAATGATTTTACTACGATTATGAATGGAATTCGATCATAACCAATAATCGTGCCCGGTCTATTCCAGTTGCGCTCAGTCATTGTTCGCAGATAAATCGTTCAGTGTGTAGTGTCTCATGATTCTAGTCTTTGAATTTATGAGTCAGTCGTTGCGAGTCCTCACTAAAGATTTTACTAAACGCGTTTAATATTTACGACTGGCGTCTGCGATTGATGACATCACAGCCGCACTGGAGACGGTATACAGGCAGAAACAATGCGAGTAAAAGCTGGCAAAAGTCAAAGAAATGAGGGGAAATATTTATGAAGAGTCCAGATGCAAAACCCTAGCTGCCCACTGCTTCTGCCAGATGACCTTGTGACAATGCGACACACACCCAGGTCTGATCAACCTGCCTCCCTTGGCTGAGGGTGTCGTGTGATAAAGGGCCGAAACACCCAATGAGGTGCACAACTGACGATGTGTCGCATTGATGGGAACCATACAAAGGGCATTTTCAGCAGCACCTCACCAAAAGCCATCTTTCACTCAGGATAATGTGATGAAATTGGGACACACAACTCATGAGATGTCTCTCTGATAATGGCAAGGAAAGGTAAGTATGCTATGTAATTCTATAATCCTTTATGCCCAAACACAGAGGACGCCTACCCGACGGACCATTGAAACCTCAGACCTCCTTTCCTCTATTCATATTCTTGACTGCTCCCCCTGCATAAGGCGTGGGAAATGTCCTATTGGGCAATTCAACTGTGCTGAAATTGTGGGATTATAACAACTAGTCCTATTAAGCGAATCTATATCCTCCTTTTCTAAATTTCTTAATCGAGAATATGCAGTGTGTTAGTAAAGGGATACGTTACAGAACAAAAGCACGTCACGCTCGCGCTGAGCGAAATAAAAAACAAAGCAGACTGCCCATAAGAATAGAAACATACTGGACACTCGATTAGGGCTGTCACACGATTAATCGTGACAAATCGTTTGCAAAATTGAAGTTTTTGTTTACATAAAATATGCGTGTGTACTGTATATAATACTAATGTGTATATAAATACACACACATCCATGTATAATGTTAAGAAAAAATATATTTGTATATATTAAATATTTATATTTATATACAATATAAATTATATATATATAAAAAATGTATATACATGTGTAAATATTTATTAAATATATACATGTATGTATTTATATATTCATAATCATTATATACAGTACACACAGATATTTTATGTAAACAAAAACTTTTATTTTGCAAACGATTAGTCACGTCTGACTTCAATCATCATATCGAATCATCATATTGAATCAATCGTATGTAAATACCCGGGTTAAATTTGGGTGTCAGTCTGTTGAGGCCGGCTGCGGAGAAATGCGCTCCTCACGGCGCAGGGCTGCAGGTATAGGCTTATATACGGCCTTGTTTTAAAGGTTGCTAAGCGATCAAGTTCATTAAAACGCTTTGTATTTTTGTGGTAACAATTTAGATTAAAGTACGTTTTTAAAACTTTAAAGCTGAATGTAGAGGCAGAAGACGTCACTTGATTTGATCTCAGTTTAGTTGTAGTGCAGTTTGGGACTTATGCATACTGCGTTATGTAGGTTAATGCTATGTTTTTTACTTTCACGAATAATAAGTTACTCTCTTAACTCTTGTTTTCATTACCAACTTACTTAACCTTTACTACGCATCATTGAAGTCTAAAACAAAAAGCGCATAACTTTATTGGAAAAAGAAACGTGAACATCGTGGTCGCTTCACCCTGCGGTTTTATTACTAACAAAACGTAATATAAAACTGAGCTTGCTGATCTATTTTGGTACATCGATCGATAGATTTTATGTTTCGGCAAAATATTTAGTCGTGACTCAGGAGTTGCTACATGTGCCGTGATGTGGTCTGATGCAGTCGCTATATATGTGCTCGTTTCTGACTGTCAAAGACTAGAATCGGTTCCAGTCGCAAGAAAAACTCTTTAAGTGTGTTGTGTCCAGTCTTAGTATGTTTAAGAGAGTGGTTATGTGTGCTGCCGGCATTAGAGAAAAATCACACAGATATGGAATGACATTGGATGTGTAAGTGATCAACACATTTTGGGGTTGACCTCTGGGCTGAACACATGAACGTACGCAGCTGCCTGTTTTATTTCTCACCAAAGAAAAAAGTGATTTTGAAAATCGCAGAAGCCCATCGAGAAGCTCTTAACTGGAAATGCTTCCTATTTGGGCAATAGTCCACTAGGAAACTACGAAATGTCAACTTTATACTTTTAGTCAGTCCTGTGTCCTCTTTTTAATTTAAGGGGCTCTTGAGTCTAAGAATAAATGTCAGGCTTAAGGCCATGGAAGACAAACCCAAACGACGGGGGGTTTGAAACTAAGACAAATGATTTCTACAGAAAAATAAACTAAAAAAAACCTGCTCAAAGTTGAAAGTTACCGAGCTTGCTTTATTGTTTGGATTGGTCACTGTGAAGGTTAAAGACTCACATCAAATAAATAAAACTCCTTACAAACCAATCTCAAAAAGAACTAAAGCCAAACTACTACTAAGAATTTCTTAAGATAGCCTATAGGACATACTATTGTTACTGTTTCCACCAAACATTTAACATCTTCTTAAAGATTTCTTTAGGTTATTTATCTCAGACTTGGACTCAACCAACTTGTCCTGGACATTTTCTGATGATTTCTTCTTCTCAGTTTTAAAGTCGACTGGCATGAATATTCACGCTATTTGCATTATAGATGTTCTTGGTTTTATTGTACGTGATTCATTAGCACGTTTACTGAAGAAAACGTTTTTTTTTATTGTTTTATAAGGGTTTGCTGTGCTTCTGAAATGTCTTTTTGGATGACATCACCTAGGCTTTGCACCCTATTAGTTTAATGTAAATCAATAGCCATTAGCATTAGTCAAATGGTTATTGACACATTGCTTTAGCCAAATAGCTATTTGCACACTGGTTTAGTCAAATGGTTGTTTAAGCGTTCTTTAGACATAACAATGCAGCCAATCAAACCTAAAATTGTCAAAAGATGTCAAGTTGTATGCTAGCTAAGAAATTAGCCTTAGCGAGAGAGAATTTTAGCGATTTTATTCAAGTAAAGAAATCATATTAAATGCTACATCATTTGACTAGACCCATAAAGATACAAGTATATCTTCCCTGTTACAGATTGCTCAATGACGAATTCAAGTAAAAAATGTGGGACTGCAAAACATTTCTTTATACAAGTTTATTTTCCAAAAGTTTACAAGCAACTCCAACCCAAAAGTGTTTTTCCTCACAAAACATTTGCTCAGAAATGTCAAAATACAAAACAAAAGTGGGTTGCAAATTCCGTTTCATGCTGACTTTAGAGATGCCAGAATGATTAATGAGAAACAAGCAATAATAATCAGTAGCTTTGAAAACAAACAAGACAACAAATTTGCTGTGAGATTTAAAGGTCACAAACGTGAGCAAATTACGCTAACAGCCATCCAAAAAAACCAGTGCATGTTAAACCACAGACGATGCCCAAGAGAGTTCTTATCCACAAAGATATTCAGAAAGCAAAAGGACCTCAAAGCATTAATCAGTTGTAAAATGAGAAGAAAAACATGCAGGCTAAAAGACGTAGCAAACATGAAAAGCTAACATCCAGCGAACGCATTTTCTCAGGAATGTCTATTCTCTTGCCAGTCCTTAACAGCAAACGGCCATCTACACACACACTCTTATCTGCTCCGTTGACTCGCACCCTTCATCTCCCACTCGCTCCATCCACTTCTAAAGTAGCGAGGAGACTTTGAAGTTATTTTGGAATCAATACTTCATGGAAGCCAGTGAACGACTATCATGATACAGAAGGGAACACTGAACTAGATTTAAGGAGTCGTTTGGTAAAGAGGGCCTGGCCGCCTCTGTCAGAGAGCCAGAGTTACGTTCTGAAACAGACACGGAGCTGGAACGCCCGGCACGCCGTATGTACAGAGACTTGAGTTCAGATCTATAGGACAAACATTTACATCTTATCAAGAAGTCATTTCAGTGCCTGTCGCAGCACAGCAAATCAGCCGAGCAACTCAAAACATGGAAACGTCAACACATTTCCTATAATTGGAAGACATTCAGAGAGCTTTGTCGCATCTGAGGACACCATATTTTCAAACAGAAACTGTACATATTTCTCCTCTTGCCAGCCGTGTCATGAGGCACATATCAATTTTGTCAAACTCGCTTAGTTTGCCACCAACTTCATGAAGGTTTTAATATAAATTCACGATGGCCGGCACAATTTTCACTGCAAATATCAGAACCCTGCTGGTAAAAACATCTATAAAACAACTTGGATAACACTTTACAATAAGGTGCTGTTTGTTAACAATTAGTTAATCCATTAGCTAACGTGAACTAACAATGAACAATATTAATACAGCATTTATTAATATTACTCATGTTAATTTCAGCATGTACTAATAGATTATTAAAATCAAACGTTGTCATTGTTTACATTAGTTAATGCACCATGAATAACTGTATTTACACGAAATTACATTGACAAGGATTAATAAATGCTGAAAAACTAAAGTGTTCGTTGTTAGCTAATGTTCTCTAATGCATTTACTAATGTCAACTAATAGCACCTTATTGTAAAGTGTTACCAGCAACTTTGTTTTTTAGATGAAAGTTGGTTCTAGCTTAAATTGATCCTTGCCAAGCTGGTGTTTGTCCGATTTTATAGCAAAACAAACAATATAAAACAAACAAACTAGACCTGACTGAGCTTAGACACCAGGTTACCTTTATTACTGTTTGTTACTATAGTATACATTGCATACATTACACAAGAAATTACTATAGTGCATAATAAACCGTAAACTGTACAAGACACTATCATGCATAATAATTAAAACTACAGTATTCTTCAACAAAGTGTATAGTTACTGTAATAAAATACAGTATGCTACAATTGATCTTAGTTTACTACAGTAAATACTGAAGTGTATCGCAGTATTTTTCACAGATAATCAACTCAATAAATGTTATTAGTACAGAATACTAGAATATACATTAATGTGTAGAACGTATTGTAATATGCTACAATATACTACAGCAATTACTACAGTAAATAATTTACGGCAGATTATAGTATACATAATAGCCAGGTTTCACAGACACGATTTATCTTAAGCCGTCTTGTGACAAAACAATGGCATTGATATATTTTAAGATATTTATGGGCAAGTTATATTCAGTTTAGACAGGTCACACATTATTTTAGTCTGGGACTAGCCTTAAGCCTTAGTGTAGTAATGACTACAATCTGCTAAAAAAAACTACAATTCTCTTCAGATACTATAGTAAACTAAAAGTATACTACAGTATGTAATATTAACACTACAGAGTACTGCAGTATATAGTAAGGAAGTGTCGTCCTCAAGTGTAGTATTGTTAACTACAATTTACTTTAGTATTTACTATAGTAAGCATAAGTAAATTGTAGTATAGTGTAGTATACAATGAGTGCTATACTATCTTAATGTATACTGTAGCATTCTATAGTATTAACTACAATGAATAGATCAACTGTAGTGCATACTGTGGTTTGAACTGTATACATGTATACTTTCAAAATGTACATAATAAATGTACAAAAATATACATAACGCAGTACAGTTGATTTATTAAATGTAGTTAATACTACAGAATAGTACAGTGGACATTAATAACGTGTAGTACTCATTGTTGTTTACTACAGCATGCTTTTGCATAAGAAAGTAAATACTACATTATACTACACATGGTCTGTTTACTATAGTTAATGCAGAATACTATAGCATACATTGAGAAAGTGTGTAATGTCTGCAAATACTACAATTTCCTTTAGTTTATTACAGCAAAATGCAACAACAGTATTTATTACAGCTTATCAATTCAGTTCACTACAGTCATTTTTCAAAAATATACTACTGCATATTTCTTTCATTTAATAAAGTTAATGCAAAAGAACACTTTAGTATTTGATAATGTGGTTATAACTGGTAAAAGCTGGTTACAGCTTGTTTCGGGTCAACCAGCCTGAAAAAAGCAACCGTGATAAGTCTGAATGAAATATTATAAAGATTGTCGTTGCACTAATGTGAACAGATGGATATTCCATAATACGTCAAAGAACATGTTTTGGGAAACCTAATAGGATGCATTTAAAAAGGGTCCGTTTGATCCGTTTAGTAACCATGGCGATTACACGCAGGATAACATTTGGTACACTGAGCTTGCAAGATCTTGAGATGGCTTAACTGATCTACACTGTTTGTTTCTCCATCAGGTGATGTTTACATTTACACGCATATATGCATGAACGTATAGTTGATGACGTATAACAGAGCGTTCCCGTAATGATTGCGACGGCATCAGGGTTTAATTTGACAACACGACGCAGAGTCTTGCAGCTATTTCTCTGATCAGCTCATTTGGCCAGAGGAAAACTAATGGCTTGTCAATCATCCCTCTGTAAATATCACACTCAAACGCCAGTCGCTCAACAACTTTCCTTTATTCTAAAGGCGGCATGGGCGTGCGGGCGCGAGCCGGCGTCTGACGAATGCTAATTAAACGCATTACAACAGTGGTGAGAGTGATAAGAGAGGTGACCTGCTAGTAAATTTCCCCCGCCCATCCCATTTAATCCAATTCACAGTTCCTCCTCTCGCCTCTTTGTTGGGGTTTAACCCGTCACTCAAACGATTATTGCATTATTCTCGTTTACTTTTCATTCAGCGCCGCGTCATGTAAATCTAGCTCGGATGCAGAGGCTTTTCACGGCTCCGACAAAGGGCCGTATTGTTTTATTGTTCGCCGCTCAAAGTTTAGCATTTAAAGGCAAATAAACTGATTTAGCGATGAGAAAAGTGAGATAAACACCTAATCCTGCAGCAGCAGGACAGCAGCATAATGAACCTTCTTTTTTCGTTTAGCTCCTCTCGGAAGGAAAAACAACACACATTGTGGACGGAGACAGCTGTGTAATCCCAGAATCGGATCTTGGAGGGTCATTAGGCTACCGTGAGGAAACACGCTACCCTGAAAGCACACGTAGCGTGATGTGTTACATCGGACGGGCCAAAAAATCTTCATGCTGAGGAAAACACACACAGAACACAGAATAGAACAGACTCAACAAATTCAATTGTACATCTTTTAGTTTGTCGAGAAAATAGCAGTGTCGTTTTTTTTTTGGGGTAGGAGGACACTTATGAATGAGTTAAATATCATGAAATAAAACAATAGAGAGCAAAAAAACAAACACGAAAATAGTTTTCAGATGCAGTGTACATTATTTACAGCAATAATATGACATTAAATCGATCTAAACGGTTAAAAGATTAGAAGACGGCTTTATTCTACCACCTTTGTGACGTCATCAACTATGTAGTTAAACCAACGTGGTTCAAACAACAGATGTGCGACAGTTACTATGTTTTCGGGAAACAGTCGGATGTAGCTTGTTAGTTATGCCGTTGTTTGGGAAACGCCCACCAGATGAGTATAGCGTAGGTTAAAAACAGGCCATATTAAAGCTTTTTAATTGCTACAAAACTAGTAATATATTAAAAAATAACATACAAAAATAAATGTTCTAAACAAAGATATTTTTTATTAAAAAATTTGATCATTTAATTGTATTAATGTTTTTAGGAAAAATAAATATCAACTTATTTTATGAGTTACACTTTTATAATTAAGTACCCACATTTTTATTTTAAGTTGACATAAGTTTTAAAAAGAAGGGCTGTCACAATATACAATTGTCAATAAGCATGATATAACTATGCATAATTGGTAATACCGTGTTATTATTACACATATGATAATATTGTAAGTAATTCAGCAACCAAAGTTTTCCCTTAAGAGCCACAATGGTTTCAAACTCTTCAATCCTTAAACTCAAATGTTAAGTGTGTTTTGTTTGCCAAAAAGGAGAAAACGCAGAATAAAGAAAATTAAGGCTTAATTTCATAAAAAAGTTAAATAGATACTGTGGTAACATCATGACACGGCAAATATTTTGGTCACGATAACTGTGTGTGAAGTGGAAACCAGTTACCATCAGTTTTATTGTAAAGCCAATCTGACTGTACTTGAGATATTTAACGCAGCAAAACAAAACAAAGTTTTTCAGTTTGTGTGTAACAAGCAAATGTATTGAGGCTTTAGATCAAGAAACACTTTTTATTTTGCCAAATGCAAATTCAGAAGCAGCTGAGAAGGATCTTCAGCTTTTAAGGACCTTCATGTGTACAACAGTCACCCTTTGCTGTAACCCTCATCTCTCCAACCCTTCGCACTTCACCCATCTCATCCATTAATTCTGGAAAGCAATCCCATGGGGGCTCTCAGCTTTTCACCCGCACACAGGAAGTCCACTTCCCGTGCCAACGTACACCGTTGCTAAGCGCCACTGCCTCTCTTTCCTCAGATCTAATGAGGGCTTTTTTACAGCTGCCAATAACCGAACATCTCTTCTGCCGACAGGAAACACAACTGAAGCGAATGATAAGGTCTCCCCATCCAAAGTAGGCCACTAAGCTGCGTTTCATTTGAAATCTAGACGGACTTATGGCCAAACTGAGGTAAATCTGCCCACAGCGATACACCGTTTAGCTTAAACTCTCATTTCCTCCAGAGATCTATCTGAGATGAGCAGGCCGTGTGGCTTAAGGACTCATATCTGCTGAGCTTTCAGCGTTTGCTCCGGCCCCGTGGACGACCGTCCCCGCTCTGCGGCCCGCAGGAAGAGATAATGAAAATTTAGAGATGAAGACGATAAGGCTGAAATGGCTGCGGTCTTTTTTAAACAGAGGGCTCAATTCAGCCCAGACAAGCAGATTAGGAATGACATTTGTCTGCTTGGATTGATAACTACATCTCTGCCGGTGAGATGTACAGAAAGGGGCTGGGCGGATTTTGTCGACATCCGAAGGCACTTCACGCCAAGAGAGGGAAAAAAGTGACCATGACAATACATATCCGTGATTGAAAACAGTGCACGCAATTGACGGCAAATATAGTGTTGAGAAATTCTGGTAAGTACCTTCAGACAGGTGTGTACTGGAGAGCGTGACTCATATCCAGGAGATGCTAAAAATACGTAGCCTGTGCATTTGCACTGCGGGCATGGGCACGCCGGCTCGGGTACTGTGAAAGCGGAGGGGTTTCGTGTCACAACAACATATGCGCACAACTAGCCACAAGACATAAGTCGATGTGTCCTTCATGTTGACCCTTACAAAAAAGTTTTGTGGTAGATGCAGTCATAAATCAAAATTGCGTTTTACCCGAATGCCTACTGAGATCAATCCTCGCATCTATCAGAATATTTAAGAGCACCAAAACTGCGATGTCATCTTTTTCAAAACAAACATTTGGTTCAAACGAAAGAAGAATGAAATATCAATACACTGCATCCAAAAATGACAACAAAACCCCTCTGGCGTATCACAGGCAAAACAACAGCGATACGCTACCGAGCCTCTCAGCCTCCTCTTTAAAGCCCTGCAGAGAGGTGTGCGCAGTGATCGATGATCAAACAACACAGTGAAATCTGGCAGCCAGATGATCTGGTCTTTCTGATGACCTCAGGGTGCAGAACGGCCAGCCCATGCACCACTGCTAACACGGTTATGAAGAAACGAGGAAACTTCTCCAACTCTTCATCCAGGTCACAGAAAACAATTGGATCTCAGGCGCCAGTCAGAGTTTTCTCAGCTGTCATGAGAACAGGGGTGAGAAGTGAACAGGAGATTTATTTCAACACGCTGAGCCGACCCATGCCTGGGACTTCGGTATGGAATCGTAGATTTAGCTTTCTTAGTCTCCAGATCTTCTATTTCTCAAGTTTCAAATAGGCTGGTTTTGGATGAATGTGCTAGATACTGTATACAGTAGTGGTCAAAGGTGATGTCCGGAAGGCAATTTTGTAGAATTTAAGGTACCCTTATGTTAAATGAAACTAAAATATGAGGTGTATGGTACTAAACAAAACACAAAACTAATGCAGGTGGTTTTCCAGACAGGGCTTGAGCCTATAGTCCCAGACTAACTTGATACATATTAGAGGTGTCTTGATCGAAAACAACTTACACTATCAGATCAGTGGATATATATCAGTGCAATTGTTTAGTCTCGAGATGCACACAGTAGTGTTTTTTGTAAAGACTTAAATATCCTAATTTAAATAAGGCCTAGTCCTGGTTTAAATGAATCCCTTAGGGGCCGTTTCCCGGACAGGGATTATTTTAAACCTTAGTTGGGATATTTAAATTGTTTCAAAAAACACACCTTACAAAAAAACATTACTGGTGTGCTTCTGGAGAAAACCAATGGCAATGATCTTTTTTAAGATATGTCAGTGTAAATTGTTTTCGACACCTTTCACATTTAAATTAGTCCGGGATTAGGTTTAAACCCTGTCCGGGAAACCGCCCCTTAGGGTACTAATTGGACAAAATTGGGTTTTATTAAATTATACTTAATGCATAGAAACTTTTTCCTTTTGACAGGAAAAGACAACACTTACTACAATTTTATTTGTTATTCCTGTTTGTTTTCTCCTCTTTTGTTGCAATATTTTGACCACATGTGTGGTACTTTTGCCAAGCCTCCTTAAATTCTTCACAAAACCAGTCCAAGGCAAGCCCAACTTTACAACATGCACAGATTTAATAAATACGTCTTTGGAAATATACTGTAAAAAAGGCAAGGACATCAAATTTCCAATGTTGAACATCTGTGTGTTGTGCAACTTTCCTCACAATGGGCAAGTAATTTTTGACCTTGTAGAGGAAAACAACTTATAAATGATACTAAATTAAATATTTTAAAATATAAAAATGCTGAAAGGTTTCCTGTACAGGCTAGGTTTAGACAATGTTGTGTGTAGATTATCAAATTCATCATTCTTGGTAAAGTCCAAAACCCAATACGAGCTTGTGTGCCTCTTATTTAACCCCAAAGTGAAATACTCACTTTGCTTTAAAATGTGTATTTTCTCATTAAATTTTTGAAAGATCAGCAGCCCAGTTTGAGTGAAAGGGCATAAAAAATGAATGGGTGTTGCGGTGTCTTTGCAAAATTTGGTATGTCCCTCTTTTGCTTTAATGACAGAATGCACTCGAGCTGGCACGGACTCCATAAGTTTGTGCAGATGATTCATGTCATCTCAGCAGGAGTTGAGAATGTTCCAAAAAGTTCAGCAGAGGCGAGGAAATCTGGCTTTTTGTACAAAAAAACGAGCTTATTTCATTAGAAATAATGAATCATTGCCATGAGAAAAAACTAGGCCTTCTGAACAGTTTTCTTTTTAAATGTTATATGTTATACATAATATGTATGTAAAGTGCTCAAAAACGTGATGCATGGAGATGCAGAAACAGTGACAAAGTGCCCTCACACCCACACACTTGACCAAAAATCCCCCTCACCCAACATCATTTTGTTCTCCCTCTGTACGTTTCTCTTTTCTGTATTCCTGGTGTAATAGGGTCAGAGAATCTCATTGCTGCTGGAGTTTCAGTTCTATATTATCATTTGGCTGCCAGCACAGCCTCCGAGCACAAATGTAATGATATTTTGTTACCCGCCATCTGCCACACGGCCCACAACACTTCCTCCGCAACACAATACCCCTCTCAGCACGAGGCCGCCAGGGTCTCGCCGCGTACCGTACACGACCGCGTGTGATAGCCAATATTCCCACCACAACACGCTCACGACGCAGACAGCTGCCGTGATAAGGTCACGTAATCTGACGAAAGGCTAGCATAACGCCAACTAAACAGAAAACCTGCCCACAGGGAGAACGGATATAACACTCCACCAAAGGTCTACGGCCTTTGAAAGGAATAGTTCACCAAATTATAAAAACGTTGTCATCGTTTACACACCTTCACGTAGTTCTGACCTTTTACATAAAACGAAACGTTAAAGCTTTAACAATCGCAAACATTAAAGTTCACACGACTTCAGAAGTCCTGCAATCTTATTTTTGTGAAGAAGAGATCAAAATTCAAGCTGTTTTTTACTCATAATTTCTTATTCCCACTAGTGTCCATTAATGGGAAATTAAAAAAATGAAAGGTGACATTACAGATCACACATCACGTGACCCATTATGGAATTCAACAAAAACTGATCTGATTTAATACAACAACTAATTTGACGACATACTGTATGTAAAAATTGAATGGGACATTTTTGAAAATCTGATAATATGGAAGTAAATGACAAAATAAGAGTCTTAAAATGAGCCCATGACTCCATGAGAAAAGTCAAAGAGTGGGAGACAGCGTGTGAAAGAATGCTCGTGGCAAGGACCGAGCCCGTGTGACCACTAAAGGCCGGATTCAGAAGAACTGTCCCTATCAGTTTCCGTTAATATCCGCTAATAGGCCCGCAGTCATCCGTTAGCCAGAACTTTGGCCGTGTATAATGCTAATTAGATTTTCTTTTTGGGCTGTTGGCCGAACGCTTGTCAACATCCTGTCGCTGCAGAAACCCTCAAAGTGACACAGCCTAAAAGCCTTTTTTTTGGCTGTGCACCAAACAAACAACACTCCGAGCATCTGGCAAACAAAATAAAACACAACTACAGAACGAACGAACCATAAAAAATGTCAGATCCAATAAGACGAACGCGAAACATACTCTCGACGTTCGCTAACGGCTAGTTTAGCTTAGCAATCAGTCACTCCCTAATTACTTTCTAAAGTCTATCAATGATGAAAAAAATGTGAAGGCATAATACATGGATTTGCCTTTGGGTCAGAACTTGACATAATTCAAATCATCATTCTGGGGTAAATACAGAAGCATTACTAATGCATTTATTCATCAAATCTAGAAACAAATGCTAATCGAGTTGTATTATTTGAAAAAACAACATCTGTGTTCGACGTTTCGACGACAAAAGTTCATTCGCAGCCACTTGTGGACAATCCTGAAGGAAATGAGATCTGGTACATCAATCCCGCCTCAGGAGTCAAGACTCTAGAGATGATGAAATACACACACAAAAAACTACTAGCCTACTCTGTGGTGAATACATAGCTTTGTTTAAACTGTGAATCAAAGTCCAGGGCCACTAGTTTTTTTAAATTTGAGCTTTTATTTACTTTTAATTTAAGCAAAGTATCTGGGTATGACATCACTTCATGAAACCATGAGTCGATGAGTAGAAACCTAGTGACTTCTTTATTAACCAAGCTGGTCATTTGGCTAAAAACTGTGAAACAAGTGATATTTCATGTAAATCATATCACAGACAGCTTTGAGGATGCTAATAAAATACAATAATGTCATTTTTGGGTTTGGATTTACAGCAACCGTTTATACCAGTGGTTCTCAAACTTTTTCTTTGTAAGCCCCCCTTTGTGTAGAGTGCATTGCTGTGTGCCCCCTCAAATAAAGACTAATAATCTTAAACGTTTTTTAATTTGAATTAAACCAAAAACATATTCCGTTATACAATGCTGAAACATCAATTATTTTGGTTGGCGGTCTTATTTTTCTGATGTTTGCTCATAATCTGTGATACATTTCGGTATTTCATAAAATGCCACAAAATCTGTGCCCTCCCTGGATCCATCTTTGAGCCCATATGAAAAGATATGAATATTGTCTCTAATAAAAGAGTTTTGATTCATTGCCGCTGGACTTTGACTGAGAAACAGGTCTATTTAAAACGGTTCAAAACCTTATTAATATTAGCTGTACGCTTTCTTTTTTGTACTTTTGACATCCGAAAATTACCCATTAGTCACCCTGCTCTCCACACATCACCAAATATCACCATTGGCCATTTCAAAAACCTCATCAACCACTATCAAAGAGTCCATGCAAATCACAAGAACGATTGCTTTAGTCACTGATGGAGATTGAAGACGCCTGTTTCACATGGCATCATTTTTCCTAAGTGTTGAGGGCGGCGGGTATTTAAAACCAAAATGTGTGTGTGTGCGCGTGTGTTGGGCTGGTTATCATTTTCTTTCTTCTCCTCTCCGTTACTTTCTCCTCATCTCCTCTGTCACGCCTGGCCACTCTCCATTCCATTTCCCCGATGGCTCATCCATCGCCCCCTCCGGTGAGTGGCGAGCAGAGCCCGGGGTGATTAACGCAAGAAAGATGGCAGGACTGGCAACGTAAATCCAGAGAGGTTTCAGGTGGAACACCGACGCTTGTCTCCACATGAGGGATGGAGGATGGGCCGGGCCAAACCCTTCCTAGAAGTGTTTTCTCTTTCCACTCGCTACACACTTTTAAAGTCGACTAGATGCGAATTGAACACTGAACAACTGAAAGGACAGTTCACCCCAAAATTATTTCATCATGTATTCACCCTCATGTCATTTCAGACCTGTCTGAGTTTCTTTCTTCTGCAGAACGCAGAAAAATATACATTAAAGAATGTTGGTAACCGAACAACACATCGACTTCCATTGTATGGGCACAAAACCACATTTTTCTAAATATCTTCTTCCACAGAAGAAGGGTCTGGCTGTGAACCTCATGGAGGTAAATAAACAATGGCAGAATTTTTACGTACACACACAGAAAAATCATAAGCGCAGTCCTTCACTAAAGTAACTTGTTAGCAACAAAAAACTACCAAAGTCTTCCCAAAAAAACACAGCCGTGGATTTTGCGTTGTGACAGGAGCTCTGCTTACAGCAGGTGATTTGACACCCGACAATAACTGTCAAGAAAATATACAGTTGAAGGCAGTGAGTGTGACAGCTGTAGCCGTGGTGCTTTAAAAAGGATGAATTTAGAGATGCAACAAGAGGCCTTTAGCATGCTGACAGCATCACGCCGCATGCACGCTTGCAAGCGCAGCAGGATCACGCGCTTGTAATAGAGAGCTTTGTTTGCATTGCTCGCTTACAGCGCGGACACAATGAAACGGTTGATGTTAGACTGTTAGCACACAAGTTATTGTTTATTTTACATCTTTTAATAATATGATGCACATGAATCATTTGTAAAAGTGGCACATACATTTTTAATTATTATTGGTGTGTTGATGCTTTACCAATACTGCATGCAAAATAGACATGCCAATAAAGTAGAGAGAGAGAGAGAGAGAGATTTATTTTTATTTTTAATAACTCTATTACATATTGCCAAAGCTGAACATCACATTACCATACTGTAAAATATAAGAAAATATATAATATTTTCTATATTAAGAAAATAATAAATAATTAAAATAAAAAATATATTTATTTAATATTTTTAAAAAAATATATATTTATATTTATTATATAAATATATTTATTTATTTTTATTAAAAAAAAAAAAAAAAAATATATATATATATATATATATAAATTACATGAAATGGGTGAAAACTAATTCGCCTTCAACCACAGAACACAAAGCACCTTTGCTGCACCATTTCAGCTCAAACAAAGTAAGATCATCCATAGATTTGTAAAAATGTAAATCAATCAAAACTCCAGGTTTTTGCTCAATTTTGTGTTTTCTACTAGTGTACACAGCTAGTTTTGCTTGACAAACAAGAGAGAGCGAGAGAGAGAGCGAGAGAGAGCGAGAGAGAGAGCGAGAGAGAGAGCGAGAGAGAGAGCGAGAGAGAGAGCGAGAGAGAGAGCGAGAGAGAGAGAGAGCGAGAGAGCGAGAGCGAGGCACAAATGGAATGCATGAAGAAGTACAGATATTCCAAATGTTCCCAGGGGCACGAGAGCAGAAACCCAGGGACACATAGGTTTGCAGTCGTGAAAAATTGAACTGCTAAGAACACGCAAACATACACACGCTCTCATTCCACGGAACTGAACGCAAAACAAGGTGCAGTACGTCAAAGAAACCCAATCCAGTCAAATCTAACTTAGCCATTAGCGCTAGTCAAGGTAGAGTGAACCATCAAAGACACAAGGCAGCCAGTAAAGGCAGTCACAGCTGTCAAACAGCACTGAAATGAAAAAGAATTTCTACTCAGTGGTTTGATTTCACGCTTGTATATTGAACTGCCATGCGGACTGTGCTTGATCTTAATGTCTGCTACGCTCTCTCTTTGCAGCGCGGATGGCTTTTAATGCTGCCACGCGAAAGAAAAAGAGAGGAAATGCAAAACAAACCTGCTTTTCACGATGATAATTACTCTTTTGCGATGCATTTACACGTGTCAATGTTCTCATGATATGATTATAGTGATCCGCACAACTGATGTACACAATAAGTCTCGGCTAAGGGCATAAAGTGAAGCATAACATACTTTTCATTTATGCCAATAGTTATAAACGCAGACATTTTTAAAAGACAGGTACAACCTCTGAATTGAAACCTTATTTTACACAATAAAGTGGAAAGTGTATAGTGATGAGAATCTAGTGCAGGTTAGGGCAATGTTAAAGAATAATTACAATTCTTTCATCATTTATTCACCCTCATGTCATTCCAAACTTGTTTGACTTTCGTTCTCCAGCAGGTGTTTTGAAGAATGTTGGCAACCAAACACCATTGGACCCCATTGACTTCCACTGTACGAGTACAAAACCACTGAGACATCTCACAAAATATCTTCTTTTGTGTCGTATACAGGTTTCGAACCATTGGAGGGTGGTTACTACTTGGCGAACAATCCTGAACACGCCAAGAATAAAATGCACAGCAGATTTCCATAAACAGCCGTTTTTAGCAAGATGCGTTCATAACGTTTAAAAAAATGAACGGGATATCATTCTTACATGTCCCGGAATGAAACGCGACACCTTTTATAATTTATCTTTTCATTAAAGAAATAGTTAAATTAGGCAGGAACGTGATTAAAAACGCCAGCGAATCGAGGCAGATGCTTATCACAGTCAACTGAAAATAGAGAAGCCTCATTTGAAAGCAATTACAACCGATAACTGTTGTGTAAGTGAACCGAACGCTCCCTAATGTTTCTACAACATGCTCATTACGACACTGTGAACTCTTTAGCACTTTAGCCTCTATTATGACCGAATAATCAATACGAAAATAAGTGTTTACTATTCATTTACCCTGGAGTAAACGGTGGTCAATGGTAGTAGTCAAAAGTGCCCCAGAACTGTTTGTTTTCCTAAATCCTTCAAAACATCTCCTCTATAAAGCTATTTTTCCTAGTCAATGGTGGCCAAGAAGTGTTCGGTTACCAGCATTCTTCCTAATATCGTTCTTGGTGTTCATCAATTGAGAAAGACATAATGAAACCTGAAAGTCCACATGCTATCAGAACTCTCCAATCGCCATCACGGGATGAGAACGGTCACATGTGCACATCACGCGTGTATAAAACTTTATCCTCTCATCCGCTGCACGGATCCTGAGTGACTCCTCCGAGTGGAATAAATCAGTACTGGGAGACAGTGATCACAAACCATTTACAACGCACACTCGATACAGGCCTGCCTGACTGATGACACTACAGATTTCTAAAGTGCTGGAAAGAAATCGGGAATCTTGCCAATTCGGAACGGGAGGAGGGAGCAAATCCGGAAAAGCATCGTACTTTAAACAGCTTCCCCAGAAGTAAGACAAATTGGGCAGCGTGGTGCAGTCCGCAGAGTGCGTCTCGCCCGCTCTCTCGGTGGAAGCGGCATGCGTCCTCCCAAGCATTAAACTGGAAAAACCAACTACACTGCAAAAATTTAATGAGAAGACTCACAAGTCTGACCTAACACTGGCTCACTGACACAATGCTCCTTGGTATGTGCTTATTTTTCCTTTTCGCTGCGGAAGCAGAGGAAGTATCAAGGGGCCGTAACTGGTCTGGCCCGAACCGAGGCCCCACACCCCAACACTAATACGTCTTCTCAGAAACGCCACGGCATTACCCCGCCTCGGGCAAACAAATAACCCTGATATGGGTGTGGCTCCCATTTTGATGCTTTTTCTGGTTAGTTTTACCTCAATTTTCAAATTGAGGTCCAAATTACTTGGGGAGAATTAGACATAGCAAAGGGAATGAACTGGCATGAGAAACCATTAGTCTACAATTCCCTGAGTGACGAACGCACAAACACCACCCGAAAGCAGAAATCTTTAAAGGGCTCAAATGACGCGAACACGTGTTTTTCTGTGTCTTTGGTGTGTCATAAGACGCCCATGCATGTACTCGACACGTAAAATTGCAAAAATGAAAGTGTGGGAACGAAAGATGCATTCTATCTAAAAGCGACTGCTCACCCAGACCTGCCTGAAACGCCTCGTGTAACCACACCCCCACAAATCTACGTCAGTTGGTGTTATGATTTGACTAAGACCGCCCAAATGTATACGCAAGTAAGGTGGGTGTACCTGTCAGTACAATTGCATTGGGACCTGATGTTCCAAATATGGTAAGAGACGTTATATTTCCGTCACGCGCTTGCAGTATTCGACCAATCACTACGCACTGGTTAACTGGCCAATCATAGCACACCTCGCTTTTCAGAGAGGCGGAGCAAAGAGGAGATACAAACATGCACGGTATGTGGAAAATACAGCATTTTTGAACCGTATATCATGTATACACATTGCATTACATCTAAAACAAACCATAATATTAATTTTAGCCGTGTCATATGACCCCTTTAAGGGTGAACTGAGGCAGAATTCTTTCGTTTATTCACCCTCATGTCATTTAAAACTTTCTGTGCAGAACACGAAAGAAGATATTTTGAGTAACATTGGTAACCCAGCAACATTGGCCCCTATTGAGTTCCATTGTGTGCACACAAAACCACTGCGACTCACAATGTCTTCTTTTGTGTTTAAACAACGATGTGGGTGAATAAATGACAGAATTTTTAGTTTTGGGTGAACATCTCTTTACAGTTCATCTATCACAACACAGTACGTTCTGAAGACGTCACCTGTTAGTCTTAAGTTGGTCAGTGTGATTACTTTGACCACGTTTCTGAGGACTTCTTGGTAAAGTTCCATGTTTTTGTGGCCACGTCTTCAAATAACGTTGCAAATTAATCCTAGTTAAATTAGATATTGACTAATTAGATTTGGTCGCTGAGAAGTAGGCCTACTCGTCACATCCCAGACAGTAACATTATTTGGTACATCGTTGCGCCAACTAGGGTTGACGTAGTTCAGTACGTCTTAGAGTGTTATGTAATCACGACCAATATGGGAATCACAAGGTGTTGTTGGTGGTAAATGATTTGGTTTGTCGCTGGAATGAATATGGGAAATAGGCTTGTCCACAGCCCTGTTCCAAATGGCACCCTCAGCTCTCGTGGACCTCTACATAGACCACACCTTGCCGCATGGGCTGATGGGTACTTGTCCGAAGAGATGTCAGCATCAATGTCCTAAAAGGTCTGAAAACCAAGGGTGCAAATCAAGGGTGCACAGGGGCCACAAGAGACACTTGAAACACCTTTCTGAAAGCTAAAATGACAATTGAAGACCCTGCAATATCGATGGACGTGCAGTAGCGAAGGCCATGTGACCAAGTGCGTCATTTAGGCAAGACAAAAATCCAACAGCCATCCATTTTACCCCGATTCGCAGCCATAACTCCTCATGAGGAAACCAGATCTTGGCGTCTTAAGTCTTTAAGGTTTCTTGAAAATGACAAGCAGGTGTGTTTGATTAGGATTGGAGCTAAAATCTGCCTGAAAACGCTACTCCAGAACCTACGACGTTGTCCATCCCTGCAGCACAGCGATGGATTTTCACAGGTTGCCTCTCAATAATAACTTTCTACACCCTTAGCAATGAAGCACATCAACGCTGCACGTTTTTGTTCTCCTTGTAAATATTTGATCAAGGTACAAAACCATTCTCAGTCTGAAGATGCAATGCAAAGCAAAACCAAGCATTGCTTGGTTTTAGAATTGCCAGGTGCAAGAGTGCTGAAAACTAACGTCTTGAATGCATAAAGAGGGGCTAAAGGGGAAAAAAAATAATTTAAAGCGTATTGCGCGGGCTTGCGAAAAGTGATACGATGATGGATGAAGTTTAGCACTCCGCCACAAAAGCCTTGATTGATCGGCTCGATAAACCGCAGAATTAATGCAGCACATAAGCTCGAGTAGAGGAATTAAGGAATGGTCCGCATTGCGTAAAGCCAACACGAATGTATCATTTTGATGGTCAAAAGGAGTCACGACAAACACTCCCTCTAGTGGCCAAGAAGGGAATTGAGCGTCATAGCAAGATCGTCATGTGTCTGGAATACTCTTGGGCCGCAACATCTGTCGGGGTGAAATGCGCACTGCCCATGATGGATTTCGCAACACCCACTTCAGCTCATCAGATTGTAATCAATTTCTTTCTAATTAATCCATCACTTGGTTACTTTTAATACTAAGAAACGCAAACAGTATTTCATTTCAAAGCCACAGGAACAGGTCTCAGCTTGCAATAAAGAGTTAAACATCGTTTTTCATTTGTGATGTGTTTTGGTCCATTCAAAAGGCCGTACGTGCCGTATCAAGCCTGGGGATTGTGGGTATGAGGATGAAGAACCGGCATTTAAATTGTAGAGGGCCGGCAGCCGTTATACGTTATTAATGGAGAGACTTTCGCGTCGGTTTCTTTATACTCCTCTAATTATGACCTTAGAGAGGGATACGGGGCAAGCAGGAGTACGAGGCGCTAGAGGGGGGCCGGGTTATGTGGAAGGAGAATTAGCGCTCAAGTCTCCCAGCGGCTCAAAGGTTTCTTTCGTCTCCTGGCAAACCGTTCCAGCCCTCGTTACTGTGCCAAATGAAAATCTTTTGAGAACCTCCAGTCTGGGAGAAAGAGAGAGTTAGAAAGAGAGAGCAATGAAAGAGTGGCGAAAGCAAATATTAAGAAAATCTGAGGGAAAGCACAGCCAAAGTACACAGCTTTGGTCCCCCGCCGACGACCACAACCGAACTGCAATGACTAAACCTATCGCGGTTTCCTAATTCAGACAGGACTAATTGAGAAAAAGTGGCGGACGATAACAGCAGAAGGTTGCTGGGAATTAGAACGCTGAGCGTTACAAAATCCATTTAACATCATTTTATGACACAGGATAAAAGGCATTCGAAAAAATATTTTTACAAAGGCAGTTTTTATCAAACCAAGATGCATTTAACGCTCTTCCAGACACACAGCGACTCCAAACAACAAAAAAGGCATTACATAAGATACATATTTGTCTTCGCAGGATTGCTACTGCAAGACATTAGTAGGAACGAGCTACTTTTTCATTTCTTCTTCATATAACAAACAAAGATGTGTTTTTCCCCACAGCAACACTAAATCTGATGAAACATCACTTCATGACATGTTACGTTGTTAATATACCCAGCTAATGTTTGGTTAGGTGTAAAGGAACGCAAAACTTCTCATAATAACCCCCCATCCTGGCATTGCCAGTGCCACGCTCTACCATCCGAGCTACGGGAACAAATAATCTTCATTAAGGATTCATTAAGCATGTATACATCTATTTCGAAGACAGCATGCTTCATGACCTTCCACTTCATTTAGTGCTTGGCACACACCGAGTATTCTGGTTGCCGGTGGAGATGAGCAGAGAATGTACCAGCACGGGCACACGTCTCCCTCGACAAGATTATTCAGTAAAACCATGATGCGCCTTGCACTTCCGAGCACCTACACTGCTCTCAATTCATTCACAACAGCTCACACGAAAGCGTTGCGGAGAAACAGTGCGAGGTAATGTAAAGAACAGCTGTTTGGTTTAACAGTGTCTGTTCGGCGAGCTGACAGCAAAATCAGAAGGGGGAAGCAATTAAAGCAGAATTCTCAGTAATAGAAACGCATTCGCTGCATTAAGTCAGCAATCTGGGAGGCGAGGGGTCGGGCAGGACTGTGAGAGTTTCATTTTCATCCCTGCTTTAGAAAACCATAACCGGCTCCATTTAAATTAAAAAAAACTGAGATTTTGTGGTTAACGCACGAGGTTGACACGTTGTGCTTTAGTGCTTGTGGGTTGCCAGATCTGCAACAAAACTGCCTCAATGGCATATCAAAACTAGCTTTAGGACTAAAATACGTCCCCGAACTTAAAATATATGTCCCTCTCATACCTCAAATATCTATGCATTACATACAATGTCTTCTTGAAAATCACTATACAGTAGATATCAGAAACACATCTTATGTCACATTGTTTCATAAATAACTTCATCTTATGTTAAAAGGAAACTAATGAACAACAGCTGATAAATAAAATAAATCCATATTTAACCCACGGAATAAAACTATCCATGCAAAAGGATCTGGCAACCCTGTATGTGCGGGCAAAGAAATTGTTCCCTGTTCTTTCTGCATCAAATACATTTCAATTAAGTAAAAATGTTTTACCAAATTGCTTTAAAAACTATTAAATTATAATTAAACTATTAAATTATGATATTATGAAAATATAATACAAGTATAATATAATATCAAATAATAATATAATATTACAATAGCGTTCAAGTCATTTAATACCGAAATTAACAAGCTGTACCAACCGAACAGGATGCATCATCGAAGCAAAAATGGTTCTCATTCCCTTGCACCGCACATTGTTAACACGCTACACACGGCGCGCACACAACAAAACCGAAAACTGGCAACCTGACCCCGCAGCAGCCTGACAGACCCCCGCACGGTTAACTGTCCCCGCAGCCCTATCTTTTAATCAATCTATTAGCCGAGCCAGGCAACGATGACAGCCTCCGAGACTGATAAAGTGACCTGGCGAACATTAAGGCAGCTTTGGTCACCCAGCCGGACAGATAACGGCTGGAGCAGAGAGAGATGATGATGATGATAATGTTGTTACAGGGGACGCCAGTGCATCCAATCCAACCCAAATGTCAGCTCCGGCTATCTCACTCCTGAGACCGAGCCCACATCTTAAGTGCTCCTCGATTCCGAACGGACGCTTTGCAAATGATCCTTTTCTATTAGACAGGGAAATGGCTCCTCGCCCACGTAAAAGCGAATCAAAACGCCTGGAACCGTGAGGCCTCTTACGAGATTTGAATACCATTGTGGTCTTCGGTGCGTGGCGTGCGAGAAATAACCACGAAGAAATCCTCGCCTGGCTATCATCGTTCGGGTGCTTTTTTTAAATATATTTTTGTGTGTTCTCATATCCCCAACTCAGAAAACACAAGCAGGATATTTTGTGCTTGCCATTTTTATCATTCAGCATAATGCCTCTAATGCCTCTTTATTATCGGGTCCAAAGAGCGCTCGTTTTTTTTTTTTGGAGTCATCCATCGCTCCAGCGGCTAGTTCAGCTGGACTGTAGTGAGATGAGCGCTGCCTGGGGCCAACAGACGCCCCGCAGAGAGATTCTTCCCTCCCTCTCGTCAGCTTCTTCTCCTGCACCGTCAGCAAACTGGCCATTGTTGGAGGCTCAAGTGTGCAGACACTTGTTTCCCACTGGCATGACAGAAAGAAAGAAAGAAAGTTGCAGCGTTCTCCTTTTTCAGCGTGTCGGTTTATGTCACTGCTGCCCGGGGCGGCGATCCACAGCCTGCTTGTCTTTCCACGGCAACGGTTCTGTTAAAATCAGGTCTATCAGACACAGATAAGTGAACAAATGTCACCGAACTAAAAATACCCGTTTCTGTCAGAAAGCAAAGAGAGCAGGGCAGACGACAGAAAGCGAGCGTGTTAATCTTTGTTCAACTTCATTTCTCTCTCACCATCGACAACAAACCTAAAGCGTGCACGTTTCTCTCTCACAGAAACGCATTCTTTGACTCACGGACGACAGAGAGATGCAAACAGAGAAACGGACATAAAAGACTGTAGATAATGTCCACAACCTTCAAGCATTTGCCCTTTGGCGCCAATGTGTTATTCATGGAGCATCCATCACAGCCCTGATGAAATCTCTCGCCTGTTTGGGATGCAGAGACGTGGACAGGTCTTCTTGCCGTCGGTGCACAAGCGCTCACCCCCACGTCCGCGGCACCCCTGAGCACCCTGCTCTCGCCGTTTCGGATCACATAGAATCTGGGATGAGAACCAGTGGCAGTAAAATCCAGAGTACATTTGTTGACTGATGTGCAATACCCAATGCTCCATAAAGCATGACGGTATTACACAGTGTTAATATTGGTTCATCCGTGACTGCGATTGACTATCAACAAAAACGAATTTTCTTCCATACGCAAAACTGGGAAATACGCCGTACTTTGATTACGCAAACATCATCAAGGCTTCCAGAAGTAGGTCAGCTATAGCGTAAATTTACATTTGGAGATGTATTATCAGTGCGTGTACTGAGAATGGCCGGAACGATGAGGCATAACGTGTTCTGGCAGTTTAATAAGATTTCCAAACATACAAAAGCACACATACGTTTAAAAAGTAAAAGCAAGCTCGGATGCGATCATAGATCCTGTTGCCTTTCATTCATATGGACATGTAAAGCTCTTAAGCTTATTATTTATGAATAAGGCTTCAGCATTTACTGACTATTATCAAAAACTTTTGCTTTTGTTGGTAATACAGTTGGTGCAGGGTCGCAAATAAAGGCATTTTTATGCAGCTGTTCTGCTTTCATGTCTGATATGAGAGACTACTACAGAGCATCCCGATCTGTATGCCTACAGCTTTACATAAACACTCATGAAAATCTTATCGCTCTGATGCTGGAACTGTCTTGGAGCTTCATTCCACTGCCGTCTATCATCACAACACAACTGAAGAACTGTCAGTAACACACTCAAGGTCATATCAAATAAGACGCTGTCAAATACTTATACCATATTGGCCTTTTATTTTAACCCCCAAAATGAAATTCTCACTGATAGTGGAGCCACTCTGATGATTCATATTCAAAGCATCATCCCAACTTGACCCGTTCAATTGATCAATAAATAAATAATAATATTTTTCTTTCCCCTTACAGACTCCAGAAACTACCGAGCTTCTTTGAAGCGATGAGAAACATATGCATACATGTCTTTCCTATGCATGTGCTTCAAAATAACTTGAATTCCTCTTCGCCTGTAAGACTACACGGTTCATTCATCACGTTAAAAAGTCGTTCGGATATGAAATGCTGTCAGGTTGTCTAAACTAAGCTTTTTCAAATCGATGTGCTGAATTCAAGTAGGTTATTGCGAGACGCGTACGTGCGAAAGGTAGCGATTATTTCTCTCCTTTAATAAACGACGTTCACGTTTTGTTAGGAATTAACGGGATTCCGTCACGCGCTTATAAATAACAGCAGCGTGAAAGCTGCAACATTGAAACCATCACATTAATAGACGTCACAATGCGTTTTAAAATTCTTTGCCACTTTAACTCGCGATCGTGTTGGTTTTCCCTTCAACGACTTGGGAATGTAAGAAACATGATTTATTTCAAGAAATTCGCGTCTTCTCGTGACACGCGGCTGTTTCAACTGGCATGTTTAATATCTACACGCACAACGTGAAATCACGTAACAGATCGTAATGACAGATCGACAGGTTTGTAACACGCAAAAAATGTTGATCCTCGTTTCCCACCACAACATGAACTTACCGGGATGACCGTGCGCCCACCGGAGCACGAGCGCGGAGAAAAGCAGAGGCGGTATCCACCACCAGCAGCAGCGCGGTCGCAGTAACCTCCGCATGTCACACTGTATACATGGAGAGCTGGAAATAAGGCAACTGTTGACAGAGTTATCCTCCCGACGAGCGACAAACTCCCGCGAAACGAGCGACGCAGAACTTCTCGCACGCGAAAACCGACCGCCTCTTTTTGCGAGTCCTTCGTTGAGATTTTTCTTTTCAAGTTCGACCAAGCCAACGCAAACAGTTTTTTATTTCGATCTCTCTTTTAAAGGACTGGGCTTGTAGTCCAGAGGAAAACCATTTCATGAGACAAGAGGATGGTCGGTGTGTTGGGAAGGAGAGCGACCTCAGAGAAGCGGTAGTCCATGCATCAGGCAGAAAACACAGAGAGAAGAGTTGGAGCGGCTCTGGAAGCTTTCCATTCCGCCATCCAGGAAGTAGCGCATGAGCCTAAGTCTGGCAGAGACTTTAAAACAGGCTCGAGAGGGAGAGGGAGAGGGAGAGAGAGAGAGAGGGAGAGAACGCGGGAGAGTAATCGAGCTTTCCGCTGGATCCTAGCGCCTAGTGCGGCTGTTGTCTGTATGTGCACAAATGCGCGCTCCCTTTTCTTTTTTCCTTTATCTCTTATAACCAAATATATAGTTATTTCGCTGCTATTAGACTATATTTTTTTATTGGCCGGATAGATTAATAAATCATGCAGACTTTGTTCTTTTTTTTCTTTGTATTTTTTTAGCCTATCTTTTGCACTTTTTTCATTTTTCACTTTTTGAAGTACAATCACTGTTAAAGAGAAGATAGATGGTGGGCAACGTGGGATTCCCTTGAAAGTTTTCTAGACATACATGAATAAGTTGTGTCCTTGTGTTGTGTTGTGTAACTTCGCCCTGTCTGTAACTGGTAAATGAGTTTTGGGACTGAACTCCGGTAATTTATACATTCTTATTGAAATGCATTTCATGCAGTTTAACGGGTTAATGACAGAAATTGCAAATAATGTGAATGTCCATTAATATTATTTTTTGTTTTAACTTTTTTCGTTTGAGGTTTTGAGTACACCTGTAGCTGTTTCATCGGTTTGCACGTTCTGGCCGGAAGTTAACTTCCGTTCAGTGTTTGGTTATGATATATAAACAATATATAAACAATATATTCCATTCCATTCCATTTTCTACCGCTTGTCCGAACTACCTCGGGTCACGGGGAGCCTGCGCCTATCTCAGGAGTCATCGGGCATCAAGGCAGGATACACCCTGGATGGAGTGCCAACCCATCGCAGGGCACACACACTCACTCA
The DNA here is from genome assembly GCA_006030095.1 of Triplophysa siluroides. NCBI lineage: Eukaryota > Metazoa > Chordata > Actinopteri > Cypriniformes > Nemacheilidae > Triplophysa > Triplophysa siluroides. Next base: position 196,351 of record VCII01000835.1, on the reverse strand, counting down.
TTCACTCACGCACTCACACCCTACGGACAATTTTTCCAGAGATGCCAATCAACCTACCATGCATGTCTTTGGACCAGGGGAGGAAACCGGAGTACCCGGAGGAAACCCCCGAGGCACGGGAGAACATGCAAAACTCCACACACACAAGTCGGAAGCGGGAATCGAACCCCCAACCCTGGATGAGGCGAACGTGCTAAGCCACCGTGCCCCCCATAAACAATATATAAACAATTTATTTTTTATTTAATTTATATTAATATTAGTTCATATTCACATTTGATTGTTTACTAATTATAATACATTTATTTAAAACTATTCAACAGTTATTTAGTCTTTGCGAAGGTCTACCGGAAGTTAAGCTTGGGCCACATAACATTTGTTTATGCTGCTGCCTATAGTGGAGACAGAGGTTAGTTGTCTGTTTCTTGGTGGAAATGGCCTTACACTGCATGCTTGGTGCAAGGCAAAATTAGGGCAAGTTGGCACACAAGTCTGATTCCCTTTTATTCATGTTTACCATTATATATTACATTTCATATATTTCTTAATAAAAACAAAGTAACATTATATTTTTGAATTTATTGATTATGTCCTTTATATTTGTGCCGATCCATTGTTTCCTCCTCCGCAGCTCCTGAACTGAAGTGTGCCGGCCATGCAGAACACAATCTACTTTTAATAGCTACAAAGAATTTCTTTATCCAGATTCCACGAAGTAGTTATTGCCATTGTGCCTATATTAAAAAAAGAACTTGAAGATGTAAACAATTGAGATAAACAAGATGAACAATTGTATCGATAGAAGAAAATAGACATGTCAGTTTGACTTAGTTTTGCAGCAGTACTGTGTGCTGACTATAGACTGAAGGTGTACTTACAGATGTAATGTGTTTGTGTGTGACATTTTCACAGTTTTTCTACCTCTCACCCTACACTTCGGGAATGTTGTTTCTCTCTGCAGTGCTGTGAACATAGTAAGGTCTCACGTGTACACCCCCCCCCCCCCCAGTCCCCTAATGACATTAGTTCTTGCGTCTCTCAATGAGGACCATGATGTTCAAAGGTTGAACATGTGGAAGAGTGATGGAGGCTGAAGGAAGATTCAGGGAATTTCAGTGCCTCACACAAACCTATTGGTTTAAGAAGATCAGGATTATAGAGCACACTGCATATGGATTACCTTTATTCTTATCTGTGTCCTTTTTTTTGCTTTTATTGTATTGAAAAGAGTAGAGTCAACAATATTTTTCCTATATTTTTCTTTTTGGGTTTGGAGTGATATTAGGATAAGTAAAAATAAAAAAATGTCACTCCTTTTTAATAAATGATTTAAACGAAAACAACACAATTGCACAACCTTTTATTTCATTCCTGGTAAACATTGTTCCAAGTCATTAGAATGTTGAATCTTCAAAAACAAGCTATAACTAAATAAAAAACAGCAAATATGTAACAGTTGTGTTTGGGAAACACTACAATAATTTATTAAATAAAAACATTTACTATCATAAGACTAATCGTGCATGTTATGTAGTAAACTGTCATGCGTCAGAGCCTTGGAAAACTGTCAACTTTAAGCACATCATTCATCACGCTTTTATTTCATTTGAAAGTTATTCTTCAAGAAGTTTTCAGAGTTTCCTGCAGAGGCTTCTAACCCACTGCTCTTTACATAAATGCTCAATTTGTTTGACTTACTGTCTGAAAACAAAGAAGAATGTCCTTGACATGGGAAAAATAGAGACTGTCTTATAGAATCCACCTCGTCTATGCTTAACCAGACATGGCAGGCCACACACAGCTGAAATTAGTATAATCATTCTTTGGTGTCAATCAAACAGACAGCACTGTAGTTCAGCATCAGTCTAGCTTTTATAATTAAGGTCAAAAATCGTATTCTTTTAAAGTAACTAAGTGCACCACAGAGCATTTTGACACGGACCCAAACTGATATTTCTGTTATTAAACACGGTTTCGAATGATTATTTACTATTAAATTAAGACCTTTTTGGCTAAGTCAGAAAATCATTACATTGATTTATTTTCATTTTAAACAAGAATGCTTCCTCAGCAATTGTTATTTTTATTGCCTGCCTTCCAGGAATCCATATAAACGTTGACATATATTTGAGTTGCTCTCGGAGCCATTTGAATGAATATATTAATGTAAAAAAACAATGGCAAGCTAATGGCTGCTGGTGGAGGAGGACGTTGCTGTTAGCAATACGAGTGGAGTTTTACGATAAGTTACCCTGTAATATCCAGATGTTGTTCCATTTATCCAACATCTGCTTGACAGTAAATCAATATCACCATCATTGGTGCAGAACGAGCAACAGATAAACGTGAAATATTATATTCATAATTTTTTTTTCTTAACTAAATTTCTCATGTGGTATAAAAAAACGAATTTGCTTTTCTGCAAACGTATTACTCATTGCTATAAAAAGCATAAACCTTGCAGCTGCTAGCAACACAATCTTTGACTCTTTTTAAATGAGCACAAAATGTCTTTGGCGGGTTTAACTAAGTGTTTAATTGATGCTCATGTATTGTAACAAAATATTAAGAAAACCATAGCTAATATAATATATAACGAAGCTTCAGCACATAAATGCAGCTAGCTGCAGCAACTACTACTGGGGATGTAGTTTAGTGATCCGTCACAACCCGCTCCAGCTGCAGCATTAAAAACTTCGTTTCCCACAACCCCATGCGGCGTCATCGCTTTCCTCATCGACGCGGAAGGTGAGTACATGTGTTATGTGTTGATGCTATTGGTTGTCAGTTGGACAGTGTGAGCTCTTTCACACAACTGTTCGTCAACAAAGCGATATTTTTGTGAAGGATGTTATGTCGATAGATGTGTTATGTCGTCTGGGAGTTGGGTGTATGCAAACGATTTATTTTGTAACAGCCTCATAGAGATCAGTTCACGTAGCGATTCGGCGCATGTGACATGTCAGCTCTGGGCGAATTCTAGCGAGTATCACTGTGCTCTTTACACTACGAAGGGCAGACCGCTTGAAGTGAGTACTTTGAAGGATGCAGGGCATTACAGTATGCAACACATTTGTCGAAGAGAAAAATGTATTACTTTTCAGTCAGAATGTTACGCACCTCCACAAACTGTAGGCTACTGTATTCTTACGAAGTAACCAACAAAACTGTAGTTTGACTTCGTAGTAAAACCATAGTAACCACAAATACTGTACTTTTAAGATGTCACTACATGAACACAGACACACAATAGTGTTTTGCCATTGAAACTCACTTTCGTTTTTTGTTTCCTGCTGTGCGCGTTTATTATTTCCCTCAATTTTATATTTGTGTAAGTCTGAAATAAACCCTGTAAATGGACTCGTATGCTAACATGTACGTTTCCAATTATTATCTACTTTAATGTGGGACCTTTCTAAGACATCCATTTAATTTCATATTAAACGTGTAGTAGCCTATTATTGAAAATATAACATTTTTGGTTGTAAAAGTCTATTAATAATTTAGGAAGCGATTAATAATTCATGTTTATGGAACATAATTAGGTGATTGTTGTTAATATTAAAGTCCCCGTGAAATATAAAATGACAATTCTTAATTTTTCATGAAATATTGCAGCGTTTATAGTAAATAGCTTATCAATGTGGTTCATTTTCTTTTTAAAATTCACGTACCCGCATAAGTTAAAACCTGAAAATGCACTTTCGCCTTGAAATGACTATCCATCTGAAATGACATAAACTAGACGGGTTGGGCGGAGCATCCCTTAACTCCTCCCCTTCAACTGTCAGTCTGCTGCCAGTTTCATTTCTAAATCAATGCAACAGCTGTTTTTACACATCCAATCAATTCACAGTGAACAACGCAAGCCACGCCCACATATTTTCTCCTTTAAAATTCCTTTACACTCTAAAATGTGTCAGTATACAGAAGTAAAAATGATCTCAACTTCCGGTTCAAGGGGACTTTACTGAACCCTTTTTTGTACTGACATACAGAATATAGATGTATAAAAATACATATATTAAAAAAATATGAATGCATCCATTTTTTTAACCAAAATTACTTTGCAAGTAGCATGGCTTATAAACGTCTTAAGTTGTAATTTTCATAATGTACTTAATGGAAATATGTAAAATAGAATTTCTCTCTATTTGGATAAGTCAATGTTTATATGTAGAGCCTATATACAGAAACATATTGCGAGTGAACTTTCCAGCCAGAAGTTGCCATATATAAAGGTGTGAGAGTGGGAGCAGAAGGTTGAGCAGGGTGTCCAGCTGCATTTTTCATTAGACTAACTTGATTAAATGTATTTTAATTACCTCCATCTCAGCGGTGCGGTTGAGAGATGTCACATGGCTCCTTCTTTTAATGTCTGCCATCTGTCTAGAAGCCCTGAGAATATAAAGAGAGAAATAAACCCCAAAATGTCTCTCCCTCACCTCATCTCGCCCTCATACGCCCACTAATGACCGCCGTCCCCCGACTGCTCCAAAAAGTCAACTTTCCTGCAGTCTTGCAGCCTTTTTTCCAGTATTGAGTTTCTCACCCAAATTTGATCATAGCCTCGTGTTCCTCAGATGACACAGTTAATATCTTGACATTGATGGAAATTTCCAGCCGTTTCTACACTGTGGGATTCGGAGTACCCTTTTGTTCTTAGTTAATGTTAAAACCGGAAACCCCTAGAGATGATTTTCAACCGGAGTCCAGGTCGTGTCAATGCAAATGAGTGGATTAAATGAATAAAGTGGTGAGATTTGGTCTCTGTGCCCCTTGACCCCCTTATGGAGGGGTACGTGGAGATTTGCAGACAGATATGTATAATGCAGGAGTGCGGCATCAATTATGCACCATTCATTTATGCCACAGCAATACCTAATTGATTTGATTCTGTTTGCTTCATGTATAATTGAACAGGCACAGGTCCTGTTTGTGGCTCTCAGCCTCTGGATGTTCATGACGATTGGACCATGCGTGATGGAGCTTTCGGATGGGTCAGATCTTTTGTCTGTTATGTCTGACGTGGCTCCGTTTTGAAGTTTGTTTTTGATGTTCCACTTTACTGTCAAAATGGTTGATCTCGGGTCAGTTTCAGACACCCACATTTTGAAAGGCATGATTGAAATGTTTGTGGATTTGATGGTCTGATGTCAACATAAGCAAATAAATTTCACCAACACCGTTGAATTATTTGCAATTCATTGCAGATTTCCACTTGGTTTGATTCTAATGCAGTTCAAATGCAAACAAATTTCTTAGCATTCACTTTACTCTTTTTGCACTTTAAAGTCTATATGAAAGTGAAACAAGTTGTGGTGGTGTTTTCTTTCCAAAAATCTATTACGCTGCACTCAAAAAATGGATTTGTTGAATTTTCTTTAATAAGCTGCGTCAAGTGGGTCCACGCAACAATATTAAGTCATTTGAACAAATAAAACTTTGGTTGTATGAACAAAATAAATGTAAGTAACATTAACAAAACTTTTTTGAGTAAATCCAAACCATTCCGATTGTACCAGTAATTTTAAGTTAATTAAACTCAATATTTATCCTTCTCAATGGTATTTTTTGTTGTCATACATAAATTATGCAGGTAAGTCAAAACACAATGAGCAAATCAGATGAGAGGCATCTCAGTACTGGCATTAGCACAGTTAAAGCTCATTGAATGATGCAATAGACAACAAAGGCGCGCATAAACCTCTCAAATCTAAAACTAAAAAATACAACAAAACTCTTTACTGAAAAACACTTAAAATAACACAAAAATTCAAAATTTACTGCCTAAATGCAGTCTTACGCAAAGGATGTTGGGAACTGAAAATCCCCCTAACCAGTCATGTTCAGTAAACTCAACAATAGGTCCGATATTATAGGGTTTTGCGTTCTACTCAACAATGTTAAGTTGACCAGTCAAACACTAAGTAAAACTGACAGATCTACATTTTTTGTATAAATAACATAGTTAACTTACGTTAATACAGTTACTTGCATTCTTTATGTACTGTGAACAAGGACAATTTTTCTGAGTGTGTATACCTGTGATTTCTTCGGCACTAAAAGTGAAAACTGAAGATAACGCAAACATGACACCATTGACAGACAACACAATAAAGGGGGGGGGGGTGTTACACAAGTTAAAATTGCGTATTTCTTTGGATTTAAACGTTCTTGGAAACAATTGGGATGATGTGTTTTCTGCAGGTTTTAATGCAAAATTCTAACATATTGTACTTTAATTTTACTTGCATTTTTCACCAAATGGTCTCAAGGTCAACTTGGTGGTTGTTCCTTTCCCAGCTGTTCTTACAAAGTAACTTAAGACTATTTAGTCATCCAAGGCATATGTTTCCTAATAGGATACATTCACACAACAACTGTGTACTAAAAACAAAAAAGTTTTCCTTTGTGTTTTTTTTTCAAGTTCTACATACAAAAGACAACATTGTGAAAACGTATTAATCTTATATTACCAGGCCAGTAGCTGTCAATGTGATTTAGTAAAAAACTGCAGTTCCGCACATATGCATTCTTCTAAAGAGAAGTGAATACAAACAATCAAGATGGAAAAAGCATCGAAGAAAGACCGGATTTTAGACGAACAATGACACAAACCAACAACGGCTTTTCAAAAAGTTTTTCCCAAAACGCAGTTGTGTAAACCAATGACCAAAGCGCATAAAAAGTTTTCATTGTCTTAAAAAGTCTTCATGTCTATCTAATACAAATCTATAAGGCTGTGTCGCTTTGATTGATGGCACACACCTTCAGTTGCTCTCTTCTTAACTTCTTCCTTGTCGTTCCCCAGAGTTCCCCGTCTCTCAGCCGCATGTCCCCTTGATTTCAGCTGAAAGGGGGCTTCTTTTCCTTGACCTTTAAAGGTTAAAGGCTTGCTCTGCTCAGTCAGTCTTTTCTCTCTTGGTGGTAGATGGGGGCACATTGAGAAGAGCAAAAATAAGAGTGTTCATTATTGATGACGGGACGTACACACCCCTGAATGTCTGATTTTGTCACCTTGTTCTTGAGGGTCAGGAGCTCTAGTCTGGATCAGAACGGCCACTGTGACAGTGAGATTTCCTCTCGCCACTGAGGTCAAAGGTCAGGCTTGAGGAGCAGCAGGGGAGGAAAGGCAGAACTCAACTGTGCTGGAATATCAACTCCTCTCTGTTCAAACTTTCTTACATTTACATGGAGACCCACTCTCGAGGCTTATTTCTGCCTTTCAGGTTCACAGAGTGAGGAGAGAGAGTTTTCTGGAGATGGTCGAAAGGTATTTTAAGTGAGTTTAAGATCTGTCTATATAGTATATGATAAAGTATACAGTTTTTTATTATCCATTAGAGGTGTTTACTAAGGTAAGCATTAGTGTAACTGTATAGAAAGGTCATATGACTTTACACGACTGTAATATATAGAAATTAATAGAGATACAGAAGTGATTTGGAATGAGAAAAAACACTTTTACATGTTAATCTTTATCTTTATTTTTCCTGCAGCCATATTAATATGGTTGGGGTTATGAAGAAACCCATAACCTATTAATATTAACATATTGAAATATTAATTTTCTGTGTTTTGCACACAAGTGATGCAAAAAAAAACTAAATTCACTTGAATTCATTCGTTTCTGCTTTGTACTGCTTGAGTTGTTAATAACAGACTAACAGCAAATACTTCACACTATACCAGGTCACATTTAATAGCTCATACAATAACAAACATTACAGGAGTATTATTAATCTGAAATTAATTGCAGTTTTTTCTACCCGACAAATAATTTGTCTTTTGGCAAATGAGTTTCCTAAAGCAAAGACTGATATTTTCCCCATTAGTTTGAAACACTGGTTTGCAGTAAATCTAGCCTACAACTGAATTTACTTCTAAACATGGATTTTTTTAAAACTAATAAATTAACTAAAATTTGAAAAAGTATTAGAATAAGGTATTGATTCAGATTGACTCTTAAATCACCATGAAACAGACGTGTGCTGTTATTCAATGAAACCTTTTACCGTGATAATTCATTTTGCACAATATTCTTACCATGATCAATGGCAGTACCATAATAATTATAGATAAAAGTAATATAATTTCTCCTAAATAACAGTATACTTACATATTCCGCTGAATAAATTATTTACTGACATATCATCCATAATTCATTTGTGAAATAGTTAAAATATTAGTTAAGTTTCTTGTATGGTTTTGTTTTTATGTAATTTTTCATTATTTGTAAATATCATTTGGTGTTGAAATAAGCTAATGAAAACCAAAAACAACAATGCAACGCAGTTTTGCGGTAATACCGTACACCAGGGCTTCTCAAAGTCTACTTTCAAAGGTCCAAATCTGAATTCACGAGTGTGTCAAAGGTCCGGATAATTGGTTGTTTCAAAATTAGTTTTTAATACACATCCTTATTACTTTTTTTAATGAATTAACATTACTTTTTTGAAAACAATAGAGTATTTTGCATTTAAAGTACTTTTACAACAAATCCAAAAGTGGAAAAACATACCAAGAGGTATAGGCCAAAAATAAAATGGTGCAAAATACAGAGCAGAGTAGGTATGATGACAACATTTTCAAACACCCCTAAGCTCAAAATGGATCACATGACTAGACAGAGCTGAAAATTCCCTTTACGACGACACCTGAATTGTGAAAATCAGTTGAGGATTGGGAAAGTTATGATATTTATAATACCGAGGAATATAGTAAAATAGTTAACATAAACTACAATAGAAGTCGTGTGATCGAAAATGCTTATTATTCACACATTTTTGCTTGTAACTTCCTTATTTGATCAGATATTTGCATGACATTTGAATAGAGAATGTAGAATTTTGTTAGTTCTTTCAATGAAAAAGTGCAAAAAAAGATCTAAATGATATTATGCTTGTTCACTTTGTCATATCCACATTTCAATTACCCATTTCAATAGGCCTACTGTCATATCAAGTGTTCTTAGCCTATTCATTTAGACAGAGTTACAGGCTAGTCCTCAGTAATCTACCTCGAAGTGATGTAAACTATGTTACAGTTTTGACAAGCATGTCAGAAAAACCATGATATACATATTAAACTACATAGCATCAGTAATCATTTCAAGAAAAACACCGTCAGAATGAGTTGAATACAGACGATGTTTTTTTTTAGAACGACGCCTGCAGTACATTCGCTAATCTACCCGCCACAAATGTTACTACCCAATTTCCGCGATTTAGTTAAATACTTTCTCCTCGATGGATTTCGATGGAATTCGTCAGTAACAAGATAAAAGCTTTGTATTTAGGTCCACCTATCTTTCAGAAGTGTCCAAAGCTTAGATGAAGCCCACCGACCGGTTGAACGCAACGGAAATTTTCTGAAAGCCGCGGTGACCTGAAATCACATAAGGGGCTGAAATCCCGAAGTGTCCAACGCTTCAGGGGCTTGCACTCGATGTAGTTACCGTCGTATTCAGGGAAAACATCCTCCCACCAGGCGGCCAGGAGAAGATATTGAATGACATACACATTTTAGTACCACGCGGTTTGGAACACATTTTTGAGTCAGAATGTTCGCCGCGAGTGGTTGCTATGTCATCATACCTATTATGTGAGAAATGGCACTGTCTGTTCTCAATCAGTTTGACATTTCCACTTTTTATAATTCAAACTGTCTCGTTACAAATTAAACAGAACAGCTTTGTGCTGGATTGGGGCAAAATGAATCCGTACCTCTCTGTCCAGTAATCTTTAAAAGCTCTGTTTTCTTCGACTTTTCTTTTTTTTAGAAACGGACATCCTCACCTATAGAACCGCGCACGCACCTCGGTGAAGTGTCGTTATATTAACCCGCTCGATTACGTCAAACGTCATACGCTTACTGGATTTCACGGAAGCAATTGACATCGCGAGAGCGATTCAAAAGCTTACAGAGCAGGCGGGTCTCGTCTCTTTCTCTCTCGCGGTCATGTGATGTCATGCGTCGATTGGTCTGAGCGCAGCGGCGCCACAAGTCAAACAAGCGGGTCCGGATTTAACTCCCTCCAGGTCCGGATCCGGACCGGGGTCCGGACTTTGAGTAGCCCTGCCATACACCATCATAAAAGGCTCAGCAATTGTCATGAAATGTGAAACCATTCACATCAAAATGTTTCAATTTCTGAGTGAAACTGGATTGTCAATGTAAAAACCATGCAGGACAGGAATTGGTTTGATCAATCAGAAATTGATTCGATTGTGAAAGTGGACGTTCCACACCAGAATCAAGTTTGTACTAGTTGAACTACCCCCCTCCTGAAGCAGTACCCATCTTTAAGGAGGTTCTTAGTCAAGCTGTTATATTTTGATAACAGAATGTGATTATTTTAATGTGGATCTACATGAAGTAATTGATATCGGGCACAACATGTCCAAGAACATTTTGGAAATGTAAATGTTTTTTTTGGACTTTGTGTTGGTTTGAAATGTACTGTATTGTAGTACTCGCTGTCTTTTAATAGCTCTTTGTGTGTGCTGTTGTGATGCCAGGCCCAGCATTAGGCTAAGTGGATGGCAGAGACAGTGGCAGAGCTACAAAGACAACCAGCTCCATCTTTACTGCAGTGTTCCTCTAGATCTCCTTTAATCCCACAAAATACAAAGAGCTCCCATCCCAAATCATGTCAACATGCGTCTCCTTTTTCTTCCAATGCCTAAGTCAACGGATATGTGCTCGAGATACAGTGAGAGAGAGAGAGAGAGAGAGAATAGTAGATCTGATGGTCATGGTGAAAAGGATTACAGGGTCTTGAGGGACTAGCAGACATGGGAAATGATGGAAGTCCACAATCTTTGCTTGTCCTTTTGCCAGGGGACATGAAAGAATCAGCCAATCCTTTAAATCGGCCCGAACGGCTGTGTATTTTTATACCATGTGTGATATCATTATATCTGTGGCTTGTTTTTCCTGTGCCGTGACTTCTTGCCCTCTTGCATTGCATCATTTTTTTGTGTGTTACGTCTAATCATGTTAATTCTTGCAGATATGGGGGAAGAGGGCTTTTGTGCCAGTTGCGTAGTGGTTTGTTGTTCTTCTCTGTAGCACATTACATAGATATTTCAGTGGCTTGAAAGCGTCCTAGATATGACCTTGTTTAAGAAACTAAACTTCACATAATAATCTCGGTAAATTACCATAAAATAACCAGAATGACTTTACCAGTACGTGCTTTTCATGCAAGCATGTGTGATCTGTTAACTGCTATTTACTGGTCACTAAAGACTGTATTTGTGAAAGCAGCTAATGGCAAGAGTCCAAATGGGATTCAGAGTCTTGGTGGGTTAACAATGATCTCTTGTTTGTTTAAGAGAAATATCCATATTTGCTACCTTATTAATGATTATGTCTAGCATCCGTTAACCCTCGGCTGCGCGTGAACCAGAGGCTTGTTTTTCCGGCAAATGACGCTGGTGACGAACGCAGCATTTTTCATTTTGTTCCAATAGGATACCGTGTCCTCTGTGCGGGCCAGACGGAAGCCACTCCTCGATAAAGGCACACGACGGCCCACCTGGAGTTTGCCAAAAGGCATTTGAAGGACTCTCAGATCATGAGGAACTGTTGAAACAAAGATTGAACTCTTTGGCTTATAGCAAGCGTCATGTCTGGAAGAAACGGGGCAACTCTGTGAATGTCCTTGAGTGGCCCAGCCAGAGTCCAGACTTGGACATCTCTGGAGAGATCTGAAGATGGCAGTGCACTGATGTTCCCCATCCGACCTGATGGAGCTTCAGAGGTCCTGCAAAAAATAATTATTATATAAAAAATAAATCCGTTCAACAGGAGAGACCCGCTTTTTTAAGGGGTTTAATGTATTTTCTACCTGTTTTGCCCATTTGTGATCTCATTTACTGTGTGTTGTATTTGTGACTTTTGCCTTATCAGCATTAATATCTTTGCAAACAAAGATCACAAAATTCGTAGATCTAGTCTCTTTATTTTGATCTCAAAATGCCACCCCAATAGGCTTTGTATGTGAAGTTATGCGTATGTATACCATACCATTTTTTTTTCAAGTTGTTTCGTGATCCATGCTGTAGTCTGTAGTTACTTATCTGCATTTGATATCGGCAATTTTTTTTAAACCAAAGCTTTTAATGTCTCTGTACAGTGTGTCCTCACAGACTGAATGGTTGCAGACTGCATCATTGTCATATTTTTGCATTACCCCGTACAGCTGGTGCCATTGTCATGCCACAGTGAGCAATGACAAGAAGTTTCAACCCAAGTAAATGCCACTTTACTTTATCACGTCGAGACCGCATACCCGCAGGCCATAAATGCAGCGGAGCCTGGCTAATTACATTCCTTAGCATGTATTCATTACTTATTCCGATAATGGAAAAATACACTCATTATATTGATAATATATTAATTGAAATGTAACGCAAATATGATCTGACCAAATTAGGTCGCCATGCAGTTGTTGAGTAAATACCGTTGCTCTTAGCGTTCCGCCTGAGCGATTGAATACGTCTTTTGAAGTGAACGTGGACGGTGTTTGTGTGTGTTGTGCTGCGCTGTGCTGGGTGTGTGTTGATGGTGATGTGACGGGACTTCTCTCTCCATTAGAGGACTTATGTTCCCCCTTCACACACTTCTCCTGTCAGCCACTTAATGAGTATAGAGCTGTTTTGAAGTTTAGATTAGTTTGTTGTATTTTCATGTCAGGCTGAAAGAGACGGACAGACAATTTGAAGTGAAATTGTGCGGTATGAGATTTGTCTTTAGGCAGGAAATAGGTTTTACCACCTTACCACCCTACAGGACAATACTGACCTTAAAAAATTTTTCTGACATAAAGACAGTGTGAATCAGCTTTGAACGAGCAGCATTGTTTAATATGTTGACGACATTTCAACTGAAAAATTGAGAGGACACGAGAAATATAGTACGATAAAACATAGTACAGTATATAGTAAAAGCTATAAATATAGTTCGATAAAAGCTAGTATATAGTAAAAGCTATAAATATAGTTCGATAAAAGCTAGTATATAGTATATAGTAAAAGCTATAAATATAGTACGATAAAAGCTATAAATATAGTAAGATAAAAGCTAGTATATAGTATATAGTAAAAGCTATAAATATAGTACGATAAAAGCTATAAATATAGTAAGATAAAAGCTAGCATATAGTAAAAGCAAATTATTTATATCAAATTATTTGCGTTATTCTGAGTAAGCTAATATTACGATTAAGGTGTTTACATGAGTAGCTTTAAGAATATACCTTTCATGTTTCGTGTTTTACATGTTACACTACATAGTTTGATTAACGGCATACGTCATTACGTCCCTAAGCGACGCCGTTCGACGTTCCCTCCATAATTTCATGTATCAACAAACAGTTCGTCTTCGCCATGGTACCACATACAGTTTTTGGTGTTTCATTTATTTTCTAGAATTTATGAATCTTTCTTGTTTCCCGTTTGGACCAAAAATGCGTTTTCTTGCTTGAAGCCATGTTGTTTGCCGTAAAACGAAACGGCTGGCCACTGCCGTGCATGTGTAACCCGTCGCAAAGTGTTGGAAAGTTTCTACGCACCGGTAATAGTGCGATTAAAGTGTGTACATGTTCGATAACACGACTAAAATAGGAGTACTCCACCCGTCTTAATTCGATTTGTGTTTACTACGATTATGAGTTTAGACGGATTAAGCAAATAAAAAAGATCTGTTTACATGCTCCATTCTTAATCAGAGTATTGTCTTAATCGTGTTAATATCGGATTATTGTTGTCCATGTAAACGTGGTCACTGATACGAAATTAGACTTTATTTGGACAGCATGTTAACACTGTCTAAACCCTATCTTCTATGTAGTGTTTTACGTGTCATTCACCATGTAGAATAAAATAAATGTACGAAATGATATGAAGCACTGCTTTAGCGGCTTTCATAGTGCATAGTGAAGGGGGCGGGCCTCTTCGAAATCTAAAGCAGATTTGATCGAACAAGAACTTTGACGAGAGGTTGAAGCGTAGCATGATTTCTAGAATTTCTTGAGCGGACATGTCAGTTTTTATCTTCTAAATGCGAACTTCGTCAGTGCATAGGAGCATATCAGTTTATTGATGTCATTAAGGCTAACATATTTTTTTTATAAAACAAATACAACTTTCATGTCATTTTGACATCAGTGGGTCTTTAACATTAAATTAATGTCATTATGTGTTACAAAAGATAAATCAAATGGGATTTCACAAACAAACATTTGTTTTAAATTTTAATTATAATAAATAAACGTATTCTACTCCGAAATGTATTTGCAAAAAAATTGTATTAAGACAATCATTTCTGGACTATAAACTTGGCACCAGATATATGCATAAAAATGTAAAGCTTTGATGTTTCCATATGAACCATAAGGTCAGCCAGAAGAGTTGTTCACATCTACAGTAGTTTGTTTGTTAATTTGTGTATTGTTTTTTTTAAGATTCTAACCAACCTTTTCTTGTAAACATTTTTAATATAATTCAGATTTAATGATATGCCGGTATCGTGGGAAACACTGACATGAATCCACCACAGGTGTTTTGATGTAATATGATTAATGTTTAATAATTATTTGAATATTAAATATTTATCCACATATGCCATTCTGAGACTGCTGTAGACTGACTAATTTGTTTGCATTTTTCTTCCGACAGGGCAAACAGTCTTTTTATTTTAGCGCATATTCCTTAGTGATAAGGAACACTTTTTTTTGCTAAACATGTTTTACAATTTATGAGTTGCGGCTTGTTTATACATTTTGTTAACAATGTGTGACGTCATATATCCACTAAAACTAAGTTCTAAAATAAACACTATGCAGCACTTTCAACAAAGTTAAATAGAGCTAGACACACTCACACCCCTTTTCTTGGACAAAAAATAATGAGTATGTACAGTAAGGGCATTCAGGGTTTCTTCAGAGGTTTGCAGCTTTATTTGCATAAAGTTCAAAATCCTTGAAGTGCTAAAACTCTTTATCTGTCAGATATATTGTTAAATAGCTGTAAGCCGTGCTTTAGGTAAAAGCGCCGCCACTCCATAAAGCCCAGAGTTCTTCACAAAACCTTCTCTGTCGTACACAATGACCGCTGAATACAACCCACTTATCTAATTCTGGCCAAAGTTTGATCGAGGTCGTTCAACTTCTGGTTGAAATGTTTTTGTTCTAATCCTTTCTTTTCAAGTCAGTCTCAGATCTAGCACTCTGTCAAAAGCTTCTTAAATGTGGTGGAGCCATCTTTGAGGTCATTGCTTTCTGTGTTCAGTTTTATCGCCGCCTCTTATTCACTGTCCAGAAAGAGGCAGAGCTTAATGTAGTCAAGGCTTACAGCGGATAATGTACCTATAAGTAGTTTAAGCTAGAATGTGTAATATTAACTACACATTAAATTCTTTGATGGATAGATATTGTCATTAATGGCTATCAAGACGGGATATTTGCACTTGTATTTATTACTTTCGATGTTGTTTTAGTCTGTAAGATTAACTATTATGGCGGTAGAGAGTCAATATACGGGAAACTTAATTGTATTACATGTTGTGTAAAATATTGAGAAAAACGAATAAATAAATAAAAATATATAAAAAAAATATATATATATTGTGTGTTAGAAAATATACTGTAAACCTAATGTGAAACATAAGATAAACACTACAGTAATATTTAAATGCACATTACAAATGCACATACGCTATTAAAAAACATTATTGCCATTTGTGCAGTACATAAACAATTCTTAAATGTCTAACACAGCTCCAGCGGTTTCAGCTGTCAACATTTGGGGACCAAAACCCGCGATCGCGTCCCGAGGGGTTCCCCGGGGCCATTCCCCAATGCCATTCCCCAACGCTTTCTGGTCCCCGTCGGTCCGTGCACGACAACCCTTCCGGTGGAAATAACTGAAATACAGCATTTTCACAGGAAAAATATCAAAAAGGGAGGGTGGCGAGTGTTTAACACGTCATTCATGCGAATAAGACCCTCAAGTAATATATAGCGAGTGTGGACACAGCATAAGTGTTGAGGGACTAAAATGAACTGTGCTTAAAAATGGTTGGCTATATAAAAGGCTTAAGGCGTTTGAAACACATGACAAAAAAAATCAAGCGTCTTGAAACCTCTTGACACTTTTGGTGGGGCTAAATTAAAACCGTTAGCAAAGGAAAGAAAGCAGTGCAGAGTTGTTTTTAGTTTAGTTTATCCAACTCAAAAGCAGAGGTTACATGTTTTTTCTAAAGTTTAATAGCCTGTAGGCTTGGACTCTGAGATTACAAATACCCAGATCAATATTGCATCTAAAAGCAGGTTGTATAAATACATGTTCTTTTAAAGTAGTAACCTTTTCTCTGCTTTATTGATATCTGAGCTCCTCAACAGGCTGTAAAATACATGCACCTCATACAGTATATTTCAGGCACATTCAAAGTCTTCTCGATTATATGAAAGCTTGTGTCATGATGACATGCCATAAAAGCGATGGCAGTCGTTTCTTGCGTGACATCAATTTCTCACTGCGTCTTTCAAACTTATGTGTTGTGATTCCACCGCTGTTCTGTTCATCCTCCCGAACCTTGATTTCATCTCTTTGCTCGTCCTCTTTCCGTCAGTTTAATCAACGCTTTTAATTACCGACACTTTCGGTCGCCTCGCGTTCTCTCAGTTGTCACCTTCGGGACATCCTGCAGTAGAAAAACCGGGTACCAAAAAAAGGTTGTCGTCCTCCCTCGGGTCTTGGAACAGGCTCTGTAATAGCCGGATTCTGCCAGTCGGTCAGATCTATTGCCAGCTCTCGTCTCCGCCATCCCGCCGGGTGTCTCCTACGTTGTCTTGATAAATGGATTTTTGCTTTGACTCGAATGTGTCCTTTTAAGATGCGGTGGGGCGAGGACGCTTGGGCTTATGTTCCATCAAGCCTTAGTCGCATCCTCAGGGTCACACAAACGTATAGCTTAGATTCGCTCAGGTTTCCCTGTAATGATGCATTATGCATTGCTATTATAAAAGTCCCATGTCTAGATTTACTCGGACATTGACTTTTTGAGGTGCACTCTTAGTTTTGATCATATCGAGTTTAAGCGCGTTATTTCAGTGACATTGGCGACATCAAACAGAGTTGCTGAATAGCCAAAAAGACATTTTGGATACAGGGTTTGGCCCTTAATAGCTTGAGATTGATGTCAAATGCCATTTAAAAGTAGTATGTAGTGTAGTGTATTCTGCTGAAATAAGCTTTTTTTTTTGCATGCAGCATTTTATATTCTGCACCAAGGCCTCTTTAAGAATGTGTTCTAACCAGACGCGATGCAGTAAGATTCCAGTGATTTGTGTGTCCAAAATGAACTCGACAACACTCTTAAAAACAAAAAGGTGCTCATGCTGCCACAGAAGTTTTGGGCTGAATGGTTAAATGAAGAATGTTTAACATCCAAAGAACCGTTCTGTTTCATTTTGTTGTAGAAAGAGGTTCCAAAAGAGAGACAGACTGAAAATATTTCTTGTATGGCCTCGCTGTGAAAAGCCTTTTGTAGCAGCATTATATTTAAGAGTGTCTTTTGGCTATAGTATTTTACCAGTGAAATATCTCTCAGCCATCACACTGTCCTTCAGAAATCTCTTCCTTTGTGTTGCATTGTTTTGCCTTGTTATATTTGTTCGCAAGTGCAAGAATGACAGACTCATTAGAAGGCACAAAACACATTTTAGAGTTGTCTCTCCATGTCTGTAAAAATTCGTCAGATGAGGACAGCGTTTCTCAGCTCTGTCGTATCGCATTTGGCCGTCTCTGACACCGCCGATAGCCGAGAAAACATTAAGGTAGTCGACTCGTAAATATTTGATTCGCCCGGCAGTGGAGATGGAATCAGTTTTAATTGTTTAAGAAGTTCAGCCCACGTTCAAAAATTAAAACGTTTCAAAATAACAGACGTTAAAGTTCAGAGATGCACCGTTCAAGCTGATGTTTGAGAAAACGTGGGTGTAATTATTGTGCGTGGAAAACAAAACGGCTATAACCTGCCATCAGCGACCATGCATTTAACATGCTTTGTGGTGTTTCAATGTCTGTTTAAAAAGAGAACGGGTATGTATAAAGTTTTTTTCAAATTCTATGTCAATTCCATCTGGCTAATGTCTATTTGACGTCTGCATTTACATCTGCAAGACATAGTTTGCTCATCTGCAATACGTCTCGGAGACGTCTGCTGTCATACGTCATACAGACATCTATAAGATGTTTATGATATAGAATGGACTGCTCTTTCTAAGATGTTAGCAGATGTTTTTACACAGCAGATGTTTTTCAGATGTCCAGATCTTTAGCAGACGTTTTACAGACGTCTCCGAAACGTATTGCAGACGAGGAAACTATGTTTTGCGTTTGTCTTGCAGATGTAAATGCAGACGTCAAACAGACGTTAGCCAGATGTAGTGTGCTATCTGGGAAGATTTTGCGTAAAGCTTTGCTAAACTTTGTACTCTTTTACGATATAGAAACCGAATGCGCGGGTACGTTACAACAACTACACGGGCATATTGATGGACTAATAATGAACACAGTTGTCCTGGTTAACACCGTGTTGTTTCATTTCTGTGTGTTTTAGATTCTCCCTCCTCATTCATCGCACGAGCCGAGCGAAAACTGAAGGTAAGTGTATTTATCGCATGGCTTTGACAATGAAATCAGCTGGGTCCATTGATTTTTTTCTTCTCCTCGCTGCTTTTTTATTTGAGGGACTTGTAGGCAAGTTGATTACAGATAAAACAAGTAGGAGAAGCGGTAGCACACGCTAGACGAATGGTTTGTTAGAGGTGAGGAGCAGTAAATGAGCCCAGCAGATGTTTCTGGATGCTGTCGCTGGTTGTATTACGGTTTATTCATTTAGTCTTCGGTCGTGCTACGCAGATACTTATCAGGTGTTCAGAGAGCAGCATGTATTGCTTTATTCTCAGGAGACTGCGGTACGAGGGCTTAAGAGAATGAAATACTATTTCTGTTGTTCTGTTTTTGAGTATTAAACACGGGCTGTTCGCCTTTTGTCGTTTTTCAGTCAGGTGGACATGCTTATTCAAAGAGACGAACGATAGATGGTACATAAACCGGTCACAAAATATGATCTCATTTTCCAATTTACAATTATTGACAGTTCAAATAAATAACAAACAATATGTTTATTTGTTGAACAGACAGTTTACACAGTGTAGGGTGGTTTAAGAACAGTATGAACTGGAGTCAGAGGTGATCTTGAACTTTAGTCAATGAAGCAAGATTGAAGGTGCTGAGCAGAGCAGCATATTATTTGTGACCCTGCCTGTGAAAACGCAGCTAAAGTCATTTTCGTGTATTATTGTTTTCAACACAAAATCATCCTACATAATTTAAAGACCATTCTGCGAAAATATAACCTTGATATCTTCAATATTGACTAGGTAAGGCCATGTCGAAGATTGAAATCAACGTCGGAATGAATTGGAATTAACTTATTTTGTATTTTTTGTGCAAAATAATAAAAAAGAGTTTCAATAAAATCATTCATTTCAGTATGTAATAATCAAAAGTGTATGTCACATTAATATCACATTATCTATCATTTACAGCAATAAACACACATTACATGCACTCTTAAAAATAAAGGTGGTTAAAAGGTTCTTCACAGAGTGTATGGCATCTTCTTTGTGGAACCAAAAATGGTTCTTGTATATGGCATCGCTGTGAAGAACCTTTTAAGAAACCTTTATTTTGAGTGTAGAAGAACCATTTTTGGTTCCACAAAGAACCATTCAGTCAAATGTTCTTTAAAGAATCATCTCTTTCTTACTTTTTTATTTGAAGAACCTTCTGTTTCACATAAGGTTCTTTGTGGCGAAAAAAGTTCTTCAAATAGAAAAATAAGAAAGAGATGGTTCTTTAAAGATGGTAAAGGTTCTTTATGGAACCATCTAGACTAAAAAGGTTCTTCCATGGGATCATGAAGCACCTTTCATTTTATGATTTTCCTGGATTTCAGAGGGTCACATTTCTGTAGAACACAAAAAACAACAACAATTCTTTCTTTGAAACAACTTAAAATTTCACAGTAATATCATGTCAGCCACCACTACACTTCATCGTGTAAGTTGCGTAACCAACGCAAGATTTGACACTTGAAGTGTTATTGTGGCTGTCAAGATTTCACTGTGAAACTTTTATTAGGTGTAAATAATGCTGCGTTCAAGACTTCTCAGATTTGGGATATTTCCCACCACAAACCCGGAAGTAACATCTTGATTTAGTAACATTAAAACAAGTATTTATTAAAACGGTGCCATTCCAGAAGTTATTTCTGGGTTAAGGTGGGAAATATCCTAAATCCAAGGTATCTGTCGAGGAACGCCACAGAGAACAGCAGATGCAGATCAAATCGAGCTATGTTAAACAACTAGAACACTATACTTTAAGCAATAAAAAACAGAGATTGGACAACGAGAACAAGACAAGAATGTGGCTGTGTCCGAAATCGAATACTGTGACAGTACGTACTGTATTTTTGAAAGTTCATGCCTATCGGCCGTTAAAACAGTACGTTCTATATAGTATGAGTGGGTGTAGTAGTAATACATTTCGTCCATACCTGCGTCCGTCATGTGACCCGTATGCTCTTTGACCTATGACGTATAAACAACAACCCATACGTGAGCGTTGATAAAAACATCATTAAGTCACGAGAAATTCATTTATTGGCACTTACATTAAAAACGGGTTTAAGTTTTCCGCTATATTTATTTGATTTACTTTTTTGATATTTGACCGTTGCTCAACTCCCGTGGCATCATGTGATAGATGAGTGTCCGTCCGATACACACTCACGAATCTCGGCGGAAGCAGAAGACCATCCGCGGTATTTCAGTTTTTGCATACTGAGGTTTCGGATATACTATCCATGACTCGTAATCATTTTCACCTACTATATATAAAATGGGAAACGGAGTCCATGGGGGAACACAGGAGAAAACAGGCATGGGGGCAGATGGAAGCGTGACAGTGTCTCGAACACAGAATGAGTCACAATATTCTTTGCAGGCAGACGAAAGTCAACATTGAGCTGTATGGAGAAAAGGTATTTAGCACCCCGACATCAGAACATCACCCCATTTGTGAATGGCCATCAGGGTTTGATGCTGCTTTATTACATGAGATCCTTGGCAATTTAATATCATCAGTGTTTACTAGGACATTTTACAGGTGAATATAAATATATGTAAAGCCAGGTAATTGTCAATTGAAGCTCAACAACAGTTGGGTGATGCAACAGTACAAGCATTATTTACAGGATTCAAAGCACTGCTTTTGTAATAGATTCCTCGTTGTTGAATTATACATTCCCGTCTGACCTAAAATCACCCGCGGTGAGCAATTTCCCAATTTTATGCGTAATCCAGCATAAACGTCTCTGTTTACTGCAAGAATACACAAAAGCATATGTTCAGGCTCTTACAGTATCTGTCAGAGTGAAAGAAATTGGATAAGGTGAAACTAGGCACTTTTCCACTGAAAACATCTGACTAAAAATGTACTGAAAAAATCATGTAAATATGAAGCCGGCTGGTTGGAGATTGATATTTAAGTTTCTCAGGTTTTGTGTTGAGTTCAATCAAACTCCGGACACTGGGTTGCCAGCATCATTCTTTACCAGTTGAGCTACAGAAGCCATTTGAATGCTTGTGAATATAAGATGTATTGTTGTACTGATCTGACCAACTCATCTGTGGTTGAAGGTCAAAACGACAGTTTCAGTTCAGTTTCAGAACGCGCATCGCAGAGCAGATCAAGGCGAACATTTGTGTTTATAAAGCATATACTTTTTTAAATGGCCGATCGTTTCGCTAGATAAGACCCTTATCCACCGTCTGGTATCATATAAAGCCCCTTGAAGCTGCACTGAAACTGTCATTTTGACCTTCAACCGTTTGGAGTCCACTGAAGTCCACTATGTGGAGAAAATTCCTGGAGAGTTTTCATCAAAAACCTTATTTTCTTTTCGACTAAAGAAAAAAATACATAAACGTCTTGGATGAGAACAGGGGTGAGTAAATAATCATGAAATGTATGTTGAAAGTGGACGATTATCCGAAGTCTTATCAGGATCACTGTTTGTCTAGAAACACACATGCTTCACGGATGCTAATTTACGTCGACATGTCTGGTATGCGAAAGCGACCTGCAATTCCAAATCCAAGGCCCAAATGTATTATTATAGGAATCCTTAGGCCAGCGAAGGTGCGTGATGTGTGTTGGGTTAAAGACAGCAGTGACTCCTAATGTGATTCATGACTGATGATGTGATATCTGATACGTTGATATCATGCGATGATTTATGAAACCAGCTTCAATCTCACATGTGTTCACTGTTATTAAAGTCTTATGGAAGAATAGTGTGCAGTAAAAGATATATTTTTAACACCCTAATATTTTGGGTTTGTCATTTGTGGTTAAATCTGTTTACCTCTGTATTGCTCCGTCCTAACTCCTTTTATGGATTGACATATACTTATATTTTCAACAGCTTAAATTATAAATCATTACAGACGGTTTCAAAGCAACAACACAAACAAACGTTACTGCGCATGCACGCATTCATTCAACAAACTTGTTTACTAAAAGGAACATTCAAGAAATTTCAACCAATCGTTTTTATATTACAATTATGATACGATAAAATAATGATATAAATTTAATTAAATATAAATAGTTATATTATTAGACACTAACCAAACACAAATATCTTAACTGCAGTCCAGTCACGTGTGTCCGATGAAACGGTCTATAAGTTCAGCATTGCGAATCGCCTAAGAATGTAGCAAGACCCAGTTTTTTATCTACTTGCTCTTATTTTGGATCACTTTTAAACCACGTTGAAGCTTTTTAATTATTGGTTTGATAAAGCCATGCATACAGGGAATGTGCAAGACGTCCTGAAACGTGTTATGTATGCGTGACATCTGCATGCAGTGGCACACTGTAAATTTAAAGTCTCTATAATTACGAAACACTGAAATCTACAGGACACAAGTGGCCACAGGGGGCGCTTTTGAGTCGCGTGAAGTACAAATGTGCAACAGTCTCACTCGATATATGGACAGAAAAGGACTTTACATTAAGAACAACTAATTGACATCGTTTGAGTTTTAAAGCACGAGGCTCTTTGTCCTAAAATAAAGAAAGAATGAAACAACCTCAGGCTATTTAGCGGCCACTTCTCACTTCATTGTTCTTCTTTTCTGACTTGATTTCCATTTTTCTTCTAGATTTTCCAATTAATGGGAAAGTTCTGCTTGCTATTAAAGGTATTTTTCTTTTTAAAGGTTTGAGTTTTAAAACCTTGACACTTTTATGAAAAGTAATTTAGCTCCCACTTGTCGTTCTTTAAGAAAATCAATTGATCTTTCTTTACTTCTTTTATCGCTCATTATTCATCCCTGATTTATTTTTACTTTTAGTCAGCTTCACAGTACGAAGAGGAATATCTGGAGTCATTATGTAAAACTGGTGGATAGCGTCTGATGGGTTATTAAAGTCGCCGCTCTTTGGCGAAGGGAGATTATTCTCGTTTTTTTGCTTCGTTTTTAACAATAAGGTTAAACCGTGGATTAGGTTTTTTCTAAAAGCACCGATAGTTGATAACACACCCTAATTCCTCACAGTTCAACAGGGTTTTATAAAAATCACTCCCGAGGCCTGTTTAAATGAGTTTTCTCCTCCTGGAATAATTTGGCGGTTCAGCTACACGGTAAATGGGGTCAATACTTGATTTAAACCCATTTTGGATATCTGACGGGCACACGTGCTTCGAGTACACATTCCTAATGGGCAAGAAGTAACTGTACTCCGACCCGTCTGAAGATAACCGACCGACTGTCAACCAATAAAGTTCACACAATTATGAGCGAGTTGACCCTTGTGTCTGTAATTACTCTCCGGTAGATGACCTTCTTGATCCGTGAGTTTCCTGTCAGCGCGCTCGGAAGCGTTCACTAAAGTGTAATTGAAGGCACCGTCGGCTGTTGTTAGTCTGCATTCGCGCTCCGAAATCATTTCTTTTTTCGCCTGAGGGAGCATATTTGTATTGAAAATAATTGTATTGCGTGTCCGCAATCTGTTGGTTTTATCTCATTATTTCTCTGTCCGTATTCCAAGTGGAGGCATCGTGTGTGTGTATGTGATAAAAGGAAAACCCTGAAGAAAACAGAGCTGTTGGCAGCGAGGCCCATCAGATGCACGAATTAGCGTTTCTGTAAGTACTCGTAGCTAAGCGTATCTCTTTGTGTGTGTGCCAACATGCTCTAAAATGCAGATGATTCAGATGCATTTGCAAACACGTGACCCTGTTGAACATACTTTGTGTGTGTTGGAACAGACTGAAGAGGGTAAAATGTTGTGTTATGGTATGGGATAATGTATAGCATGATGGTTGCTATCAGAAACCCTGACCGTACTGTAAGGGTTTATTCTTTAATAACAACCGAATGACTGTACGTTATCTCACTGTCAGAAGCCATTTCACACAGAAGGATATTTGTCACGGTATGGAAAAGAAGACAATCGCTGCTGCTGTTTCCTGCCAACTTTAAATTCTGTCATCATTTACTCACCTTCGAGTTGTTCCAAATGTGTATAAATGTCTTTGTTCTGATGAACACAGAGGAAGATATTTGGAAGAATGCCAGACAGATTTTGCGCCCCCGTTGACTCCCATAGTAGGAAAAAAACAATGGTAGTCAAAAGTGCCCAAAAACTGTTTGCTGTCCTACATTCTTCAAATTATCTTTAGAGGGAACAAAACATGTATAAAGTGATTTTTCTTACTATGATAGTCAATGGGGGGCAAGATCTGTTCGGTTATGAGCATTCTTCCAAATACCTTTCTCTATGTTCATCAGAACAAAGAAATGTATACAGATTTGGAACAACTCGAAGGTGAGAAAATGATGACAGAACTTTCATTTTTGGGTGAACTGTATATTAAAGCTGAGGCAAGTCAACATTTAAACAATACAAACACACAACTGTAAATGAATTATTTATATTGTCAAGATGACTCACAGTACCCGGATGACCCTAGGCGTATTTTTATCTGGAAGAAACATATCTGGTCACGACTGACCAATCAGAATCAAGGATACCAGAGCACTGTGTAATAATAGTCAGGTAGCTTGTAATAAATATGGGTTTTTCTATTCTGTCTGAGACAGAAATGATCTTATTTTTGGCATATCTAACTAATTTAGTTTGTAGCGCGAACAGCACAAAATGTTTGAGATCCAGCTTGTGCACACCGCAAAGTTTGAAATGTAATAGTAATGCAGGCAATGACAATAGTTGACCTGAAAATAAAAAATAAAGCCAACCTGACAAGGCATCTCACTAGTTTGACTAGTTGACTAAGTTTTCAACTGTGCGATATAGCACCCCCTGTGGTGATACACACAATGCAACATATATTTGCGACAACACATCAAAGAACAACATTGTGCTTGTGTAGCCAGAAGCATCTGTGTTCACATAAGCATGTTTCAGAGCCTCTGGAGTTTTGTGTTATTGTGCGGTCCCCCAAAAACCATCTCTTATTATAATCTAATTTGCATACAGCGTTAAAAGTCGTACGGGAACACACAAAAATTTCTGGTCTTGTAATGGTTGGACAGGGCTGGGAGTATCTAGCTCCCCACAAGCAGCGCTGCTTCTTAAAATAACCAAGAACCTCCAGAGCTTCCGAAGAAATCTTCTTGTAGACGGAAGAAATAATAAAATAATCATTCCAACAGGACATAAGCCGAGAGAAAACAGTCAAGGTGCCCCGTCCCTGAACGCCTTTGCATGTTGACACACTTTCTCAAGCTGTCCAGTGTTTCCAGTCTTCGCAGTAAAAGGCTTAGCTTGTTCTCCGGGTTTGGAGATCACTGGCATCAGTTAAATAGTCCCTCCTGCCCTCTGCTCAGATCATTATCGTCGGGCCACGGAGCAACGAAGCGCACCAGAATACTTCTGTTACCATGATCACCGAGACAGAGGCAAACGCTGCTTAGTTTGAAGAAGTCCTCTGTGTAATGCTTATATGAGGAGAAGATACACACGCCATGATCTCTGAAAGCATCTTACATTAAGTACTTTTTCTTGTAGACGCGCTCGTACCTTCAGAGACGGAGAGCTGGGAAGCGTCGCGGAAACACACCCTCAAATTTACATTTGTATCTTCCGACTTCTCCCGCTTGAAGGAAGAAGCAATATACGCATTCCTTACATGGCACATGCATTTTTGATGCTCGTCTGAGCCATGTTCAAATTCTCCCTCGTTACTTGTAATCCATAATTGAAGATACCTGTATAATTCCCTGTGATCTCGGCTTTTGAGCCTCGTAATGATGGTTTTTGACGTGATGATCGAATCGTCTCTGTTTGAAAAGAATGGAAGATAACCTCTCTGATGTTTCTTTTGACAATATTGGATATTTGCAATGAGGCTCCATGCCGCCCGACATCGCCGCGGTGGCACCGCAGCCAGAAAATCTCGACTGGCAAGGTAAAGTTGCAGCTTTGATATCAGGAGCGGTGACCCGTAAAGAGTACATTTCCTATTCTAGACGATACTCTATCACAGCTGTGCCTTCATGCATAACGCTTCATAATATTCCCAAAGTACTGCAATCGACTCGGGGCTTCTTACATGCTTTCATTGAAGCTGCATACTTTCTACAGTAGTAGATCAAATCTATAACGTTTGGAGTATAGTCTTATAGTAGATAGTTGAGTATACAGCTATTGCTAATTTGGTCACGCTTGGTGCCATTGTTTGTTTTGTTTGAGGCTTGCTATATCAGAACTGGTTTGGTAGAAAATCTTGAAACTTTCTTCTTAAGATTTTTGTTATTTCTTTATTCAATCCATGTAGAAAAACTAAATGAATGGGTAAAATACCTCTGGCATCAAGGCCATTGAAAATGTAGGCTTCATAACTGCTTGAATGTGTGGCCAGACAATAAAAGAGACATTCTGCAAATTCTCACAAAACTCCATCATTAATAGAATACAGCTTGTTCCAGTGTATATGCTTTTCACAGCATTATTATTTCTTTTTGGAAGACCTTTTGACTATAAAGCCCTTATATAACAGTTCTTTAAAGAGTAAATATTTAGTGATTTTTTTTTAGGCCCGTTTCACATTGCGCGCCTCTTTCTCTCTTCAAATGACCCGCGGTGCGTGCGCGGAAGTCCGAAAAGTTTTACTTTTCGCATCTCGATGCAGCGCCGAGGCGCCTAGAAAAATGTCGCCCCCTATTTGCGTGCACCTGTCGCGCCTACATTTAAAATAACCCGCCGAAAAGAAGCGAAATGTGAATCGGGCCTTAAGGTCCTACTTTGGTTAATGGAGTGTCCGATAACAAGTTTACTAACATACAAGTTGTAAAAACACTTTAATTTTCTAACAATAGGCAATTACTTCTTGACTGACTAAATGATTCGTTCGGCGATTCATTCGTCTAATCCCCTCCTTTCTGTCAGCCTACTCTGATCTGATTGGTCAGATGGTCAAGTCTGCTGTGATTGGTCTACCGCGTGCAGTGTCGCAAATGGAACGTAGGCATTACACAGAGTGACGCAAATCTGATCCGGAACCGAAATTCAATGACAGACGTTCGCGCGAGTCGACTCCTTTTTTCCCAAGCCAATAACTTTGTTATTCGTTCACTTTCAGCTTTACAACTTGGCAGACTGCTAACATTCACATACAGCAACTTTACACACTGCATGAAATGTCATTTTAAGGACATAGCAATAGTTACTCTTTAACACCGAGAGATCGGTTTAGACAGTCTATTGAATTTACAGTGAATAGCATGCACGTCATAACAGATGACACAAATGAAATGTTATGAGGGGGGAAATGGTAAAAAAGGGGGTGTTGGCATCTGCGCATACAAACAGTATTAGGTTTGAGCTGCCAACAGGAATGTCAATTATGTTCAATATTTACTGTAACTATTACCTACATCTTAATATTGTCTATAACCATTTCAATAATAAACATTACCATTATTTACAATTTACCTTCAAGCATAACACTTAGTCCCAGGTTGCTCAAAGCTGTCACATTTCTGCAATTAGCACACTGTTGAGTCTAATGGAAAGGCATCTGTTAAATGACAGATAACACATCGTCTTGCATTTGAAGACTTGGTTTTGACATCCTCCTCATCCGCCTGCAGTCTGTAAATCTCGAGTTATTGTGCGTGTTATGACATATGTCATTAACGGCACTTTGATGAGATAATGTGAAGTCACGTCAGCCATCTTTTGTGACATGTATTAAATTAGAATTCCGTCTCACTACATTTCCTCTCCAAATCCCAGATGGCCTGTAAAATTTGGCCCTCCATTATCCATTTCCTCCACGGTCGATCGTGAGCGCTGGGTTTTCACTGAAATATTGGATTCTGAGGGTCAGAGTAATGCTTTACCTCGCGCTGAGTTTGCAAACCATAGTGATACGGTTCAGCTTTTGATAATAAAATGCTTTTGCGTAGATGCAAAGTAAACGGAGACGCGCACAGTAATCTTCCCTCTTCAGCTTTCTGGAGGATTCTCTTACGCCGAGATCTCTGAGTGACTCAAAGCGTATCTTTCCTTGTTCATGTTTTTCTCGTTCAATTCCTCTCTGTCATTCTCAGCGTGTCTCGCTTGGTTTTCGAAATGTTTTTTTTTTGTTTTCGTTTTGTGTGTGTGTGTCTCTCTCTTTTTTATTCATCTCTGTGTGCGGTTGAGAACACAGACGTCTTGGCTAGGAAACAGAAGGAAGTATTCCCTCTTGACCATGGCTTAAGTTAAATCACTGCCCGCCTTTCATGAGCGGCCATATTGTTTCTTTCTTTGATGTGGGTCTGCTTTTGTGGCACTGTTTTGCTCTCTACCTGGAAAAGCATCCAGATGGAAGCAAAGGAGAGAGGGGTAAGCGCGAGTCCACTTGCCATCTGTGCTCTATCGGTCATAATATTCTTCTCGTATAAGAGCACACGCGCACACACAGACACACACTTCGTTACTCTGCCCCTTACCTTTGGGCCAAAGCAGTGGTTACTGCATGGTGTTTGTAGTTTGTTTCCTAAGCTCTAGTGTAGCTGTGTTTAGTCACAGTGCCTAAATTAATAGATTTATTGGAAATCATGCTTTAATCAAACACTTGGATCACGTATTTTAAAAATAACCATATAAGTAAAGTAAGAGCTGTTTGAACATGAGGTTGCATCAACATGTTCGATCAGTGGAGCCGTTCATCCATGGAAGAAAATGATTTTGTGAAAAATGAAAGGTGTTTTTACTACTTTTAGTTGGTTAGATATTTGCCAAACCCAGTGACAAACATAAAGAGTGACTAATAAAAAAAGACAAAATGGCGAACATTATCCAAAGTAACTAAGCAAGGAAGATTTCTGTCATATTTCTGCCACTTTTTGTGTGTTCAGACGGTTAAATCAACTTTTTCATTTGACAGATTGTAAGTGGTCATGTGGATTGTAAATACACTTTAACAAAATTTGGGATTATTTCAGCCCATCATTGGGACGAACCTAGTCTCAGACGTTGCGCCCACTGACCGTTGGCTGAGCGTCTGATGAGTGAGGCACACTTTCTTGGAAACACTTCAGCACGTTCAAAGTCGTCATCTGAATTGTTTATGTGTCCGTCTCAGAGTGAGCAGACGTAAAAGACAACTCAGTTAGTAGCATGTTTAAACATGTTCTCTGCATTACCGTACGTTCACACCGCCGCCGTCAAAAATCGCTCTGGCCGCCCTGCCAACAACGCTGTAGAAAGATTCGTGGACGCTTAACGTGGACCAAAGATTACAAGGCTGTGTTCTCTGGAATCCTCCCAAGCGGTGGACTTGTACGTTCCGATTGGTTGTCGCCGAACTGCGTCATAGCTCATTACCATAAAGTTGACCTGATTTCAGCTCTCCTCGCTGCCCGCCGGCTCACATTGAAAATGAATGACTTCCGGCCACTTTGACGCTCTCGACGGCGGCGGTGTGAACGCACAGTTAGGTTCATACTGCATGCAATACACACAACATAATTTGTTATCGAATTATTGTATAAGCGACCATTTGGTCGCAGTGTAGAGCCTTGAATAACGATTGCTCTATCAGCTCCACCGTCTGGAATGAAATTTAAAAGGAAATGTCCATGTAAGAGTTCGGTACCCTTCTCCATTCAGTTCTGGTGTTCCTGTTTCATGTGCGCGCTCCAGCAGTCTTAGGTCAACCCCAAATGCTCTCATTGGTGGAGACGCGTGATGACGCCCATCCCAAGCCAGTACCGATAAACATCCCACCCCTTCTGTGACCCATGGTTTGTCTGTACGTTTCCGAGCCAGTGAGCAACGATCAAAAATAAAATTTATCAAAATAAAATAAAACTTTAAAAACTGCGTTAATGCACGATAAAAAAAGTGTTGGCGTTAATTAATTACTGCGTCAACATGATAACAGTGAGGTTGACTTGCCCAGGTTTCCCTTGTGGAAGTTCCACAAATGTGTCTTTTACAGTGCTGAAAACATGAAAAAATGTGTGGCGTGGTGCGGGTCTGCTATGAAAACACTGTGTCGTCTGTCTGCAAAACTATGAGATCTCTGCTGACTAACAGCGTTACACACACACCATCATCGTCTCGCTCTCGCCGGCTCATATTTCTGCCGCAATTCCCCTAATCCCTCCTTTTTCCTGTTCCGGCACCAAATTGAGCTAAAACTTCTTTTAAGCGTTCTAATATTGATTCGCTGCTTTGTTCGGCATATTTCCTAGCTGTTCCCTCAATTAGAAAGAAAAGGTAATTACACCAAGTGTAAAGAAAGCGTCCTTCTATTTCAGAATAGCAACGCCTGCTCCGCTTCAATCAATAACCTTTGTCTGATGATAATGTGTGTATTTAGTAACTTGACTCAGGAAATGGATTAAAAGCTCAGAGCTCACAGGCCAATGGACCACAGTCAATATAATGGAGAGGAAGTCGTAGCTTGATATCTGTAATGCCTTTACTTGGAGGAATTCATAACTACGAAACAGAGTTTTTTCACAGCTGCGGAGCGTCTTGGGCCTCTATGGGACTCATACAAATTTGATTATGTACCTGTATGATCCAGTTTTCTAAGAGGGAGTATTCATTACCGTGTATGAGAAAAGGAAATTCTCAATAAAGAATCTTTCATCAGAGGTACACAAACAGGTCTATATGTAATGTAGAGAGCGTTGTTGTATGTCTGATGAGATTTTATGTTTAGTGGTGTTTTTTAAGGCAATCTTACAGTTGCTAGTGTGGACAGTTGCTGGACCCCCCTGAGACCCCCCCAACACCCCAAATGAATTACCTGCAATAAATTGCTATAATCAGGAGTCATTCTCTTGCTGTGTGAATTATTACTTCGCCTTCCTCAATGCGTCCTCAGTGCATTTCCAGTAACTGACTTTTTTTAATCTCCCCGCTTCTAACGAGGAATTCAATACCCGGGCTTTTTTGGGCCTTGTGATACAGATATGCCCTCTTAGCACTGAAGTAAAGAGCAGCCGTTCCAAAGTAGCATCTTATTGAGAGGACGACTTATTGGGTTTGCTAATAAACGCTGTTTAACGTTCACGTGCAGATTTCTGCAACCGTTCACAGAGGTTACGTCCTCCATGAGGTCAAAGGTTGTGACCGCAAGACCCCCAAGTTTGACTCCCGGTTCTCGTAGTGAAAGAATTCTAAAAAAAGGAGATAATATGCCTTTGTTTTTTAGTTCTTTTGAAGACAAAGCACTTTGAATATTGTTGAATTTGCTGAACCAGCTCCCAGTTTGAGCTCATTCATAACAGCCTAACGACTGAGACTGAGAGGAACATTCTGGGCGATTGTTTGCAGATGCTGTAAAACCGAGACTGAAGCGTTACGCTCGCATCTCTAAGATCGGCCGGCATGCGAAAGATGTCTTTCCTCCGGTGTGCCCACCCATACTTTCCAACAGTGGATTATTTATGGCTTTTATTGCATTGGTTCTAGATAGCGGCAGGTCTGCTTTAAAGCGTGTGTGTGGTGGGATGAAGGGTCTAATCAACCCAGGCAGGTGTCATTTTGTACTCTCACTTTTTCCCGGAAGGCAGTCCTGTATTTTCACATAACTCACACCCTTAATGTGATGCGAAGAACCAGATTGTTCAGAACGACACATCACACTTGGTTGATCCCGCACCTCATCTCTCATAGCATGAATTGAAATGTCACACATTGGAGATACTGTTAGCTTTGTGTTACCTTGACAATTAACAATTAGCTGTACGGTATGAAACGATTCAGCTTTTTGAATTATTACATTACGTGTGAGGTTCGCTGTTTGGTCGGACGTGTTTGTACATTAGCAGCACTGATGCACAGCATCAAAGGCTTTCATTTGAGCATCACATGTAGTGTTTTTAATAAAAATAATGGTATTATGTTATTAAGCATAAGCTGTTATCTGCCGCCCACGCTAATCGTTTTTGTTGCGTTTTTTTGGTCGTGGTAAATAGTTTGAATTGGCTCCGCCCATGTTCAATGCTGATTGAAGTGTTTTGGTTTTTGTGCACTTCACTTAATTGCACAATTTAGCAAACGACTGCTTTGTTTGCGTAACTAAAAGAAACAATGCAATGTATTTTCCTTTGTAAAATCCAGCAATTTAGCACCGTTTCTTTTGATTTTTGTGAAACTTTTGAAACAGTTAAGCATATGTGCTCATCTGGCAGCGTTTAGAGGCTGTTAATTGTCTCCAATTCTTAAGCACAGATCATGTCTGATCATATGCGTCAGCATTTCTCAAAATATAGCATATGTTTCGCAGAACATATTGAAGCGCTGCGCTATATTCTCTAGTCACTTAACATTTTGTGGGGTTGCTCTAAAACAAACATCAAAACAAGAACAATATTTTTTTATCCACATTAACATTGGTTATTATACCCATGCAATTTAAAGTGTTTTCACACTAGTTTTTTGGCACAGCCTGGTTGTCAGAGTTTAGTTTGTTCACACAGTGTGAAAATTGTTCTCCAAACTTTTCTAAAAGCAGCTGCATTATTAGCAATATTTTTAAACTTCTACAGTACTGTCTGTCTTAAAGGGATAGTTCACTCTAAAATGAAATTATTTGAGCATTTTTCCCCTCCTCGTTTCATTCCAAACCTGTGTGACTTTCTTTCTTCAGCAGAACACAAACAAATATGTTTTGAAGAATGTCGCTAACCAAACAACACCGACCCCCATTGACTTCCATTGTATGGACACAAAACCACAGAGACATTTCTCAAAATAGTGTATTTTGTGCTCCACAGAAAAAAATGCACGTTTTATACACGTGATGTACACGTATTGAATAAAGGATGGCAGAATGTTTATTTCTGCATGCACTGTCCCTGTAGAGAAGCCTTTTTGTCATATTCTGTCACCAGATGCTGCCTGACAGACATCCTACAAAATTAGGCTAAATATTGTTAGTTTTTCTTGCACAAAATTTCATTTTCATTTAAAAGATGTGTTTCTCACAGCAGGTGAGCAGCATTTTGTCATGAAATGTATTGTTGAAGATACATTTCTTCCACAAGAGCTGCTTTGATTGCCATAATGGCGCTTTAAAGGGGATGAATGTAGACGTGGAGCAACTCTCAGAGGGTTCTGGCGCGCTAACGCTTTCTTCCACTCTTTCAGAGAAGCCTGTTTCATCCCTTTGAATTACTAGCCTTAAAATTATGAAATCTTTATCTCTTGACTCATTACCTAGCTACAGCACTAAAAAGACATGTTTATTACACAGGTTAGCTGTGTCTCAGAAACAAAATACAAAGTTGCTCAGTTTGGTAACATACAAATATGGCTGTTACAGAATCATATTTACATTTATGCATTTGGCATACGCTTTGATTTACATTGCATTGTATTATACATTTGTTTCTGACTATGTGCAAACCCATGACATTGGCGTTGCTAGCGCCATGCTCTAACCACTGAGCCACAGTAATGCCATATAGACTGTTTCATCGGACGCATACGCCTTCCGTGTGTGTTTGGTTATAATCTAACGATTTATGCATACGAGATTGAATATAACACAATTCATTAATTAGTACAAAAATATCATGTTTGGTAATTATATTTGTGATATTTATTTTTGTCTTTTTTGTAGACTTCTGATTTTTAAGTTTTTGGGCTGCTTTTTTTTTTATTCTTCAATAAGAAATGCTTTTCTTCCATTGCCATAGACGAACCATTTTTGATTCCACAAACATCCATCTCTTTCTAACTTTTTTATTATCTGAAGGACACGACTTTTTGATGAAACTTTTTCTTCTTGGATTTTTTTTTTTATTAAAAGTCCCATTTTTTTATATTTTTTATTAATATTTAATTTTTAATTGTTATTTTTTTTTTTGTTTAAGTGTTTTTTTAATATGTTTTTTTATATATATTAACTTCTATTTCTATTTCTATTTTAGTTTTTTTTTATTATTATAATTTTACTACTTTAAACTTATTTTAATTCATTTTTAAGGCAACATTTCAACTTTTCCTTTAGTTAAGTTTTTCCCATAATCTTCGGTCAATCTTTGATTTGATTTCAATGAACAGAGACGTATTTCAAAGCATTAATTTCACTAAACTAAAATAACCTTGTATGGTACCAAAATGTTCTTCTACGGCATCCAAGACCCTTTTGAAGCACCTTTTTTAAGAGTGTTGTTGCCTCTGAAACCGTCTATATTCAGCGTCTGCCGAATGTGTAAATGTAAATAACCAAACTGTGAGACTGTGATATTGATAAATGGCCGCAGTGTCCGTGGATTAGATTAAAAATATTACAGGCGTTCCTCGTACATTAAATGTAGTCAAGAGTAATGCTCTTTTCTACAGATGTAAAACGCAGCGTTCTGCTGTACACCTGTGATTTATATGTGCTGTCTTTTAGCCCGGCAGACCTTTGCATCCATCAGCGGCCGTGCCGAGGTTTGAAACAGACCCCGATCACAGACAGCGGGGGAGTGACATGTCATCTCTCTCCACCTCCATTTTTACTATCCTGTTGCAGTTTGTTGAATTTTTACCGTGCCTTTGAGAGAGGCATCGCACAGCGGGATCCGTTTTGCGATTTATACACGCCGGTGCTTGTTGTAACATGATAGAAGTTGTCAGTCAGTCAGCACAACAATTTTGTCACCTTTATTCTCGTCAGTTAACAACGTGCCACATTGTATATTGTTTATAAAAGAAACGTGTTGTGTCATATTTGAATCGGCAGCAAGGTCACAGCGGCGCGTAAAGTAAGATTACAGCGAGACTACAACCTGCCTTGAGCGCGCCGCTGAGCGTGTGGGTTTAGCGATCTGTTTAACTGCCTAATATCGAAGCGCCATAAAAACGGCATAGTTATCCCCACCCTCTCCAAATCACAATGAAATTTTACTCTGATCTGAGGTGACTTTCAGTGTTCACACTAAAAGAGGAGGTTTATGGGGCTTCTAAGTCTTGGAGCAGCTTTTAGGAGGGAAGCAAAACATAAAAACGGAAAGAGAAGAGCAACAGATTGAGCGATTATGTAAACATTAACAATTATGTTTTGTTGATAAAAAGGGTACAAGAGAACGCAAAGGACGGATGTTGGTAACCGAATGGCAGTACACATTCACTTTTATTGTATAGACGCAAAACCAATGTAAGTAAATGGGAAGCGCCATTGTTCGGTTTCAGACATTCTTCAAAATATCTTCTTTTGTGTACTGTACATGAAAGAAAGCCATACAGGTTTGAAATGACAAGAGGATGAGTAAATCAACACAGAAGCTTCATTTTTGGGTGAACTTTCGCTTTAATGCGAGTAAACATGATACATAGTTGTTTTTTTGCTTGCACTGTGTGATCTTTGTGATCCTTCAGCTCACCTTTTCAGCTCTCTCCTCAGCTTCTTCAATAAAACATGAGTCATTCTGTTGTTTTTTATCTAGCTCTAAAACAACTACATTACACGTCACCCAGTTCTCCAAGTATCAACATTCTTTGAGGCGGGAATAAAGCGTATAGGCGTCAGTTGTTATATTGTGTGACTTACTTCAGCGAGCGAGGGAATGTATGGAGGAAACGTGATGTTGGAACAGAAACAGACGGTGGAGGGTGTTATGCATGTATAAGCTGAGACATATGTGTTTAGGGTATGGTGTTGTATCGCTTAACCAGGCAAGGAAAAAACAAGATATCACTAATGAGAGACCCGAGAGCGGAGTTCTTGCTTTTCCTCCGTATTGTGTTTTTTTCCCGATGTTTTATTTATTTGTTTATGTATTTGGAGCTCATGTCTGTGTTTTGCAGCTTAAATTATTGTGTTTTTGTCTGAGTCACTCAATGTTTACCCCCCAGAATCCAGCTGAAAACAGACGGAACGAGTCTCGAAGTCCAACAGAAGTAAAAAAGGTTTTTCCTGTCTGGTCAGCTGTTAAACAGAAGCAGGCAGACGAGTTTTGAATGCGCCATACGCTGCACATACACCCACACACACACTGTTTCTGCCCTCATACCATTCAGAACCAGTAGAGGGGGGCATCTGATCTCCGGGTCAGGATATATTGTCTGACTTCCCATCAGTGCCACAAGTTTATGTGTTTACCCATAAGATAAAGATTGAGGAACTAAGATAAATCATAAGAACAATCGCTAATAAGATCTCTGATATATCTAATGCAGTTCTAGATATCGGTGAGATTAAAGAGATACTTCACCCAATTCATGAAAATTCTGTCATCATTTACTCACAATCGAGTTGTTCCAAATCTGTAAAAAATAAGGGGAAGATATTTGGAAGAATGCTTATATAACCAGACAGATTTTGCGCTCCTATTGACATCCAAAGTAGGAAAAAAAACAATGGTAGTCAAAAGTGCCCCAGAACGGTTTGCTGGCCTACATTCTTCAAAATATCTTCTTTTGTGTTCAACAGAACAAAAAAAAATATAAAGTAAATTGTCCTACTATGGGAGTCAATAGGGGGCAAGATCTGTTTGGTTATGAGCATTCTTTCAAATATCTTTCATCTCTAAATAATCTTGCAATTCATACCGTGACATTTTACTCGAATTTTCGAAATAACCCCAAATCTCAACCTTGGACTATCATGTTACAATGAATCCATGGAGTCTCCATTCATTTTAACCAAAAATTGTGAAGTTGAAAAAAAAAGTTATGTTCACCAAATAATGACTTTCTTCTGCAGAACACAAATGAAGATATTTTGAAGAATGTTGGTAACCAAACAACATTGACCCTCATTGACTTGCATCGTATGAACACAAAACCACGGAGACATTTCTCAAAATATCTTCTTTTTTATTCTGCAGAAGAAAGAGTAATACAGGTCTTGAATGCTGTGAGGGTGAATAACTCCTGACCGAATGTTTATTTTTGTGTGAACTGTCCCTTTAAGCATCAACCACTAGTCTTCTTAATGTAACTGTAGCAAACATGCATTTTCTTTCTTTTGTCTCTTGATTGCACAATACAGTTTAAAGGACTTCATTCCTCCTCAAGGCTGTTTTTCTTTAGCTGGGAAACAATAGAGAGCAGATTGTTCCGTGAGGTCCGCCAGGCAGCAGAAAGGCTGTGGGCGTGCGGGCGAGCGAGGGTTTGAATATCACCGGCTCTTTATTTTACGAGCCTTTACGAGGCAGATACTGCAGCGACTTTAGCAGCCCTTGATGAGCCTTTTAGCATGCTAATCATCTGACATCCTGCTTGTTAAAGAGAGAGAGAAAGAGTGGGTCAAAGCCTCTCTCTCTCTCAGTCGCTCTCTCTCTACCTCATCTTTGGGGAGCTTTGATAAAACCAATGCATTATTGCAGCTTCTCCGACGCCCATAAATTAAAAGATAACAACAACATGTATTCAGCATGAAGATTAGTTTTGTCGAAGTGTTTCTAATTGTTTTTCGCCCCGGCAAGCTGCGCCACGCGCTCCCGTATTGATAAATAACTTTGTCGCGGCCTTCAGCGAGCCGAGGGTATTTTGCGACGGGGCGCGTTCGGTGTATGTGGAGACACGTTTGCTCATCCAGAGCTGTGCCCGGCGCTCGGTTTGGCGAGAAGCGAGAATAAAGTTTAATTAGCGAAGCAATAAAGTCGGAGAAAGACCTGTGCGAAGAAATTACATCTCCATTCCAATAGACGGCCCATAGCTGCGCCGGTGTCATTGTTTTCCTCCAATGCAATTCTGACAAGTTTTTAATTGCAGTAAACTCATGTATATTTATGTCAAGTGCCACACTTTCTTGTTGATGAAGCCCAGGTTGGACTTCATTATTACTTTGTGTGTGCGTTTCATTTCATCGAACACACATTTCGATTCCTCATCCGTTTTAAATTCATTTCAATAAATAACACTGCGTGTGCCGTCTCAAAGTCATCCACGCATCCTCATAATCCAGCGCCTCTGTGATCCTCACAGAATTACGTGGAATTTCACACATCCCCCTGTCACGCGTCGGCCCTCAGCTGTTCATTTTATTGTAACCTTTAACGTGAACCTTCCAATTTCCTCCCCGGCCGGTCGGAAAAAGCGGCTTCCGTATCAAACGCGCTGACTGTGTTAGTTTTCGCCCTTGTCGACGCCCTTCGGTCACGGTGGCCCGCGCTCTCGCCTCTCCGTTTCCTTATTTACCTTTTATTAGCGCCCACCCTTGCCTTGACATTTCATCAAACGGGCCACCGGCACTGATCTCGGCCTCGTGTTAGGGACGGCTCGCACACCCGCCCGTACACACGCGACCTGACATACAAACAATCACTCCGGCTTGTTTACACGGGAACACGAATGCACCGTTAATATAAAGAAAGCTATACGTGCCAGTGCACACTCGGTCCTTTATGTTCTCAACTGAAAATAAATCCAAAAGTGTCTTCTGACTAGGGATGGGTATCGTTAAGATTTTATCGATATCGATACTGCTTATTGATACCGGTACTTATCAGTTCTGTTATCGATACTACGCTCTATAATTTGATGCAAAAACACATGACGTGAAAAGATGTTAAACATTTGAAGTTTCTATATTACAGCTGAGCTTTAGAACTGCAGTTATCAAATGCTTCAGAGCAAACA
Organism: Triplophysa siluroides; assembly: GCA_006030095.1. Classification (NCBI taxonomy): domain Eukaryota; kingdom Metazoa; phylum Chordata; class Actinopteri; order Cypriniformes; family Nemacheilidae; genus Triplophysa; species Triplophysa siluroides. Next base: position 157,148 of record VCII01000835.1, on the reverse strand, counting down.
GAAAATGCCACATAACAAGACGTGTGTGTGTTCCTCAGCATAACACTTACGGCACTTAGCATGTGCATAGGAGCTCATCATAATGTAATTCAACATATTTATTTTACATCACTATGGTTATTTGCCTGGTAGACCGTATTTCTTTTTTCCTTTCTGGTTTTAGGTCTACATAAATTGAAGTACTATTTTCTAAGCAAATAATATTTTTTTAATTATAAGTACTATTTTTTATAATTTTACCAGCACATTTACTTCAATTTCACTAAAGCAAGTAAATATAATCCGTGGCCGAATTATTAAGAACAATGTTATAACTTGTTCGCAAATAAAGGACTTTTATTGTGACGGGTTACCGCAAAGAGGTGTTTGACGGAAGCTTCCTCTTTGTGAAAAGTGGGTGCTGAAAACTCCACAAGAGCAACCATGCAGATTAAAAATACATTGCAGAAATCAGATGGCCCTAGATATCACACATACGTCGAGCAAACTTCGGCCATTCGGACATCATTCATGGATGGAAAATGACAGGCAGCAGCAGCCTCTATTTCGCCATTTAACACACGAATACACAGAGATAAAACAACAAGAGTATCGATAACAGTATCGTTTGTCACGAAGCTTATCGATTCTCTGGTATCGACCCAAATATGTACCGGTCCAAAAAAGAACCGGTTCTCGGTACCCATCCCTACTTCTGACATACATACATTTTAGGAATTTGGAAAGTGTGGGTTTTCACACCCCGACACATGGATGCGTTTGTCATTAATGTATTATTTTTAATTTCCTGACTTGTCGTAAGCGAGTAAAAGAGTTTGGTTCCAAAATGAGATAACTCCGTTTTAAAAACGTTTCAAAAATCATGTTTTTTTTATTGTGCATTCCAATTAATATCAATCCAACTGCAGTTGGTTTGTTTTGATTGAAGCCATAATAACAAAAAAAATACAGCTAACTAACAAAATAAAACACAATAAAAGCATGATTTTGGAACCAAACTCTTCGAATATTTGCATTGATGTAATGTTTATTGTAATGAAAAAGGACCTCCCTTTGTGAATTCACCGTCTGCATTCTGGAAATGTGGCCCGTCCACAGAATTTGTGCATGAAAACATCTGTCACCGTCATTGCCTCTGATCCCTAAACCTGTTTCAGGCTTCCGGGGAGAGGGTTTGCCCGCACACGTGTGCGTGAGAGGTTTCGAGGGCTGGTGGCGTAGCGGCCGACGGAAGGCGAGTTTGCCAACAGGCAATTACGGAGGAAAGAGAGTGCGGCTGAGAGTTGTAACCACTCTCACACTGGGAAAACACGCGAGCGAGCCAAAATCCAACCAGGCTTCCCAGCAGCCCTTTTGCGCCTCACTCGTCCTAATTCCGAATCAAATTCTGTGAAAATGTACAACAAACTTTAATTATTGATGCTTGTTCGGCTGCATTAGTTGCTTTGCCGTGTTTACACAATTTGGATCCGCAGTCGGTCCTTGTTTGGTAAACGAAAGCCGTTTTTATGATCTATTTATTTTTCGATTTGAAATGCATTAATTCGTTTGTGATCATCTTGAACGGGACGGGTGGGGATTTGATTTGTATTGCGATGACGTCTGTAAAATGAGATCTGTTTCGATTTGGGTTTCAGTCAGAATTGAACGAATGATATCAAACTCCGGTGTGGTTTGGTTGAATATCATTTGATGGATATTTGTGGTTTCTTCAGGGTGGCCGTTCAATAACGGCGCTTGTTTGTTTTTTTGGCATTCTTGTCATACAGCATATAGCGGTTTGTAATGGATTTAATTTGATATAGTCAAGGTTGTTTGCTACCTCAGTTTACAAGGGTTTAATTAAATGCTAAAAGAAGGTCTGGATGTGTGAGTAATTGAAAGCTAAATTTAATTATTGTATTTGCTCAGTCAGGTTGCCTTGTGGGTTGTGTACTCTGGATTTCATTTTGAACAATGGAACTCATGAGACGAATGCTCTCCGAGATGACAACCCGCTGTTTGCGCACGTACAGATACGCGTGCACGGACGATATTAAAAACAATATTCTTCATCAACTACAACGCAATATGAATATCCTCAAGGCAGAGCACTGCAACGTTTTCGGTTATTAATTTGAGAGATTGTAAAAACTCGCCGTGCTGTCCTCACCTGCAAATACATTATTAAAAATGAAATAAATTGTAAATGGAGTGCAGCGCTTGTGATGGAGTAAACAATGTCGCTAGATACTTGATTTTGTTCGGTTCTGTTTCCGACAGATTTCAGGTACTCTATAAATGCACGGACCTTTTCTTTTGTGTCACCAATTGAATAATAGCAGAGATGTTTTGAGACCGGCAACATAATTGAAATCATTGTTTTCCAGGGTTTTTTGTCTTGTGTACCCCTACACAACCCCATCAACAATCCTCAAGTCCCGTTTATATTCCTCAGTATTGAAATTATACTGTTGATCATCTAGCTAGTAATTATTTTTTCGAAGAGAAGTTGGTCGGAACCGATAGGCTTGTGGGCAGTGCTCGGACATATGACACAACTGTGCCTCCAGCGACCCGAGTTTGAATCCCGGCTCGACATTGGTGGCAAATCCTGCGTCCCACTCGCCACCATTTTCCTGTCGAGTCTATTCCCCCCTTTAAAAGTAATGGGGTGAAAAGCCTTCAAATATTTTTACTCAAAAGTTGACTCTTTGAGTATATGATTCTGCTTTATGTAGTTTACGTTAAGTGCCATCCAAATGCAATGTTGACTTTTATTGAATTTTATTAAATCAAATGTACGTTTTATTTGCAAGTTTTGACAAGCCAATGTGCAGATGCATTTTTTTATTTTATTAGTCTGATTTATCGTAAACAAGCAAATATTTCCCAAAATTAACCGTGTGCTTGGCCATATTGTGTAAATTTATCCTGTGCCCTTAAACTGCCCCTGGGCGCCCAGCTGAATATAAACTACTGACATCCCTCATTGTTTAAAAGGGAAATAATAACTCTTTTAATAAGTAATCACTTCTAAAAAGTTTAAACAAAGAAGATACAAATCTTTCCAAGTAACCTCTGGTTCGTGGTCATTGCTCTGTGCAAGCAGTTGTATCTTCTGTATATGAAGAGTTTGGTTCCAAAATAAGATAACTCGGTTTTAAATAAAATTCAAAAACCATGTTTTTTATTGTGCATTCCAATTAATATCAATCAAACAGCAGTTGGTTTGTTTTGATTTAAGCCATAATAACAAAAAACCCCAGCTAATAGCAATTGTATGTGTTGGTTTGTAAAGTGGATGTTTTGGCCAGGCTTTTATGTCTGCATTTGTGCACTGGCATAGATTATGTGGCTTCATTTACATTTAGTCATTTAGCAGATGCGTTTATCCAAAGCGACTTACAGATGAGGGAAACAATACAAGCAATTGGAACAACAGAAGGTCAACAAAAAGCATAAGTGCAATAAAAGAAAAACTGGTCTCATATACTGTAGCCTACCACAGTTTACAGAGCTAAGTTTTTTTTTTTTTTGCGTCATCATTGTCTAGTTTTCTCAGACTTCTTCAGAGCTCTTCCTCAGCCGCTTCCCGAATTCCCTCAGCTCTCTTCTCCTGTCCCGTGTCATTATTTAGCTCCTTCCCACACCATTTAAGACCCTTCAAATCCTTTCCCGTCTAAAGATAGATCTTTTCTATGTCTTTACTATGACTGGGCTTCTGAAAGGCTCTAGAAAAGTCTGTTTAAGCACCAGGTCTCCTCACCTGAGAGCACCGAGGGTACATTTTGTCACAAGGTTTTATTTGAAGCGAGACAATTAGGACACTTCATTCTGTGGTGATTTACGGCTTTAAAGTGTCCAAGAAGCCTTTCTGACATGTTTTCTTGAGGGTTATTGGATAATTGGCACCATTGCAAGCCTGTAGTTCTTCCTCTATAACTAAATCAAGTGATATGGTGTTTGCACAGAGAAAGGCAACTTACTTCAGCACCAAGGTCACAGAGCTCATTTCAGTTCCAGCCGAAATGACTTCTCTCCAGCGTTTGGCGAAGCTCGCATACATGTTTCCCTCCTAGCGTTTTTGGGCTGGTGATATGTTTCCTATACCTTCTTTACACAATTATACTTTGTATTAACTTCTTTACAGCCAGGAAATCTGAAACAGGGTAAGTTGTGTTGGTAAAGTTCCTGAAGGGCAAAGTTGAGCCCAACACAAAGTACAGATCAAAAGGTCTGCTGTGTCTGCAAATACACGGATCAACAGCCTCTCTGGAAGGTCAAAGAAAAGTCGAGTGTACCTTTGGGGAGTTGGTGTAGGCTGGCTACTTTTTTGTCCATCCAACATCCCAAAAGTGTTCAACGTTAAAGGGACAGTTCACCCAAAAATGTCAATTCTGTCGCAATTGACTCACCCTCGAGTTGTTCCAAACCTGTATAAATATCTTTAGCGACACAGAGAAAGATATTGGGAAGAATGCTTGTAACCAAACAGTTCTTGGACACCACTAACTACCATAGTAGGAAAAATTACAATGGTGGTCAAACATGCCCCGAACGGTTTGCTTTCCCACATTCTTCAAAATATCTTCTGTTGTGTTTAACTGAACAAAGACATTTTTACAGATTTGGAAGAACTTGAGAGTGAGTAAATGATGACAGAATTTACATTTACGGGGAACTTTTCCTTTAACGTGTAAAATATACATAGAAAAGAAGATATACAGTGGAAGAAGAGAGTACAATTTAAAGGGCAAGTTCACCCAAAAATGAAAATTCTGTCATCGTTTACTCACCCTCGTGTCATTCCAAACCTGTATGACTTTCTTTCCGCAGAACCCAAAAGGAGATATTTGGAAGAATGTCGGTAGCCGAACAACATTGACCCCATTGACTTCCATTGTGTGAACACAAAACCACGAAGACATTTCTCAAAATATCTTCTTTTGTGTTCCACAGATGTAAGAGTCAGATACAGGTTTTGAAAGAAAAAACGATGACAGAATATGTGTTCTTGGGTGAACCGTCCCTTTCAAATGAACATAAAATCATTAACACTTACTGACTACACATAAACGGCCCATCAGAATCTTGCATCGTGATAGCAAGTGTAGCACTTTCTCTTTATTACCACTATCTTCTTTCTTCTGCGAGCCTTAAAGGTAGAAAAGCGCTAGTTTACAAGGACATCGTGTTTCGAACAGCCTTTTGGCCTTTATCTCTATTGGTGTCACAAGCATCATGGGAAGGAGCTGTAATGATGATAGAAGTGCTAATTTGAAGGCAGTTATTGCTGACACAAACAGTGCTTATACTGATTAGAGATGCAATTTAGAAAGTTCCACCTTCAAGGCAAGATCATGAAAATCATTAATTACTCTCCGAGGAGTTTTCTCTTCCTTCCGAACCAATTTGCGCTTTTTCCGTGAGTTGCGAGCATCCTTGTAGAGCAGGAAAGGTTGGTTTGACCTTACGTCGGGTGGTTAATTAGTACGAAACCTCGATTTCTCATCTCTATGGTTTGTATAAATTATATTTATTAATTTCTTTATATCAGAATTAGCTGAACCGCTTTCCCGTGTCACTTTGAAATTCATTTAGCGAAATTGTTTGATAGGAAATAATGGCGCACGGCTAATCTCAATTAAATCGGAATCGGGACGTTCCTACTGTCGTTCTCTTGTAACTACAATTCTCCATCTGCTAGCTAGCAAAAGATCCTCAAGACCTCCATTCAGCCTCACTTCATTTGCCAATAAGTCTCCATTAGTTGCTCACTCATTTAAGTATGAGCATTAACATTCAAGGTCTGAACGGCATTAATCCAGGTGCGGGTCTCTTAGAGGATTGAGAACGTTGGGTCAGGCGTTTGGCCCGTGTGAACCGGCGCTCCATGGGAAAGTGGGGACTTGTGTGTTCTCATTTCTTCACTTGCCTTGATGTGCTGTGATGAGACAAAGACCTGCATGTTGATGAGATGGTGGGCAGCGCTCGGTGTGGGTTGGATGAACGTGTTCTCGAGTCTCCGGCGTGATGTTTTCGCCGTCCTTCAATCGCTGGAAGCGCACGACAGAAATGTGGAGGTGGATGCCGTGCTTCAATTAAACAGCGAAGGCTGCTTGTGTGCACTCTTTTGTTAGTTAACGGTTAAGATGTTTTAGGATATAACACAAGGAAAAAGTTAAAGGGAAAAGACCCAAATATATCAATTCTTTCATCTTTTATTCATCCTCATGTCGTTTCAGACCTGTATGACTTTCTTTCTTCTGCAGAACACAAAAGAAGATATTTTGAAGAACGTTGGTGACCAAACCCCATTGACTTCCATTGTACGGACAGTTTTCTAGAGATCTTCTTTTGTGTTCCACAGAAAGTGTAGTCTTGCGTTATCATTTTACGAGAATGTACCCGTGTTGTACACAACCACCTGAAATAAGTCTTAAGACAGCACAGGAGCAACTTTTCTGTATCCGGGCCCGCGCTGCCGTTTCTCAGATCACAGATAAATATTCCATTTACTCGTGTCATCAGAAGAAGAGCTAACGCTTTTTTAATATGATTCAGTTCATATAAAAGCCATCATCATCACTGCCTGCTGTATCCGTCACATGATTGTCTTCAGCAGCGGATGAAAAGCTCTTGGTTTCCCTCCGGTCCGGGAAGAGATTATTTCTGCTCTGCATCGGATGTGTGGTGGCAGTCATCCAGTGTGCTGCTACGGGTCTATTGTTTAGAGGCTCCTGGAAAAGATGGGACTGAAATATAGTCTATTTTCTAAGAAGCGTTGGAGAAAAAGGAACATTCAAATTGAATGCCAAAAGCCTGGAGAATCTAATCTTTTTATGCCACGTTACTTTAGCGCCCTGAGTTGAAAAGATGCGTGTTATCCGGTTGTTTGCGTGAGGATGGGAATGGGGTTCATTCATGCTCTGGTGTTTGCAGCGGAGAGATTTTAGGGCTTTGACGTCGTTGGGCCACATGTTGTCTGCTTAGCATTCTTCCTCTGTAAAATGTAAAAAAAAGATGTAAAATAAACTTCGCTACATAAAATGAAACCTGATCAGTTTAAATTGTCCAACCATCTGAAAACTACAAATTTGATACAAATACATTTAGAGAAAATGTTAAACATGAGGCAACCTGGTGTAGTCAAATCTTACAATAAAAAATCAACACTTTTGAACATGAAGCCAACTTTGAAATCTTTTTCATTCATTCGATACAGATTTTTTAAATAACTAATTTATCTGTACATTTTTTATTAGCTATTTAAATTATTTTGTATTTAATTGCTAATTCAAATAACAAGTTCAACCTAAAAAACCTACAAACTGAACAAAAGTTTTATTTTGGTATTATTCATAACTATGTTATTATTAAATACACTAAAATAGATATGCTTTTTTGTAAGTATTAACCAACATATTGAACATGTTGCAATGCATGCTGGGAACTTTTAAACATCATTTTAATGTAAAAAAACCTGTTATTTTAAGACTGAGCTTATTCAACATAAATAAATAAATAAATTGACTACTATAAAAAAATCTTCAAGGTACTTTAAAGTCTGTTTTTTATAGTGTGCTCATGTAATATTTGTTTTCAATTTGCAGATATTAAATATATTTACTTATTTTTTGCTTTACTGTGGTTTGGAGGTCAAGTAGCTACCTAACACAGTACTAAATTTTTTTTATAAAAAAATCCTTAAAATCAAACTTTAATATGTATTTATCAAGCCAAAAATTCACTGCATAACACACACACACACACAAGCATATCTTATTTGCATTTAACTGTTGAGCATTATGTTGTTCACGGTGTGGGTATGTTTGTGCATCTCTTTTCGAAAACATATCGCTAACCTCACGACCCACTATATGTGTCATATCCTGTATCAGCCGTCTGTTATTTAAAAGACGGACATACGTGGCTTCAAACGCACGACTGTTGTTAGCATCTTTTCTTTTTCTGTATAATCGGAGGCCAAAGGGTGTTCATGATGTGTTTGTGTGGCACGCCCTTGAGGATTGACACAAACAGTGTTTACACAAACAAGGTGATTCAGGGCACACCTGAGGCACACGGTGAATATTCACCTGAAACCTTGTCTGCTCTTGTCTAAAATAATTTAGGCTTTTTAATTTAACCATAAATCTTGCAGTGAAGTTTGCTGGAGTTTTAAGAGCCCACATAATTCAGGTCTGAAAGCTGAGCTGGCAAATATTAGCTCCTAAGCGGCGGGCGCGGTAATAACACGGGTAATTTGCGCTGATGTCGTGCTGTAAACTGTTTACTGAGGCTGCAAACCACTGGTGACATTATGTTGACATCCAGTAAACTGTCTAAAAACATTTAAAGTTAATGTCAAGAACAAGCAATGAGACACAAGCAACAGGTGGATGGAGTTTTTGTGAACCTGCTTGACGGGTGCATACACAATACTGATCATTTTTAACTCGAGCTGAAAACTCATTGGGCCCTATTTTAACGATCTGAAACGCAAGTGTCAAAGCGCGAAGCGCAAGTAACTTTGTGGGCGGGTCTCGGCGCTGTTGCTATTTTCCCGGCGGGATAAATGGCTCTTGCGCCCGGCGCAAATCTAAAATGGGTTGGTCTGAAGTAGCTTCATTATTCATAGGTGTGGTTTGGGCGTAACGTGAAATAAACCAATCAGAGCGTCATCCAACATTCCCTTTAAAAGCAGGTGCGCAAGTTCCATTATGGATTGCTATTATTATGGCGTATTTACCAGGCGCACGCCAGGAGCGGTTCACAGCCGAGGAGACTGATGTTCTTGTAAGAGCAGTGAAAGACAGAGAAGTTGTGTTGTATGGGGATGGGAGAAACCCACCCAAAATAGCGTCGGTTAAACAGGCGTGGGAGGAAATAGCCACAATTGTTTCATCAGCTGGCATCCCCAGGACGTCGCACCAGTGCCGCAAGCGCTACAATGACATCAGAAGACGGGGAAAGTCCAAGCTTGCCAGCATCAATCGGGCACGCCGTGTAACGGGAGGTGGATCTGCCTCTACTCAGGACCTGACGCCAGCAGAGGACATCGCTGCGTCCACCCTCACCGCTGAAAGCGTTGAAGGATTTGGGGTTTTGAAATCGGCACCCAATCAGAAACGCAAGCAGTCCAACCCCAAGGTACACAAATTCACATACAAGGTTTCTTATGAAAATATTTTAATCGTTATTTACATGAAAAACATTTAACGCAGCCACACAATAAAAAAAACAATGTAACAGCTTCGCAGGAAGACCCTGGCCTCGCGAGCCGTGCGCACGGGCCATCTGAGGAGGGAACAGCGCAAACCATCAAGGTCCAGACCCACTACACGCCGTGGCATTGCTAGACCGGAGGACCACCCCTTCCTGCAGCTCCAGCAAACCGGATTTGAAATGCTGGAGCGGGAGCTGTCTGGGATGCGGCAAAGTGTGAATGGCCGTCTTGACCGGATGGCGATGTTGCTGCGGCCGCTCGGGCGCATCTCCTCAAGCCTGGAGAGGATTGCTGCAGCCATGGAGCGTGGCCCTTCAAGCGCACCACCACCTCCTGTTGTGCCTCTTCCTCCTTCCCCCACTCCATCTCCATCCACCCGTTCCACCAGGCGCACATCGCGCAATGCCATTCCCGGACCCTCAGGTGTCCAATCCCGCCGTGGCGCGCGTCGCAAAACTACCAGAGGAGGGAAAAAGAAATAAACTTTTTCTGTTTAAATATTTGTAACCTCATTTTCCATTTGTATTTTTTTTTATCAATTACTGTTTGCTATTGATTTTTCTTTTTGACAAAATACAAAGAAATTTCACAATTAAATACTTTTGAATGTTTTGGACTCGTTCTCTCTGAATCACGAGTATGGGTTATTTTTGCAATGTAGTATAACATTAGACCGAGATAAATTTGCTTACCTCACTATAGACGATGCAGCAGTTCTACTGTCAAATAAGCTCTCCTCTCCCGTGCTGCTGCTGGGGCATTTGGGTTAAGTGGCATCGGCACATGCAGTTCACCATCACGTCTCCTTAAGTCCTCTAATATTTCCTCATCTATGTCAACAACACAACCTTGATTTATGGAAATGTTGTGTAAAACACAACACGCCACAAAGAATGCTGCGACCTTTTGAGGACTGTACTGTAAAGTGCCTCCTGATCTATCCAAACACATTTTCAGTATGCCGAACGTTCGTTCAATTACACAGCGTGTTTGTGTGTGTTTTCTATTAAACTGCATTTCACGAATTGTTGCTGGCATCAAATATGGTGTCATCAGCCATGTCTTTAACGGATACCCGTTGTCCCCTAACAGCCACCCATCCAACGGGGGATTCCCCTCGAAGATGGCAGGAATGGTAGAGTTTGCCAGTATGAACGAGTCGTGGCTCGAGCCAGGATAATTCGCGAAGACATGGGTGATTTTACTATAAGCATCGCAAATGACTTGTACGTTGATTGAATAGGTTCCCTTGCGGTTGATGTATACAAGTGCGTTTTCTGATGGGGCACGTAGCTGCACACATGGGTGCAGTCTATAACACCAAGGACACCAGGGAACCCATACTTCGCACAAAATGTCTGCTTTGCTCTTTCCTGGTTGTCAGGTGTGACGGGGAATTTGATGTATTCCCCAGCATGTCGGACTAGACCTGATGTAACTGCATGTATAGCCGAACTATGGCAGATTGTGAAATGCCTCCAATGGAGCTAAGGGGGTGCTGGAACGACCCAGATGCATAGAAATGCAATGCCGCTGTAACCTTTACTGCCACGGGGAAGGCATAGGGACATTGTGCATCAGTCCCCAACTCATCTGCCAGGAGATGGCAGATGTCTGTCACAGCCTGTCGGGTCAGGCGTAGCTTTCTTATGCATTCCTCCTCACTGAGGGAGAGATAGGTCTGTCTGGGCCGGTATACCCTCTCCCTCCGGCGTCTTATTCGTTGTCCCAAGACATACTCCATCTCACTGTGCAAAAGACAAAAATATGAGCAAGCTCAACTTAACTGGTAAGTTGAAGACTAAGGTTTTTAATGTACTTACATTATGGTAAAGGTGATTTCACAGTCTTCAATTTTTTTTTCCTGGTTCTTGACGGACAAACCAATTTGTCAGATGTCCTTATATACATATATGTCTTGCCACTATTGGGCAAACAGGTCTGATCCTTAATTACTACAATTTGCCTGAATAATTTGTAAGCTAGATTTATGCCTATTTTTTCACATCTTCGTGGCACACCACAATGATTTCCGTCATCTCATGTGTTAATATTTTTTTAGTGTAACAATTTATGATTTGCAAAAATAACTGTTGCATCTGTGTAGATTACATGAGCAAAGTGTATGCGCGTTGTGCACGCTATACATTATGGTCAAGCATGCGCCCTTAAAATAGCATAATGAACAACGCGCAACGCGCCACTGACTTTAGACTAGGTTTTTTCTGGTCAGTGGCGCAATTGTTTAATGGAACAGCAAAATAGCACCAGGGATTGTTTGCGCCGGAACACGCCTCCTTTTTTGCGCTGAACCGCCCAGGGAGCGCAAGTTCATTCACTAGTTTAGCGACGTGCTTCTGTGGAGGGAAAAGCGCGCTTTGCGCGGGTGCAAAATAGGAATGACACATGCGTCGGTGTACAAAGTCAATTGCGCTGGGTGCAAGATAGGGCCCATTGTGTTTAACTGGCAGGATTTATCTTGCAAAACATGATATAAGACATTACATAAGCCAACCCACGACTCTAATGATTCTCTGGCTAGTATATGGCTGGTCACTTAAAAAAGAACAAAGAACAATTTACTTAAAGTATAGTAAGAACCATTTTAGTCGTAAAGGCACCTTTTCCACTTTAAAGAATATTTTGTTAAGATCTTTTATGGAGCCATTCAGCCAAAAATAGTTCTGTGGTATCGTAAAGCACTTTTCAACTATTTTTAAGATGCTGCTTAAACTGCACAAAATTTGAAAGCCGCAATCTGCAATTTTTTTGTGGATTTATAAACAAAAAATAGTTGTTGAGCAAGAACATAAACAGCACAAAAAAGTGTATGTACTGTACATGAGTACATCAAAATGTTTACTTTAAAACGCAAAAAATCTGTGCGACATTTTGTGTTACCTTTAACTCAACTTGTGTTGTCCCTTTTAGTTGTTTAACACAAAATCAACACAAAATGACACGTTAAGCCATGTTAAATATCATAACACAAGCAATGTGTTAATAATTGTTATTTAAAACAATCTTTTGAGAGTATTTCCTTACCTTTATCTCGGTTCGCAGTGTTTTATAAAATTATTTTTTAGGTACGATTTAGCTGAAAATGTCATTTTAAAGACGTTGATTTATGTTTTTTTACTACAGAAATGTTCCATCTGGTAGACTGCGCAAACAATGCAACACCCATGTATACAAAGCAATACCTTGTAAAGAAATGTATATTTAAAACTAAAACAAAGAAGGATGTCCGATACATAATGTAGTTAAACATTTTTTAATTTAAGTTATATAACAAAATTATATAAAAATAATAATAAAGTAAAACAAACTTCAATGTGTTTGTATGTAAAGAAACCTGCAATTTCTTGCAAAGATGCACAAGTTACAGATTTGTAAATGTTTTAATGCTCACAGGTTTTGCAGCTCTCTTTAAAAATTCTTCTACCCACAAAAAAATCTAATTGTAGGATTTACTTGTTTTTTTGTAGCTTTTTTGTTTAAAGTTTAATTTTACTTACATTTTTTTCCTTGTCCTTGACACGGCTGGTTGTTTGGGAAGATGATGTGAATTCTTTGCTTGCTACAGTTGGATTGATGAGCAGCTTTATCCCTGAGAAGACACATGCACACAGGGATATGCAGACAAGAGAGGACGGCCTTTGAAGTGAGTTTTAGCTGAGTCTGTGCACAGTCGGATCTCTCCGCATCCTACGTGTCCGAGCAGCACCTCTCCCCCTCATGCCACCAATTGTCTCATTAGAGGGAGTACATCCACGCAGGAAAAACCGTTGACTGAGCACAGCTGCCTGACACAAGTTTCTTTCACTTTTTCTTCAACAAAGGATGACACATCTGTGGTCTTCCTCAGCGCGGTTTGTTTTGAAACTACAGTACCACAGAAACGCACCATCTGCTCATGGAAGCGTGATGCTCTGACAACCTCTCACCCGTCACCCGTCTGAGCGCCAGCATCAAGCAGCTATCGGTCACATTGTTGTTGATTCGGTAAACATTCACATTTGCATTGACCTTTCACCCCTTTGTTTCATACGTTTACACGGATATAATTGTTATTTACATTGTTGTATGATTTTCATACAGTGATCACCTCTCATGTCTTAATTTTCTTGTAGAAATATTCATTGTAAAGAATCTAAAGGAGCCTTTCTCTTACTATTTACATCAACAGTATATCTTTATGATTGTGTCAGGTTTTTTGTAGCATTATTATTTCACTAGACTTAGGGCCAGATTTATGAACAGCTTGTGGCAGCGCAAACGTCATTTTTGGCATAAAAAAACTGTTAACTAAAGACACGCAGTGAAAATGAGGTTTTAAACACGTTTACATTTTAGAAAGTGTTGATATTTTCATCATTAATCATTTATCTTATCCGCCCGCAATTAATCACAATGTTCATTTTTGTCAATTGATCCGCCAGACCCGCGGATTATCAGCATCACTTCCCTGCGCTAGTTTGCGCAACGTTTAGTAGGTGGCGTTGGTCATTATGGGAATGAGACACATCGCCTGTGTCTTTTAATGTGCGTCTTGTTAGTAAATCACCCACGGAAATCTCCACTCCCATCTGCACTTTATTGAAATCGTGCTCTTTTGCCCTGTTTAGTAAATCTGGGAACATATGTATAAAGCCACTGAGAGTAAAGTTTTACTCTCAAGTGTGTCAAAATTCAAAGAACGACACAATTTTACACTTAAGAATAAGCTCAATTTATCAATCACTATTATAAGCTTACCGTTTTACATCAGGGCAAGGTAGGCAGACAGTTCTACACTGATTTTTATGTACTTGCCCAACAACTACATTTTCGTAAAAAAAAAAAGAAATGAAGGATTGCAGCTGTATATATAAATCATGGGTGGCCATTTTGTGTTTAAATCACTGCAGTCCTTTATTAACAACACTTACATTTACATTTACATTTAGTCATTTAGCAGACGCTTTTATCCAAAGCGACTTAAAGATGGGGTAAACAATTGAAGCAATTCGGACAACGCAAGTACAACAAAAAGCAAAAGTGCAATCAATAAAACTGATTTCATAAAGCCTACCACAGTATACAGTGCTAAGTTAAGTTAGAGGTGTTTTTTTTTTTTTTTTAAGAGTAGAAAAGAGATAGAAGTCAGAACTAATCGGTAAGGTGTTGACGTAAGAGATGTGTTTTCAGACGATTCTTAAAGATGGCTACAGAATCTGCAGATCTTGTTGCCGCGGGCAGATCGTTCCACAAAAGTGGTGCCGATCCAGAGAAGGTTCGTAGCGCATTAGCGCATTGCAGTAGTCCAGTCTGGACAGAACAAGGGCCTGGACTAGGACTTGCATAGCATGCTCTGATAGGAAGGGTCTAATTTTACTAATATTGTAGAGGATGAATCTACAGGACCGGGCGGTGCTGGCAACCTGATCTGTGAAGTTAAGCTGATCATCGATGACCACTCCCAGGTTTCTGGCCTTTCTGGAGGCTGTGATGGTTGATGAGCCCAGTTGAATAGAGAAGTTGTGATGAGTCTTTGTGTCAGCCGGGATTACAAGCAGATCTGTTTTTGCAAGGTTCAGCTGCAGGTGATGGTCCTTCATCCAGAGCGAGATGTCGGCTAGGCATGCTGAAATGCGTGCAGAAACTGTTGGATCGTCTGGCTGAAAAGACAGGTGGAGTTCTGTATCATCCGCGTAGCAGTGATAGGAAAAGCCATGTTTCCGAATGACAGAGCCTAGGGATGTCATGTATACAGAAAATAGCAACGGACTGAGCCCTGAGGCACCCCTGTGTCAAGATGTTGGGACTCGGAGACCTCACCTCTCCACGATACTCTAAATGACCTACCTGAGAGGGTAAGACCTGAACCATTCTAGGACCACTCCAGAGACACCCATAGCCTTGAGGGTCGACAGGAGGATGTGATGGTTGACAGTGTCAAAGGCAGCAGATAGATCCAGCAGGACAAGAACTGATGAATTTGAGGTAGCTCTTTCCAGTCTCAGTGCTTCAATGACAGAGAGCAGCGCTGTCTCAGTGGAATGACCGCTCTTGAAACCAGACTGGTTGCTGTCCAGGAGGTTGTTCTGGGTGAGATAGGATGAGAGCTTGTTACATACAACACGTTCAAGAGTTTTTGCAATGAATGGGAGGAGAGATACCGGTCTGTAGTTTTCTAACAGTGCAGGATTAAGAGTGGGTTTCTTCAGTAGTGGTGTAATACGCGCCTCTTTGAAGAGTGTGGGAAATGTACCAGTGGTAAGAGACGAGTTGATAATGTGGGTCAGAGTGGGAACAACCGATGGAGAGATGGCCTGGAGGAGATGAGTGGGGATGGGATCTAGTGGGCAGGTAGTCGGGGGGTTAGAAGAAATTACCTTGGAAACGTCGTCTTGAGAAAGAGGGGAGCGAGCATGTGTCTAGGGGTCGGGCGTGATCAAGAGGCAGTGGCGCAGAGAATTGACTGCTGATGGTGGTCGTTTTCTTAACAAAGAAAGCTGCAAAATCATCAGCTGTTAGTTAAGATGGAGGTGAGGGGGCAGGTGGGCAAAGAAGAGCAGAACTTCTTAAGTTAAGTTACTCCACTTAAGTCAGAACTTGAAAATCTGTCAAACTTAAACTTGACACTTAAGTCAAAGTTGAAGACTACCCTTAAGAGCATTTTTCTGAAAGTTTCAGAAGACTGGCACAGACTTTCTGCAACAAGTCCAGACTGAAAATCTGGGCAAATCTGAGCAAAGGTCTTGTAGTGTGGTTCATAGAAGTCAGAATGCATGAAGAATTGTGGCACCACCCCTTTAATGCAAAATGTAGTTATTTTCACAGCATTCTAGGTGCCAATTAACTCACAACTAAATACCGAAAATGAAACATGTCTTTTAACAATGAAAGAGTTTCCTGTAATACACCAGAAGCGTTTGCATAGACAGCAAGGTTTTTTAATTTAATCCACAAGGCTGCATTCATTATATTAATGCCTGCTGCCATTACCTCAGGGATGGCCAATCTCTGTTTAAAACATGTTTGTGTTTTCTCATCAAAAAACAATTTGTTTGTGTTGTATATATATGCAAATGAATCATATCTCCACAGGTCACATTTATGTTATTGGGCGAAATGAATTTTATTTCCATATATAATGCTGGCGAAATAATATGCGAGTTACGATTACAGAAAAAAAACACCCGGAAAATGTCTTCATGCAACTAAGCTTGTACTTACGGTACTGTACAGTATTTATAAGCACTGTTTATACTCTGAAGACGTCACTGCGGACAAGTTATCATGACTACATGGAAATTGACAGTCATTGAATGTGTATTCAAAGGTTTAGCCTTCTGGCTTTAGTGAGATCGACAAAAAGTCCATCGGGATGAATAGATCAATGAGACGGTTACCTTTGTGTAGTCCTCCTCTTCACCATGGTAACCGGCGTTTTCTCATTGTGATTTATTCACCAGCATATGCGGGTTCAGAGTAGCCACACATCTCCACGTATTTGTTGATTAAATGGCCACTTGCTTTCCGCGCCCGTGAGCTTCCAGTCCGCCAGTGTTTCGTCCCTAAAACATCATTCTCTACAGTACAATTAAACACCATTATGTATAAAATCCTGTCCAGCTGTGCTATTCTCATACCGTGTGTGGATAGTCATTACAATGTTTATATCATTTTCCACATCACAATGATATGCAGCTATAAATATGGTAAATTTGTGTGTTTTAATGTCGTAGAGTTCAAACCGTAGGTGGTATGTTGTTGCGACGGCCCTGTGTTAACAGATTTGTAGCTCACCATCTGGAACTTCAGACCAACGTTCACTTTAATGAGTTTGACAAGCTCGCTGCTGGTTTTAGACATTCAAAGCTTGTCGAAGTTGAAATTACGCCACAGCACTTGCCTGTTGTGTCTCTGTCGAGTGCTTATCAGCTTGGCCTGCGCTTTCAAATGACGACGTCTACACTTAATGAGAACGTTGTGTTGTGCCGA
The DNA here is from genome assembly GCA_006030095.1 of Triplophysa siluroides. Lineage (NCBI taxonomy): Eukaryota > Metazoa > Chordata > Actinopteri > Cypriniformes > Nemacheilidae > Triplophysa > Triplophysa siluroides. The sequence goes on along the minus strand of VCII01000835.1, from coordinate 139,948 downwards.
CAGCCGAGATGGTTGACATCAAGAGAGATTAATTTGTCTTTGAAGAGCAATAGAGACTGGCAGATCGTGTGGCGTCTTCGTTGGAGGTTGTCGGTGTTTACTTGATGCCCATTTTGCTATCGTGAAGGCTCTGTTATGACTAGGACTTCTCACCAATGGGTTCTTGATGACCCTCTCAACCTATTAACAAAGACGAAATGACGTTTAATTGGTTGATGGAATTATCAACGCACACAACCCAGATGCTAACACACTACACTCTTTCAAACGAAGGTGCTAAACCATTCCTTAGAAGAACCATTTTGGTGGCATACGAAGCTTGTATAGAATATCACATAAGGTGCTTTGTTCGTGAACAAAGTTCTTTCGTTATCCTCTCCGTGTAAACTCTGAAGGCGGCGCTTTCCAAACAAATGCAGATTTTGGCTTTCAGTGTCAGAAAGTTGATCCTGTAGACTTTCGACCTCTTCTTAAGCAGAGTTTTTCAATTTTCAAGCACAGAAATAATTGCAAAGAAAGTTAATATAAACTAATCTCTTGTCATCCCTGTAGCCGCACTCATTACTGGTCATATTTTGGCTCAGGCTCCATCACGTCCCCCCCAGCCGAGCCCTGACTCCTGTTTCCATCGTAATTACTTACTCAGTTTCACCTTGAGTTCACAGTGTGCGCGGCGCACTCATTTTTTCATGCTTTATTTATCCCCTGGTCATTCTGATTCCAAGCCACTAATTGGCCGCAATGGCGGTCCCGTCTGACACCTCAGTGTCTCACCCCTACTGTCAAACAGACCTTCACCCAGAATATACTCCATGATATCATGATTTGCTATTTTCTGTCTCACCTTTAGAACACGGCTTGGCTTTTTAGTGGAGGGGTTAAGTACGCCTTCTCAGATAAGTAGTCTTCCCACAGTTCCATAGTTATTAAAATGGATGTAAATGCAGGGAACAAAGAGGAGTATGTTCTTTGTCTCTGGAAGCACGCGGTCTTGTCATACATTGATCCTGTTATACATTTGTAATAGTATGTAGGTGGATACTCTTACATATATGACATGAGTAGGTGCTCTGTTATACTTAACATGAGCAAGGCTGGTATTCAATAGAAAAGTTTAGTTCAAGCTGATGCATTTCTTTTATACAAGGAATTCTTGGATTCGTCGTCTGAAATGAATTCCTTTAAATGAATGAATATCAATAATTGATGTTTTTTAACCATTTGGCTAGTTAGTTTGGATAATTGTTTCTCCAACCATTAAAAAAAGCATCAAATGTTGCGTATTGTCAGACTGGACCACCGTGTGTTGAGTGCATTGTAGTTTCCTTCCACACTCCAAGCATTCTGTTGCTCCACTCCAGGTTTTCCAATTCTGGCTCCTCGCTCCTCACTCACACTCAATTTACTTTTTCCAGTTTGTAAAAGCGTTTATTCAATGTGACTTACAAATGATGAAACATCATAAGCAATTTGTCATAAAAGCTAACAATAAAAGTTGTTTTTTTAGAAAGAATGAAAGAAACATATCCAGCATCCCTCCAGTATTCCGACCAGCTAAGAAATGTGATGCAAACACTGTAACATCTCGGTTTTGTAACTAATAAATGAATATTATTATAGTGTATTAATAAATATTTTTCTAAACGCCTCTTGGTCAGTCACATATGTAGAACATATGACATTGCTTAAGAAAAAAAATATTTGCATTTGTATCTTGTTTTCCAGTACAAACGGCTCAACTCGGCTTTGTGGTCTCAACGAAGGTCTTCTAAAGCGAATTCGAATCGTTTGTTTAAGAGAAATATCCATATTGACAGCGCTATTAACGTTAATGGCTAGCTTCCGGTATCCATCTGCTGCGCGTAAACATGAGGCTTGTTTTTACGGCAAATGACGGTGACGAAAGCTCCCACACAGAGTAGACGATATCATCAGAACTTACGACAACGTAAGCGTAATTTGCCGGAATAACAAGCCTCATGCTCATACTGAGCCGAGGGATAACGGAAGCTATACATTAACGCTAATAGCGCTCTCAATATGGATATTTCTCTTAAACAAATGCATCAATGCGCTCCAGAAGACCTTTGTTAAGACCACAGAGCCGTGTTGAGCCGTTCTTTGATCTATGGGTGCACCTTTTGGAGCTTTCTACAGACAAAAAGTACATGACAAATGCGCGTACTAAGCATCCTCTGCCTCCGAATCGGAGGCTTTTTATACATCACGTCCATTACCAATCGCACCCGTCACTTTGCCGAATGAGTTTTCCTCTAATGTAGTGTAATAAGTGGTATGATGGGTGAATGGACAGAATTTATCCTCCCCCGCTTCAGCTCTGAATGAAACTGCTAGACATTTGATATGAGCTTATTATCTGGTATTTTAAGACACTGTGTAAGCCTGTTTTTTCTCCACCCACGAGGATTTTGTTGGGGCGCAGCGTGGACGAGTTCAGTCTTCTATGTCATCCGGCCTAGGGGACGCTTCCGAATGACAGCTTGGACAGATAGCTTTCTACGTCTGCCTCCCGAATCCTCTCTTTGCCGCGGCTCATGGGCTGAATTACGTGGCCCGCTGCGCCGTAGACACGCAACAGCTCCGGATTCTTCTTGCAAACTGACAGTTTATCACGGTTAAGATACAATTTTCAGACCCTTTTTGACAGCATGGCTGATCTGCTTGTAGTGAAAATGACCTAGTGACTTTTATCTCCAAAGTGAAGATGTATAGTGTACAGTATGTGCATTTATTATATGTCTATAAGTAAGCATAGACTTTGTGTATTTTTTTTCTTTTTTTGCTGCCAGATGTGCAGAAATTACACACCAACTTAAAACTAAAGTAGGAAATTGTTCATAAAACCAAGCGTGTTAAATATTGAGCCAATACATCAAATTTCTCTTTCATATGCTGTCAGAAACAAGGAAGATTATCTTTAATAACCCTCATTATCATTTTAATCTTATCAGCGACTCGTTCTTTTGCAAGTCTTCGCTATGGCAAGCTATTTTCCTCTAAGCTCTTTGTTAGTCTCTGACCAGACGATTCAGCGGGGCATACTGTGGAATGCTTTTCATTACCAGCCACTACGGTCTGTCTCTGAAAAGGTTAAAAAAGCTTGCCTGAAATGTGTTATTCACTTAGGTTTCTAGCCATTTGCATGGAAGAGATATGCCAAATGGATTTCGTCCGCTAATGAAAAGCACACATTTCACACATTTCCTGTGAATCTTAACATTTACACTTCTTTTAGAAGAAAGTTCTCCATGCAGGTTACTCACATCAGCTTGTTCTAGTTTTTAGTCATAGTTATGTGGAGGAAAGGTTATCTTGCAATGATTTTGAACTGTTGCGGGGCGAGATGTGCGAAGTATAAAGAGCATTTCAAGAATGTGCTATGTACTTTGTTGACACTACGTTGGTGTAAAAAATGATTAATACTAAAGAACAGCGTGTACTTAAATGTGGATTTAATATATGGAGCATCTTGTAATTATAAATGATCATGGACTAATATAGAAATGCCCTAACAAAGACACAGAGCACCCTAGCAACCACATAGCACTGCCCTGGCAACCGTCCAGTACACCCTCGCTTTGCCGATTTGCATGGACAAACAACACTTCATTTTGAAGATATTAATATCGTCTTAATTTTTTATTGTTTCTAAAGCCCCGTGTTATGCATTTATCACCATCTGCGCATTAAAAAATATTTTTAAATGTAGAGTATTCGTAAACCCAGACGATATAAAATACACACAAGACGTATCCATTCATAAGCATTCAATATATTCAGCCGAGTTTAACATTGCCCTGAAGTCAAAAGACCCAGATGGGTGGTAAAATTTTCTTTTATCCCCAGTACATATTGAAGCAACCAACTGGAGTTAATTAATAACCCCCCATCCACAAGGACGCGTGCCGTACCTTCTTCTGCCGTGTCTGAAAGGATCTCTTCAACATATAACAATTCTTCCGCACCTCATAAACTTTTATACTCACTTTTAATCTGCTCCGTTTTAATGTGTCCTCAAATCATGCTGTATTTAATTTGTATCATTTAAGGTTAAATTCTGACCTCATTGGCCGGCTTTATGTGCCAAAGGCAAGCTGTGCTAGTCAAAGCCACAGCGCGATGTGTGCATTTCTCCGAAGGTCTATACATCACACCTTTGAAAGTGTTAGTGGATTTATGATTGGAGGCGTAAAGACGCAATACACATAAAGCAGGACCATATCTTTCCCTTGTATGTATACACTTTTATTTTCATAATTTATGTAGGGCTGTGTATTGGCAGTTGCCTCTCTATACGATACATATCACGATAGATGGGTCATGATACAATATATTGCCATGTATTTCCATAAGATACACATTTGCGATATATTGCAATACTTAAAAAAAGTAGAGCTAGAAATACAACATGCCGTGCACAGTGTTGGGTAAGTTACTCTGAAAAAGTAATTCATTACTAGTTACTATTTACATATTCAAAAGTGTTATTAGATAACTGTACAAATGACTCTCTCGCAAAAAGTATTTAATTACATATTACTAATTACTTTCTATATCCTACATCAACCTCGATTAGAAGTGATTCAAGGATGGTCATGAAATGGCTTATTTAATTCATTCAAATATATAATATTAAACTACATAAAAGGACTCTTATTCACTGACCAAATTATTACAAATGTACGAATTATACATTAAAGCGCGGATTTGAAAGTAAGACTTTAAATGTTGATGTCAATTCCACTATTGCACACGCATTTATTACACACAGTATTTAGGTTATTACATCAAAAGTAACTGTTATTAAATTACAGAAAAAATAAGAGTAATCCCTTACTTAACTTTTTCAAGGGAAAAGTAATTAAATTACAGTAACTTATTACTTGGTAACTAGTCACACCCAACACTGGCTGTGGACCACCTGGGGTCTTCTGTGAGGATGAGTGTAAACACATCCCTTACCTCTGCAGAGTGGCCATGATGTGCGATGCATGGACCTTTAGATCAGAGGTTTGGGTTCCCAAACTATGGATTGCACACCTCCGGTGGGCAGCACAGGGCAATAAGGTGGGTAACGCCAACAAGTCACTTGGCTGTTGTGGTGCATTACAGTTAAAACAATCACATGGGCAGTTTAAACCCCTGGTTCATCCGTGCTGTAAATGCGCTGGTGTCACATACGTGAAAGCAAAATAAATATCATTGGTACTTTTTGGAATTCTTTTTTTGTCTAATGCACTGCAGTAGCCAAGTGACTTGGTGGGTCATGACTTGCGAAGCTTACAAACAGCATTTATTTGATATAACTCATTACTCCATGACTTATTTTTCAAACCAAAGCACACCCACACATCAGCTCGGAGAGCTCGGAGCATGTTTCGGCATGCTCGCTTCCACTTACTTTGGGCCGTATGTATATGACAAGATAAAAATGTTTTATTGATAGTAGAGATATCACTATCAGAAAGAAATTTGCGATATCTACATATTTGTGCACAGCCCTAAATTTATGTCCAGTGGAATGATGATATTTACTCAAAAGTGTGTGATATTCTTTTTATAAAGGATATAATAAGATAAAAGTGCCCTTGAAATCCACTGAAATGGAAAGGGTTAAGAAACCAGTTTTGATTAAATGGAGACACACACACCCGCACATATATATGAATATACAAACATACCATCACGGTGGTGTTGGGGTTTTGTTCTGTGTTCTAGTTTGCCCGCGTTCATTCATTAGTTTCCTTGGTTGTTAATTGCCCAACACTTGTTTTTGTTCTCCCTGATTACGTTCTCCCCTTTATTTAAGACCCGTGTTTCCTTTCTTCAATGTCCAGAATTGTTTTGGTTACATGTTGGTTTTGTTCCTTTGTGGATTTACTTTTGTGGATTTATTAAAACAACTCTTTTGGTATTACTCTGGTGTTGTGCGCTTCCTACACTTTACACATACATTATATGTATATGTATATGTATATGTATATGTATATGTATATGTATATGTATATGTATATGTATATGTATATGTATATGTATATGTGCATATGTATATGTGTGTGTATGTGTATGTGTATTTATTTATATATATATATATATGGAGGTACTGTATATCATACATATACTGTCATTTTGCTGACAATATTTTGTGGTATTTTGGGACACATGAAGATGTGCTGCTGTGGTATTGGGTGGAGAGTGATGAATTCGCTGACTCTCTGACATGAAGCGAATGCAGAGATGGCCCGTCATATACTGGAAGAGATATATTTTGAAGTCTTTGAATCATAAGCTGCAGGGATGTGTGAGGTGACCTTCTACAGAAATCCTGCTCTCTTCTGTCAAGGTTTAGCCTTCTCATTGGAATGGATGCCTTCATTTGAGCTTCACTGCTGCCTTATGGTATAGATTAATGTTCATTTAGTGATTAAAATGAATATGCAATGGCCAAAAGACCTTTGACATCTTTGCCTTTTATGCAAATATGTTATTACAGATTCGTATGCACTATTAAATTGTTGTGTAGTTGTGCTTGGAGAAGAATTAAAGGATGCTTGTGCAAAAGTTATAGACTCAAAGCCCTGGAGAATGACTGCAAACTTTTACTACAAGAGAAGATCAACAACATATTAATAACTGATAAAAATAGTTTTCAGTGTTTGCTTGATTTCCTGTGGGATTTGAGTTTTCCTTTTAGTTTTTCGTTTTATCACATATTTTTGGTAAAGCTTCATTCACACTGAATTGTCCAACAAATACTCACAAAAACTCCAATTTTCGATTTGAGAATGAACACACACTGTAAACTGATAATAAATGATCCTTCTCTCGCAACCACGATCTTGAAACATCATAGAAATGTCATGGAAAAAGTCAGGGAAACTCTTCGGTCAAAGGGTTTGAGAACCCTGACGTATTCTTTCACAATCAATAGCCAAACCGAGTTACAGTCCAGAAGCGTCTTCAGTCAAGAGACTGCTGCGTTTGAGGTTTTTGATCTGCTTTTATTACAATAAAACTGGATACACAGGCAGCCATTCAGCTATGAATCACGACCATTAGATCCTCGTTCAATATTTGCCGAAGTTCAATGATTATGACCTATGAGATTGCGGCGCGCTGGTGGGGAAACGATAATCAATTTCCACGTCCCATATGAAGAATCACATTCCTCCTAAAATCAATTAGCCCACGTGTCCCGGACATATGCTACATTTCAAGTGTCGCCATCCAGACGCACACACAGGAGTCTGGTGTTAATTCATTTGGTTGACAAAAGACTCTGTATATGGCTCTTGTCATAGATCCGCCGTCTTTGAATAATGGCGCTTAGCTCTCATATAAGCACTGTATTTTTCACACGATGTGACTCGCCGTTGCCTTCGAAATGTGCGTAATATCTCACAACCCCTCAATCACGTGAAAGGTCAAAGCGACAAAGTTGTCAATAGGCCTGCGGGAGCCCTCGGGGAGCCCTGGAGGTTTGGAAGCGGCCGCTCTGGCACAGGTTTAATCCTCTCAGCGCTAGTTTAGATGGCCTTTATCCATCCTCGCTCATTCATCTAATCTCGTTTTGGCTACAAATGCCCGTCGCTGGAAGTTGCAGACAGATCACGTGGAGATAATGACTTATTTACACCGACAAATTGGATGTCTTGTGTTCTTGAGCCTTGTGGGAAGGGTCTCGTGCTTTTATTTACTATTCGGCACTCACGCTAAAGTAATTATATATGGAGAAGGACGATGCGTTTGAGTATTTTAATGTCTTGCATTAAAAAGCATTTGAAACCTTTTTACAGGCGTAACCTCAATGAAACCTCTTACACAATACTTAAATATCATCCGCAAAAGCAACCTTGTGTCTGTGACATCACCTTTATTTTAAAGACAACGCTTCTTTGAAATATCAAACACCAACGAATCCGATCATTTATTTCTTCTTTCCATTTTCTGTTCTGGCTCGGGTAAGGTCATCCCGTGCCTCGCCGTCTGTTCTTTTAGCGCTTTTTCTCATCTGTACTCATTTCGGCGTGAATTCCCCCTTGCCCTCTGAAGCCAATGAGCTCTTTTGTCTTGTTGACATTAGGGGCAGTTAAAGATTTCTGTTACAGTTTTGAAGCGGTTTCTTTGCTGTTGTGAATAGCTCAAATCTAAACGAATGGCAGAGTTTGGCTTTAATATATGAACAGAGCGCATTAGGCTGGCCATTTTGACATCTTGCAGTATGTCGGGTTTGATATCCTGTTCCAGCTTTCAGGTTTCCACATTTTTTCCACATATCTTTTGATCAGCTGTGATTGACACGTTCACGTGTCCTGCATAGTTATATTCGGGTCTGAAGTAGTAGACCGATAGTAAGAGATGATCACACAAAGTGTCCGTTTCGATTTGTCAGAGTGATTTTCTTTCATGTTTTTATAGCAACATCATGGCTCTCCAGGATGTTTCCACTGTTCTTGGCTTGCTCTGCGCTGAATATTTGAACTGTCAAGAACATGTCTGGGTTATATTTTAATAATCGTTTTACATTTGCTTAATGGCTTTTTTAGACTATTATGTTTTTTTTTGCATTGTTACATTATCATAAAGTATCAAATTGTCATTGTAAGACATACACAACACTTTTTGGAACGACAACTTGGTGGAACGACTAAAGACGACTGCCTGAATGAGTTCATATGTAATTTTAATAATGCTGCATCTCTAAGACTTTACAGAACAACTATCAAAGGCCTCAAAAAGAGGTATAATAGGAACAGAACTCGCAGTAGGCGAGTCCAGCAGATAGTCTCTTGAAATTGATCAAAGATTGTGAATTTAGTACAAAATTTAGTACAGGGGCCACGGGAGGTGGAAGGGAGGCAGCGGGTGGTCTCTGATGGTCATGGGTCGTCATGGGAGAGACAATCCTCAGGGAGGGAAACTCAAAACGTTGCAGACTCATGTAGAGAGACAATCCTCTGGGAGGGAAACTAAACCCGTTGCAGACTCAAGTAGCAAGAGGCTGCCGTGGAATCAACAGCTAGGAAACCCAGAACGCCAGCAAGAAACTGTGGGAGACAGAGGGAGAGCATTGGACAGAGGCAAAAGGCACTGGGGACTTGGTGACAAAACTAGGGGTGGGAATCTCAAAACTAAATACTAAAAAAAATACTAAGGAACACGACTAAAAATAACAGCAGTCAGTACAAGCAGAACAAAACTACGTTAGAGGGTCAGAGTGAAAAACATCTAAAGCGATTTGACACAGGACAAGAGAAACAAAGGGCACTGGAGAAGGTCTGGGGGACCAGGACTGGGGAGGTAGGGGGGAGACCTGGGTGGGGACAAAAGGTAGGTAAAGGGAGCAAGGCCGGGACTGGGTGGCCAGGGCTGGGAAGACGGGCAGGAAGGGAAGCCAGCCAGTGCTGAGGTAAGGGGGACAAGTTTGGGATTGGGTGACCAGGGGTGGGATGACGGGCACGAAGGGAAACCAGCCAGTGGTGAGGTAAGGGGAGAAGGTTGGGTGACCAGGGGTGGGATGACGGGCAGGAAGGGAAACCAGCCAGGGGTGAGGTAAGGGGGCAAGGATGGGACTGGGTAGCCAGGGCTGGGATAACGGGCAGGAAGGGAAACCTGCCAGTGGTGATGTAAGGGGGGCAATGTTGGGATTGGTGACCAGGGGTGGGATGACGGGCAGGAAGGGAAACCAGCCAGGGATGAGGTAAAAGGGCAAGGTTGGGACTGGGTAGCCAGGGCTGGGATGATGGGCAGGAAGGGAAACCTGCCCCGATGGGGATACGGGGGGAGGACCCAGGAAGGGAAACCAGCCAGTGGTGAGGTAAGGGGGGCCATGTTGCACTGACAGCTGACTTTGAGGCAGGCTCAGGGCAGGCTGCAGATGACCCGGAGGCCGGCATGGGGGAAGCTGCCGCAGATCAAATACGACACGTTTATTCACCTCTTGTCATTTCAAACCTGTTTACTTTTTTACATATGCAGATCACAAAAGAAGATATTTTGAAGAATGTTGGTAACCAAACTACGGCTGTACCCTTTGATTTCTATTGTATGGACATAAAACCAATGCAAGTCATTGTGCACTACTTTTGTTTGGTTACCAACATTATTCAAAATATAATCTTTTGTTTTCTGGAGAAGAAAGAAAGTCATTCAGGTTTGAAATAACTAAAGGGTTACTAGACTAGTAAATGTTCATTTTTAGGTGAACTATTACTTTAAGATCACATCTGACCCACCCTATCAGATTAGTGGTTTTCACCATTTATTGCTCAATAACAAATTTTGTTTAGTTTTAAACCACTCCAAAAAAACAAACATCAAGAGGTAATAAGCTTTAAAGAAAATGTTTTTTATAGTCACAATGAAAAAAAATGTAGTCCTAATACAAAACAACGATTTAGCAAAATGTAGGCTTCATTTCCCTAATTTCCATCGTTTTGACTTATCCTTTTAAAGGTTAAATTGTACCTAGACATGTTTTTATGAGATGATTCTTCCTTTTACTTTAATAGCTTTAAATCATTACATGTACATGTTCATTTATTTTTTTCAACCACAATTTTTCCTCTAATGTATAGATAAGTATGAAACATCTGACCACTTTTTTTAGGTTGATATGTGATGTATGTTTTCTTGTTTATAAATTGGTATTAAAGATGAAGAAGGTCATGGTACTTGCATTACAGGTCGACCTTAAGCATTAGCTAAAGGTCAAAGGTCGACTTAACTTCCATGTACATCAATACATCTTCACCTGTCTCTACTGTATACCTCTGACTGTTTGTCTCTATACTGTTTATCAAGTACTGCTACTGCTTTCTCTCTCTCTCTCTCTCTCTCTCTCTCTCTCTCTCTCTCTCTCTCTCTCTCTCTCTCTCTCTCTCTCTCTCTCTCTCTCTAGTTTCTTTATAATACGAAGTAGTAGATTTGCATTTACGTGGTCTGGTTTGTACCAAGATGCATCCAAGAAGGAAATACATTGAAATACAAGAACAGGTTTGACATGTCATTATAAAAATCAAGATCACTCCATGCCACAGATCAGTTTCAAGCGCTATCACTGAACACACTATCATGTCTATTACCCATTGAAGGTTAATAGATTTTATCATTTGCACACATGAAATTCACACAGAGGCAGCAGTATTGTTCATCATCCACCTAGATACTCAACATAAAAAGATGAAATAAGAAAAAGCAAAAAGACGATCTCGCAGAGGCGGTTTGGGGCCACAGACCCAGTGCTTTTGATGCGCCCCTGCATGCGAATCAGCCCACCGCAGAGTACATTTCAGTCAAAACGATTACATTCAATTGCTCTCATTTAAAGTCTGCGCCTCAGACTACGAGCGCAATCTCCGTAAGTCTGGCCTTTTTAAAAGACGACTATATCTGCGTTCTGCCCTTTGATATTTTCTCAGCGTGATGATTCTTGCGACTGCGAATGAAATGCTGCTGTGATAACTTTGAGCATTGTGACAGTTTTACTGGTAAGCCACTGCTGATCAGAAAATTGAATCTAAATAAGATTTTTATACAGAAGTTCGGCGTCGCGGTGTTCAAACACAGGTGATATAGGGTACATTGTACAGTGCTTTTCAATTAAAACAACCTGAAACTGGCCTGCTATTCCATCTGGCCACGCACCTGTTAATCAGACATTTGCTTTGGTTGTAGCAGATTGGATGAGACTTAATAACAGAGGGGATAAGGAAAACAAGATAAAAAATATTTCCTTACCATGCCAAAAAAATATTTCTGAAACGTACGTGTAGTGCCTCAAAGATGGTCGTATTGTGGTTATAATTGAATAAATTGATTATGATTTTATAAAATTTTTGTATTGTCCATTCATATTATATATGCTACTGGAACAGGTATCCACGGACCACAGACGAGAGACAATACCATATAACACTTTTAATTGAATAATCCAAATTATATTAGACGGCGTAGCAAAACAGGTTACATTTATTACATTTAATACAAGACGATGGGGAGAACGGAGTGAGTGTATATAGTGTCAGGGTGATGAAGGGACTGCTGACAGGTGCGGTGACTACTGGTGAGGGAGTATGGTGGAACATGGGAAATGAAGTCCAAGGGGAAATATGGGGTAAACAGGCAGGGAAACAGAAGGGTCTGTGACAGTACTCTCCCCTCATCCCGCATCCTTGCGCCATAGAAGGCACAATCAGGTAGGGGGGTGGGCATCCTGGATGCTCCTACTAAGGAGAATCAGGGGAACCATGGAAGATCTGGTGGTTCAGGCGGCCTCCATAGCCGTGTCAGAGGGACCAGGAGGGCTGGAGTTGACGGCTTCTGTAGCAGTGTTGTGGGAGCCTGGAGAGCTGGAGCTGACGGTCTACGTGTCAGAGGGGCCAGGAGAGCTGGAGCTGATTGTCTCCGTGTCAGAGGGGCCAGGAAAGCTGGAGTTGATGACCTCCGTGACAGTGCTGGGGGAGCCCGGAAGAGCTGGAGCTGATTGTGATGGTGGAAAGATGTGTATCGGCGGAGACTGATGCCATGGTGCTGGAGTCAAGTGTGAAGAGGGAGGTGGTTGTCTTGGCCATGGAGAGGAGGCTGGAGATGGACGAGACGATCGTGGCATGGAGGCGCTTCACGTGGCCACTCCAGCGTGTATATGGCAGCCCCCCCTAAAACTTTCTTAGGGAGGGTTCACTCCCCCAGATGCATGCCAACGCTACAACGACCATGGCTTCTGCGCACCGATCGTTGAAGCACACTGGTGAGGGCTCGAGGAGGCACACTAGCGAGGGCTCGATCAAGGCACTACTGGAGAGGGCTTAATGAGTGACACTGGAGAGAGCTCGATGAAGGACATTAGAGAGGGCTTGCTAAAGGACACTAGAGAGGGCTCACTGAAGGATACTAGAGAGGGCTCGGGGCGGATCTCTGGAGATGGGTCTGGGGACTCGGAAGACCGATAGGGGCGGAGCTCTGTAGACGGCTCGGGGAACATTGGAGAGGAAAGGGGCAGAGCTCTAGAAATGGCTCGGGGAACATTGGAGAGGAAAGGGGCGGAGCTGTGAAGACGGCTCGGGCAACACTGATAAAGGCTGGAAGAGGGGTCAAACTCACGGAGGAGCAGTTTGTGAGGAGAAAGTTCCTTATGCCACGTCTTCGTGGCGGTGCGGGAGAGCTGCAGCATTGTGCCGGTGTGGGAGATCCACGGCGTCATGCCGGAGCACATCGGCGAGGCTTTGTGGAGGACTTTGCAGTGGTGTTGGCGTGAGCCGGGGCACTCAATGGATGTTTGGACGGGACCGGATAACAATCAATCTTATCTTGAGTGGCTTCACTCATGCAGAAGCCATAAATCTCCAGGATAAGATTGAGAAACTCGACCATGGGTCTGTCCCAGAACTCAGAGGACGTACCATGATGGGAGTCGTCATTCAGTCCCATAACGAAGCACGCATTAAGTGATCAGTCGTCCCAACTCACCTGATGGCAAAAGTCCAGTAAGTTCTCCACATACCTCTCCAGAGGACGTCCGTCTGGGCAGAGGTGTTAAAGGAGGTGGTCCTCTGGAGAGGTGTCCAAGCAGTAATCCATTTTGTGGCCTCCGTTTTGAGAATGGAGTGAGTCTATGTTGTGTCTGAGTGATGAAGGGATTGCTGACAGGTGCAGTGATTACTAAATCCAAGAGGAAATACGGGGAAAACAGGAGGGTCTGTGACAGCTACATAAAATGTATTTTGTAATACATTTTATACACAAATTTTGGTTATTTTAGACAATCATTTAAATATTTTAGACAAAACTAATATATGACTCTTTCTTCTGTAGATCACAAAAGTTGATATTTTGAGAAACGTCTTTTCTGGTTTTCTGTCAATACAATGGGGGTCAATGTTGTTTGGTTCCCAACGTTCTTCAAAATATCTCCTTTTGTGTTCTGTAGAAGAAAGAAAGTCACGCAGGTTTGAAATGACATAAGGGTGAGAATTGTTTTTGAAAGATTTGTTATTTTTGGGTGAACTATCTCTTTAAGGTGGTCGCCTTCACTGCCTAATTAGTATTCACTTTATTTTGTAATCTCCCTATTTTTGGACACTTTTTTCTCGGCAGCCACAAGGGATTTCTGGCTTGCCTTTTGAAGCTGTTAACAGCCCTTCAGAAAGAACGGTACACAAAAGAGACACTGCCAAACCACCTGTAGGTTATGAGTGTTTTTCATCCTTCTGTGCAAAAGCATTCTGCTGATTTAGCGAGAGTTTGTAAGGTCACTTGCTCACTTTTAATTGCACGCTTCAACATTCATCTATTTTTCGTACAATTACAAATTATTACGAATACTATAATTAACAAAGCAGCATGTTATAGACAGATGCTTTGGCTTTCCCTCTGTGATCTCGCAGGTTCTTTGGTGTGAACGCATATAATTAGTCATTATTATGATAACACATCCACACAAACAAACCCATGTGCCCCCACGCGTGTCTAAGTACATCACTGTCAGCGCGCTCATAAGACATCGGCAGAATGATGAAACCTTTCATCACTGCTTTACTGATGTTACTGAACTTCTAGGTTCCTATTTGCTATCAAACCTCTCCTGCAAACAAACTTAATGAGATGACGTCTCAACACGATGCTTCTGATAGCATTTCAAAACACAATCCCTTCAGCTATGCGTCTGCTTGCATCTGCTACCTGAATAAACTCTAGTTATTGGAGAGGTAGACTGACAGCTGAATCCCGCTGCTCTTTGGGTGTGCTGGGGAGCTGTTTTTCTTACTTCTCAGGTAGACCAAATGCTACTTGCCGACAGCCGTGTTTGGAATGGAAAATAGAATCGAATGTGTATGTTTTTCACCTTGAGGTGGCCTCTGTGTTGTAAATCATTGGTTATTCATTCACTTTGTGTGAGGCCACACTCCATCAACAGTCTGTTAGGAGGTCATTCATCACTGCCGTAGTCTTGCAATGTTGTTACAATGTTATTACAATGTTGTTACTATGTTATTATTATGTAATAAACTATTTATAAACCTTTTTGATTTGTCATTGACTGACATAAACAAGCAAGGCAAGTAACAATGAAGGCTGACTGAGACTGGATGATAATTGACAGGTAATTTGCTGTATAATGTCTTTGGCTGTGTCGCAATCAACTCCCTAGGTGGTGAATCAGTATATTGTGTACATGGGTTCGGGCACTGGTAAGGACCCTGGCTCACTTCACATTGGGATGCTGTTCACTTATTTTTGTGTGACGAGACTGCGTGAGCGCATTGTGTGTACTTCACAGCTGGTATTTATCAACAACAGGCAAATCTGACATTACTCTGACTTTATTTTTAAATACTGATTGAAGTACATATATATTTTTTTCATATTAGTGCATATATTTGCTCATTTATTAAATTCAACTGTTAACTGATTTTTAGGCAACAAACGTTTCAGGGCACTGGAAAGATTTTGCAAATGAGACAGCCCTTGATCAGAGACACACCCTGTTTTTTTCATGCCTTAAATCAGGCAAAAAAAAAGGCAATCAAATTGACTTAAGTCACTTCAACTGAGTATTAAAAGTTTCGGCCAGTGGTGAATTGAAGTAGCTTATTTAATAATTAAACTTTTTTCTAAAGGTTTTTACGAGTTGAAGTAATGTAATAAAAAGCAATAATAGATGCAAAATAGTTGAAATAAAATAAAAAAAACTGATTTAATATGATTTCAAATTTAAGTCACCAAAAGAAAATATACAGTACATCTACTAAAAATAAATATTTCTAAAAGGTTCCTGTCATGAAACGTGAGGAAGAACCCAATTGCAGGCAGCTACAGGGTTAACAAAAAAAGGTTTATTACACAAAACACAAAGCAATAATACAGATAAACAGAAACGAAGACTAACTAAACACTAGACTAAAACAACACTTGACAAAAACTACACTAGCCCAAACTGGGGAAAACTCACAGGCAGGAACAAGACGAGGTCAAAGACATGGAGCTGCAGCAGCAGACAAGCAAACACAAGTACATAGGTCCACAGAATACACACAGCTAAACACAATGACCGAGCAAAGGACAATGAAACATGAGGACTATATAAAGGGGAGGAAATCAAGGAGGGAGAGGTGCGTGGCATGAACTAATTAACAATCAAAGATAACGAGACTAAAGGGCGGGAACAGAGACGAGACCAGAGAGAGAGTACGTAGGGCAAATAGGACAAAACGTCTCTCTCCCCACACAAAACAAGGGATCCCACCCTGATTCTGCCACAAGACCAAGAAATACCTGACATGATGAGGCAGAATCATGACAGTTCCACTGACTGTACAAAAGTGTACCCTCCTAAAAATATTGGACAAAAAATGGACAAACCTAAATGCTGGGATATAAATTAACCTACGCTGGATTGTTAAACCCATTTTGGCATTTTCTGGGTTATTTTAACCCAATTTTTGGGTTTGTCCATCATTGGGTCAAATATCACAATTGGGTTAAAATAACCCAGAAAATGCCAAAATGTGTTTTAACAATGCAGCGTAGGTTAATTTATAACCCAACATTTAGGTTTGTCCATTTTTGACCCAACGCTGGGTTTATAACATATTCTTTGATTGAAATTTCCACTGAGCTCTTATGGGATTGCCTCATCCATGAAGGATATCTCCAGTGTTGCACATTTCCTATAAGGTATCATATGAGGTGTCTCAGAAGGTAGCCTAACATTTATATGTGGGCCTGTTGGGGCATGATTCACTTGCTGTATCCCATACTATGGTAAACCCTGAAGATACGCTCAAGAAGATGTACAATGCCATTTTAAATCTCTTAAGGCTTCTGACTGCTTGGCCTGGATGGGACCCTCATTTCATGTCTATTAGACTAGCTATATACAAGCAGTCAGTGGATTTAATTTAGCGCTCAATGCCTGCTGAGTTGAATAATATAGTCCTCTATAGAGCAGAGAAAACAGTGGACTGTTCAGCCTATGGCAGAGTAGTAGTCTTAGATCAGGTCTCTCACATATATACTGTAGCCCAGGGTCTGCTTTTGATATAAAGTTGTCGCATTGAACTCGTTTAGCCCTAAGAGGCAAGAGTCGCTCTTTTAAATTTCATACAGTTTGTGTAAGCAAAAAAATATTTGATATTTATTCATTATACGCGTGTTTATATATTATTGTTGCTTTCAGAGCTGTAACTAAATGCATTTGCCTTTAGTGTGCGAATTCACATTTAAATCAAAGGCGGCTTTTTGCAAACTATTGACGTATGTTTTGCACCCAAGAGGCCGAAGCCGGATGAAATACACTTGTTAAAGACCTTGAGCTCTGCTTGCTGAGGGATATAATGTTTCCTGGATATGTTTCATGCTGTCACAGGGATTTTGGTGGCTTTGCGGTTATAACCACCTGAGCACAGTTCCAAGGGGGGGAAGTGGTCGATATGTCTTTACAGGCCACTGTAAAACAAGGAGGTGTTGAGATGCAGTCAACCTTTTGTTTTAAGGGGTCATGACATGCGGTGGGCAGCAAGCAGTGCTCTCAGATATACAGTGTTAGGATGGATATTTTTTGCAGGCGATGCTTGAAAACAAAGTCAATATTATTGTGAAATAGTTAGCACTGAGATCTGTAACGTGATTTATTTTGCCTCTGTTTTGATGTCCTGCTCTGGTTGAATGTTTTTAAGTAACCACCGCTCGAGGCTGTGACTTACCTGCGTACACCTCCTTAAATCATGTGCTGTTTCTTAATTCCAAGAGCGCAAAGAACTAAATTGTGTTCTTGCATTTAGTCTGCATTCAATGCATCACTGATATCAAGAACACATCGGGATACTTGCATGTGTTCTCTGTACTTGTGTTCTTGAGGATTGGAACCGGACTTTGATGGTCGATGATGATGTAGAGCAAGAACACGAGGACGCAAGATCGCCGAAGCAAGCATATTGAGATGGCTTTTTTCCACATACTGCTTTCTTATTAGCTGCTGAGTGTAGTCATGCAGGCTTCTGATTGGTCCATATGAAACACACTTTAAAAAAATAGACGGGTGTGATATGTAGCGCCTGTGGGAAATGACGCGTCATTATATTTAGCTGAGGTGAGGTCAGATAAGGTAAATAAAACGATAACATTTGAGCAGCATGAATGCTTTTGCTTGTCTCTTTCCTTTGGAAAAAACAAACATACGGCTATGCGCTTGCGATAACACTCGTTCGTCATTGCAGACATCTATGTTGTTTGTGTGGCCACGTTCGCAGAGGCTATTTGCATACGTCATGTAAACCCCGCCTCCAGAAACAAAGGGGTGTTGAATTGTTCGAAAAAAACTATACCGTCTCTCAGCGTTTTCGTTTACCCCAAAACGCAGAACGAAAGCGCAATTCGCCTGGACTATGCCGAGCCCTTCAATGATGACAGAATTGTCATTTTACGGGGAACTATCCCTTTAAGTTTGGATTGTGTATCCTAGTCATTTAGATAACAAAACACAGAGTTCTTTTGGTAAGGGTGGGCGGATCCCGATACTCTGGATCGGTATTGTGTTGATACCGAATTTTTTTGCTGGACCGGGTATCGGAGTGGCGGGACGATCCAAAATCTGATCCTATGCTGAACAATATTATCAAGCTTTAAGAAGGATGAGCAAGTCATTTTAACATTTTCTCACGTCTTGCAATAGCTTTATGTGAGAAGAAAACAAAAGATCATCTGCTACTGCTGCCATCAGTCACTCTCCATTCAGCATACTCTAGAGTTGGGTGACAGTCAGGATGCTGCTCTTTCCAAGACGTTCCAATCTTTTAATTATTCTGCAGAATCACTAGATAAATAGTCTTTGGTTTTGTTTAAAAGGATTGTATTTTGCTGGACTTGGTAATCACTGATGGGTGTCTTAAAACGCGTCACTCACACACAATAAGTCTGTTTTTAAACCTCTGATTAAAGCTCAGTAAACTGTTGGAAGGATGCAATTATGTGAAACATATAACATATCTCTTACCTGTGTGTTTTAACTGTCATGAACTTCGGAAGAAAGTGCGTTAAGCGCATCATGGCGGACGTATAAAGCGCACAGTACGTGTAAATAAGAGAATGAAGTGCATCATCCCTTTTGTGCCACTTTACATTAGAGCAGAGATGTACAGTAGTGAAGTACTCTTACTTTTACTCATGCACATTTTTCAAGTATCTGTACTCTATGAGAGTGTTTTTGCCTTTTGTTTCAGTCTTAGGGATTTTAATTTTAAAATTTAGAAACTACGTATCGGCCAATATATCGGTAAATGTTCAATAATAAAAACATTTCGGACATCGTAATCGGCCATAATGTACATATTGGTGCATCCCTAAGAAAAATATTGCACTACATTATAAAGCATATATCATTATGTTCAGTCAACTTTAATAAATACATTATAGTTTTGTCAGGAAAAAGCAGTACAAGTATCGGATCAGTATCGGCCCACCCCTACTTTTGAGTACTCAAAATTTTAATTCACAATATGATTAAAACTTATTTTATTAACTTATAAAAAGATATATTTTTGGACAGTACATTTGATTATTTTGCTCACAATATTCTGGAACTGGAACATGGCTTCACCGGTACTTCTCACTTAATCATAAAGATATCAAGGTTATATTTTACAGAATGTTCTTTTACATTGTGCAGGTTGATTTTATATATCACAAAAGAAAAAATACTTAAGCTGTTTTGTCTCGGTCAGGGTCATTTTTTTACTTAGTTTGATTACAGCCATAAAGAAAATAACAACAATTTCAATACACAGTATGGAGGAGATAAGTGCACCAAATGCAGTTGTTGTAGTACACCAGCCATTCACTGTGAACTCTGTTTTTAACGTTCCCATTTATTCCCAAAACTATTTTTTGCTCAGATGATTCTTCTCAGGTGAAGTTTACATTGTGATTGTGTGTGCATTTCAATGAGTTTAGGGATTATCGTGTCTGTGGATAAATGACGCATCAGTATCAGTGAGTAGGCTGCTGGATTTCACCGATTACACGGCACAGCAGCAATCTGTGCAGTCAAGGTTACAGATAAGGATTAAACACATAGCCGCTGCAGTAACGCTCCGTGGAATGCAGGCCGAGCGCACGCCCGGCGAATCAAGCGTGACCGCCGCTGCAGAGAGGAAAGCAGGGCATGTTTGATAAAACGTTGATATCTGATCACAGCAGTCGCATGAAATGCGACCGCTCCTCGCACGCTCAAAATGATGCACATACGGATTTACCTGGTATGATGTGAAATGCTAAATGTGGTTGGTTTGCCGTGTTGTAGACGCATTAATTAGGTCATCGCAAACTGTGGCATGCTAATTGCAGCATTGTGATTCTTAATTGCGGAATTGTTGGATTCTGTTTAGGAGGCTAATAACCGAGACAGCTGGTGTGCACACATTTTCCGCTTTGCTTTTTCCTCTTCATTTTCCTCTTTTTTTTATTTTTGGATCGTGTCCTCTGGGACACCGTCCAGCACACAGTAGGGGTTTTCGTTTGCCACCATTTTTCAAATTGTATGTGTGTTGGCGAGTTTGAATACGAGTGTGTGTATCTAAAGGAAAAGAAAGATGTAGCCGCCTGTTAGTAATTCTGCTTGTGTTGCGTGTGTGTGCTTGTCTGTGGGGTCATGTTAAGTCCAGCTCTGTGTGTGTGTGTGTGTGTGTGTGAAGCACACTCATTATCTGCAGGCCTTAGTCCTGTTTTTTCTTTATTCCAATCGTCCTCTTCCACCTCTTAATTTAACCCCATTACAATAATTTATGCACATACAAAAAAAGCTCCTGGGGTTATTGCATATCATTTTATTTTATTTTTAAAGTAATAGTCTGTCATTGTTTATTTGCCATGACTTTAAACCTATATGATTTTCCTACAAAAGGAGAAGTTTAGCAAAATGTTCTGGCCTCTTTTTCCATGCAGTAAAACTGAAAGGGCCTTTGAATAAATGTGCCATTAAATATCATAATAATTGTTGCATGTGTCATTTACATATGTTTAAGTTATTTCGAATAAAAAATATTAATATATTACAAAATAAATGTAATAGATTAATATCATAATAATTAATATATATTAATAAAATATTGCTATTAACATTATTAATATCAACAACAGTAATAATAATAATTGTTATTATTATTGCTGGAGACACAAATAACACCAATAATGTTCTAATGCATGAGCTAACATGAACTAACAATGAACAATACTTCTGCTACAGCATTTATTAATCTTATAGTTCGTGTTAATTTCATAATTTACTAATGCATTTTAAAATCAAATGTTATAACTGTTCACATCAACGTTAATGCAACATGTACAAACATGAATAATTATATTGACAACTATCTATAAGAATAATGAATTCATGCTGGAAACCAATATTGTTAGTTCATGATAGTTAATGCATTTACTGTTGTTAACAAATATAACATTTTAAATGCGTAATGATTATTATTATTATTGCCGTTATGTCAACATTTACAATTTAAACAGGTTTAAAGAGACATGATAGTGAATAAATGATGACACTCAAAGGATGCTTAATGCGACAGCATTGCTATTTGTTTAGTAGATCAATGTTATCTTACTCAAATTCCCTGCTTAAATTTAGCCGGAGGACTCTGATCTTGGTCGATACTTGTTTGCAATGACGGTGGGCATTGAAAAGCCCTCCCAGTGTGACAAGATCCCTCTTACAAGTTATGGATTGTTCTTTGTTGGAGCTCTTGCTGTTTCAGATCCTCATTTTATCACTGGCGTCTCCCATTGAGACCGGTTTAAAATAGCATGCTGTCAGTTTGTTTGCTTAAAGGCTGCTTTGTGAAATAGCTTTCATCAGAACTGACTGAAATAACATAAATACGCAATTAATGTCTCTGTTTTTGCTAAAGATGTGAATTTGATCCTGAAATTTCGTGATTTGTTGAGTAGTGCTGTTATTTTATTAGCATCCAAATAAAAATCATATTGCTCAGGACTTGCTCTTTCATATCTCAGGAGATTGTTCTCCAAAGTTGTTCAAACGTGTCTTTTTGCTCTTCATCTCTTTCAGAAAACGCTGTGTGCTATGGCTACGTTTCGCTTTGGACAGCACATCATAAAGTCCACGGCTGTGTTCCTGCAGACGGAGTTGTCCTTTGCCGTGGTCAACCGAAAGCCAGTCGTGCCCGGTCGTATCCTTCTCAGGTTTTTCGTTTCCAAGAGCAGGTACAATTCTTTCTCTCAGGCTCACTCAGGAATACGGTGTACAGAAAAACACAGTCGCTTCCTGCCGTTGCTCGGCAACAGTTTGCTCTTTGTTAAGTTGGTCTGACCTTTGCATTACGCCATGTCCACAGATGTTTATCAGATACAACCCTCAGAAGAGCTTCTGTCCTCTTCGATTGGCTAAAAGTTTTGTTGCCTTGTGTCTGAAATGACCCGAAGACAAATTCTTTGCAGACAGCACCAAAAGCTTAATGCCATGAATCATCGGCGGGTGTACTTTAAAACTCTCTATTTCGCTAAAGTAAAGAATACTTTTTTTGTCTATTAATCTTTGAGCTCAACGTGCAAATTCAAACCTTGCATACATTTGCATGATTTCCATTGCTGATTTATTTGAGTAATGTTCTTACTCGTTTTCTCCGGAATTGCAATAAGTTCTTGCGAGATCTTCACGTGCTGCTGTGTCTTATGCAACCGTGTTTAGATTAACTTTTGATGGAAAGCAATTTTTCACAGCATTACGGGCCGCTGCTGCATAATCCCAAAATCCAAAGTGGCTGCCATGTTTGGAGGGCATAAGCAATACATTAGCATTATTTAATTGTTGCGCTAGCAGTCTAGAAGTTACGGCTTGGCCAGAAACCAGCGGGAGGTCTAAAGGGCTGATGTTTGTAGGAGAGACCTATACAGAAAACTGCCTCTAAAATGTCAGCAAAAATACGCAATGGCATGTTTGTCAATGTAATGCGACTACTTTAATCTATACTGTATGAATATGACTGTAGGAGGTAATGACCTCTAGACCTTTGTTTTAATAGGGGGCTGCGGCCGATATCTAAACACTATAATGAAGGTTGTAATAGATAAAAGATGGATGTTTATTGGACAACAGGCGCCACTGAGTCAAGTAACGCATTGTAAGCGGTATTTGTATTGGTAAAATATCTTATTGTGTATTGAACAGCAGGGGTTTCTTTCATGTGACTTTGTCCTGTCCATTAGCCTGGCTTCTCTTTAAGATCATTAGGTTAGATTAAAAATGGGTTTTAGAAAATAAATTGAAACGGTGATATATTTAATATGACTGTTGTAAGCTTCAGGCTTCATGGGTTGCATTTATGTGTTTCAAAATAAAATAGTAAAAAAAGTATTTTAAACAAGACAGTTGGGAAAATGAATAGTCATCCAAAATTGGTTAGGTCAATGGTTCCCAAAACATGGGGGATCTTTACAAATGGCATCTGACAATGTCACTGTTTATTGACACTTAAGCAAAAAAAGTTTGGCAACCGCTGTATTCTTAGTATGTTTGCAAATAAAAAAGGCAATAGCATCGGGGATTGCATTGGAACAAGCAGAGCTGTTAGCCTCCGGGGAGTGAAGTTTAAATCGTTTGCTAACTCGGCGTCAAGCTAGCAGTCGCGGAGCCGCTAACAGCTAGCGTTAGGCCTACGGCTAAATGAGTCATTTCTGCTGCCTTGAAAATTGATCAGATATAGGTCTCTGCAGGAGACAGGGAGTAAAGCAAACGTTGTATTCGGATGTGTCTTAATGCCTTTCTGCCTTGGAATGCATCCTCCGAAGGCAGCACGTAGCTGTCGGACGCAGCCCGGATGTGACTGTCAGGACACACCTCGGTCTCCGTAGTGATGCGAGACGTCATATTCACATAGCAGCAGTGATGACAAAACGCGCTTGAGAAACAGTTCAGAGAAATCAACCTACATATCAATTTTTACAGATGCGAATATGTTAGAAACGATGCAAAGGACAACTTGTATCCGCTGCACAACTTTTAAAATCGACGCATTGCACCGTTACCTTATATGCCGACGCATCGGTGCAAATCGATGAATCTTCCCATCCCTAGTAGCCTATGTATGTTATGTGTAAAGTACAGTGTTTTTTCCATGTCATGAAAACCAGCGAATTTGGACATAAGATGTTTTAGAAGGACAACAACAGCAAACTGAACATATATTTAGCCAATGTATTGAGCTGGCAGGGATTCTCAAGCAAATCAAATCACAGCGTCACACTTTTCAGAAATATTGACATTCAAATGCCCACCTTATGCGATATCCATATTGATCTGGATACATCTCAAAACGGAGTTAAAAGTTTCAAGCGGCGCTAAAAGTTCCTCATTGACAACGGCTAACATACTGTACATCCATTAGTAAAACGTCACATAAACTTCGACACGTCATTTCTGTTTAACGTTTTATTTATTTGAAATGTTGTGGCACTTACTTTATATGGATGGTCAATAAGTGGCAAAAGTTGCCAATGAAAATGTCCTCGCTTTTCGCCACCAAACAACAACTGCAAGTAAACATTCGGTCCCCTTTCTACCTTGAATGATTTACAAACTGCCGCTAATGCTACGAAACTGAAGAGCCTCCAAAACAACTGCATCACATAACCAAAAATACGCCATCGTTTTCGCGAGCTCCCGTTTCGTAGTCCACACAACATCGCAAAAACAGCATTTGAAATGCATTTGATGAGCGTTTTCACAAAGCTGTGGACGTAAGGCCAAAACCAAAGTGGATGAGTATATACAAAGCCTTAGAGTATTGTTGTTTCTGTGTAATAAGCTGTGAAAGGAAAGAATCTTTCATCTAAAAAAACGACACCCTTCAGCTGAAACTAAATTTCCTGTTTGCTAGTAGTTTGAGAAGTTGCCTAGCTAATAAAACCACCGTACCGTGGGCATACCCTCAATTTCCTTTCCGGTGTATATTTAGATTGTCTCAATGTGTCTTGCTGAACATACAGGAGTCTGGTCTTGGTGTATTTGTTTCCTGTGCTTTCTCTTTTCCAGGGCATAGCGTAGCAGATTTGGTCTCGTATCAAAGCTAGTCGCTATGTTCATGTTTCTGCTCAGATGAGTTTGGAGAGGAAGATCTTAAAGCCTCCGGTGGTGCATGAGGATCAGTATCACTCCTGAAGCACAGTGAGAGGGTCAGGTTGTGTTTAGGGAGATGGCGGTGGGGGTGGTCTTGGTGGGTATACTTCCCTCAGGCCATGAGGCGATATTCCATAGGCTTTGACGGTTACAAGAGTTTAGCATTTCCTCTTCTGTTTCTTTGAATCATGTTTACTCTTATTTACTTTGAAAGTATTTTCTCTGTTTCATCGTAATGCAGAGTTTCGGTCTGCATTAGTTACTTGAGCTGAAAAATCAAGTTTGATATGTGCTTCCTGAAGAGGCGCAGGCCTGTCAAAGGTTCCATTATCTCTTTAAGTGTTTGTTTAAGCTCTTGGCAGGTGGAGGAAGAATCTGAATCTCTTAATAAATCCCTGGCTAAATTAATAAGATGGATAGGCACTTATAGTCGATGGAAACTGACTCTTGACTACAGTGTAAATGTAGCGTTTGAGTGATGTGTGCAGTGGATGTCTTAAAGGGACAGTTCACCCCCAAAAAAGTCATCGTTTACTCACCATCTTGTCATTTCAAACCTGTATTACTTTCTTTTGCAGAACACAAATGAAGAGATTTTGAAGAATGTTGATAACCGCGTTGACAGCCATTGACTTCTACTGTGTGGACACAAAACCAATGGAAGTGAATGGCTGCCATCACTGTTCGGTCAACAACATTTTTCCAAATATCTTCTTTTGTGTTCTGCGGAAGAAAGAAACTCATACAGGTTTGACACGACAAGATGGTGAGTAAATGGTTTCATTTTTGAGTGAACTATCACTTGTTCTATCACAGACCCGGACTGGCATCTGCTGACATTATGGGATGTGGTATTTCACATGGATGTTATTGATTTGTTTGTTGTTAGGATTTAAATAGGGTATCGTGTTTAAGTTCTAAAAACTCACTTAAACCCAGTGCTGCTGTAAGTTCGGGCTGTGTGATGTGTCTCACATTCACAATATATTTTCCTGGAGATGATTACATTTGGCAGTGTTGATGATGTTGCTGGTGATATACACATCACAATTATTTTAATGCGCTTTTTATTTGGCTATTAAGTTTCCGACAGAGTGTGTCATTAATTTCTCGTTTGTCTCGTGACTCGTGAGTATGAGAGCGTGACGGAAGTTTGCGACTTGTCTATGAACTTCACTGTGCTGTTGGTATCTTTTATATTTCTATCGATGTATTCTTTTTCAAAGGATCAGTTCAATTCCAATTTATTGGAAATGAATTGAAATCTAATAATTGTTCTTCTGATTGAGATCAAATGTATAAGTACTGAAATATATAGTTATACAGCTGCGAAAAAACATAAGAGACCACTTCAAATGTTCGGCTATTCAGCATTTCTAGATGTATTTTTTTTGGTCATTCCAGTCCAGCGTCCGATGAATTTCAACAAAATCAAACCTCAGGAGTGACATAAAGTCATCCAACAGCAATGTGAAAGACTGACATCATGACAAGACGCATGAAAACTGATACAAATCCAGGTTATCACATAAAAATGTATGTTGTCTTTTCCTTGTGTTCCTATGTTGCATTGGTTCAACGTGAATATGAACTTCCAGTATTTGAGGTCTGAAAAAATACAGAGCATCTTTTCTGTTATTTTCACTTGTGTTGAACAAAACAAAGAAATTGATTTATATTTTTATTATATATTATTAAGCGATTTTCCTACCATGGTAGTCTATGGTGGCCAAGATCTGTTTGGTTATTAGCATACTTCCAAATATCTTTCTCTGTGTTCATCATAACAAAAAAAATGATACAGATTTGGAACAATTTGAGGCTGGGTAAATGAGGAGAGAATTTTCATTTTTGGGCGAACTGTTCCTTTAAGTACGTTATCTATTGGGAACATCTTGGATAGACTACATTCGCAATTTGATTATTGTAATTCATTGTGCATTAACTAATGCTAACAGATACAACTAGATTTTTTTCGAAAATAAATAATACATTTTTATTTTTAATAGCATTAATAATGTCGGTATTAATAAATTAGTGTCGACAGAAATGTATAGTTCACTATTAGTTAATTTGACTAATGTTAACCAACGAATCCTTATTCTAACGTTTTTTCATTCAATCTATATCTGCACCTGTGCGATCTATTTACCGATTCGAAAAGGAACGCAAAACTCGACGATAATTCGAACCGAGAGGATTAGCAGCAACATTTTATTTCAGACATCAAATGATTGTGATAGCAAGTCTAAGTCTAAAACTAATAAAGCACTAAAGAGTAACAGTCATCAAATCAATTGCTTAATGAACTATAAGCCAGACAAGCTGTACTTAATGGGTTTGCTGACACACTGCTGGATTTCACTTTTAATCAAAGGTAAAGAACACATTCCCGAGGTGATTCCCTCACTGCAGTTTTCTTAATCTCATGAAGCATTTATCGTGTGTTTGTTTCCATATTTTTATTAATTCCCCGGAATGTCACTCATTATGTTTGTATTATGCTAATGCTGGGAGGTAATGTTGATGTCTGTAGAGTATAGAGAACGCTCCGTCCCTAATTATTGGGCAAACTCAATCTTATCACCTGCCAAATAATGGTGCGTTATGTAAATGTTTACGTTTACATGTTCAGCAAACGGGAATGCAAACTGAATTAGTATGATCATGACCAATTTGCAATCTCAGCTAAAGCACAGAAGTCTTTTGTCACTGGTGGGCTGTGCGCGTTATTTTCATTTGTGTGCTAATATCATATTTATTCGACGTAGAGAAATATTCCCCGGACAAATTTTCCAGGTTAACCACTAATAAACAGGATGCATGCGCTTCCAGATATTGTCTAGCTGAGATTTCTGATCGAGCGGCTGTGTACTTCCTCGGTCCCCAAACCCAACGTCTTCAAGGATATAAATTCACAGGTCAGAGTTCTACCAAACGTAAACTTGTGAAATTTCGAATGAGCTTGTGTTTCCAGTCTGCTGCATTAAAGTGCGTATGAATGGAAGTCAATGGAATAAAAAGTCTAGCATTGCTCAAAAGCGACATGTTGGCTTTTAAAGGCCTTTTGACTTTGATCCGCAGTCCTTTGATTCGATTCTAGTTACATAAAACATGATACCGTATCCTTGAAAATATGTCATTCTTGTGACACCATAGAGCAGGGGTGGGCAATTAATTTCCCCAAGGGGCCACATGAGAACTGGCATGGTTGTAGAGGGCCGGACCAGTACACTTAACTCAGTTCTGCTCATTACACATGATATTTTACGAAAAACTGTACGGTCACACTGTCACCTCACATGCATGGATGTACGTTTCACATGTAAACTTATTAATACTGTAGATGAGCCTCCAGCTTGAGTTTTTTAGTTCACCCAAAAATAAAAAATTCTCTCATTATTTACTAACCCTCAAGTTGTCTTGAAATTTTGTAAATTCGTTGTTCTGTGAAACACAATGAACCAAACAGTTCTGGGGCACTAATGACTTTCACAATAAGAAAAAAACCTATTATGGTAGTCAATGGTCAGAAGTGTTTAGTTTCCCACAATCATTCTTTGTGTTCAACAGAGCAAAGAATTTTAGACAGTTTTAGTGCAACATGAGTGTATGTAAATGATGACAGAATTTTCATTTTTGGGTGAACTGTCCCTTTAAGGTGGTCGTTGTTTCCATGGCGACACGTCACATCGCAACGATTGCTCTGTACAGTATGAGTGATGTGTTGCTTATTCTTTATTATTCAAAATATTCACTTGTAAACTGTATGAGACATACGATATTCCAATTCTCAAATATATAAAAGTAAACGTATTTGGTCGTCTAAACACCTTTTATAATGATCTTTGTTAACACGCGATAAGCGACGCTACGTTAGGTAGTAACCGGATTTCAGACATTTACAACATGTTAAATGCATCACTACTCCCGACACACATGAAAGTATGTTGGTGATGAACTGGGAGAAGAAAAGATTGAACTTTATAGTTACCTATACCGTTATAATGTGTATCTAGGTTTCCATAACAGATTAGCTTGATATTTTCTAAATGTCCATTAAAAAAGATTTCCATTTCCAGTAAACAATGTTATCCGATTCAAGTGTATTTTATTTCTTCTCGCGATAAGTAATTCTGGCCGTACTTCTTCTTTGTACGTTTTATGGCAGGTTGCAAGCCAACTTAAGTGCATAGTGCCACCTACTGTGATGAAAGAGAAATGTCTATATTTCCTTATATATTTTCATAGTACCTCACTGTTCCTAATACATCTCCATACTGCACTCACTCGTTTCCTGCATTTGGGCCATCACATAAGATATAACTTCATGTACATTTCCAAATGTTCTGCCGAAACATACCGCGAATGGTCATGTGACTTTTTTGTCCGCCGCGTGACTTGTAATACGACAAAAAGTTTCCATTGCAGTTTTCCGAAATATGCCGTTATCGTATTGCCTGAAAAAGCACCTCGTGCGAGCGTGAAAATTCAATGTTTCCATTGGGCGTATTTTTAATGCGCTATTTCAATTTGAGCATTGAAGGGTAATGGAAACGCCAGACATGAAGAAAACACGTTGTCAAATAACATTTGAAATGATGATTATTGCCGATCCTTAAACATCATGTGTATTTCATGAACTATAAATGTATTGTTTTGCTAGAAATTTTGTGAATGTAAATGTCTGAAAGCTGAATTAAACAATATATGTGCTTGAAAATGCCACGTAGTTGTGATTTGTGGCAAGTGCGGACCCTCCGTCTCTAGCTCAACGCCAGCTAAAGCGTCATCATGATCGTACGCTCCAGTCGGTGTGATTGTACGCGTGTGTTAAAAGGTAAAAAAACAGTTGCCTTTAAAATAAAACCAGTGCAGTTGTATTTGCTTTTGCCTTCAAATTTACCAACGACAACCGTACAATTCCCAGGTCTGCCATAGACCCTTTCGCCTCGGTTCCATTTTCCAGCAAACACTCTGATTCATCAGATAATAGTCGCATCTTTACAAAGACTGTCTGTACATTCAAAGATGCGATCACATATTCGATAAAGAGAGCCATCTTCTCATAGCTGCTGTGAATTATTAATTATTCCAAACAATTCATTCGCCGACAAAAGAGACGCTTTTCATGTCATACATTCCATCACATGTTCTCAAAGACATTATTGGAATAAAATGAGCCGGGATATGAATTCTGAGAGACTTTACGAAGCAGAACACTCTCAAGTCACATCACTTGATAAATCGTCTCTCTTCTGAATGAATTAGACAACACAATACTCTGAAGAGCCCATCGCGGGGATCTGCTAATCCTATTAAAATTCATAATTAGCGATATTCTTGCCAGCTTCCCAAGGTAGTAAATGAAAAAGATAATGAACAAAAATAAATAGAAGATTTCAAGTGATGCTAGAACAATGCGGACGCATTATCGTCAGATCTGCGTTCACGGTTTCAGACTCGTGGTGAGGGATTAGCGCTTCATTGAAATGCTACTCGGTGCTCATCTGTAGCCTGTAGGGGTCCTGGGACTGTTCAGTCAATGAAGTGATGTTGATGTGCTATTGTTTCCTTTGTATTTACACGAAATCAGCTCTAAATGTGTAAACAGGCATCACTGACAACCCCCCCATACACTGTGTTTACGCCCATTCATAACGTGCAGCATTCGGTGAAATTTCGCACTTAAGATATTTTTTCTCACCGTCTTTCAACAGTTGATGTGTCTCCATCTGTTTCACTTCCCGCTTGGTGACACATTTATTTATTTGGTTGTTTCAGCTTAACTAGAAAGGCGTTTAGCATTCTGAGTGTGATTTAACATATTCACTTCAACCTCTCATTTGTGAGGTTGTCACAAAAAGTGCCATTCACGGTACAGTAATGCCATCAAATCTTAAATTCATGGTATTTTAATAGAGAAAATGAATATCTATAGATTTCATTGCATTTACATTATTGCAAGATATTCCGGTAGCTGTTACAACTGTTGTTTTTTGACCATCCACTAAAGCATCTCATTGTATCCCTATGGATAACACTTCTGTTTTCAACATGCTTTTTTCCGCTAATATTTCTGTTGATAAAATGAATAACCTGAATTCACTGCAAGTCGCTTTGGAGTAAAATGTACATTTCCGGCATTCAGTTATTATTTAGGGCTTCATTCGTGACTTTGCTGTTAGGCTATTGGTCAGCATTAACCAATACCCTGCTTAAACAATGTGACATCATTAGAAACACAATTCTATTGTAGTTTAGAGTTAAAGCTTACTAAAGTCAGCATGAAACAGATCAATGGTGCTTTTTAGTATTGTGACGTATATGGGCAGTTCTATACAAATGTCATCAAAAAATATATAGTTTTTACCAAAAGTTTTTAACTGATTTGTTGTTCAGATGATCATGTGAGGTGTCCTTTAAAGGTCAAATGTGCAATTTTTTGGACGATCTTTTCACAGAAATGCAATATAATATACATAACTGTCTTCAGAGGTGTACATGATTTATAAATGGATTACATTAGAATGAGCTATTTCTATCGGCATACACAACAGGTCCTCATGAAATTCTGTCATGATTGCAGTTATTTCTCTGGTTTTGACCGATCGGGGGCCCGTTTCAATAAGGAGGTTCAACCAACTCTAGGTTAAACCTTGAACTCAGGGGGGGTTTAGAAATTAAAACTTTGAGTTTTGGTTTCAGAACAGCTGAAGTTCAATTACTCTTTTGTTTATCTGGGTGTTTAAGTTACGACCCCCTGATATAAGGAGGATTCACCATGAATTTTGACCCGATCGTCGTTCTACCCCGTTGCTCTACGTCAAATCCTCTTATTACCGCCTTATATTTTTTTTTTTTCTACAATATTTCTTCTATATGTTTTATTAATTCTCACTTTTTTTACACGCTTTTCATTATCAATTCTGCCCTGATGTAATTGGTGATAGGATGGATGAGATTTTTCCAATTTTTTTCAATAAGAAACTCGTGCATAGACTGATATTGTTCTTTTGTTAAGACTCCATCCACAAGGATTTAGTGCCATATAAGCAGATTGTTTATTGTATTGGTAACAAATACATTCTTTGAGAGTATGTCACGTCCATAACGCAAAATGTCTCATCCATAACACTGGCTGAAACGGCTTCTGGAATGAGACAATTTTTTAGTCTTCTCTGGGAATTGACGGCATTGTTGAAAGTTGGATCTTTGCCACTGGACAGTCAGTATAGTCCCATCCTCAGGCCGAGACATATGCGTCATCACGAGAAGACATGTTGTTTGGAGGATAATGTTTTTGATAAAAGATTGGATAAAAAATGACTCCACAGATAAAACCCTGCAGTTAAATATCAGTTAAATCATTTATAATAAACACTGTAATATTCCATAAAAACAAAGAATAGACAGTTTAGATGTTACGGATACCTAACATTTTCTTGAATTGTGCACAATAAACCAGTAACACACATTAAAGTAAAGGCTCTATTTATTTTGTATATTGTTGTGCATTGTATATTGTATATTGTATATTGTTAGTCCGTTGTCTTCATTACAGTTTATCAGCTTCTGTTGGTTTAAGTGAGATAAGCCAAAGCATGCAGTGTGTCTGCGCTAAACAATCCACCCGCCCTCCTCACCCTGATCGTCTCTGATGGATCTCTCAGCTTCTGTTCTGAATAACCGGCACATTCACCTTCCTTTAACAAACGATGTTTTTGTTTTTTGTCGATCTCTCGGTTTTACACGCCACGCGGGCCCCTTTTAAAACTCTGTGGCCTTTCGCTCTGATGATGGGCCGGGATGAGCGAGACCCCCCGGCTGAAAACGCTCCACCACATGCCTGTCTGCCCGCGCAGATCGCTGCGTTTCCGCTCTGGCGACCGCACAGGGAAAGCGGGTCATTGAGTATACAGAGCTAAAAGAATCGACCTTTCATCTTTAGTGTTTTTGTCCACGGAAGATTCCACAGCAAGTGGGAGTGCTGTGCTGGTATCAAACCCCTGTTGGGCCTCGGCGCGAGCCACTCAAAGGTGCCTTGGATCGAGAAGGCCAGCCGCGGTCGAGGCCGTCTCTTCTGTAGAAAGGAAACAAGGATTGAGGTTTTTCCAGCAGATCTGCAGCCTTGTCGTAGTGTCATGAATGTTTGTCCTTGCGTTTAATGTCATGCCAAGCGCTCTTGTGTGATGTTTTTAACATCTAGATTTTCCTGTCTTTCAAACTCTTTTGTATCAGAGCGGATTTAGTACTTTTGTTTATATTAAACAAACCCATAATCCTAAATATTCATCTTTGGCATGTGACTCGTCCTTCAAAGCTTGTTCTAAAAAAGTCAACATACGTCTGCCGACCGCCTTTCAAAACCAATCACTGCTTTAAAACCTCATCTTTATGGGTTCTACAGATGTAACATTAAACATGTATAGAGTGCTGCATTTGTCTTGTTTCACTTAAATTTTTGGTTTGCACAATTTCTAATGGACTTCAAAGCCTAAATAATATCTAAAACAGTGTCTGTGAAAACAAAGCCCATCCTATGCTTAGAAATTCATGTCTTTGAATCCAAGTGTGAAGACACAAACAGAAAAACACTTTGATTTACATTTGAACAAAGTCTAAATACTTTAAGAAGCAACACTACACATCCAATTAAAAGTTTATATTCAGAATGCGTTACTTAGTAAGAGTCTTTGAAGATTTATATATATGTGTGTGTGTGTGAACGTTTCCTCTTTAAATAATTCCTTTAGCTAATCTTTTGTCTTTTTTTGTATCTTTTTCTGCAGTAAATGTAATTCAGTGTTTGGTTCATTATCCTTTATTAAGGCCAGTGACACTGGTTACCATCTTTCAATTAACAATAAACAGCTTTGATCTGAATCATCAATTTTGAGGTTACTCTATTTTAAGGTTTAACATTGTTAACATAGTGAAAAAAACTTTTTGCAAATGAAAAACTTTTATCAAATTCAAGGACTATATATTTCTGACGGCATTGTGCGGTACTAGAGCGTTTTTTGTCAAAAATGTACACAGCTGGTTTGCGGGTTTTAGCAGGCTGCTTTTAAGTGGTTTAGCTGGGGAAGCAGCTGGTTCTAGAAGGGTTTTAGCCACTGGTCAGACTGTTACAGATGTTTATGTATTTTTTTAAAATACGGTCCAAAAGAACCAAAACTACAAATTGACCAGAAAAACAGGGGATAAAATGATATTTTACAGTTTATTTCTGGCACCCCAGCTGCAAGAAGATGTCTTTTTTCAGTTTCTTTTTTAAATACGGTCAAAAACTATAAAATTAAAGAAAAAGACAACAAATTTACAAGAAACATTTTTTTTTGCAGGTGAACTTTTCCTTTAACCAGTTAAAACCAGGCTGGGAGACCAGATTGGGCTGGTTTTGGCAGTTTTTTCAGTATAAATGACATTGGATAAATGACACCATGGGACTATAAGACGGGTGTATTTGAATATATTGCAAATCTAAATTTTGTCATTAATGAGTGAACTACACTTTTTGGTCACTTTTAATAAAAGTGTCTGCTAAATGAATTAATTTAAATTTGTGGAATGATCTGCCTGCTGCTACAAGATCAGCAGATTATGTGGCCATCTTTACGAATTGGCTGAAAACACATCTCTTCTGTCAGCACCTGACCGATCATTTCTGATCTTTTCTACTCTATCTATAAAATAAAAAAAAATTTGACCCTATTGCTTCCATTTTTTACCCAACTTGTAAGTCCCTTTGGATAAAAGCGTCTGCTAAATGACAAATGGAAATGGATCCGTACCTTGTAGTCCCATGGCAAGGACTATATGTTGGTTTAATTGGGATGGAAATATATATTTTCCAGTTAAAGTTGAATACGTATAGATCAATTGTTGAAACGGGTGTATTGTGTTTGTGTACTGTGTGTTTGAATCCAATGATCCGTCAAAAAAGTGACATTTCTACCAGCATGAAGAGGGTTTTGGTTCACATCATTCTGACCTTGTTTGTCTGCTTGGTTGTAGTAAAAAACAACCCAACTTTTGTCTTAAAAAGGAACGTGTTTGTTTTTTGCATCATCTAGCATCATACTTTTGTTGTAGGTTCTTGAAGTACTTAGCATTTTTCGATTAAATCCTTTTTTTAATTGCCAGACTTGAAGGATAGTTGAAAGACAACTGAACTTTTATAGATGAGAAATAAAGGCGAACAACATAGCGCTTTTTATCCTGCCTGTTTAGATTTTACAAAAGGACATTAAATCTGGGAATCAGCCAGTGGTCTACACTGACTATAAAATATATATGTGTGTGTGTGTTTTCTCACCCGCCTTCCTTTTTTGCCATGTTTGTCTTTGTTTACTGCTCTGTTGGACCTTGGAGAGAACAGAAAAACTACAATTCTCCAGTGATTCTAGTGTTGGCCTGGTTTTCAGAGCTCAGGCTCTATTTCATAATTGAAAGGTCTCTACTGTCTGTTCTGTCCAGATGTCCAGTGTGCCTATGGACTTACCCACAATGCATCAGAGCATTTCACCCTATTAGATCACATTCATCAGACACTGCGGAGGCCAAACATTTTGCTTTTTTAACTTCTGCAGATGAATCTACGCTCATGCGATGCAGATTTTATTGTTCTCATGTGTACTTGTACATGTTAATGATTAAAATGGCGTTGCACATTTTTCACAGATTTGTGTGTGAAGACTCAAATTATGTGTGTAGCTTCATAATATATGCAGTTTTTCGTAATGTCGATCGTAATCCTATGTGCATTCTGATGCGAAACGCCATTGTTCCCTATGGTGCCGGATGTAACAGAGCTGGCAGAGATTTTAGCGGAAGGACGTCGTCGCTCCATGTGCATATACTAGGGATGCAGGATAAATTATCGACCATAATGGTATCGGCCCGATAAATGGTCTTTTTCAATGTTATCGGTATCGACTGACAATCAAATTTATGCCGATATATTAAAGCCGAATAAATCTTTAATCATTTCCTGTGGTTAAACTACTTCATCTGCACGCTGCTCGCAGTTAAAATCCAGTACAGTACCGTCTTTCTGTCGTGATCATTCACTTACTGCTATTATCAAAACATTGTATTTATGAATGTGTAAATTTTTGGATCAAAACTATATTGTTTGAATCAGACTGCTGTCAGAATGCTTTCTGTCTTGAGACCTGTTAGACATGTGGAGCAGAACATTTTTATCTATAATTTGTTTATTAAAAATACCATAAAAGTTTGAAGGTTAAAGAACCGTTAACAAGTGTAAAGTAGGCTTGGTACATGATTTTCAGGGGAAAAAAGAGAACTAATGGTGTCCTTGTTTTCCTCTGCGAATGTTTTCACATAAAAACAGTTGTCCACTTAGGTTAATAACCTGTTAGGTTATTTTAATTTTATTAATAAATTAATTAATTTTAATATTTAGATACTGTATATCAGCCAATATATCGGTTATCGGCTTCAAATGTTAAAGAATTATCGGTTATCGGCCAAAATTTACATATTGCTACATCTCTAGCATATACCCCATTTACTTTCTACAGAGTGCATTAAACTAAACTGGAACTCGTATTTCCAAATCTTGCCATTGTTGTCATCCAGTTGACGAGGATTGTGGGCGGTCCGTGTTTGTGCCGTCTGAGGCCGCGACTAGATGTCATGCACAAAATGTATTGGATTGCTGATGAAATTATAGACCTCTCAGCCTTTCACTATAAACCCACATATTACACAGTCATGTAACCGTAAACACTGTATTATAGCTTTCTGCTTGCAAACTTTTTTCGGTTCCAGCTGTGACATGCAGTAGTTGCCTTTAAGTCGCTTGCAAATATTTTGACCTCGTCCGACAGTGAAAGATTACTGATAGTGCGGGCACCGGCACGCCATTAGCATGTAATTACACATAATTACTCCACATGGCGGAGGCGAAATTAACTGAACTGTGCGTTAAAGCACAAATGAACTTGTTTAATGGAACACAGGCCTGAAAGTAAGCGTGTGCTTTCAGAGGAGGTGATATAGAGACTGTGTGTGGTTATGTTGGTTGTCTATGGGTTGTTTGATGTTGGTTTGTTCGGGGAGGATGTGTTCCTCGTTGCGAGCAGCGGGCGTACGGTTGTTATATGGTTGGCAGGACGGGTCTGTGGTCATTCGGGTATGTTGATGTGGTGTACATTTTGTATGTGAAATAATGTACTTCAGGCTTTTTGAAGTGATTTTGTCATCATTTAGTCACCCTCATGTAATTTCATACCTGAATGAACACACAGAAAGATATTTAGAAGAATGTTCCATCATTGACTACCAGGGTAGGACAGATTAAATGGTAGTCAAAGGTGCCCTAGAACTGTTTGTTTCCCTAAATTCTTCAAAATTGTATACACGACTCTTTCTTCTGTGAAACACAAAGAAGATATTTTGAGAAATGTCTCGGTGGTTTTGTGTTCATGCAATGGAAGTCAATGGGGGTCAATGGTGTTTGGTTACCAACGTTCTTCAAAATATCTTCGTTTGTGTTCTGCTGAAGAAAGAAAGTCATACAGGTTTGAAATGACATGAGGGT
Organism: Triplophysa siluroides; assembly: GCA_006030095.1. NCBI lineage: Eukaryota > Metazoa > Chordata > Actinopteri > Cypriniformes > Nemacheilidae > Triplophysa > Triplophysa siluroides. The sequence continues at coordinate 102,215 of VCII01000835.1, read as the reverse complement.
GAGTAAACGATAACAGAATTTTCATTTTTGGGTGAACTATCACTATAAGAGTCAAAATGCCTGACCGGACGCAGCACGACGCCACAGACGGCTTGTTCGAATGGGCGCCACAACATGTTACTCTTGTTTGGAAAGAGGATACTGTAATATATATTTTCACCTGTATCTTCAAAACAACATAGTTCTGATTTGGTCGAGGATATTACAAGCAGTTTAATAGAAATATAATAGCTTATTTTTGATATACTAATATAAAGCCTCTAGAAACACAAAGGTCACGGGTTTAAATGTAAGGGATTGGAAGTATTAATGGGATGTATATCTTGAATGCATTGTTATCCTCCTGTGGAGTCTGTCACTGTTATTCTGTCATGTGCGTAGGTCGCTGCTTTTATTTTTCAGATTGATATTTGTAAAACAGAAGTTTTTCAGTATATAAAAGGAAAAAAATCAATAACTATTCAACCTTTCTTGGTTGAATGATAGCCTGTACCATTGTGAGCCGTGTCAAAGAAAGAACCGTCTGACGCTGATCTAAACTGAAGGGTTATTGTTCAGTTTCAAGGATGTCCTGTCATCTGTGTCGAAAAGTGTTTGGCTTCTTACGACAGATCTTTCCAGGACATTCTGCTGTTTTTGAGCTGGTAGGAGATCGGCCTGGTCAGAAGAAAAGACAGAAATCATTGTCAGTCTAATGGAAATGTTGTCACAGGAGATACCATGTGACATGTGATGTTAGAGGTGGGGAATGAGGTACAGTACTGAAGTACCACATTGAGACCTTGTGTACATTTTGCAGACGTGCTCCTGGACCATGTTTTGTTGATCCCCATCCAGTGCTTGAATTGTATCGCGTCTTATGGGGGTCCTCACCAAGAAATATTTTGTAAGGGGGGCGCCAAAAATGGATGATTTTAAGACATATTATAACTCATTAAGTACTAGGCAACAGAATCAAATGTAACCTAATTTTAAACTTATAATATTTTTTTTTTTATGAAACGTTATATTTATGAGTGCAGGTGAGGATTTATTAGCATACATTTTTTTGTCCACATGCATATATTTAAGAAAAAATATACAAATTAATAGACATTTATATATATATATATATATTTATATAATTTCAATGATTAGTAAATATAAATAAATGCATCTAAATATTTTCTAAATATTTATATACCTTTATGTGTATGTGTTTATAAATAAAAAATAAAGATGCACACACAAACCTGTATTCTGGATGTGGTTAATCCCGATTAATCGTTTGACAACCCTAGTTTTTTCACTTTATCAGAAAGGTGCCAAACAACCAGTCCACGACATCACGCGTTTATATTTTTAAAGAGACGTGACAAGTCACGCAAAAACAGACTTATTAATCATTATAAATAATTATATTTACACAATGTTATCGCAATATTTACTGTATCTTATCTGTGCATATTTCACCTTTATTTTTTTTCTAAAATCAAATGATCTAAGTCTATTTTTTACTTCTTATGGGGGTCCCTAAAGCCTAATGGGGGTCCCGGGTCCCCCCAGCCCCCCTCCCCTTAAATTGAGCACTGTCCCCAACAAAACAGTAGCAATGACTAAGAACGTCATAACTCTGTGGTGGTGACTCTTGCACAAGCTAATACCACCCACATTTTCTCTTTTGTACGCTTTTGTAAAAATCAAGTTGTTTTGATATTGCATTTCAAGGCATTATGGAAAAAAAGATCACCCATGTCCTGAAAAAGAATTGTATTACAGAATAGCTGGCAATTTCATTTCGGTGCTTCAATACGAAAAATTCTGCTTGATGGTAATTACTAAAAAGTGAGCTATCAACAAACACTATGCTTTTTCATTTTAAGTTATTCCTCTATTTACCTTCATACAAGAACCACCAATAGCCTTTGTGACATTAAGGCAGCCATAACTGAGTTTCCATCACCCCAAGTGTATTAAAGCCGGGAATCATGGGTAGGCTGCTTTGATTGCTGAATAAGGTGCTGTGATTTGAGAATTTTGTCATTTTTAGTGCTAATCACATGCCTTTGTGATGGCGGCATGTCACTTTTGTTCCCTCCGAAGACCAGCAATTTGTTTTGAAAATGGACCGGGGCGAACAGACCCCTCCGTAGAGCCGAGAGATGATAATCAACTGACGCCTCTCCACTATTTCATGGGTCATTTCGTATTCGAAAATGTATTTCAGCTGCCTCCTCCAACAATATCCAGCTTTAATTGGATGTGTGAAGACGTCTCTGGTAATGCGCTGTGCCGTTTGGAATCAAAGTAAAAACCCACATATGTGATTCGATTAAGCGCGTGTGGAAATGCGGCATGATAACTGCCCCTCTGATATTTTTTTGGCACATGATGAGAGACCCAATGTGTTTCACAGTGTTAGCCAATTCATCATTTATTTACAACATTATGCATTCTTCAGATAGCTATCGTTTGCAATTTGCAACACAGATGATCTGTTTGGAGATTTAAAAACATGTATATTCAAAAAAAAGTTTACATATTAGACATCACTCAGGATGTGAAGGTACTTCAGTTTCTTAACATATGGACTTTCGACTGAAAGACAGAAGGGTGGGATGAACATCTTTCTATTTCTCATCGTCTTTCCGTCTCATGTGAACATCTGGACTCGTCCGTCTCCATGAAACGTCTGCTGAAACATGCCTTTTTGTGCACACTGAGTCCTCCGTATGTCTTCATATGGGAGGCCAGTGTAAATAATAAGACTGGTGATAAGCATTTTTGACCGTTATTGTTTGGACACTATACAAAAGTGAAAAAGCAGCAGGTGTGTTAAACATCAAGGAAAAGGACACCGCCATACTAGCAGTAATGTTAATTTCAAGAATAGCAGGACAATTATTCAACATATTCCTGTAGACAATCATTACCTAGACAATTACCAAGAGGCGAGGTAAAATGCAATTCTTTTTAATAGAATTGCTAATTTGACTAAACGTCCCGTTTAAATATTTTCTCCAGTGCTCTTCACCATAGCAACCACAGATGAATGATGGTTTTCTCTTCTGGTCTCTGCGCCGATTGACTTTGTGTGTTTATTATAGTCGGCTTTCTGAATGAGATCTCTGAATACAATACAGCTGCTGATGAGGATATTTCTCAAGTGGACCTGGCTTGTGAATTAGTTTGCTGGAGACATTCTGATGTGCTCTGAAATGATTAACTGGCTTTGGCGATCTGATCCTGAAATTGTTCTGTTATGTGTATTAAACGGCCTGTTGAAGTGAGTCGTTTTTACCGCACTAGCTGATTTGTTTCTGAACCCAGTCACCTCATCTGCCACAAATCAGTAAAGGTTCGGATACACCTTATTGTTCTTTATAATACTCATATAATATATATATACAAATATTTTCAGTTTTTCTGAATTTACTATTTATATGTACGTGTTTTGGTAAAAGCATATACCTTTTTTTGTTTAATTCTGTGAACTGTGAACAATTTTTCTCCCAAATTTAAAATAAAAATAATATTTGTATTTGCAGAAAATGATAACTGGAGAAACAGGTGAGAATAACAGGAAAGATGCTCTGTATTTTTCCAGACCCTTAAATATTGCAAAGAAAACTATTTATATTCATTTTTTAACAACAGTTATATTTCTACATTTATATATATTTTTTTATGTGATAACCTTGATTTTTATTACTTTTTTTTACTTTTATGAGTTATTTTTGTAACCGTTGGATGTCTTTGTCACTCCTGAGGTTTGATTTGGTTGAAATTCATCAGACACTGGACTGGAATGACCACAATGCATCTAGAAATGCTGATTCCATGCAGATTTTCAATGGTCTCTTCATTTTTCCACGGCTCTATATCTATTTAAAATATATTTATTAACATATATATTTTTTGTATTTATTTATCTTATACACTGCTAGTTATAGAATAATAGTTGAATCACAAATACTATTAAATAACACAAACTGTTGTGTAATAAATAATATACAAATTATTAGGCAGTGACAAATCATAACTCTTATTTCCTCACAATCTTTTGCCAAGTTTGCCAGTTCTGCACACTTTCAGCAAATTATCTCAACTCACTCGTGTCTGTGCCCCAGGAGGAAAATGTGAGAAACACTAGAAGAAAGTAACTTAAGCGCAGGTCTCTGTTTGCTCTTAATTGCCGTCTTAGGAGAAACAATTACGACATTAAAGCGATCTCCTTACTGATTTTTATTTCCTATGGGTATAGGACGGTTTATTTTTGTCCGCAAACCTCATTTCAAGCATTTAAGCGTAAGATGGAGTAGTAGATCAAGAGACAATTACATTAGATCAAGTAGTTTTAAGACATGCATTCAGTCAAGTGTGTCCAAGTTTTGACTGTTGTACTGTATACAAACAGACAGAAAGAGTAATTAGTTCTACTTGATAAATAAACAGAGACATAATGGAGAATAAGAAAGCGATGGTTATATACACGGAATGCAAATGAGTCTTTAACTGAAGTTGTCTTCGGTTAGATGTGTCACCCTGAGAAGTTTGCTCGTGTTTTGGCAGGTTTGTGTCTGGCACTGGGCTGATCTCACCACGCCTACACACCACATGCTACTGCTGCGTCAGAGACATGCACACAACAAACCAAATCCCACTTTGAACGCCAATAACAGCAAACCACACATTGATGGGCGGATGGTCGACTAGTTACGTGGAGGCTGTTTACACGAGACCGTTTTCAACTAAGAACAGAAAAAAATTTATGCGTCTTGCTGGTTCGTTTACAGCGTCTTGGGGGACTGAAAACGCAAACCTTTGAAAACGAATCACAAAAGGAAAGTTTTTGAAAACGACAGCATTATCTTTTCCGTGTAAACTGTGTAAACTAAACTAACGCCGCCTCTACTGCCGTAGCATCATTGTGAACGCGACATAAGCACACACACGACAGAGCAGTAATGGAGCATATCGATGGCGGATGGCAGTAAAGCATAATAGTGCTAAAAATGGGAAATCTTAAAGCAAAGAGCAGACAACGAGGATTTGGTTTACTCAACGGCGCAGGGCTTACGAGGGTAAGCTAATGTAGCATTTAGCATTGTGTAAAAGGTCTTAATCTCTGTATTACTGTCAAGAAGCATATAATGAAATTCCAATATAACGTATAAAAATGTGTATTCATGTGTTGCAAGTCCAATGAGGCTGGTAATGATTCTCTCTGCCCAATCGGTGATCTGCGTGTAAACGCGCTACATTTTGGTATCTGTACAGTACGCTTGGAACCTCGACCGAGGTGTACTAAAAAAAGTATCAGGTCCTAGGTACTGTGCCCAGTGGAAACCCCCCAGAAGTGAGCTGTACCGCACCGTACCGTGCTGTACTATGCAGTAGAAAAGCGCCAATAGTATTTATATACACAAACTATAAACGCACATACACACGGACAAAGTGTATTAAAAGGGCTTTTAGCTTAAAAAAGGGTTGCGTATCCAGTACCTCAGAGATGATGTATTTTTGTAGGCTAACTCGGAAGTTAGCGCCACGCTTGTTCCCTCTACCGAAAGCCTTTGCATTTTTCCTAAAGGCTTTTTAAAGATTGCAAAAAAAGCTCTGTGATTAACAACGGTTTATGATGTTTACATGTTATGTCTATCAATATAATCTTTTATAATCAAATTAACACACAATCGGCAGAAGTAAAAAGCTAACACGATGCTATAAACAGACTACACTTAAGGACGCTCGATATCAACGTCACCACCACCAAGCCTCCGACAACTCTTATAAACTTTATTAAAAATGTGTTCCCTGGTAAGTAACTACTCCGTGAATGAATCCGCATCTACGTTTTAAGAGATTCGTGTTGCATTATTTGTGAGCTTTATATGAGCGATGACATCTAACGTCCCCGCCAAAGGAAGTAGTCGCTTTAGCAAATTGTTAGCAACCACCATTTTTAAAACTTAAAATATCACGAGCGGGTTATAACTGGTGTGTTTTATGTCATAGAATAAAACGTGGTTTTGTTTACCACAGACCTTATTTCGGGCGATTTACCAAAAACCCATAGACTTTGGAGCGATGGAACCGGAAGTCCTAAAATGCTAACTCGCTTCCGGGTTTTGCATACAAAAAAACGTCATCTCCTCGGCTCTCTATATGCGCAGGCACTCCCTATATGCAACAGCGCCATCCACTGGCCTGGCATGCATAAAACAGCGCTTTTACTTGTTTTCCAAGATCCATGTTAATGAAGATCGTTTTGATAACGTTGTCGTGTGTACAGGAAACTTTTCAAAAACGCGAAGTAAAACTTTTCAGTTTTTCATCGTGTAAACGTACTCTTAGTTACTTTGATAACGAGTCTTTAAAACAGGACAAGATCCGTATGAGAATAGAAGGACGGCGCGGTGTAGAGGTGTGGTGCTGTAGTCCTGTGGTCTGAGGTTATGGCAGCGGTTAATCAGGAGAGGCTGGTGTAATGTGTGCCTGCTGTGAGGGCTGTCTGTGGGGGTCCAACTCCTCTGATTGGCCCTCTTTCATTAGCCTGTCAGAATACACAGGAGGACCTCGAGCACAGAGGTCAAACACTCGCACGCACATGCATGCACACGCACAATCATTCATCCCGCACGGCCTCCCACTGCTCCTCCCGGCCCGTTCATAGCTGTCTTTAGCTCACTTTATTTCTTCTTGGGGCTCTTTGTCTGGTTTTGAGGTGGTTTGTCCCTCTCTGTTGTTCTCTTTGTGTTTGATTGAGACAAATCGATCACAGTTGTCTCTTATATAGGACTTGAATAACTGCTGTCCAACGCGAGACAATCAACTTCCTCCGCTACGGGGTGACAGAAACGTCCATTAAGAGCAGCAGAAAGATGCAGGTGCACAGGCCACAGTTTGTCCTTTGATTCTCAACCGGCGGCCCAAACTTTTATGGGAGCTTAAAGATGACTTAAAATGATTTAAAATAAGCTGAATAATTAAGATATTTCTTGTTGTTCTTAGTTATACACAACTTATAGACCGTTTCACCTTCTGTTAACTTCAGGTTTGTGTTTGAGTAGTGTCTGTCTAATAATTAAGTATTTCTATTTGATTTAATGTTAATATTAATTAAAAAATTTTTTACTGTATAATAATTGTGTTAAATAAACAATTTGTTGAATGGATCCTGCAGTTGGGTCACATTTAAAGAACCGTTTGGTACATTGACATCTAGTTGTTGAGCTTGGTATCACAGTCTAAATTCTAAATATTGGAGAGGCAAGTTTAGCCGAGTAATGGTTTCTTTTTGATTGTTATCATAAATAATCTACAGGCGCTCTTTTGTTTGTGAATGTGTAGGAAGTTCAGTTGGGGTCACAAACGTGCGCACGCGCAAAACGTTTGTTTATGTTGTTAAGATGAAACCGTCTATACATTTTTCTTTTACACCAGATCGGAAATGATCAGTCTATCTGTCTTGATGTAGTTTTTTGGGTAACTACTTACAACCAGGTGTGGTGTTTATTTATGCCAGGAGAAATCTGATTAATGAAAGGCCTTCATACATTAACTTTTTGTCGTGATAAGATGAATATTCTGTTCGTTTTTTCCAAAACAGTGGTGGTGTTTGCGTTTCACCCAAGGACACAGGTGCAAGGCACGACTGCAGGAGTTCTTAACCTTTTGTGAACAGTGACCCATTTTTCAGGCTCCAAAACGTATGAAACCACACACCTGCAAAATTAAGCAGATAAAGCTTATACTTCATGAGTTTCTTGAGGAGTTTATGCGTAACAGTTAAAAGTTTAAAGTCACTTGACTGAAATGTTTTTTTTAGGGCTGTGCTTTTAACGCGTTAATTATAAGTAACGTGTTATGGAAATTAACGCAATTAAAATTTGTAACGCATTTAACGCACCCGCCCTGCCCCAGACATAAGTAGGTCCTCTTAAATGTCATGCAGTTGACTGGTGACAAATATGATGCTGGGGGCAACTTACTGCGTGATAAAGAAGATACAGAATACTGTCAGAAAGAACCTAAAATTAGAGATACCTGTGCAAAAATTACCCTGAATGAGCTTTTGTCTCATATTTATTTAATTATGCAATCTAATGAATCAATGACATTTACCGCCACCTATTGGCAGTTTTTAATTCTTCAAAGAATTTTAACAGTATTCAAATAAAAAAGTTAAATAATAACACTACTGATAAATTGGTGATAGTTTGCCCCCCAAAATCTGCTTATTTACATTTACCTACCCTTATGCCGTTTCAAACTTGAATTACTATTTATTTGGGGAACAGGAAGATATTTCTTAAAGTGGCCCTAACACACAGGGTTTCTGCCAATCTCATATTAATCATGAGTACCTATGGAGTAGTATTGAATACGTTGTATCTTCGAAGAGTATTTAGTTTGATCACATTTATAAAAGATAGACACAGCTGTACGATTATTTCCGAAAGCATACGGCAGGTGCGGGGGGGAGGGGTAGGCTGAACTAAAGCACGATCGCACCCATTATCAACAAAACATATACATCAGTTTCACTCCGCATGCGGTTCATGTCCGGCATCTTTTAGCGCTGGGACAGCTCCATATATCCGTTTCAAACGATCTCCAAATCCAGCATTATATCCACCGTTTATATAACATTCATCACCCAAATGTAGTGAACAAACAAACACATGAACTTTGCGAACGTATGCTCTCTCTCTCTCCTGCTTACAAGTGAAAGTGCAATATAGTTTTCAAGCTTTTTAGCAATATAGTTTTACAGTTCTTGGACCCCATTGGCATCATAGTAGGATTTGTTTTATAAATGGTTCTGTTGAACACAACAGAAGATATTTTGAAGAATGTAGGAAAGCAAACAGTTCTGGGTCACTTGTGACTACCATTATCATTTTTCCTACTATGGTAGTCAATAGTGGCCAAGAACTGTTTGCATACAAGCATTCTTCCAAATATCCTTCTCTGTGTTCATCAGAACAAAGGGTGAGTAAATGATGACAGAATTTTCATTTTTGGTTGAACTTTCCCTTTAATGTCAATACAGTTATTCATGTAACGTCATGATACATAAACTAATGTTAAAGGATACAGCGTTTGATTTTAAAAATGTATTAGCTTGAATGAACATGAAGAAAGATAAATGAATGCTGTAGAAGTCTTGTTCATTGTTAATTCATGTTACTTGATGCATTAACTCATGTTAACAAATGCAACCTTATTGTACAGTGTTATCGGGATTTTATACACACATTTTGAAAAGGATGACTTGGACCAAACAATAAAAAAAGCAGTCAATAAGAGGTCAGAATAGATGTGAACTCCTTCAGTACTGTTTAAAATGCATCGCAGGGTGAGACCTCAAGAAGCCTCTTCGAAGATTAAGACTAAATGTAACATATTTAATTTGTTGTGAACTATCACTCTCATCATATTTGGCATAAATTTGTTTTATTTGTGTTCCATAGTTTTGATGAGTTTAATACATTCAACTCACTCTGTAAATGGTCTCTTATAGTAAAAGTGTGCATGACAACTTCATTGAGGAGCATCTGCGTTACATCTTAATGCACAAAAGAGCTTTGAATCCAGCTTCACACGCATAAGTGCAAGCATATGGTAGAAGCGCTTTTAGAGTGCTCAGTCAGTGTCAGATCGATGGTACATATTCACCTTCTTCTGCAAATGACTGTTGACAGTTCACTTTACATCCATCCATAGCCCACACTTAACAAAAGAAAAGCTTCACGTTGAACATATGGCTCTAACGCTGCCATAAAAACATGCTATAAAACCCACACATACCGGTAAGAAAGTGCTATAAAATTAATACGAAATTTCTCACGACCTCCAAAATGAAGATAATCTGCATGACTGTTTCTTGCCACAGTTGTTAAAAAGCCATTTTTAAAGAGGCACAACTCATAAAACATACGCAGAAAGCCTCGTTTGTTTTTGCACTTCATCCCAGATTGATTTGGCTAATTGACCTCTTGCGCCATTTATCATCCAAAGATAATCAACGGGAAATTAAATCTGAACCGAAGAGGGAGTGAAACTGATCACTTTGCGCAAACAACACGGCGCATCGCTTCCGTTTACCCAATTTAAAGGCCTGAGAAAGTAATCTCGCCCGCTCCCAAAACATTATCACGTTCCCCGGGTTTCATGCACTTCTCTCACTCCGGTCATTAAGATCACAAACTGATCCATGGACAGTCAGGTGGCATTATGATTAGTTACTATAATCAGTAAATTGGCTGTTTGGAGCCGTGTTTTGCTGGCAGGCTGGAAATGTAGCGTGTGCTCGGTCGTTGTGTATCCAGTCGGCCTTCCAGAAACAGCTTGCTCAATAATTACCGGGTCATTATTGTTCACTTCATGGCTTTGTCTACTGTGCGCTTCATTGCAAACTCTGCTACGCCTGTCCACACTGATCTTCCCGGCGGTCCGACTGACCTGCTGTTTATCGAATAACCGGCCCTGACAAACAACTGATTTTTTAATTGTATTATTCTGGCAAGCTTTCCACATTTCGCACTGACCTTACACCTCGCTGTATTTTGGCCCGACGCACACAACTGCAAAATAACCAAAGCATGGCATTTTTTTATGTTGAAATTTCAAGTACTTAGTGTATTATAAATCATATTTTCACAGTTAGGAGAGTAGTGCGTTTTGGGAAATACTTCGGGACCGTGAGGTTTCTTTTTTTTGGTTGTGTTTTGTTCTGCTACCAAACATATGATATCTATTCCAAAACTTAGTTGCCTTGTTTACGAAGCTCACAAGTGATCGATTTGAAAAGCTCTACATAGGAAGCAACTCCATAAGCTGTACAAGTATTGTAGATCTGCTCGGCATGCAATTGATTTCAGTGTGTTTTCAAAGGCTGTCGTATACAGGTAAGGGAGCAGTGCAGTACACTAATAAACAAACAAAAAATAACAAGTTACACTACAAAAACTGCTGTGTTGTCCTTATCTAGACACAGAGATGTTTTTAGTTAAAGGAACAGTTCACCCAAAAATGAAAATTCTGTTATCTTTTACTCACCCCCAGATTGTTCCAAACCTGACATACTGACATTCTTCAAAATATCTTCCTGTGTGTTCAGCAGAACAAAAAAAAATGTATACTGGTTTGAAACAACTCGAGGGTGAGTAAATGATGACAGAATTTTCAATTTTGGGTGAACATTTTGGGTACTTTTAACTGAACCTTGTGTTGTCCCTTTTATTCATGTAACACAAATCATTAAAAAAAAACAATGCATTAAAATTCCATAATATAGAAAATGTGTCATTATTTTTAAACATCCTTTTCGAGAGTGTAAGTCTAAAGACACTAACCTCTTTAAAAATATTTATGGGCAATACCTGTGTTATGGGTGTGACATTTTCAGTCAAAAATTGAATCATCTGTTTATATTTGACTAAGCCCCTGACGATAGAGTCCAGACATCAGAAAATATCAGTATTTGCACAAGTTTTCTATTGTAAAAGGGGGATAAAGTAATGCGTTATGGATGTGACAAAAAGAACGCACGGTTTTAGGAGACAGCATACTTTGTAGGATTTTTGTGAATTAAAATGTGCAAAGACGCAATAATACCCAACAAATTGAGAAGGCGTAGCTCTTTATAGAACATAACATATTTACTATATTTAAGTTTTCATGTGGCCATTTATGAACAATACGTGACCCTGGATTACAAAACCAGTCTTAAGTAGCACGGGAACATTTTTAGTAAAAGACAAAAATACATTATATATATATATTTTTTTTTTATCAGATTCCTGAGTTTTAAACGGTTATTCTAACAACTCATACATAAAAAGAAATCTTATTTATTCAGCTTTCAGGTTATGTTAAAATCTCAATTTAAAAAAATTGACCCAGAAGACCAGGGTCGGACCATAATGGAGATGACATTTCCGTTATGGGTGTGACAGTTCCCTTAGCTGAATATGAAAAATTTGCCGAAAATTGACAGTCTGGTAAAGTATGGTAAAGGGGTTAAAAGACATTGGCATGGAATTGCCCTTATGTTACCATTTTTCAAATTTTGTCCACCATCTTTATTGTAACTCAACTGCACATCTGCTGCATTAACAGATCATGTCGCATTAACAGAACACCAAGAAACTATGATTGCTTTCACCTGAGGGAGATTATGATGTCAGTTGATATAGATCTGAAGAGTATATCCTACATCTAACCTTTCCACAGTATCCGGTTCAACAGATGAGGACATGATGCATTAGACGTGACGTTGAATCATGCACAATATTTGATCAGAAATTGCAGGCAGCGTATTTTACTTCTGGCATCGTTCTCTATGAGCCTAAATGATGGCTGAAGTAGCGCGTGATCAAAGCCAGCGCGACTCAGGCTGAATGGCAGGCTTTTGTGCCGAAGAAGGATGTCGACGGCGGCCAATAGAGGGAGCGGTGAATGACGGCGAATCCCTTGATCAGGCTCCATTTTAGCCTCATCACCACAAGTGCTCCGCAATTCTGCGCTCTGACTCTCGTCTCTCTGTAATAACACCAGATCTACTGCATTTCTATTCATGACTATACCTATATTCGCCCATCATTGCGCTGTTGTTCCTAGGGCTACATCTGAATTTAGATGATTCCTCCAACCGCGGTGGAGCGGGGTCGTTTTATTGATGGTTTTATTGATGCCGGAGTGTAGGTGGTGTTTGGGCTCACCGTGAACTTTTATTTGTTTATGTGAGAGATGCGTTTGCCCTTGAGTGAAATAGGGGTGTTGACGCTTGCAAACCTGGTAAAAATAAAAGTGAGAAGGAATAAACCGTGTCTCTGATTCAGAATTAGACCGAGCGTCTGTCAAAGCTTTATTTCAGCGGGAGCCGTGGCCTAGCGGTCAGTGTGAATTCTTCAGAAATGTTTCTAATGCCGTAATATCTCCCACAAATAAAATAGTAAAAAATCACATGTTGACACACACTTTTTTCATTCAAATAGACTGTTTAGTGACAACAACATAAAAAAAGTTATGCCGCAAAACATATAATTTGCTTAAACTAAATTTCTGGTAGACCTCTGCAAAGAATCAATAACTGTTTAGTAGTTTTAATTTTATTCAGTGCGATTAATGTGTAATATAATATGATTGTAAATTAATGTTAATATAAATTAAATATAAAATAAATTGTTATATTATTAGTCACTAGCCAGACTGATAACCAAACACAGAAGTAAAAAAAAAAATGCTGAAATCTAGAAATTTAAATAAATAAATAAACCGTTTTCTGTCATATAGCAGGAAAACAAATCTGAAAGCCACTATTAATTTATACCTTGTTTCATTCTTTCTTGCTTTTTATGTTTATAAGCATAAGTCAGTGGTGTACCCAGCACACCATAATAATATTATATATATATATTAATATCGTTTTTTACATAACTCATGCCAACATTTTCTAACATAAGCACATTGTCTAAACAGATGCAGCAAACACAACAAAATAATAAAGATAAAAGCAAATTTGTTATATGTTGCGTTTCTTTACCGTCTGTAATAAATAAATAATTCAACATTTCAAAGGGTCGTTGTACGATGTACGCACTTCAATAAAACATCGCACCTCGTCCTTCAGGGCTTTCTTAGCAATAAACAATCTACACAAAGCTGCCCACATATATCAGATGTCCATGCAGCATTCACTCAATGACATTTACTTTATACCGCATTAGAGGACGCTGAGTCTCAGCTCTCATTAGAGCTCATCATAAAGTCATCCAGTTATGTAATGTCATACATTTTATTGCATGTTACATTTCTCGCTTGGCTTTCCTGGCCTCTAGCTTAGTTCCCATTCTTCTTTAAAGCACTGTTATATCTCTGTTACGTGTACCTGTTGTAATATCCTTTATGGTGTTCCCGAGCAAGAATATGATCCATTTATGGTACCTCAGGATACGGAGGACATGCCATTGAAAGATCCGCCCAACGTTTTCAGATGTAAAACGATGTGAGTGACAGAGATCCAGAGAAACCCAGCGCTTGACACGGATAGAGAAGTTAGTCAAGCAAATGATTGAGTCCCGTGTTATAGTCCCCTTGGATGATAACGGCATCTCCTTCAGACGTCTTTCTTACGTCGAGGTCTCGCGCTGTCGTTCGCTCTTACCGACTAATTAATAAGGCCACTCCAGCGTGTAATTGGTCCTTTCTTACGAAGTCAACTCCGGTTTACCTCGAGGCGAAAGGTAGAGCGCTTCTTCTATCCATTAAATGGTGTCACCACCTGTATCCACCAGAAGCCGCGGAGGTGAACGTGAACTCCCCAGGTGACAAGCTCTCGCTTCAACGGGATCCCGGTCGCTCATTCTCTGCCTGTGAACGCACACGGAAGGGATGGTTTGCTAGTCACGTGAAGTACGTTCACATTCTTTACATTTTCCATGGGTAACATTAGAAAGAATGTTACACGTAAACATCTCCGTTTGGTTTGGATAGTATTCAAATTGAGGCGTAACATAAGTGGAGGGGTATTTGGGAGGAGATGAGCCACTCGCCCGGACGTGGCGTGACCATCAGAACCCCACACATGCTCGGCGTGAGAGACGGCCAAAGAAATCCAAATCAATCTGTGCGTCTCGGATGCAGAAGGCCTGGCCTTTCCTCGCCTTTCCCGAGAGACATGGCCAATTCACTTTTGAAATACTTTACTTTCCCTCGCCGCTTTAATTTAATCTCTTGCAAATGTTTCACCTGTCTTTCATGGAAGGAGTGTAGGACGTTTTAGATGGATTGCAATATTTTGGCTTTGTGTTGCCCTTTTGTTGGAGGATTTTTTTACGATGGTACTTTTGACATTTGGAAATATAATGACATTAATATAAAGCTTAATTCGGCACTGCTGTGTACTAACAAAGCATTCTGTATACTGTAAATTAAGTTCTTCGTTGAATAAAGCTTTTTTGGCTCCGGGTATTTACATTTGGCCTACATTGAGTAATGTTTAATGATGAATTTTTTTTTTAATATTTTTGGAGCTTTAGTGTGCCGACTTCACATATATTATATTGTATAATACATGAATGTGTATTTCTTGTCTTTAATGTTGCTAATCATTTCGTTAGATTTGCCATTAAGTTTGCTTGGAAGTTCAGTTCTCTTTTTTAAAAATAGTGTCCTGTTTTTGGCTTTCATGATGCAAAGAATCCCCCATCTTTGCTATCCAACCAGACAAAGAAGGGCATGGGGGAAATCGAACAACAACAAAACCATATTTGAATGTCTCGTCCCTTTGAAATTCCCTCTCGCGGGCTCGCCCTTTGAAAGCCGACGCTTCCGGGACGGGTGCCGGTCACAAATGGACCGTGCGGCGAGATGTGGTACCCGCGGGGGGCACCGGGGAGCGCGGGGCGGCGCGGACGGGGTGGGTTATCTCACCCAGCTGGAGTGCGAACATAAAGAATCCAGACGGCGGCGAATGGAGTCGTAGGGGCGCCGGCCCAGATTGCCTGTGTACCGGGAGACATGATGCCTCTGTTGTGCCAAATAAATTCTGAGAATGTTAGGCTCGGGCTGTGTGTGTATGCTTCAGATAAGCTGATCATAAATGGAGGGATTTATGATAGCGTATTAGGCAGCTGCATTTGTTCATTCAACTATTATTTGGCATATGAAAGCGTGGGGGATAGAATGATAGAAAACTCAGTTTATTTGTTTTTTATGCAGAAAACTACAGCAGCAGGAGGGAGCGTTTCACGAGACGTCGAATAGAATTGTAATGGATTGTTTGAAGCTCTCTGCGTTTCACGCTTAAACCGGTTGAAAGATAGCAAAGCCGGAGAGAGAAAAGGCACGGCGCCGAATGATCCAGATTTTCGAATTACGCTTTTGTTAGCAGACAGCCAAATGGTGTAATGTAAATCAACATGTAATCCGCCACCTTGCCGTTACCTCAGGCGTGCAGGAAGCACACATTCCTTCACTATTGATTTATTGAGTGCTGTAGGGTATGACAGGACTGGGACGCTTCAGGTTTTGTTGTTTTGTGGCATTGACAGTAGAGATTAGCGTTAGTCTGCCTCAATGTAAGGATGGAATTGTGAGATCTTGGTAAGAGGTAGACTGCTTTCTCAGCTGAATGCTAAAATACCTGCTCGCTGAAATGATCAGATAGACTTTTACTTCAACAATCTGTCCATCCTGCCTACAACTCATCTACTCCATGACCACGCAGACTCCAATCCATCCATTCATTCATTCATCTTTTCACCCGTCCATCTATTCATCCATCCTTTATATTTATCTATCTATCTGTCCATCCTCCATCCTTTATATTTATATATCCATCCATATATCTGTCCATTTATCCATCTATTATATTTATCCGTCTATCCGTCCATCTAGTATCATTCATTCATCCTTCCATCAACCGATCCATTAACCCATCAACCCATGCTGTTTTGTGATCAGTTTATTGATGTATATGGACATTTTTGATTTTCAATCCAGACCAGAACATGAGAATTCATGATAAAGACAATAATGTGATATTTATTTAATTGTTTTAATAAACAACGCAAGCAGTCACATTAACCTTTTATTATGTTTATAGTGTTTTTTCTTTTTTTGAAAATCCCACTCAAAGTACAAAGGTAGGCAGGAGAGAGAGAGTTGGTAACCATTTTGACTCATTTGCAAAAAATGTAATGATCCCAGAATGATTTATGCATTTATCATATGTGTAGTATTACCACAGTGTGAATAATCATGTTTTTAAATAGCACAGTAATGCTAGTGTAGTCCATCCATCCATATATCCATACAAACATGCATACATACATACATACATCCTTCCATACACCTATCCATCCATCCATACATACATACTGTACATACATCCAACTCAACTCAACTCAACTTTATTTATATTGCGCTTTTCAAAATTGTAATTGTTACAAAGCAGCTGTACATGAGACGTATTGATTATAAGCAAATCAATTAAAGTTACAGTATATACCTGAAAAAACATGAAAAAGGTGAAAACACAGAAGACAGACATACAAACGCTCCACACACACATTATGCGCATGTACTAACACACATAGACATAGACACACACACGGACGCGCAGACAGACGGATGCGCATGGACACACAGACAAGCACACGCACACACACACAGACAAACAAGCACGCACGCACACACAGACACAGACATAGACGCACAGTGAAAGCACACATTTAAGATAAAGTCGAGAGAAACACAGGTCAAATATTAAACAGACTGTACATTTCTATATGCAATATTCATTATGTAAAACTTTAAAATTCTTATTCTAGAGCAGCCCCTCTGGCCAGGCGAATAGTGCAAAAACAGTATTGAAACAGTGGCAAGGAACCCAAAACTCCAATCGAGAAAAAAACTCAGGAGAACCCACGCTGCTGCCTCTGCACAAGCTCGACAGCACTTGCACAACAAGGCTAAATACAAATAAATAAACTTACTAATAAGGTAAATTATAGATTTAAGATTATCATTAATATTCTAATAGCATTTGACATTTTGTAGTGAAGTCGTGTCAAGTCCCTCTTTATCCAGCTCTATCATCTCAGCTCTTGTCACGTCGCCGCTTCCCATTCTCCGCTCTACCATCAGGTCTGGACATGAACTCCATCCTGCTTGCTGTGGTAACCTTGGAACTAGACTGGCTGAGAGTAGAGTACTGTTCTGCACTCTTTGATGCAACAAGTACATCAGTTGTTGTTGGAAGTGTTCCTGGTTCCGGTTGATCCAACTAATGCAGCCTAAACCCTCAGAGGATTTATATTATGGAAGTGTAGTGTATGCAAGATTAAAAAGATGCGTCTTTAGTCTAGATTTAAACTGACAGAGTGTGTCTGCCTCCCGGACAGTGCAGGGAAGACTATTCCAAAGTTTAGGAGCTAGATAGGAAAAGGATCCATCCATCCTTCCATTCATACATACTGTACATACATCTATCTATACATACATACATGCATACAGTACATGCATACATACATACATACATCCACCTATCCATCCACCTTTCCTTCCATCCATACATACAGTACATCAACCTATCCATAAACCTTTCCATCCATCCATCCATCCATCCATCCATCCATCCATACATACATACATACATACATACATACATACATACATACATACATACATACATACATACATACATACATCCACATACATACATACACCTTTTCATAAACCTTTCCATCCATCCATCCATCCATCCATACACCTTTTCATACACCTTTCCATCCATCCATCCATCCATCCATCCATACACCTATACATACACCTATCCACACCCATCCATCCATCCATACATACACCTATACATACATCCATCCATACATCCATCCATACATACATCCATACATACATACATACTTACATATACATACACCTTTTCATGAACCTTTCCATCCATCCATCCATCCATCCATCCATACACCTATACATACACCTATACATCCATACATACACCTATACATCCATCCATACACCTATACATACACATATACATCCATACATACACCTGTACATCCATCCATTCACCTGTACATCCATACATACACCTGTACATCCATACATACACCTATACATCCGTACAGTTTTATGATCATTTTATTGATTTATATGGCTATTTATTGGAAGAAAGCTTGCATCATGAATTTGTTGTTGTCTGTCCGTAAGAACATTGCATTTACTTTTTAGATTTCTGCAGTCCCGGAACCTTAATTCCAGGAACACAAAATTAAATGTAGCGCTACACTCAAAAGGCTTTTACAAGCTAACTAAGCCTGCACTTTATCTCCTGGAAACCACCTAGATGTTTTTCAACATGTTTGGTCATAGGCTTTTAGACAATGTGCACGAACGTTCCAGCTTTTATAATTGATCCTCCATCATCTCCTGCGGTACTTACATAAATGCTGTGTCTTTTAACAAAAAGTGCAGATTTTTAACAGATTGAGACAAAAGACCCAGACGTGATGATAGGAGCAATAGGCAACTCCAGTAAAAGACTTTATGACAGATGTGACAGTGTGTGATTGTTATTGCTTCCCATCTAACGGTGTTAAAGTTAAAGGTATTCGCTTTTTTAATGTGACAAAATGACAACTTCTTCTTCACACACTTGACAAATGAATACTTCAGATGTCCGCGTAGATCGTCTTTACGCGATCTCATTAAGAGAATGTCCCGGAGCATTAACGCTTTACAGAAAATGTTGTGTTAGACTTATTTTTCTTAAAAGCCTCTAAACAGGGACGTGGACTAAACCGTCAGTCAGGATGGCTTTACAAAGCTCTCAATGCTTGTAACCTCCTCAAGGATGGCGATTTACAAAAATAAAACTAGACAGAAACACATAGTATATAAAAATATCATGTAGCCATGCAACTGTAAATAATGCCTTGGATTCCTTTTGAGCAGGAATGATTGAATTTCTCCATTATACGCCTTTGTTATTGTCCAGATAGGAGGGTTTTTAGTTTGACGTGTCCTCTTCAGCGTTCTCGCCGCTGTGACGACCGCACAATGCCAGAATTGATCTGCGTTTGCCCGCGTGGGAACCGTAATGAATGGCCTCGCGTGTCAACACAGACGCATTGAAAATGTCACTCTCGCTGAGGTCTCGGTGAAGATTCCATCGTCGCAGGGGAGCGTTCCTACCTCACGGGGTTCGTGAAGCTCTTTATGAATCTTTCATCTTTTAATATTTGATAATGAGAGCGGTGCGGCTTTGACCTGCGTAATTACTGGCCGAATATTCAAGAGTCTGGAATCTGAATTGCAATCAGCCGGGCTAATGTTGCTGACAGCTCTGGTTAGTTGTGTTTTATGGTCGCCGAGGCGCGCCGGTGCAGATGGGCATGGGGTTGAGGATGAGACCCCCGATGGGAAGCGGGGATGGGGCAGAGGGCCGGTCATTAGGATGGTCAACAGCTGTTGGCATCTTGGCATGCTGACAGTTCAGGGCGACTCTTTGACCCTAGGCATGCAGGGAGCGTGCAAATGAGACGGGCAGCATCACACGTTCACTCTCTCTTTCTCTCTCTCTCTTCTATTTTCTCCTCCTTCTGTTTAGAGACGAGGTCAATGTGGCATAATCACTTACACCCGAACTATACCGTGCCCCAACAGTGAGCTACACAGGTCACAAAACACAGATGTTGATCTCTCTCTCCCGCTTTCTCCGTCTCTCTCTCTTCCTCTCCGTCGCCTGATTGCCCCGTCAGCGGAGGATATTGTGTGTGAATTAAGGAGTTCATTGCTGGGGTCTGGTAGGCCATTAATTCATATCTGTGCACTAATGAGTAAGTGTCAGTAATGGAGCAGCGGAGCGCGTTAGGATGCAGCGGCCGGCACACAACGCAATTATGTCATCGTGGATTAAACCTGTGTTCAGCCAATCAATGCCCATGAGCTTAGCCATTTTGGACTCCCAGTAAACAAATAGTGCAGCGCCTGCCACTTCCAATGAACTACGTATTTTTCAGGCAAGGTTTTTTGCTCGGTTGTGTTTGGTTAGGTGGGATAGTTGATATCCCATTCTTTTTGTTAAACAACAAAACTCTAACAGGGAAATGTCCAGCCTATAGGAAACTTTGTAAGATTTACCATAAGATAACAAGACAAACGCATGCTTATCAACTTGGGTGGGTGCTCGACCAAAAATCTGAAAAATATATGTAAAGTCGGCACACTAAAGCTCCAAAATTATCAAAACATTTAATATTTTTTATTATTTACAAGCTATTAAAATATAAGTCAGCACACTTAAGCTCCAAAATTAGATTTTTTTTTTATTTTAATTATTTAAATGCAAAAAAATGTCTGCACACTCCATAAATACAGTATATATATAAAACATATTATTAACCTGCTATAAAAATAAGTCTGCAAACTAAAACTACAAAAATAAAAATATTTTTTAATTATTTACACGCTATGTGAAAGTCCATTATTACAATGTTTTTATATTTCGGAGTGTCTTTCTGCAGACGTTTATTTTTTAACTGTTTTCTATGTGAAAATCTGAAATGTCCTATTAAAAAATAAAAAAAGTTCAGCTTAATACCGTATATAAGAAAGTTGTCTCTATTAAATTCAACCCACAACCTTTAGAACCTGAAGCAAAATAGCCTGTTTTCACCCATTTTGTTTTTTTGACTGTCAAATTCTAACACAATGTGCCATCATTTTTTTCAGAAAACAAATGTCTGTAATAAACTAAGGTTATTGACCATTACTGTGTTTTGTGAGTTTGTAAATAGAATTTAAATAGACAAAAAAAAATTCTCAAAAAACTAAAGAACGAAAGAAACTAGCACGTCAGACTTGAAAAATATACTGTAGTACATGAATACAAGTCTTTTTAGTGTCACTCATGTACATAGTTTTCATTCATGAGCCACTTTACACTCCAAGTGTACTTTTTTGCACTATTCACTCAAATGTGGTGGTGTCTGAAGCAGTTCCTGTTTAATTGCAAGCACGGGCCCACATCACAAACGTTACATTGTCAAAAATCATCCCAATCGCCTCTTCTGATGTGTATCGCCTCTTTGCCATGTTTTCTTTGCTAATATTATTTGCTTGTACAAAAGCTCTCTAACCTGCTGCGCTCCACGAAAAGATCAGCTCCGTAACTACCTGTTCATATTCGCCCCCCTGCAGCGAAAACAGCAGCGATTGGCTGACAAACTCAAGACATTACCGTAATATACCATATATGTTCAAAAAGCGCGGCTTGTCTACTGCCATTCAAATTTTTTTAATAACACAAATGGTTGCAGAGTTATGGTAAAATGAATACTGCTTGGTAGAATGTGTCGGCAACAGTGTTGGGTAAGTTACTCCGAAAAAGTAATTAATTACTAGTTACTAAGTACATATTCAATCGTGTAATTAGATTACAGTACAAATGACTCTCTCCAAAAAGTATTTAATTACATATTACTAATTACCTATATCAATTTTGATTAAGTGATTCAAGGATAGGCGTGAAACGGCTCTATTAATTCATTCAATTAAATAATGTAAAACTACAAAGCACTCTTATTTACTAACAAATTACTACAAATGCGAGAATAATACATAAAAGCGATTTAAAAGTTAGACTTTGAATTTTTTTACTTTGAGTCAATTCCACTATTGCACACACATGTATTCCACACAGTATTTAGTTTAATTACATCACAAGTAACTGTAATTAAATTACAGAAAAAATGAAAGTAATCCCCTACTTTACGTTATCAGGTGGGAAAGTAATTACTTAGTATTTACTTAGTAACTAGTTACACCCAACACTGGTCAGCAACGACACATCCGGTTTAAAAGGGTTAAGAAACTGTGACACATGTATGGGTATCTAGTGATTTCTCTCTATGTAGAGATCCAAAATATCTGTATATATACCTGTGGATTAGAGGCCAGAAATGAACCATGTAGCAGCATAATCTTTATACATAGACAAACCTTTCATAACATGAAAGCCAGCCGAGAAACTAGCACTACTGATGTGTTATTGGTAGAGCTAGAAGTTAATGGGTGAAGCGGACTTGTTTTTTTCGCAACCTGGTACATTCGGAGAATCGAGGCTTAGAGCACTTGTAACACACATAGAGGATGTGTGATTTTCAGCATGTTTGTTCAATTTGTAAAGGGTTTATTATTTGGTTGTTTAGTCTGACATCACGCACCATCATATATGGAAGGTCATACTGTTTCCGGGTCCAAACGCTCAATGAGATGCTACGGGCAAACAACAAAAAATGCTAATATACGCTCATGGCGAGCGGTTAAACTATCCGAAAACCACGATCCTAACCTTTATCTTCATAACGTAATCCCACATGGCCAGTCAGTGATTCAGTTATCATAATTTATTCAAATATTGATGTTGGCGATTCCATAAGCCTGGAGACTGTAGTGTATACTGTGAGTTAATAAATGCTCCGCCTAAATATGCGATGTGAGTAAACAGTGCGCATAAACAGCTGTTTAAGCTGTAGCCCCGCTTGAAATGGATAGATGCTTGGCTCCCGAAAACTGTATTCCTTACGTCACCACTTAACAACCGAATAGGTAGTGCTGGCTGTAATTAACAACCTAGCTTTGTAGCTCAATTGGAAGAGCATTGCGTTAGCTGCGCAGAGGTCATAAATTAGATTTCCTAGGAACACTTGGAAACGTTCACCTTGTAATACACTTAAACTTTGGATGAGGGCGTACATGTAAATAAAATAAAAGTAATGACTTAAGTTATAATTTCTATTTAGGCAGATAGTTTACTCAATAATAAAAAAATATAGTTTATATCATTTATATATCATTCAAACCCTGTATATGACTCGCCTCAAATTATTACACATTCATTTAAGCAGTAAAGATTTTTATTTTTAAGGTCTATAAGATTTTAAGAAGTAAGGAAGTATTGCAATTACTTTTTTTAACTGTAATTTTATTTTATTTATTTTGTAACTAATGAATTGCTTTTTTTAACTAACCTACTCTACACGGATCATATGCAGTGTATGGGCCCTATTTTAACGATCCGAGCGCATGGTATAAAGTGCACGGTGCAGGTGAACTCAGGGCGTGTCCGCGTGTTCGCTATTTAAAGACTGGACACTTCTCCAGAGAGGAAACGCACGAGCAGACCATCGACAGGACAACCCCGTATTTTGATCTTTATGTACATAATAATAATCCTTTACATTTATAAATGTCCCTCTGTGCAATAAGTAAAGCGAAAGCGCGTTGTTGACCTAACGGCGCATTAACTTACATAAAAAAATATTGCGCCGCAAAATAGCAACGCGCCAACAACACGCCTGACGTCCAGTGGCGCACATATGAGCGCAAATGCATTTGCTATTTAAACAACGTGGCACTGGACGGGAAAATGTGAACTGCCTCGTGATGAAACTAACAAAACACTTGCGCTGCGCCTTGCGCCGAGTGTATGATAGGGCCCCATGTGTGTTTGTTGCATGTTATGTGACAAAGGCATTTTGTAGATAATTCCAGGTGAAAACCAGATGAATGTTTTGGAATACTGCGGTTAACGGTGCGCAAGTGGGTGTACATTATATACAGTATGTGTGCTCGGGTGACAGAGACTTGCTGTTAACAGCTCACTGTCAATTCAATGTTTCAAGGTCCTTGTTTCTCAGAAAGTCAAGAATTGTAAACCGTTTCTGCGCCCAACTCTCCCCCGCCTGTGCATGTCGACCGCTCGCTGTCAAGACAGATTTTTATTGTATGGCTCTTTTTTATCACCATGGAGACACGTTTTAAATCCAACAGGAGCAGTTGTGCTCCAACAGGTTGAGGTGTGTACCAACACGACGGCTTTTAAGACTCACAGCGAACTCCTAAAGTTTGAAGACATTTTACAGCACGTTGCTGATTTCCACAGCCGTTGCATTTTCTCACCACTAGCAGTTCAGTTCGTCACGCAGATAATTCAACGGCGACAGACGTGATGCTGCGGAGAAGAATTGTTCCAGTTCCCCTGTCTTTGCAGAGAGCAAATCTCAGCGCTTTATCAGTGGTGTATTGTTTTTTTGCGAATGCAGTGAAGAGATGATGCTGGGGGGCACGCTTCCTTTGTGTTTGTGTTTGAATAGAATCGTGCACCTATTGTAATAAGGCCCTGCCAGCTCACCTCTGCATGTGTTTGTGTTTGTGTGTCTACAGTACGTGTGTGTGCTGGGATGTGTCTCACTCTAGTTCTGCCAGATCCGGCTTCGGGCCATGAAAATACACACACGCACGCATTCACTCAAGGTGGGATGTGGGTAAATCTACAGGAGCAGACCGGCGGGATGAAATTGGATTTTTACCCAGCGCTTCAGGCTGCTGTAGCCCCTCAGCAAACTGAAGCGTTTAAAATCACACACTCGACGTCTGGAGCCAAGCGTTACCTGAACTGTGTGTGTGTGCGTGACAGTTCTGAGATTTCAGATTTTAACTACTAGTTTAGTTAAAAAATGAACTATACATATCAAATATAGACAAATGTAAACAATAGAACAATAGTAGATGAATAAATGAAGCATTTATTATAATACATCTTTAATGACTTTTTCTTATAGAAAGTACCGGTCATTCCACTTGTTTATTTTAGTTTTGGGTTCCACTTTATTTTACAGTACGCATACCTATAGTGTACTTACAGTGTACTTACCTAAGAAAGTATTGGGACATTTAAAGTAACTACATGGGATAAGGTAAGGTAAGGTTCAGGTTTATACCTAGTTATTTCCCAGTTATAATATTTTAACTATAATAGTACACGGCATGTACATGGGAAGCACACGCGTGTTTGATCACAAAGAATCCAGTTTTTACTTATATTAGCCAAGTCTATTAGTAACAGTTCACCCCAAAATTGTGTCATTATTTACTCATGTTTGCTCTGTCAAATGCATGTCAATGGCCAAAATGCTGATGCGTGTTTACAGGAATGATGTGTTTCCAGACTACAGTACCTAAGAGATGAGGTCTTTTTTAGGCCAACCCGGAAGTTAGCGCCTCACTGGTTCCCTCGATTTTTCCCATAGACTTTTGGAAGATTGCAAAAATAAGATCTGTGATTAACAAATGTTCATGATGTTTACACATTCCACCCATCAAGATAATCTTTACAGATGAGCACAATGCTATTTATGAAGCCTAAATACAATCGGCAGATGCTACACGATGGTAAAAACAGACTACACTTAAGGTCGCTCGATATCACGTCACCACCAAGCCTCCGACAATCTTTTCAAACTTTATTAAAGATGTGTTCCCTAGTAATTACTCTGTGAATGAATCCCCATCCATGTTTGTAGAGATTCGTGCCCATGGTGCGTTATTTGTGAGCTTTATATGTGCTATGACGTCTAACGTCCCCGCCACAGTGCAAAAAATGACTTTCTTACTTAGTCTTTTTTTCCTGTTTTCCAGTAAAAATGTCTAAACATTCTTGAATCAAGAAGCATTTTCTTGATGAGCAAACTGACCTAAGAAAACAAGTCTCGTTTTTAATAAAAAAATATGACGTTTCAGTAAATTTGTACTTAAAACAAGCAAAAAAACCTGCCAATGGGGTAAGAAAAATAATCTTAAATTGAGTGACTAAGAAAAAGGTCGACCTTAATTCAAGATTATTTTTCTTACCCCATTGGCAATTTTTTTTGCTTGTTTTAAGCACAAATTCACTGAAATGTAATATTATTTTATTTAAAACAAGACTTATTTTCTTAGGTCATTTTGCTCATCAAGAAAATCCATCTTGATTCAAGAATTTATTGACAATTTTACTGGAAAACAAGAAAAAAAGACTAAGAAAGTCATTTTTTGCAGTGCAAAGGAAGTAGTCGCTTTTAGCATCTTGTTAGCAGCCGCCTTTTTGAGACACAATAAAGCTTTAAAAACTCACTCATAGGCTATAACTGGTGTGTTTTATGTGATGGATTAAAATGTGAACATATTTAGAGGTTTTGTTAACCACAGATCTTTCAGGCGATTTACCAAAAAAACAGAAGTGCTAAAATGCTAACTCACTTCCCTGTATTTGCATCCCAAAATACGTCATCTCTGAGGCACTCTTATAGGTTAAACCCGATTATAGAAGAAGATTGTTTCACAGGAAGAGTCTAAGCTGTTAACCTGCCAATGTGTTTGTGTGTTTTGGACGATAAAGCGTGTGTGTGCATTTGCAACTCGTGTCAAATGGTTTTTCAGCCTGTAGTTTTAGATGTCTGCCGCTTCTTTCCCGAGGAAAAGCTTAACCTCTGCCAACTCATTCTTTCTTTCTGCTAGTAACATTTTGTAAGCAATCTTGCATTTACACTGTACCTGCCCTAAACTGTGTGCTCGACCCCCACAGAGATATACTGTATATGTGAGCGAGTACACCTGGAAATGTTGGTATTTTCAGCATGATGGTGTGAATAAATGTTCCTTGAATGTTTAATAGACAAAGCAATTAATGCAAATTTCTTGCGCAGCCAGCAAATCTTCCCGAAAGATCTTGAACCGTGGTGAGCTTGTTGTCCTTCCCATCATGCACCTCTCTCGCTGAGACCAATAACGATAAAAAACAATAACAAATTCCCTTTTTTTTCAGTAAAGCAGTTGGTAGTTCTTTACACACCTCCGCCACTCCATCCCCTCATTGAAGCCGCACTTTTAGTTCTTTTTTCTTCACTAAACTGACCCCATCTTCTGTTGCTCAGCTCTCATGTGCCTTCAGACATGTGTGAAGCTGGTCGCAATCCTCGCTGGTGATTCAGAGACCAGCTGCTCGAGTCGCTCCCTCTGGCGTTTCGTAACCCTCCCAGGATGCCGAGCCTGTTGTTAGCCGTGTCCTGGTAGACCAGAAGGACCGTGATTCATTCTTATAAACAACAACACAGCTTTCAGCCACAGCTTTGAGAAATTCGCCGCCCAAATGAGCTTGAGAAAAAGCAGCAGAGAGAAAAGTGTAGCAGGGTGGTCGTGTATTGATTCGGTCTAATGCGGAGACAGTGAGCGCGGGTCCGTCTGAGCGGCGAGGGAGAGAAATGGGCGAGTAATTCACTGAGACAATGCAAATTATTTGTGGCTCTTTGGGAATATCAAGACTGATGGCTTGTGGATTTAATCGACTCGGCTTTTACAGTTCTCTGCTGTCATAATAAAGGCACAGAGAGAGAGAGAGCACGACTCTCTTCACCCGTAGAGGGCAGACTGTTGTAGAGTATCGATTAAGTTTCCTCTACATTATGCCCCGCACATGCTGCTATAAACTGTAAATTACTGTATTTTTTTTCTCACCCTGGGGAAAATATGAACTTTGGTACTGGATTTTTAAATGCAGTCTTTAAATTGTTTTGGCCTTTTTGGCTCTGTATTGATGGAACAGTGGGAGACAGCATGTGGTGGGCAAAGAGAACAGAGGGACTCACCAACACGAGCACCACCAGCTCAATGTGTCAGATGGGGTGAAATCCAAAATCAGATCTTATTCAAAACCGGTTCCATTCATGCCTGGCTGTGTGTTCAGGGTGTACCCTGTCTATGGCCTGAGATGCTGGGAATGACCCCAGGACCCTGAGAGGTACACTTTAAAAAAATCCTTTCAAAATACGGATAAAGTACTGCCAGAAAATGACCGGCACATTTTGCTTTATTTTACGGACATTTCCGTTAATGCTAAAATGTAATTTAATACAGTGCAAAATGTCAAATACAGGTAAACAACTGTGAAAAATGAATTAGGACATTTCCTTCATATTAATACAGTATGTTTTGCCCTATTTTTACGGATTTTTTTGGGAGTGTAGGGCTGCACGATTAATCGAAAAGAAACCGCACGCGATTTGCTGGTTGGCTGAGATTTTTTCTGCGCAGCTTGTCAGTACGGTTAAATGCAGTCAAAGTTTATTTAAAAAGCATTTTTTTAAGACATCAAGTGTTTACCATAGTAATGTACAGACATAATTAGTATAATACGAATACAAAAAAATACACATGTAAAAAAATAGACATAATACAGCAGATAAAAGCAGCTCTGATACTGAATTAAATGCAATACTATGAAAGAACAGAAAGTGTTTGAGCCTGCCTAACATGCAAAGGCAAATTATTCCTATTCTCTATAGTGAATGACATTTGAGTCCACTATATGGAGAAGAAGTGAATGAAAATGAATAATTGATTTCAGACGCTGACGTAAATAACCTGCGTCTGACAAAACCGTCACAGACGTTCGGCATAAACATAACGATTAGCTTATATTTCACCTGTTTGGCTTTGTGGATCATTTTATAAAATACTAAAATTCATTTTCGCTTTATTTGTTTATTTGTATTTGTGTTATTTGTTATTTGCAGGCATGCTTATCTATCACGTTTTATACAGTTTTATACAACACATCCATTTAATCTGCTGATTCTTTTAAAGTGGAAAATAACTGTCAACAACAACAAACATAAGTGCGTATAAACCTACATTCGTGGCATTAACGGTCAGCGGTCGTCTCGTGTTGTATCGTGGGACATGATTGGGATCGTGAGTGAGCGAGTGTACATCGAATCTACACTCAAAATCAGAGTGCATTGTGGGTAAAAAAGTGAACGAATGTTATGAACGAAGTAGTTCACTCAGGTTTCGGACACCACTACAAAATGGCGGACACCTGATAGAGTGCACTATATAGGAGATAGGGATTGGTTACAGACAGAGCTCAGGAAATGCCATCTTCCCATCTCCATCTGGCATCTTTCTATCACCGTTTTTGAAAACTATATACTACTAAGATGATGTTTGACGGTTGTTGCTTTTTTAAATGCACGTTTTAAGCGACCCAAACGTGCAGTGCCTTCAGATGGAGCAGCATTTCCCGCTGATCACAGAGCCGTGCTTCACAAACAAACCTTTGCGATTTTACAATCATCGATTGAATCACGATTTGAATGAGATTTGCGATTCGTCGTGAAGTCCTGAGAGGGCAACTGGATTCGGAGAGTGACTGGACCATCCATGTTTTACTGGGTTATTCTAGCGAAAGACATGCTTGAAAATGTCTGTGTACTGTATGGCATTTAGCGACATCTAGCGGTGAGGTCGCGAATTGCAACCAACGGCTCGCTCCACCCCTCTCTTTCGAAGCACTACGGTGGCTGACACAGGACTAAGATGTCGCCACGTTTAAGATTCTTTGTTGAAGGAGATAACGTATTTACGAATCGCGCTCTGCAGAGAAGTTTGTCTATTTAGGGCTACTGTAGAAAGCCACGAGGTGTCGATCGTGTTTGGGAAACAGTGAAATGAATGGACTTCAATGCAATGTTTGGACTTATAGATCCCCCCATGACACGAGTTACCTCCGCATTCCCTTCTCCCAACGGACGTCTATGCGAGTGTCGCAACTCCGGCTCTGAATAAAACGAGCATGCGAGATATTTACATTTCAAAGTTCAACCGCTCGACTCTCTCGTGACTTCATATAATTGCACCGCATAAGCACTACATTTCTGTTTTTAATGCTGCATTATACAGTGAGATGATAAAGCAATATTCTCCTGATAATCATATTTCACACGTGTGGATCGTAACCCCAGCGGAATATGATTAACATTCATGAATACCTTCAGTGGAGGTTATAACAGTGTTTGTTTACAGAGCGAGTCCGGCATACTTATTTAATACGACTAAAATACATACAAGTCGGCTCAATATCTACAATAACACATCTAGCACGTGCGATGCGCGCGAGAGGTAAGCGGTGTCACTCCTTTGATACGACAAACAAATAAAAATAGCGAGATTAGGCGTCTCTTCATTTCTCTTAGTTCGAGTCGCTCTCTGCAGTGATAGTGATTTAGACCCCGAGCCACTTTTTCATGTCACCGAGCTTTCTTTTAATCCTGTGTTGTTTCTGGGCTACTCCTCTGACCTGTGTGTTCAGAGAGTATCCCGTGTGTCCTGATGTCGGTTATAGGGTGCTTGCGTGTATGCACAAGCTGATCTTCGACTGTGTGCGCCGTGGCACGTGTGTGCTATCTCAAAGCTCCTGACAGCCCATTTACAAATCCAAACTTGAGTCAGATAAGATCTTTAATACCAGGTGTCTTCTCTCTCCCATGACACATCCCTGCAGGCCACCAAAACGCAGCGTGCCTCTGAATTATTAAGAACCTGGAGGTGCCAGTCGGTCTTGATCAGCTCTCTAATAATGTTGATTTTCCAAAAAGTTTGCCACCGATGTGATTACTCAGATGATTAACGTGACAGCCGCTTGGTGGGAGATGTCATATTAGTTAGAGGAGAACGAACGTTGAGGTCTGTTCTCGCTCTCCCCTCTTCTCTGATCTGAGAGGAGGTTTTTGAAGGCAGGTGTAATTCCAGGGGGTTTGAGACAGGAAGCTTCAGTTAAATTAACAGTCTGATCCAACGTACGCACACATTGGAAATATCAACGTCGAGGCTCTTTCTGGTTACAGTTATTATACAACGCCATGATAAGTTATATAAACATTTTGAGGTGGGAAGATGGATACAGTAAATGCCCTTATATCAATTGCTAATTGCCAGTCTAGGATGGTTTAAACAGGTTTAGATTTTTCACAAGGTTGACTACGGCTTGGTTCACACTGCACTCAAATCGGTTTTGGTTTCTCACTTTTGATCTTCAGGCTATACTGGACACACTGTCATTTTGCACGTAGTGAAATCTGTTTGACGGTACAGCGGGGATGAGAATAGTTGCCAGTGACGACAGAGGATGGAAAACTGGAAATGTCAGGTCTATCATTACATCTCGCTCTACAAGCCACATGGATGCACCGATGTATCGGACGCCGATATTGGATTAATTTAAAATTATGGTTTATTAGGGCCCTATAATTTCTGTGATGTGGAAAACACGGATGGAAAGTAGCAAACACACCAGAAAATAGTACTGAACAGCTTATACAATTCAAATTGTGCTATGAATACCGCTAACAATTATTCAGCTGCTTTTTAAATATGCAATCTGCTTGTTCTGCGTGTGAATGAGTGGTGTGGTTTTGTGTAAATTATTGTTAGTGGACTTTTTAGCATCTGGTGGACCCGAACACATTCTGAATCAGCGCTGCTCTAACAGAGTTTACCTCCGACGCATTTTAACGTTTCGTTTGAGAGAAGCTGCTGTCAAACTTTGCAAATTAAAGTCTGTCGTCAAAACAAAAGTCTAGTTAACCAAATGACAAAACTGCTACTAAAAATTTACAAAACTAGTAATTAAATGTAAGTAGACTTAAAACAGCAAAAGAAAAAACATAAGATGTAAGGTACTGGTTCATATTAACATAGTTGTACACCACAAAAAAATAAAACACAGAATCCAGATTAAAAATGGAATTTAGGAAAAAAATTTAATGGATTTTATAGGTCCCTAGTTTATTTATTAACTGCATGGAGGTAATGAGTTGGGCGTCTGAATATCCAATGTTTTTCTCTAAACAAACTAATTACTGTAAATAGCAACAATTAAAGAAATGTTCAATTTTAAGTCAAATTTGAGTTAATGTTTTTAATAAAATAAATATTGGATAGCCAAAATCACCTGTGAAGATCATCTTGTCCTATTGTATTTTTATCTTAACTTACATGTAGGCACATTTACACTTGTGCCTCTATTAAAATGTTAAATGGATCCAATTCATGTTCAGTAAAATTAATTGAATGCAGAAAAACAATCTAATATTGTGTAGTACTGTATGCAATTGACCAATATCGGTATCGGAATCGGCCGATTGTTCGGTATCGGCCCAAAAAATCCTATCGGTGCGTCACTATTTAAAATGTTATGTTGTGTTAGTCAGCTGTATGTTTTAAGTTATTTTGGCTTAAATCCAAACAAACCAACTGCAGTTTGATTGAAATGAATTGGAATGCACAATAAAAAAAACAGATTTTTTTTAATATTCAAAGACTGAGTTATCCTGTTTGGGAACCAAACTCTTCATATGTTCTATAAACATTTTTCTAACATTCTTATTACGTTACAAAAACGTTCTGAATGGTCCAAACGTCCTAGTAACGAAGTAAGAATAGCATTGTTATACCAACGTTTTTAGAACGGTTAGCGATGGCAAACAGCAATGTTTACGAGTACAATGTGTTTAACTACTGTTCAGACCAAAACATACTCCAAATAAAACAAATTGTAATTTCATTTAGAACCTCAATGAATGTGATAAAAAAAATTGCACAAACTACAAAATGGCCAATGTCTCAATTCTAATCTCCACAAACCCCCAAATCTGAATTTAGCACAAGCAAAGCTGCGCTCACCATACACAATCATTCTTACCTCGGCTGTGAGCGCAGGGGTCGTGGCTTGTTAATGAACATAATTTCCATTCATCTCTACGGTCTGTTCTGTGTAGTTCAGGGATGATTACAAATGGTCTGGTAGGCGTGAAGTGGAGCTATGGAGACACCCCTAGAGTGAACCGCAAATTTATCGTAATTATCTGTAAAGTTTGGGTGCCGTGCTTCTGGAGACAGAGCATCAGAGCAGATGGCTGAGGGGGCTCGGATAATGTATTACAGGGAGACAGGAGAGACACGAGAAGGTGCCGAGAGAGAATCAGGACCGTTTTCGTCGGGGAAAAAGTGTGTATGTGAGAGATTTTAGAGGTGGAGATAGACTTGAGCAGACAATGTAACATCTGTGCACCGGTGTACTGTGTGGTGATGACTTCTACCATATTTTATCTTCACACACCGTTCTACGCGCTTTACGAATCTCCTCTTCTCCCTCCCAGGAGACCAAAGCAGACAAGAAACATCTGGCACTTGCAACTCCAGCTACGTGCTAAGCTGTATTAGATTTACAGTTGTATTATGGATGTACGGGGTGGTTGTGTGTCATGAATGAATGATTTCTACCTGCACACATACTCTTTAAGTTACATCTTGATGCTGCACTTCGGGTGAAAGTAGAACTCGACGGGTTTTTTGTCGACTTTTACAGGCACGTTTACAATGTGGATCTGGGGTTGATATTAAACTGATTTGTATTTCATTTGTATAAAAACACATTTAAATAATAGAGTTTTTGCCCTGGTCATAGACACATGCTTGCCATATTAAACCACTAAAATCTATCGTAAAAGTATTACATAAAAAACTTATAAGTAAAAGAAAGAGTTCAGTACTATTTTAATACTTAATTGTGTGAAAAATAATTACTGTATATAATCTACGTAAACTCATTTTCATCCCCCTTCATGTGTTTTTTATAAAGTAACATCGTTACTAAGGAGACAACAGTGTTAGTGAAGAACTGTTTGTTGTTTGTCATATTTTAAACAATAAGGAAAGTGTCACATTTTATTATACCGTTTTTAGATGTAATTTGGAGAAGCGTGTGGAAATATATAGTTGTTTGTAATTAGAATCCATACAATATTAGCTTTGAGATATGATTAAAAAATGACATTTGCGAATTAACTATTGTGAATAAATGAAAATAAAAGAAAATAAAATGATCTGATGGAAGACAACATATATCAACTGATGCGAGTGTGAAAGTTTGGAGAAAGTTTACTTCCTGAAAGTAGCCAATTAGTGTCAATTGAATCCAATGCTGTGTGGTTCCTTTGCAAGCGATGATGTTTTTGTAGAATGTTTTTTCTTCGCTCTATTTCTAAAAGTTGCTCATCCACACATACTCATCCTCATCCTTATATCCATGTGCTGCAGTAACTTGTAAGACGCTTTTGTATCATTATTGTCAGCCATTTATTTACTGTCTATTTAAAACAAATACTGCAGCAAAGTTAAGCTTTTAAAATGGACAAACAATAAATTGAAGTTGTTGCTATGGGTAACACAATATGTGAAATTGTCGACTAGATCAGGGGTTTTCAAACTTTATGATGCCAAGCAAGACGCTCTTTTGTGAGGACCCCTTTCAGTTTTCTTTTTACATTTTGATGTATAAAGAAACATTTAGACTTTGTTAGATAAATAGTAAATTGTTTCTTTAATAAAATGGTTTACTTCACTTGTTAATGTACACAAAAAAATCTAACAAAAATCAGACATTTTCTGGCAGCTGGGGCTTTGCTGTGAAATGACATGTTTACCCTGTTTTTTCTTGTCTTATTTTATGGGTTTTGACCCTATTTTAAAAAATAAACCGTAACAAAAACAATCACTGTAAATGCAGAAATTTTCCGGCAGCTGGGGCGCCAGAAATGAAACCTTAAAACAACAGTTTTCCCTGTAAAAGTACATGTATTTCTTGTAAATATTCTGTCTTTATGTCTCATTTGACTTTTGGGACCGTATTTAAAAAAATACATGAAAAATCTATAAAAAAAAAAAATTACATACAAATTATTGACATTATACTTGTAAAACCAGTTAGAAAAAGAACAGACAATTCTGTCAAATAATGCTTTTTTCTAACCATGAAGAGACATTTTCAATTTGTACTGTAGCGTGTGAAAGGGAACTATAATGAGAAAACCTCACTACATTGGTACAAATGTAAACAATTCTGGAAACTATGCACTAACAATAATAATGTCCAGTACTTCAGACTTTTTTTTCAGTTTGAAAATCCCTGCGCTAGAAGTCATTCCAAAACAATTATGGTGAAATATTAAGTAATACATGCAAAATAGAATCCATAAAAAATAGAATACAATAGACTTG
The DNA here is from genome assembly GCA_006030095.1 of Triplophysa siluroides. Taxonomy (NCBI): domain Eukaryota; kingdom Metazoa; phylum Chordata; class Actinopteri; order Cypriniformes; family Nemacheilidae; genus Triplophysa; species Triplophysa siluroides. The sequence continues at coordinate 66,983 of VCII01000835.1, read as the reverse complement.
TATTATATGTTTGAACTTTTATTAGACTTATATATTGAACTGGTTGGCTTTAGGCTCAATTGGTCACATGACTAAAAATGTGTCATCGTTTTTAAAAATCCTCTATTTTCACAGTCCACGCTGCATTTTCAAATTCCCTACTTTGGAGAGCATTTGCTTTGTTTCTGTTGACAAATGTCAAACATGTCAAACGTACGGAGCCCGGCTAGTCACCCGTCGGAGAAAAAAAACAAGACCCGCAAATCCGTGGCCACAGATTTGTAATTCGTTCCCACAGTTTACAAAACCGTGCTCTCGGATTGATAAACTGTACCCACGAGTTTCCAATCCGTACTCTCGGTTTTGTAAACCATCCCCTCAGTTTTTTAAATCTGTACCCTCAAATTCATAATCTGTGCCCACGCTTTCGCAATCCGTTCGCACAGTTTTGCAAACTGTATTTGCGGAATTGAAGCATCTGTCATAAGAACAGATCAAACTCCTGCAGGAAGATTAACGAATATTGTGTACTGTTTTATTTTAGATTATATTATAAATTGTTTCAATGTGTTTACTTCACACACACGCGCGTGGCGCATTAAAGCACGCGTTCCTTGCCGCGTTTCACTGGCATAAATTTGGTTTGACATGTAACGTTCGATATTCGTGAATTGAGGGACCGTCTCTAAATGTACATACACATTAAAATACATGTTTAAAACTTTAATAGCATTTACAGGGAATGATTTATAGCCACAAGACTAACCGTACAGTGTTCATGTGCGTGTGTCAGATATAATGCACAGCTTTTATTGATATATATTAAAATAAACCGTCAAGTCAAATGTAAATATGTTTTTAACTACTATATGGGCTCATACACAATTATACCATTATTTAAAGCTCAATAGTATTTATTGGGAATGACTTATAGCCACAAGACTGTACAGTGTTCATGTTAGTGTCAGATATAATGCACACCTTTTAGATTATTGATATGTATTAAAAAAACGTCCAATCACATGCAAACGTATAACTATTGTAGGGTCTCATTTAAGCAATAAGCCCGCGAAGCAGTTGGTCACAGTCCATTTTATAACAGCTGAGGGCGTTGTAGCACAACCCTGTAGCTGTTTTAAAATGCACTGTAACCCACTGCTTTCCTGTACTAGCTGCTTTCCTGTAGCTCAGTGGTAAGAGCATTGCGTTAACAACGCAAGGTTGTGGGTTCGATCCCAGGGGATTGCAAAATACCTATGTAAAATGTATAGGATAATGCAATGTAAGTTGCTTTGGATAAAAGCGTCTGCCAAAAGTAAATGTAACAATTTCTTTTTATAAAACGGTTATTCCATATGCTTGGCAAGGTTTCATCAAAAAAAGTAAATAAAATGATCTTTAGGCTATTTGGTGCGGTCAGCTGTTATATATCGGGGTATATATATTATATAACGGCTTAGAATCCGCTCAGCCAATCAGAATCAAGGACCAGCACTGACCGTTTTATAAACACAAATATGCCATTATTTAAAGCTCAATAGCAATGCGTATAGGAATGTGTGCATATGATTCGATGGTTTATTTTAATACTCAATCATCTAAAAGTTGTGCATAATAGCTGACACACACATGAACATGGTACAATTAGTTTTGTAGCTATAAATCATTCCCTTTAAATGCTTTTGAAGTTGGAAAAGGGTATTTTAATGTGTATGTAACTTTAGAGATGGTCCCTAAATTCACGAATATCGAAGGTTTAATGTCAAGCCAACTTTATGCCGAAACACGGCAATGAACCTATGATTTATCTGCACCACGCGCGTGTGTGTGTAAACACATTAAGACAATTTATAATATAATCTAAAATAAGACGGTATACAACATTCGTTAATGTTCCTGTAGGAGCTTGTTCTGTTGACAGACAGATGCTTCAATTCCGCGAGTAGGCTCCAGTTTGCAAAACTGTGCGAACGGATTGCGAAAGCGTGGGCACAGATTATGAATTTGTGGGTACAGATTTCAAAAACGGAGGGGACGGATTGTAAACTCGTGCGTACAGTTTATTAATCCGAGAGCACAGATTTGTAAACTGTGGGAACCGTTTAAGAATCTGTGCGTACGGATTTTTAAACCGAGGAAACGAATTACAAATCTGTGGCCACGGATTTGCGGGTCTTGTTTTTTTTTTCTCCGACGGGTGACTAGCCGGGCTCCGTACAAACGCAATGTCAAACAAGAGAAAAAGTTGCATATCCAAATGTAATGTTTTTGGCCAGGCCAGGGTTGACCGTCTTCTACCTCAGACATTTTCTTATAGTAGAGGAAATGTAAGAACACTTCTTGTCACTTTATAAGACTGAAGCTGAAGTCGAGCTGTTTAACCAATATTCTCTCTCATCAGTGCATTCGGCTGGCAAACGCCCACTGAAGGCCACAGTCACATGCCCCCCCCGGCTCATTAGATAGTTTGGAGGGTGCGGTCGACTGCTGGTGTCAGGAGACGGAGGGTGTTACGGGAAGATCTGACCTCCAAGGATCAGCTCCCTGGGGAAACGGGGACCTGTTGATGGCCTCACGTATTTACAGCCTGTCAGAGAGCAGATGAGGGGATGGATGATGGTTTATCGCTGCACTCGTCGTGTCGGAGAAAAACAATAACAGTTAAAGTGAGGAAATGAGAGAGAATGAGGAGAATTCTAATGAGGGAGAGAATTATGATGGCAGGTCTGACTTGAGGAATGGGTCGCGAGAGGCGAATACCAACCAATCAATTACTCAGGTGGTCCCACGATGTTTATCCACATTTGTGAATCGGTGAGATCCAGGCTGAAGAAGCATAACCTAGAAAGCATAAAAGAAGTATCAAAGTCTACCAAATTGGCATTGGATGATGTCTACAGTGAAACATGGCGATGGACGGTGCGTCGGTGACATCGTCCTGCGGCGTTATAAAGTGAGGCGCGTCTTTATTCAGCGGCACAGTGTGTTCAATGTAGCAAGCAAAACTACTGGTTTTCTAACTAATCTACCGTCTTAAACCAAATACTGTAATTGTTGTCTTCTGTATGTGTCCAAACACCATTTTTAAACCAACGTGTCGAGACCCCGTGTGGTGTTTCATTGTAATTCTTTTAGATATGTGTGAGCTTAATGACTGAGAACCGTGTCAATTCGTTAAGGCGTCATATGACCGAAGCTGATTTAAGAACTTTTCCAGGAATGGCTGATGCCCTTTGAGAAGAAATGACTTCTGGGTAAAAACTCTGTGGGGGGTGAGGGGAAGGTGGGCGGTGCCCGTTTGCTGAGCGCTCATAATGAAAACAATAAAGCAGAAGCAAACAAGATAAAGAAAATTGAATTTTAAAGCGACTTTGGGGGGAAAATGTGTGTCGGGAGGTGGCGGTCCCTCAGTTTCAGCGCCGTAGGTCTGAGGTGCAATCATAATGCAGATCTATGCGGCCATTATTCTGTTTTCATAGCCTGAAAGGCTAAAGGGGTCGTGTGGCATCTCTGACTCGGGCCCTCCAGGAGTTTCTGTAGTCAGGCGGGTTGTAAAGGGGCTCAGCATTGTACAGAAAGCTTAGTGAGGTAATGAGAGGCTTTTTCTTATAGATTTTCTCCAGCCCCCCTTTTTCAAGATAAATGTTAAACAGATGGGCATTGACAAGACATGTCTAATGATGCTTTAACACCACGGAAAGAAACTTGCTCCGCCAGGAGAAGAAACACACACGGGGAGACGTTCCTCATCACTCAGATCCTCAGAAGACAGCAGCATCTATTAGGCGTACGGCAGGCGTTATCACTCATCACGGCTCACCTGCTCTCACCTGAGTCACTTTGAGAAGTCAAAGGACAAGTAAACAACTTGTTACTGTTGTGGGGACTAAACCTCTTAAGACTGACAGATATCTGTTCTAGGACATCTGGCATGGCGCAGAGGTACAAATTGATGCTCTAAACATGTCACAGAATTCTTTTAAATGGCTATTAGCATCCACACAAAAGACGATTATGCCATGTTCATTCTTGTGCACTGCAGTTTTGCATTGTGAATGCTAGAGTGAGGTGACCAGATTTTTTTTATGAAAACCGGGGACATTTTCTAGTTAATAGTCAAAATAGCATTGAAATCTCATTTGTTATAATGAATCAATTAAAAAACGGGAACAAAACATTTTTGTCTTTTTTATTGCACATAATTATTAATTGCAATTAGCCTTTACAATAGTATAATATTGTTTGCAGATCAAGCTGACCATAACTGGTTTTAATAAAGTTTACCAAAACTCTATGGAAAAATAGTCCTCTGTGAAAATAGTAAATACTAACCATTGCAAAAGATCAAAACAGTATTGCATGCATTAACGCAAAATTCAATAACACTGCAAAAATATAACAAATATGAAAGCATATAACAAGTAAAACTGGAGTTACCATTAAAAAAATTCTGCTTGAAAACCGGGACATCTGGTCACCTTATGCTAGAGTCCTGTAAATGTAAATGTATTTTGATTTGCTGTCCATATTTTCATCTTCATTAGATTGTATACAATTTATTTCGTAATAATAGTGGTGTGGAAAATTTGGAACGACTTTTAAAAATGTTTAGTTATTGTTATTCTCTGTGGTGTGAATGTGGCTTAAGGGCATAGTTCACCTTCCAAAAATTCTGTCATCATTTATTCACCATCTTCTCAGTCAACCTGTAAAGGACTGGCCTCAGGTACACATTGACAAATACTAGAGTGCCTTATTTCTGATAACAAGCAAAAGAAAAAAAACGTTACTGGGCTAAACTTGTCTCTCCAATATTTTGAATTCAAACTCCGATAACGCAGGCACGCACGTCTGATGAAATACGTCTGTGTGACTCTTTGTTCTGTGGGACACAAAAGAAGATGTTTTGAGAAACGGTTTTGTATCCGTGCAATGGAAGTCAATTGGGGTCAATGTTGTTTGGTCACAAATGTTCTTCAAAATATCTTCTTTTGTGTGCTGCACAAGAAAGAAAGTCATACAGGTTTGAAATGACAAGAAGGTGAATAAATGAAGATGAAAGAATTTACTAACATCCCTAAATTGAGAATAAAGAATATTATCGCTGTTGAAAACCTTGTATCTCCAAAACCACTACTTTGAATGAAAAAGACAAAACAGTGTATTTTACATTAAACACCGTGTTGTCAAAGTCTCTCTTTAATAGCTTCCTCTTAAAAATGTTACTAGGCTGACCAATAGAAATGTTTTTTAGAAATCCTAAAATATGGAGACATGAGGTTTCATATGGAGACATGAGGTTTCTGCCTGAAAGCAAATATATGAGGTTTTGACTTCATTTCGAAAACTAATTTTGATGCTATAAAATAAATGTGGACAGTGAGCCAGCAGTACAGAAACAAACATCTCAGACTACCTCCAGAAAACTCCAGTATAATGGAGGAACGTTTACATGCCAACCTCATACTGCAGCGACTCACAGACGCTGGCCTGCTCGTGACCGATCAGCTATTAGCTTCATTAATACCCATTAGTACTCTATACTCATAATGCGAGGATGACAGTTTGAGTAATTGGAATGAACTGCTATTGTCGTCTGTTGGTAAGATGCATCACATCTGTCATGTGATGGTCAGAATCTTGAGTCTCTATGGCGTGATCCACGTTGCGCGTATTTAGACAGATTGCTTCAGAATATTCAGAAGCTGAGTCTGTTTCTGCTTTTCATCCGCCTTCAACTGAATGAGCTGACTGTGTTGGTGACATAGATAATTACCATGCATGTTTGTGAAATGAGAACGAGACCCCGCTGTCACGCAAGGTTAAATAGTTCACAACAGAGAGAGGAAACGATGACAGGGTCATTTGTGGACTAGCGGTTTAGATATTTATATTTTCTTAGTTATATATTTACTCATTGTTTGCTTTAGAAATGCTATCGAATGATATCACACGGGAAGCAAACATTACACAGAAAAGCAATCGGATTTTTTTATTTCTAGAGAAAATAAGATGTTGCTCATATTTGCCAAAGAGTGTTTTGCAGCACGTTGCTAGGATGTTTTAGGTGGTTGCTAGGGTGTTGCTGGGTGGATACTTAAATGGAAATAAGTCTCCATAATGTTGTAATCTATAGAAATTGCTCCAGTCCAACATTTAATCCAATTTGGTTTGTACGATTTGTGCTATGGGCCACATGTATAATCCAAAACTAAAATGATATTTTCAATTCCTAACCCTATAATTTATGAGTACAAGCAGTCATGTTATTTGCCTTACTAGGGACAATTGAAAACCAGTAAACCAGCATATTCTTGCTTTTAAAGCCACACCCAGTATACTAAAACATTTTACAATTTCTTTTCCACTTGTACCACATGATGGCTCACACCTGTGCTTTTTTTTACAGTATATACAATCTTCTCGTGAAATTGCTCCAATAACTGCTCTTCAGTAAATCCAAGCTATTTGATATTAATCACGACTAATCCAAAACACAGCATTTCCATTTTTAGCCACATAATCCACAAAGCCCCTATCTTTTCCACGGAAGCAGTAACAGTGCCTTGCTGCAATTAGTCCACACACTACACACTAAAACCCGTGCTATTTGCCACAACCCACGCTACCAGCTGGCATAACCCATAATTCAGCACTTTGTACTTGGCCACAATCGTTCTCTATCACAGCTGATTGATAAGCATGTGGGCTGGTGGGCATGTAGGTGTCTTATTAAAGTTCTTCAAAGCCTGAGAGATGTGCTTTGACGCTAACTTTGATCAGTAATTGTTGAGTACTTTTGCACAATTAATTGATGACTCTCGGGAACGTGCGTTTGCCTAGTTTCCCGTAATTTGCCAGTTTTTTTCCCTTTCAGCCGTAGAACATTGCGGTAGAAACAGAAGAATAGTTATTATTGCCCTTCATTTTTCTGTCCTCTTGCTTTGTCTTCGTTAAAAAGCTCACTTGGCTTCTTCTTTTCTCTTAACCATTATGGAAATGATAAAGTCATTTTGAATTGGCAATTGGCAGGAAAGGATTTTTCTTTGCCAAAGGGCATCTGATTCCTTAAGTGCACTGCACTTGCTGAAGTGGACTTTTGAAATGGTTCCAAAGGAAGTTAACTAAAATATATAATACAAAAACAAAACGTTCCCCAACCTAATTTCTCTAATTTACTTTCTTAAATCCAACGAGAAACCAAAAAAAACTGCTTTGTAGGGTGTACAAGCTGTTTCATGCATTCTGACTTCTTTACACTGTTAAACATGCAGGCTTCCCAAGCTTAACAAGGTCAACTTGTCAAAAAACGAGTCTACGCTGGCTCGCCGTCCACATGACGCGATTTTTGTCATCAGAAGGGTCCGCAGTCGTCCATGTGCAGCCCATTTTTTTTAGGCCGTGCGGACGTGCCGTGTACAACAGCGTATGCGTGAAAAAGTGCACTAGTCCACTAGGGGTCAATACACACACAGAAAGTGTGCAGTGTGCTGTTGTCAAAGAAGAATGATGCAAACCAGCACGCTGAAACCAAGAACATTGAGCTGAGAAGCATATCCTTTCCATGGCAATCGGCGTGTACGTGCATAATGTAAACAACGCAAACTTATAGTGAATCAATGCGATGATGTGTTGTGTGCTCGTGCTGTAGTTCCGCCCCCCCTGCCTGCCTCCAGCAGCTCGTCTATTTCCAGAATGAACTGTACAGCTGTATCTCTCTTTTATAAATGTGATCAAACTAAATAATCTTCGAAGAAACTAAGTATGCTATACTACTGTAAAGGTACTCAAGATCAATATGAGATTGGCAGAAACTGTGTGTGTTACCCCATCTTTGAATCATATGACTTTCTTTCCTCCTTGGAACACAACAACGTCTCATACAATGAAGTAGACGGTGACCACACAAGTCGAAAAAAACCTATCCAACTTTATTATAAGAGCAACTAAAGCGGTACGACAGATTTGCATGAAAAACAGACTGAAATTGAATTTGCTATTCAGTAAAAATCATGCCCTCTGCCACAGCTTGCAAATCTTATTTTACATTTTCCACATTTTCAGAATCATTTACAAGAGGCGCGAGGACTAATCTGATCTTTATGCATTAAGTTTGAATAAGTGCACGCTGAATGTGAATGAGATTTAGGAGCTGTGCCCGAGGGGATTTCAGCAAATGACAAACTTCATGCGGCTCTAGAAGAATAGATTTGGAAATATATTTATTTTGTTAAGAATAAATTGAGACGTATTGTATTTTTTATAGTCGGGCAGCCAGTGGTCAAGTGTATGTGCTTTCTTTGTAAAACAGCTCTCTTCTTGAAAGGCAGATACCAATGACATGGATGTGAATACATCAAGACAGACTTTTAGTTTTTGTTCTCCTTCTTAATTATCTCCCTGTGAAATAAAGTTCTCAAGGTCTCGAGAAGAAATCATCATCACAATAAAACTCTGTATAAAAATCTCCTGGAAATATAAAACTCAGACCTCCCTGCTTGTGTTCATCCTGTTGTGGTGGAGGTGACTAATGGCCCTCATACATTAAGTAAATGAGTTTTGCTCAACTAGTGGAATTACAATGACTGAAGTCTAATGAGCTCGCGTGTGTTTCCAGGGCTTTTTGCTGCACAGAGGGAAGTCAATGTGTCATACCTTAATCACTTCAACTATAAACTCTCTAATGTGATTGCTTTGTAAGCTACAGGTCCCGATACGCTAACAACTACTCCTAACTCATTTGCAAACGGGTTGACGCCCTGCCGAGCCATTGGCACACTTGGCATAATTTATGGACATGGTCTTTGATGATAATGTGGGGTTATGCATATGTATTAAAATTGACTCACATGTGTAATGTGACCGGGGCTAGTTGTCACACTTTTAACTCTATTCAACATGTCTCATTTTGAGTTTTGAAATCCATTTCTGTCTTAGCACAACCGCAAACTTCACAGTCATTGCACAGGGTATAAATGTAGTTCATTGAAGACTCGGTTTTTGTTGGCACAAAGGCACAATGAAACTACAGGCACAATGAAACTACAGGCACAAATAAAACAAAATAATTATTGAAACAACAAAAATATAGAAACCAAAAACCATTGTTATGGCCATGAAATATTGTACCTAGTAGATCATGTAAGTGTTTAACATTTAAAGCATAATATATGTAGCGGTTTTAGCTGCATGTTAAAATAATGATGAGCTTAGGTCACCAAATTTGATTCTCCACCAGATCTGTCAAGATCACATCCATGAAATGAGGTATTTAAAACATCAATTTCAGTCAGGGAATTAGTTTAGCTCAAAGTTAAATACGTATGTAGCGAGGAAGGCGGGACGAGAGCCGTCAGACAAGGAGGCGGGGCCGGTGGCGTGAGTGATAATGGGTATCAGCTGTGCGCGCACCGGCTCCGCATTTCTGACGGAGGAGATCGGACGCATAAAAGGACGAGCGGCAGAGTATACGAAGAGAGAGGACCCGGCCAAGACACATGTAAGTGTATGTTCTTATGGCCTTTTTACTTCCTCAACTCAACTCAACTTTATTTATATAGCGCTTTTTACAATTTTCATTGTTACAAAGCAGCTGTACATGAGACGCATTGAATACAAGAAAAACAACTAAAGTCATATTATATGCAATATTAATTATGTCTAACTTCTAAATTCTAAAGCAGCCCCCCCGGCCAGGCAAATAGTGCAAAACAATATGCAAACGGTGGCGAGGAACCCAAAACTCCAATGGAGAAAAAAAACCTCAGGAGAACCCAGGCCCAACCAGGGGATTCCAGTTCCCCTCTGGCAAAAGCTGCTGCCTCTGCACAAGCTCAACAGTGCTTGCACAACAAGGCTACATAAAAAATACATAAACTTACTAATAAGGTAAATTATAGATTTAAGATTATCATTAACAATCTAATAGCATTTGAAGTGTTGTAGAAAAAATCGTGTCAAGTTGCCGCATCCTTTATCCAGCTCTATCATCTCAGCTCGGGTCAGGTCCTGCGGTAACCTTGGAACAAAGAGACAAGACTGGCTGAGAGTAGAGTACTGTTCTGCACTCTTTGATGCAACAGGTACATCATTTGTTGTTGGATGTGTTTCTGGTTCCGGTTGATCTAAATAATGCAGCCTAAATCCTCTGAGGATTAGTATTATGGAAGTGTAGTGTATGCAAGATTAAAAGATGCGTCTTTAGTCTAGATTTAAACTGACAGAGTGTGTCTGCCTCCCGGACAGTGCAGGGAAGAATATTCCAAAGTTTAGGCGCTAGATAAGAAAAGGATCTGCCACCTGCACTTGATTTTGAAATTCTAGGTATTACCAACTGACAGGACGCCTGAGAGCGTAATGCACGTGGAGGATTGTAATACAATAGAAGTTCATTCAAATACTGCGGCGCTAGACCATGTAGGGCTTTATAGGTAATAAGCAAGATCTTAAAGTTAATGCGATGCTTTATAGGTAACCAGTGCAAGTTTGACAGAACCGGGGTTATATGCTCATACTTTTTTGTACGTGTAAGAACTCGAGCTGCCGCGTTTTGAACCAGTTGTAGTTTTTGTAATAGGCCTGCAGGGCAACCACCTAAAAGAGCATTACAGTAATCTAGTCTTGATGTCATGAATGCATGAATTAATTTCTCTGCATCTGACAGTGACAGCATATGACGTAGTTTAGATATATTCTTAAAATGGAAAAATGAAATTTTACAGGTGTTGGCGACATGGCTCTCAAATGACAGATTACTATCGAATACAACGCCAAGATTCTTAGCTGACGACGAGGATTTTATGGAGCATCCGTCAATAGTTAAGCAGTATTCTTGGTTGTTACGTATGGCGGTTTTTGGTCCAGTAAGTAACACTTCTGTTTTGTATAAAAATACTTGTATGTATTTGTCCAGCAAATACATCAATGATATAATACACTTTAACGTTATCTCATGGCCAAAAGTAACGCGACTTTACCAATTGGATTAAGAGCTGTAGCATAGATCGAAACACAGTTTAAGTGACCGAGTATGTGAGCGTTGAGCACAGTGGTTGTTTATTAAACTCTACATGGTGCGAGTGAGAGCGCATGGCAGCAAGGCAGGTAAACATTTCTGAACACCAGTAAAATCATCTTTAACTAAGAGGCACACACTTTAAATGCAGCTATTCTATGCATATAGAATCAGATACTTGCAAGCGCTGATCAAATAACCCGTATGAGCGTGGTTATAAATCTTGAATGGTTTCAGACTCCCGTCCAGCTGAGTTTAGGGTTTAGCCTTGGTGTCCGAAGTTTGCACGGCCTGAGCGGCCTTCCCTGCGGGAGCCGAAAGCCCCGGTCTCTGTTGGATTCTCTTCTGCTTCGAATGTGTTAGTTAATGATGTTTGGTTACACTTCAGTATAGGGGGCAATTCTCACTATTAACTAGTTGTTATTAGCATGCCTATCATTGGCATATTGACTGTTTATTAGTACTTATAAAGCACATATTCTGCATGACCATACTCTACATCCCTAATCCTACCCAATTCCTATACCTAACAACTACCTTACTAACTATTATTAAGCAACATATTAAGAGTTAATTGGGAGAAAAGTCATAGTTAATGGTTTATTAATAGCGAGAATTGCCCGTTATACTGAAGTGTGACCTGATGTTTTTATGTGCAAACCTGCCCGGCCCCCAGGGGGCCTGCGGGCCAATGCCATGAAAGCGATAAGTGGGCCAAAGAAAGTTCCTTTGTTTCTCATGGCGCCTTATTTGCATAGCTCTGACACTATGGTTAATTTGCACCTAATAACTAAACTTAGTTATGGACATAGTACGATGCCTGCTATAGTATTATAACATAGCTCATCAGATAGGGAATTAAAAGAGGAGGAGTTACATACTAAACATACTAGGCCTTGAATTATGTTAAACTGTGAATCATCCCAACCTATGACTACAACAAAGCCTAAATCAAAACTTGCATTATTACTTGTTACAGGTAACTTAAGGTTGCAAGAGTGCCAACACACAAGTTCCAGGTGAGACAAAACATAGAGACTTCTCACATCTCTTTTGCTTGCTTTGAAGCTTAGAATCGTAAATATCCCATGGAGAAACAAAAGGTTATCAACACTTTCGGGGGAGAGGACCCACCTAAATACAGGCCCCCCTGGAGCCAGGTTTGCCTTTGGTCTTTTGATAATGGTATCAAGAAACCAGGACAAAAGGGAGTGGGAGGGGGGTTTATGGGTCTTCTTGTAATGATCCAGACACAAGATCCAACACTCTGGCTAGGCCAGGCACTACATCTAGTTGATGTCTACCTGAATATATGCCAGTTTGGCTTTATTGTGTTCAAATGTTAATAATAAAATAGTTTGCAGGAGACAAATCACAAAAATGTTCTAATATAAGATTTCAAACCAACATGCAGTGCAAAACCATTTTGATGTAATACAGAGCGGTGTCAAAACTAGCCCCAACTGATACAGAGGAGAGTATAGTTTGGAATCCTCTACAGTTTTGAACTAAATAATTGTGATGGATGCCTTGGTTTTGACAGTGTCTTACAAACCTTTCAGAGTATCCCTCTCTCCCTGTGTTTGTTCTTTCTTTTGTTTGACAGCTAGGATCTCATCTAGGATGAGTATGTTGCCCATTTAGTGTGGAATGAGCTTTGGTCAGCAGCTTCTTCTTTTATACCAAAGGCCATATGAAGTGATGTTGTTGCAGCTGTCACTCAAACTCTGTGTCACATCGATGTCACACAGAAAAGAATTCACTGAATTTGGTGTTTTAGTGTCTGAAAAATCCTTCCTATAAGGAGGGCATGGTTTAGACCTGGTTTAGCCTAGACCTAGACCTAGACCATGGTTTAGACCTGGTTTAGCCTAGACCTAGACCTAGACCATGGTTTAGACCTGGGGTTGGTTGCATAAACTGCTTAGACTAGTCTTACAAGTTACTTCCTATTTTTTTTCTTCAAGAATGGACATAACATTTACATGTATGCATTTGGCAGACGCTTTTATCCAAAGCGACTTACATTGGATTATACTTTACATTTGTTTCTAATTATGTGCAATCCCTGGGGTTGTACCATGACCTTGGCGTTGCTAACGCCATGCTCTTACAACTAAGCTATAGGAAAGCTGTCTTTAAGTAACATAACATCAAGTCAGTTACATAAAAAGGTAGATTGGTCTTATTGAAATCTGAAAAGTACGACTGATTAGTCCTAACTAACTAACTAGGACACGGACAATGTCTTATCTTAGCGGCTAAGCTTATGCAGCTGGCCCGAGTCCTTACAGATTTAATAATATATAATATAGTTACACATTTATGGTTATAGACCACTTCACAAGATTTTACTTTACTTTACTTTACTTTCTTTTTCCTTTTCCTTTACTTTGCTTTAATATCAGATCTTTCTTTCTTTCTTTCTTTCTTTCTTCTTCTTTCTTCTTTCCTTTCTTATTCTTTTCTTTCTTTTTTTTTTTTTCTTTCATCTGTCTGTCTGTCTGTCTGTCCTGTCTTCTCTGTCTTTTTCTTTTCCTTTCCTTTACTTTCCTTTAATATTCTTTCTTTCTTTCTGTCTGTCTGTCTGTTCTGTCTGTCTGTCTGTCTTTCTTTTTTCCTTTTCCTTTACTTTCCTTTAATATTCTTTCTTTCTTTCTTTCTTTCTTTTTTTCTGTCTGTCTTTCTTTTTTCCCTTTCCTTTCCTTTCCTTTCCTTTCCTTTCCTTTCCTTTCCTTTACTTTACTTTACTTTACTTTACTTTTTTCTGTCTTTTTTCTGTCTTTTTTCTGTCTTTTTTCTCGTTTTCTCATTTTATCTGAAGCGGTTTTTAGACCCAGAGGAAACTAATATCTGAATAAATTCTTTATAAACATCAACAATTCAAGTTTGTATGTATTTGACCTTAACACAACAGAAATACATATTATTAATACAATATTAACTTCAGAATCATTATATATTTGACATATTATAATATTTCTATTGCACAGTGTTTTTATAACAATAGGACTTATTTATTTTTTTATGTGTTGTACTATCTTCATAGAAACTGTTATATTTTACTATTCTAGTAGTTGCTGAACATCGTCCCGTATGAGATACAGTGAAGTGTGTTGTGTAGAGTATTCTCCAGGTGTAGTCACACTGTTGATGTAGTAGAGCTCAGGGAAAGAGGGAACATGAATAGATGAGCTGATTGGATGAGATGTCTAATGCATGTGGGTTGTGTCCAGAGGGAGAGATCTTTTGTGGTGAATCTCTGTCACGTTCTTGTATCTCGTGTGTGTAGGGAGCAGAAGCGAGAGACACACAAAGTTTCCGCTCCCTCACATCTCCACCCTGGCACAAGTGAAGCTCTCTGATGAAAATTTCCGCCCTGCTTTGTGTTCATGTCAGATGTTCTTTGCTTCTGACGGTAGCAGATGCTTTTCACATAACGTTTAAATCATCGCTCGACCCAGCGCTGCCAGATGCATTCAGCATCGTTTCTCAAAGCTTTAGAACATCCCCAGGATCCCCAGAGATACACGGATGCCAATATGCTTAAGGGCAACGTAAAATCAAAAATGAAATTTGCTTTCATACAAATTCCGTCTTATTTTGGAAGATTGGTGTTGACATTCACTTTGTGAGTATGCTAACATAACCTGTCCTGTGAAGTCAGATAACTAACCACTACTAGGCTGCACCGCCTTGTCAGCGGTGGTCTGTCATACAGAGGTAAAACCCAGATTCGAGACACTCCATTCACTAAAGTTTATTTATAAAAATAGCTTTAAGCTATTAAAGTTTAAGCACTCTGTTGTTAATGTAAGATTCTTCAATGACGGGAGGAGACAGTCATTTAAGTCACATCAACAGTACATGTGGCTGCTATATGGTTACATCAATTCCAACGACTGAACTCACTAATTCCGGGTATCATAAACACCCCCCATACTTCCCTCCGCCCATTCAGCTCTCTTAAAGAAACATCATCAAACAACAGTTACCCAATACATTACAGTTAAAACTGTTGTTTGCATAATCAGTACATAAAGTGCCACCATGTTTTTCCCGCCTTTTACTTCTTTCTACCATTTGCCTATGCTTTAAAAATAAATGACACATTTCTCACCAAAACTCAACAATTTAGGGACGAGATTGGTAGAAAAACAGCTTTGTGAAGTTTGTATCAGAATATGCATTATCAAGCTTTTTTAAAGATGCATTGTTCAGACTTGACTTCTTTTTTGAAAAGAAAAATTTGACAAAGGCACTTTTTTTGTAAAAAGGAGGTGCACAAAGGCTGCCCAGAGAAACAGATAGGCAGCGTAACCGAAGTCTGTTTGAACTATAAACATAGGGCGTCTTTGCAATAACTATTCACATATTTAACACCACAATACACATTTCTCGCTAGAAATGCAATCAGAAGTTGTTGAAAGTGAAACATAAATTTACATTTATACAAATCTATGAACGTCACGTCTGAACACGGCCTTATTCTGCTTTCGATATAGATTGTATACATCATTGTATCTGCCTCCTTGCTGTTGACATTTCAACATCTGTTTTCTTAAGCACTACAGCTGCTGTCAGGATGTGTGGAACCGTTCCTAAGTTACTTTTTCAAAGTACGTGCTGTATGTGTTTTCTTTCTTCGCCTGCAAACAGCCATTTAAAGTGACGTGTGTGACAGTGTAGTTTAGAGGTGCTGTAATGATTTCGAAAGTAAGCGTGATGCTGAACCCAATGTCAACTCTTGGACTTGTCAGTTTCACAAGGTTTTATTTCGACATATGTTACGAAGCCCAGGGATTAAACATCTTTTGGATTTTCGTGCATTTTGGTGCGTAGAAGCAAAAGACTTTGGGGTTTTTAAAGTATACCATTCGGTTGTAGAACAATGAAATGTACATGAATAAATGTAATAGCTTTTAAAGGCATAGTTCACCCAAAAACAGAAATTCTTTCATTACGCTCTCCCTCATGTCATTCCAAACCTGTATGACTTTCTCAAAAAATATCTTCTTTTATGTTCCACAGTAAGAGTCAAACAGATTCTGAACAACATGACCGTGAATAAATGATGATCTCTGTTTTCATTCGGCACTTTGTAAAATCACTGCAGCAAGTCACCTACAATAGTGATAATGGAAAGTATGCACATCGACTTCTTTAAAGCACTTTTTACTGCAAACTAGTAATGTACCCTGTCCATATATTTTTCCTGGTGGACTGATGGCAGAATGCATTATTCACCCTCACAAATTGCGAAGCTGCCAGCCAATCAGATTGAAGTTCCCATCAAACGGTCAGTGGATGGCGGCCAGTCCATCTGGGGCTGAAACTTGGGCCCGACTGAAGTAAGAATGGAGACATTAGATTTTATAAGTGCAGTTCACTTCATGATCACATTATGATGAAGAAAATCTCTGGCTGAAACTGTACCGACAGACGTCCTTGACTGGACTCAATGTGAATGTTAATGATTGACCACATGGCTCGTGCTTCACCGGCATTGCAGAATTATAAGGACATACATTTTAATTTGCTGTTTCACCGTCGCCGTTATATGGCAGCTACAGGCTTTTGATTAATGGTGGTCTAATCTTGTTTCAATAATTCATGAATAATTCTACTTTATGGTCATGAATAAGTGAAGTTCTGCAAAAATCATATTCTGCTGTATTAATATATATGAACTTGCGAAACGAGAACGAGGCAGAAAAACTAACTTCATCTCATATGGTCAATAAATTGAAATGCTGGTCATCTGAGGCAAACCCAGAATGCTAAATTCAAGAATGGTAGACTGACAAATAGATCGGCACACCCGATAAGTGATTAGACATGCACACCGTCTGGGTCAGAGACACAGGTCTTATTCTGTCAGACAGAAAGCGGATGAGACAGCGAGAGAGACTGACAGCGGGAGCTTGCTTGAGATGACATGAGCTTGACTTGAGGTTCTGTGATATGGGACCATCAGGGATGGACTCCAATGGAGCGCTCCTGACCCTGTTGTCTTCTCATCCAGCTGTACAGAGTCTGACCCGGGGGTAGCGGATTGTCTGAAAGACTACATTTACCCATCTCTCATTTGGTTACTGAAACTGCTACAGATGAATGCAAGAGGGCGAGGGGTGTTAGAGTCAGCGGACGGATAAATAAATGATTTAGCAGTTCTTAAAAGAATCAGTCGTGTTACAGTATAAAGCAATACAATGTGGGAGTGGAATGAATGAGTTTTATTAACGTGGGAGTGGAATGAATGCGATTTTCTGAGAGCGCAAAAGAGAACCGGACTGAGCTGATGGAAATCTTCAGTTCAATGAGAAGCATTGCACTCAGTATGTACTGTGTTCAATGTTACTATTTGTAAGAAGATAAAAGAGGAGATTGTGTCACATCTGTATAACAACAATAGCTTTAGTAGATTACATTTATTTAAAACAGCCATTCAACGTGTACGCTGCATTTATAAAGTAAGAAAAGCAATAATTACATGGAAATATTTTGGCTTTCATCGTCTGTCTGGCACTAAACCGGTGTTTGTCTTTATTTGCACATTTAATCAGTATCACAGGACATGTTTGACAAAACAAAACTGTTTTAACTTTTTGAACATTTATGTAACTTCTGTTATGTGGATTTTTGGCTGGACGCTTAAAATGATGCCCAACCACACAAAATCTCTGTCCAACATGCTAAAATATAGTGATGTATACTTCCGACATAGACAAGCTGTCTTTTCTTCAAAGTTATATGATTATAAAATGACTGATTTAGAACACTAAAGTTACAAAAGCTGTATATTTATGCACCGCACACCTGTGATTCTCTAAAACAGTGGTTGTCAAATTTTCTTTGTGTATAGGGTGCTGTTATGACCCATTGAAAAGGAGTGTTATGCGAACATCGATGTTAACGGGATTCCAACCACAACCTACAGATCACCAAGGACACAAAAAAAAGTTTTCACAATCTATTAACGGGAAAATAAATAAGTATAAGGAAGCAATGGCTTCAGGGTGGCCCAAGGCCAAAATAACAAACAAAAACCAACGAACAAAAGAAAACCCTTACGCTCCAGAACCATCAATAAGAAGTGTAGGAAAATAAGAAATCTTGTCAAAGTAACTTGGTTAAAAGTGATAACAAATTAATCTAAGAATAAACGATTCTCCTCAAAATTATAAACATAAATAATCAGCTAGCAAATCATGACCAGAAAGAAAACATCAGCGAATAAGGTTGGTGATCTGTCGACGGAGGCTGAATCCGGAGCTCCGCATGCCCCCACAGCAAATGCCAGACTGAGCTCGGCATGTTTGGGCAGCGCCACCCTTTTAACGTAACCCCGCCTCCGGACTCACCAATCAGGCTTCTGGATGGACAGCCAATCCCTGCACACACACATACACACATAGCAAAGCACAAGAAAAAGAGAAAGCAGATGCCGAGAATCGTAGCAGGTACATTGCTTTGTGGCGCCCCAAATAAAGACTAATAATCTTAAACATATATATAACGCTAGAACATTGTTTTGGTTTGTCTTATTTCTTGTGGTTGGAGGCCTTATTACAACAAGTCTTCGGTTGGTGCTCTTATTTTTCTGATGCTTGATTAAACCAAATTTACGTTACATTTCTTTATTTCATAAAATGCCACAAAAGCTGTGCTCCCACTGGATCCATCTTGGGGCCCCTGCAGTTTGACAATCACTGCACTAATATACCTAAAACTACATATCATGCACAATTATTGGGTAAACTAATTATTTTACAGTATACTGCATCTATACCATCTCAGTATCAAATGAAATGTTGTCTAATGACGTATACATGTAATTAATTAAATGCGGATTTACTCTCGACACGTTCCATAACCCGTATTTTTTCCTTTCTCAAGGGCAAAAGGGACGGCCAGACCGGCAGTTATTTATGCACAGAGGGGAGCGGTGCTGCGTGTACATGCATGCAACATCGCAGCCGATATTACCATGGACATCCTGTTGGCATCACTTATAAAATCATAGCAGTAATAAACCTAATCGAATTTAAGATCCACCACATGCTATATTTAAGTCACACAACACCACCCATTGGGCCCCAAAAAACAATATTTGCAAATGTTTGATCAATGCGTATGTGGTGCGAGAGGTAGATTAGACCATATGGTTTGCTCAGTAATAGGGCTCCCATGGTAAATCACAAGAAGGCAAGGTGTGTGTTTTAATGCAACGCCAGATATTGCGGTGTTACATTTGGGAACTGGAGCCATCTTTGCTTCTGGGTGGCAGGTGGCCATCAGCTATTGTGTGCCGTGTCTGGCGCCGAGCACACAAAGACTTCATCCACAGAGCTAAATCCAAATCCAGAGAAGGTAAAAGAGGTGTGTGAGATGTCGACGTTGTGAATGCCTGCTACAGCTTTCCGTATCACAATAATGGATGCATTTAATGCGCCGTATTCAGGAAGATTGGTTCACGTTTCCTTGTACTTTCATTTACCATCCTGCTTTTTATCTGGAAGTTACTGTATGAATTTGTTCGCTAGCACATATTGGGCTTTAATGACAAAAGCTCAAGTAATTAAGTTTTTGGTAAATACCATTTTAAAGCGATCATTCACTTGTTCGCCATTACGTTCGAGCAACGAGGGAGTTTGATGACTTTTTGTCGTCCTCTTCGGAGACAATGATACAAGCGTTGCTTCTTTATCGGAAAATTATGCGCAACCATTAACCGGCTTCCTTCATTATCCTTACTCTGAGCACGCAACTATCAAGCGGATTGTGTGGAACTAGTAATGACTTGCTCTTTTTTATCTTGATGGATTTCTCTTGGTTTTGATGAGGTAAACAAGCAGCTGCCAAGGAACGCCCAAGATTCCTTGAACGCAACCTTAAACGTTCCTGCAGCTCCCAGAGGAGCAGCCGTGAAAACAGCCTCACCCAAGCAACCAGCTTTAAGAACCGACTCAATTAGTATATTGTTGCGCTTATGGAAATCAAGTTTTTTTGGTTTGTTCAAATCTTCTCATTTTCACTTCATCCGGATGTCAAGAACTTCTCAGAAGACAGCTGCTAAGCTCACAAAACAGATGAGGTGATAAACAAATCTCCGAGCCACGCAGATACTATTTCAGTCGTTCGATGCGACGCCAATTTGCGGTGTGGAAATTACAGCATGGGCATCCTGAGAGGACGGGCGCAGCGTAAGGCTCGCGGATACACATCTCTCGTCGGATCTCTGGAGAGTTCCTTACATAGGTAGCATGACCTGGGCATTTGGTAATTGAAACCAGAAATATTCAATCTGTACTGTACCCATCCCTCCATTTGACCAAATTGAATTAAGGTACTGTGGGAAATCAAGCCAATCAAAGTGAGTCTTCTGAGACATGAGGGAAAAGAGATGCATGCTCTCTGATGCCTGATTGGATGCACGTATCGAATGATATGGACGGTTTCTTGGATGCTCTAGGTGTGAGAATTTAATAAGCGCAGAGATAGGATTTTGGTCTTTTAAATGACCTTCATATTTATTTATGTTAATAAAAACAGAAAGTTTAGACAGACTACCCTAACTTTTGCCTTTAAATTGACTTCTCTTTGCAACATAAAATAGGAGATCACTTTACGAACTTAACTTTATATGGTTTGAGGTCACACGAACATTCTTATGAAATCAGACTTGATAGCTCAAATTATAAATCTTTATTATAAATCGTGGTAAGGTATAAAGTTTGACAAAAATTTCACATATTTTGAAAAGGCGGTACTAAAATGTTAAATTACAGAAATGAACCGCACATTTACAGTCGGGTGTAAAAGAGCATGATCATTTAATTTATAACTTAAGTCACGTAGTTTTACTTTACAAAATAGTTTTTATTCCCGCAGTTTTAATTCTGCTGGAATGTTATCGTGTTTTTTACAGGTATGTATTTACAGCACTTGTGCTTTAAAGAGAATTTCGAGATTGCTCATAAAATCAGATCCATCACCTTCAACAAAAATGGCAAAGCTACATTCCGACCCTGAATATAATATAATACTTACAGTGTGCAGACAGTCATCTGTCCGGTCTGTGGGCGTGGCCTGTGAAGCCAAGTCCACCCACTGCCTAGCTGATTCCTCGCATCGGAGAAAAAACCCTCTCATTCGCCTCGCGCACATCTTTCTCAAAAGAAAGTCATTTATTAGTGGAGCACGGTCAAAGCCGAGCAGCCATATGCATAAAAATGAGCCCTTACTTCTGCGCAAGCCTCATCATCTGATGATAATAACACAGCAGATTTCACTGAGCTTTGCACTTGGCTGCTTCTTTTTATTTGCTAGCGGACTGAATGATAATATGAATTAACAGACTCGGCATCTGCTGCAGCAGGTTGTGTTTTGAGGAGTGCTTTCAACGATCCTTTTGCTATCGATCAAGGCCCGGCTCCGTGGAATCTATCAGAGTCGTAGCCCGGTGAAAGCCGTGGGAGACGCAAGGCTCGGTTCATTTGATTACCTCTGATCAAGAGCGAACGCGTATCTCGGGCCTAATCCCCCTTTGGTTGCTCGCGTTGGTGAGGGCCTTGATCAGAGGCATGATGGGATTACGCACAGAGCTCTGGAAGGGAACGTATGGAGAGAGAGAGAGAGAGGTGACGACAGATTCAAAGTCCTTTAGGCTCTGTTCACATCTGTCGCGTCTTCGCTTGCTTGAACCACCACAGATAGTCTTTTGCATTAGCAGCAGGCACTGCACCCCCAATGGCATCACCTATGGCATACTGTTCACATATTTAAATTCTTAATATAACTTTAAACTCATTTACATAAAAAAACACTTAGACTTAAGGTTTTTCATACTGCCTGTATTCCTTAAAGATGTCTTTCTGATCCTCCTACAGTTTAGTATTGAAAGGCCTTTCTCCAAATAAAAATGAGCCTCTTAGGATAGGCCTTTCCACCTTTTTTAACATTTGGAAAGCCATAGCCTTTTGGCTAACAAAGTCAAACCAAAACATGAAAATGGATATATTTGAAATACATTCATTTAAAAGGATATATTAAATGACATATTGGACATGTAACTGTGAGCCTAACGTTTTATTCTCTGTCACAACAGACCTTCATCCTCAAATGCAAATTCATTATCACGGTTAGTGTCTACTGAAGGGTTAAACAAGATTATTTTTAATTATATAATTTTAGATAAATTACGACAACTTTAGTGGTTTCTACAATTAAAAGAGTCTCAATTAATTGACTACATATAAAATCTATATATAAAAACAAATAAAAGTCGTTTTTAAGGAACAATATACAGGTTCAATATACAGTCCACACAATTAGCAATGTAATACATGTAAAATACATCTGTAGAAAACCATACACATGGTAAAATAACGTTTACAAACATCTCAACAAATCTAACAGAGATAGCCATAATGAATATATATATTAAATATCGTAGTATAAAAATACTTATGTATAGTAGCCTACATATATCTGAACTATAAATTCAATTACACAATATTTACGATTTTTAATTTAGCACATTATACACAAATGCAGATTTAAAAATCTGCGCGTTTTGAAGAGGCGGGGCAAAGAGGAGATACTAACATGCACGGTGTGTGGAAAATACACATAGCATTACATCTAAAACAAACTATAATATTCATTTTAGCCGTGTCATATGACCCCTTTAACCGTTTCCATGGTGACTTGTGAAGTCTGTGATCCATTGGCATGCTTCATGCTGTTCCTGTGAGCGCGCGTTAACACTGGGTATCTTGCGGGAGGTTGATTTAACGTACCCTTCAATACCCCGAGTAACCAAGGTTTGGGTTAACCAACTCAGAGTTCAGGATTTAGCTGACGGTAAGTTAACCTGCTTTCTGGAATACCCCCCTACATGGCTAATTTATAATAAACACTGCAATATTTCATAAAAAACATAATCATTGTTGTATAATAATTGTCTATAAAATAAATGTATATAATGAACATATATAATGTTCCAATGGCATTCAGTTAATCATTCTGATGTCACAAGATGTCTGAACATTGTCTTGGCAAAAAATTGTGTGACATTGCTTTTGTTCAGATTTGTTGATATCCAAACCCTTGCTTTACAATGCAGAATTATAGATCCCAAAGTTAGATCTAATCGTGGTTTATATCCTCTGACATTTATATCCTCTGACGCATAAAGAGAATGACCATCGACCTTGGCCAGAGCGCTGTTGCAACTCAAACCTGTGTTTTATTTTAAGGGTGGATGGGAAGGAGCAACTTTTCCAGGGTTCACTGGCTCCCAGGCAGAGGTCATTTTATGCAAGGAGTGAAATATGTAGCAAAACCGAACCGACAGTGAAGAGCGCAGTAGGCAATAATAGGGCTGACAGACATTATTGTAAGTGTGCACATAGTGTTTGATCATCTGTAGTTTGCGTATGTAAATCACAAGTAAAGCTCACTGAATTTTAGATGAACAGTTTGTGTCCCGTTCCTCTCCTCGGAGCAGCGGAGAACGCGAAGTGCACAATGCAAAATAACACAATGAAACACTGCTGCACGCTGTCTCGAAGCAACTCCAACAGTTGTTTTCTGTGGAATAGCATGTCATTTATGCGTCCGATTCCATCTGTGGATCGTATTTATGTCCTGTCACCTCCAAGATGCAGTGCTTTTGAAGAAACGTTTTTATTCAGGCCATCGGGCTGCTTTCAACCAGCTCTCAACACTGTAAAAGTGAACTTGACAGTTTGTATTTAAAGACGGTCTTGTGCATTTCCAAGACTTCATTTTTGTTAATACAGTCAGTGTTTGGACCATTATGGGCAGATTTTTCACCACTGGCTCAGAGGAGAGGCGGGTGATAATGAGCTACCTGCTGATTGAATGAAGCAGTTCTTAATGGAAAATGTGTCTCTGCGCTTTGTTTATTGCTGCTATTTCGTACTGTATATGCAAGTGTATCCTACAGTATATTGAGTTCTGCATACTTCTTTTTATTACACATTTCTGGAATTAATTAATATTGAATTGTCTGATATTTAGTGTGTTTCACAATGAATGTTTTCAACATTCAATTTTTTTATTTTTATTAAAAATGCTTAAAAAAACACCCTTATTACCTGAGCCACACATTTATACTGTATATACTGATGTAGTATATACTGTACACTTGTAGTGCCACCCCCATGTCTTATACAGCCACATATACATCCTGACTTCTGAAGCCACCGTTATACAATGGTGGTGGGTGAGGAGAGACCCCCTCATATCATTGTAAAGCGCTTTGGGTGTACAGGGGAAAGCGCTAGAAATTCACACTTCGGAGGTATTCAGGGGGGCAGGCAGGCGGGCATGGAGCGGGCGGAGGGAGGGAGGGAAGGGGGGCGGAGCGGGAGGGCGGGAGGGAGGGGAAGGGAGGCAGGAGGCAGGAGGGCAGGGAAGGCGCAGGCAGGGGCTGGAGGCAAGGGGAAGGCGGGGCAGGGGCAGGAATAGGGACAAAGGCATTCTTCCTCTTCCTTCCTCCCTCCCTCCCTCCCTCCATTCATTCATTCATTCATTCATTCATTCATACAGACTGTGAATGGGGCAGGCAGGCAATCACCTGGGGCCCCGCTTTTGAGGAAGGCCCCGAGGGCTGACCATTGATATTGCCATGTTAATAAAACGCTCAACAACATTTTAGCAACCCCCTTTGCTGGGCTCTCTCCCGCTACACACGTTATGATGTTCCAAACACATGACAACAGTGGCAGACTTTGGCTCCGCCTCGTCTTTATTTAGCCCACTCTTCAATCCAAGGCCTTGCAGTGCCGAATGAACTTCAGAAAAAGAGAATAAGGTGTGTGTATTTAAAGCTATTTGCCAGGACATCTGCATATGTGCAGTTCCTTATTATAAATGCAGTTTACATAATGTGACACGCGCTGGGGCAATACAATACAGTTTCCCATCTACTGTAAAGTTTTCACTCTTTCAAGTTTTTGTCTCATTAACACACTATACAGTTGTTTACCTCTGAATAAAGTGCTTCACATCCATCAAGGCATACTTTAGAAAACGATCATGATGCTAGTTTCATTTTGATTTAAAACATTTGATTCTGTATGTGAGATTAGATGAATTCAAAGTCTTGCACAGAAGTGATGTACAGCACTCGTATTAAGCGCTTATCAGAGTCGATGGCAAAGAAAGAAAAATATTCCTTACTGATAAATATTGACCCAGCAGCAGATTCTGACATTTATTTATACATTCATTTGATTTGATTTAGTGTAATGTAGTGTAATCACAATTGATGCTTACCATACCTTTATAGGAGCTTTTCTTAATTTTCAATGTATTTGTAATTTATGATAAATATTTGGGCATTGACATTTAATGTTGTAAAAGTAAACATTTGATTATTTCACAAAGGTTTTGACTATACATTTATTTGATCATTGTGCAACTCTTTTTTAAAGACAAATAAATATTCACAAAAAATGTCAGAAGGGCCTCATTGAATAATTTAGCCCCCACTTGATGTAGGTTCGCCTCTGCATATATATCATGACTTATAGAACCATTCATAAATATAATGACCTATAGAGCCACTCATACATATCATGACTTATAAAGCCACTAATATTTATCCTGACTTATAGAGCCACTCATATATGTACAATATATCCTAATTACTGGAGCCATTCATATATATTCTGACCTATAGAGGCACTCATGTACAGTATATCCTGACTTATAGAGCCACCCATATATATCCTGGCTTTTAGAGCCACTCATAAACAATATATCCTAATTACTGGAGCCATTCATATATATCCTGACCTATAGAGCCACTCATATACTGTTTATCGTGACCTATAGAGAGCCTCTCATACATATCATGACTTATAGAACCACTCATAAATATTATGACCTTTAGAGCCAATCATTCATACCATGACTTAAAGAGGCACTCAAATATATCTTGACTTATAGAGCCACTCATATATATCCTTATTTACTGGTGCCATTCATATATATCCTGACCTATAGAGGCACTCATATACTGTTTATCCTGACTTATAGAGCCACCCATATATATTCTGACCTAGAGCCACTCATAGATCCTGACTTACAGAGGCACTCATACTGTATATATCCTGACATCTGATGTCTGAAACCAGCCTACTATATCCTAACTGAGATGCTGTGTGTTAAATGCTGTTTTTTTTTTTGTTTTTTTTAACTTGTTTCTGATGTGAAGCTCATCCCTGTTGTGTCACCAGCTGTGAGTGTTTGGGAGATGTTCAGCTAACGTTTTGCACCCCATCTGGAGTTGAAATGCAGAGGGTACGTTCTACCTTTTATTCTGCCGTTCACAGACCCATTACCCACCACACCAGCAATCTCGGCGAATTCGAGAGTTTAATTTAGGACATTTAAGATTTATGACACATTGTTTTCTCAAACACACTCACTCCCTTAGTTTCACTCCCACAGAACGCAATCGCTTGTTGCTCATGGTGTGTAAACACGGCAATAAAAGACAGAACATTTAGGGAGTGTGGTTAAGAATTTATTTGCATTTAATATATTGTGCTATTAGCTCTGAAAACTCAAGAACTTTTATTGTGCTGTAGGGTGAATTCAGGTAAATTCCGTCGCTTTATTACATTTTAATTCCTTTAGTGGCCCGATTTCCCTAAACCTACCCCTGTAGATAAAGTTATCATAACATCCGTAACTTTATCAAATGTAACATTTAAAATGAATCCAAATGTTTTTGCATTAGTTTTATTTGTGACGTTGTAGCTACATTCACACAACATCAGAATGTGTCAGTCGGTTCTGTTTGGAGTGTTAAATACATTCACAAAAAAAGTGATTCTATAACCAAAGTATCTGTCATGTATTTCAAACTCTGCGTATGAGATGTTGTCTGTGCATTGTGCATTATTCTGGTTTATCACTAATGTTAGCTGACTAGCTAGTTAGTTAACGGTCTGTCAACCTCTCTCAGGTTATAATAAAACATGACATATTTTGTGGAAGCAAAATAGACAAAACTTGGGGCAAAGCAGAAAAAAACCTAAACTGGACAGATTGAAAGCTTCCGGCCACATTTTTGAGAAGCGTAGCTTGAAATCCCCAGACTCAACACAAAGTCTGGATATTTACTCTCCATCTCTGTCACTATGGTTACAAGCATTACTCAAGCCTATTGCAAGATGAAGAATGGGATTGACTTGGGTTACCTTACGCACGGACACTATTTGATCCGCTTCTGTCTACAGTCATATGTACCGCTCAATCTGAAAGTCACACCTGGTAGTAAATAAAGCCTCAGTCCCAAATACTGACTGTGTGAGTATAGCCTATAAACACAGCATTATGACCGATATTTTATTTTATTTGCCGTCTTTCTGGAATAAAGTTGTATTTAGTACATTCCTTTAACCCCCTCATTGTAAATCTTAGAATAAATGTGATTCCAGCGCGGTGCATGTTGAGGTCACGCTGTTGAGGGAAAGTGTGGACTAGAAACACAATGAAGCAGGCTAATTCAATGCAAGTTAATGCGGGTAATGAGAAAGAGATGAGATCAGGTCTAACCGCCACACTCAGGGTAATGATTGATCCACTACTGACCTTGACTGAGTAGGATTGATATCTGCCAATAGATTTGTTAGTTCCAATATTCAAATACGCCGGACGAAATGTAGTCGGGATCTCTGGCCCACCTTCATCTTCCCTTCATCCATTGAGGATAACAGGATCTGCTGCTTTCTGATTGGCTGATGCTATCAGAGACGCTCTTATCTTGGTCCACTATAGCCAGTATTCCAATGAAATGATTAATTAACATGACTGTACTGTATAACGTAGACTAGGACACGCATTAGAGCAGAGATCTGAGAATAACAAAAAGAAAAGAAAATAAGAGGACAGTATATGCCATTTACATTATATCTATATGCAGCGCGATATATCCAAACCATTTCAGCGTTTAATGCGGGAAAAAAGCTAAACAGGCCAGAGCAAATAAAGAATAAAACATCTTTGCATTTTGAATGTGTAGACTGCGTGAAGCAGTCTCATGAAAATGAAATAGAATATCATCTGACTCCAAACCCGGTGTCCTCCAAGTGTGCATAGAAAGACACATCACTAACCTTCATCTTGATAGAATATTTTAAACCACTTTTTGTATTCTAAGAAATAAATCGTAAGACGCCTTTTAGCCTTTAGGGTTCTCCGCAACTTTTGCGTGAGCAAACATTGTAAGTATTCTGATAACTAGACTGTAAATTGTGTCTCAGCTGTGGGCGGCACTGAATTTATGAGCGTTCGTTTGGTTTTCGGCTTCTTTTAAAGCTTTGCGGCGTCGCTGCATTTTAAGGATTGTTCCGATCGATGGAGGAAAACGCCACGAGTGAGTTGGATATTTGGCCAGTGCACCTCCACACATTAATGAGCTGCCTAATTGATTTATGGTAGTTTCTCACTTCACTCCTCCCTAAAGAGAAGATAAAACTCACTCTGACACGCTGAGTAACGTGGAACGGTGTTGATAATATTTGATTTGTGCCCTCTCGTAGGCTGTCTTGACTTTTGTTTTTAATTACGACCCTCCATTGCCTCCAGAACTGGTGCTCTTGAACTGGTTTCAGTCTCATACTGGGTTACTAGGGCACCGAATGTAGTGTTAAAAATGACAGATTCTTTAAAAAATGTTGTGGTTTTTGGAGCATGAAAGTATCATAGCCATAAAATGACAAAAATAAATAAATGTTGTGATGAAAGTTAATAATTGATAATAGATAATGATAACTGTAAATTATCAATTATATTATAGGTTGTTACATTTGATAGCCTATTATAGATCATATTATAGCAATACAATTTTCTTTTGAATAATTTATGGTTTATGGTTTAATGGACTATATGTAGTGACGTAAATCCGCAGGACGACTCGTTTGCGTGATTCCGAGTCGAATCCCTTTTTTCCAAGCCGATAACTTTGTTATTCATTCACCTTCGGATTTACAACATGGCAGTCTGCTTACTTTCAAACACGGCAACATTACGCACTGCATGAAATGTAATTTTCATGATGTCATGTTACGTACTCTTTAATCTTTGGCATGGCCTTACTCAGTCAAAATTGAGGATATCAAAGTTATATCACAAAAAAGAGACTTACGCTGGGTTTTCATTTGTGTTCAGGTTCATAAATGCGTTAACACGAGACACGAGCAATTAAGTCACTTACTAACCTTGTCTGTAAAAACAAATACGTAGTCTCACAACCAAATGGACAATTTTGACAACTTTACAGCTCGAATTGTTATGTTTGATGATGCCTGATTTTATTGGAGTTTTTATTTGAACTGTTTCATGAGGAGAATTATACAAAAACACATGACTGTTAGAAAAAAGCAACAAGAAAACCGCATCCCTAAACCCGACCACAACTGGTGCTCCAGCAGATCGTACAAATTCAT
Source organism: Triplophysa siluroides (assembly GCA_006030095.1). Lineage (NCBI taxonomy): Eukaryota > Metazoa > Chordata > Actinopteri > Cypriniformes > Nemacheilidae > Triplophysa > Triplophysa siluroides. The sequence goes on along the minus strand of VCII01000835.1, from coordinate 37,496 downwards.
ATAAATGAGCCACCTTGTAAAAAGGGACCAGAGGGATTCGACACACCGTTTCAAAATGTTGTAGGTATCTTCATTATTGACTAAATGAACTAGCCGTTCTTTCATCCGCATGTTAATGAGCCATAACAGGAAGTGGTCATTATTGTTTTTTGGTTCGGTCTTCATCACCATCACCTGAGGTCTCGTCTGCTCCTGGAGTCCTTCACAGACCAAAGACTGAAGTGTTTAAATGTCGGCTAATTGATGTCAATGTTTAAGCAGAATTGCACAAAGAAAGGACTTTCTCGAAATGAGCTGTTTTCCATTTAAATGGTGCTATTTGAGATCTTTTTGCATGGGTTTGAGGTGATGCAGTCCAAAGCAAAAAGTATGTGAATGTAACAGATGTTCTGTTCCCATACTTGCTTTGACTGCTGCAAGGTAAACAGCGAAAACATGAATCTAAGGTGGAAAATCTTTAGCAATTAGACAAATGTAGCAGTTTTCAGCATTAATGTTGGTTACAGTTAAAGTCCCCCTGTGGTGAAAAACACAGTTTTAATGTTGTTAATATGTGTATGTGGTGTTTTGAATATGCTTAAAGACAAACCATTTGCAAATCAGTCAACACCATGAGTATTGTCTCCATAGAACTGCACCAAATCGCAGTATCGTAGCTAAAAACGCATGGAAAGCTTTACACGTTGCATGTAACTTTGAGGGTTTCATGAGATCATTCTGAGGAGGGTGGACGCGAGTCTGCGTGCGTAAGAGAGAAATCGGAACGCACAAAGAGAGAAGTTCAAGCTCAAATGTAAGACCTTGACCGCAGGAGCTCTCAGAGTCTCTCACCCTCGTGGAGGCAGAGATCTCAATTACCGAACACTTAACATGGTCCGGGGAGGAGAGCTGCGCGGTACGTAGCGTGGAATACACGAGGCACGGGAGGAGGTCTCGGCTCAGTCGGGTCATTTTTATGGCGGTGAGCGAAGAGCCGTGAACTCGCAGCCAAACTCGTTTAACTGCTCGAGGAGAAGCTAAACTTGGTAGAGGAAATGAGCTGAAATGAGTGTAACTCAAGTGAGAGTGGATATATAAATACTGAACTATGTAGAGTGGAAACCAAGTCAGAGACCTGCTTCTCTTCAGGCACCTGTAGGCCTAGGCTCATAGGTCAGTTGGGCATCATTTTCACCTTTTTCTGTGACAGATCATTATTGAATAGATAATACAAATAAGAAGTATTTTAGGGGGGGTCCAAGGGAAATTTGGGGGGATGTCCCCCCATCCAGGCCCCGGCGTCTATTTGATTTTTTCAAATTAGCACTGTTTTTTATTTGTCTATATTATGATCTATTTATAATTGATCAACAATTTGAGTTGATCTATACTGATGAAATACACAAATTCATTACAGAATTCGACAAGTATTTGAGATGACAGTAGCACTTTGCAAATCTAATGAGCCATTATTTGGGAATGTTTCAAAGAGCATCTTGTTTGATTCAATGGGAGAAGGAAAAGCAGTTATTTGGTCAAGTTTCTTATTTGATTAGTGACCTAGAAATGGAAAAAATATACATATCAGTTAAATTTATTTTCTTTCTTATTTCCATTCGTTACTTTCATACAGCTTGCTTTATTGCGCTGCGACCTTGATGAAAAACATCATATCATTTCTTTTGGCTCACCGGATGAATATATGAATAAAGGCTTCGTTTTGGGCGTTTTTTGATCGAATCTATCAGCGCAAATGGAACGCAAACTTGATGACCTATGATGCTTTGAAACAAATGCGGCAAAACTTAAAGCTCGCTTGTCTATTTCTCCGACCGCGTAACGCAGAGAGGGTGAACGCAATTTTCAGTGAGGAAAATAATACTTCTAAATAAAAAAATCCAATGAATATTTTCCCTCCAGTGATTCTGTAGTGACAGTCGCTATTAACACACCCAAGGACGACGGCGGGCACAACAATAAAGCTAAAGTGTCGCCCCGGTCGAGATGTAAGGAGATGAAAACTCTAATTCCTTGTTCTGCTGACAAAGAGGAAAAGCTACATATTCCATATTACTGCGCAAATGTGTGAGATTACATTTGTAGAAATGTGATCCCAGCAAGACCAAAGAACAAGCAAATGAAACGCAGACGCTGCAGGACAGTAGAAAATGTTGAAATTGAGGTTCATCCCGTGGAGATGTGTTGAGTTCATGAAACTGGGTCTCTAAAGTGGGTCGAAGGTGAATTACAGGATTTCTCGGTTGAAATGGAAGCAGACTTTGAGAAGAATATATTTGTTTTGTAAGTCTATCATTATCAAACTTCAGAGTTTTCCTGTTTATGTGTTTGGGGGGAAATTATGGTTCCCCCCAAAATAATGGGTTTTGTCTCCCTCCTATTTTTTGCATTATAAATGTTCCAATAACACCTCTGCTTTTAGAATATTGCACGGCAGAGGAGACGTTTAGCCTTGGGGAGTACATTTTCCATTTTTAGATTTTTCATGAAAGTTCCTATCTTTTCCTGTCTGTGCTGTTATGAGGACTGTCTTCCCTTTACCCTGTAGCTCATATATTTCCATAGAATGTAATATCTTCTGCTTTTTTCCATTTATTGATTATTTCATCCATCTGTTTACAAACCATATGGATGATATTAGTCTTTTGCATATGGAATAAATGCATTGAGAAAATGAGATTACATTACAAGAAGTGCATGCGTATAAAAGTATGTGCTCACACTCACATCGCCATTCCATAAGCATAAAGTGATGTCAGAAATCAGCACGTTTCATATCTCCCACAATGCACTGGGGGTTTAACTGTTGCTTTAGGCCCTAGGGAGAGAGGGGGGCTCTGCTGGGCTCCGTCAGCCCCTCACTGGGCGCGGGGTTTTTGGCACACGCACGCACATCACCATTCCACAAGCATAAATAAGCAGAACAATATAGAGGAGACCAGAGGTAGTTGTCACACTGTTTGGTTTATTTTTGTTGTCAACATTTTGACGACATTCTGAGAGAAAAAAAGAAAAACTGTTGACATCTGACATTGTGGGGCAAGTTCACACTGTATGGAGCATCCTGTTATAATTAAGGCCTATTAGAAGCTTGTGGGTGAAACAAATAACACACAAATGCTGTGAAACAACAACAATGTAAAATCATCTTGTTGAATATTGTTATTAGCGACTAACATTTTAAACTCACGCGATACCCCAACAAGTACATGTGAATGCATGCCCTGACCTGATTATAGGGATAGTTCACCCCAAAAAAATAAAATTCGGACATTTCTTCATCTTTATGTCATTTTCTTCAGTGGAACACAAAAGAAGATATTTTGAGAAATGTTCCTGTGGTGTTGTGTTCATACGATGGAAGTCAATGGGGGTCAATGTTGTTTGATCCCAACATTCTTCAAAATATCTTCTTTTGTGTTCTACATAAGAAAGTTATACAGGTTAGAAATGACATGAGAGTAAATGATGACAGAATTTTCATTTTCTACAAACTATACCAAAAAAACGTTTGGCCTTCTACTCTTAGTGGTGCACTAGTCCAACAATACATGCGGGTGCCCAATAGGGCACGGAGAGAAGCATTGCACAGAAACACATGCGCACACAGACTTTATATGCCCTGTGGAGTCCTCTTAACTCAAGCTGAGAGAAGCTTAGAGTGGTCTTTGAAACTGATCTGCTTTGAAAAACTACAATGAAAACTCCAAAAGAACGCATAAGAAGCTGACAAACTCCTTCCCACTGATGTGGTACCGACGCTAATGAGGGCCGCCACACCAGACCACAGGCAAACCGTTAGATTACCACCGTCATTAGCTCAGCATTGCGCTTCTGTTGCTCTGCCTGTGTACACAAACTCAACAACAGGGAGTCAGTTCCAACATATCTGTATAGTTGCACAAGCATACATCAGTTTTCCCAACCTTTGATGCACAGGAAGACTTGAGTCTATCCAGCATCATGGGCACACACAGATATATGGTCCGTCCATCTCAGGGCACTCATTCACAACCCAAACATACAGCATTTCTTATTATATTAACTAAAGCACACTAAGTGAGCGACATAGTGGAGGATTGACTAGCCCTGTGGCTAAACATGTCTTAATTCGCCCCTCTTAATGAACTTGGTAATTAAATCAAATTAAGGCGCATTAGTCTAGTGATTTTTCAAGCTGATAATGTGCATCCTCTTGCAAAAACTTGGTTTCCTGCAATTAGAGAAGCTCGAACAGAGACAAATTGGTGCTATTAATTGTGTACTCATGTCTAGATACTGACAATAAACATTTTAAATGATGGGGAAGGACCACAGAACGGGGCTGAAGATATAGAGAAAGTGGGGAAAATGCTTGCAATGGCACAAGTGTAACCTGTACACCGTACTAAGAGGTTGTTTTTACAACCGTGCTATACACAACTACAGACAGTCAAAATGTTTGAATTGCTTTTCTTTTTTTTAGCACACTGTGATGTAGACATCCATTAAAGCTTAGGGTCACTCACTCACCGGACCTTTGCTTCGTTCCATTCGGACCGCGAGACATAGCCTAGACTTTTGCTGGGTTTTCACAAGCAGGGTCACATTTTGTAATGAACGTTCTTGGGGAATTATTTAAAGATAGTTCTGGTATGAATGACATGGAAAGGCTAATTTAGTAAGTCATTTTGTTTTCTGGTTATTATGAGAGCATTTTAATTGTTCAATTACATTTGTTGTTTGTATGTTGTCAGTAGCTTTTTTATTTACCAATATGAAGTATTAGACTTGATAAGTGGATGTCAAAATATAAAACAAATGGCCTGATAAAATATAATATCTTTTATATATATATATCCATGTGGGCTAAATTGATTGAATATTTATTATTTGTTATTTTATTTTAAAAAAAAATTTGTCTGGACCCCTGTTTGGAAGAAAATATATAGACCGGACGTCGTGGAACTTTAATTGAATACCCCTGCTCTATGATCTGCATCTCAAGTGGCTTTCGCACCACACGAACGATTTGCCAGAAGTAACTGCTTTTTGTTGTGTTCGCACCGCAGGAACCGGACAGTATTTTAGTTCCAGAGAACCTTTTTACAGGAACACTTTAGCTCCTTCTCCGCTCATTGGCCGAACTTCTATTGTTTGGTTGTTCGACAGATGTGCTTGCAATGACGTTGCTGTCGACCGGCTTACGTCACTAAACAGTGCAACCCGGGAAAAAGCCTGAGGAAAAACTTAGTTTGCGAACGACAGCCCTCTTTACCCGTTCCGGGACTTTGTTCCTGAACTTATCCGGTCAGAAAGCGCGTTCAGTGAAGAACCTTTGGCAGCACCTTTATTTTAAGATCGAAGTCATTCATTCTTTGTGAAAATCTATATTTTTCGTCAACTAACTTCAAATACTCAAATGGCGGAATATCTCTAGTAACAAAAGTTTTGAAAGTTAAAGTGCATGAGACTCATTTCTCGAAAATCACTGTACTATAACATTTTAAAATGTATATAAAGGGTTTTACAGCGTATTCTGTTTCAATATTGCTTCGAATTATGGTGTCTTAAACATACACAAATGTTTGGCCTTAAGTCTTGCATGACTCACTGGCCTTGGAACTATCTCAGCCTAAGTAGAACTGAAAAACATTCAATTCAGATCTACTGCAAAGTAAATGTGGGTCTCTATTAGTTTTGGCTTCATGGATGTCACTGAACATGTGACATATGGTACAGCCGATATTCTGTTCCTCTGGCTCGTATTTAACACACATGCTATCCAATCATCTCTCTGCGTCCCATCCCTCGCAAAATGCCCCGATCATCTCCAGGAACAGATTGTACTGTGCTTTTTCATTTTTTCGTCTTTTCTCCCAGGCTGATTTTTACGTTTCACTTTCCCTTGGAATGAATTTCCACTTTCGCTTGCTAATTTTATGGATTTATACAAGATTGAAATGAATCACATTCTGGCTGTACAACTGCTTAAGACGGACCCACGAGAAGGAAAATAAGAAACAGATATTCCTCCATGATTTATTCATGAGGTGTTTAATTCATCCTTTCTAAAATGTTGCGATCACCAATTAAACTAGATACCTTTTAGACAATGACATCCATTCTCATGCTAATAACGCTAGTTGCGGATCGCGTTTATCTTGATTGGAAGTGCCGCCAACTGGGTCGACGTCAACCCAATCTGCAAAGTTGCTGGATGCCGCTTTCGAAAAGTTTGCCGAGTTGTCAACGCAGGATGGCATCCATAATATCATCATCATCTTGCAAACCGCACAAGCTTAATCCTCCACAAATCATTTGACTTTTAAATTTAATCTAGACCTGTGCTCCAATTTAACAGTGTACACGATTACATGGCAAATTAAAAATCCTGTCCGCATGGGGGTCGTCCTTCATAAATAGCAGAGACTGAGGGGAACTGATTAAGCGGTTATCAGGGGTGGTCCAGCGCTCTGTCGGCTTCCCCAGGTGAGGGATGCTGCAGATAAGTGTCAACCGAGGCTTTCATTTCCGCCTGAGATTGGGCTTCGGCGGCCTGCTGAACGAACACACATTCTCTCTCTCCTGCACACACACACGTATACAAATTAGCTTTCGTCCAAATTTGAGTGAGTTAAACCAGACAGCATTTTATGATGTTGTAGATGTATGGAAATTCTGTTCCAAAGTATGGGCAGCATGGCTGTGCTATATCTGTCATGAAAAATTATGTAAAATAATTTAACATTCGTTCGAGTGCTGGTTTTAAATCATGTAACAAGTCGCGTTCGTTCGAGTGCTGGTTATTGTGAGAGTGTGAAGGCGTGTCCTGCTGAATTCAATTGTGTGATTCAGACGGCTATTTAAGTGAGATTAACCAACGCGGCAGTGGTCGCGTGCAGCCCTCATCGCGTGAAGACCGAAGAGCGTAAAGACCATCGACTACCTGTGCGACTCCACCGAGCAAGGACTCCGGCAAGTCACTTGAGTATTACGTTATTGCACTTCGACTATTGCACTTTATTTATTCTCTTCTTGTCATTTGTTTTGTACATTTCTTATTCCCTGTTTTTCACTATGCGTTTTCAAATCCCTACTGTCAATAAAACTTGTAAAACCACTGGTGTCACGTAGAAGGTCACGCAACGCTAATGCTAATAATCTGCGCACTCTTTCAGCATCCAAAACTACCTCAATTACATTTCCCAATGGTTTATGGAACTGCCAATCTGCTGTAAACAAAGCAGATTTCATCACAGCTATTGCTCTACATTCTGGTCTTTCTCTTTTAGCACTTACTGAAACCTGGATCAAACCAGAGGACACTGCCACACCGGCTGCCCTCTCCAATAACTACACTTTCTCCCACAGCCCACGCATATCAGGGAGGGGTAGAGGAACCGGTCTACTTATTCCCAACGACTGGAAATTCAAACAGCTGGCACCCTCATGTGACAACATCGCCTTCGAGTCTCATGCTGTTGTCTACATGCTGTTATCCACCCTGTTAAAACTCATGTTGTAGTTATCTATCGTCCCCCAGGTCAGCTTTGACATTTCTTGGAGGAGTTGGCTATGCTTCTGTCATCCTTCCCCGAAGATGGTACTCCTCTGGTGGTACTTGGTGACTTCAACATCCACCTTGAAAAACCGCAGGCTGCCGACTTCAACAATCTGACTGCATCATTTGACCTCAAGCGAGTGACCCCACTTCAGCAACTCATAAGTCTGGTAACCAACTAGATCTTATCTACACACACTACTGCTCCACTCATCACTCCCAGGTCACCCCGCTGCGCACGTCGGATAATTTTCTGTTCCTGCTCTAACCCACATTATCAACTCGTCTCTCACCACTGGTACATTTCCCGCAGTCTTAATAGAAGCCCTTATTACCCCACTACTGAAGAAACCCACTCTTAATCCTGCACTGTTAGATGACTACAGACCGGTATCGCTCCTCCCCTCATTGCTAAAACTCTTGATCGCGTTGTATGTTACGAGCTCTCTTTCTCACGCAGAACAACCTGCTGGACAGCAACCAGTCTGGTTTCAAGAGCGGTCATTCCACTGAGACTGCGCTGCTCTCTGTCATTGAAGCCCTGAGACTGGCAAGAGCTGCCTCAAACTCATCTGTACTCATCCTACTGGATCTATCTGCTGCCTTTAACCATCACATCCTCCTGTCGACCCTCAAGACTATGGGTGTCTCCGGAATGGTGCTACAATGGTTCAGGTCTTACCTCTCAGGTAGGTAATTTAGAGTATCCTGGAGAGGTGAGGTCTATGAGTCCCAACATCTCGATACAGGGGTGCATCAGGGCTCAGTGCTTGGGCCCTTGCTCTTTTCTGTATACATGACATCCCTCGGCTCTGTCATTCGGAAACATGGCTTTTCCTATCACTGCCATGCGGATGATACACAACTCCACCTGTCATTTCAGCCTGATGATCCGACTGTTTCTGCATGCATTTCAGCATGCCTGAGCGACATTTCGCTTTGGATGAAGGACCATCACCTGCATCTGAACCTTGCAAAAACAGATCTGCTTGTAATCCCGTCCGACCCTAAGATCTATCTCAACTTCATTCAACTGGGCTCATCAACCATCACATCTTCCAGAACGGCCAGAAACCTGGGAGTGGTGATCGAAGATCGGCTAAACTTCACAGATCAGGTTGCCAGCACCACTCGGTCCTGTAGATTCATCCTCTACAAAATCAGGAAAATTTGACATTTCTTATCCGAGCATACTACGCAGGTCCTAGTCCAGGCTCTTGTTCTGTCCAGACTGGACTATTGCAATGCGCTACTAGCTGGACTTCCTGCTTGCACAACAAAACCTCTACAAATGATCCAGAATGCAGCGGCAAGAGTGGTCTTCAATGAACCGAAGAGAGCGCACGTCACTCCTCTCTTCATTAAGTTACATTGGCTCCCTATAGTCGCTCGCATCAAATTTAAGACTCTGCTCCTGGCCTACAAGACCACCACTGGTTTGGCACCCCTTTTTCTTCATTCACTAATGCTGACTTATGTACCCGCCAGATCCTTACGCTCTGTAAACGAATAACGTCTTGTGGTGCCATCCCAAAAAGGTAAAAAAATCGCTCTCACAAACCTTCTCTGGATCAGTTCCACATTTGTTAAATGATCTGCATGCTGCTACAAGATCAGCAGATTTTGTGGCCAGCAAGAATGATTTCTCATGAAAACTCATCTCTTCCGTCAACACCTGACCGATCATTTCTGATTCTATATCTTTTCTACTCCATCTATATATATACAAAAAATACAAAAACACTTAGCTCTGTACACTGTAGTAGGTTGTGAGACATGTTTTATTGCACTTATGCTTTTTGTTGTCCTAATGTTGACCCAATTGCTTCCATTGTTTACCCAACTTGTAAGTCGCTTTGGATAAAAGCGTCTGCTAAATGACTAAATGTAAATTTATATACCTCTAGTATGTTTCTGACCTAAATTTAAAGAAATGTGTAGAATTCAGTCTAATTAAAATGAAAACACTGTATAAATTCTTCAATGGTGTTATCACTGCTTTATTGCAAACGGTCCATACGACAAAGACGTCCAAATTCTCAGATTAATTTTAAACAGATTTGCCAACGAACAGAACAATAATTTTGTTCTTTCTCCGCCTTTCCATCTTCATCCACATCCCTTTCAATTTAGCGAAGAGCGTAGACGAATACATTTGTAGATGGAACTTCAGTTTGAATAATAGATGAGCTGAAGTGGTTTATTTGAATCAGAGGTTGAGATCCCTTGATGAGAGGAACATTTCTGTAGCGAACGTTAATGGATTTCCACCGTGCATACATATTTCACTCACTTACCCACAAAATGCAATTTATTTCATTCTAAAAGGGAGTCATGGCAACACTGCTGTCTGTTAATTTCACAGATATTCAACACTTATCCAGCATACATTTAATTATACATCGCGTCATGCCAGACGTCAGCGCTCGGTTCTGGCCAGTTGTATGAAGTTCATCACAGAAATATCATACGGTGATATTCATATCACTAACAGGAAGGTATGAAATGAAGCTCATGAAACGTCGGTAATGCATTTATAATACAATCTAAAATAAACTCCATTAAGTGTATGGGTTTGACATACACATTTTTATATTTTCAAAGGTAAATCCAAGTTATATGTTTAATTAGTCATACAATGATGGGATGATGGAAATCAAACCCATCGTATTATTAATATAGTATACCCCATTATCTTTTAATGCATATTATTCAGTATAGAAGTATGTTTTGGGGTGGTTAGTTTATTGTGAAATATATAACAGTTTCCTGAAATGATATCGAGATTTAACTAACAAAATTATGCTTTCCTGTAGCTCAGTGGTATGAGCATTGCGTTAACAAAGCAAAGTTGTGGGTTCGATCCCAGGGGATTGCAAATACCTATGTATAAATGTATAGGATAATGCAATGTAAGTCGCTTTGGATAAAAGCGTCATCTAAATGACTAAATGTAAATGTAAATGTAATGATGCGTATCATTATTATAAGCATAGTTTCCCCAAAAATAGGGAATTTTCTTTTTTTAGTAACATCCTAGGGCTGTTTAGCTACAAAAGGGGGGATTTAACGCTGTGTTATGCATTTTGACGTGCTGGCTTCTCATGCTTAACATTGTGAACTTGTCAAAAAACGAGTTGGACATATTACGCAGTATTTCTGTGCTCGATACACTCCCCAAGGTTCATATGGGTTTCGGAAAGTTTTTTTTTTGTGATGACCCCTCAGTCAATACATGCTTTCTGATTGGATTGGATGATGTCTCCCATCAGTGTCTGTCCTCGGAATTCCGGGACAGACCCATGGTTCAGTTCATCAGTCCCTCCTTCCGGCCACGGAGACCGTCAGTTCCAATAGTCCCTCCATTACAACCGCGGAGGCCATCAGTCCCAGGTCCCCTAGTCCCTCCATCACGGCCACGGAGGCCATCAGCCCCAGTTCTAATAGTCCCTCCATTACTACCACGGAGGCCGTCATTCCCAGTTCCCCTATGCCCTCCACCACGGCCATGGAGACCACATCTAAACTCCCAGATCCTCCTTGGTTCCTCTGCTCCCCCATGCTGGGAGCATCGTCCTGGAATAATGCCTGTCCATCTCCCGTGTTCTCTGCACCAGCCTGAAGCCTACCCCCCCTCGCCTAGTTGTTACCATATAGGCGCGAGGACTCACCGTCCGGGAGGTTTGAGGCACTGTCACAGTCCTGTCTGTCCCCTTGCCTGTTTTCCTGAGTTTCCCCCTTTGGACTACATTTCCCATGTTCCTCCACGCTTCCTCACCTGTTCCTCGTTTCCTAGTCTTCAAAGTGTTTCCAAGTCTTCCAAGTTCTCCACAGCACCCATTCCTCCGTCAGCCGTCCACGATCTCTTTGGACAATAATATTTATCTGCTTCTCTCATCAGTTAATATCCATATGCCATATACTCACTTGTTGATATACTATGTGTTAATTAACTATGTTTGAAGTCTTACCATCTTGCATCCTAGTTGTTCTGTTACATATAGCCACATACAATATAAACCAATAAATTACAAAATGACAAAAGTATATCTTAGAAAAATATTGAATCAACTAAATTAAACAAAAATATAATAATACTATAATAACTCTAATTAGAATTCATAAAAAATATTAAGTGTTTATAAAAAAAAAAGTTAAAGAAATACAACTTTTACTCATATTTTAAGACAAAAACGTAAGACGTTAAATGAGGCATTTAAAACATGCAAATAACCGAATATTCAACTTTCTAACAATCTTGTGGACTTTACAAACAAGTCAGCCAAACATAGCATTTAATAATGTTTAATACCATATCATTTGTTGATTATTAAGGTTAAATATTTAGTTTTTTATTTACTTATTTATTTTTATTTATTAGTTTTATTTTAGACAACTTAATATCTCACCCTCCCCATAAGGTCACCTAAGTTTATAAAATGTGTGACATGCTGTGTACAGCAAGCAAGAAACTGGCTGGAAGACAAGCTCAATTTAAACCTGCAAACCATCTGAAGCCTGTTTGAGGTGTTTTATTCCAGCAGGGATTACCAGCGGTAACACAATATACCAAAGATTATTGTAAAGATCAGTAGGAGACAGGAGAGGAGATTGTAGGATTGCACCTAAACCTCCAACCATCATTACATCAAGCTCAAAGGATTTATATTTTACCTTTTATCCAATTTCTTGCTCTCTGTTCTTTTATTCTCTTCTTGCAACCTTTGCTCTTTTGCTCTTTTGCTCTAGGATAAACAGGCTACCACTTTTTATGTCTGAGTTTCAATGTCTCCTGCTTTTAACTATAAGGGTTAGCGTACACGTGCTTTCTTTTGAAATCATTATCTGGTAGGAATATAGACTTGTTTCCGGAGCTCAGAGCTCGTGAGATTTCACGTCACACAGACTAAGATGAGAATGACAGGGATCCAGAGGGGAGGATAAGATGTTTCACCATTAACGTTGTTTCCATCTGCGACATTGTGCAACAGAGAACATGGGCTGCACCACGGGGACCTTTAGCGGTTTTTTGATCGCTTGGTGAACGCTTTGATCAGCATCACAGTCCCTGGTGGTTTTGTCCCGTCCTCCTCGGGCCAAAGAATGTTGTTGCCACCAACAAGAAACATGAAGTCTCTATTTAAAAAGGATTGTTTTAAGTCCGTAAGTATAAAATGGTCTCGTTGCAAAAATATAACTTTCTTTAAATTATAATTACTGTGCAAGCTAATGAATTTATCATGGATCCATATTCCGGGGTTTCTTTGATTATGGAAAACCAATAAATATCAGTGATGTGAAAATAGGAAAATTTGTATGTAGTTACATACAGTATTGTGCTTTGTAAGCGCTTGTGTAAAGTTATTTTTATAAGAATATTCATTTTATGTCCATATAAATCACCCAATGTTAGGACCCCAAAAGCACATCCATGCATCATTCAAGTACTCCAACCAACTCGGGTAACTTCAGTAAAATGATACTTTTAACAGAGGAAACTATTAATATTTTATGTGTATTTTGTGATTTGAACCAAAACAAGCACAAACTAGTGCCAAGTTATTGCATATCTTTGTGACACAATTTACACTAATAATAATAACTACAATAATAATAATTAATTTTTCTTGGTACCCTACACACAATAAACATTCAATGTCCAGTAAAGATAAACAACTGGGGGAAAAAAACATAAAGATTCAGAAACACTCTGTACAATGGCTTTATTATTTTTCTTCTATTGCTTGCAGTATCTCATACTTTTTACTGTCTGATGTTTACAACTTTCTCTACTATAATAGTCACCGCTCTTTATATTCTGTTTTTGTTGCACAATTGTGTGGTCGTTTACAAAACTCCATGGAGGATTGTCCATTTGTCAATGGTACAGTACATCATTGTTTAGAGAAAGCTACACTTTTGTTGCTCGTGTACATTTTCAAAATCCGTATTTTTATGCCGGTGAACGTCAAAGCTTTTTCCAGGCAGAACAACTAAACTAAACAACCAGTCTGTGCTGCGCTGTATCTTTTCTTTGTGTTGTTTGTTGAAAGCACTCAGGAAGTATCTATTAAAGAAATGGCGGTGCAGTAAAAGCACGATGTTTTCTTAGAAGATACAGAATCTCGATACTTTTTTACATTCGTCATTTCAAAATGCTGGAAAAATAGATTGTTTCATAACACTTCTTATTATAGTCATTCTCAAGCTTTGTTCTTGTAAAATGAAACGAATGGGAATACAAACAGATTGTCTTTAAATATTAGGTTACAGGTTCAAAGTGATGCTGAGAAGTGGTATTGGAAATAGGAGATAGTTGTGTCTTTTTACAAAAATAAGAAAGGCAATATTTCTCCTCTCAGCTGTGGACCAGATGGCCGAAGACGCAATAAACAAAGAGCATTTTGTCATGCCTCTCGACATTCATGAAAACACAAACATTGTCCCAACAGTCTATTAACTTCAAACGGCGAAACGGCTGATGATATTTTTTTTCCTGTGCAGTCATGGATAGGCAGTGCCGTAATCTCACCGCGCTCTTCTGCTTTTCCAACAAAGCTTTTAAGAACAAACAACTTTGCTGGCAGTCTCATACCCTGAAGCTTCCCCTCAGGGACCTGCTAAACACAGCTCAAGGTCTCGCCTCACGTTAACTGCCTAGCGGTCTAATAATCGTATCATCTCTTTCCTTGCTGTATGTCTAGTGCTTAGTATACAAAGCACAATAGCTTTGTTTCATACTCCTACTTAGACACATTCTTGTCTTCAGCCTAAAAACCGCTACGTAATAACTTTTCCTAGTCCCTTATTGGACAATTCTCACAGAAAAGCACGCCCACGGCAAGGCGAAAGAAATAGCCTGCCCACGCATTAACCGACTTGCGATATGAAGACCCGCATACCATCAAGATTGGCTGCGCTGTGGGCCGGCAGTTGCAATTCGTTACTCTTGCGATAGTGAGGGAAGCTGAGGTCTGTTTGTTTGCTGACTGCATTTCAGCGATGGATGTTGTAAACGGTGGATATAACGCTCAATTTGGAGATCGTTTGAAACTGATAGATGGAGCGATCCCGGCACTAAAAGATGCCGGTCATGAACCGCACGCGGTAATTCAAACTCGGTCACAGGTCTGTGTTTTCTCGGCAATCGGCACATATGTGCATAAAGTAAACAGCGCAAACTTATAGTAAATCAAAACAGTGCGAACACATAATGCGATGATGTAGGCTATTGTGTGCTTGTGATTTAGTTCCTCCCCCACACCAGGATGTCGTCTGTTTTGGAAACTATCGTACAGCTGAATCTAACGTTAAATGTGATCAAACTAAATACTCTTGGAAGATACGAAGAATGCCATACTACTGTATAGTTACTCAAGATTAAAATGAGATTGACAGAAACTGCGCGTTCAACTGGATCGGTAGGTAATTTTGATTCAGCTGTCGACGCTGTGGCAGACGACCTTTAAAACATTTTAAGCCTGCATTTGATAAAGACACAATGTTAAACAGCTTAAACAGCTTAAACAGCGACAATGCAAGCATTGAGATAAAACATCTAAACAAACAGACTGAAGATACACTCAGCAGATGCGTGTCTGGTTAGGTCCTCAGTAATGTTGTGTCCCTCTTGCTGTCGGCTCCTTATAGAACACACACATTAAGCAAAAGACATAAAAGTATTATTTTGTGATAACAGTAGAAGAACCGTTACTTGGCTAAACTTAAATGCAACAAAGTTACACGACCCATTCAAGAATTGTTGATTTAATTAAATTGATATACAATAAAATTAAACAAATAGTCTTTTTAATACAGTTATAATAGAATAAAATATTGATATAAAATAATAAAAATAAAAATAAATTAATTAAATATAAATAGTCATATTATTAGCCTTTAGCAAGACCGATAAACAAACACAGATCACAAATTATCTTCGGGCCAGATGCATACATCCAATGAAACTGTCGAAAGTACTTACATTGACATTTACATTTAGTCATTTTGCAGACGCTTTTATCCAAAGCGACTTACAAAGTGTTTAGGAGCAATAAGCGATATGTCATACAGGAGCCATAATACATTAAGTGTCACTACAAAGTTACTGGTTTCAACAAAAGCTAGACCATTACCTGTTGAGAGAACACTACCTGTACTTCAAACTCTACCTGATCTCTACTTAAAGTCCCCCAGTTGTCGAAAATTGTATCACTTAAAACTAATCCTAGACCATAAAAATGGCATATTTAAATGGATTAAAATAGCTTGAATGTAAGTCTACTCCATCTACAATTTCATTACGTATACGCAGATACATGAATATGCAAATGAGCTCCGCCTCCACTCAATCGCACTTGGCAGTTCCAGACGCTGCTAAAACTGAAAGTGAAACTGAGAGCTGACACAGCAGTGCAGCGATCATTTTAGCCTGAACTTATGCGCCATCTTTACACATGTATGTCTCAAACAGCTGATCCACAGGGGTCAAATCAGTTGATTTGATTGGATGCAGGGTGATGACGTCATAACCAGAGGCAGTTTCAAACTGCAGTTTTATGGAGAAAATACTCAGCAATGGTTCAAAAGGATTAATTTGCACATGGTTTATCTCAAGGCATATTAAAAACACCACATAAACATGTAAGCAGCATTAAAACTTTAAGTAAAATCAATCAAATGAGGTTAATGTATAGGCTACTGGTGTTTTGCAAAGGTTGAATGTGCCTGCCTCTAAAATACCCCTAGGCCCACGAGGTTTTAGAACTGAGCTAATGCGTTAATAACACAACCAAGCAAAGTTACCGAAAGCGGCAGTGACCTCTGGTTTTCTCTTCACTACACGTCTGTAAAGCCCTGATGTTTAGAATATTCTAAAATGTTCTGACTGACACCAGCACCTGACCCTTTCATCGGGCCGTGGAGAGAGGCCATCTTAGAGTGGTCCTATAAGAGATCTGACAGCCGAGACTTAATGCTTTGACATCTCGCTGTCTCCAAAGTCCCGGCTCGTTCGTCCCCTTTAACCTTGTGATCCATAAATGCTGCCGAGCTGCTCTTGTGGTGAGTGGTGCTATTCAGAGGAGAAAGAGTGAGACAGCCTTCTAGAAGTGCTCTGATTTCATCTCCTGGATGATGCTCGACTTGGAAGCATTTACCGCAGTTTATTGATTCAGGCACATGTCAACCCCCCCGTTCCGCTTCTTGTTTAATCATATCAGATTTTTAAGATGGTTCTGGATTGATGGTATTGGTTGCGTCAGGCAAAACTGTTTTTTTTGCGGTAGAATGTTTTTATGGAGAGCTTGTTGGGAATTTAAATGGAGGTGGCAGAATCAATGTGTTTTTGAGAGCGCAAGGATTTGAGAATCTTTGATCTGATTTCGTATCATTTTAACAATCGAGTGATCTACAGGACCAATCACTATTCACTAGTAAAGTGTTTTGATAAAAAACACCAAACATTCACGAATGAATTCAATGAAGCTTTCTGCAATGCATCTTACAATTAAAGCTCCAGTCGTGTTATGGATTCCGCTGACGTGTCTGTTGACAAGTTCAGAACTTTATTTCACATGCCCCTCACAACTCTCTGTTCTTGTCGAAGAAGCAACTCTTTTATGGGGTTATTAAAGCCTCTACATCCGTACTTTGTATCCCGGAAGCTTACAGTGATCCTGGTGAGAGCGGTTTTGTAAAGGAAAGGTTGTATTCACAATCCTAGCAGGTTCCCAAGGATTTACCTTACTGCCTGCCTACCCTTCATTTCAGGCCCTGGATTGGTCCGGATATCTCCCGGACTTTTTCTTTCAGGTGCTGATCGCTCACAGAAGCTTACGAGCCTCTAATCCTACCTGACAGTTTAATGATAATTGCACGGGAGAAGTTCACCCAAGACACTCGCTATCAAATGAGCGGAGCGGCGGCCATTGACGGAATCGAAGGCCAGCTCTATATTCAGGCCGTGAGAAATGACCCTAATGATTTTTCTGTCCTTCACAGTGCAAGTAAATTATTTTTGTTATTTTTTGTTTTGTTTTCAAGTGAAGTTATGTACATTCTTAAAGTAAAGTGCGGAACTCTTAAAAATTAAGGAGCTTAAAAGGTTCTTCACAGGAATGTCATAGAAGAACCATTTTTGGTTCCACAAAAGAACCATTCAGTCAAAGGTTTTTAAAGAACCATCTCTTTCTTACTTTTTATAATCGGAAGATGTTCAGATGTTAAGGGCTCCTTAAGGAACAAACAGGTTCTTCTATGGCACCGAGGAGCCTTATAAAGCATCTTGTTTAAGATTGTAGAGGAGAAATCTGTGTAAAAAAACATTTTTTAATTAAAATATGAAATTTAAAATAAATTTATTAAAATATAAAAATATTTAGACCTGATTTTTTTATTTAAAGATTTTGTTTATTTTTAAAACAGCAAAATATCTGCAATTAGTTATTTATTAGTTTCATGCACAATTATACAGTATATTTAGGTATTAAAGAAATGTCATTTTAATATTTAATCAATTTAATCAACATTTGTGAATACAACTTTTTTGATTAAAATATTAAATTAAAAATGAATTTATGAAAATATAAAAAATATTTTGACTAGATTTTTTATTTAAAGATTTAGATTATTTTTAAAACAGCAACATATCTGCAATTAGTTATTTATTCATTTCATGCACAATTATACAGTATATTTAGGATGTTTAGGAATTAAACAAATGTCATTTTAATATTTAATCAATTTAATCTACGTGAATGATTAAAATATATTTAAAATGATGATTAAAAGTATGATTAATAACTATTTTTCATTTTCTATTTTAAAAAGGGGTTGAATAACCCCTAACAAAAAGATATTCGACCACTTACTTTACATTTATTCACAAAGTTCTCTGTTCTGTGCTCATGCTGGTGTTTTAGGTTCAAATCCGGCTTGCAACATTCTTCGATCCCACTCCCCCCTCTTCACTTCATCACCTCACATCCTATTTATCGCTGTCCAATTCATCCAATGTCAATAAAAATGTCAAGGCATCCAAAAGTAATCAAGACTTTGTTGTGATTTTGTGCCTCTGTGAATTTCATGCGACGGAACCCCCCCAAAAAATCCGAAGAAGGGTTTACAATGCAAATACCCAAGGTGTGTTACTCGATGAAAGGCCTCGGATATACAGTCGATGCTTCACTGTAACGCCGGCTGTAAATTCACATCGCATTTAAAGAACTCGTGTCAGGTTTATGGGGCAAATATGGAGTCATGTGCGCATAATTTCAACCACTGGCCGTGTGTGTTTATTTACCCTTCAGGTGTGTCTTTGGGTGAGTGATATCCTTTGCTATATATCACATCGCTCTTGAATATTTCATCACAAGGCCTTTACTTCTAGCATTGGTCTCGACGTGATTGTTTCAGAAAGACAATAAATCACATTCTAATTGTGGGCTTGTTTTCCCTCGCATTGAAAACGTCGCGCGTAGATGCTCTTTTCTTCGCAAGTGCAATCAAAAGACAAATGCCACCTTGACGGATCATTCATTGTAAAAGGCATTTATTTATTTCATTTTTTCCTAAGTACTGGCAGAGTGAAATGAGATCAGTCAGTCAAGAGAGGCGTTCTCCTGGAGAAATGGAAGGACATGGAATGGGTGCCCTTGCTCAAACACGCCAGTGTCCTCCTGTGAATCCATCAAATGGAAAACAGATGCTTTTCGCAAACAAGTGGATATGTCAAAACGAGATGCACGATTTTCCCTCGGTCTCGCCGTTCCTGTACATCTCCACATGATGTATGATCCGGTCTGGATGTCACGATGGCAAGGCGTTTTGTTCTGGTTGTTTGAAACATGGGCTTCGTGTTTTCTGTGAAAGTAGCTTGATGGGTGGTGTAGATTTGTGTGTTCTATACGTCGTCTGTATTGTCTTGTTGTGGCTGTTACAGCGCTGACTGGCCTACTGATGCCAGTCTTCATCACGGCAGCGCTCGCTGATTCTCTGCCACTCAACGTGCTGATGGGAATTCAGTCTTCGTGGCCGCTGTGAAGTGTCACTTAAAGACAGTTTGAGGTTTTGACAGCCACAAAAGCAAGAGTGCAGTAAACCAACAAGGTGCAGTTGTGCACACTGCTTTTACAACGGGCTCTTTTTACACTTGAACAACGGGTTAAATGTGTACGTCACTGCATACACTACCCTGGACTTGAAGTGTTTTGTCACGATGGTGAGCCTGTTGTAATGATTTTGCATAGTGATGTCTGTCACATTTGATTTGGCAGGGAATTTCAGATTCGTGTCATTGTCTATTGCATTTATTTGAGAAACCCAGAATATTTCAAATCAACGAAAGCAAGGCTATATGTGCTAATATGAAAAACTGAGTTCTTAATAGAAACGGTTGCTTTCCAAATTATGGAAGGACTTTCTGGACTCATTTTAAAAGTAATTATAAGTTGTATTTGCAGTTATGATTTCTGTTTGTTGATGTAAAAATCGCCACAATCAAATGCAAATTTCTTTTACATCTTGGCAGGCTTCATGCATGACTCAAGGAAAGTGAATCTTAGAGGAGTAATGGCTATTGCGATTTAAATTTGACTTCTTAAAGGGATAGTCCACCCAAAAAATACAAATTCTGTCATGATTTGGAACAGCTTGCGGGTGAGTAAGTGATGACAGAATTAAACATTTGGTTGGAGTATACTCGTAGTACGTGAAATGGACGCTTTGTTCCTGTTGCTACGTCCGACAAGCTTTCGGTATCAGAAATGCGCTTACACTGTAAATTTGTGCACTTCCTGGGGAAATAGTGGAGAATTTCTGGAAAAATGACACGCTGAGATAGAAAGGTCTGCAATATGCATTCGAGGGATACATTCTGCATTCATATCTATATTTGCGTCCACAACGGCAGACGGTAACGTTACCTTAATTCCAAACTCGCGTGATGCAGTAGGCTACGAAACATGAAAATTCGGTCATGATTTACTCAGTATACAGCCAAGGCTCAAACGTCACGGTTTGCTACTATTTAGACTAAATATAATATAGATTTAGTTGACTAGAATCTTTTCAATAATTTGTTTAAACTAGACTAAACTAATACAATGGGGATGACTGAAATATGACTAAAACTAAATAGCATTTTCGCCAAAAGACTATGACTAAATCAAAATTTGCTGTCAAAAATGAACGCTGTAATGATGAGGCGATTTACAGAACGACTGCACCCTTTGACCCTTTGGTACTTTTTATGTCCTTGTTGTGACACAGCCCAGTGTGCCTGTTATTATTTGTTTGCTTGCATTTTTATTTAACGATAAAAGAATAGTTTCAAGCATCAAAAGAAGGAGATTTTCTCTTTTTTGGTTATTTTTCCCCCTCTGGCTCCAGGTTTGACACTTAATAGAGCTTTTTCGGTCACAAAAGCAGGATGCGAACTGAGCGATGCAGACAGTCTTTTAGCCTGTGATAAACCCAGCGGGGGGAAAATGAATCAAACTGCCTTTATTCGCATCACACCCTAACTACAGGACTGTCAGAACAAAAAGACCTCACACACAGCCACCAATCCAGCCCGTCTGCCTTATTAAAGAGCCGCTAAAACCCACCAAAACAACACCAGACGCCCGCTGGAGTGACAGAACTGCTGCCATAGGGATTTGCTTAAGAAAGGCATCTTTCAGTGGAACGAAACCCAGAAAGACGTCTAGAAACGTGTACGTGAGGACTGTACCAAAACGAGTGTTGAACATGTCAATTGAACCCTGTAAGTTTAATCTAACCGTGTTGTCCTCATTGCAAAAGCGTAGTCATGCAGATAAATGGCTTTTTAATTATCATAAGATTCCCAGCCATATCCAGCCCACACTTTTATTGCATCAATCATCTGAACGGTTTAATATAGGCTGGTGTGGTGGTCAAGTTATGTGGCATTCACAGAGGTTTGTGTACTCGCTGCACGGATGCAAACACCGGCGCACAAACAGTAATTAAACCTATCAAAATCAACCAGGACAATTACATTTCATGCCAGGCAAAAGAGAGACAGAGAGGGAGTATGTTCTGGCAGGGTGTGTATTTCATTTCAGCTCGGGGGACAGGAAGTTTTTTTACAATATTGATTATAATATTGACAGTGATGTTGGGGGTAAACTGTCTGCGGGACCCCCGGGATCTGCCTGTGTGCCCCTGTGTGCTGAAGACAGAGGGTGATTTACAAGAATAACTTTGTTGTTTAAAGACAGACATGGCTTTAGAAACTTCATAGTCAATATTTATATGTGCTGTGATTAGGGGACTTGTAACCAGATGGGTTGGGCATTCAGTGAGAATTGTTTTTTCAAGTTTTTGTTTCAAAACTTTATTTGTTATATCATCCACCTGCAAGAGACTCAAGAACTCCGTATAAGCAGACGCAATATCATTTTATCCCGAGACGGCACACCCACCGACTGTTTATAAAACGTATGATACTGTTGTTTATTCAATTGTAAAAGTTGATAACAACTATCGCTGTGCAATATTTTGATTTTTTCACCAGATTTCATCAGCCCCCGAAAAACACAATTACGAAAGTTTGCAAGGTTTATTGCACTAAATCTCTGTCATATATTTTGATTTTAACTTCATTTGAGAAGTTTCATTTTGTTAGTGGTCAAGGGTTTCTTCCATGCATGTCAATGGACATATTTTAAATCAGCCATTACTTTTAAAACAACAATATGCTGTTAGAAAAAAAGAATGTTTGGGCTAAAAGTAAAATGAGAAACTAAATAGCAACATAAACTAACCTGCAAATCTGTTCTTCTGAAAGCTCCCATATACAGAAAAAAATATTTTTATACCTTAGTTATTTTTCAATAATAAATGAGAATAAATCAAACGCAAATGGAAACTTTTGCTCACTGTATCTCCTGTGTCTCAGATAAAAAACAGAAATCAGAAATCTCTTCATTAGTTTCAGATGAGGAGGTCTCAAAATGGTCTCAAACTGAGTTCAGAATTGTCAAGTCTGCAATCAAAAGTCAAATTATTGATGAGTTCAATTCAGACAGTTCTCATTAAATTAATAATAAATAATCCAGATTATTTTATTATTTGATCTATGTTCATGTACATCATCATATGTATTTGAACAATTTAGGAGAAACATATGAGACATCTGAACTTAAATCTTCTAGCCATAACATCTTTCTCCATCATGCCACCACATATGATACAGTAGCTATAAATGGCATACTAGGTGACAAGAAAACCTATATTATCTAATAAAGCATCATTTATGAGAGTGCAAATGGACACATCTGCATGTCTGAACCATTAGTAAAGAGATGACAAAACTGAACTGTCAGCCGTCAGACAAAACCGACGGTATCACTGCGTTTCTCCGTCGCACGTGTGACACTGAAATGCAGCACCCTGCAATTCTTTTTTTGAGCCTCTGATCCATGAACGTGCTCATCATTGCTCTACACACGGCGTTGCACCTTCAGGTTAATGGCAGTTTTCCCACACAGGTCCATCCGCATGTCTGTGTCTTATTACGATGTGACAGACGCTCTCTCCGCGGCCTGCAGAATCATCCTTCACACTTGATTAGCAAGGCAAATAGGCAGGAACGAGAGCGTACGGCACCATGGGAGAAAGACTCCGCGTGTGACACCTCGAAATGGACGCCACCGACCCGAGGGAGAGTCGGATGTGAACGCAACCTGCTTTTCTGTGACACAGAGGAAAAGCAATTAAAAGGGAAAGTTATCTAGGAAATGACGCAAATGACTCGTTTTGATAGGTTAGAATGAAGAAACATTATTATTGGCGAAACAGAAATGTAACTGACGGCAGGCGATCCCGAATGACTAGACGCACATGAGAAAGAAATACGTCAGACGTTGCCACCTTCGCTTGATATCTAAAGCCAAAATTGAGTAAAACCGAAGCAATATGTATGCACGTGGGTCTGTACATGTTTCATGATCCGTCTGCGTTGTATCGATTGAGACGTGAAGATGATCGACCCACAGCTCAGCAATACTTCACGCACCGACTCCTCCATTGAACGGTAACTTCCCGCCAAATAGAGGCGTTTTCTTTTCATCGCTCCTCTGCTCTCGTCGTCTTTGTTGAAGCAAAGGCTGATTTGAAATCCCCAGTGATGTGTGTGAGACGGGTGTGTGTTGGGAAGAAACGCATCAGTTAATATGATATGTGATTGCATTCCAGTGGACCGCACATGACAACTGAAGAAACACATCACGAGTTTCCTCGCGCAATCTGCCGGGATGAATTTGCACGTCGGTCTGCCCGGTGCATTCAAGTTCTAGCATCCGATGGTTTGATATTTTGATGTATAATGCATGATTCATACATTTTAAGTGTGACCTAACTTTTGAAGAATGCAGGTATGTGTTGTAGTGATGGCTTATTTAAGATTGACTTCTGCTTTATTTAAGATCTCCATATTTAATATCCACCCTCATCATACAGTTGTTCAAACTCTGTGAATCATAGTTGATCGTAGGCTGAGTGTTTGTGAAAAACACAGTAGGCCACTATCGATCTCAGGAGCCTAGACTGGCAGGCAACATGTTTTTCATCCTGTGGACATTTAATGTCTAAGAGCCGGGGGACCACCTGCCACCCAGTGTTTCCTGAAATAGATACAGAGTTTGATGACTTTTCTGTGAGCCGTTTCACTGTGTTTCATGGGCTGTTGAGCTTCTTTCAACAATATGTTTCGTGACCTCTCTGACTTGAAAGATTTCGAGTCCTCTGGAGATCCGATAAGGGTTCTGCTAAGCATTCATCTTTGCATGTCAATCTGAGAGTCAAACATTTGGGCTCTTTTTTGGGATAGTAGCACTTTGTTTATTTTGGTTTTCGTAATGGAACCTCATGTTGATTTACACAGGAATAATATATTTTCAGTGTTGCGTTGGCAACGTTTTTGCAGTTTTTTTGAAGACATTCCTACGCAGAGGCACAATTTGTCAAAATTGAAAGCATTTAAGTGTAAAGCATTTAGGCAAAAAAAAAATAAGGTTCTCTTCATTAAAAAGGGAGCAGCAAATACCAGCCAACAGAAATCCAAATATTGATCATGTTTTTCCACCAGCAGCTGCTTTCATAGCTCATTCAGCAGGTGTGCACATGTGCTGTGCCATATTTTGCTTTCTGAAAGGTGAACCTTTACCCAATGTTCCTTACACACTAACGTACAAAATAGACTCATATTTATAAGATGCATTTTAAATAAAAATCATATACATTCATGTACAGGTGTGAAAGAAAGAGACATTCAGTCAACATTTCTAGATGTATTGTGGTCATTCCAGTCCAGTGTTTGTTGAATTTCAACAAAATCGAACCTCAGGAGTCATCCAACAGCAATTTGAAAGACTGACAGCATGACGAAACTGTGATAAAAATCAAGGTTATCACTATTCTTTTTAATATTTTTGAACTATTCCTTATTACACGTAGAAATATTACTGTCACTCAAAAGGGAATCTGAACTTGTATTTGAGGTCTGAAAAAGCACAGAGCATCTTTTCTCCAGTTTTCATTTTCTGCAAATAAATGAAAAAGAAACAATATTTTATTTGAAATTTGGGAGAAATATTGTTCGTAGTTCACAGAACGAAACAAAAATGATAATTTTACCTAAGCACCTATATATAGTAAATTCAACAAAATATATTAATTTTGAGATTGATCTGTGGCTTTATATACTGCCCTCAGGCAACATTGTGCCAACACTGATCACAGTTTTGTCTACGATTAAACATTCTAAGCAAAAAAAATACCATTCAGTTATTAGCTGACAAAACAATACAATTTTATATATATATATATTTAGTTTATTACAGCTATAATAACACATAGAGATCTTAAGGTATTGAGAACAATACATTCAGCCAAACTTTTATCTGGTGGTAAATGTTTTGATTTGTTGTGAAGGACAGGAAAAGTAGAACCGCCCATTTGTGAAGATGAAAACGACAATCAAAAAAACATGATATGATATGAGAGGTTTTATGAATCTTTTTTAATAAAAGCCGTTCGGTGGGTGAGAAGGAGGGCGTCTCTCTGAGCGTTCTGTTTTGAGTGCTGATGCCTATCAGAATCATTCATCCATTTCCAATTCAAATTGGTCCTATCTTCCCTCCGTCAGAACCATTGATATTCCGATAATTTGTCTGGCATAGAGGTTCTGCTCTATTTTGGTTGTGTATAGGGGTGTGGGTTTGTGCGCTTGAGTGTGTGTGATTGGTTCTACATCTGTGTGTGTGTGTGTGTGTTGGAGCTCATGTTATTAGTATTCAAGGCAGAGAGAGAAAAATTCTAGGTCCAAAACTCATTCCGTCATTTATATGTTCAGTACGCTGCTGTTGCTGTAGTTATTATAGAGATTTGTATTCATCTGAATAAAGTGAGAGGGTTTTGCCCACTCTGTAATGTTTGTCTTTATCGCGTGTGCGGTGAAATATTTGTTCTAGTATTCGCCAGTCACTTTCGATTGTCTGTCCAACATTAGAAAACGCTTTGTTTGCTGAAGGTGAGTTTGTTACAAAGCCGTAACAGACATTTTCAATGTCAGTTGAATACAACTTGAGATCTTTCGACGGGGTCTGTTACATGCTTTCGATTAAAAGAATAATAATTTTGAATCGATCGACCTTCAGTTTACATTCATAGTATTGCACTAAGCATGCAACGGAAGTCTATGGGACAGGTTTTTCAATCAGAAATATTATATTTTGTCAAAACACTGTATTACTTCTTTACCAAATTTTGTGTCATTGGAGCTATAAATAATAAATCTACTTTTCTAGTTAAACTAATTACATGTGGGTTGAATTGGTTGAAAACAGTTCTTTGTGTCCTTATATCGTCTATCAGACTTTGAGACTTTCACTTTTGACTTCTATCTCTTTTAGGTATTCTTGCACATGTATTTTATATGGATAATAATACGTGATTTTTAACATTACTGCAATTTCAATTTATAGTACAGGACAGTAGTGTTATAATTCACAAGTTGATATGTAGGCTTTGTTTTATAGGACGTGATACAGATTCTGTATATTGTTTTCAAATCAAATGTACTTTCCTTGACAAGCTTCTCCTAAAGATGTTCTAGTCTGCCCCCTTCGAGTCGTCGAGCGGTTTCGGGATCTTCATCCTGAAGAAGTGTCAGATCTGTTCATGACCACACAGAGAGTGGCAGATGTTATCGAGAAACTTTCAGGGACATCTCTAACCATCGCTTTACAGGTAAGAGAAAAGTTCTTTAAGTTCTAAAAGTTCTATTAAGCCACGTTGTGGCTTAATAGTGGAATAAAAATGTTGATATTATGTCATTTTTGAGACACGGGACACCTTTTTGAGACACACAAATGTATAGGCAAAAAGACCACGTGGATATATATATGGATATGTTTCACTGAATGACAACCAGAACGTTTGCGAGTCTGAAATCATTTTGTCTTCATTTCATACAGTAAAACTGTTGTTGTTTCGATAAAACTTTCTATTGGGAAAGAGTTTGCTTGTAAACTGTATTAGACATTGTATACATAGTTTATACTACAGTTCTTATAAAATTGGTGCTGTCCTTCTGAAACCTTGTATGTCCACATTTGCTATTTTTAGGAAATGGAAAAACATTGTTGTCAAAGTTGACAAACCTTTTTTAATACTTTTTATCAATTAGATATTTGCAAAACCCAGTGACAAACATTAAGGGTGACTAATAATGATGATTTATAACAGGTTTTTAAAAAATAACAAATAACACAAAAAAGCAACAAAAAATAAAAATCAGACATTGATGTATTTTTTATTTGACTTAAATAACCAAACAATTTGTTGACGTACATTACTCTACACTTTACTTATATCAAATGACATTAGGTTTACTGAGTTATGAAGGATGAAACTTTAAAACATCCCTATTGCCCTCAGTCTTCCCTAATGTGTGTGTGACTTTACATATTTGATATAAATGCTAATTTCGCTTCCCAGACACACAACCAACAAAGAAAAAATATTTCCATTTATCTGACGAAAAGGAATAATCAATATCTCAGCCACAAGAGCTGAAATGAGTTGAAAGATTAATGTTCTTGAGACGTAAGAGACAGTTATTCTGTAAAAACTCTCCACAGAAGGTGATGCATCCGAGGCGTTTCATTTTCATGTGAAAATTAAAATCGAAAGAGCACTAAATAAATATCTATCTATCTATATCTGTTTACATTTTGGCACATGTACAAGACCTGTGAAGCAAGGCTATTACGCTTTTTGATGTAGATAAAATAGTGATTGTGACCGTCTTTGATTTGGGTTTCAAAGACCAGTTATTATTTTAAATATTTTCGTTTTCTATCGTACATGCAGATTTATTCCACTGTAATTATTTCATCTAAAATTTAATTTCTCAGTCTTTGCATAAAAACGCAAATGCTGACCGCATTACCTTCGTTTGACTCATATAGTCATATAACGGCTACATATTCAGTCTCTCGAGTCCAAGCATTTAAACATAACTGAATGTTCAAGTGCCTCTCGGTTCAAGATCACGAACAGGCACATCGAGGTAAATTAAAAAAAAAAGAGAAAGAATTGACATTCACACGATCACATGACAGCACAGCGATTCATTTGAAATTTAAATGCTGTTGAATTATTGACAGAGATATTCCTGAATTCCCAACTAATTATCCGCTTCTGTTCCCCATAGGACGGACCCGAGGCAGGACAGACAGTCAAGGTACAGTCTTAATAAGCGCTCCCTTTAAATTTATCATGAGGCTCCTGTGACACTTATCTCGTATTAAATAATAATAGTATTTCATTTGCTGCCCTAAACCCTTTGAGCATGTCAATTATGCATGTGTCTGCTTGAAAATGCTTTGTCCATATCTTGTGAGCATAGTGACGGTGACTTTGAAATGCCTGACTTCACGTTTAGAGGGTTCTTCTTTTGCTTTTGACTTTGCCTAAAGCTGTGAAGCAGTGAAGTGTGATCATTTTTCATAGACTACGTATACATTTATTTCATTGAAAAACAATTTTAACGAACAAAATCTAACTCGGTGGTATTCAAATGTTTCAGGACTTACACTGAATATTAAATATATTACAAAAATTGTGTATCGTGCACAAGTAACGCATGTATATATAGAACGTGTTATATTATGGTAATTCAAGTCAGCATGACTTTCATAATAAGATGCAAATATAAGGTAGACACAAAACAATGTCGATTCCACCCATCGGGAATGAATCGGATTGTGAATAGTGTTCTCCGCATGGCAGGTGGTTGTAATGGAGGTGTTGAAACATAAAAGGCCATAATAAATGAAAACAACCTTTTATTTGTCACCACGCAGCCCGAGCAGCCCAACTCGCTTATTTTGAGTGATTTTTGTGCCCTTTCTGCGTTACTCCGTGCTAATTCTTTTACCGAGTACATCGGTTATATTGTCTTTCATGTGTGAAGTCATGTTTAATTGCATGTGGTATGAAGTATTAATTATGCATGTATAGCAGCCCGTGGCCTGAGGTGTGGAACCGTATTAAAATGGCAGTGCTGTTAAATATGGTAATTGTGGCGAGACAAAAAAGCGCAGAATTCCAATGCTTTTGTCGAGTACTCTTTTGGAGAGTAATGTGAGATTTGGCTGTTACATTAATGGTCACAGGGACTTCTGTCTCTCTATCGCCACCTCTGTTTGAAACATAAAATCGCAGGTTACTTTACGTACTTATCTTTACGTCATATGATGTCAAACTTACAAACTTGAGATCGTACCCAACGGCGCAACTTACAAATCGATATTATAAGCCTACCGTTGTGGATCAAGGTAAGACACGGAGACGGTTTTTGAACATTAATTTACGTGCTCGCTCGATCACTGATGTTTTGTTTAACAAATAAATCAGTACAAATGAAAGATTGCTGTTTCAAACTAAAACTAAATGAAGGAAAAAACATGACCTCTCCCGCTTTCTCTCTCCGGCAGAAAACATTTCTTTTAATTATTCCACGTTTGTAGAGTCACTTGAAGCACCACCGAAAAATGGCTTTTCATTTTTAATGTTTATCATAGAGGTTTGAAGAGGTCTTGAAATAAACAAGTGCCTTGTTTTCCACAGTCGGAGCGACAGCACTTCAGAAAATGAACGCGCTGTTAGAATTTCTCCTGCTTAACAAGCACATTTAAGTCAATATCATAGCATTTCTGTGATAAGCATCCATTCACAAGCGCCGGTGTGTATTTACACTGATATTTCAGGAGTGAGTCAGAGAGTTCAGCGTACTCGATGAGAGGTCTAGTTTTGTTGAACAGAAAGGCCAGAGACACTCTGTAGTCTGCGAGATTTTCAAGGGGTCGTATGACACGGCTAAAACGAATATTATTGATTGTTTTAGATGTAATGCAATGTGTAAACACGATTTAAGGTTCAAAAACGCGTATTTTCCACACACTGTGCATGTTTGTATCTCTTTGTCCCAGCTCTCTGAAACACCCAGATTTTTAATAAAGCTCATGGCTCTAAAAAAGGCGTGCTACGATTGGCCAGTTAACCAGTGCGTAGTGATTGGTCGAATACTGCAAGCGTGTGATGGAAATGTAACACCTCTTACCATATTTGGAACATCAGGTTCCAGAGAAATTGTACTGACAGGTACACCACCTTACTTGCGTATACATTTGGGTGGTCTTAGTCAAATCATAACACCAACTGACGTAGATTGTGGGGGTGTGGTTACACGAGGTTTCAGGCAGGTCTGGGTGAGCATTCGCTTTTAGATTGAATGTACCCTTTGTTCCGACACTTACATTTTTACAATTTTCGTTTCTAATTCATGCATGGGCAACTTATAAAAGACACAGAAAAACATGTATTCGGGCCATATGACCCCTTGAAGTGAACGGGGAGTAGCACTGAGGCAAAACTCTTTGTTGATGCGAGTTTCGAGACACAACACTATTTCCATCATTCTTTTATTAAGTATCTTTGCTGTATCGTAAACATATTTTCATCATTATCATATTGATTTAATTTTACGTATACTTTGCTTTTTTAAATATGTAATTCAACTTTTATTAAAAAGCAAATTATATTTACAGAAAGGTTAAAGAGTGATGTTGTCTTAATGCATTACCTCTCAGTCTACCCAGCATTCATTGTGTGGCTGAATCGCTACTTCAGTTTACTCAAGGTCACATGACTCATCAATAGGAATTTGTGTAAACAGAGCGGGTTAAGGATGGGCAATATATATTAATTATTATACATTATTATATTTATATTAATATTAATATTAAAGTTTCTCAATGACTTACGGTTAAATGCCGCCACATCCGAAAGCCAGAGGGCGCTCTTTTGCGCAGAAACTCTGAATATGGGAAACAGAAGAAGAACAATTAGTTCCAGGCAATGCCTGTGGTTATATTCTATCGCTGTTCTTCAAACCTTCTAGGTATTTTCATGATGAAAAAGTTGATTTATAGTAATAATGATAGACAAGTGTTGCTTTTTTAAATACACGTTATAAACATACTCAATCTCGTAGTGATTTTAGATCGAGCAGTACTTCGGTACTTCATACCGATCAAACAGCCGTAGTTCACGGAAGAGCTGTCCATAAAACATCGAATCGATTTCAGAATCGATTTAGATGTGTATAATTAGCGTGAATCGCGATATATCGCCCAGCCCTAAGCCATATACACACTGACAATGACAGTGCAGGTTAACCAACAGAGAATTGCGTTAGCGGCTCACACACCATGGATTAGATAACCAGGGAACACACGTACTGATAAAATGGTATAAAATAGCATGAGTCAAACTCTGGATGTTCTTCAAATAAAAGAAAACCGTCAAGTAATTGGGGAACTGCTTGCAACACTATGATCTACAGTTTTTACTCTGGAACAGGGCAGTGATGTTTTATTGGTGCACCTTTAGTGCAGGTTGGACGAAGATTTCCTACTCATAAAAGTAGGGTTTGTGATATAGACCACCTCGGAAGACGTAAACAATGCTGGTCCAAAAGAAGTTTCATTTTTTAACACTGCACAAACATTTTACAGAATACAACTAACAGAACATTTATAACCCAATCAGAATGTTAAAAAAATATATATTTAAGATTCAATTACAATTCCATAAAAAAATGAACTGGAAGTTCTTGTGGATCAGTGTTTACATTTTGCCAAGTGGTCCACAGTCGGGCACTGCATGTGACATCGTTCTGGGAGTGTTTGGAAGATCAAATCAATATTATTGCTGTTAGCACTGTTCATTCTTTCAAAGGCAAGTAGAACTTTTCAAATACTGCCTCTTTGTGTCTTTAGTTCTTTAAATTCACCATGGAATTGAATTTGACATGTGCAATTTTTTATTAGAATACTGTAGTGTTTTTATAAACGACTTGTCTGTGTACTTCATTGTTTTTTTATTCATGTGCCCTCATAATCGTCTTATCATGAGTAATGGCGTGAGGGCGGGGCTATCGGAGACTCGCATCAACTGCACTGTAAATCACATTTTTTATGTAAATTTGCGCAACATTTGCACACAGTTTTAATTTACTTAAAAACAATACTGCGTGCAAATGTTGCGTAAATTTACATACAAAATGTGTTTTACAGTGCAAACTTGAGAAAAAAAATCTGTTAAATCCTATAGTCGTTTTTACAGAGTAGCAACAGACAAAGATTTTTTTACGCGCTTCAAAAGCCATTTCACTCTGATATATGATATGGAAAAAAGACAATCGCTTCTGATCTCTTAGGTCGTGTTCAGACTTGACTTATTTTTCGAAGCTGCTAGCGTCTGTTCTACATTATAATCCTATGGAGGAAACCATGTTTTCGTCTTTTAAACGCCAGCGCCGGCGTCTTTTTCTCCAGCTCATGGCGTCTTTTTAAGTTGAAAAAAGTTCAACTTTTCTGAAAAAAAAACGCCCTACGTCAAACTCCTTTTCACAGCTAACCACTGACAAGCAAGTAGTGTGTTGTTTCCATAACAATAACAGGGAGCCAGCATTTTGTTTTTATAAAAAAGTGCTTTTGTCAACTTTTTTCTTGTCAAAAAAGACGTCAAGTGTGTTCATGGCATTATGCAGAATTTGATTTCTATAAAGTGAGTACCACTCAGTGGGTCACACTTGGAATGTACTTAGAAGTACTCTCTCTCTCTCCGTGGCCTTCAAGGGCACCGAAATGTTCTCCGATGATTGAAATTCATCCTCAGCAGTGAAGCTTCTGTTGTGTATCTTATGATAGACAGTGCTTTGCATCCTAAAGTTTTGATTGAATGCAAAGCACTTGCTTTCTAGTGTGCTACAACTGTTTGTTTAAGGGAAAGATTATTGTTTGCTTTAAAGACAAGGTTATTAAAGTCACACTTTTGAGCTTTTGCTCACGGCTCCCCCATGTGGTTGATAAGCGCATTTGTCTGTTACCAGTGCCGTAAATAATGTCGCTGTATAAGCTTCCCTGTGGGCAACGCAAAACACATGCATTTGTTGACTAAACTGATGAAACCGGCGAATGTAGAAACGTCTGTTGGAAACCATTTCGCACTCTTCCGCAGGCAGGGGATGGGCGGGGCTATGTGTAACGACCCGAACACAGAACTTACAGAGTGTGGTTGTAGCCGCTATGATGCTGCTCAGGTAGCAGCGTGAATAGAATTCATCCAGTTAGGAATTGTTCTACCACTGAAATAATTTTAGAGACATTATTTTAAGGTCGAAAAAATGAAAAGTGTTGCTTTAAAGTTTTAATAAACTCTGTGGGTGTACACGTAACTAGTGTCGTACATACAAGTTACGAGAACTTTTTTTGCGTTTTTTTTTTTTTTACTTCTATTACCTTATAAAAACTTTAGCCTACCATGAGTTAGGTTTGGGTAAATATCTTTCATTTATGACTAAAGTATTATAAGTAACTGCAACATGCACACAGCAAAAATTATTTTATTTTAAGTTGTTTATAAAGATTTTCATTATTGTCTCGCGATAAACAATTCAAAATTCGAGGCAGTGCCTAGAAGCAAGACCTTTTTAAGCTCCGAAAGACAAAATAGATGAAAAACAGGAAAGAGGTAGGTGGGCAGTGCCATAAATATTCACTAGCGCTTAATGGATGGGTTTGGAAGCGGTTGGTTCTCTTGTCTATTTGTTGGTGTTGTTAATGTTGCTTTTTCCCCTACGTCTCATCTTCCTCAAGCTCATTAGCCCCACACAGCATGCTGGGAACATCAATTCTCCCCAGCCGAGAAAAACAGCGTCGCTGTCATTCGATTAATGGAAATGCTCGAGTTCCAGCTCGCCGCCAAAGACCCGTTCTAAATCACCACTTCTGCCCACAGCTGCATCACAGAGCAGGATTCAGACCCGCGGCGTTCCGGACTCTTCCAATGTTGTCCGTCTGTTACGCTTGATCTGGGATGAAGATGGTTAAAGAGACACATCAGATCTCTAAACCGTCCCCGAGACCGGCTGCCATTTTGCCTGACCGCTTTTTAAATTGTGTATTAAATAAGCACTGTGAATTATTGATTGACCTGAAGTTTCACAGTCAGGACAGGTTAGAGGCCGACGTGATGTGCTTTGAAAAATGCTCCCAAACAGAACTGCCGTAAAATGGCAGGGAAAATGATGCAATTGTCCCCATGGAGCCTCTTTTAATCTTTATTTTTATTTGCCAATTTAATAACTCAAGCTATTTTTCAGCCGGGCCTGCGCTCGCAATGAGACGGGTCCGTTTTGTCAATACAAAAGTGGTCAAATGGATTTCGGGTTGTAAATTTTATGTTCACATGGACGAACTCACAAAGGCGGTATTGTACATGCCTGCGGGGTTAACATAAAATATTCAGCCTCGGTGAAATCCTCAAAAATGGGCTGTGTCTGAAATCACTCATTCAGTTACTTATTCACTATTCCCTTTATATTGAATGACACAGTGTAGTAAGGCTTCACATGCAAGATTATATGTACTTCATGAAATATGTTTCTTACTTTGGTAAATCATGTTATTCATTATTCAATATATTTTTGATATTCATTTATTTTGTTATCTGTGATAAAGTCCTGCATCATGAGTAAGGCTATTTCACAATGATTAAACCTACAGAAAAATAAAAAACATTTTAAAATCTAAACTTACATTTATTTATTGTTATTACCAATCATTATAGAAATCAGTTTCAAGCTGACTTAAAACATAATAGTAACTAAGACTTTTAGGTAAAAGTAAATTGGAATACATATATATATATATATATATATATATATATATATTTTTAAAGCTCAGCATCATTTTCTACATTGAGATATATGCAAAAGTATACACATGCACTTTAAATCAGAATGCATTATGGGTAAAAAGCGAACTGCGAAATGAAATTGTTCGCTCAGACGACACTACAATTATAGATGACGTTCCATATGGTGCACTACTGTATGTAGTAAATTTCGACCCAGCTAGAATCCTTCATCCAGACGTCTGGGGAATGCTGCACATCTCTATGGACCTCGCAAAAAAGAAAAAAAACATTTCAGTCTTCCTAAACCAAATAGCGCGGTTTCCATAATTTATTAACTAATTTGGAACATGGAGTTACTCTAAATTAGAACCCTGCCTAGTCCTTTTATGAAAACAGATGATCCCTTGCATATAGCACACCTGCTATGCCACAGCACTGGATCCATTTATCACTCACATTATTGCAATCAGGTGCCTGG
Organism: Triplophysa siluroides; assembly: GCA_006030095.1. Classification (NCBI taxonomy): domain Eukaryota; kingdom Metazoa; phylum Chordata; class Actinopteri; order Cypriniformes; family Nemacheilidae; genus Triplophysa; species Triplophysa siluroides. The sequence continues at coordinate 2,181 of VCII01000835.1, read as the reverse complement.
TGCTGGAAATACTTGGAGGACGAAAGAATGGATCTATGATTGAATAAAGGCGCTGCACTCTATAGAAGCGAATACATTTTTACTAACCTCTCTGCCTAGAGCTATATGAAGACAGAAGACAGATCCAAGTATTCATACGGTGAAATTGGGTTTCCTTATTCTCTATCTAGCAGAAAACCGGGGAGTGACTCAGGAATTTAGTCATTTGTCTTGCTTTGGATGGTGATTTATCTCGCCCGCGGTGCGTACGGTTTGCAGTTAAAAACTCCTGAACATATTCATCATTACCAACATAACTGAGTTGCGTTTCTATGTATGGACTGTTTTGAACAACGCCTCGCCATTTGTGAAGGATTTATAGCGCGTTTCATCATCGTTTGTGCAGGAGGACGTCCGTGTTATAGTGTGCTGTGCTGTTTGAACATTGAAATCGGCCCATTACGATGTCACAGGCCAACAGACTGTTCCAGGAATATTTTTTATGGTGTACAGATTGTACTGGACGTATCCTGTGAGATGGCACGTATTGTCTTTTCTGTAGGTTCCTGTTATTATAGTTATTATGTTGTTTTGCACCCATGAGAAAACACTTCTAAATTTAGCCCAATGTACGATTGAAGCTAAATCTGTTTTGCATCTAACCAGAGGACATGCAATCGTTGCATTTACGTTGATCAGATGTGCTCTTTTTTTGTCCTTTAATATGGCCTTTAAACCAAGTGTTATTTAAAGGGACAGTACACCCAAAAAAATAAAAAAATTACCTTAACCCTCGCTCGAGTTGTAACATACTGTATCTGCATAAATGTCTTTGTTCTATTGAACACTGAGAAAGATATTTGGAAGAATGCTTGTAACCAAACAGTTCTCGGCCACCATTGACTACCATAGTAGGAAAAATGACAATGGTGGACAAAAGTGCCCCAGAACGGTTTGCTTTATTACGTTCTTCAAACTATCTTCTTTTGTGTTCAACAGAACAGAGGAATTTATATAAAAAATCCTACTATGGTATAGAAAAATATACAAAACATATAAATAGTCACTGATCACCCACCCATGTATGTCAACATATGATCGCAACTGTATATACTTATGCTAAAATGTCTTTATATATTATGTTTCTGTATATATTTATACTAAATATGATGGTAGCCTATTTGTATCAGCATGTCTATGATGGCTAAAAAAGCTGTCTAGCTAGGTAGAACACTGGGTTTTGATACCCAAGCAATGCAGCGCTCCAATGGACGACTTAGGGAAAGATCTATCTTCCTCTAATCTGTAGTTTGCGCCATGAGGCTCTATTGCTTTTGACCCCCGTCTTAATTGGTGGCCAGCTGTCGGTGACAAAACGCATTTGTCTGCCTGTCTGACTGGATTTAACCTAAACAATATAAATAGCAGAGCGGCCATTTTGCACATTTGTTCATAGTCAGAAGCCAATTAAAAGACATCTGTTTTGATTTGAGTTAAGGACACTTTACAAACCTTTTATTCCTGTAGCAGTTGGTTGCAGCTGGAGATTTTGGCCCTGAAGAACGGAGTTTGAAGTTGACGCGGTTGGTTGAAATGTAAAATAACAACTTGATCAGCTGCTGAGTGGATTTACGCCCTCGACAAAAGCCAAAAGCGAGACTCAAACCAGAATCTGTTGATTAAAAGCAGATTTAAGTACCACTTAACTCAGTGATTATAGGCTGTTCGGCTTTTAGCCATCATCGTAATACTTATGCTGGATTTTAGAAGAACAAAGAATGTTTTAAATCTCAATTTAAGCGGAGATAAGATGCTATTTCATGACTTCTTTACACTGTCCACCTGTCAAAATCGAGTTGAACGTATGACGTAGTATTTCTGTGCATACAGCTTTTTTCAAACATGTATTCCCGTTTTGCAACAAGGGTTCTTAGTCCCTGATTGGACAATTCTCCCAGAAAAGCACGCCCACGTGTCATCCCGAACGAAAGAACACTTGGATACTTGCTTGGATACTTTGTATAAAACAAGGGAAGTAAAATCGTGTGCAAGGTAATCCATGGTCTATGTCATGCAATAAATGTTTCAATGAATGTCAGACTCTGACCCCAAAGTCGCGCTCGTATTTCACCGTACCTTGTCAGATTGCTCCTAAATCACCCATTTTTATCCGTCCAATTTTCTGCTCTGTTCAGTCCGTGA